>OY743168.1:28938377-30330252 GCA_963555705.1 Ligustrum vulgare | reverse complement strand
GAGCATTTATTTGAAGCGGGACTCACTCATATTGATCCGTCAGACTATTACCCTCCACTTCGGAAATGTAAGCATCCACCCGGCAGATTTATATCCTATGTTATTTACGAACTGGATACTTGTATAAATTCTTGTGTTTGATTTTCAGCTCGAAAAGGCAGAAAAGGGATGGAGTCCATGAAGGCAAAGAAAGAGGTCCATGCTAAAGCTGAAGCACGCAAACGAGCTGCCCAAAAGAGGGCGGCCAAGGGCTCACCGCCTCGTAAGGAGGGTCAGATTCCTCCTCCATCTCCTCAGAAGAAGCATAAGCGGGCTGAAATCTCAAAGGGCAGACCTGACACCGTCATCCCTCCTCCTCCTCCTCCAACTTTCAACGAGGCGGAATCTTCACGAGGAATTCATGCTGCTGAAGGTTCCTACCTTGGCACAGACAGAGTTCGAGCCGACTTGGTGAACTCGCTGAAGGGGAGTCGTCCAAAGATTTACCGGGACTTTGTTTCTGCTGCCAACTTGACCCCAGTTGGATTGATGAGGCTCCCAAATCGAACCAAGGTGGCGATGGACATTCCGGCCAAAACTTGGACACCTCGGCATGAAAAATATTGCGAGGATATGCCAGTTGACGACCTGGTGGCTACCGGCATGGCGCACTTCGGCCAAGCTATGAATTATCTCACCCGGACTCAATCTAGGCTGTCCGAGGTGGCTAGTGACACCAACCGGTTCAAGAAACTAGCCACCGAGGCCAGAGGGATGTTTGAAAATGAGGTGAAGGCCAGGAACGAGGCCGAGGATAAACTGAAGAATGCTTTGGCGGAGATGGAAAGGTTGAAAGGAGCCAACGAGGAACTTCAACTATTCAAGGAGGAGGTGATTCCTCTGAAGGAGGAGTTAAAAGACTTGAAGGAGGAGGTGTCCGAGCTGAAAAGGTCGAAGGAGGGGCTCCTGAAGGAGTTAGAGGTTGCTAACTGCATCGAGGCTGACCTAAAAAAAGAAAAATCTGAATTGGAGGCAGCAGTTCAGCTCACTTACAAGGAGGCCGTAAAAAAGTTCAAAGACTCCACTGAGTACGAGCACGACGTTGATGAGACCTACTATCTCACCTTCAAGGAGATAGTGGAAGACCTGGAACAGAAGCGACCTGAGGTTGACATCAGATTTCTCAAGGAAAAGCTCGATCTGATTTACAAGAAATATCTTGAGTTAATGCCAACCGAGGTCGATGACGAAGAAGTGGATCTTTTTTCTCCTGTGCCAGAGCTCCAACCTCCGGAAGTTGACGAGGCCATCAATGTGGTGGATTAGAATGAATTTTATATTTGCAGCTTTTCTCCCCCCCCCCCCTTTTATTTTATTTCGGCCTTTGTATTCTTGTGATTTTCAATGAAGAAGATTTTTATTGTGTCTAAGTCTTATTACATGCATAGATGAATTATAAACGAAGTGAACACTTAAACAATTTTCAAACGTCAATTCACTGGAAATAGCATGCAGAGGTGAATTATAAACGAAGTGAACACTTAAGCAATTTTCAAACGTCAATTCACTCCAAATAGCATGCAGAGGTGAATTATAAACGAAGCGAACACTTAAGCAATTTTCAAAAGTCAATTCACTCCGAATAGCATGCAGAGGTGAATTATAAACGAAGCGAACACTTAAGGAATTTTCAAACGTCAATTCACTCCGAATAGCATGCAGAGGTGAATTATAAACGAAGCGAACACTTAAGAAATTTTCAAACGTCAATTCACTCCGAATAGCATGCAGAGGTGAATTATAAACGAAGCGAACACTTAAGAAATTTTCAAACGTCAATTCACTCCGAATAGCATGCAGAGGTGAATTATAAACGAAGCGAACACTTAAGAAATTTTCAAACGTCAATTCACTCCAAATAGCATGCAGAGGTGAATTATAAACGAAGCGAACACTTAAGCAATTTTCAAACGTCAATTCACTCCAAATAGCATGCAGAGGTGAATTATAAACGAAGCGAACACTTAAGTAATTTTCAAACGTCAATTCACTCCAAATAGCATGTAGAGGTGAATTATAAACGAAGCGAACACTTAAGCAATTTTCAAACGTCAATTCACTCCAAATAGCATGCAGAGGTGAATTATAAACGAAGCGAACACTTAAGTAATTTTCAAACGTCAATTCACTCCGAATAGCATGCAGAGGTGAATTATAAACGAAGCGAACACTTAAGCAATTTTCAAACGTCAATTCACTCCCAATAGCATGCAGAGGTGAATTATAACCGAAGCGAACACTTAAGCAATTTTCAAACGTCAATTCACTCCAAATAGCATGCAGAGGTGAATTATAAACGAAGCGAACACTTAAGTAATTTTCAAACGTCAATTCACTCCAAATAGCATGCAGAGGTGAATTATAAACGAAGCGAACACTTAAGCAATTTTCAAACGTCAATTCACTCCTAATAGCATGCAGAGGTGAATTATAAACGAAGCGAATACTTAAGCAATTTTCAAACGTCAATTCACTCCAAATAGCATGCAGAGGTGAATTATAAACAAAGCGAACACTTAAGTAATTTTCAAACGTCAATTCACTCCGAATAGCATGCAGAGGTGAATTATAAACGAAGCGAACACTTAAGCAATTTTCAAACGTCAATTCACTCCCAATAGCATGCAGAGGTGAATTATAAAGGAAGCGAACACTTAAGCAATTTTCAAACGTCAATTCACTCCAAATAGCATGCAAAGGTGAATTATAAACGAAGTGAACACTTAAGCAATTTTCAAACGTCAATTCACTCCAAATAGCATGCAGAGGTGAATTATAAGTTGGTAAATATTCAGCTCGGTGAATTCTCACCAAAAACACCTCGTTTGTGGAATGGAGGTCGGTCAATTATCACCTCGGTTTTTATTCACCAAAACACCTCGTTTGTGGAATGGAGGTCGGTCAATTATCACCTCGGTTTTCATTCACCAAAACACCTCGTTTGTGGAATGGAGGTCGGTCATTCGTCACCTCAGTTTCTCCTGGGGAACTACTTCTTCTTCATAGATTGCTTTGTCATGTTGATGATATCCTGCCTTACAGATACTTACGGATCGTCAACTAAGGTCTTTGTTTTGCCTCTAACGTAGGTCTTCCTCGTCTTTGAGACAGATTGCCTTGTGATGTTGATGATATCCTGCCTTACAGGTACTTACGGCTCATCAACTAAGGTCTTTGTTTTGCCTCTAACGGAGGTCTTCCTCGTCTTTGAGACGGATTACCTTGTGATGTTGATGATATCCTGCCTTACAGGTACTTACGGATCATCAACTAAGGTCTTTATTTTTCCTCTCACGGAGGTCTTCCTCGCCTTTAAGGCGGATTGCCTTGTGATGTTGATGATATCCTGCCTTACAGGTACTTACGGCTCATCAACTAAGGTCTTTGTTTTGCCTCTCACGGAGGTCTTCCTCGTCTTTGAGACAGATTGACTTGTGATATTGATGATATCCTGCCTTACAGGTACTTACGGCTCATCAACTAAGGTCTTTGTTTTGCCTCTCACGGAGGTCTTCCTCGCCTTTAAGGCGGATTACCTTGTGATGTTGATGATATCCTACCTTACAGGTACTTACGGCTCATCAACTAAGGTCTTTGTTTTGCCTCTCACGGAGGTCTTCCTCGCCTTTCAGACGAATTTCCTTGTGATGTTGATGATATCCTGCCTTACAGGTACTTACGGATCATCAACTAAAGCATTTGTTTTGGAAAAATAAATTCAGATTTGCATATTTCGAAACAATAAACTCTTCATTCATTTGATTACATTTCTATCGACATCAAAGATAAAATATTCACATTCCATTTCACATTCTGTTCTACTAGAAATATTTCTTTAAGTGTTCTGCGTTCCAAGGGTGTTGAAGCTGAATTCCATCAAGTGATTCTAGTTCGTAAGACCCATTGCTCACGGCCTTCTTGATTCGATACGGACCTGCCCAGTTCGGTCCTAGAGGCTCTCGCGTCGTGGTCATCTTTCTTAACACCAGATCCCCCATTTGGAACTTCCTCGACCTCACCCTAGCATTGTAATACCTCGCACTCCTTTGCTTGTTTACTGCATTCCTGACCTGTGCTTGTAATCGCTTCTCCTCCGTAAGGTCCAATTCAGCAGTAAGGGCATCATTGTTATCTTTCTCATTGAAGTGAGTGACTCGAAACGATGGCATACCCACCTCGATCGGGATTACAGCTTTTGTCCCAAAGGCCAAAGTGAACGGGGTCTCTCTTGTTGACGTCCTGTGGGTTGTCCGGTAGGACCACAATACCCCTGGTAGTTCTTCCCACGTTCCTTTCAGGCTTTCGAGTCTGGTTTTCAGATTATGCTTGATGATTTTGTTCACCGCTTCGACTTGCCCGTTGGACTGAGGATGGTTCGGAGTAGAGAAATGTTTCCTGATGCCCAGCCCTTCATAAAAGGATTTAAACCTTTCGTTGTCGAACTGTTTCCCATTGTCCGTCACAATGGATTGTGGGATTCCGAACCTACAAATGATTGACTTCCATATAAAGTCTGTAGTTTTCTGTTCCGTAATTTTGACCAACGGTTCAGCTTCTGCCCATTTTGTAAAATAATCCACTGCAACTATAGCAAACCTGTTTCCCCATTTTTCCGTTGGTAATGGCCCGATCAGGTCTACTCCCCATTTAGCGAACGGCCATGGACTCATTACTGAGTCAGCTCCTCTGGAGGGTTCCTCATAATTGAGGCAAACCTTTGACATTTGTAGCATGTCTTTACAAACTCAATCGCGTCCTTCTTCAAGGTAGGCCAAAAATACCCCTGCCTGATAATTTTGAACGCCATCGCTTGTCCCCCGGTATGGTTCCCGCAAATGCCCTCATGGATTTCTTTCATCACATATTCAGCCTCTTCATTGTCTAAACATTTCAACAGTGGTAGGGAGAATCCTCGCTTGTACAAGTCATCTCCAATTATAGTATACCTCGCAGATCTGATCCTCAAACTCCTAGCTTTCACTTGATCAGGTGGCGTCGTCCCTTCTCGCAAGTATTGGATAATTTCATCCTTCCATGTCCTCTTCAGAGAGGTTTGCAGGACGGTTGAAGGCGACGGTTTTAAGGCGGATTGTGACAAGGTCTCGATTGATATGCTTTCCAATTCAGACGTTCCTTCGCTTGTCGCTAAGCGGGCTAAGGCATCAGCTTGACTATTTTTGGATCGAGGGATCTGGATAAACTCTGCATGCCTGAACTTCTTCAACTCTTCCAAAACCCTTGCTCTGTAGGTCTTCATCTTTTCACCCCTGGCTTCATATGTTCCCTGAATTTGGTTGATTATCAGCTGCGAATCGCTGTGCAGGATAAGGCTATCAACACCCATCGCTTGAGCCATGTCCATTCCTACAATCAGAGCCTCATATTCAACGTCATTGTTGGTCGCCTCGAAATCAAAACGATAGGAGCTGCAGAAGAATTGATTATCAGGGCTGATTAGGACGACCCCAGTCCCTGCCCGGTTTCCTACTGATGAACCATCGACGTATAACCGCCAGGTCGCATCCACCTCCGCACAACAACTTAAGTGAGCCGGTGTGAGCTCCACCATGAAATCAGCTAAGGCTTGCCCTTTGATGGCGGTTCTTACTTTGTAAACAAGGTCGAACTGCCCCAACTCTACAGCCCACTTTAATAACCGTCCAGACATCTCGGGTTTTTGTAGCACCTGCCTCAATGGGTAATTTGTCAACACTTCAACCTGATGCTCTAAAAATTAAGGCCTTAATTTTCGAGTCGACATTATCAAAGCGTAGGCTAGTTTTTCCATTTCAGAATATCGGAGTTCGGCGTCGTGTAGGGCCTGGCTGACATAGTAGACTGGTCGTTGAACTCCCTGCTCGGTTCTCACAAGGACTGCACTCATTGCTAGTTCTGAAATGACCAAGTATATAGAGAGCATTTCTCCCGACATTGGTTTGGAAAGGACAGGTGGGGACGCCAATTGCTTCTTCAATTCTTCAAAAGCCGTCTGGCATTCTTTCATTCACTCAAAATCCTTGTTCTTTCTTATAACATCAAAGAATGGCCTGCATTTATCTGTAGATCTTGACACGAAACGGCTCAAAGCTGCTATCCTTCCCGTCAAACTTTGCACCTCTTTAAGTTTCCTTGGTTCCCTCATCCGCATCAGCGCCTGTATTTTATCAGGGTTAACTTCGATACCCCTTTGGTTTACCAGGTAGCCCAAAAATTTCCCTGATCCTACCCCGAAGGAACATTTCTTGGGATTCAGCTTCATCCTGTAAGCTCGCAGTATTCGAAACATCTCATCAAGGTGCTGGACATGGTTTTCAGCTCGGATACTCTTTACAAGCATGTCATCGACATATACCTCCATCGTCTTCCCGATGAGATCTTTGAACATTTCATTCACCAGGCGTTGATACGTTGCTCCAGCGTTCTTTAAGCAGAATGGTATCATCTTGTAACAATAGAGACCTCGATCAGTCATAAACGAGGTATGCTCCTCATCGGCTTCATTCATCGGTATTTGGTTATATCCCGAGTAAGCGTCCATGAAGCTGATGAGCTGGTGTCCGGCCGTAGCATCCACCATTTGATCTATCCTAGGGAGGGGGAAACTATCCTTGGGGCATGCTTTGTTTAGGTCAGAGAAATCGATGCACAGCCTCCATGTCCCATTGCTTTTCTTTACCAGCACTGGGTTTGCTACCCACACAGGATAGAAAGATTCCCTGATAAATCCATTGCTAAGTAATTTTACCACCTCCCTCGCCAACGCCTCATACCGTTCAGGATTAAGTGACCTCCTTCTTTGTATCTTAGGCTTGAAATCAGGGTTAACGTGGAGATGGTGGCACGCATGTTTAGGATCGATCCCTTCCATGTCCGAGTGAGTCCATGCAAATACATCCAAATTCTTTTTCAAAAAATTGATGAGGTCGGTCCTGATGGGCTCCATTAACCCACGTCCTACTCTGAATTCGACATCAGGTTTTGCATCGTCAACTTTCACAGAATCCAACTCTTCCACCGGACCTGACTGACCCCTATCCTGTGTACCTCTTGGATCTAGTGTTTGCAGCTCTGTTATTGGCTCGTCTTCTCCACTTGGTCCCACGATGGGACTCTCTTCTTCTTCCATCTGGACATTATTGGAAGCGAACCCCAAATTGCACTCACGCGCAACCCTTTGATCCCCTCTTATGGTAGCCACCCCATGTGGTGTAGGGAATTTCAGACAATAGTGATAAATCGAAGCTGCTGCCTTGAGCTCGTGGAGGATCGGTCTCCCCAATATGGCATTATAGTTTGTCATGACGTCCACTACTACAAAATCGGAAATCACGCGCCTCTGGCAAGATCCTGTCCCCAGTTCTACTAGTAAAGATATTTCACCTTTTGGACAGATGTAGTCACCCGTGAAACCTTGAATCCTTGTTCTCCTCGGCCGTAAGTTACGGGGATCGATTCTCATTTTTTCAAAGGTTTTCCAGTACAACACATTTACAGCACTACCGTCATCCACCAGAGTTCTGTGGATCTTTATACCGCTCACCGGCATCGTAATCATCAAAGCATCTGCATGCGGTTGGAGTACCCCTCTGGCGTCTTCTTCCGAGAAAGTGAAAGACTCTGAATCGTCCGGCGCGATTGCTTGACTGCATATCTGGTAGCTATTTCGGGCTTCTCGGGCGAACTCTCGTCTCTTCCTCTTCGACCCGATCTGCACTTGATTTCCGCTCACAATTGTACGAATTTCATCAGGCCGGTCTTTGCCGTGGGGCTCTATCCCCTGATGGACGGCGTACTTCTCCTGTTGTTTGAATTGCCTTCCAGAATCCCGTGGTTCGGCAGCATATTCTTGTAAGCTCCCCCTCTTTATTAACCTGGATGAGTCCAGGTTACTCGGGCTCTGCTTTATTGGCCTGGCCGGCGGGATTATCCCCTTGTCTTTCTCGTTCATGAAGATCACCTCAGTTGATGCATTCAACGGGGTGAGTTCACTTCTTTGCTCAGGATTGTACAGACGGAACCTATCAGCTGGTTTGTAGTCTCTCTTTTTTCCAAAAGCATTCCTTTTAAATTCTTTCTTATCATCCTTGCTTTCTTTCTTGCCTAACACCGCAGCTGTATTATGATGACCTTCTTTGGAACCTGAAGTCTCCTCGGCATTAATAAACTTCTCCGCCCTGTTAAGAAACTCCTGGTACGTGCGAGGTCCATCCTCATGCACCGACCACCAGAAACGAGTCTGCGTTTGTAGGCCTGACAGAACAGCCATGAGAAGCGCGTCATCTGATATTCTTTCCATCCCCATGATCTGCCTATTAAAGCGGCTCAAATAACTCTTTAGTGATTCCTCCCTCTCCTGCCTAATGGTCACCAAGCTCTCCTACGGGGCGGTCAGAGTTTTTGATCCCATGAATTGCTTCAGGAACTGGCTACTTAATTGAGACCAACTTATTATGGAGTGTTTAGATATATTGCGGAACCACCGTTGAGCTCGATCCCCGAGAGTTAAAGGAAAAGCCCTGCACATTATTGCGTCGCTCGCCCCTTGAAGCTCCATCCATGACATGTACTGATCCAGATGTGAAACCGGGTCAGTCTCCCCATTGTACCGGAGGAGATGAGGCATCTTCATTTTGCTTGGCAGGGGTTGTGACAATATAATCTCTGTGAAAGGTGACGTCCTCTTGGTAGATGGTTCTGTTGATCCTAACCCTTCTTGTTTTGCCTCCAATTCAGACAGTCTTTTCTTCAATTGTTCAACTTCAGTTTGATCTAGTTTGCTTGACGGAAAAGTCGGTGGCTGACCCAAGTGAAGAGTCGAGCTGCCAGCCGGCTGGTTTTCTGGGTTCACTTTCTTCATCGGAGATCTGTCCCCATGTCCTTTAGTCCGTACAGCCTTACTCTCCTCTCCTTTTTCATCCCCTCACTTGATTTGGTTCCACCCAACTCAGCGACTTTTGACTCCGTACATAAGGTGTGCTTTCGCCTACCGCACTCCTCGTATTGTCAGAGCGTCCAGTTTGTTGTTCCTCAAAATGTGAGCGTCCATTGGACCTCTGTAGTTGTGATTGCACTTCGTGCTCCTCTTGGTGACGATCCCGATCTTGATTTCTCCTCATCTCTTCCATTTCTCTTTGCATCCTATCAAGCTGATCTAGGACCATTTCCATGTTGGCCTCCACTGGGGGTCGCGAAACGGCAGACCTCCTGGACATACGGGAATTCCCCTGCGAATCCTCACCACGATGTGCCCGGTGACTCCCTGAACTTTTCCTGTTACTCATTATGATGCAAGAGAAAATATGTGATTGCTGAATACAAGGATACGGGCCCTCCTTCTAGCGCCAATTTGTTGACGTCTATTTTTGTCAACAAATAAAAATAGTATGAACTTTCGAATTGATAGGTGGATAATATGTTTTTTGATAAATTTGTCTTAAGTACACAGCTCTTGAATTAAATAATCGTCGTTGTAATAAAGTCTGAGGTATTACAATAAAGAATAAAGGTAACAGATTGAAAGCGAACTGAGATCAAAGTCACACAAATTCACGTCCAGTTCGATATCGATCTGATTGCTAGGTCGAATCAACGAAATCAAATAACAAGAGTTTGGAGAGCTTTTTTCTATATTTCTTGCCCTTTAATGAGCATTTAATCCTCCTATTTATAGTAGTTGAGGAGTTCAAACATAATCATTACAACATATCACTTCTGCAGGGGATGACTGAAAGGGTGATTGACCCTTCTGACAGACATACATCAAATGATTACTCTGACATATTACAAATAATGATGATTACTGACACATAATACGGCTGATTTGACAATACTACCTACTCCCACATCGTCTTCGTCTTCCACCGTTGAGGTCGGCTCGCATAATTCAGGTCGGTCAACAAATCACTTCGGTCTCACGAATTCACCTCGCCGGCATAGATCACCTCGGCCCACAAATCGCCTCGGACAACACAGCTCAGCCCGGTTTGAACAATTCACTTCGGTCATGACATTTCACCTCGTATGCATAAATAACCTCGGTTGTGATGCAGGACATCGAGTTCGTGATTCAGAATGCCATGGACCGTTTCGCCAATTTCCGGATAACTATTAGCCGTTGATTGTTTGACTGCTTTCCACCTCAGATCGGTGTATAACAGCAGATAAGAAAGCTGACATGTATTTGTGCATGCGTTTAAGTGGGTTATGAATTCATAACCCACTTAAACGCATGCACAAATACATGTCAGCTTTCTTAGCTGCCAAGACAATAATTTATATATACTAATAAAAAAAATATCATGAATGTAAATGTCTCTTAAAAACTACTAAACATGAATACGTAAACTTTAAGTTTTCTCCTTAAAATATAGATGAATTTAAAAGAAACTAATAGTAAATAACAAAAATGATGTCATTCTTATACATTGACATATTGGTAAGAAATTTGGTGGTCAATATTTATTAGTAACATCATTTTCTTTGGCCCCTGTTTGGAAGCGGTGGAGATGACGAGGTTGCTTTTGGAAGTTACAAGACAGAAAGCCTTTGTAAAACGTTAACAAAATTGTTTATACATTTTGTCTATACTAAAAGTTGTCTTTTATTAATCAAAATAAACATTAAATTCAATGATAATTACAATATCTTTTTAACTACATATTTCATAGAATCTAAAAATTTACTATTAATTTTACTCGAACTATCTATATAGAATTTATAGATACGTAGATATTTTTTTTTAAAAGTACTATTACACACGTAAATAAATACGTGGAGTTTATTTTTAATTATAAAAAAGCTATAATTAAAATAAAATTAACTGGAAGACAAATAAGTAATTATATACATTATTTGTTTAGGGCATTATGATCTAAAAATTTCTCCATTTAAGAGCATTTTAAAAGTAATGTGTGGGTGTGTATTTGAAAAAGACATTGACAATCATTAAATTAGAAAATATACATTAATTATGAAATATAATAGTAATTAAACTAAAATTAATTGAAGGACAAATAAGAAATTATAAGTTATTGTCGATAGTATTATCGTCTAAGAATGTTTCTTCATTTAAGGACTTTTTAAAAGTAATATAAATATAGATATAAATATAAATGTTCATCCAAATTTAAAAGAAAGGTATTCTCCTAAAAAAGAAGGGGGGGGGGGGGGGGGGGATCAACACAATATATCTACATTTTACTTTTATTGTGCAAAACGTCCAAACCTTCCATATATTTTTATTTTTTGGGTAGTTTCACCATTGATTCTACCATTAGTTAGTACAAAATATCATTATCTTTAATTTTTATTGTGCAAAACATCCACCCATTTCAATTATTGATATTTTTACCCTTAATTTCATATTTTATTTCACAAAACATCATTTTCATCACTTTTCATCCAAATGCTTCATTTGTGAAAGTTATTCTCGTCTTCTCACAAAAATAAAAATAAAAAGAAACAAAAAATCGATTCTCTTCCCCAACACCCAACCCCAGCCCACTCCCAAACCAAGTAAATAAGTCTTAAAATAAATAATTGTTAATGGACAAAAATAGAAATGAGTAATATACTTATGTTGATCATAAAGTAGCTTAATTACCTACAATTTATATCTACAATATATTAAAGTTGAGAATGCATGTGAAACTTTTGATTTTTCATTTAACTCTTAAATTATTATTTTTTGATCAATATTACCCTTAATATTTAATTTATATTATTAAATACAGTTATTATTAGTTATTAATATTAATTTATAATACATTTAAATAATTTTCTCTTTTGTTATAGTACCCTTAAATTCATATTAAAATCATTAATTATTTTTTAACTGTATTCTAATTAAACATGTTACGATAAACAGTGAATGACGTACTCCGCAACACATATATTGTTTATTGTGAAGAGTCTTTATCTTAGTTGACTGGACGTATCCCCAAGGGTTCAAACCCTCAACAGATATAATTTGTTGGATGATCTTTGGTACAATTAGAACAACTTGTTAACGGTTGGTAGGGCATGTCGTACCATGTCAACAAAGCATATAAAATACTCTCAAAACTCTTTTGAAAAAATAAAAACCAAAACTTAATTTTTTGTTTAAACTTACATACTATTAAAAAAAATTATTATAAAATATGCTCTTAAATAAATTTGATTTTCCTACACACAGGCTTTTCATATTTTTTGGTGACTTATCTAGGGATGGCAAAAGAACTTGAAGGACTCGAAATTCGGAGGACCCGAGATGACCCGCCCGAAAAATGACTTGCCCCATCGGGTCCGTGTGGCAGGTTCAAGGCAGGTTTCCCACCATGCGGAGTATTTCGGGGCGGGGCGGACCCGATTTTTATTTATTTTTTAATTATTGGAATGAGAAACTAAAAATAAATTTAATGAGGTCCAAAAGAATTGAATCTTTGTGGGATTTAGAGGTATGAGAATACACAACCACTATACCATTATATTGTTTATTAAATTTTTTCCTTTATATATATATATATATTATCTTTAAAGTTCAAACTTAAAAACTCTAACTAGTTCGACGCCTAAGTTTTCACCTAAAATTTCATTACCAATTTTGAAAAAAAAAAAATTCGGATCATTGGAGGGACAGGTTGGTCGCCCCGCCCCTCGACCAGTCGCGGGCTGGGGAGGGGCGGAATAATAAATTTCGGGTTTAGGGCGGGGCGAGGCGACCCCGACCCTCCCATTGCCAATGCTAGACTTATCATAAATATTTTATAAATTAATGTTCAATTTGCCTAATATTTTATGATGTCAAATTACGTTTTGCCACAAGATACGTGACCTATTTATTAAATTAACTATCATTTTAAACAATGTCTAATATATATTTAGAGGAACTTGTTGAATTTTGTCATAAAATATTAACTTATTAAAAATTGCTGTCCATTTACAATTTTATTTTAACAATATCAATTATATCAACTTTTAACAATATCAATTATATCAACTAATTTCAAAGACAATAATTAATTTCAAAAATAATACTAGGGTCCGTTTGATTGCGATGGTGGAATTTGGGTGGAAAGAAAACGAATTCCATGAAATTGAATTCCTGGGAATTAAAAGTTTAGGGGCCGTTCTCTTTGTATTTCGATTTTGGATTTTGAGTTTTGAATTTTGGATTTTGGTTGTTTGTTTTGGGATTGTTGAAAATATGTTCTCTTTGTGATTTTGGAAAACTGTTTTCAAAAATAGAAAACTGAAAAATGCGTTTACTTTGTAATTTTTTGATATATTTATTTTGTAATATTTTATATGTAAAAAATGATTGATTTGTTGAATATCATTAATTTTAATGTTAATAAATCAGTTAGTTATCTATGTCAATAAATTCATCATTAATATTGTTTCAGTTAAACAAAAATTTAACCACATACTAACAAAATCTTAACATGAATCTATATATAATGACAAAATAACATAAAAACTTCAAGTGAAGGAAGTGTCTCACATTTACAAAAATAAATAAATAAATAAATAAATAATAATAATAATAATAATAATAATAATAATAATAATAATAATAATAATAATAATAATAATAAAAATTACAAAAAAAAATCTTTTTTTTAACATGGATCTATATAATGACAAAATAACATAAGAACTTCAGGTGAAGGAAGTGTCTCACTTTTCCAAAAAAAAAAAATAATAATAAATAAATAAAATAAAATAAAAATATTAAAATGGATCTATATATAATGAAAAAATAATATAAGAATTTCAAGTGAATGAAGTGTCTCACTTTTACAAAAAAAAAAAAAATCTTAACATGATCTATATATAATGACAAAATAACATAAGAACTTTAAGTGAAGGAAGTATCTCTCACTTTTACAAAAATAATAATAATAATAATAATAATTTACAAAAAAATCTTAACATGGATCTATATATAATGACAAAATAATATAAGAATTTCAAGTGAAAGAAGTGTCTCACATTTAAAAAAAATAATAATAATAATAAATAAAAAATTACAAAAAAAAAAAAAAATATTAACATGAATCTATATATAATGGCAAAATAATATAAGAACTTCAAGTGAAGGAAGTATCTCACATTTACAAAAAAAAAAAAATCAAAATCAAAACGCGAGTTTTGGTCGTTTTGGACTTTTTAACACAAAATATCCAAAACGTAATAAACTCGTTTTGAGTTTCCTTTGTAATTTTTTTGGTGTTTTAGAAAACTCGTTTCTGAAAATGAGCAAAATGAACGCGTTTTCGATATTTCCAAAAATCGAAAACTCAAAACGGGTTCAAAACAGCAAAGAGAACGGGACCTTAATGTATTTGATTGGTTTAATTTTCTAGGTGGAAAAAGTAGAGAAATTTTCAAGTTTTGTTATTTGATTGGTTTGATTGACATTATTTTCCATGGAAAATAAAGCAAAATTTTGCAATTTCAATCAATTTTTTTTTTATATATTTTTCATACATTTGTACTTGATAATAATAATGTTAATTTCTAAAAAAAAATAAGTCATCTAACAATAATAAAAAATGACCAAACGAGGTGAAAATGGTTTTCACCTTAGGTGGAAAATTAATTCTCAACAAAGTGCCAAGAAAATTAATTCCTTAAAATCAAGGAAAATAACAAATTTTAAGAAAAGTTAAAAAACAAATTCCATGAAAATTTTAGACAATCAAACGTTGTAAAAGTTGGAAAATGAAAAACATTTTTCATGAAAAATCTTTCCAATCAAACAGGGCCTTAGTACTTAAAAAATATTATACAATATAATTAATTGTATACATAAGAAATGCAAAACATTGCTCACTACTATTTTTTATTTTTTATTTCTTTTTTAAAAAAAGTATCATTTTTTACTTTAAAGGGTGTAAAAAGTATGTTCGTCACAATTTCCTCCCTTACGAGGCAATTGGCGAAGAGCGAATCCCCTAAACACCTTGGTCAAGTGATTCTTTCGAGGTGATGTGCCATTATACTATCGGAACGTAAAGTGTGTTCGGAGGCGACACAAAAAATGATTTATAAATTATTTTGTAAATTATTTTTCAAATCGTTTTTTAATTACACATTTTCTTTCTTTATTTTTTAATTACACATTTACTTTGAAAAAAAAAAAAACCATTTCTACGCCGCCTAACATTCCGGTAGTTTCTAAGCTATTGACATCTTCTAAAGTATAGGCCTCTCTCAATGGCCTCATCTCGGACAATTCAAATCACACATTTGACTTATGTGTAGCAACGTTCACTTCCGAAAACTTCTTAGCCTACACAAGCTAGGGGTATGCAAGTCGATGACAGGGGTCGAGCTTCCTTCAGGGCTACAATCACATACAATGTAACGCTATCATCCAAAAGTGGTGGAGTCAGCAAGTGAAGAGTGTGGGCCAAATAAATGGATGGGAGCATTGGGAGGCAGATGACCCAATGCCCCAACCTAAATCCGCTCCTGCAATCAAGTATGCAGGTAAAATACACGTTGACATAAAGAGGAGATGAAATCTATTGATTAGTGAGCCTGCTCAAATTTGAAAATCCACAAATGCCTTAATTAATCTCCTACCCCTTAAAAGACCCTAATTTCCTGTATAAAATGTTAGTCGACACAGTTACCATTTTTCTTTCTTGATTCTATGTAATTTTATTCGATATTTCTATCAACCATTTTGAATATATTTAAATTGTTGGATATTGATTTAATAATACGAAAAATTGGTTAAGTATTGAAAACCGACTAAAGTGACTTTGTGTCTACTTCACCCAAATATTCAAACTCAACTCAATCCGTTTAAACAAATTTGTTTGTCACTTCGCCGCTTCGGGACGCACAAATGGGGATCGACCTGTCCAATCAGGTTGCGGGGATCGAGGGGCAGCGCCCCTCGTGGGGGCTCGGGGAAAAAGCCCCCGAAAGAGAATTTAGATTTCTCTGCATGTATTAAAAGGTATATTTGACATTTCGAAACCAATATCGGATGAATGAGTAATTACGGAAAATGACAATAATATGATCAGAATTTTGCCTATGCGATCGCATGTCGACTGTTTTACTAAAAATTATGTTACGCGTAAAGCCGTGCGGTAACACGGTTGTCCGGAAAATGTGTGTCTTTTGAAAGAGTTGCATGGTTTGGAAGGGTTACATGGATTGATCCACACCACTTTATCCACAATCTTTCATGATCTATAAAAAAGACTCTTGGGGTGTCCTAAAACACATGTCAATGATATGCAATAATATTATCATTCTCTCTTCTCCTCCTAATCAAAATTATACAAAATTCTTGCATATTTGTTGCATAATTTTGATTTTTTCTTGTTCATTTCATTTTAGAGTACATAAGCTGAAATTTTGGTTAGTTGTGCTTGTGTTTTGGAGTGCTACAAACACAAGTTGAAGTCGTTGTATCTTGGGAGTCGATTGCCATAAATCGTTGGTATGTTTGCCCTGCAAATTCCACTTAAGGACAAAATGTTCAACACTTGTCTCGAATTTATCACTTTCTTCTTGTTCTCTACATCGTTATTTGTCCATTTGTCGGAACGGAATTCATATATATATATATATATTCTATTTTTTTGACAAAACATCCCAACATAAACTAACACGGTTTATATAGTAATGAATCTAAATTATTCCACAAAACTTATCAAATCTATTCATCATGTAAATGGATTTCCTTATTATCAAAATGGGTTGATAATTATCAACACGACATTACCACTTTGAAGTTTGAAAACCAATCAATTTACTATGCATTACATTACTATCATATACATAACATAATCTTTGGGTAATCATATGTTTTTAGTGACTCAGAAGTTTCAGATTAATTACTTTTTTTTTTTTTGTGTTCGGAAATAAATCATTGAAATTATTATTTTTTGCTAATACCTATGTAATCAAAGAATTAAAAAAAAAAATGTAATGAAAGAATAATTATATTCTTATACCCGTGTCACAGACAAAATTATAACATAGAAAACAGTGTAAACTTTAATCAAACAAATATTAATCGACGATAATATCGAAGTCCAGTTAAAATCATAGATACATAATAAAAACTATAGAACTAATTGGGGTGTATCAAAGAATTAAGTAGACAGGAGGATTGACATGGGCACAAAAACAAGAGCTTCTTCTGCATATGCCTTGAGCCCCATAAAGCCCAATGGAAGCAACCTTCTTGACTCCTTTGAACTCCAAGCAGTAACACAACAGCTTAACCGTGCAATCCGTGCCTCGAATGGCTTGTCGTCTTCTCCTCGATCGTGCTACCTCGTGAAATCTCCATTCTATCTCAGTCGACTGGACCGGATATATAAAGAGAACGCGAAATTGCCCAAGAAAATTTCTTGCTCCAAAAGGGATTTTGGAGAGGGTCGGAGTGGAAAAGATGCAACAGGAGCAAGAGGATTAGTGTTATTGCTATGGAATAAGGTAAAGAAGCGATTTGTAAGAGTTAGCAGAAGCCACAGTTAAAGGTCCAAATTAATAAATATGTAAATTGTACTTTATTGTTAATATTCTGTGTTCTGTCGTCACAAGGTAAAAAGTCTCAATGATCAATGTACATTTGTCTAAGAACTTTTGTTTTTGAATATTAAATTAAATATATTTTAAAGTTGTTTCCAACGGTAACTATAAATTTAAATTTTGACATTGTTGTTGAATTATTATGTACTGACCGGTAAAATTTCCCTACCTCCTGAGATCAAGAGAAAGATCATGACATCATGAGCAATTACACTACAGGTCTTTCCTAACAAGACTTGTTGCCCGGGCTTGTTACTTGATTTTCCTGAATCTCATGTTTCACAGGCCCATAGGTTGGCCTATATGCTCGGGTTATCATCCTAATTTGTGGTCGGGTCTTGACCAACCACATTTTCCTCCCACTATATTATGGATTCATAGGCCAGCCCTTATGCCAGGCTACATTTCCAAGGTATGGTCGGGAATCCCCCGACCGTATCCATATTTCACCGCGTTATGGGTATTTCAGGTCAGCCCTGCCCGTTCCAGTCACACCACAGGCCCATACAAGCAGATCTCAAGTCCTCCTTCAACAATAGGCTTCATAAATGGGCCCCATTCTTGGGCCCCAAGATAAAGACATTCACCATAAAGAAAGTTCCTTCCCCATAAGGATTCTTCTCTTAAATGGTAAGCCTACACAAAAAGGACTCATTCTCATAATAGAAGAAGGTTACAGACTTTCTAAGCCCTATAAATACAGCTCATTTGATCGAATATTATTCATTCATAATCAATACACTTTCTCAGTCATATATATTTCTCTCTCTCTACTTTTCTCCTTCAAAAAACTAATTCTCATACCGGAGGAGCGTCGGGGAGAATCCTCCTCACCTTTTTTGCAGGTCATTCAAGGCGAATCAATTCATCTTTTCCAGTGATCAAGCAACTCCAGATCTTACCACGTCAAGGTTAAGAATTTTTACAGCATCAATTGGCGTCATCTGTGGGAAAAGATACAATCAGCCATGGTTAATAGACGTCAAGCTCGCCCCTCCACATCCACAGGACAACCCCTCCGGCCAACTCCTCGACTGAAGGGGATAATCCTCCACCTCTTGAAGATGTTGGGGAAGAACAACATCCAGAAGTCACGCCAGACAATGAACCGATTAGTCGAGAAGCTTTCAACGAACTCAAACAGCAACTTCGTTAATTGCATCAAATTGTTTAGCAACTGACTAATCGTCAAGCAGTACCCGACCTGAACACTCCTGAAGCGATTCCCTGGGAAGACCGCAGGCCCGTAAATCCTGTGGATATCAATTCCCCGGGAATCGGGGGGCCCATCCCATAGCCGAGGCTTTCGCCAACTTGACACAGCGGGAAATTTTCAGAATTATTCAGGAAGGAATAGTAGACGAAATAAGGCAAAACACGCAAGATCGGACCTCTTTCACGAGAAGAACCTCTTTCACCCCTAAAATAACGTCATTCCCCTTACCAGAAAGATTCAAGTATCCTTGGATAAAAGAATACGATGGAACTACAGATCCAAACAACCACCTGAATACCTACACCGATATCATGGACATGCAGAATGCTCCCGACCAAATATTATGTAAGGCCTTTTCACAAACCTTAACCAACGCTGCCCGAGATTGGTTTTCCACAATACCATCAGGGTCAATCTCTTTCTTCGCCGATCTTACTGAGAAATTCACGGCCTTCTTTGCAAGCAACAAAAGGATTAAGAAGATAGCCGCTTCCCTCATGCAGTTGAGACAAGGGCCTAATGAAACACTACGGGAGTTCATAACTCGCTTCAACGTCGAGAGACTTCAGATTCCCGACCTTCACATCTCATCAGCAACTTCAACCATAACCCTAGCAATCCGAGGTTAGGAATTCAGAATGTCCTTGTCTAAGAATCTGCCTACAAACGTGGCCGAATTCCTATAAGGGCAGAAAAATACATAAACATGGAAGAGACACTGTTTTCGGTAAGGGCACATGATCAGGTTCATGGAACAACAGTACAATCTTCAGAACCCATCAAGCAAGGGAATAAGAGGCCAAGGCAAGAGGATGGACAGAATTCTTCCCAGTCTTACACAAAGGGGAATAGCTATGGGCACCAGAATTCCACCTCCCTGAATGCACCTCGGTCTCAAATTCTCATGGAAATCAAGGGTCGAGAAGACTTGCGCTGGTCGAGACTCATGAAGGGGAAAATCGATGAACGAAATCTCCATAAATACTGCGACTTTCACAAAAGCCCAGATCATACTACAGATAAATGCAGAATACTCCAACAGGAGATAGAAGCCCTTATCAAAAGAGGCTTCCTAGGGCATTACGTGAAGAAGGACGATAAAGATCAGGGAAAAGGAGAAGAGAAGAATAGGCCCGCTGGCACCATAAATTTTATCGTCGGGGGTATAGCTTCTGGGGGTGATTAAAAAAATGTCAAGAAAAATTATGCTCGAGCATTG
Organism: Ligustrum vulgare; assembly: GCA_963555705.1. Lineage (NCBI taxonomy): Eukaryota > Viridiplantae > Streptophyta > Magnoliopsida > Lamiales > Oleaceae > Ligustrum > Ligustrum vulgare. The sequence goes on along the minus strand of OY743168.1, from coordinate 30,310,231 downwards.
GGAAGTCTGGAGGTCGGGTCGGCCAGTCATCTCGAGCTTTCATCCAGCATAAATTTCAGTAACTCTAACATGGAAGGAATTGCATACCCCCATGAAGATGTTGTCATCATCAGTGCCATAATTGCAAATTTCGACGTAAGAAGAGTGCTTGTTGATAATGGAAGCGCAGCTAATGTTCTTTCTTCGAAAGCTTTCAACAAGATGCAACTTCCAAAAGATCGGCTTCAGCAAGTCATTACTCCGTTAACTGGCTTCGGTGGAGGAATAGTAAGACCAGAAGGTTTAATTGACCTTCCTACTTCTTTGGGATTAGGAGAAAAACAGGTGGCCAGGATAACCCCGTTTCAGATCGTGAAGACCTCGATGGATTACAACGCTAACTTGGGAAGACCTTTTTTGAATAGCTTAAGAGCAATAATATCAACATATCACCTGACAATCAAGTTCCCAACTCCCGGAGGCATAACAACAGTGCAAGGTAACCAAGCAATGGCCAGAAGTTGTTACATCAGCTGCATTGGAAAAGGAAAGCAGAACTAATGTCAATTGAACCTCCCACGGAAGAACGTATGTCTCCAGTGGAAGAGTTGGAGGAAATTCTCATCTCAGAAGGAAAAAGTTTCACAATTGGGAGAGAGCTTCCCAAACTTATGAAAGAAGAATTGTCGCAGTGCTTGAAAAGAAATCTCGACATTTTTGCATGGGGCGCAGAGGATATGCCCGGGATAGACCCCTCTATTGTTGTACATAGGCTTAACGTCCAGCTAGACAAGAAGCCTGTAAAACAGCGAAGAAGGCAGTTTGCTACCGAAAGAAGGCAAATAATCAAGGAAGAAGTAGATAAACTATTTGAAAGCAGGGTTCATCAAAGAAGTAAAATATCCAGAATGGCTAGCTAACGTGGTCTTGGTAAAGAAGGGCAACGGTAAGTGGCGGGTCTGCATAGATTTCACAGATCTGAACAAAGCATGTTCAAAAGACAGCTATCCTCTTCCCCGAATTGACAGACTGGTGGACTCAACATTGGGTTCTGAGCTATACAGCTTCCTTGATGCATTCTCGGGGTATCAAAAAATCCAAATGGTACAAGAAGATCAGGAGAAAACATCATTTATGGCTGATGAAGGAATATACTGCTATAATGTCATGCCATTTGGGTTAAAAAATGATGGGGCTACCTATCAAAGGCTCGTGAACATGGTGTTCTCCAAGCACATTGGACTAAACATCGAAGTTTATGTTGATGATATGGTCGTAAAGAGCTCGAGAAAGAAAGACCACATAGTTGACCTGCAAGACATCTTCTCTATGCTCCGACAGCATCGGATGAAGCTAAATCCCGCCAAGTGCGCTTTTGGAGTAAGTTCGGGGAAATTCATGGGATTCATGATCACCCAGCAGGGAATTGAAGTTAATCCTGATAAAATCACAGCCCTTACATCTATGAAGCCTCCAAGGAACATTAGAGAAATCCAAAAACTTACGGAAAGAGTAGCAGCATTGGGCCGTATCATGTCAAGAGCAGCAGACAAATGCTTCATTTTCTTCAAGTCTCTCAGAGGGAACAAAGAATTCAAGTGGGATGAAGAGTGTGAAACTTCCTTCAAAAAGCTCAAGGAATACTTGGGGTGCCCACCAATTCTTGTGAAGTCAAATCTGGGGGATGATCTTTTCCTATACCTAGCTGTATCAGACCATACAATTGATCATGCATTTAGCGCTGTTCTAGTCAAGGAATAAGGGGAAGTTCATAAATCGATCTACTATGTTAGCAAGATGCTTCTAGATGCTGAAACTCGATACACTCTAGCAGAGCATCTCTCGCTTGCCCTTGTCACCGCAGCAAGAAAGTTGAGACCTTACTTCCAAGCCCATACCATAGCAGTCCTCACAAACCAGCCTCTGAAACAGATACTTCAGAAACCTGACGTCTCTAGCCGCCTAGTCAAGTGGCCAATTGAACTTGGGGAATACGAAATTGAATTCAAACCTCGACCTTATATAAAAGCACAGGTATTGGAGGACTTCATTGCCAAACTTGCCCCAAGACCTCGGGGACCAACAGGTCAAGACAGGAAAGAGAATTCATGGACTTTACAAGTTGATGGAGCATTGAACGCCTCTGGCTCGAGGGCCAGAATCATACTAAAAAAGGATGATGGCACAATGGAAATTCAATGCGCAATTAGATCTGACTTCCCGGCCACTAATAATGATGCTAAGTATGAGGTTGTAATCGCCGGACTTCAGGCAGCTCAACATCTAGGGGTCGAGCATGTCAACGTCATGAGTGATTCACAGTTGGTGGTAGAACAGGTGAATAGCACTTTTGAAGCAAAAGATGAAAAGATGTCATCTTACAGAATGATGGTTCTGGACATGTAAAGGAAGTTCAAGTCTTGCAGCATAAATAAAATAACAAGGACTGCCAATCACAAAGTTGATGCCCTGTCAAGATTGACTTTTTCCAACTTGGATCACTTGGAGAGGACTGTGTTTGTGCGAACACTCCATGAGCCCAGCATCACACAGCAACCCGATGTCATGGATATTTCAGAACATGAGCCTAGTTGGATGGATAGGTTGCCAGATGACAAAGCAGAAGTCAGAAGGATCAAGTCTAGAGCTCCAAGGTACACCATCATGCAAAATACTTTATTTCTTCGAAGTCTCACACTTCCCTACCTTCGATGTCTAACCCCGAGAGAGGCAGCCCTTACTATGGCCGAAGTTCATGAAGGAATATGTGGAGGACACCAGGGAGCAAGGGCTTTGGTTATGAAGTTACTGCGATATGGTTACTATTGGCCAACCATGAGGAAAGATGCACTCAACTATGTGAGAGTCTATGATAAGTGCCAAAGGTTTGCAGCTCGATTACATCAACCAGCGGAAGAGCTCTCTTCAATTATGTTCCCATACCCATTTGCACAGTGGGGAATTGACATACTTGGGCCATTTCCCATAGCTTGTGACCAAGTCAAGTTCCTAGAAGTGACTGTAGAATACTTCACAAAATGGGTAGAGGCAGAGCCTCTTGCTGTAATCTCATAACAAAAATTGGAGTCCTTTGTTTGGAAGTCAATAATCTATCATTTTGGACTTCCCAAGACATTAATCACGAACAATAGGCGACAGTTCGAGTGTCAAGCCTCCAAGCAATTCTGCAAGAATTTAGGGATCGAACACAGGTTAAATTCAGTTTCACACCCGAAAAGTAATGGATTGCAGAGGTAACAAATAGAATTATCTTGCAAGACCTGAGGACTCACCTTGATAGTGACAAAGGTGATTAGCCCCCCCTGAAATTCTATGGACGAATCGAACAACATTCAAGACAGCAACTGGGGAAACCCCATTCATGCTGGCCTTTAGGATGGAAGCGGCTATTCCAATAGAAGTAACAATCCCCGGCTTCTGCGCAATGATTACGAAATCACCAGATCATATCGAAGGGCAGAGGGAAAGTCTTGATCTCTTGGAAGAAGTCAGGGAGAATGTCGCCCTTAAAATAGCTGCTTATCAATAGGCCATGTCCGGGAAGTTTAACCTCCGAGTCAAGAAAAGGGATTTCAGAATGGGAAATCTAGTCTTACACTGGAGTGAAGCCGCTGGTCATCAACTTGGAAAACTTGGACCTATTTGGGAAGGACCATACGAAGTTATTCGAAAACTTGGGAAAGACTCATACAGTCTTAGAACTATGGACTCCAAGCCCCTTCCCTGACCATGGAATGTCGAGAATTTAAAGCCTTACTACAAGTAGGCACTTTTCTTTCGTAAACTTCCCTTGTTAGCGAAATCGTCTAGATACAGAAGAGTCGGGTCTGCGAACCCATTTTCTTTTATTACGAACTTGCAAGTCCATCCACATTTTTGTCAATGAGGTCGGGCTTGCACGCCCATTTAATTTACTTTTAGAGTCAAGGACGGGTTTATTATATACGGTGCTCGACGTGCTGATCCGAAATCCCAATGCCAACAAGAGACCTCCCGACACTGCCCATATACCGACGCCGGACCGCCAACACCTCATCCTCAACTACCCTTAATGACCGTCGAAGCCTCAAGCGGGTGTATATATCCGAACGCGAAGTAAAGTATTGTACACTTGAAGGGCGATTCTACTATCATCCACATCATTCTCTCTCCATGTATCTCCATATACTATTTATCTCTTTCTTTATCATTTATGAAGGACTACTTCTAAGTCCACACAATGTACATGTCAATGCCCATGAATGCCAACAAATATTTGATGCATCAATTTTACGTCATATAACCACATAATATGACATTCCAATGATATTCACGTGCATTAATAACATATTATATATTCAAATCATGTCTCGCATGCTTTCATCATATACAGATAATTGTCACATCATATTCCACGTATATTGCATCAACAATATACTTCAAATAATCACATAATAATATAAATATTATGTTTTGCATTATAGTTGAAATGTACTTACCTTACTCCTTACTACATATCCTAGAATTCACGACTTTATCACCACGAATCCACTTGGATATTCATAACACTTATTAATATAACACTTATTATATTATATTATATCTATAATAATTAAATAAATAATTAACTTAAACAAAAGTTTTACCTTTGTAGTGGGGGTCGACCCCCCCCCCCTCCCAAAAATAAAAGAAGGGGAGTCGATCCCTCGGGCCTCTCTCTCTCTCTCTTCTCCGTGCTTCTTTTTTTTCCTTCAACCGACTGCCCCTATTTATAGTTTTTATTAAGGACTAAATTGAAATTATTTTATTTTCTCTTTTAGTTCCAAAAAAATATAAGATTTATATTTTAGTTCAAAAATTTAATAAAAACTTCAAAATGGCTCTAAAAAATTATAGGGTCATATGAAGTCGAAATGGAGAGTTCTTATGGCTAATATGGAGTTCTCAAGAAATACATTACAATGATATTTTTGGATCATAAAATCGATAATCGAGTTAAAAGGTATCGCTCGTCAAAGTTCACCACTTAAAATTAATTTACTTTTATCCTTTTCAATTTCTTTTCAATTGGCTACTTTTGTTTTAATTTTTGGTACTCTTATTATAATGAAAATTGAACTTTCAATATATCATTCTAAAATACCCACGATCTAGTTTCCCGCATCCTCTCCAAAACGCAATAGCGTCAGCTGTAGTGAAAGTTAAGCTATGTCAAAATAAGGCCGTTTAAAACTTACATTTCGAATTACCAACTTTTTTTTAAGGTTTTCAGGGCATATACATCAACCATTACGTGTCTACAATATGCCATTTTGAAGGTCATTCAGAACTCTACGTGGTGGTATTTTCGAATAGTCAAAACAAATCATAAAACTAAGAATTAACGTGTCCAGAAACTATATGCGTAATTCGTCGTTAAGAAATATTATTTAAATAATATAATATAAATATATATGTGCTATTCACATGTAAATAAATATTATATAACTTCAGTTATTACTATATTAACCAATAAATTTACAACTTAACTTTGATCTATTATTTTTCAACATTGGGACAAATTCTTAGTTCCACTTTGAATTACACTCCATACACTTCAATCCGTATCTTCTTAGTGATGGTACCGATAACCAATTTATTTAATCGATTAAAGAATATTAAATTAAGATTTAATATTCTTATGTATTTTTCATTGATATCGACTAAATTAAAATTGTTATTTAGTGTCGAATAAACCCTTTTAAATAAGTCAAATAAATTAAAATTCTATATGACTTTCAAGTGAGTCCCGTTAAATGTGAATATTTAATATAATAACAGAACGTATTTTTAGGTCGTTACAATTACATAGTTACTATTTATGAGAGTTAGTCATATGTTAACTTGTCTCATGTTTTCTAGTTCCTCTAGGATTTAAATTACAGAAAGATCTTATAAATATTTATTTCATGTCTGTCATGCTACGTTGTCAGATTGGTTTACTGACTTATTTACAATACACTTGGCAGACATTTATTACTTTACTCATCATTTCACATTATCTTCAAAATCAATCATCATAATTGTGCCAACATAGAAACTAGTAAACCATTAGGTAAACTAATCTGGCTAAATAGATTAATTCGTCTATATTATTAGAACTCATAATTTGTCGATAACTTCAAAGTAGTGTTAAGATTGTCTCTGTCATGACCCGTCCCAAATCACCCTACTGGACCTGAAATGTGAAGTGTGCCAACTAGATGTTTGACCAAACATCAAGGCAACCTTGACTTTTCTTATCTTTTATATCCTCCTTTCAAATAAAATTTGCTCCCATATAAATTTATAAAAATTTTGACAAAGTCTCCTTTATAATATTGACATAACTAACCTATAATATAACGTCAAATCCTCAACAATCATGCATAAATACTCATAAAACTTCCCAAATCTTCCAAACATGACATTGATGTAATAAGATAATTAAAATCATTAGTCGATCCTATTATATATACAACTCATATTACATAATCATCAATCCTATTACTGACAAGGCCACAAAAGAATAACACAACCTATAATGTAACCGCAAAAGATAACTTCTAAATGTCGTATCAAAATAAATCATAGAAATGCCTACATTTTAAACTCGTCTAGTGGTAATGACTCTTTCCACGCTGCTCAAAATCTGTAAGGTGGCGTTCTATTTGTATTTTATTTTGTATTTTCATTTTCGAAAATGTTTTGTATTTCCTGTTTTCATTTTTGTTTTCAAATTTGCTGAAAACGCGTTTGGTTTGTCATTTCTGAAAACTGTTTTTGAAAATGAAAAGTTGGAAAACACGTTCTATTTGAAATTTTGCAGAATAGTACTTAAACTATTTTTAATTAATTTGCTTGCAGAATACTACTAATTCAAACTCAAATTTACTTTCACAATACACTGAAAAATGGTTACATGCAACACACTAATGTGAGCATTAAGAGTCTATATTAACACAGCTTGGTCAGGTTCGAGATTTGAAAAAGCTCTACTTCTATTAAAATTCAGAAAATGTAAATTCTTTCAAAACCACCAAAGTCCATTTATCGGTGCATTTTTTGAAATATAATAACAAGAACTCTCACTTAATTTTATTTTTTTTTGTAATGTTGATATTGAATTCAATAAAACTTTATTTAAACTTAGTTCCAAGTTAGAAAAATTCTCAAAAAAAAATAAAATTATTTAGGCTTAGTTCCAAGTTAGGATAATTCTAAAAAAAGTAATAAAAAAATAAAAAAATAAAAAAATTATATTAAGCTTAGTTCTAAGTTAAGATAATTCTTTAAAAAAAAAAAAAAATCCTAAAACGCGTTTTCAAGCGTTTTGGACATTTTTTTGTCGAAATACACATAAAACGCCCAAAACGAGGTTTTGGACGTTTTGTGTATAAATTTTTTTTTTTGTTTTCCAAAATGGGTTTTCGAAAATGGTAAAGAGAACGCGTTTTTAGCGTTTTCGAAAATAAAAACAGAAAACGACCTCAAAACAGCAAAGAGAACATGAGCTAACTTTTTCCTATAAGGAAGAGATATGGAGAAACGTGAGTTTGTAACTCAGTTAGTGGAGTTTCTGAAATAATTATAATTTATAAAACATTTTTGAAAACATAATTTACTTCATATGCTTTTGCAATTTAAAATCAAAACATCCACGTAAAAAAATAATCATAAAAATCGTAGACTAATCATCCGTGGCATAACTAATAAGCTGCAATATGGCATAACAGATGAATTGTAATATATATGAAAATTACACTAAAAGGTAGCCAACTAAATCATCTGTTAATGCTACAATCTGTATTTAGTCATACGCACGTAGATTGCTGAGCACCTCTGTACCCAACCCAAAGCCCCTCTGGGTACAAAAGTGTGTCCCAAAGACCTCTTATATGAACTCTTACACATGGGCCATAGGCCCCCTCCGTGCATAAAAGTGGATCTTAAGATCCTCTGAACACGGGCCATAGGCCCCCTCCGTGACAATCTTAAGATCTCAAATAATATCCGCTAATACATGGGCCTAAGGCCGCCTCCTTGCACTTACACAGAGCAGATAATCACATCCGGTATTTCTGGTGATTTTGAAATCAGACATTCTCAACTAGACTAATCATGCTCGTAAAACATGGTAAAAAGAGTCATCATGATAAACAAGCTTAATTATAAAACATTTATTTTTATAATCATGCTAAAAGCAAGTAATTTAAAAATCATTTGTAACTTGTTAGAAAATCAGTGAAATAAAAATACTTGAATAATATAAAAAAAAAATCTTTTAAGTTTATTCTCCACTCACAAGACTATTGTTTGCAATCTAATTGGGCATAATTGGTCTTTTTTTTATTTCCTTGTCAACTAATCACCACATATAACATTCACTAATCCATTCATTCGTTTTTCCATTTTACGCTATTTTATAGAAATTATTTAACATTTAAACATCAATGTGTACCATAAAAACAAAGATTAAGATTCCAATTCCCAAACCATTTCCTTTGTTAATTAATAACTAAAAATAAACTTCTTCTCTTTCACATTCTCAATTCCACGTGGAAATATCATATAATAGCTAATTTAAGATACCATATAACTCAGAAGAGAATGAACATATATACCAAATTCTCCTTGGCCAATACATGAACATAGATGCATGGGTATACTAACCTTCTAATAAGTTCCACCATATCAAGTCTTTTCACGTGAAAAATAAATTAACATGGGCTTAATAAGTTTAATTTAGCTTAAACCTCCAATTAAATCCACTAATTCAAGAACCCTAAAATTCATCCATTAATTCTTGGGAAAATTACATAAAACCTTGTGTTTTAAATATGCAATTCAAAAATCATGTGAAGGAAATCATTTTTTTTTTTTAAATTCAGGTGTTAATTCATTTACTTAGATGTTTAATAATTAAAAATAAATATAATAATATATATAAGATAAACATAATTATCTACTATATATTATATTAAAACTAATATAATATTAAATCAAAATTTCAAATTTTGACGTCACAACCTACCACCACCCCACCCCACCCCGCCATGCCCCGCCCACCACCCACACCACACTACCCACCCCACCCCACCCCACCCCACCCCACCCCAAAAATAATTTTTATTTTTTTTCCTTTCGATATTTTCCTATCATTCCCCATTTCACCCCCACGCCAACCCCACTCGACCCTATCCCACCTCATTGTAAAGTGATAAATTGATCTCGCCTTATCCACATCCCCCGACCCCACCCAACCACATCATATCCACCCCAAAAATAAGTTTATTTTTATTTTCTCTCGATGTTTCCTAACACTTCCCCATCCCATCCCACCTCACCCCATCCCACCCCACCGCAAAGTAACAAATTGATCTCACCCTCACCACATCCCCAGACCCCACCCACCCACACCATCTCACCACTTATATCCTACCCCACCCCAAAAATAAGTTTATTTTTATTTTCTCCCGATATTTTTCGACACTTCCCCAAACCACCCCAACCCCACTCCACTCAACCCTACCCTACCTCATCGCAAAGTGACAAATTGATCTTATCTCAGCCACATACCACCACCCCACCCCACCCCACCCACCCACCCACCCTACACAAAATATAATTTTTATTTTTTTCCTTTCGATATTTTCCTATCATTCCCCATCCCACCCTACCCCACCTCATCTTAAAGTGACAAATTGATCTCACCCTAACCACATCCTCCGACCCCACCACCCACCCCGCCTCACCACCCATATCCTACTCCACCCAAAAAATAAGTTTATTTTCTCTCAATGTTTTACTACACTTCCCCACCCCACCCCACCCCACTTGACCCTACCCTACCCACCTCACCTCACCTCATCGCAAAGTGACAAATTGATCTCACCCTAGCCACATCCCCCGACCCCACCCACCAACCCCACCACACCACCCATATCCTACCACCACCTAGCCCGACACCACCCTACCGATCCCACCCTACCCCAAAAATGATTTTTTTCCTTCTACTTTTTCACACCCCCACCAACCCCACCCCAACACCACCCTGCCCACCTCACCCCACAAAATGAGTTTTTTTTATCTCTCTATATTTTCCCACCCTACCCCACCACCCACCCCACCCGAAAATGATTTTTTTCTTCTAATTTTTCACACACACCCCGCCCCGACCCTACTAGCTACCCACCCAAGAAATCGACCCCACCCCACCAAAAAATGAATTTCTTTCTTCCACTTTTTCACACCCCACCCAGACCCTACCCTTGCACCCACCCCACCCCACCATACCCACCCATCTCATTCCTACCAACCCTCCAAAAATGATTTTTTTTCTTCAATTTTTCACACCCCCACCCACTCGCTCCCGACCCTACCCCGCCACCCACCTAACCAACTGACCCCACCCAAAAATGATTTTTTTTCTACTTTTTCACATCCCGACCCTATGCCCGTCACCCAACAACTCCACCACTACCCACCTACCCAAAAATGATTTTTTTTCTTTTCCACACCCCGTCTCGACCCTATACCCGTCACCCACCAACCCCACCCCTACCCAAAAATGATTTTTCTTCTTCTAATTTTTCACACCCGTCCCTACCCCGCTACCCACCCAAGAAACCGACCCCACCCAAAAATGATTTTTTTCTTATACTTTTCCTCATCCAATGGTCACAAAAAGTTATAGATGGTCACAACCTTTAATATAAATGGTCATAATCATTTATAGTTGGTCACATATTGTTTATTTATTGGTCACAACTTATTCGTTTTTTTCATGATTATTTAATATTTTTTGTCATAATTACCTAATAATTGGTCACATTCCCTACTCGTCATAAGTCACACAAAGTCACATTTAGTAAACATTTTGGTTACACTTACCTAATAATTCGATCACCCCACCCCACCCCACCTCCACCCTACACCACCCCCACATGCAAAGTCACAACATGTCACAATTGGTCACACAATGTCACATTACAAATTTAGTTGAAAAACCTCACCCACCTACCCACACATTCCTAAAGTCACAGTTGGTCACACAAGGTCATAGTTTGATCACACAAGGTCATAGTTTGGTCACACGAGGTGACAGTTTGATCACAATTGGTTTAGTTGCAAAATTCGATCACACAAAGTCACAATTCGATCACATAAAGTCACAGTTGGTCACACGAAGGCACGATTCGATCATACAAGGTCATAGTTTGGTAACACATGTGACCGAACTATGACATCGTGTGATTGAACTATGACCTTGTATGTTCAAATCGTGACTTTGTGTGATCAAGTACGGGATGTGACCAATTATTAGGTAAATGTGACCAAAATATTTACTAATTGTGACTTGTGAGAAATGGGGGATGTGACCAAGAAAACTAAGAATACGGAATGTGACCAAATATTAGGTAAATGTAACAAAAATGTTAACTAATTGTGATTGAAGAAACGTGTAAATTATGACCAATAAATAAATAATACGTATCAATTATATGATAATTTTGATCAATTATAGGTATATGTGATCAAAATATTGACTAATTGTGAGTTTGTGCAACTTATGACAAGTGCGAATGTGATCAAGAAAACAAGTAAGTTTTGATCAATCAATAAATAAATTGTGATCAATTATTGATGACTATGACCAATTATTAGGTAACTATGACCAATAAATAAATAATATGTAATCAATTATGGATCATTGTGACCAACTGTGACTTGGTGTGACCATTGGACGAGGACGTGATGTGACCTACAATTATGTCAAATATAACTATGTGTGACCGAACTGTGACTTTATAAGAACGAAGCGTGACTTTATGTGATCAACCTGTGACCTCGTGTGATCTAACCATGACCTTGTTTGACCTAATTGTGACCTCATGTGACCTAACTGTGACCTCGTTTGACCAAACTGCGACTTTGTGTGACCGAACTTTGACCTTGTGTGACCAACTGTGACTTTGGAGGGATGGAATTTTACAACTAAATTTATAATTGTGACTCTTTGTGACTTAACTGCGATCTTGTGTCAACTTACGTGACTGACTGTGATTTTGGGGGTGGGGATGTAGGGTAAAGGTCGGGTGGGGCAAGAAAAAGTAGAAGAAATCATTTTTTGTGGTGAGGTAGGGTCGGGGTGGGTCGGGGTGGGGTAGGGTAGGGTGGCGTGGGTCTGGGAGGGGAAAGTAGAAGAAAAAAAAATATTTTTTGGAGTGGGGTGGGTGGGTAGGATGGGATCGAGTTCGGGTTGGGGATTGAAAAAAGTAGAAGAAAAAAATTATTTTTTTGGGTGAGTGGGTGCGTGGGTGGGGTGGGTTGGGTGGGTTGAGATGAGGTGGTTGGTGTAAAGGGTGAAAAAATAGAAGAAAAATAATTTTGATGGGATATGGTGGGGCGGGGTGTAGTGCGGTGCGGTGGGATGGGGTGGGGCGGTTGGGGGAAGTGTGAAAAAATAGAAGAAAAATCATTTTTGGGTGGGGTGGGTTGGGTGGGGGTGGTTGGGTGGAGTGTAAAAAATAGAAAAAAATCATTTTTGGATGGGGGTAGGGTGGGGTGGGTAGGGTGGGGTGGGGTGCGGTGGGATAGAATGGGTGATTGAGGTGAAGTGTGAAAAAATAGAAGAAAAATCATTTTTGAGTGGGTGGGTTGTGGTGGGGTGTGAAAATATAGAAGAAAAATCATATTTGGGTGGGGTAGGATGGAGGTGGGGAGGGTGGGTGGAGAGGTAGGGTCCGGGCGGGGTGGATAGAGGTGTGGAAATTAGAAGAAAAAAATTAATTTTGGGTGGGGTGGGGTGGGGTGGGGTTGGGGATGGGTGGCGTGGTAGGGTCTGGGCGAGTCGTGAAAAAGTAGTAAAAAAAATTATTTTGGATGAGGTGAGTTGGGGTAGGATCTGGGGCGAGGCTGGTGGGAGAGTCGAAAATTAGAAGAAAAAAATTAATTTCGGGTGGGGTTGGGGTAGGTGGCGGGATAGGATAGGGTAGGATCTGGGCGAGTTATGAAAAGTAGTAGAAAAAAATCATTTTGGGTGGGGTGGGGAGGGGTGGGCGTGGTGGGTGGGTGGGTGTGATTGGATGGGACTAGTGGGTGGGTGGGTGATTGGCTGAGTGGGTTGGGGTTGGGGTGGTGTGGGTGAGTGAGTGAGTGAGTGAGTGGTTGGGTGGGTGGTTGGTTGGGGAGGAGTGGGGGTGGGGAGGGGTGGGTAAGGTGGTGTTGGGGTGGGGGTGGGGGTGGAAAAGTAGAAGGAAAAATATTATTTTATGGGGTGGGTGGGGTCGGTGTGGGTGGGTGGGTGGGTTTTCGGGGTGGTGGGGTGAGTGCGGGGTTTGGTTGGGATGGAGTAGAGTGGTTGTGGATTATGTATTGTTTTGATTTTATTATTTAATATTATGCCTTTATTTGGCAACTCATTATAATCTTGTATTAATTAATTAACTAATTAACACCTAATTTTTTTAAAAAAATCTTAAGTTTGTTATGTTTAAAAAGTGAAAGTTTTAGTTGCATAGTTATGTACTTTTCCCTTAATTCTTTCATTTAATTTGAATTAATAGCCAATTGTACTAAAATAAACATTCCCTATCCATAAATTTTCACATTTAAGCCAATGAGTAAAATTACTAAAATTTAACCAAATCCTAAAATAAGTAGAATCTTACCTAAAGATTGCAAAAAAACTCGACCTGACGGATACCCGACCCGAACCCGCCCCTAATGGGGCGAAAAAAAACCTGCCCCGCGAGTCGATGGGACGGGTGTGGGGCGATTTTCCCCGACTCGGGTGGGTCACGGGGCGGGTGCGGGTTTAGCTGTCCCGACCCAAACCCGCCCCGATTAAATAAATTAATAAAAAATAATAAGGAAACAAAATAAGAAAATACCGAAAAAATTAAAAAAAATTAAACATGGCAGGTATGTTGACCCCCCCGCCCCGAACCCGAACCCGTCCCACCCGAAATTCGCGGGTCGCGGGGCTGGTTTGGAATTGAAAAATTCTCGCGATGCGGGGCACGGGTCAGGGGGGACCCGTCCCGAACCCGCCCCGTTGTCATCACTAATCTTACATTTACCTCATGAAGAAGAAATGGAAGAACTCTTGTTGCCTACCACCTTGTCGGCCCTTCTGTTTCTTTTTTTTTTTTTTTTCCCTTCATATTTCGGTCTCTTCACTCGAACCCTCTGTTTTAGAGGTGTCAAAACGGACGGGCCAACCAGACCCGTGAAAATCGGTCCGGATCGAGCCGAGATCACGGACCGACCGTTGAGGGCAGTTCACGGGTCAAGAAGGTGTGAACCGCGAGTTTCGCGGGCCGCGGTTAACCTGTTTGGCCCGTGAAATTAAAAAAAAAAAACTATTTTTATTAAATATCGTAATATTGAAAATCTTCATTCTTTTACAAACTCTAGTACTAGTACAATTTCTAAAGATAAATCTTACTTTTCTCCCTAATAGCTAAGAAACTTAGGCTGCGTTTGATAGGGAGAGTGAAATTTGGGTGGAAAGAAAATGAATTTTAGGGAATTAAATTCCTGGGAATTGAAAATTTAATGTGTTTGATTGGTTTAATTTTCTATGTAGAAAAAGTGAAAATTTTCCAACTTTTGTTGTTTGATTGACATTATTTTCTATGAAAAATAAAGTAAAATTTAGCTATTATAATATATATATATATTTTTTTCATTTTTTAACAAGTTTGTACTTGGTAATAATAATGTTAATTTTTGAAAAAAAAATAAATCAATTAACAACAACAAAAAGGATCAAACGTAACAAAAATTGTATAAGATTTTCCATGGAAAATAAAACCTCCTCCCCAAGGAAAATACCGGATTTCGAGGCAAGTGGAAAAATGAATTCCATGAAAAATTTAGGCAACCAAACAGCGCAAAGTTGGAAAATCAAATGGAAAATCATATTTTCCATGGAAAATCTTACGAATCAAAAGGAGCCTTAATGTTCTTTGATAGTAGTAATTAGAAATGCATTTAGCATTTTGTTGTTATTTGTTTATATTTTATTTAAGTTAGTAAATTTAGAAGTAATTAATGTAACATAAAATATAAATGTAAATTCTATATAAACATTTTATGGTATAAATATGAATTTATCATTTTGTACATCTCATATTTATAAATTTAACAAAATATATATATATATATATATATATATATATATATATATATATATATATGAAAAATTCTATATTTTTAATCATACTGGTCAAATCAAAACGAACCGCGACCCGTAACCCGCATGAGCCAACGTGCGGGGCGGGTTGTAATTCGAAATTTGTGGGTCGACCCGGAATCGGTCCGAAACCCGCAGGGGGTGGACTTTTTTTAACGCGGGCCGTTACCGGGCTCATATGTTGACGGACCGACCCGACCCGGACCACCCAGATTGACACCTTTACTCTGTTTCTCACCAACTTCGGAGGAAAATGACACCCAATTGATTCATTTGAGTGGTCAAATCTTTATCTTTATCTTTATATATATAAAAGTAGAAGTGAGGAAAGAGAGTCATTTTGGAGGGAAATTTGCATTTAATGATTCTCTCTCCTCAATTCTACTTATATATATATATATAAATAAATAAATAAAAGATAAAGACTTTTGTAGGAAAATTTATTATTTATTACATATTTAATAAGAGTTATAATAAATATATTATGTATAAATGTATTAAATTGGAAATGAAAAAATTAGATTAATATATTTGAACATAAATAAATGTGATATCTATTTAATTGTATTATGTAGGAAATGAAAAAATTGTATTAATATATTTGAACATAAATAAATGTCATATCTATATAAATGTGTTATATTGAAAATGAAAATTTTGGATTAATATATTTGAAAATAAATAAATACATGCTATATAAATTTGCTAACATAGAAATTAAAAATTTGAATTAATATATTTTGAAAATAAATGAATAAAATAAATATAGAAAAGATAAAGATTTTGTAGGAAAATTTATTATTTATTACATATTTAGTAAGAGTTGTAGTAAATGTAATATTTGTAAATGTGTTACATTGGAAATGAAAAAAAATTAGATTAATATATTTAAATATAAATAATGTGATATTTATGTAAATGTGTTATGTAGGAAATGAACATAAATAAATGTGATATCTATTTAAATGTGTTATATAGAAAATGAAAAAATTGTATTAATATATTTGAATATAAATAAATGTCATATCTATGTAAATGTGTTATATTGAAAATGAAAATTTTGGATTAATATATTTGAAAATAAATAAATAAATACGTGCTATATAAATTTGTTAAGTTAAAAATGAAAATTTGAATTAATATATTTTGAAAATAAATAAATAAAATCATTGAAATTTTACTTCCTAATATGTCAATAAATGAGTAGGTTCTTCAATAAGCATATTACAAAAATAATTAATTATTTGCTATCAACCTTTTACAGCCAATGATAAGTTGGTAGAAAATTTAATCCTTTCATCATTTTAACAAAAAATGGTATGTTTAAAAAATAAGGAAAAATAAAATATATGTAAGCAACATATTAAAAAATAAAGTTAATTAAAAATTATAACATATTAAAAGAAAAATAGGTGATAAGGTGGGCAAATTTTCAGAGAAAAACGTAAATAAAAGTCAAAAGAAATTTAATATAAAAAATTTAATTAAATGTCAAACTTTGAATGGTGCAGTACACTGTGTGTGCACCACTTTTTATTTTGATTAGTTTTGTTTTGTTTTGTTTTTTGTAAATTTTAAACTCAATGACATGTGTTATGGAGGAAATGAAAAAATTGGATGTATGTATTTTAAAATAAATAAATATATGCTATATAAATTTGTTAAGTTAGAAATTTAAAAATTGAATTAATATATTTTGAAAATAAATAAATAAAATCATTGAAATTTTACTTCCTAATATGTCAATAAATTAGTAGGATTTTCAATACGCATGTTACAAAAATAATTAATTATTTTCTATCAACTTTTTAACCACACATATTTTTCTCTCCAATTTTCAGCCATTATTTTTTACCTCAAAATCATTTATACAGGTTTATAAATCAAACAATATTACCAAACGGAGGCTTAATCTTTACATCATTTTTGACAAAAATTGACATGTTTAAAAAATAAGGAAAAATAAAATATATTAATTAATATATTGGATTTCAAATAAAATATATGTGAGTAACACATTAAAAAATATAGTTAATAAAAAATTATAACATATTAAAAAGGAAATAGGTGATGAGGTGGGAAAATTTTAAGAGAAAAATGTAATTAAAAATCAAAAGAATTTTATATAAAAAATTTATAAGTGCCGAATTTTGAGTGGTGCGGTATACTTAGTATACATGTAACATTTTTTTATTTTGATTAGTTTTCTCTTTTTTAAAGTTTCAAATTCAACAATATTTTGTATTGAAATTTTATTTGATTTATGTTTTTTTTTTATTTGATATGATTATATAATCAAGATATTTTCAAAATTATGATATAAAAATTATATATTCCGTGCATCGCACGGATAGACAACTAGATTAATATATTTGAACATAATTAATGTGATATTTATGTAAATGTGTTATGTAGGAAATGAGAAAATTGAGTTAATATATTTTAACATAAATAAATATAATATCTATGTAAATATGTTATTTTATTTATGAAATCAAAAAATTGTATTAATATATTTGAACATAAATAAATGTCATATCTATGTAAATATGTTAATTTGAAATTGAAAATTTCGGATTAATATATTTGAAAATAAAAAATCCATGCAATATAAATTTTTTAAGTTAAAATTGAAGATTTTGAATCAATATATTTTGAAAATAAATAAATAAATTATAACTTATTAAAAGGGAAATAGATGATGAAGTGGACAAATTTTCAGAGAAAAATGTAAATAAAAGTTTTAAAAAAAAATTATATAAAAAATTTAAATGAATGTCAAATTTTGAGTGGCGCGGTATACTAAATGTACATGTAACATTTTTTTATTTTAAATAGTTTTATCTTTTTTAAAGTCTCAAATTCAATAACATTTTGTATTGAAATTTCATTTAAATTATGTTTTTTATTTGATATGATTGAATCAAAATGTTTTTAAAATTATGATTTAAAAATTATATATTACGTGCATCGCACGGGTAGACAACTAATATGACATAATTGTAATAAAAGCCCCCATACTACCATATAATATGAGATTAAGCCCTTAACTTCCTATAATTTAAAACTAAGACTTTATCTCAACCTTCAAACTTTTGTAATTACAAATTAGTCCCAACAAATACCACTTGCTTATAATAATTCCCCAACTTATATTTTTTTAATTTCAAACCTCAACTTAAGATTAAAAAAATAATAATAATAACCCCAACAAATAAACTAATATATTTTAGTTCTAATTTGACTTTGAATTGACTATTCCACATTTGACTAGATAATTCTTGACTTTTAACTAATGTGAAAGTGGGTTATTACAGTCTTACTGTATCCAAATTCTATAGGAGTTTACATGAAAATGAAGATTAAAACGTGTCAAAGACTGTACGGATTTTCATTACATATATTCATTTCACCAACTAATAACCTCTCACTGCGGATGGTGACACTATAAAGTTATATGTCAACGTTGCCCATGTTTCCTAATTCTATTAGGATTCAAATTAGTCAGCAGTTCTTATATTGAGACTTCTTGAACATTATAACTCATATGTTCCTGTTTACTTTATTCTTAATCAATACAATGGGTAGTCAATGTGGGCAAATTGAAAGCTTGCCCATCGATATCGGTTCGTGCCCACTGATGAAGAGTTGGTCGAGTGCTATCTCATGAAGAAGGTGTCGAATGGGACACTTCCACCTGATGTTATTAGAGATATCGATGCAGGCAAGCTATATGGCAAGCATCCCAAGAGTGTAGGTAAATACAGATGCAATACCATTTTATTCATAGATTTTGTTTATTTATTTTTTTCTAGTTACATTCTACCCTTTATGCATGTGCGGAGGGATAGGAGTGGTGAAGGACGACCGCCCCCAACATGTTTATTTTTCCTGAATTAAACAAAAATATTAAAATTAGTGCAAATTTCTAACTATCTCTAAATTTTACTAGAGGTAAAATTGATACACATTTCTAGAGTCTTCTATCTCTAAAATTCACTAGGTATTAATGGGAAATAAGTAAATAATGTAGATAATCCTAGAATTCTCTAAAATACTTAATAAAAAAAAAATAGAAACTAGAGACATCTAGATTGATCTCCACCTACTTATGCGACTATAAATTGGCGGTGTTGTGTTCATTTTAAGAGGCGTGAAAGTACGTTTTGTTCAAAGCCCTTCCACTACATTGTAAAACTTCTTTCTAATAAAATTATCATTTTCCTCCTTCAGCTATCTTGTTCCCTTATATTTTTCCTACTACTTCTATCCCTAAAAATTGTCCTACCTTAAGCCAACTAATCTATTTAATCAAAAACCAAATTATTTCTCCTATTTAAAACAAAAAACCATCAAAAAATTCTACCCTTTATGCCTGTACGGAGGCATAGGGGCGGTGAAGGGCAATCGCCCCCAACATGTTTATTTTTCCTGAATTAAACAAAAATGTTAAAATTGGTGCACATTTCTAACTATCTCTAGATTTTACTAGAGATAAAATTGATACACATTTCTAGAGTCTTCTATCTCTAGAATTCACTAGATATTAATAGGAAACAAGTAAATAATGTAGATAATCTTAAAATTATCTAGAATACTTAGTAAAAAAAAAAAAACTAGAGACATCTAGATTGATCTCCACCTACTTATAAGTGGTGTTGTGTTCATTTGTAAGAGGTGAAAGAAAGTCTTGTTCAAAGCCTTTCACTACTTTGTAAAACTTCTTTCTAATAAAATTATCACTTTCCTCCTTTAACTATCTTGTTCCATTAAATTTTTCCTACTACTTTTATCCCTAAAAATTGTCGTACATAAAGCCTACTAATCTATTTAATCAAAAGCCTAATTATTTCTCCTATCTAAAAATAAAAAAAAAAACCATCAGAAAATGTTATAATATATAAGTAAAACTTGTATCTAGAAAGAGAGTGATGTTATTCAGCACCACTGATTTCAAGCATTAGTCAAGACGATCGTTTGAATGAATTCAAGATAAATGGACGCGAATGTGTTTGACTAGGATTTAGAAATTATACTGGTTAAGTATGGACTCATCTATGTATAGAGGAAAATGGTTGAGAAGGGATTTGACTAAACTAAGAAAATACACCCGTTAAGTATATGAACTCACCATATATAGAGGGAGGGAACTTATAGAAATAAAAGAGTTCATGGGGAGAGGAAAACCGTTATCTGAATGCCTAACTCCAAGTGTGCTTGCGTGTATCCACATTTGGATTTATTGGTTTCATAGCGAACATAAGCAAGAGGTGATGTCTGCAGGAGTCCAAAATGTTGATCAATTGCATAGGCAAGAGTTTGCAGCATGGTTTCACATGAAGGTTAGAAATTTACTGTTGTATAGAACAAAAAATTGTGCTAAAAAAATAATTCTTATCACTAATTTCGTTATTACATTGCATTGTATTTAATTCTGACAGATGTATAACCTGCACCAAAAAAACTCACCAGAAGTTACTCTTGAGTTACTTGCAATTGCATCTCGTTCACATCATAGCGTCAAATCATACCCTGCATGTATTGTGAATGGAGTTCGATTTTTAACATTTGATCGTGATATTAGAAGGACAACTCAGAACAGTGGAGTTAGTGTGCCAGGCCCCGCATGAGAAATTTTCTATGGCCAGTTACAACAGATACTGGAGCTGTCGTACGTGGGTGGTTTTTCTGTTGTGCTATTTAGGTGCAAATGGTTTAGGTGTGATGGAAAACGCATAGTAGTGGACAACAACATTACAAGTATCGATATTAGTGCTGAGGCATACAAAGATGATCAATTCATACTTGCTTCTCAAGCGATGCAAGTTTTCTACATTGAAGATCCATCACGTGGTCGAAACTGGAGGGTTATCCAAGAAGTTACCCACCGTAGAGTTTGGGATGTACCAGATCCGACAGTTACTGAGATTGATTTAGTGCACACCAACAGCTCAACTAACTTGGAGCTATTTGTTGATTTAGGAAATGTCGAACATATTAATTTGCGACGGAATACTGGTGTTGACGTTCCGGTGACAAACTCGGTTGGCCCACACTCGTCGCCCCATCAAGCAATAATTGGTGTATCATTCATCAATGATGAAGAGGTGTCTGATTACACTGATTCCACCTATGCTAGTGAAGAAGAACTAAATTTTGATAGTATTGATGAAGAGACTGATCACGATTTGGATCCCATGGAATATGATATTGATTCAGAGTAGATCTTCTGGTAATATATTGTACTAGTCGGCTCCAAGATATCATATGTGTTATACACCGATCTGAGGTGGAAAGCAGTCAAACAGTCAACGGCTAATAGTTATCCAGAAATTGACGAAATGGTCCATGGCATTCTGAATCACGAACTCGATGTCCTGCATCACGACCGAGGTTATTTATGCATACGAGGTGAAATGTCATGACCGAAGTGAATTGTTCAAACCGGGCTAAGCTGTGTTGTCCGAGGCGATTTGTGGACCGAGGTATGCCGGCGAGGTGAATTCGTGAGACCGAAGTGATTTGTTGACCGACCTGAATTATGGGAGCAGACCTCAACGGTGGAAGACGAAGACGATGTGGGAGTAGGTAGTATTGTCAAATCAGCCGTATTATGTGTCAGTAATCATCATTATTTGTAATATGTCAGAGTAATCATTTGATGTATGTCTGTCAGAAGGGTCAATCACCCTTTCAGTCACCCCTGGAGGAGTGATATGTTGTAATGATTATGTTTGAACTCCTCAACTACTATAAATAGGAGGAGTAAATGCTCATTAAAGGGCAAGAAATATAGAAAAAAGCTCTCCAAACTCTTGTTATTTGATTTCGTTGATTCGACCTGGCAATCAGATCGGTATCGAACTGGACGTGAATTTGTGTGACTTTGATCTCAGTTCGCTTTCGATCTCTTACCTTTATTCTTTATTGTATTATCTCAGACTTTATTACAACGACAATTATTTAATTCAAGAGCTGTGTACTTAGACAAATTTATCAAAAAACATATTATCCACCTATAAATTCGAAAGTTCATACTATTTTTATTTGTTGACAAAAATAGACGTCAACAAATTGGCACTAGAAGGAGGGCCCGTATCCTTGTATTCAGCAATCACATATTTGCTCTTTCATCATAATGAGTAACAGGCAAAGTTCAGGGAGTCACCGGGCACATCGTGGTGAGGATTCGCAGGGGAATTCCCGTATGTCCAGGAGGTCTGCCGTTTCGCGACCCCCGGTGGAGGCCAACATGGGAATGGTCCTAGATCGGCTTGATAGGATGCAAAGAGAAATGGAAGAGATGAGGAGAAATCAAGATCGGGATCGTCACCAAGAGGAGCACGAAGTGCAATCACAACTACAGAGGTCTAATGGACGCTCACATTTTGAGGAACAACAAACTGGACGCTCTGACAACACGAGGAGTGCGGTAGGCGAAAGCACACCTTATGTACGGAGTCAAAAGTCGCTGAGTTGGGTGGAACCAAATCAAGCGAGAGGGGATGAAAAAGGAGAGGAGAGTAAGGCTGTACGGACTAAAGGACATGGGGACAGATCTCCGATGAAGAAAGTGAACCCAGAAAACCAGCCGGCTGGCAGCTCGACTCTTCACTTGGGTCAGCCACCGACTTTTCCGTCAAGCAAACCAGATCAAACTGAAGTTGAACAATTGAAGAAAAGACTGTCTGAGTTGGAGGCAAAACAAGAAGGGTTAGGATCAACAGAACCATCTACCAAGAGGACGTCACCTTTCACAGAGATTATATTGTCACAACCCCTGCCAAGCAAAATGAAGATGCCTCATCTCGCCGGGTACAATGCGGAGACTGACCCGGTTTCACATCTGGATCAGTACATGTCATGGATGGAGCTTCAAGGGGCGAGCGACGCAATAATGTGCAGGGCTTTTCCTTTAACTCTCGGGGATCGAGCTCAACGGTGGTTCCGCAATATATCTCAACACTCCATATCAAGTTGGTCTCAATTAAGTAGCCAGTTCCTGAAGCAATTCATGGGATCGAAAATTCCGACCGCCCCGAAGGAGAGCTTGGTGACCATTAGGCAGGAGAGGGAGGAATCACTAAAGAGTTATTTGAGCCGCTTTAATAGGCAGATCATGGGGATGGAAAGAATATCAGATGACGCGCTTCTCATGGCTATTCTGTCAGGCCTACAAACGCAGACTCGTTTCTGGTGGTCGGTGCATGAGGATGGACATCGCACGTACCAGGAGTTTCTTAACAGGGCGGAGAAGTTTATTAATGCTGAGGAGGCTTCAAGTTCCAAAGAAGGTCATCATAATACAGCCGCGGTGTCAGGCAAGAAAGAAAGCAAGGATGATAAGAAAGAATTTAAAAGGAATGCTTTTGGAAAAAAGAGAGACTACAAACCAGCTGATAGGTTCCGTCCGTACAATCCTGAACAAAGAAGTGAACTCACCCCGTTGAATGCATCAACCGAGGTGATCTTCATGAACGAGAAAGACAAGGGGATAATCCC
The DNA here is from genome assembly GCA_963555705.1 of Ligustrum vulgare. Taxonomy (NCBI): domain Eukaryota; kingdom Viridiplantae; phylum Streptophyta; class Magnoliopsida; order Lamiales; family Oleaceae; genus Ligustrum; species Ligustrum vulgare. The sequence continues at coordinate 30,286,530 of OY743168.1, read as the reverse complement.
TCCGACCAGGCCAATAAAGCAGAGCCCGAGTAACCTGGACTCATCCAGGTATTGCAAATACCACAGGTCAGTGGGACACACCACGGATGAATGCCGAAATTTAAGATTCGAAATTGACAGGTTAATAAAGAGGGGGAGCTTACAAGAATATGCTGCCAAACCACAGGATTCTGGAAGGCAATTCAAACAACAGGAGAAGTACGCCGTCCATCAGGGGATAGAATCCCACGGCAAAGACCGGCCTGATGAAATCCGTACAATTGTGAGCGGAAATCAAGTGCAGATCGGGTCGAAGAGGAAGAGACGAGAGTCCGCCCGAGAAGCCCGAAATAGCTACCAGATATGCAGTCAAGCAATCACGCCGGACGATTCAGAGCCTTTCACTTTCTCGGAAGAAGACGCCAGAGGGGTACTCCAACCGCATTCAGATGCTTTGATGATCACGATGCCGGTGAGCGGTATAAAGATCCACAGAACTCTGGTGGATGACGGTAGTGCTGTAAATGTGTTGTACTGGAAAACCTTTGAAAAAATGAGAATCGATCCCCGTAACTTACAGCCGAAGAGAACAAGGATTCAAGGTTTCACGGGTGACTACATCTGTCCAAAAGGTGAAATATTTTTACTAGTAGAACTGGGGACAGGATCTTGCCAGAGGCGCGTGATTGCCGATTTTGTAGTAGTGGACGTCATGACAAACTATAATGCCATATTGGGGAGACCGATCCTCCACGAGCTCAAGGCAGCAACTTCGATTTATCACTATTGTCTGAAATTCCCTACACCACATGGGGTGGCTACCATAAGAGGGGATCAAAGGGTTGCGCGGGAGTGCAATTTGGGGTTCGCTTCCAACAATGTCCAGATGGAAGAAGAAGAGAGTCCCATCGTGGGACCAAGTGGAGAAGACGAGCCAATAACAGAGCCGCAAACACTAGATCCAAGAGGTACACAGGATAGGGGTCAATCAGGTCCAGTGGAAGAGTTGGATGCTGTGAAAGTTGAAGATGCAAAACCTGATGTCGAATTCAGAGTAGGACGTGAGTTAATGGAGCCCATCAGGACCGACCTCATCAATTTTTTGAAAAAGAATTTGGATGTATTTGCATGGACTCACTCGGACATGGAAGGGATCGATCCTAAACATGCGTGCCACCATCTCCACGTTAACCCTGATTTCAAGCCTAAGATACAAAGAAGGAGGTCACTTAATCCTGAACGGTATGAGGCGCTGGCGAGGGAGGTGGTAAAATTACTTAGCAATGGATTTATCAGTGAATCTTTCTATCCTATGTGGGTAGCAAACCCAGTGCTGGTAAAGAAAAGCAATGGGACATGGAGGCTGTGCATCGATTTCTCTGACCTAAACAAAGCATGCCCCAAGGATAGTTTCCCCCTCCCTAGGATAGATCAAATGGTGGATGCTACGGCCAAACACCAACTCCTCAGCTTCATGGACGCTTACTCGGGATATAACCAAATACCGATGAATGAAGCCGATGAGGAGCATACCTCGTTTATGACTGATCGAGGGCTCTATTGTTACAAGATGATACCATTCGGCTTAAAGAACGCTGGAGCAACGTATCAACGCCTGGTGAATGTAATGTTCAAAGATCTCATCGGGAAGACGATGGAGGTATATGTCGATGACATGCTTGTAAAGAGTATCCGAGCTGAAAACCATGTCCAGCACCTTGATGAGATGTTTCGAATACTGCGAGCTTACAGGATGAAGCTGAATCCCAAGAAATACTCCTTCGGGGTAGGATCAGGGAAATTTTTGGGCTACCTGGTAAATCAAAGGGGTATCGAAGTTAACCCTGATAAAATACAGGCGCTAATGCGGATGAGGGAACCAAGGAAACTTAAAGAGGTGCAAAGTTTAACGGGAAGGATAGCAGCTTTGAGCCGTTTCGTGTCAAGATCTACGGATAAATGCAGGCCATTCTTTGATGTTATCAGAAAGAATAAGGATTTTGAGTGGACGAAAGAATGCCAGACGGCTTTTGAAGAATTGAAGAAGCAATTGGCATCCCCGCCTGTCCTTTCCAAACCAATGTCGGGAGAAATGCTCTCTATATACTTGGCCGTTTCAGAACTAGCAATGAGTGCAGTCCTTGTAAGAACCGAGCAGGGAGTTCAACGACCAGTCTACTATGTCAGCCAGGCCCTGCACGACGCCGAACTCCGATATTCTGAAATGGAAAAACTAGCCTACGCTTTGATAATGTCGACTCGAAAATTAAGGCCTTACTTTTTGGAGCATCAGGTTGAAGTGTTGACAAATTACCCCCTGAGGCAGGTGCTACAAAAACCCGAGATGTCTGGGCGGTTATTAAAGTGGGCTGTAGAGTTGGGGCAGTTCGACCTTGTTTACAAAGCGAGAACCGCCATCAAAGGGAAAGCCTTAGCTGATTCATGGTGGAGCTCACACCGGCTCACTTAAGTTGTTGTGCGGAGGTGGATGCGACCTGGCGGTTATACGTCGATGGTTCATCAGAAGGAAACCAGGCAGGGGCTGGGGTCGTCCTAATCAGCCCTGATAATCAATTCTTCTGCAGCTCCTATCGTTTTGATTTCGAGGCGACCAACAATGACGCTGAATATGAGGCTATGATTGTAGGAATGGACATGGCTCAAGCGATGGGTGTTGATAGCCTTATCCTGTACAGCGATTCGCAGCTGATAATCAACCAAATCCAGGGAACGTATGAAAGCCAGGGGTGAAAAGATGAAGACCTACAGAGCAAGGGTTTTGGAAGAGTTGAAGAAGTTCAGGCATGCAGAGTTTATCCAGATCCCTCGATCCAAAAATAGTCAAGCTGATGCCTTAGCCCGCTTAGCGACAAGCGAAGGAACGTCTGAATTGGAAAGCATATCAATCGAGACCTTGTCGTAATCCGCCTTAAAACTGTCGCCTTCAACCGTCCTGAAAACCTCTCTGAAGAGGACATGGAAGGATGAAATTATCCAATACTTGCGAGAAGGGACGACGCCACCTGATCAAGTGAAAGCCAGGAGTTTGAGGATCAGATCTGCGAGGTATACTATAATTGGAGATGACTTGTACAAGCGAGGATTCTCCCTACCACTGTTGAAATGTTTAGACAATGAAGAAGCTGAATATGTGATGAAAGAAATCCATGAGGGCATTTGTGGGAACCATACCGGGGGACAAGCGATGGCGTTCAAAATTATCAGGCAGGGGTATTTTTGGCCTACCTTGAAGAAGGACGCGATTGAGTTTGTAAAGACACGCGACAAATGTCAAAGGTTCGCCCCAATTATGAGGAACCCTCCAGAAGAGCTGACTTCAGTGACGAGTCCATGGCCGTTCGCTAAATGGGGAGTAGACTTGATCGGGCCATTACCAACGGCAAAAGGGGGAAACATGTTTGCTATTGTTGCAGTGGATTATTTTACAAAATGGGCAGAAGCTGAACCGTTGGTCAAAATTACGGAACAAAAAACTACAGACTTTATATAGAAGTCAATCATTTGTAGGTTCGGAATCTCACAATCCATTGTGACGGACAATGGGAAACAGTTCGACAACGAAATGTTTAAATCCTTTTGTGAAGGGCTGGGCATCAGGAAACATTTCTCTACTCCGAACCATCCTCAGTCCAACGGGCAAGTCGAAGCGGTGAACAAAATCATCAAGCATAATCTGAAAACCAGACTCGAAAGCCTAAAAGGAACGTGGGCGGAAGAACTACCAGGGGTATTGTGGTCCTACCGGACAACCCATAGGACGTCAACAAGAGAGACCCCGTTCACTTTGGCCTTTGGGACAGAAGTTGTAATCCCGATCGAGGTGGGTATGCCATCGTTTCGAGTCACTCACTTCAATGAGAAAGATAACAATGATGCCCTTACTGCTGAATTGGACCTTACGGAGGAGAAGCGATTACAAGCACAGGTCAGGAATGCAGTATACAAGCAAAGGAGTGCGAGGTATTACAATGCTAGGGTGAGGCCGAGGAAGTTCCAAATGGGGGATCTAGTCTTAAGAAAGATGACCACGACGCGAGAGACTCTAGGACCGAACTGGGGAGGTCCGTATCGAATCAAGAAGGCCGTGAGCAATGGGTCTTACGAACTAGAATCACTTGATGGAATTCAGCTTCAACACCCTTGGAACGCAGAACACTTAAAGAAATATTTACAGTAGAACAGGATGTGAAATGGAATGTGAATATTTTATCTTTGATGTCGATAGAAATGTAATCAAATGAATGAAGAGTTTATTGTTTCGAAATATGCAAATCTGAATTTATTTTTCCAAAACAAATGCTTTAGTTGATGATCCGTAAGTACCTGTAAGCCAGGATATCATCAACATCACAAGGAAATCCGTCTTAAAGGCGAGGAAGACCTCCGTGAGAGGCAAAACAAAGACCTTAGTTGATGAGCCGTAAGTACCTGTAAGGCAGGATATCATCAACATCACAAAGCAATCCGCATTAAAGGCGAGGAAGACCTCCGTGAGAGGCAAAACAAAGACCTTAGTTGATGAGCCGTAAGTACCTGTAAGGCAGGGTATCATCAACATCACAAGGCAATCCGCCTTAAAGGCGAGGAAGACCTCCGTGAGAGGCAAAACAAAGACCTTAGTTGATGAGCCGTAAGTACCTGTAAGGCAGGATATCATCAACATCACAAGGAAATCCGTCTCAAAGACGAGGAAGACCTCCGTTAGAGGCAAAACAAAGACCTTAGTTGATGAGCCTTAAGTACCTGTAAGGCAGGATATCATCAACATCACATGGCAATCCGATTTAAAGGCGAGGAAGACCTCCGTGAGAGGCAAAACAAAGACCTTAGTTGATGAGCCGTAAGTACCTGTAAGGAAGGATATCATCAACATCACAAGGAAATCCGTCTCAAAGACGAGGAAGACCTCCGTTAGAGGCAAAACAAAGACCTTAGTTGATGAGCCGTAACTACCTGTAAGGCAGGATATCATCAACTGCTACAAGGCAATCCGTCTCAAAGGCGAGAAAGACCTCCCTGAGAGGCAGGACAAAGACCTTAGTTGATGATCTGTAAGTACCTATAAGGCAGGATATCATCAACATGACAAAGCAATCTATGAAGAAGAAGTAGTTCCCCAGGAGAAACACAGGTGACGAATGACCGACCTCCATTCCACAAACGAGGTGTTTTGGTGAATAAAAACCGAGGTGACGAATGACCGACCTCTATTCCACAAACGAGGTGTTTTGGTGATTGAAAACTGAGGTGATAATTGACCGACCTCCATTCCACAAACGAGGTGTTTTGGTGAATGAAAACTGAGGTGATAATTGACCGACCTCCATTCCACAAACGAGGTGTTTTGGTGAATAAAAACCGAGGTGACGAATGACCGACCTCCATTCCACAAACGAGGTGTTTTGGTGAATGAAAATCGAGGTGATAATTGACCGACCTCCATTCCACAAACGAGGTGTTTTGGTGAATAAAAGCCGAGGTGATAATTGACCGTCCTCCATTCCACAAACGAGGTGTTTTTGGTGAGAATTCATCGAGCTGAATATTTACTAATTTATAATTCACCTCTGCATGCTATTTGGAGTGAATTGACGTTTGAAAATTGCTTAAGTGTTCACTTCGTTTATAATTCACCTCTGCATGCTATTTGGAGTGAATTGACGTGTGAAAATTGCTTAAGTGTTCACTTCGTTTATAATTCACCCCTGCATGCTATTTAGAGTGAATTGACGTTTGAAAATTGCTTAAGTGTTCACTTCGTTTATAATTCACCTCTGCATGCTATTTGGAGTGAATTGACGTTTGAAAATTGCTTAAGTGTTCACTTCGTTTATAATTCACCTCTGCATGTTATATGGAGTGAATTGACGTTTGAAAATTGCTTAAGTGTTCACTTCGTTTATAATTCACCTCTGCATGCTATTTGGAGTGAATTGACGTTTGAAAATTGCTTAAGTGTTCACTTCGTTTATAATTCATCTCTGCATGTAATAAGACTTAGACACAATAAAAATCTTCTTCATTGAAAATCACAAGAATACAAAGGCCGAAATAAAATAAAAAGGGGGGGGGGGAGAAAAGCTGCAAATATAAAATTCATTCTAATCCACCACATTGATGGCCTCGTCAACTTTCGGAGGTTGGAGCTCTGGCGCAGGAGAAAAAAGATCCACTTCTTCGTCATCGACCTCGGTTGGCATTAACTCAAGATATTTCTTGTAAATCAGATCGAGCTTTTCCTTGAGAAATCTGATGTCAACCTCAGGTCGCTTCTGTTCCAGGTCTTCCACTATCTCCTTGAAGGTGAGATAGTAGGTCTCATCAACGTCGTGCTCGTACTCAGTGGAATCTTCGAACTTTTTTACGGCCTCCTTGTAAGCGAGCTGAGCTGCTGCCTCCAATTAAGATTTTTCTTTTTTTAGGTCAGCCTCGATGCAGTTAGCAACCTCTAACTCCTTCAGGAGCCCCTCCTTCGACCTTTTCAGCTCGGACACCTCCTCCTTCAAGTCTTTTAACTCCTCCTTCAGAGGAACCACCTCCTCCTTGAATAGTTGAAGTTCCTCGTTGGCTCCTTTCAACCTTTCCACCTCCGCCAAAGCGTTCTTCAGTTTATCCTCAGCCTCGTTCCTGGCCTTCACCTCGTTTTCAAACATCCCTCTGGCCTCGGTGGCTAGTTTCTTGAACCGGTTGGTGTCACTAGCCACCTCGGACAGACTAGATTGAGTCCGGGTGAGGTAATTCATAGCTTGGCCGAGGTACGCCATGCCGGTAGCCACCAGGTCGTCAACTGACATATCCTCGCAATATTTTTCATGTCGAGGTGTCCAAATTTTGGCTGGAATGTCCATCGCCACCTTGGTTCGATCAGGGAGCCTCATCAATCCAACTGGGGTCAAGTTGGCAGCAGAAACAAAGTCCCGGTAAATCTTTGGACGACTCCCCTTCAGCGAGTTCACCAAGTCGGCTCGAACTCTGTCGGTGCCAAGGTAGGAACCTTCAGCAGCATGAATTCCTCGTGAAGATTCCGCCTCGTTGAAAGTTGGAGGAGGAGGAGGAGGGATGACGGTGTCAGGTCTGCCCTTTGAGATTTCAGCCCGCTTATGCTTCTTCTGAGGAGATGGAGGAGGAATCTGACCCTCCTTACGAGGCGGTGAGCCCTTGGCCGCCCTCTTTTGGGCAGCTCGTTTGCGTGCTTCAGCTTTAGCATGGACCTCTTTCTTTGCCTTCATGGACTCCATCCCTTTTCTGCCTTTTCGAGCTGAAAATCAAACACAAGAATTTATACAAGTATCCAGATCGTAAATAACATAGGATATAAATCTGCCGGGTGGATGCTAACATTTCCGAAGTGGAGGGTAATAGTCTGACGGATCAATATGAGTGAGTCCCGCTTCAAATAAATGCTCCTCAGTTAATAACTCTTTCACCGACCTATCTGGTTCCGGTATGTCTTTTAAATTCACTATCCTTTCAATTGTTCCCTCGTCCAACTCCGGTTTCTTCACCTCTGCAAAAAACGGAGTGATTAATATTAGACCTTTTAAGTTCTAAATTATCTCAAAATATAACTTACTGATCTTTTCCCTATAACGAATGAGTACGATGTGGCTCATGTCCTCGCTTCGGTAGGGACTCATCCAATTCCCTCCAACAAAGAACCATTTCTCCTTCTACCAACGAACTGAATCAGGCAGGTCTACCAGAAGTTTTTTCCCTTCAAAGATCGACCTCTGCATCACATAAAACCACCCTGTCCGTTTCCCATCAGCCCGGAATTGGTAGGCGTAATGGAATTCGTCGATGGTGGGGTCGCCATATCCCATTAGATTGAAAAGGGATATGAGGCCCAAGATATGTCTCCACCCGTTAGGATGGATCTGAGTCGGTGCGACCCCCCAAACACGGAGGAAGTCGGTAATTATGAAGGGAAGGGGAAAGCGTAAACCGGCCTCTAGGATCTGATAGTTTGCGGCCACGCAGCTGCGAGGTGGCTGGTCGGCTCGTTCAAAACTCTCAGGGAGGAAGAAATGCACATAGCCCGGGATTCGATATTTGTTTTTCCACATGGCTAGTTCATTTTCGGTGGCACTAGAACGGAAGTGTTTATAGGCGAAGTCCGAACTGTAGCTGGTACAAGGATCAGGTCGGGTGAAATTGGCGCAAGAAGGATGTCGGAACGAACTGGGTGAAATGGTTCGGGAAGCGGGGACTATTGTTAACGGAAGAGGCTGAGCGGTTTCTCCTTCCTCCACATCGTCTCTAAATAAGCATTGAGTTTCCAAGCTCTCGTTCCACGACACGGAAGGTTCCCCAGTACTACCTACACCAGTCGACCTCACGCCACTTTCGCTAGAACTCAGGTCTCCACTCATTTTTTCTTATATATATATATATATAAAAAATAATAATAAAAAGCGAAGAAATGTTAATGAAAGATAAACGGGCCTCACCTCGGATTTAAAAACGAACAGAAACTGAGAACGGAATATAAAGCGACCTTACAGGAATTTGGAGAGAATCAAGGAAACATCGTGGAAAAAGGTGGCAAATGAACCCTTATATAAGAGAGGAGGAGAGAGAATTGGGCGGCTGTAATTATGACAAGACGCGTTGTCATAATGATGGCGACTACGCGTGATCCGAAACCTGACACACCAATCAGATATTGACGCGTGGCAGAGTTTACACAATTAACGGAACGAACGACGATATTAAAATTTTCAATAAGGGGTTGAATTTCTAGATCCGCCCTCATAATTTCGAACCGATCTAGAGGGGACATTTTTTATACACCGATCTGAGGTGGAAAGCAGTCAAACAGTCAACGGCTAATAGTTATCCGGAAATTGACGAAACGGTCCATGGCATTCTGAATCACGAACTCGATGTCCTGCATCACGACCGAGGTTATTTATGCATACAAGGTGAAATGTCATGACCGAAGTGAATTGTTCAAACCGGGCTGAGCTGTGTTGTCCGAGGCGATTTGTGGACCGAGGTGATCTATGCCGGCGAGATGAATTCGTGAGACCGAAGTGATTTGTTGACCGACCTGAATTATGCTAGCCGACCTCAACGGTGGAAGACGAAGACGATGTGGGAGTAGGTAGTATTGTCAAATCAGCCGTATTATGTGTCAGTAATCATCATTATTTGTAATATGTCAGAGTAATCATTTGATGTATGTCTGTCAGAAGGGTCAATCACCCTTTCAGTCACCCCCTGCAGGAGTGATATGTTGTAATGATTATGTTTGAACTCCTCAACTACTATAAATAGGAGGAGTAAATGCTCATTAAAGGGCAAGAAATATAGAAAAAAGCTCTCCAAACTCTTGTTATTTGATTTCGTTGATTCGACCTGGCAATCAGATCGATATCGAACTGGACGTGAATTTGTGTGACTTTGATCTCAGTTCGCTTTCGATCTGTTACCTTTATTCTTTATTGTAATATCTCAGACTTTATTACAACGACGATTATTTAATTCAAGAGCTGTGTACTTAGACAAATTTATTAAAAAACATATTATCCACCTATCAATTCGAAAGTTCATACTATTTTTATTTGTTGACAAAAATAGACGTCAACAATATATATTATTTTTTATTTGATGTTAACGAATTTATTTTATTGTACGTCGTGAGTAGGTTTTACTACAATACCCATTAATTTCCTAAAAAAATTATACAATTTAAAACAAAAGTGATTGTGTAAAAAAAATAATAAAAGTTGTTTCTTTATTAGTCAAAAAACATGTTTTTGTCCATGGCCTCTTGCACCACGTTGTCCATTGCTTCTTTGACCTTCTTTGCACGAAACCGAGTCATCGGCCCTTCTTCCACAATCAACGGATCCTTGCTTGGGCTTGTGTTTGGGCTCTCGATCTGGATCACATCATATCATATGTATTATTTGTTATTTGATGTGAACGATTTTATTTGTTGTATGCGGAGTCTACTTTTTCCCACAAAAAGTGTTTTTGTAGGGATAAGAATTTGACTCCAGAAATATGTATATTTAAACTATAAAATTTTCGCATACAAATGAAATTTGTATGAAGAGTCAAATTTTTCCTACAAAACGAATGTTTGTACGGATAAGAATTTGGCTAACAAAATATTTGTACTTAAACTACAAATTCTCCACCTGCAAAATTAGATTTGTAGGCGGAGTTTTATTTTTCCCACAAACACTAATTTTCATAGGATATGATTTGGCTCCAAAAAATTCAAATTGAGATGATTCGTGTTCACGAACACGTGAACTTTTTCAGACAATAAATTTGTCAAGCAAGATATATCTTTTCATAACAAATAATTTTTAACTAATTCATGGACTAATATAGCTCGAAAAATTTTCATAATTTTTTAATTATTTTAATTCTAATAAAATATGAGTTAGAATGTAATTAAAAGGAAAAAGAGAGAGAAAAAATATTCTTCAATTATTTTAAAGAAAGTTGTTGGACTTACTTAAATTATCAATTGGAAAATGAAGGGACTAAAATGCACATTTCAAAAGTTAAAACTTAACCTTAACCCCAAATCGCCCACACTCCTGCCTCACTCGATCCTAAACCTCCCGCCTCTTTCTTCCTCTCGGTCTACCTCTCTCTCCAACCCGTAGGCGCCAACATCATCGGTTCTGCAACTGTTCACCTTCTTCTTTCGCCTCTCTCACAAACCATACTCATCTCCATTGCACCAATTTTGGGTCACGTCGCTGATGATTTTTTTTTTTTTTCAGGTGCTTCTCTTTCTCTATCGTGACGGAATGTTTACCGAAAGATCTTTGAACTGCGATCGACATCTCGACAGTTGATACAAATTTTGAGTTTCTTCAAGCATAGTAAGTACTCTGCATCTGCAGTCCAAATTATTGCAAAATGGGTACTGTAGAATATGACATTAACATGAAGGGTTTAATAACACCAATCTCTGGTATTTTCCCCTCTAACCTTTGACGAACGAGTGAATACCTGAGATTTGGGAAGCGGAAAACTTTGAAGAGAAATGGAAAAAATGAGTCTAACGGAGCTTGAAGGGTTATTTCCGAAAATTAGTTCAAGCTCATCGATTCAGGAGTTAATCAAACTCCTTGAGTACTCATTTTTGAAGAGCGAGTTTGATGAGGTCCAAAACATTTTGACTGACCGCGTAGCATTGATTTTTATTTTTTATTTTGATTTTGATTTTGATTTTATTTTAGTATATGGGTTCTTCATAAAACTGGGTCAGGGACTCAAGTTTTTATTTTATTGCTTACTGATGAATAAAACTTCACGTATTTATAGTATTGACTGTCTACATGAGTTTTGAATTTATCATGCCTGAGTAATATCATGTGACAATTCAAATTTCTATCCCCTGTGAAAAATTATAGGATAATACAATTGGGCGATGATGAGATTCGAAGCGCGGAAGAAACGCCGGAAAATTCCGAACCCAGGTTGTGGTTGGACGGATGAATCATGACCCGATATTCACGACGCGATGGCTCGACGATGCGGAATAAAGAACCACGACTTTCGAAACACCAAAAAGAATTGCCCAATCTCCTTGATAAGTCTCTGATTTGAACGCCACAAATATTCTCAAGAAATATTTGATAAGTTCGATATTTGAACGGCACAAGAAATATTCTTGATAAGTTCGAAAAAATATAGGAATCCACCTATAACTTTTATTGAATCCTCAATAAAACTGTTTTATATCAAAATCAATGTCTCAAGTCTCAATTATAATGAATGGAAAGGAATATAAATAAGTAAAATAACCTAGCCGCTAATTGACTCAAAATAGAATTCTAATTAGACTAAAATTCTAAAATAGGAAAACAAATAATTAAAAACAAAATGTAACCTAAAAATACGCAAAACCCCTAATTTCCGTCTGCATAATTGACTTGCTGTTTTGAAGCCCAAAATGATGGAATTTGGCCATAAAATCAGTCGGTTCAAGGGCTTTAGCCCATGAGTTTTGCTTAGTGGTTCATTTCTACTTGAAAAACACATATTATGCATCTAATTCCGACATGGTTGACTGGATTGCACTTTTATTTGGTTTGAATATTTAACTTTTTTCGTCAAACCTGCTATGACTCAGATTATCGAGGGTTCGGAACACATCAGGTGATGTGGAAAGATATTCAAAAACTCAGCAAAGCAATAGCGTAAAAATAGAGATCTTATATATTTACTTGTGATATATCTATTTATTTATTTGCGATATAATTAAGATGGTCAACTAATTAAAGTTCAAGTCCTGTTGTCATCTATTTGAACTGTGCAAATATCAGGCTTATAATTGGAAAAAAAAAAACGAATGTTGGGGCATGTTGGAGACAATTTAAATAATATATAATTTGATCAAGTGGTTGAACATGAGAGATTGCAGGTCTAAGCTACTTCCTAATTTGTGTTAGCTTTGAATTATTTTTTTTATGATTGCATATTGGGGCTTGTCACTTAATCCATAACATCTTTCTTATTAGTAAGCATTCAAGTGGATTGGAAGATGTTCATCCATGTGAAACTTTATTTCTTAAAGACATTCTACTTTGACCAAACCAATGGATTGTCCTGGAATAGCAACAATCTTGATTATCTATTCCCTTGGCTGGATTGACTTTTCTAGCATCATTTGACATGTAAGAGAAAGCATGTATCTTAATTTTAGAGATTAGATTTGATTGATTTCTGGTTCCATGAAAGAAGGAACTTGCTCTTTATATTCATCAGAAAATTGATAACAACCAACAAGGCCAGGTCCCCCTACTCTTGGAAACTGCAGTAAATTACAAATCAAACATCACAAAAATGACAAATTATAGAAGTTGAATCCTACAGCAAGCATCTCCTGCTGGACAGGAGTGGCCACCAAAATTTGGTTAGTTATTGTGGAATGAATTTGAATATCATTTGTGTTTTATATATATGAGGTGTTTATGAAGTCCAGTGTTGGCATTCTAATTCTTTTTTTTTTTTTTTTTTTTTTTTTTTTTCATTTTCTAAAGTTTGAGATAAATGTATTAATGTTGATGTTGCTTGCATTTTCTTTCAACTTTAAAACCATATTTAATCACTTTCTTCCAAGTATAATTACGTAATCCATTATTCTATAGCAAAAGCAATAGATATGGCCGACGTCATGTATCATGGAGGTGACGGTTCAGGCGAGGATCCACACCGCGGCGGACATCTCGTTGCACCTGAGTGCGAGACTGGTTAGTTTTTTTTTTAAATATTTTTTTTCATATTAATTTACTATTGATGTTTGATCATATTAATATGTGTTTGGTTTTTCTTTTACAACTTAGCACCTCCAAAAAAAAGGAGAGGCAACAACAGGAGCATGAACCTATATAAACAATTTGTCGCTGCGGGAAAAAAAACTTCCCATTCAATTCGATCATCAAAATGAAATGACTATACGCCCCCTAGGAGGTAACGTTGCAACATTAAGTCGTTTAGTGGGGACCGGGCATTACACGTGTTTAACAATATATATTTCATTGAAATTTTATCAAATGACATCATTTCATTGTTTAAATTTTTTCTAATAGCATTATTTCGACTTGAAGACTGATGTGCCGATAGAGAAGCACCTTTGGATTGATCGAGGAATCAATAAAGATGCTGCAGATCGATATAGCGAGTACAAGAGTAGTGCCTACAAACACTATATAAAGAACGGCATTAACGTCCCGGATCGAGATATCTCAATGACTGAATGGGCTAAGTGTGATGAGTTGTTTCGGAGTCCGATGTTCCTTGTAAGTATAAAAATCTCATTTAATTCTTATGTAATTGATGTTACTTTTAGGTATATACTAGCTATTTTATAATAACAATTGTACATCATGTTATTTAGGCAAGGTCGGCAAGAAATAAGGTCAATAGATCTCGACAAAAATACTCGAGTCTCCAAGGATCGAAAAGTATCGTGGCAACCCGACATGCTAACGTAACTGCTCAATTTGATTAGTTTTTTTTTTTTCAAGTGTGTCTACTATTTTTGCATTTTCAACTAACATTGGTGCCACCTCTTTGTAAGAGGGACCCTATGACTCAAGAATGGCCAAGAGTGATGGATACATGGAAGTCCATGCACACCCGAATGGCTGAAAGTGGCGAGGAACGGGTTAGTCTCGACGCAGAGCAAGATTACGTAAGTTAACTGTAAATTTTCAACAAAAATTCATTTTATTTTGATGTTTGATTTTTTTTTTTTTTTAACTATAATTATTCTTATTTAATTATTTAGGTTGCAATGGTAAATGAAAAGGAGACACAAACACAACAGGCAAGTGGTAGCGAGAAAAAAGTCGACGAGCACGATGTGATACGCGAGGTGCTCGGAGAGCGGCAGGGCCATTTTCGCGGAATTGGTCGGAAAGTAAGAGGAGTTTCCAAATCTCCGGGCTTTTCCAATTCAGCAGCTGAACATAGATTTGATCAGTCTACCACCGAGGTTGCAGAGTTGCGGAATACTGTTACAACTCTGGGTTCTCAGCTAGCCACAGCTTTAGCAACGATTGATAATTTCAATGCCATGTTTGCTGAGCTCTCAAACTTCGTACCTGGATTTCAGATGCGACCCCAGCCTCGAGTGGAGGATCAACCTCGAGATCAGCCTCGAGTGGAGGATCAACCTCCTACAAGCGATGATTTAGATGAGTTCTTAGGCGATCCTTAGGGTCTCTTTTTTGGTATTTGTGAAGTAATTTTGATTTAAAAGATCCTTAGGCTCTCTTTTTGAGTATTTGTAAAGTAGCTTTGATTTGAAGGATCTTTAGGCTATCTTTTTGGGTATTTGTAAAGTAAATTTGATTTAAAGGATCCTTAGGGTATCTATTTGGGTATTTGTAAAGTACTTTTGACTTAAATGACTTTAATGCTATGTTCGAAAATTATGTTATTATTTTATTTATGTAATTTAATTAATTTAAAAAAATATTTTCGTCATTTTATAAACAAATTATCTATTTTTAGAAAAAAAGTTATATTTAATCTCTAACAGCAACAAATGTCATCACTGTTGATGAGGTCACTAGAGAGGACAAATGTCATCTCTATTGATCAGTTCAACAGAGAGGACATTATCGTCGTTATTGATCAGTTCAACAGAGAGGACATTGTCGTCGCTATAGACGTTATCAACAGAGACGACGTTTTTCGTCGCTATTGTTCAGATCTATAACGACGACAATTGTCGTCGCTGTAGGGATATCAAGAGCGATGACTCATTTGTCGTCGTAATAGTGCAACAGGCACGAACCTACTGCAAGGACTTTTAGTGACGACTTTGTCCTTGCAATGGACTAATTGTGACGATTTTTCCAGTTTCAACGAAGACATTTGTCGTCGCTATAAACCTTTTTTCTTGTAGTGTTAATTTACTTTCAATTCTATACAATAATTTTTGTTGCCTTTATTTCCCATGTGGTAAATTATGAGAATATTTGGTCAAATGCTGTTTGGCTCGATTCAATATATTTTTTTGTAATGAGAATCTTGACAAGTACGTAGTAGCTTCTTTACACAACTCTTATTTCTTATTTCATCATTCTTTTATGTTTCAAAATTTCAAAATTATTTTTATTTTAATAATATCACTAACATAAATTTATATTTATATTTATACTACTTCTAAAAGGATCATAAAGGGAGAAACAATTTTGGACAATAATATCCTAAAAAATCTCCTGAAATTCCTTATTCACACAATATAAAATTTCCTAAATTTCCTATTCACCCTTAATATTCATTAATATATCATTTATTTTTATTTATCACATTTTAAATTTACCTAAATAAATAAATTTATCATAGTTTAAGTTCACTTAAATAAATAAAAAAAGTGTTCATTCATTCATTTCTACGAAACATCTCATGCATCACGTAACTGATACAACCATTATCTCAAAATCATTTTCGATAAGTTGTGGTCATTGCTCCTATGACAACGACGTGAATGTTAATAACTAGATCCACCATTCATTATTGAATTCCAAGTGGCTTGGTCACCGTTGTGAAATCCTGCCCACATCACAAGCATCACGTCACTAGCCAACCATTATCTCAAAATCCTTTTCGATGAGTTTTGGTCACTGCTCCTACAACAACGAGGAGAATTAGGGATGACAATGGGGCGGAAAATCTCCAAACTCAACGAGGACCCGTCCCAAACGGGGCGGGGAATCCCTGATAATGACAAGGATGGGGTTGCTATCAAATCTCTATCCCCACCTCAGACCCGCCCCGAAACTATCTCCGATTAATAGTTTAATTAAAAAAATTCAAATAAATTAAAAGTATCATAAACCACACAACGCCCAAATATATAATTTCAAAATCAAGCCATACATTAACATTTCAACTCTATATTACTCTTCATCTCTCACTCTCAAATCTCACCTCATTCTCTCAAAACATACTTCTTAATATAATTAAACTTGTACTACTCTATAAAAACTATCATGAATTTTTTTTATTAATATTAATCATTCTTTAGGTCTATTAAATGGAAATTTTGTAAAATAATCATACTTCAAGAAACGACTTTGTATAACTAAGACATTATATAATCATTATAAAAAAACATTAGTAGACAAAAACATATATATAATAAATGGGGATGTAAATGAAGATTATGAACATCTCCGCCTCGATCCGTCCTCGCATGGCGGGGATGGGGATGTTAAATCTCCGACGAGGTGGGGACGGGGATTGGCATCCCCACTCCGAATCCGCACCGTTGTCATTCCTAAAGGGAATGTGAAAAATTAGATTCACCATCATTATCGAATTCCAAGTGGCGTATTCACCGTTGTGAAATCCTCTCCACTCTCAAACTCATACTAATCGTTCGAACCCCATTTCAATGATGCAAGACCACTGCTCTAATGAGAGCGTAGTGGTGGTGGAAAACCATATCCACCTGAACAACGACTTTGAAGTGACGTAGTTAATGTTGGAAATTCTCTTCATCCCGGCTCTAATTGTTCGAGGCGGTGGAGTTTGTGATTAGAGATGGCAAAAAAATCCGCCTCGCGAGTTGGCGGGTAGCGGGATGGTGGCAGGTTTGGCAGCCCCAATCCGAATTGCCCCAAATAAATTAATTAAAAAAAATTAAAAGGGAAAAAAACTATAAAAAAAAAAAAAGTTAAACAGGGTGGTAAACGGGGTGAGAGGGTTGACTCGCCTCGAAATTCGCAGGATGGATAGCGGGTTTGGTAAATAAAAACCCGCAGGGCGGGACATGGGTAGGGGGTATCAAACCCGAACCCGTCCCGTTGCCGTCACTATTTGCTATCTGCGTTGCAAAACAGCTCAACCATCAAGCTCAACTCTTCTAGGTGGTTGATTAGAGCATGACTCCATCATTTTTTTATTGTTCATCGTTATCGTACATTATATTTAAGGTATAATAAAAATTATGAACAATTAATCTATTTAATTAAATGTGAATGTTAAACGATAATCTCAATTTTCTGGACATTAAATGAGAAATGGGTTTCGAACGAAAAAGAAAATGAATCGAAAAGATTGTAACCTTGTTTATTACAATATTGAAGTTCAGGCAATCATGGTTTTGAAAATTGAAATGGAGATAAAAACATTGTTTTAACTCTTTTTTCTAATAATCTGGTTGAACTTCTTCATGCTCAGAAGCAAACATATGCTTTTTAAACAATTTTTTTGCGTGCATATTATTATATAAATACTTTGTCTACTTGTATTCCTTAAACTATTCACATTCTCATTCCACTATTTTCACTCAATGCATAGGGATACAAATATATATCTATATTTACAATTTTAGTCATTTTTTGGTTCTTAGGAATAGAAATCTCTCTTAATAAAAAGGTATGTAATATTATGCTTTCCTTATTTTATCTTTGTATGTTTTGTTGATTTATTATTTTATTTAATGTTTATGAATTTTGATGTTAGATAGCTTTAGTGTGCAAGAAGAGTAATAAAAAAGATGAAAACTAGAACTGAGAGTTTAAATCTTGCCGTAGTTCAATTCCTTCCCCCTCTATAGGGGAAGATGTGTTGGTGGTGGAATCCTTCATTAATCAGGGTTCGTTGGGTTTTGTTAGCTTTTATTGAAAATGAGTTCCTAAAAAAGTAAAGTATTATGTAATCAATTAATGCTTTCTCTCGCTATAAAATTAGTAATTATTAATTTTATTCTTCATAAATGCAACCTTGAAAATCCCTATTCATACCTCACCAAACACGTAAGTTTTCATATCATAGGTTAGTCAATGATCATCAACCGATATTCACTAAACTAGTATTTCAACCTTGCGATGCACGAAAATTATTATTCACAATATCGTTTTCAATAAGTATTCGTAAAATTTTAGTACTTATACATAATCAGCACATATAAATGTATAAAAAAAGGATTCTCTATTACAATAATTATTAGGATTTTAAAAAATAACATAAGTAATTCAAATTATTAAAAAATTCTTTGAATAGTAAACGTTAATTTATATATTTAAATAATAAATTATTATTGATTTCAATAATTTTAATGAATTATTAATAACTTCATTGAAAATGTAAATTTAGTAATTTTTTAATGGTATATTATATTTGATGTAATATTATGTGCACGAATATTGATGCATGTGAAATATATTAACATATTTCTCATAATGTTTATATTTGCCTCTTGTATTTAATGTATTTTTTAATTTTCATTCAAAAACATCAATCACAATAATTAAAAAAAAAATAGTCAAAATACTTGAATTTAACCAATAAAACTTTATTCGCAAAAGTAAGTAGTCAAAATAAAAATTTTGAAAATCTCGTGATTATAATGATACGACAACCGAGTTAAATTGGAGATTACAAAATTATACAAAAAATTATACCCTATAATCTTTGAAAATTATTAAAATTAAGAATGATTAAAAAATATTACTCATTCTATTAATATTATTAACTAAAAAAATCAAAGTATTAACTTTTCAATATTAACTTTCGTTAAATAACTTTTGTTATATATTATTTATAAGTAGCACATTTTTTCAACCTACTTTTTAACCACATATTTTTTCAAAACTATTTTTCAACCACACAATTTACCTCGAAAAAAAATATAGTTGCTGAACATAGGGTTAATTTATTAAAATATTTAATAATAATAATATATAATATGTATTGTAGAAAATTTGATTTATAATATTAAAGATAACAAATGATTTGACCATTAATAATTAAAACACAATTTAATTATTGATGGCTACACATATGATTTATAATATTAAAAACAACAAATAAATTAAAAACCAATGATTAAATAATAATTTTAATGCTGATAATTAAAAATATTGATTGAACTCGTTCAATATTAATGTTAATAATAAAAAATAATAATTATAACTAAAATATACAAATAGCAATAACATCATATTAATTATTTACTATAATACTAAAACATAAAGAATTTAAGAATTCCTACTTTTATATATAGTATAGATTTCCACCATTACGATAAACTGAAATTACTATCCCAAATATAGATAAGCATTCATAAAATTTAATGATTGTACATAATCAACAAAAAATACAAAAATAATTTTTTATCATAACAATTATTAAAATTTTAAAAAAATATAAATAATCCAAATTATCGAAAACTTTATTGAATGATAAATGCAAATTCTTTAGTTTTTTTAATTGTGCATCATGTTAGATATAATATTATGAGTACAAATATTGATGTTTGTTCAAGATATAAATAAATCTATTATAATTTCTGCATTTACTTTACATATTTAACTTTTTCTCAATTTTCGTTCAAAAATCACAATAAATTATAAATATATGTTTAATCTTAACTCATCAAATATGGATAATTGAACAACATTGAAGATCAAGAAATTATTATATCATATAATCTTTTCACAATTATTAAAAATATATATATATAAACCATTGTTTGGTATTTTGCATAAAATAATACATACACATATCTTACTTAATATTAAATGATGAGAATTTCTCGCCAATTTGACACAACTTTTTGTATTTTTTTATACAATATTATATATTATATATTTCATTTATTTTCACACTCAACTTTTATTGCTTTCACATTCGAAAGACCAAAACTCAATTTTTATTGTGTTCACACTGCTACTTCCACTTAAATATTTTTATGGAGATTTTTTTTTTTACTTATTTATATTTGATTATTTGTGTTTAAACCTTTCTTTTCATAATTTTGTTTTATCTTTTAATGTTTTGAATTTTGCAAATAAGTATTTGTGTGCAGTCATACAAATTTAATGCAAAAATTTCAGTTCAAAATTATATCGAAGTTGTATCACGCATCTAATACTAAATAAATCTTATTGTATAAAACTTTTTATAAATAATCTTATTTTTTTAGTTATTTAGTACATCTAAAAATTTGAGGTCCTTTGTATTGCGTTCTATTAACTTAATTAGTATTTTTATAGAAAGTTACATTTAATACGTAAATAATTTTTTCAATAATTGTGATATTTTATTGGTATCAATCTTATGGATGAATAATTTCGTTCTGTCATACAAATCTAATATCGACTCCTCCCGCCAATTTGACACAACTTTTTGTGATTTTTTTTATACAATATTATATATTATATATTTCATTTATTTTCACACTCAACTTTTATTGCTTTCACACTCCAAAGATCAAAACTCAACTTTTATTGTGTTCACACTGCTACTTCCACTTAAATATTTTTATGGAGATTTTTTTTTTACTTATTTATATTTGATTATTTGTGTTTAAACCTTTCTTTTCATAATTTTTTTTTTTATCTTTTAATGTTTTGAATTTTGCAAATAAGTATTTGTGTGCAATCATACAAATTCAATGCAAAATTTTCAGTTCAAAATTATATCGAAGTTGTATAACGCATCTAATACTAAATAAATCTTATTGTATAAAACCTTTTATAAATAATCTAATTTTTTTAGTTATTTAGTACATCTAAAAATTTGAGCTCCTTTGTATTGCGTTCTATTAACTTAATTAGTATTTTTATAGAAAGTTACATTTAATACGTAAATAATTTTTTTCAATAATTGTGATATTTTATTGGTATCAATCTTATGGATGAATAATTTCGTTCTGTCATACAAATCTAATATCGAATTTTCATTTATAATACCATGAATTTGATCCATCTTTGTCAATCACAATTTTAGTTTTTTTCTTTTTTTATGATTATCGAATTCGTTTCTTATACATGTTGTTTTTCATTGTCAATGGTCAAAACAATAATTCTTATCTTTTATAGCATGATCTATATTATTAACTTTTTCATCTATTGTTTGATTGTTCAGATTACATGGACATTGGAGATCCTACATTTAAATATTTATTTTGCAAAGCAAATTTTTGTTGCGAGGAGAGAGTGAATAAGCATTATAAAACATGTCGTAATTCGAAGTTCTCATTTTGTTGTGGGGTGAACACGATTTTTAATAATATTTCAAACCAAACCATTTAAGACGGTTTGGAATTTTTTCAAGCCAAACTAAACCATTTCATTTTTTAAACAAAATAAAATCAAACTATTTTTTGCGATTTGGTGCGGTTTGAAACCACGGATTTTCGATGAATAAATTAGTATATTTCAAAGCGAGTTCAAAGACACTTTTTCATCTAAAATTTCGAGTTGAAACTAGCTCAAAAATAATATTAAGTTTCTAATTGAGTATTTTGTTGTGAATCAATTCATGTTGACAAACAAACTAATTATATAAAAGTAAACTATCGTTAGCTCTTATATTAAAAATTTTATTTTAAGAAAATATCTTGGATGATGATAATGAATTGTAGGAGGAAAAATTATTTCCAAATGATTGTAGATTTGAACAAATTAATCTATGTCTCCTCAATTTTGATTTGTTGACAATAAAAAGTATATTGCTTTTTTTTTTTTTTTTTTTTTAAATTGAACACTTGTCTTTATTTTTATTTTTTAAAATTTGGCGGGTTGGCTGTTTGAAATCGCGATTTTGATAATTGAAACCTAAACCAAATTGTTTAAGGTGATTTGGAATTTTTACAAACCAAATCATTTGTTGCAGTTTAATTCGATTTTGCGGTTTATTTGTTCACCCCTACTTTGTTGTATACAAGGGAAAGTGAATATTTCTCTTATGGAAGATCATCCTCTAATTTTGAAAGATTTGTTATATGGCAGGGAGACAGGATTAAAAATTCCATTGAGAACATTCGAACATATAATATGATGTTTTCATTCATAGCTATGGGGGAATAGATAATGAGCTAAATGATGGTAGAGGGCCTCCCCTCTTCAGATTACACGATCAAAATTGCCATAAGATTGAAAGTCTATTGCCTGATGACGGTTCAGCTCTGCAATTTGCTCGCTTTATATTGTTGACAATGTGAATGAGGTTGAAAGCAGAAAAATGGTCATGAGGTACGTATTATGTATTTATTGCTTTTATATTTATATTTTTTACGGATAATTTTGTTGTGATATTCTAAAATTTAATTTATGTCTTTTAATGTCCCCGGGTAGGAGTGAATCATGCGATTCTATGTTGCATGATTTAATAGTTTCTGATTCGAAGGATATGCTAGACAAATACAACAAATTGTTAAGACAATTTAGGCCGGTTTGAGAAAAGATGATTGAGGAAACACTTCAAATTTAAGACTTATACTTATTAGTTGGTGGGCGACCAATGATGGCCAATATGATTTTTCTATTGTCGATGAAATTATCGAATTGATTGTCGGTGGATTTTGACACACTACCTGGACACACGGATATCACTATTGTGTCACGTGGTGGACCTTTGCAACAGATAAGTGAGGACACAAGTTCTTTATGAGAAATATTGATCATACACAGGGATTGAGTAATGGAACAAGGTTGATAGTTACAAAACTTGGCGACCATGTTCTAGAAGGTCAAAATTTTTCTGGCATCAATGCAAGACACAAGTTCTTTATTCCAATGTTATCGTTGAACCCTTCTGATTCTAGGATACTTATTAGATTTCAAAGAAGACAATTTTTATTGATAGTGTCATATGCCATGACTATCAATAAGAGTCAGGGACAATCATTCTTGCATGTGGAACTTCTTCTTAAACGGCTGGTGCTTACACATGGATAACTTTATGTTGCGATTTCTAGGGTGACAAATCGTTCCAAATTAAAGATATTGATTTGTGATAAGAAAGGAAGAACAACAAAATCAACAAATAACGTTGTGTACAAAGAAGTATTTCAGAATTTGTAGTCATATGAAATCAATAAATGATGATATTATCTCTTATTTGCGAAATTTATTTATTTTATGAAAAGGATTTATCTAATTTCATATTGAGTTATCTTTATCCAAACGTTTCTTCCCGTGCATCGCACGGGAGATTAACTAGTATATATATAAAAGGCAATAAATGCTTCACACCAATCCACTTTGCATTCACACTAACCAACTATTCTCCCTTTATATATAGTATAGATTCAGGTTACTTTTAGTGGTGCCATATTTAAACTTTTCTCTAATTGTGTTTGTATTTCTAAGAATGTAAATAAATTATCAATATTCTTCATTAAATTACCTGACTATATTACATATCATGTTGTTTTATCTTTATTATAATTCCTACTTTAAATTTGTAACTAATAACAACTAATAATCACAAAGCTAAAAATATTAAAAATTTAAAACATTATTGCACGATCACGTGCAATGCACATGTATATTAGACATGGGCGTATATCGGTCCGGTTCGATTATTGAAGAAACCGGATCGGAATCGAAACTTTCGGTTCTATTTCGGTTCGATTCCATTCAAGCCAAGAACCGAACGGCTTCGATTTCGGTTATTTTTGGTTATTTTTTTTGGTTCACTCATAATTTCACATCATGAGCTACAATGGTATAATAAAACATGATAAAATCAGCATTGATTAGGTGATTTAGGTTCTAAAGACATTTTTAAAATGATGAACAAGATTATAGTTTGTTTAACAATTATTCACGATTTTTTCTCCTTCAAAATTTGGCTACCATATTATTTTTAAATTTTCTGTAATAGGTCACAGTTGAAAGGGGACACATTATTCATTTTTCATGCTATGTAGAGAATAGCTTTAAATACATTTTATTTGCAATCCAACCTAGTTCTTTCACTAATAAAGTATTAGCATCATGATAAGTATGCTTTATATACTTATTTAGTTCCTAAATTAGCATTTTAATTGACAAATTGAGCGAATTTCTACTTATAAATTCTATTTATCTTGTACAATTAGGTACAACCTCAATTGGAAAGGAAATAGACAAGATCGAAGAGTAAGTGAGCTAAAAGAAGAGCAAATTTGATGTTTATGGGTCCTAATTGAAAGGAAACAAAAGTTCGGGGACTCAATTGCAATATTTCAGAAATATGAAGGACTAGAAGTGCAAATATTTCAAAGGTATACTTGTAATAAAAGTCAAAATGTGGGGACTAAATTTAAGAAGACCAAAAGAACAGGGACCTGATCGCAAAATCTCGAAAATACCACCCGATGCATGAACCACGTGGCCAAGAGGTTTAATGATGACGTGGCTGCCACCTATGTCTAGCCTTAACTAGTGCGTTATTTGTATACCCGCGGCATTTTTGGCCTGCGCGGCGTGTGGGTCATTTCTGATCGAGACGGAACTTAAATTCTGATTTTATTATTTTTGGCCTTAGGGCATGTTTGGCTATGCTTGGGCCCGTTTTGGACCTCTCTTAGGTCAAATTTTTGTGGAGTATTTATACTCTACTTCTCCTCATTTCAACATAACACCCAAATCACCAATTTTACTCTCTAACCCTAGCCTCTCTCTTCCTATTTCTGCTTTCTTTTCTTTTCTTTAGTTAGTAATTTAGTTTGTAATTTTCTTTTGTTTTCAAGTTGCTAGTCTCCATTGGAGTAAGGAAGCAAGGAGTAAGGTGGAAATACAAAGCAAAGTTCAAAGAATTTTGGAGCAAAAATCAAGAGAAGTTGTTTATTTCATTAACTTGTATTTTAATCTTTGATTTTTATACTTTGTGATGTATTTCTATAAACCTTATCTTTTGTGCAATATTTATATAAAAGGCTAGTTGTTTTATATTGGGATGAATGGTGTAGCTTAACTTTGCTTAAGTAATTTTAGTGTTTGTTTATTAATTTTGACATTATTTTATGTGCATTTGTTATTGAGATTATTCCATGTGGTTGATTGATCACCAAATATATGTTTTGTGAAGTGTATGATAATCGAGAGATATTGTGCATTTTAGACCAAATAATAAATGTTCTAGGTTCTTGTTAAGGATAGAGATATACATTAAACTCTAGATGATCCATTGAGCAATTTTTACAAAGAGTTAATGCAATTGATTGTATTTTAATCGACATAGAGATATAATATGTTAAATCAATTGATTAATGTTAATTTACTCGGAAAAAGTAATTAGCTAAACTTGGAAAATCGGGTTTAACATTATAAATGATAGTCTATTAATTTGCATGTGTTAACAAATTACATAAGCGAGAGTTAAGTGAAATCATGAATCTCCTCTATTTTATCTTTCATTTTCCTTATTTTAATTGAGTTTAAAATTAGTTTATTTAATTTAAAATTCACAAAATCAATCTTTTATTGTGTGTTTAATTTGTTAATATTAAATTAACTCAAGTGTAATTGAGTATACATTTCTCGTGGGATCGACAACCCGGACTCAAAAAGTCAACTTTATTACTTGTACGCGATCTGTGCGCTTGTGGTACACACTTTTTAGCGAACACCTCACATCACTTCTATGGAAATATTTTCTTCTATCGTAATTTATAATTAATTACAAATTTGCTTGTTGCTTCCTACTAATATACGACCGATAAATATTTGCTTACTGCATTTATGTGTTATTTGCAATTGATAGTTTGTTAATCTTTGGAACAATTTAGCACGAGAATAAAACATTTTAGTCTTGATGATACACTGCAATTTAAAGATTTTGAAGTACTACATTGTTGGTCTCTGTTATAATCAAGAAAAATTAATAAAATATATTTTATCGATTTTGGTTTCGATTTTGATTTTGATAATCGATCGGTTTCCTTTGTTTTTTTTTTAATCGTTTCGATTTTTATTTTTAAAACCAAACGGTTTATTTTTTGAGGAAATTACACCCTTCCAGGTTTTTAAGTTTTTAATTTCAAAAATCAAGTGTAACTACACTTTATATAGAAATCAGGTATTGATTTAATTTTAATATTAATTTCATGAAATAAATAAATTCTCCACAGCACCCTCCCTACCCGACTCCACCCCACGAAACCTAATTCTATTCAACCTAACAATTAATTCACTTCCTCTATTCACTCCAGATGTGATTTGTGGCTGCCGACAACCACGCCCACTCCGACGACGGCAGTCCATCGCTATTATAAGCAACTGTC
Source organism: Ligustrum vulgare (assembly GCA_963555705.1). Classification (NCBI taxonomy): domain Eukaryota; kingdom Viridiplantae; phylum Streptophyta; class Magnoliopsida; order Lamiales; family Oleaceae; genus Ligustrum; species Ligustrum vulgare. The sequence continues at coordinate 30,260,036 of OY743168.1, read as the reverse complement.
AAGCATTGCTGCTCCATAGTCACTGCTTCATACGTCACTGCATCACAGCGTCGATCTCTCTGTCGCTGCTTCTATCATCGGTGCCCAATGGCAGCTCTCTGTATATTTTTTACCTACCTTCTGCTTCTTGTGGCGTGTGGTGTTGGGAGCAGTGGCGTAGGTTTACAAATGTCTATAGCAGGGTTGGGTGGGATTGTAGTGGTGCAGGTGTTTCTGTGGTTTTGACGGTGGTGTCAGTCGATCAATGGTAGTGTTGGCGGCGATCAGTGTGGTGGTATTTGCGGCAATGGACCAGTGAAAATCAATTTGTTTTTGTGGTGGTTGTTTGTGGCCTGTGTACGATGGTGATTGGTGGTTCTTGTTGTGACCAGAGAAATTGCAACTAGGATCATTGTTGTTGGCGGTCGTGGTATTAGTATTGGTTTTTGCAGTGATATATTTTTGGTAGTTTGACGTGGTCAAATGTAATGATACTAGTGTTACACCAGTGCGATGCACAATCATTTGTTACTCACATATATCGAATTTATGTGTTAACATATGAAATGAATATTTAATTAAAAATGAGAAACGAAGGAAGACAATTAATTACAAAAAATATACAATTACAGATACCTTAATTTTTAATTTTTTATGGTTCATATGTTTACCGTTCCAAGAAATTTACTCTCGAAATTTTATTAAAATGAAAAGGAAAAAAAAAATAGATCAATGAACGCTCTTATTTTATTCTCATTCATTTTCTATTTTTAAAGAAAAATATTTATATGATACTAACAACTTTGATTATTTTTTTACAAAAAAATAGTTTAAAAAAAAATATAATTGATTTTCACATGTTAACATATGAAATGAATATTTAATTAAGAATGTGAAACAAAAGAAGACAATTAATTACAAAAATGTACAATTATACATACTTTAATTTATTTATTTTTACGATTTTTATGTTTACCGTTCCAGGAAATATCTTTAAACATTGTAAATTAAATCGACTTAAAACTTAAAGTGGGAAAATGAAATTACATTTAAATGAAATTTGTAGTAAGTGAAAAATAAATATATCAGTAATATATGCTCAGAATTTTATTAAAATGAAAAGGAAAGAAAAAAATAAATCGATGAACGCTCCTATTTTATTCTATTTAATTTTCTATTTTTAAAGGAAAAAATATTTATGTGATATTGACAATGTTTTTTTTTTTTTTTTTTTTTTTTTTTACGACTTTAAAAAAAATTATAATTGATTTTCAAGAGGAGAAGGTAGTCTAAGAAATTTAGGGATAATTTGATCTTTGAGACGATTTAAGGACAATATATTTTCAGTTTGCACTCGCTTGTTTTCTTGTATTAAACTTCTAGTTGAGATATTCAACTGACATCCATATTGCATATTTTTTCGATTTCAAAACAATACAATAATTATAAAAAGAATAATAATTAATACAAAAAATAGTTTATAGATATTATTGTAGAACTTAAATGATAGAATTTACAATAAATGGGATATCGAGTTTAAAAAATATAAAAACTTTTATATTTGATATTTGAGACAATTTTATTGACAATATGTTTACAATTTGTTCTAAGTTGTTAGTTTGTATTAAATTTTTCGTTGAGATCTTCGATTTGACACTCATATTACATATTTTTTGACTTAAATATAATAAAATTATTATCAAAAGTGAATAATAATTATTACAAAACAAAAAATTGTTTATACATTAAAATAAATTAAAAATTTTGATGTTAGCAACAGCATAACACGAATTATAATATTATATACCATAATAATTATCAATTGAATAATAATTTTTACAAAGCAACAAAAATAGTTTATACATTAAAATAAATTAAAACTACATATGTCATCAATAGAATATCAAAAAATCTAATGTTATTTACCAGAATAATTGCAAAAATATTTATTACATTATTTTTTAATTTAGAAAGTCATTTTTTAAGGGAAACTATGTGTGTATTATTTTTGGCATATACATTGTTTTTATATATGTATAGATAGATGTATAGATATAGTCATAGATGTATAGATTACATATCTTTCGACTTAAATATAATAAAATAATTATCAAGTGGATAATAATTATTGCAAAGCAAAAAAATAGTTTATACATTAAAATAAATTAAAATCTTGATGTCATTAATAGCATAACACGAATTCTAAAGTTACGTACCATAATAATTGCTAAAATATTTATTACATTATTTTTTTCACATTTTTTTGCATAGATTTCAAAATTTAGAAAGTCATTTTGGCGGGAAACTATGTGTGTGTTATTTTTTGCATGTACTTTATTTTTATATATGTATAGATAGATTTCCCCCCCATATATTTCAAAATTTAGAAAGTCATTTTTTAAGGAAAACTATGTGTGTATTATTTTTGGCATGTACATTATTTTTACATATGTATAGATAGATGTATAGATATAGTCATAGATGTATAGATTACATATCTTTCAGCTTAATTATAATAAAATAATTATCAAGTGAATAATAGTTATTACAAAGCAAAAATATAGTTTATACATTAAAATATATTAAAATTTTGATGTCATTAATAGCATAACACGAATTCTAACGTTATGTACAATAATTTATGCTAAATATTTGTTACATTACTTTTTTCATAATTTTTTGCATAGATTTCCAAAGTTAGAAAATCATTTTTGGCGGGAAATCATGTGTGTGTTATTTTTGGCATGTACTTTGTTTTTATATATGTATAGATTGGATAGAGAATTGGAAGTGGTGGTTGGTGAGATGGTGGAATGGTGTTGGATAGATGATGGGATGTGGTGGTGACGGCTGAGATGGTGTGGTCAGAGGAGTACACGGTTGGTGTGGCTATGGCGTGTTGACATTGTGGTGTACTGGTGTTGGTGAATGGTGTACTGTTGAAGGAGTAGACGGTGGTGATCAGGTCACATTCATGTTTAATTCTTAGGTCACACGTCACGTCTCAGGTCACATACAATTTTCAGGTCACATTTTTATTTTTTCAAGTCACAAATGTTTATTTCTTCACCTGTTCAATTCCTCAAGTCACACGATCAATTCCTCACGTCACAACGTTCAATTGCTAAAGTCACACGGTCAGTTCCTCAGGTCACACGTTTAACTTCTCAAGTCACGTGTAATAATTGGTAAGTCATATTTAATAGTTCGTGGTGAAGTCTGTGAGTGTTCGTCAGAGATGATGGTGGTAGTGGTGGTGCATCAGATAACATGGTTATGATGGTGATGGTGATGGTGGTTCGTTGGAGATGGTTGTGGCTCATCGGAGTTTTTCAAGTGGTGGTGGTGGTGGTGAAGCTCCGTCCGACTTAGAATTGCACAGATTATTGGGGTTGGGGATTGATTGGGCTTTGAGATTATGATTCCTAATAATAATATTAATTAGGACCTGATTTGTGAATAAATATATGTTGTTCTGTAATTATGAATTGTGAATTTGTAATTACCTGATATATGTATTTTTCCCTTCTTTTTTTGGTTTGGTTTGGTCGGCTCGGTTCCATTTTTTTTGTCCACCCTAGTGTATCTCATTAGTAACTAAATAAGTATACCGAAAATAAAATGATAAATTAATAGATTTCAATCTCATCCCAACTAGTAACTAAATAAAGTATACCGGAAATAAGGTGAGAAATAAATAGATTTCAATATCATCCCACTTTCCAAAAAAACCTGGTGGAACATGGGACAATTAGGTCGTGGAGGTGAGAAATGAAGAGATTTCAATCTCATCCCACCTCCTAAAAATACTGGCGGAACAAGGGACAAAAAGGGATACCACGCTCTCCATTAGAATCCCTAATAAATTCTTATAATAAAATGTGAGAATACATTTATTTTGGCTTTTTACATCATTATTAAAACTAGCTCAACTCATCAAACTCGTGGAGTTATTTCACCTACGATTGTCGTGGAATCTTTCTATATATATCTAATGACAACTGAATTTTGACCAGAATCCCATTTGTTAAAGATTCTTTATTTTAATTATTTTATTTTTTATTTTTTACGATTATCATATATTTTGGGAGTTATTTTTACATTTAACATAATGCCTATTTCCTAGGAGATATTGAGCAAGCAGTTATATTTCAAGGTTTGGCTACCGAGTTATCTTTCCAAAATCTCCCACTATCACTTCTCACTCTCTAAAACCTCCGCTATCAATCCCCACTCTCTAAAACCTCTCTTCTCTCTCTTTCTCTTCTTGTCCATCACCAATTCAAATCCCGCTTGGTTCGGTGCTGGAATGCCACTTTATATCCAATTTAGTCTTCTACTCGATGTTGCACTTCCAATAATCATCATATTTCGCCATGGTTGCTATTAGAGGTTTTGATTTTAAAAAAAATAGTTGTTTTTTCACCATTTTGAACGAAATTTAATTGGGTTTTTGTTGAATTCGAGAATTTGACATTGCTATTGCTTTTAAATTTGTAGAACAAGAGCGTGAAGTGCAGAAGAGTTACTGGACCGAGCATTCTGCTGATCTGACGGTGGAGGCTATGATCCTTGATTCCAAAGCATCCGATCTGGATAAAGAAGAAACGCCTGAGGTATGCGTTGTTTCTGTAAGGTTTTAGGTCATACATGCAGAGCGAAAATTAAACAGACACGAAATCATAGCCCGGATCAACCTTGCACTTAGATAGAATTTGTGATTAGAATGTACCTTTGATGAATCTCGTGAATCTGAAAACTGAAACAGGAGGTACAATCTTGTCATCAACAGTTGTCCAATTGTCCAGTCTCTAATAGAAATCTATACAACGAGTTGAATCTGGAACTCCATCAATCTCCAACTATTGGAATGAGTTTGATAGAATTAATTTTTCTCTTTGTGCTAGCAAGAGAAAAAACCTAATACTAGAAAAGCGACTCTCTATGTTTCTCTACAATAGTACACATATTAATATGTGCACCTCAAACCCTAACCCTATTCACAATAGGGCCATTAACGAGTCTTGATTAATTAATCATATTAATCAATCTAATTATAATATGTGCACATCAAACTCTAACCCTATTCATTAGCTGCTGCCTCTAAGAAGAAAGATAAAGAAGAGTGGAGTTGTCCTCTCTGTCAGGTTAGCACCGCCAGTGAGGAAGCCCTAAAGGACCACGTGCATGGAAAGGAACACAAGTCTAAAGAGGCTGCATTGAAAGCTCAAAGGGGTGGCAAAAAGAAGTAACCATATATGTTCGATTGGATTCCGATTCCTTCGTGCACTAGTAGGTGCACCTGCAATTTTAACATACATTTGACCACCTTCAATATTTATGCATAACCAAGTTTACTTTGAAGTAAATAAGTAGATTTTAACATAAACATTATTTTGTTGCTCCAAGTGAGAAATAGTTAGGTTCTTTATTAAAGTAACCACTATCTTGTGCAATGTTTTGATGGTGTCTTGATTATATTGGAATATAATTTTTTTTTCTTCTTTTTTTTGGTGGGGGGTTGATTGTTATGTTGCATTTAGCATGGGTGTCTTAAAGATTATGGTTTTCAATAATTTCCTATTGAGCAGGGGTTTGAAAAGGGAAAAGTAATTTTTTTTAATTTTTTATTTTTGGTCCTTTGGTGTACGTAATTTACATATTAACAAGGGAAATTAGATCTTTAGGTTGGGGAATTATTTTTACTTAATTATGATTGTAAATAAAAGAGTTTTTGAAGATTGTGATATGTGTAAATATGTGATTTGGTGTTTCGAAAATAGCTATTTAGTATTCTGCAAAATATTTTTTTTGTGCAGTTGACGGGCTACATATTGTTGACCTATGATTATTCACGTGTATATTGTTTTGATTATAACAAACAAGATCTCTTATAATACTAATGATTTCGATTCTTGAGTTTTATAATATATGTGTCATTTGTATACTCCAAGATCAAAATCGTCATCCATTGAAGTACGAAGCAATCATAAAAGAGATTTGAAGTGATCAAGATCGTCGAAGATCGAAGATTAAAGCTTTAGAAGATTTATGTTGAAAAATTTCAACTCATTTGTAAATGTATCGACTCATCAATTTTTAGAAAGTTCATAAAGCTCAAAATTATTTTTAAAAATCATTACTTGCATAAAAATGATTTTTCAAATCATAATATGAAATAGATTTTGGAAAAATAAACTTTTTGATATAAAAATAAAAATTCCAAAATTTACTATTTCGGTCGACCGAAACTCTCTTGATCGACCGAAATTGTTTACTCAACTGAAAGTCTAACGGCTCAAATAGTATAACGGCAAGTTTTGAACTTTCGATCGACCGAAAGTTCCTGTAGCTCATTTTCTTTATTTATAAATAGTCGATTTTTTTGCATTCAATTCTACCAACCACAAGAGCAATTAAGAGAGCATATTTACTTGAAAATCATTGAACTTACTTTATTTTACATTCTATTTCATTTATTGCAAAGAAATTCTTGATTCATCAAAACTTTTCATATATTTATCAAGAATTCTATTTTGAAGAAAAACTCATTACTCTTACTTCATTATTGATCATTGATTGAGTTCTTCATCACCAAACACTTATTGAAGGGTATATCTCTCTTCATACTTAACTAAGTATTATTTGGAAAGAGAGATCATTGGTTGAAAAACTTTAATTCAAGCAAAACTATCTCAAATCATTTATCAAAGTTTTCATAAACACTTGTGCTTTAAATATTTTCTATCTATTGAAGTGTCATCCTAAAAACTCTCAAATATACTTGACTTGATCATATTATTTGTTAAGAAAGTTTATTCAATTGTAAAATTCTCATTTGTATTTTGTTTATGGTTTCAAGATCCTTGTGAAAACTCGATTGTAAATGAGAAGTGCTCCTTGTTGTAAAGTCACCTAAGGATAAGTGCTCTTTATTGTAAGTCACTTAAGGATTCGATACTCCTTGTTGTAAGTTATCAATATAGTGGATTTGGTCTTACTCGTGACGGAGAGCTCGGTGACGGAGGACGTAGATCACGTTGGTTGATTGAACCTCCTTAAAATCGTATTTGCATTCTCTTATCCCTTTTACTTACTTACATTGCACTTACTATATTCTATCAGTTTATATTTTGTAACACTATATTTAAGTGCTATAATTTCTTTATCAATTTAGTTTACACATTTATAGCACACTACATTGATAGTTAAGTCACTTGCAACACTAAGTGCTCATACTTGTACCCATTGATTTTTAAGTTTCAGATTATTTATCGAAAAAGTTTTATAAACCAATTCACCCCCTCTTAGTTAGTTTATCTTGGGCTAACAATTCACATGCATGTCTGGAGATGTCTTACTGGGTAACCAAATTTTATTTTATCCTTTCCTAATAATCCTCTGCTCTATAGTTCAATGTATAAAAAATTTTGTTTTCTTTATGGATAAAATCTATTTACAGTTATGAAGGGATTTTCAATGATACAGCGTCAGATTATAAAGAAAGAAAGAATAAGCATAAATAGAAGGTAAGCATGTTGGATATTGGTTAATAAATCGAGAATTGAAAATCGATCAAAGTGACTTCGTGTCGACTTCGGCCAAATACTCAAAAACTCGACTCAATCCGTTTAGGAAAAATTGTTTGCCACTTCGCCGCTTCAAGGCGCACAAACGGGGATCGACCTGCCCCGGTCAGGTCGCGGGGGTCAAGGGGCAACGCCCCCCGTGGGGGTCGGGGGCAACCCCCGAAAGAGAATTTTGATTTCTCTGCATGTATTGAAGGGTATATTTGATATTTCGAAAATCAAATGAGAAATTACGAAAAATAATGAAAATCAGGTCAAAATATTTGACCATGCAACCACATGGTTGGGAAACCGTGCGATCACACATCAAATTTAATTTTGGTTTTGAGTAAAACCGTGCGACCGCACGGCCACAAGGCACATTTTCATAAATGTGCATTGTTTGGAAATAGTGCATGGTTTGGCCTCAACCATTTCGTCCACACCCTTTCATGATCTATAAATAGGACCCTTTAGGTGTCCTATTCCTCACAATTTTGATATGCAAAACATCTCTCATCCTCTCTTCTCTCCAAAATCAAATCATTACATTTGTTATTTTGATTTTTCTTCATTTCATCATTGGAGTACATAAGCCTTAATTTGGTTCGTTGTACTTGTGTTTTGGAGTGTTACAAACACAAGTGAAGCCGTTGTATCTTGGGAATCGATTGCCGAAATCCGTAGGCACCGTTGCGGGACAATATCGACTTAAGGACAAAGAGTCTAACTCTTGCCTCGGCTTTGTCCCTACTTTCTTCTTCTTCTTGTTTGTACTTTCCTTGCTGTTACTCTGTCCAATTTTCGGCTTGAATTTACAAATTTTCATTCTACTTATTTGACGTCACTATTCACAAATTTCCTCCAACAAAGCATAATTTTGCAAGTGTCATTTTTAGAAGCATGTTTGGCTGGGTTAGTGCTTAAGAATAAGTATTCATCCTAGGATAAATGTAAGCATCATTGCTACTTATCTTTTATATGTAGAGTGTAATTTTTAAGCACAACTCCAACCACACAAGCTCTATATTTTGTGCTCAATATTTTTGTTTGGTCGGAGGATGGGCATTTTATGTACTGCTATTTTCAGTTCATTTTCTTCTTCTTGACCATATCATTTTTTTTTTTTAACTTTATGTTCCCTTGGTCACAGGTTGGTTGGATGTCCTTGCGTTTGGGCAAGAAATTATGTTGTGGATCAATACCAATATATCATTACTTGACCATCAAAATGTTGTAATATTCTTATATTTGACAAAATTTATAATCACAGCTACATATTAGTCACATGGTTACAATCAAGGCAAAGTTTGTGAATTACAATTACATATTTAGTCACAATATCACACATTTTACTATCTCATAAATTATTTTATTAGTTAAAAATTACATTATTAACTTGTCACAATAACTCTTATCCTCACCCTAGTTGACTCCACAATCACTCTTAATCTCATTCCACTTGACTCCACCACTACCGACCCATATCACTTCCACCACCTCAAATCCACAACCTACCAACACCACGACATTCACCTCAAGTCCACATCTACAAAACTCCACGCTTACCACCTGCACCTTGAACCTATAACCAAAAAAATTGCTCTTCAAAACTTCCTCCACCTCCAAGCCACTACCACCACCTCCAAGCCACCTCAATTCTTCAAAAAATCTCTACCAATCTTCACTTCTTTTCCATAGCCACCATCAAGTCACAACTGAATTGGCCTTGGCCGTCTCAAATTCGAGTAGGTCTCACTGAGTTCATAGATAGTCTCGAGCTCGACTTTGATCAATGATCACTCTTGGTCTGGGTTGTGCTAACCTTGTATTGCTTGCAATTGTCATCTTTGTATACTTCCTTATTTATATTCCAAATTTCAAAGTTGACTTTATACAGTGATGGACGCAGATGTTTTGTAGTATTGTGACACAATTAGAGTCGCAAAAAATGATTCGTACTTGACCCAGCATGATTGTGTGCACTACTTGATTTTACAATGTGTATTCTAAGCAGTATTCTAAAAAGCGTGAAGCGTGACAAAGCGTGGAGCTCGAGAGTCAAGCTTTTGAAGCTTAAGCAGGAGTATGCGTTAAAAAGCGTTTCTCAATTACTACATACTAGATTTAGACTTTACACATACTTTAACTTGTAGAAATAAAAAAAAATTAAAAAAAGCATCAGAACACTTTATGCGCGCTTACTCGCGCATCACTTAGCTTAGCCGCACTTACTTGCACTTCACTCTCTCTTAAGCGCGCTTTACGAGTGCTTTTTAGATAAAAATTGTCTGCATGCTTTTTTTCGCTGGAGAGGCATTCATCCTGCCTAGAGGGCGCGTAGGCGCACGTTTTTCGCGTGTTTTAGAACACTGATTCTAAGCAACTCTTTCTTTTTCCAAGTCCTAAACCCGCCATAATATATTTATCCATAATTGATAAACAAACAAATAAACAATTATAAACAAATATTCAACCAGCGCAAGTCACCACATAGCACATTCTGCAAATACACAACAATGCTAAATTGGGAATAAAATAAGTAGAGATATTCAAAATTTAGCCTTAATAAATAAAAATAAAGTCTTCATAATCAATGTTGGTGATATATCGCAAGTGCAAGATATTATATACAAGTAATAAAGTGGACTATTGAGTCCGGATTGTCGATCTCACGAGGACTATGTATTTGCTATCGATGTACTTTGATTAATTCCTAGACTAAAATCAAAATTAACTAAGAAAATAAAATTGCAAGAAAATTCAAAACAACAAATAAATTGAGAGAATAATAAAACTAATGAACCAATAACTAAAAAATAGAAAATTAAACTAAAAGAAACTATATTAAACTATAAAAGCGAGAAGTTGAACTATGAGTTTCTTAACAATAAAGAACTATTGGGACTAATGACTTCAAAATAATATTTTACCTTAATTTTGCATCTCTAAGTTATTTTCTAAAATTATATTTGATTGAATTCACATATGTATCTAATTTACCTATCTCAAGTTCAAATTAGGTCAATTTAACTAAGTCAACCATATATCGCTACAGCGAGTCAAAGTTCTCCTTAGCTAAATGTATTTTATTACCTAGGAATTCATAAATGATCATAAGCAACCACAAATTCACATCTCTGTCCTTTTGTTGAAATTGTCAGATTTTACTACATGATCTAATTGTTAACTTACCTCTCGAATTATGAAAACAATCATTAAATCATGAATTAGTGATCAGTTTATTCGAGCATTAAAAACATAGTAAAATCAATACATGAAAACAATAAAATTCTCAACTTGAGAATTGAAATTAAAACTAGAAATATTAAATCTTAATCATCAATCTCAATATTAAATTTATCTACTCATATTCTTGAAAGAAAAAACAATAAATAATGAAAGTAAAAGTCAGAGTTTGAAGAATTGACGAATTTGCCTCTTCTTACACCACCAATTGGCTGCCGACTCGAGTGTGTATATATTCCAAATTCAGCGGTGAGATCATCAATTAATTCCCAGCCTTCAGCCACCTTGTTTCACCATTCCAAAGCTGCACCCTCTAATTAATTCCTCCAAAATCACACAACCGATCACAATTTTAATTCCTTCCAGCCGTATATATCCTCAAAGAAAACAACCAGCAATGCACTCCTCTTTTTTTTTTATCCCCCAGCCGCCGTGTCTGTGTGTATATCTCCCTTTAAATCCCACCAGTTGCCGACTTTTTTTGTTCCCTTATTTTTGCAATCAGTCGACTTCTATCATTTGGGCTCAAGTGAGTATATTTACATTGATTTTTTTAAGGCCACTTAGGTAGGTTTAATTCTTGAGCCTCAATTTTTTCAAATAAGATAAGTTGGTCCTTGATTCTTTTCAATTGTGCAATTAAGTCCTTGAGTTTCCAACTTTCTCCAATTTAGCTCCACTTTTCATTCAATTATTATGTAATTGCTTCAATTCCTTATTTTCTCGACTTTTGGGATAAAACCTGAAATAATGTAAATAAACATAAACTAAGTAGAATTTATTCAAGAAAAATAAAATAATATCCTAATTTTGACAGATAAATAAGTGTATAAAATACACTTATCAATCACCCATCAGTCCATCACTATCAGTTCAAAATTCAACCTTCGTAAGTCTGAAATGGGAAACTTCAGCAAACCAAAAAGAAATCTAACATTTTATGATTGCAGCCTACAGACAGTGAGTCGAACACAGGCACACAACCTGATGTGACGCTACAATGGAGGCCGAAGTGGAGTTTCAATCACTGAGTCGCAGATAGTAGGCGAACGCGGACTATCCAAATGATTCATAGGTTAATCAGGTGCTGCATGTGCCTATATGCGAAGTTGAACAATGCATTAAGAAGATGCGGGTGTGACTCAGGATTGACGGAGCAGATGCAGCATGCATTCCTATAGATATCCCCAAGGTTCGGTGGTTACTCGAAAGAAGTATACATTTTGAATTTCGCTTAGTCATCTTCCACCCTCATTATTAGTTCACCTTTTTCAATATCGATTAAAGCTTGACATTTTTTAGGAAATGGTCAATCTAAAATCATCGAAAATATTTCAATCTTCTTCTTATTTAATATCAAATTGAGAATATGAAATTTTCACTTTAATGAGCACATCCTCAACTATGCCTCATAGATTTTTATTTTTTTTTATAGCAAAGACATCTACACATCCAATATGAGTTTTTAGAGTCCATACTCCTTATAGTAGCACCGATTCCAATCCTCAGATGCAAGTGAGTCGGTAACCTTGTTATCCTCATGGTAGATATGAGAGATAACATCCCGGTCAAAATGGAGGATGTCCCTAATTTGTCGAAGAAAGCTTTGAATCATCCAAGCTCCACCACCTCTAGTGATGCAATAAGTAGTGCTTGCGGATTCAGCCTCAACCCAAATGTCTACAATCTCCAGTCAATGAGCAAGAAGGATACCATCAAGAATAGCTCACAGCTCGGTCTCAAGGATAAGACAGTCCCCGTAGAATGATGAGAATGCCCTGATGCAATGTCCACCATGGTCCCTAATAATACCCTTACCGCTAGCAGTATCGTCCTTGATGCGTCCATCAGTGTTGAGTTTGTAGGCTCCTACTGATGAAGTACACCATAGAACAATGGGGGTGAAAACCCCTTTTTTATTAGTTGATTTTTATTATGACTGAAAACCCATTTTTTCAACTCATAACTCCACCCCGGTCGAAGACTTTACATCAAATTAAATGGGCAAAATACAGGTTAAAATCTCCTACTACCTAGGAGTGAAAAATCCTCATGTTGGACATACATGCTCTTCATATGACTCTTACTATACCCATACGATATCATCCTGATGACTCCCTCTCAAAAGCCAACATCAATGCTCGCCAAAGCATAGCAATCCTCACATAAGATTCTATGACATCCTTAAGTTAAAGGACCAAATCCACAACTGTGCATTAGAGATTCACCACGGACGCTTGGATAGTTATCCATGTGGAATCTCTTGGCAGTTCATCCAATGCTTTATTCATCTAAAAATACATCCTCGTGTTCATTCGAATGTCCCCCTAGATTTTAGCTTGTGAGATGTTACTTTCTTCATAAGGAAGAAATACAACACATTCTAACCTAATTGTAATAACAATATCCGTATCTTGTTGTTACTTTGACCTATGAAAATTTTAGAATAAGTTTTTGACTTCTACATCACGGTCACAACACCTCGTGACTTACAAATTACTTAAACTTAGTCTACGGACTCTATTATTTAAATGATGAGTTAAACTCAACGTAATAATAGATCTATTTTTATTGAAGCAATGATAATGTATGTGTTTTGCTATCTCAACAATTGGATTTAAAGCATAACATTGACATTCTCCCACTAGATTCAATAACTCAAATATCCAATACATAATGATTTTATATGACAATCATATTCATGTTTGGATAGTGGTTTTACAAGTGGATCTTTGATATGTGAGTCTTCACCCATTCAACATTCTCAAAGTCAGTGGACATGAATTCTATTTTTCTAAAATCTTCAAATGGGATAGTAGTCCCTTAAATAAATACTCAGATCTTCGGTGAGACCTAGTTCCCTCACTTGCGTGATGGCTCCATTGTCGTCACAGTACTCATTACTGGAGCTACAATGCTAGGAACACTTATAGTTCACTAATAAATAAAACAATCGAGATTGCTTCCCAAGCATCTATTTATTTGGTGTCGGTTGTATAGTTAGAGGTCTTCCTTGTTTGAACTCTTTCAAACTCTTTCAAACTGACCACACCACTACTATGAGTATATTCACAATAAGACTGAGAGTTTCTATCATCCTTTCTTGGACTGAAGGGTGATATCTCTATACACAAAGACTGTAATTTTACGTTTCTCCTCATGTCTATTGTATTCTTAGTTCTTCTCAAGTGCTCAAGAATGCAAAAGGTGTCGTAAATAGTGTCGCATTTTAGAAGATCTCGCTATTAAGAAATCAAGTATCTTCTCCATATCATTCTTTCTCAATCTATGTTCTAAATAACATATTGGTAAGATTAATCCCATGAATCTTGGGATTGAATCTGACCTTGGATTTATGCTAATCCTATTATCATTTTATCTATGTACGTGGACTGAGAAATCAAAACAACCTTCTAGATCTATCTCTATAGTTTCTAATTCCCAAAATGAAGGTCTTATTTCTCGAATCCATCATGGAGAGATTTTAAATGATTTTTATTTCACTTCTTAAGGTTAATAAATTAAATTTTGATCAATAATATGTCACCCGCATATAGTATTAAAAATATTGAACACTCTCACTAACATTTTATATATAGACATGGTTCATATTCAATTTTGATAAAATCAAATATTTTGATTATATCATCAAAATTAAGATTGTAGCTTCGTGAGGCTTACTTTAATCAATAATTAGATCTTTGTAGCTAGAATACTATGTTTGGATATCTAATGATTCAAAACCTTCGAATTGTGACATACATAAGTCCCTTATTAAGAATCCCATCAAGGAATATGATTTTAACATCCATTTTTAAAATTTCATAATCACAGTATGTTGCTACCACAAGTATAAACAGAATTGATTCTGACATCATGACTGGTGTGAAGGTTTCATCAAAGTCAACTCCTTGGCTTTGCTAATAACTTTCTATCACTAGTCTTGTCATGTGAACATTTTCATCAATGTTGATCTTCTTCTTATAAACTCATCTATAGTCTATGGTTCTTTCCATTTTCAGGCTGATCAAACAAGTTCCAAAACTTATTTTCATACATGGAGTTCATTTCAGATTCCATGGCTCACTGCCCTCTCGTTTAGTCAACATTTGACTTATCCTCTATGTAGATACACTCATCATCATTGATGACTAATACAATATTAGCAATCAAGGATCTGTAACTCAATGGAGTACAAATGATTCTAATACATTTACATAGAGCTGGTGCGTTCTTAGTAATTAGTACGTCCTGAGTAGCTTGTGCGTCCCAAGCATCGATATATGCCTCATCCAATGTAAGCGTATATTCTAGATTATTTAGTCCGTTAAATATATGTTTGTAATCATGAACTCTTTCATGTTCTACTTTTACTCTCATTGGACTGTTTCTCCAAGATATTGACAAAATTTGAGAAGACTTCTTTCTCGATAGGAATGTAGAAATAATATCCAACTATCTTTATGACATCCCACAATATATATATATATATTGGACTAAGGCTCTAGCTTATCAAAATTTAGTATACTTCTAATAAGTATTAAAGTCTTAAATCTTAACGTGGGGAATATTAGACATTTGAAATTCATATCTTATATGGACCTTGATCAATTGATTCTTATAGAACACGACTAAGTGTGTAACATAAAGTGTGTAGTGCAAAGCTCCAAAAATGGTTTTGAAGATATTGCATGGCTTCATCAATTATTGCATAAAATGAAATCTTTCTCCTTTCATATAAGCCATTTTACCGAAGCGTATGCGAAAGAGTTATCTGTGTGAAGATTATGTTCTCATAACATAATCTCGAAGTTAGCACTTAAAATATTCTTCACTTTGATCAATTCTAAGTGCTTAGAATATTTTTCCGTTTTGGCCTTCTAATTTATATATGTATTATTTGAGCATTTTCAAACTTTCAGATTTAAATTTCATATAAATAACCATGACTATCAATGTTATCTAATGAGTAAAGACCACTCTGACATATGCTCACTTACATCCGTGGAAAACTTACTATCATTGGCTATTCTCGTACATGTCAACTGCAATTTTGAAATGTTTCATATGGCTGCTAAAATTGAAATTGTAAATGCACCCTTCGTCATTTGTGACAAAAGGGGGGAGAGAATTTATATGGATTTTACGTTGACATTTGCATTGCATCTTATCTCGTTTAGGGTTGTTGCGGAGAAACATAGATACATATTCATACCACATAAAAAAATTCTGAGTGTTTGCAGTAAGAGGGAAAATTTTGAATTCTCATTGCATTGCATTGCATTCCATAAATGCATAGCTGTTTTAGTTTTGATGTTTTGTGGTGTTAATGTTTTAGTTGGAGTTTTAATTGACATTAATGTTGCATCTCAAACTAGCATGCTTATTTGATTGCATGCTTGATTTGTTATATTCATGTATCATGTGCTTTTACATTGGGATTTGAGTTTATTATTTCAGGAAACGTGTATAACAAGGAATGCAAGAGACAAAGCTTGGTTTGATTAGTTTAGTATTGTTCTTGTAATTAGCATTGTCTTTTTGCATAGTTTTATTACAGAATGCCAAAGAGGGAGTTTGTTAGGTTTTTATGTATGGCGATTTTGTGAACAAAGGACTAAAATGAACATTTGTAAAAGTCAAGAACTTAGGTACAAATATGTATAGTTGGTTAGGGTTCAAGTTTTGAACAAGGAAAGAAGATTTGCAACAAATCTCTCAAATCCATCTCGCCTCCAGCTTGAATGACGCTTGAGCCGTTCTTGGTAAAATAGGGACCACTTGATTCCCACTCGAAGTCTACTAGAGCGATCAACGGCCAAATTGCGCCTTAATTGAGTTTTATGCAGTTTTTGCTTAGCCCATTTAAGAAAACGCCTTCTAACATATGTACCAATGATTATGCACAAGAAGGGTGGTGGTTTTCATTGAGCCTAAACGTCATATTCACATTCATTACATACCTTGAAGATCCAATAACATATTCTACATTAGAATCATTCCATTCCTTCTTAAGATCGAACAACCACGGATTTAGGAAAACGTCAATGTTTCTAATATAAAATACATACATACTTCCTTACCATATCAAGGAAGACACTTTCTCAATTGGAACTTCAGAGACTGCTAGAGATTGAGGAAGGTTGGACTACAAGCGCAAGAATCACAAACAAGAATTGTAGATTCTTCGTTATCCACTTGGAAGAGACATTTGGACAAGATCGAGAAGCTGGAAGAATGAACAGTAGTATCTTTGGGTTTGTAGGAGTATTGCAAGAAATCTAGTGGAGTTGCTAGATATAATCTAACTGTAAACTATATTGTCTATAGTAGAGGTAACTAGTTTGGTACTAAAGTTTTTACCCACGTGGGTTTCTTAATCATCATGTCAGGGTTGATTTAGTGTTTACAATATTACAATTGTTGTAATCTAACTTAGGACAATTGGATTGATTGATTAACCATCTAGAAACAATTAATAAAGTGACGTGTCCTTTTTAATTATAGTAATTCCACACTAAGGTCGAACTATCTGAGTAATCCAAAACTTTCAATAAGTACATAGATCCATTTTTTTTACTGATATACTAATTACAATGGAACTAAAACTTAGAAAATATTGAGAAGATTTACCTACGTTATTTCCTTTAGCGTGCGTAATGGACCCTCATTACAATTTATAAGGTACAAAACATATTATTTCCAAAATCAGTAACACATTGATTTTGGACTCCCCTACCACTTATACTAATTTAGAAAGCACGTTAGTTAGCATGTATGATTCATATGCAATACAATTAGGTGCTAATGTTAGTCATACACCATCTGCACCATCATGTTCTGCTTCACTTAGAGAAGACGAAGTAGAACTATTGGATCTAATGGAAGAAATTAGGGATACACAAGGAACTTCTTACAGTATATCCCCTGTTTTTCATAACACATCTGAATTTGGACCATCAAATTCACTTGAAATACTTGAAGAATTGTTAATTTTTTAAAACAAGAATTACTTAGGAACATAAACCCAGCTGATTCTTTACAATTTGATTAACTTGAATTTTAGCGAACAAAACGAACAAAGATATCTAATTATTTCTGCCATGACAAAAGATCTACTAACACATTTGATTAGTAAGGTAGCTTCAGAGTTTACTTTTAGTGCAGATAAAAGGACTTTATCGAAAGTAAGAAGCCGACTCAAAGAAGACATTTTGAAAGTGTTAATATGCATCAAAGATTGGTAAGATGCTCATTTTTACATACAAAATAAGTGTACCGAAATTGCATGTAGTCTGATAAATGATCTTTAGTTATAATCTCTCTATGTTACATAATCTTCTTTTCTCTAAGTACTTTTTAATTCCAAAACAAAAATTGTACATGTAATAAGTTCAATCTTAATTCCGCTTACTAATTAAGTAATCGGTCCTAAGCCCGGAAAAAGGAGGAGAGTTTTTTGATAAGTGCATTTTATATACAAACTTCACACCTTTAAAATAGTTGTTTTAGAGTGGTTTGTGCAAATATAACAAAAGAAAAGCCAAAACATTAAACATGCAAAATTGATATTTTGGGTAACCAAAACGTCAATTTTCAAAAGTCGAGGACCAGACATGCAATGAAATAGGGTCCAACTTGCACATTTTCAGAAAGTTGAAGGAACTCAATTGCAATTTAAGAAGACTTATTTGAAATAAATCTGAAAATTGAAGGGTCAAATTTATCGTACCAGAAAGACTGAGGGCCTGATTGCAATTAAATAGGGCTTGAGCTGCCAAACGATTCCCAACTAGCCATGCGAGCTCATGGGCTACGAGAAACAAGCAGAGCAAAGCATAAGCTCGGCTCTTTTTACACAAGCCACGAGCTTGGTTCGTCGCTTTGACGAAGCATCGCGAGTTATGGGCTCTCGCACCTCTACCCAACATATTTACTTCCTTTTGCTTCCCTAGTCCTGGTCGGATGAATATTGTCTAACCTTGTTCGACCTGATTGGGCGTATTCCTCTTCTATGTTAGGTCGTAGTTCACTCAATCTTGATTATTCTTGATACCCAGATGTCGATATTTACTTCTCCTTTATTCTTGGACAAATCTATACATACAAATATAATAATAAGATAGCCGTCACCATTTTACACACATAGTTTTCCTCCCATTTTCACTTGCCAATTTAGGAAGTTTCTTACTTTTAGATTTTTTTTTTATAATTATTGCATTATTTTGAAGTTAAAAAATATGCAATAAGGGTGTCAAATACAAAATCTCAACGAGAAGTTTAATTCAAATTAAGAAATGAGAGCAAAACTCTAAACATATCACTCGTAAAATCGTTTTAAATACTAAATGTAAAAGTTTTACTTATACGTTTTACTTTTTCCAAAATCCAATCTTTTTAATTTATCTCATTTAAGTCCTGAAATAATACGTGTCATTTCTTACCTAAATTTAATTGGACCCAAATGATTAATTTTGAATCTTTTTCTTATCAAATTGAAAGAAATAATAGATATTCGATATTTCTAAATAAATTCAATTAAATCATTTAATGCTCTACAACTTTAGGTTCCGAAAAACTCATTGGTTCAATTTGTAAAATAGAAGGTGTTAACAAAATCATTCTATTTAAAAATAGAATATGGTCAACACGTTTATTTAGTATGCAAAAAAATAGTATGTGCAATTGTTGAATATGAGTTTTAAAGAATGTGGTTGAGAATGAACATTGAAAAAAATTATTTTCGAAGAATCAATTCTATACGAATAATTGATAAAATCTTATATCTTGTGGATCAAACCTCCATTAATAAATTGAAATGTATAAATGATTTTGTGTGTTTAAAGTTAATTATATTTGTAATATTAATTCAATAAAATTTAATTAAAATTTTTATTCCATATTATTTATTTGTGACATTCATTTAAATATAGGATTGCGTATAAGTTTGTCACGTGTAAGTTTAACGAATTACAACATTTAATTTAAGTTTGAGCAGTTTTTTATTTTTTAAAATGTTTGGTAAATTTTGTTTGTAATGTATTTGTTTGTTTACATGTAATGTAATGTAAATAAATATTTGTTTAATATATTTAAATATCAATTATGACATTAAGATAATACAATTCTTATAGTTCTATACGGGGAGTCGATAAATTAATTCTATAAATGTCTATTAGCCTCTTTATTTCATTTTACGATTTGAAAATCGTAAACATTTCAACTTTTAGAAATCAAAAAACCGTAAGCTCAACTTCAATCATCAAATCAAAATTGTAAAGTACAGAATAAGTCACATGTCCATATCCTACTTTGCCTAAATAGACTAAAGAAAACTAGAGAATGGACAAATAACTGTTAAAAGAAATATGTAAGTCACAATTTATATTTTACTTTTTTTAGTATTTTTCATTATATATGAATGCACAATTTATGTCGGACATTATACTTTTACAACTTATTCAATAAATAATTGTTAATTATATTTTTCGTGCATCACACATGTAAGAATACTAGTTTAATACTATGTCAACAGTGTCTTTCACAAGGGTCGTCTATGAATATTTTTTATCAATAAATATGAAATGATAGAAGATATTCCACAATATAGTGGCGCCAATTACTTTTTTAATAACTTAGTTGGGAGTTCATTGAAATCTCACAGATTGCAAACAAAAATTTCATTTTGCCCCCCTTAAGAAATATGTTTCAAAAGAAAATGCCACGATCTCACTACCAATCAAACTCAGGCTAAATCCGGTTCGGGTGTCCCGAGCCTTGGCCTCTACACCCAACTCCGCTCCCACAACAACAGTTCGTTGAAAATTCCCCACACTTTCATCCCTTTCACAACAAAAACACCTCATTTTCTTCCCACCACTCTCTCTCTCTCTCTCTCTCTCTCTCTCTCTCTCTCTCTCTCTCTCTCTCTCTCTCTCTCTCTCTCTCTCTCTCTCTCTCTCTCTCTCTCTCTCTGTTAAAAGCTCACCCATTTGCCGATTCAAAACCCTAAGAGGACAATTATTCAATAACGCACAATCGAATTTCATTTCTAGTTTGTTTTTCTATATTTATTCGCGTCTCGATATTCACGTAAGTCTTTTTTCCCTCTTATCTCAAACCCTATCTTTTCTCTGTGCTCGCCCATGTATTTCTATATAAATATGTGCGTCACAACGCGTGATTGTTCTTTCTCATGTACAGATTCTATAAGGTTGGTTAGCCTTTCAGGATTCGAGGTATTTACTAGGTGTGATTTCAGCTTGTTTTTATATTCCGGTTTGAATTGCATAGTCAATCCGTGATTTGTAAATTATGCGATCCCTTTTTTTTAGGATTATTTATTTATTTCAAGTTTGGTGAATATTATCTAAATATATGTATGAATATGTTGTACGTGTGTACTGTAATATGGGAATGCTTGTCTATATGCATATAGGTGATATCGGTGGCGTCAAATGAATGGGAATGTATTGGCTCTGTCTCACATTATGTGCAGTGTCGGCCCTATATTTATGGGTGCCCTGTACGAATATTAAAAGAGTGTTCCTTGATCTTTAATTATAAAGCTTGTGTATTGGAAAAAATAAAGCTATTTATATAAGAATCTCGAAGTTCTGCAGGAACTAAATTTGAAAATCCATGGTCTACCTATGAAAACTCATTTGGTACACCATTTAGATGTCTACCTATTCAACATAGGATGGAGGGAAAACGATAGGGCCTTCTTCCAAGGCATCAGTGAAGGTCCCTATGTTTATATAGGGAAAATAATTGTTTATATATTGGACATTAAACGTGCTTATTAACAGAAGATTATTGAAAAAAAGGCTATAATTATTTTGAAGTTCCCAATTACTTTCATACTTGCTTTGCTGACTCTAAATTGAATGATTTGCAAATGAACTTGCTACTTATTTATACTTCCATCTCGTTAGAATGGATAGTGTAGGAGTTAATACTATCTACAATCCTATAACTGCAATTCATCCTATAGAATTCTTTACATAATTTTTACATAACAACCTTCTTAAAATTCTTCCCTTGCTTGGGACAATATAACATATAAGTATTTTTCACAAGGTTCTACTATGTTTTACAAAATCGTAAACTCCTCTGAAGATCCTCCAAAGGCCTTGGTTGCCTACCTATATTTTCGACTAACTATTACATCTAATTACAATTTAATTTAACTTCAAATATAGACCCCTATATTTTTAAAAATAAATAAATAAATAAATAAATAAAAATAAAAATAATAATAATAATAATAATAATAAATTTTTACTTAACAAAATATTCAAAGTAATTAAGCCCTTGTTTGGTTTACATTAAAATTTTCTCTTTTTTCTATAGTACTCTATCTCAACCATTCATTAAAACTCAAGCCCACAATATTTAACTTTTCAACCAAATCTTAACTATCCATTCTCCTAAAATTCAATATTCATTTAAAAAAACTCTTTTTAAACAAAATCGAACACACTCTAAATAATAATCAAAGATTATAAATGTCAAAATTAAATTTTTTAGATTTTTTATAGAAAATCAATAATTACACTATTGCAATAGACACTATGGCCAATTCATCCAATATTTTTTTTTATCAAACATTTTACCTAAAAGAATTTTATCAAATTCAACTTTAAGAAGCTCCTTTCTGTATATGTAACAGTAACTGATATTAGCAGAAATATTTTATTATGATCGACACATTTAAATAACAATTGTCCATCAATTTATGTAGTTTAACAATTTAATTGCCTCTTTTAAATAAAGAATTATTTCACTAACCTCGCAAATTTCTACCATGCGGCTGCACAGTTGTCCAGCTGGGCTGATCTTCCCTTTATTTAACCTAATTACAACCTAATTCGGAGACACGAAGGAGAGGCACAAAAATCAGATCTAAAATAGCCTCTCTTCCACAAAATACACATTCAAATCTTTGGGGAATAAAGTGGAGAAAAAGTTAGGGATTTTGAAAAACAAACAAAGCTTGGACAAATTCTTGATGCAAGAAAATATTTAGCCTTCAATTCTATCAATTATGGGGTTTTTTTTACTTTGATTTGCTTTGTTTTTCTTTTCCCAAGAACATCAGTAGTTAGATTTCTATTCGGGACTGACAATGTTGATTAAATATTTTTTTGTTTAATTTCAATTCTCAAGTTGAGACTATGTTTTGAATGTGATGAACACAAAAAAAAGATAACCCCGAACATGGGCTGTAGCACATAAGCCCGACCACTCCCACGATGTTCCATCCCCGATGACCAATATCATCCCCGAGGATAACTCATCCCCCGAGGACTCAAGCACTCGTAATTTATTAGCAAGGTGCTCGGGGGAACATATGCTCGAGGGATAATCCTCAAGAATGGTCGAGGTACCTCGTCTTGGGTATGAAGTATCCGTCTCTTAAAAGAAGTAGGACTCATATCCCTTATCCAACATCTAACAACCTTATCCCTAAAAAATAGGAGGACACCTAGTAGAACTTGTGCCTAAATTCAAGCGCCCTAATCCTATTAGAACTCAACTTAGCACCTCTATAAATACTCGCATTTCAATCATAATTCAGGTACACGATTATTATTTTACAATTTATAGCCTCTTGCATAAATCTTCTCTTTCCTCTTTACTGACTTAAGCATCGGAGGGGCGACGAGGACACACCTCCTAGCCTTTGTTTTAGGTATTCGGAGATCCAGTTCGTGTTCGTTTGTTGTTCAAGCTTGGAGTATTTTAGGTGCGAATTTATAGCATCATCATTGGCGCCGTCTGTGGGAACCATTACTAGAAGCCATGGTTAATACACGTTCTGGACTTCCACAAACAAACTTACCTGCTCATGATCATACTGTTGGGGGGGGGAGCAGGTGCCCCCGACATTACCAGCAAATTAGACATCAAACCCCCAATCTATTGTTGACACCCAGGCAACTTAGGAGGAACTTCGTCAGCAAGTCGCTGCATAGACTCAATTACTCGCACAACAGAACCAATGTGCGTCATCAACGCTTGAAGAAGGGAATGCTTCATGGGTCCAACCACAGAACCATGAGCACAATACTACTAGGGAGAGTACCTCGGGAGTACCCCTATCACCACCGAACATGATGAGTTCGAGAACAGTCGCCATGCCCTCTTCCGAACTTGCGAGAATTATTCAGGAGGGAATAGTAGCAGGTATAAGACAAAATACTCTGGCCCTGGCAGGTTTCACCCCGAACACTCCATTCACGCCAGAGGTTTTAGCCTTTCCCCTACCAGACAGGTTCAAGTACCCAAGGATAAAGGAATATGATGGTACAATTGATCCCGTGAATCACTTCAACGTGTACACTGACGTCATGAACTTACAAGTTGTCCCTAACCAGGTCATGTGCCGTTCCCCCAAACCTTGACCAGTGTTACTAGGGATTGGTTCTCAACTCTTGAACCAAATTCTATTCCGACATTCGCAGATCTTGCCAACAAATTCTAGACCTTCTTTGCGAGTAGTAAGCGCATAAGGAAAGTAGCTGCTTCTCTCATAAGACTTAGTCAAGGACAGAATGAAACACTGTGTGAATTCATGACCATATTCAACACAGAAAGACTACAGAACCCTGATCTTCATATCTCTGCTGTTGTATCTGCTCTCACTCATGTTGTTAGATGCGAGTCTTTCAAGATGTCTTTATAAAAAACGCCGCCAAAATCGGTCACCGAACTTCTTACTCGGGGGTGAGAAGTATATAAATATGGAGGAAGCTATGTATTCGAGGAAGAGTGATATTACTTCTGAAATATCTGAGCACAGGGACAACAAGACCGGTCGTAAGAGACAGCGTGATGATAATAAAAAATAGGAGCTTGATCGGGGAAGATCAAGATCAGAATAGCCATCATCTTTCACTCCCTTAAACAAACCTCAGGTCGACATCCTCATGGAGATCAAAGATATGAAGGAACTAAGTGGCCATTCAGGATCAGGTCCCCTCTGGACACATGTGACAAGAGCAAGTACTGCGATTTTCATCGCGATCATGGTCACACCACAGAGACATGCTATGCGCTTCAGCAAGAAATCGAGTCTTTGATAAAGTAGGGTTTCTAAAAACATACGTCGGGTATGACAAACAACAGAAGCATGATCATGAGTAGGGTCAATCATCGAGAAACAACAAACCTATAGCGGGTATCATCAATATTATTGTTGGTGGGATAGCTTCTGGTGGAGACTCTCAAAATGGGCACAAAGTATATGACGGAAGACTGCAGGGACCAAGCCTGTTACTTATCAAGATATCACCTTCGGGTCAAATGATATGAAAGGTGTAATCACCCCTCATGACGACACTATGGTAATCACAACAATCATAGCTAACTACGAGATGAAAAGAATTTTAGTTGACAATGGAAGCGCAGACAATGTGTTATCGCATGAGGCCTTCATTAAAATGGGGATATTAGCAAGCAGTTTGAGACCAATTAGAACTCCCTTACAGGGCTTCGAGGTGAGTGTGATCATGCCTGAAGGAACCACCGAACTTCCGTTCACATTGGGAATAGACCCCCAACAAATAAAAGAAATAACAATGTTCCACGTTGTCCATGCACCCATGATATACAATGCGATCCTAGGAAGACCATTGCTAAACATAATCAAAGAGATAGTATCAACATTCCATCTCACCATGAAATTTCCAACAGCAGAAGGCATAGGGGTCGTTTATGGAGATCAGACAGTAGCAAGGCAGTGTTATGTTGCCAGTGTTAAGAATCTCCCAACTGAAGTAGCACATGTCTCGACCCTCGAGCACCATGGCAGGCTCTCACCAGTTGAGGAACTATTGGTGGTCGACCTCGAGCCTGGGAGGAAGGTCGCAATTGGTTGAGACCTCGATGAGGGATTAAAATTAGCACTCATGCAGTGCCTGTAACACAATATCGATATGTTCGCTTGGAAAGTGGATGACATGCCGGGGATTGACCTCGATGTCGCAGTACATAGGCTGAATGTGAATTCAGATGCACGACCGGTAAAACAGAGGAAGAGACAGTTTACACTAGATCGATGAGTTGCGATTCAAGAAGAAATAGGCAAGCTTACAAAGGCAGGGTTTATCAGAGGAGTTCAATACCCATATTGGCTTGCAAATGTGGTTTCGGTAAAGAAAAGCAATTGCAAGTGGCAAGTTTGCATGGACTACATAGACCTAAACAAGGCATACCCCAAGAATATCTACCTCCTACCATGAATTGATAACCTCGTGGATAGCACATCGAGTGGCAAACTATACAGCTTCCTTAACGCATTATCAGGCTATCACCAGATTTCGATGGCAGAGGACGACCAAGAAAAGACATCCTTTATGGTCAATTCAGCAATATACTGCTATAGGGTCATGCCCTTTGGTTTAAAGAATGCAAGAGCGACATACCAGAGGCTAGTTAATAAAGTGTTCGCAAGCCTTATTGGGAAGAATATTGAGGCATACGTTGATGACATGGTAGTGAAAAGCACAGAAACCAACATGCATATTCATGACCTCGAGGAGGTATTCTCCACACTCAGAAAATACAGGATGAAGTTAAACCCAGCTAAGTGTGTGTTCAGGGTATCACCAAGAAAGTTTTTGGGTTTTATGATCACTCATCGAGGCATCGAAACTAACCTCAATAAAATACAGGCCTTAATTTCCATGGAGTCTCCCAAGAGCAGGAAAGATGTTCAGAAGTTGACAGGTCATGTAGTAGCACTTAACAGGTTCATGTCAAGAGATGACAAATGTTTCCCCTTTTTCAAAATGCTTAAGGGAAATTGGACTTTTAAGTGGAATGAAGAATGTGAAAATGCATTGCAGGAGCTCAAGGTATCCTTAGCCACACACCCGTGCTTACAAAACCAAGCCTAGGGGATGTGCTGTCCTTGTACCTAGCAGTTTCCCAGAACGCAGTAAGTGCAGTTCTTGTCAGAGATGTAGGCCGGGCCTAGCAACCAATTTATTATGTGAGCAAGGTCTTGCTAACGCTGAGACACGTTAAACACTAGCAAAATAACTGGCATTGACACTCGTTTTAGCAGCTAGAAATTTGAGACAGTACTTCCAATCACATACAATTTCAGCGCTCACCAATCAGTCCCTCAAACATATACTTCAGAAGCCCGACCTATCAGGAAGACTACTCAAATGGGCCATTGAACTTGGAGAATTTGATATTGAGTTCAAACCCTGACCTTTGGTTAAAGTACAGGCCTTAGTTGACTTCATTGTCGAGCTCACACCAAGGCCTCAGGGGCCAGAGAATAGCTCGAACAGCCCCAACAATTGCTGGGAGATTTTTGTGGATGGGGCATCCAACTCCTCGGG
This sequence comes from Ligustrum vulgare, assembly GCA_963555705.1. Lineage (NCBI taxonomy): Eukaryota > Viridiplantae > Streptophyta > Magnoliopsida > Lamiales > Oleaceae > Ligustrum > Ligustrum vulgare. Next base: position 30,232,879 of record OY743168.1, on the reverse strand, counting down.
CTCGGGTGTAGGCGTCATAATCTTGAGCCCGAACCGACTGATCGAAATATAATGCGCTTTGAGATTTGAATTTGAAACGACAAACAACAAAGCAGAGAATGAAGTTGTTATCATTGGGCTTGAGATCGCCCATGGCCTCAAGCTCGAACAGATAAAGGTTTTCAGTAACTCCCAGCTAGTTGTGGGATAGATTGATGGCACATTCGAAAGGAAAGAGGAAAAAATGAGTTTATGTTGCCTGCGTGTTCATGATCTGCAGAGAATGTTCAGAAGTTGTGAGATTTTAAAAATACCTTGATTAGAAAATATCAAGGCCGACACACTTTCAAGGTTAGTATTCATGAGCATTGACACCTTGGAAATGACTGTTCACATGTAATTTGTATCACAACCGAGCATAGCCCCGAAGCTTGTAGTTCTGGACGTTGACCATGAGCCCTTATGAATGGACCATATTATCAAATACATGTCTGATGGAAGCCTCCCTGAAAATCCAAGGGAAGCTAGGAACATCAAACAGAGATCAACTAGATATGGGTACTATTGGCCGACCATAAGAAAAGATGTGATGGATTATGTCAAGAAGTGTGACAAGTGTTAGAGGCATGGGAGTATAATCCAAAGACCAGCTGAGGATCTAACTCCTATCCAGTGCCTGGGACTGTTTGAGCAGTGGAGAATTGACATCTTGGGTCCTTTTCCCTTGGCAAGAGGACAGTTAAAGTTCATAACAGTGGCAGTTGAATACATCACTAAATGGGTGGAAGCAGAGCCCTTATCAACAATTTCGGAGCCCAAACTCAGGTCTTTTGTTTGGAAGTCCATTATATGCAGGTTCAGCCTTCCTAGGGTATTGATAACAGAAAATGGTAGGCAGTTCGACAACAAACAGTTTAAGAATTTCTCTGCAAACCTTCCTATTAACCATTGCCTGACTTCGGTTGCACATCCCCAAAGCAATGGCCTAACAAAAGTGACAAACATGATAATACTCCAAGACCTCTGTACAAGGATTGGAGAAGCACGGGGATCTTGGCCTGACAACTTGCCCACCATACTTTGGTCCTACAGGACATCACATCGAATAGCCATTGGGGAAACTCCATTTATGCTCGCTTTTGGAGTAGAGGCTACAATCCCCATCGAAGTTGGCATACCAAGTTCCAGACGTCTTGTTGAGGGTGAAGGTACAAGTGAACACCTTGACCTACTGGAAGAAGTTCGTGAACATGCTAACATAAGGATAGCATCCTATCAAAACAAAACAGCCAAGTACTTTAATAGCAGGGTCAACCCAAGGAAGTTTAGAGCAGGGGACCTCGTACTAAGAAAAGCAAAAGTTGTTAGTCATCCCCTGGGGAAACTTGGGTCGACTTGGGAAGGACCTTATGAGGTCATACAACAAACTCGAGGAGGATCATATAGCTTACGAGATCATGCAGGAAAGCCTCTTCCAAGACCATGGAACGCAGACAACTTGAAAATTTACTACAAGTAACAACACCTAGCTTGGTAGCTCGCACATTTATTTTCCTTTATTTTCATAGTTTCGTTTCTATTTCTAGCATGTGTGCCTACTCTTATTTGTTCTTTAAGATGTGTCTGTAAATAAAAGAAAAAGTTCTCCAATGATTGTGTCTATGCCAAAGCTTTGCCCATGAGCAAGCACCTCAAAAGCCTTTCCCACGAGCAAGCACTCAAAGTCTTGCCCATGAGCAAGCATCTTAAAGCCTTGCCCACGAGCAAGCACCTTAATATCTTACCCCGAGCAACAAAAAAAGCACTAACCCCTTTCAACTTATAATCATGTTCGGGGATCAATAGTGTTCGGGGTTAATACATGTTCATGACATTAGCCTTGATTGGGGTTAATAATTTTTCATTACATTAGTCATGTTCGGGGTTACTACATGTTCATGACATTAGCCTTGATCAGGGATTAATAATTGTTCATTACATTAGCCATGTTCGGGGTTAATACATGTTCATGACATTAGCCTTGATCGGGGTTAATAATTGTTCATTACATTAGCCATGTTAGGGGTTAATACATGTTTATTACAGTAGCCATGATCGGGGTTCATACATTTTCTTGTCTTTGATCGGGTCAAAACTACTATTACATTAACCATGTTCGTGATTAATAAACTACTCATTAACAGGGTTAATACCTTTGAGACTCACTCTGTAAAATTAGCTAATCGAGCTCATATGCATTGAGTGTTCATACACATTGCATGATTAAAGCTCGAGTCAAACACTTGAAACAAAACTTTCATTCAATTCAAAGAAAGGAGCGTTCATAAATAAGAACGTGGTCGGGGGTACAACAAAAACTAATTCTGATCGTTATCATGCTCAAAACCTCGAGCTCATCACCTGAGCCCTCATCCCCATCCTCGAGGTCATCATCAGATTCTGAAAGTAAGAGGCCTTCTGTATGCTCAGGGTCGCCTCGAATGTCATCAGCCTCAACTCCCTTCTTACGTAACATGGCTCGTGCTTGCTTGAAGGTGTAGTTGTATGAACCTGAGGCACACTCCCCTTGCATAAAAGCGAACTTCTCAGAATTTTTAAAATCCTCGACCGCCAAAGCTCGAGCAATTTTAGCAGCCGCCAATTTTTCTTTAAAGTCCTTTTGAGCACGGTCGAGATCGAGCCTCAGCTCCTTGGCTTGGTCCATAGCATCCCCAAGCTCCCTCTCAGGACCTTGCATTCTTTCTTCAATTCCTTATTCTCGTCCCTGAGTTGACCAATCTTTAACTCGCGAATAGTAATAGACTTACTCAACTCCTCGACCCTCTCGAAATCGTCAATTTCCAGAAGAGCAACGCCCTAAGCAATGTTCAAAGCCTGCACCATAGATAAAACATAAGCTCGAGGAAAAGAGATAAAAGTTTTTGAAATAGGATTAATCCCAACCCTGTTGAGTATGGCTTCGAGATGTCTGAGCCCCATGCTTGGGCTTACTTCTTTCCTATACTTCTCAACAACATCAGCTGACTGAGAAGCATCCTTAGCAGTGTCATCCTCGAGGTCTAAAACATCGGGGATGACTTTAGCTGGCGATTTGTGAGGAGGAGGAGGAGGTGCATGTCAAGGAACATTATCATGCAGAGCAGTATTAGAATGCTCCCCGGGGCCACTGTTGGTTTGCACTCGAGCTCTCTTCTTACTCTTTTTTATCGCCAGGGGTCCACCTCCAGCTGGGGCCTTCCCCTTTATAAAATTGTTCAAGCTTGAGGGGTCAAAAGTCATATTATCTGCAGAAAAATAAAAACAACAAGTATAAATAAAGATCAGCACACCAGGGAAATTCAAAATAAAACAAAGCAAGATAGTGGCCAGTCCCCTACCCCCGAAGTTTCTAACGCCAGCAAGGTCGAGGACCTCATCCCCGAGTAGCTCATCAAGGTTTGATACTAAAGGCTCAAGGTCCTCAAGCCTCTACCTATTGTGTTCTAACACCTCGAAGTAGGCCTGCTCTTCATTAAACTTAGCAGTGTTTGGAACCACCCACTCCGACTAAAAGGGATGCCCGGGCTCTTAAGGGGCAACATAGAAATATCTTTCTTTCCAACCCTGAAGAGAGCTGGGCATCCTCGGTAACTTAAACCTACCCCGACTAGACAAATAGACAAAGCAGGAAAAATGGGGCAACTGTTTTAGCTCGAACACCATTCTGCAAAGGTCGAGCCGGGGCTATATGGCTAGAAACCTACAAGCAATGAAGAAGTACACGAGCATTCTCCAACCATTAGGCACTAGCTGCCTGGACACATGGAATGCTCTAACAGAAACCCAATGAAAAAGGGATGCAACGGCCACCAAATCCCGGCCTTAATAGCATCCCTATAAACCAAGAACTCTCTGCCCCGAGAAACTACAACCCTATCCTCGAAGGTCGGGGCCCTAACATCACATTGGGGCATTAGCCAAAACTCCCTCGCTATCTTGATGATCTCATGTTCTTTACATACACACCTAAGGTCGGGGTAAGTTAGCGGGGTTTCATCTGCCCCCCCCCCCCCCCCCCAAGGACTAACATCTACAGGATCGACCATGGGGATTAAAGAATTTCCTACGTTCTCAGGCATACCTTGCTCGTTGCTAGAAGAGCTACTACTACTACTACTACTACTACTACTCGAGCTCGTACTGCTACTAGACATCTCTTATAAAAAGGAAATTTGATTAACTTAAGAATTTGAGTTCTTACCTCGAATAATGAGTACCCCCAAAACACTCTTCTAAAGCCCGACCAGGATCCCAAAGGTTTAGCTCTTAAAGTAGCTGTGGAGCAGAAAATGAGGAGAAACCCCTATTTATAGGAGGATACTCCGTGAATACCAAAGGTCACCTGATCTGAACCACCAAACAATGCCACATCTCACGCATCCGCAGCCCACGTGTCCTAACAAATGTCACATCTTTGTAGAAGGACGCACCTCTTGTCAGAACCATCGCGTCAAGACAAATCAATCCCAAACAGTCTAATTCGTAAGTGAAGTGCATCCACTTCTCCCCGATCTCGAGCCTAGATGCGCGGGGGCCAGTGATGAGCACCATAAAAGATAATCCTGAACATGGGCTCTAGCACATAAGCCCGACCACTCCAAGGAACCAAGTTACGATGTTCCATCCCCGAGGATAACTAAACCCCCGAGGACTCAAGCACTCGTAATTTATCAGCAAGGTGCTCGGGGGAACATATGCTCGAGGGGTAATCCTCAAGAATGGTCGGGGTACCTCGTCTTGGGTATGAAGTATCCGTCTCTTAAAAGAAGTAGGACTCATATCTCTTATCCAACATCTAACTTATAGTGATAGCAACGGGGTGGGTTCGTGTCGTGTCCCCCCGACCCATGCCCCGCTCCGCAAGATTTTTTCAATTCCAAACCCGCCCACGGCCCTCAAATTTTGGGTCGGGGAGGATTCGGGTTCTGGGCGGGTCGAATCAGGTTGGGTTAACCCATCTCCCCGTTTACCCGCCCCGTTTAATTTTTTTATTTTTATTTTTTTCGGTATTTTTAATTTTTTTACTTATTATTTTTTATTAATTTATTTAATCGGGGCAGGTTCAGGTCTGGAAGGTCAAACCTGCACCAGCCCGGATCGCGGGAAACTGCCCCATACCTGCCCCGCGGGGCGGGTTTTTTTCGCCCTATTAGGGGCAGGTTTGGATCGAGTTTTTGCCATCTCTAATCTAACAACCTCATCCCTAAAAAATAGGAGGACACCTAGTAGGACTTGTACCTAAATTCAAGCGCCCTAATCCTACTAGAATTCGACTTAGCATCTCTATAAATACTCACCTTTCAATCATAATTCAAGTACACAATTATTATTTTCCAGTTTATAGCCTCTTGCATAAATTTTCTCTTTCCTCTTTACTGACTTAAGTATCGGAGGGGCGACGAGGACACACCTTCTCACCTTTGTTTTAGGTATTCGGAGATCCAGTTCGTGTTCGTTTGTTGTTCAAGCTTGGAGTATTTTAGGTGCGAATTTATAGCATCATCAAAATGTATTGATTTTACTATTGCTTTCCATACATGAATTAATTAGCTACTAGTTCGTTGAATTTGTGAATTATAACAACTTGAGAAAGAAATTTTATATTTAGACTACGTAGTAAAATTCGGAAATTTCAACAAAATGATAGAAATATCAATTTGCGGTTGTATTGTACTTGATCAGTTACGAATTCTTAGGTGATTTTATGCATTTGTGTAGCGACCGGGAATTTTCAAAGTTTTTCTAAATAAAATATTTTTAGAATTATAAATACGCGTCGCTACGACTTTTTCTAATTTAATTTAAAAGAGTATTCGTCTAGCCAAATTATAAATGAAATTAAATAAATTTTCATCGTAATTAAATTTCCGAATTTTATTTAAAATATTCCAATGTCGCCATTTTTAAATCTTAATTCAAATTTTAACGATTTTAAAGTCCGAATTAATTTATTCCTATATATTGATCTTTGTCCAATTTAAATTCATTTAATTCCCAAATATAACTTTTAGCACTATCCCAATTGGTAAAAATCCATTTAACACCCCCCCCCACCCACATTTCCAATAATTCTACCTCCCATTCCATTTTCACGCTCCTGACTTCTCTCCCTCTTTTCCCAAAATCACAATTATCATTCTACTGCAAGTTCCTACATTTCATCCTCAATCAAGAGATTCAGCACACAAACCATGACTTATATCCCATTTTTTTTTCATTTCCACACGGGCTCACCCAAGCCAGACGACATTTCTGGTAATTAATTTTCTACTACATTTGCTTCAACACACCACTGTTATCGCCACTGCCCCTCCCATATTCACATTATCAACTCTCGCAATCAGACCGCCACTACAATCACTCACGGCCATCACCCCGTTGCATCAGAATCGAACACCACTGCACCACCCATTATCATCATCACCACCATCGGATCCCACCAAGCTAAACCACACACAGCCAACCACCATCACGACCCTCATCACCACCACAAACCACCCCTCGAAGCCGCCCCTGCCCAACCCTCAAATCCAAGCCAAATCCCCAAAATCAAACCCAAAAACCGAATTAAAAACAATACCCATAACTTACCTCAACCTTCACCGAAGTTCCACCTCCGGCGGAGCCCCAAATCATGACCTTCCAGCCCGGTTTTCGCATCACCACCGCACCGAACCTAAGCCCCAAAACCCTTCCCTTCACATACCCACACCGCCGCCACCGCACGCCGGTCCCAGTGCCGGACTTCCGACGACGTGCAGCGGAGAGAGGGCGGAACTCCTCCTTCCCGTCGCTCGCTCGCGACCTCCCTGCCTCTCCCTCTCGTCTGAATTGGAGAAAGAGAGAGAAATAAAAACTTTTATAAAAATTAAGTTTTCAAATTTACCTTTCAGCCCCAAGTTTTGATATATATATATATCCATTTCAGCCCTTTCTTTTAAAATGATTTTCAATTTAGTTACAAACGGTTTTATAATTAACGAATCAGCCCTTATTTTTTTTTGTAAAATACTATTTCAGTCCCAAAATTCTTAAAATTCAGTTTTCTCAAAAATTTCTATCTAGCCCGCAAACTTTATTTTATCACGTTTAAATCTTTAAATTTCTAAAATACTAATTTAAATGAATTTACTTTTTGGCTAGACGAAGCAGTTGGTGATTTGAGAAGCTGACGTACTATACCCGCTCCAATTTTTGAGAACTCGTGACGTTAAAGGTAGACTCGCCCCCACTAATTGATTTAGATTATAATTGCATGTGATTATGTGGATTTGTGTGATTTTTATATGCTTAATTGCATGAGAAAAGAAAAGAATATCTCGTATGAGATAAATTTGAGAATTTATGTTATGCACGTCATAACTTATCTGCTAGCATGAGACAAGAAAAGAATGTGTTCATTTGCACTCATTTATTGATGCTTATGAATAAGAAAAGAGCGTCACTACATTATTTGCATAATTACTTGCCCAATTATCTTGTAGATTTATTATTGACGATGAATCTACTGAGTATTTCAATTTGAAATGCTTACCCTGTGGTTTTAACAATTTTTGCAGATTTCGGTGACGGTGGCGAGTGATAGGCAATTGCGACAAATAATAAATTGGATATTATTTTTGAAAGTCGTGGATTTCGAAACAATCATTTCATTTTATCTAGAATTTTCATTTTAATAAGTTGTGCTAGTTATTTTATTTAATCTGAATTATCGCTAAGTTTTTATTCATTAAAGGTGAAATTTAATATTTAATAATTTTCCGCAATAAAGTTTATTTTGAGAATTTAGAAAAGTGACGTTCCCGCGTTCCTCGGAACTCGGGGCGTCACAATTTGGCTAAGGAAGAATTCTGACCCAACATAGAGATATATGGTTGACTTAGTTAAATCAGAATAATTTGAACTTCAGAGAGATAAATTAGATATGTAAGTGAATTTGATCAAATACAATTTTAGAAAACGACTTGAGATGCAAAATTAAGCTAGAATATTACATCGAGATCGTTAGTCCCGATATTCATTTATTGTTAGAAAACTCATAGTTCAAGTTCTTGTTTTATAATTTAAATTTAGTTGCTAGTAATTTAATTTTATATTTCTTATTTATTTGAATTGTTTGATTTTTTTAATTTCTCAATTTATTGTCATTCTTGGATTCTTTTGCAATTTTACTTTCTTACAGTAGTTTTTGCTTTAGTCTAGTAATTCTCGATCAAAGTGAATTGATAAAAAATAAATTAGTCCTTGTGGAGTCGACAACTCGGACTCAAAAGTCCATTGTATTACTTGTTCACGATATCGTACACTTGCGATACAAATCCGACCGAGCAACTGCCACAAAAAAATAACTTTTTCAATGTTTTTCTAATATCTTTTTCATGTCAATTAAATCATACAAACCTTCATTTTTATCATATACTTCATTTGTATCACCTTCATAATGTATTTCACTGTGACCATCATTAAGTCCAAATTCTTCCTCACAATTTGGTTGATGGTCATTAGCTCAATCTTCCATCGGTGTGTCAATTACAATATCTTTATCAGACATTTTTGTAACCACAAATCGATCAAGAGCACATTTTTGAGATTGTATTAAATCTTGACATTTTCTATTTTCCTTTCGTTTGTCTCATCCAGATCGTTGTTTTTTATGATGCATTTTAATATTTTTGTGGCAAACAAAAAACAAAAAAAAAAAATATAACCTTGTAATAGAATTATAGAAACATCATTTATTAAACACTTGTAGAATCGGTGACTTGCTGATGCTTTGAAATTTCAATATACCTAAGAAACCAAAGGAAAATCACAAACGGTCGTGCAAATAACAAATTCAACCACTTGAGAAATTATGCAAAAATAGGCAATTCAGATATTCAGTAGCATTGTTTCAAGAAAACAATACATCAAAATGAAAGATTAATTGATTATTATGATATAATCATAGATGATAGATGCTTGTGCCCAACAATAAAAAAGCAAATATAATTTGTAAATTATAAATATAATATTTATTTTCATTTATTTTCAAAAAATGTGATGTGCAACTTCAAAATCCGTTTTATAAAAATTAAACAAAAGATATTTTATATAGTTATACTTGTTATAAACTGCCTCAAGCAATAAAAAAATCGTTTTACAAGATTTCAAGAAAAATTAGACAAATGAATTGAAAAAATTACCAAGAACTTGGAAGAAACTAGAAAGTAGATTTCAATGATTTGTGTATTGATTTTTGTTGAAGAGAAAAGAAGGATGAAGTAGCGATAAGTTTGAAACTTCAAAGAGTGATGACTAAGGTTATGTTTGATTAAACATGAAAAATGCAAATGATCTATGCAATTTTTCTCACCAAAATGGTGAAAAAAATATTTTCCAAGAAAATAACTTAAATCGTGCTTAACATGATTCTACTAAAAAAATATTTTTAAGCAAGTTTTTCAATCAACCATCAAAAAATGAAAAATCTTTCCGTTATTTTTTTTTAGCAAATATACGTAATCAAACGTACCCCAAAATTAAATTTAGGTTAAATTTATGTAATTTGGAAAATCGGCCAGTGTCTTTCTCCCCATACGGAGGTAAAAAAGACTTGATGTCTGTCTTCAAGACTCACCCAAATTTCTCCAAAACTCACCAATTTTCCCAAAAATTTTAATACAAATTTCGAATCTCTCATTCTATAATCTCTTTTACGCCACAATCGATTCAAATATAATCGTATATATCCTGGTATCTGGTTAAGAAATGGCCGAACACAAAAGAAGCACCGAAGACAACCACAGCGTTAATGTCTTCCGCCAGTTACAATATCCCTCCATGAAGCCATAGGCAACGTTTTGGCGTTGCCCACGATCCCCTGATCCTTTATTTGCACAAAAAATTGATGAGGAGCTGTTCAAACCTCATTTGTTGATTCTTTTGCAATTTTAGGTCAGAATTTCTACACCCTTTTGATTATGCAAAATTGCAATTTCTGAAATTGTGATGATTTCATGGATCTGAAAGGTATATTTAAAAGTTTAGGATTTTGATGCTTTTGCTCTTGAATGGATGATTGTGGAAAAAAAGTAAGATTTTTTTGGTAATATCGATTTTGGGAAGTTAATTAGGGATCAAGTGACTGGCGGAAAATTTTAGCTAGGGAGAAAAATTGGCACCGGATCTTTTGGAGACCTTTATTTGGGCAATTTTATTTCCATTGTTAAAGGTTAATTGTGCTAATGTATATTCGAATTATTTTACTATAATTATTCTGTTTCAGGAGTAAATATACAAACTGGAGAAGAAGTTGCTGTAAAGCTGGTGAGTATGATAATTTCTTCAACTCTCAGAATTGAACTTTTGTATAAATGAACTTCCCAGTATGAACTCTTCTTTACCTTGGGTGTTAAAGATTGTCTTCAATATGTTTCCACGAGTTGTTGATCAATGCATTTGTTGTTTACTGTTTACTTATTTGAAATTATTATTTGTATGTACCAAATCAGGTATATTCTTTGTCAAGCATTATTATGTGTGCTAGTGTCTATCATTTTGTTTGCTGACATTATTTTTCCGTGAGCGCATTTTGGCCACTATACCCCTTCGGCTGATTTTTTCTCATATTTACTTCTCACTGAGTTTGATGTCATATCCAACGGTCGGATCCAACCGTGGGAAAGCGGTATACTAGTTTAATATATTTTTCATATTTTGTGCCCCGAAAATAATAGTGCCCTGTTCGTCGCACCTCTCGCACGGCCTCAGGGCCACCCCTGATTCTGGGACTTCTCCCGAATTGATATTCTAGGCTTCCTTTTTTTCCTCAATCGTTGATTTTTAACCTGGTCTGTTAATAAGGAAATTTGCGAAGTTACAACTTTTTAATGGAACACGATGATTGCAATCATGTTTAGTGGTGAATGAAATTCTTCTGTTTGTTGAAAGTTATGTTTATAAATAAAGAATGTGGTGTTTTCTAAAATATATGGTTGAAAAGTGATTTGGGTAAATGTGTATGGTTAAAAAGTGGTTTGGAAAAATGTGCTGTTTATAAATATATTTATAAACAAGTTACCAAATGGAGGCTTAAAAACATACTGTTATCTTATATATGAAGTTACTGGTTTGGGAGAAGGTGTTACAAAATGAATGAAACTTCATATTAGAAAACAAAAATGGTAGACTCGTTTGTCACTGGTATAAGGCTTTAAGTGTTTAAGGTGATAGAATTGCAACTACTATTGGGTGAAAAAATTGGCCTTCTAGATGATCCAAGAAATAAGAATGTGCCTTCCAATCATTTGACTCGTTTTATTTTGATGGAACCATGGGGTGGTGTCAGTTAATGCTCTTTATTATAGTTTTTTGATCTCGAGAGAAATTGCTTTAAATAGAAGGCTGATTGAGGTATTAGGATGTGAATGACAATTTCTTTAGGTCTATACAAGATCTGCTGCAACTACCTCATTCCATAATTTATCCTCAATCAATGTCACTTCAACGATTTATATTCTCATTTTTGTCTTATCTATTTTAGTATGACCTTTTGTTTTGCAATGTTCGCCATATGGTCCTTTCTCCTTCAAAAAGAAAACTCGAGACTTGAGTCAGTGCTATGCTCGCAAATTATGTTTTTATAAAAGAAAATGGAGTTTAGATTAACATCCAGTGATCTACTCTAGCACCCCACCTAACCTCAAATTCTTAATTACATCTCTCTCTCTCTCTCTCTCTCTCTCTCTCTCTCTCTCTCTCTCTCTTTTATGAATATGGTGGAGGTCTAAGCATACCCACAACCTCAAGCCTAACACTTGGCCTATTATCTCTAAGTTTCACATATTCACACCTTTTCTTTTCTCTGTTCTAGGCTTCTAGCCACTAGACTTTTCATGGTTGTAGATTTTTATTGCTTTAATTCTTTATCTGGCTCCTAAAATATGAGGGTAAGAGAGTATAGTTTTAGTCTGAATAAGGAGCAATAATTTCATATTTGAGTGTGATATTTTAGGCTTTAAATAGGTCTTGGTAGTTATCAGGAGGATAAGGAAATAATAAGTGTGATATTGAGTAAGTCTTTGGAATTCTCAGGTTTTTTAAACCTAAAATCAGAAGATTTCTAGTTTTTCTGGTCAAACCAGCCATCCCATTCCAGATTCGTCAACATTGGATTAGATACTTGCCAACATTGGATTAGATACTTGTGACCACTGACTTCAGCCATTTATTTTTAGTATTAAAAATGGCTATACAAATGTCATGTTTACAATTTTGACTGATGACCATTGGGTGACCTGCAACTTAACTTCAAATCCCAGGATACTTCCTTCCATACTTTTGGATTTTTTACATAATATGTGCACATAGTATAGCTGTGGCTACTCTGAAGGTTTTGAAATAATTTGCACTCTGACAGTGATCACTGGTTATCTAACCATGAAAAATATAAGTTATATATTCTTTTTTATGAAGTAAATTGGCACGGTGACCCTGATCACATACTCTGTATGTCCAAGAAAAGTTAATGCAAACATTTACGCAGATAAATTGGCCAACGGGCTATAAATACAAATTTTAAACAGAAATGTTTATTTTTTTACTGTTATTAGAACTCCTTTGATTACGTTGTATATTGAAACAAATCAATATTAAATGCCTCTCTTATACTGAGCTATATATAGATCTGTTTCTTTCACTAAGGAACATTTCTGTTTTGTTACCTACAATTTATTTATGATTTTTTCATTAAAAAATAAACAAAATGAAGGATGATCAAGAATCTTCAAGACAAGCTGGTTCCATGGACAATTCAAACATTAAAGTCAATACTAAATTTATTACATCTGCATTCAACATTAAGATATTTTGAAAGTATATTTGCTATGAAAAGGAGTAAAAATCTGAATTCAAATAAATAATTGATAGTAAATAAGCAAAGAGGAAACAAGGAATTCAGTGTTCAGTATTCATTCTGGAAATCAGTTCTCGCACCTCCTTTACTTCCCTATTAATTAATTAATTAATTAATTTATTTATTTTTGAGCCTCCACTATGATCATTTTGTTGGCCACTTTTTCTAATAGGAGATGAAAGGAGCATAGTTAATTTTATTGCTTCAGCTTGTGGCTTCCCCCCTTCAAATATGTGTAGGTTTTGCCTCCTATTCATTCACTTTCTAATAGATGCCAACATTGACGTGCTTGTGCACGTATAAATTTATATTGTTTATCAAAGCAGATTCTTGGGTTGAGATGGGGCACTTGAAAATAGTGCTTGCAGTTGTCTAACCATAGACTTGGGTACACTATGACTGGGCAATGTTAATTCTCTATTAAAATGATTGATAGCATACTGTTGCATCTTTTTATTATTTAACCAGTAGTCATTATACTGATTACAGTGTTAGTGTTTATTTTAGCTTCATGCAGTTTATTTAGTTTTTATACTGTGTCTCAACTGTTCTTATTCAGGGAAAGTTCTTGGGGCTAAATTTAGGTCGTTAATGTCTATATTTGTCAGTTGAGTGTACCAATGCGTAAAAGCTGAAATTTTGGGTGTCAACCATCTATGCCTGGCAACGAACTTGGAGACAGGGTCCACAATTTCTTTGCACAAGACAACTTGTCCCAGGAGCAGCATCATTCACAACTTGTAGAAGGGAATTGGCCTGTGCTAAACAGCAATTTCTGGAGCCAGAGAAAAATTGATTTAGCACATTCCGAGTCAAAGATTTATGGCTCACAAATCTCAGGTAACTGGCTGTTTGAGAGACAACTTCAGATATTTTGTTATGTTTGTGTAGAATGATATCAACCCCCCCCCCCCCCCCCCCCAACAAGTGAAAGAATCATTTACATAATTCTTTTGTCACCCGTCATTCAATCTCATAATTTGATCCTGTGTAACTACTTTTCTGATATGTTATCTTATGTTTCCTTGGCCAGATAGAGGTATAGAAAAGGGAAGTTTTGCTCTTCACGCTTCACATGGCTCGAATTTTGATCAAGCTACTGTGAGGCCTAGTTTTGATAAAAGTCAATACCAAAGCGAACATCCAAATTTGAATGGCTATATGTATGGTAATCAGGTTCACCAGACGAGGCTTATTGAAGCTAACTCTCTGACAGTGGATACAGATTCTGATCAGCATCATCTATCTACCAAAAGAGGTCTATCTGTTCATGAATTCCAGAAAGGGACCGGCCTTGAACATCAAGCAAAATCTTCATTGAGTTCAGAAGCAATAACTCCCTTAAGTTTTGATCTTTTTGGTGGTCAGCAGCCGATGAGTTTTCAGCAATCAAGCATGCTGCAATCGTTGCAGCATCAACAATCTGGGCTCAACGACATGCAGCAAATGCAACAACAAGCCTTTATCAAGAAAATGCAAGAGCTTCAAAGACAGCAGCAACTAGATCAAAAGCAACAGAATTTGTTTAATCAGAATTCCCCTTTTGCTAAACAGGCATCCGGTAGCCAGTCGTCTCTTAACAATGGCACTCCAAATTCTGATGCATCACATTCTGCATGGATGGTTGACCATGGTAATGCAAATTGGCTACATCGTGCCTCCAGTGGACTCGCTGTTACTCCAAATCTTGGTCAGCCACAACGCTTAGCGGATTTGGTGCCTCAACAGGTTGATCAATCTCTTTATGGAGTTCCTATTTCAAGGGGTGTAGCTGTAAACCAATATTCACAGATGGGAAAGGATAGATCTCCTATGCTGCAAATGTCGACCAATAATTCTCTTCCAGGCCAATATACTGGTTTGCAAGATCAGAATAGTGTACAGGATAGGACATTGATATCTGGACAGAGATTTCAGAATGAAAATATGTTTGGACATACTTCTACTCAAGTTCTAAATACTGGGATAAATATGGAGAGCCTCCAACAAGTGAATCCCATGCAAAGAAACACGCCACAGCAGGACTTCTTGGGGAGGCAAGAGCTCTCTTTTCCACAGGAAGTCTCAACTGAAAAACCAACTAAGCAAATTGCTTCATCTAGGAATGAAGGTGCCCTGGATCCCATGGAAAAAAAAATTTTGTTTGGTTCAGATGATAATGTATGGGCTGCTTTTGGCAAGAGCAATAACATGAGTGACGAAACTGGTAATGTATTTGATAATGGCGGGTTATTGGATGGGGTTCCTTCTCTTCAACGTGGTAGTTGGAGCGCTCTTATGCAATCAGCTGCTGCTGAAACTTCTAGCACTGATATGGGGTTGCAGGATGAGTGGAGTGGTCTAATTTGTAACAATGCTGAAGCCCATTCAGGAAACAAGCACCCTTCTACGTACCATAACCGTGGGAAACAAGAGGCATCTTTGGCTGGTGACAATGTGCGACTACCTTCTACTATGGGTTCTGGATTCAGTGCTCCTTGTGATGGTACAAATACTAACAGTCACTACCAGACTTTCATGGGATTCAATCATTTTGGACCCAAGTTTGAAAGTGGACCTGGTCAAAGACTGCAGCCTGAGAAGTCTCAAGGGCTTGTTTCTTTGGAGGAAGAAGGCAAATGGTCGGGTAGCAATTCACTACAAAGAGTTGCTGAAGGGAGTCAGATGTATAGGAATGCCTCACGACCTTCTCTTAATGTAGAAAAAAATGCAAATAGCATTTCTACTCCTTCTGTCCATGATAACAGTGGAGCTGGCCAACTACCAAACGGTTGGAATACTTCATCTGCTCTCTCCTATGGTGGAGATCGGGTGGTAAATGACCATGAGATTGGAAAGTTGTCACAAAACTCTCGAAGCAATCCAATAAAGGTGATACATGAAGAAGTAGATCATAGACGTTCTTCTTGGAAGTTAAATCCTTCTCCTAGTTCTACTGTTGAACTGGGTAGTATGAAATCTTTTGTGGGAAGTCCTCAAGTAAGTAAAGGATGCTTGAGTCTGAATGATGCTGCTTTATTACCTAACTCATTAACCACAAGAGTTGATGAAGAGACCAGCCCATTTGTTCAAAATAATCATTTATTTCATCAATGGAAGAATGTCAACTCTTTGGTTAAATCCCAGGGGGGTGATGGCCTGGGGAGAATGCTGCACCAGGTTAACGAAGGCAATAACGAGAAAGGTACAAGACATGAGACTAAGAATTATGATCTGACGGATAATTCTAATGACAGCCGCCAGTCTAACATATCTCAACACACTTCTGCTGGTTTCATGGGACGTGGGATGTCAGGTGCTAGTGATTCACAATCTCTGGTCCCAGGGAAGCAAAAGTCAATTAATGAGCGTGGCCAAAAAGTTTCTGGTACTCACAAGTTCCAGTACCATCCCATGGGAAACCTGGATGAGGATATCGAACGTTCCTACGGTTTGAAGCAACCTACCCATGTACAGCGAATGTCCTCACAAAATAACGAGCTTGAGCGGTCAAATTTTCTGGGTCAGGTTCCAAAGAATTCTATAGTAATGGAAAAGGTCAGTTGTAATTTATATAACATCTATGT
The DNA here is from genome assembly GCA_963555705.1 of Ligustrum vulgare. Taxonomy (NCBI): domain Eukaryota; kingdom Viridiplantae; phylum Streptophyta; class Magnoliopsida; order Lamiales; family Oleaceae; genus Ligustrum; species Ligustrum vulgare. The sequence goes on along the minus strand of OY743168.1, from coordinate 30,216,400 downwards.
ATAAAATATAAACACCTGCGACGTATAAGTCCAAAACTCTTCATACTTTTTAAATTACAGGGGCAGTCTTCTGGTCTTCAAATAGACAGTAAAAGTCCTGACGAGGGGCCATTCCTTGGACATGGCAGATCTGTTGATACATACACGTCAGACAAGGCTTCTCCATCGAGGTAGTTCATTATAAATGTATGTTCGTGGAATTTTTGCAGTATTATCTGTTCTTTGACTTTGTCTATTCTGTCCAGTCAAAACATGCTGGATCTTCTTCACAAGGTGGATCAATCAAGGGATCAAGGTATTGCGATGCACTTTGATTCTTCAAATGGTAGTGGACCATCTCAACTGCCTGAAGCAGAAAACTGGGATGGGCTAGCTGGTCGCCTTCAAAATACTCAATCTTTTGTATCTCAAGGTTTTGGATTACAACTTGGTCCACCATCTCAACGCGTACATAAACCTGACCATTTGTTGTCTTCTCAGAATGCTCAACATACTTTAAACTCTTCGCATTCTAGTCATAATGCTGGAGAAATTGGAGAGAAGGATCAGCAGATGGCTCCCATACCCTCAGTTTTCCCTTTTTCTAATGAACAATCCCAGGTTGAATTTGAAAATAACAAATCTGGATCTCCGAGACAATCTGGAATTGAAGCCTCTCTGTATAAGATACCTGCAAATTTTTCTTCTGCTCTCAATTCCAGTTTTCCCGATTCAGGAAGTCATCTTCAAAATCAACAGATAACTAGGACACGTGGACAGAGATCTCAACCTATTGATTTGTCGTTCAACCAAAAAGAATCTACAGAGGCCTTTTCACCTGATGTATCTGGCAGTACTTCACATGATAATCCAGCTTCATTGGAGGGTACATCGCAACGAACTGGCACTAATGATCCACAAGAAAGAAGGAAAGCTGCAATGATGTCAGCCAAGTTTCATGTGCCAGCTTCTCAGCCTTTTTCCAGGCCTGACCTCTTTCAACATGGTGCTTCTGCACAACTGCATGATAGGTGGGCTCATGTTCCTACACATAAAAATACTTTGGATGCTCCATATCACAAGATGTCATCAAATTTTTCCCAGTCTCCCCTGCCAAATATTGTGGAATCAAGCTCTTCCATTCCCCTGACTCGAGGTGATCATGATGTGAGAAAAGAAAGGTATTTCCCGTCTGAGTATGGTGCGATTCCTACAAACTCTCGAGGTATCAGTGGGGAAGAGGAAATGTTGATAAAAAGTTCTAGTCAGCAACCTGGAAAAGCCGTTTCAATCAACAATCTGCCTGATGATTCTCCTGCAGATTCTGCTTCAACACAAAGGGATATTGAAGCCTTTGGTCAATCTTTGAAACCAAATAGCTTCTCTCATCAAAATTTCTCCTTACTAAATCAAAAGCAGGCCATGAAGGATGCAGAGACTGATCCAAACAATAGCATCACAAAGAAAATAAAAGGACCTGATAATGGTCCGAGTGTTTATCAAGTAGCTTTGAACACAAGGCAGTCATATGAACAGAGTGCTCTTATTGGAGATACATTAGGTTCTAGTACTACGGTTTCTTCTAGAGATGGAGGACTTCTAAGCTTTTCCAAGCAAGCTGACTTATTGGAAAGTAACATATCTTCTCAACATGGAAATATGGCTTCAAAACTTGGTTTTGGTCTAGATGTTTCACAGAGCAACTATCTTAGTGATGCTACAGCTTCTGTTAAAGTTGAGCAACCTCATGTTAGTCCTCAGATGGCTCCATCCTGGTTTAATCAGTATGGAAATTTTAAAAATGAGCAAATGCCACATAAAATCACCTCTTTCAGAACTGCAGAACCATCTTTTCCTCTTGGAAAGTCTTCCAGTAATTTTCCTGCACTTGGTCTGATGGAGCAAGGAACTGCTGCCGCTGTTGATACTTGTCGAGTTGATAGCATCCTTAATTCTGCACCCACATCAGTAGCAACTGATCCCAAGAAGCGGAAGAATGCTACTTCTGAACTTCATCCTTGGCACAAAGAAATATCACAGGGTTCAAAATACCTTCAGATTCACAGGTGGTTATGACAATTATCATTTTTCTGTTTTATCCTCTTTTAATGATTTTTCTGTTATACATCTTGTTCTTATGAAGAATGTGATTCTTGTAGCATTCAAATATCTCTCTCACTGTAACATTTTGCTTCTAATTTCATGAATTTACTATTTGCAGTTTAGGAGCAGTAGAATGGGCAAAAGCAGCAAATTGTCTAACTGAAAAGGTACACTGGGATTTCTAACTGTGCTCTTCCTTGTTCATATACTCATTTTTTATGGGTTCGCTATGTTCATTGCCTTCTTATCCCGGGTTAGGTTGAAGATGATGTTGAATTTATTGAAGATGGACCACCTCTGCATAGATCAAAAAGAAGGCTGGTCGTGACAACACAGATCATGCAGCAACTGTTTTGCCCTCCATCCACGGCAGTATTCTCTGCTGATGCTAGTTCAGATTATGAAAGTGTGGCTTACTCCATCTCTAGAATGGCACTAGGTGATGCGTGCAGTGCAGTTTCTTGCTCAAGTAATTCAAATATGGCTTGTAATGGAATAAACTTGTAAGAGCTATTTGCTGAAATTGTTTAATCATGTCAAAGATTTGATCTTTTGGAATTTGTATTAGCTGCTGAGGATTTTTTTCAGTTTTTTATGACAATCTCAATGAATAAATTATGTTGTAGGCTTGCTGCTGAGGGCACACCATCAAGCAAGAATGGCGATAAGCATTTTGTAGAAGTAATTGAAGAATTGATGGGTAGAACGAGGAAGCTAGAAAATGAATTCTTGAGGTATATATTTTCATCATATCTCAAACTTTTATTCCGACTATGATGGGGCTTATAACTGTGTGATTTCATCCAATTTTCAAATTGTTTATTAGATCTTAGTTTTGCTAATGAGCCATGGAAGTAGGAATCCTTGATAGATTGAAAAATGAGGGTCCATGTACCAACTCCAGATAAGTACAGGATAAGGCTTTGTTGAGTTGAGAGAGTCCATGTACGTAGGAAAACATCATTAGACAGATAATATGTAGAGGCCAGGGTAAAAGGAAAGTGGATATTGTTGTCAACCTTCAGCCCTTGGGTGTAGGATATGTGAAAATGAGTCGTTTAAATTATGGAAATGCAACACTGAACCCTGCTTCTGTACTATTCATGCTCTAGATGTCATATATTTCAATTTTCGCGTTGTTTTAGAAACTCAAGCACTCTAACTTCATGTATCAGTTTGAATATTCCTTATTATGCAATGACTTGGAACAGTTCAATTTAATACATCTGTAAAACAGCTGCAGTAAGGTATCTGAGATGAAGTACTTCTAATTTTCATTTCTGGTTTTATTTCAGTACATGTATTTAGACAAATGAATATGCATGCCCATAGAGTTATTATAAGGGACATAAGTTATAGTATAAAACTTAATATAGTCATTCTTTCTACATTAAAATGCAGATGCCCACTTTTTGATTTTTTGGCTAGTCTCTCAGTGTAATACCCCTATATCTTACAAAGAAACTGGATATAGATTTCTGAAGAATGAGACTACCCTGTCTCGTTTATATAGAAAGTAGTTTAAGGGCATCTTCCTAGATTATGTAATTGACACCGGATGTGTATTTAGATCTGAAAAACCACTCAGTACTAATAGAATTCTGCTTACATTGGCTTGAAGATTCGTAGAACATCATAATATTACTGGGCAGTCTTTAGCAGGAAATGATTCTAGTGGAAATAAAATGAAGTTTGGAACTGAATCCGAAGTGACTGTATGGAATCTCCATTTCCAAGTCTGGATTGATCTATTATTTGGAAGATTATATGATACAAAGGTTTTGGCAATTGACCTTTTTTTTTAAATGACTTCTGCACGTCAAACATGTCTTATTAGATTGTGGAAATAAAGTGAGTGTAAGACGCAGGATAAGAAGCACAGTCATGGACATGTTGACATGTAATCTTCCAAAAAAAAAAAAAAAAGTAGGACATGGACATATTTGGGATACAATAACTTAAAATTTTTTAAGATTTAGCTTCTGTTTGGTCTAGGGGTTTTTGAATAACTTCCTCCCAGAACTCATTTTTAACCACATTTTCCCAATAATTCAAATTTCCTCAAAAATCTCTCCTGCACCATATAGGCTCTTAATAAAACCATTACTTTTTCTAGTTTTGATTTTTATTAATGAAATCTTTTAAATCGAATGAGTGGCTATTTGCCATATCAAAACAACTTTGAATTGGACTAGTATAAAACATAGGACATACTGGACACATGTCTTGGAGTGTCCAAGGAGTGGCAGTGTCCAACACAACTCAATAGGTGTCCGTAGTGGATACAACTGTGCTTCACTGGAGGCGGGTGTTCAAGAATGGCGGCCTCATTTTAGAGAATCAGTTAGCAAACACAAACTTCAAGAGATAGCTTAAAAAATTTGAAGTCAAAGTCAACAATTAATGTTAATCATAAATTTCACGAGACCCACAACTTCTAATTTTCGACCACACATTTTATTAAAATGTACTGAAACTTTTATCAAAAGCTTTGTCAAACAACCCCAACTGTATTCTTCAACCTGTTCTCATAACGATGTGTCTTGTACTATTCTTTAATTTGCTGTTGTGGCATCGTACACGTGTATTCTTTGTTGTTTTTGAACGCTGTTTTACTATGTTGCAGACTGGATAATAGTTCATCAATACTGGACCTGAAAGTCGAATGTCAAGATCTGGAGAAATTTTCTATCATCAATAGATTTGCCAAGTTCCATGGTCGGGGACAAACTGATAATACGGAGACATCATCGATGAGTGATGTTATGGCAAGTACTCAGAAAACATGCCCTCAGAGATACGTTACTGCAATTCCAATGCCTAGAAGTGTTCCCGACGGAGTACAATGTCTATCATTATAATGATTGATTGATTTATTTTTTTGTGGTTTCATGGTGAACCGGCTCTCCACCAGATATTGGCACCAAAGCAAGTAGTACCACAGAATGGCTATGAAGTTGTCTCTTCAAAAATGGATTTTATTTAATCTTTTCGTTGTTAGTCCATTGATGTCCATTGATAACATTATTGAGAACATAAGGTTTGGGTTCGTTCCTGTACATTTCTTTGAAATTAAAGGAAACTTTCTTTGCCCTGTAATTTTTTGCTGAAAGAGGGCACAATATCGTTACTAAGGTAGGAAAATCGTGTCTTATTATATGGCATGGCAGCATCAATTTTTAATTACCTAACGTCCCTAGTATATAATGTTTTCTTAAATAGTAAGTGAAGGTATCTCGATTGTCCGCGACGTCAATGTGCTAAAAAATTCTAATTATTTTCATTCATTAAATAAAATATACTTTTAGTTTAAAATTTAAAAAACACATTCAGCGTTATTTTATATACTAACAAAACTCTTAATCGAAAACGCATAAAACAATCTTCGAAACAAGGAATCTAATTACATGCAAATTTATGAATTTTATAAATTCATGTACTCAATTCTCAAACAAAAATTCATAACTTAACTTAACTTTACCAATTTACTCAATTGAATTTCTAACTATTTATAAATCTGAAAATTTAATATATATCACTTTATGATTTCCTCAATCTGAAATTACAATTTACAATCCAAAAATTAAACATAAACAGTCAACTAACACATCTAAATTCATATATTTCGAAAATTTGAAATTAATACACATATTCACATAATTTTCCCAATTTTTGAAAATTACAATTACAACTCCAAATTAACAAAAAATTATGAGTAAACAAACTAAATCTATAACTTTTCAAATTTGAAAATTGAATCATAAACTTACACACACACACACACACACGCACACACACACACCCAAATAATACATATATAAAAATCAGTATTTATAAATGTGTCTGTGTGATTGTGTGTGTGTGTCTGTGTATAAACGCGAGTTTTGTGTAGGTGTGTTGACTGTTGTACCAGTGTGACGAGCTCGCAGGGCAGGGGAGGGAGAAATGAAAGGACTTACCGCTGGGGCAGAAGGTGGTGGTGACTGGCAATGCAAGGCTAGTGGTGACAGTGGGCAGCTACTGAAAGGAGGCGGGAAGACTAAAGAGGGAGCAGGAGGAGGAGACATCGACGCCAATCTCGAATTTGGGAGGGGAGAGTGAACTGGATTATAACCAGTAAATTGAAATTAGGATCAAATGGGGGCAAACTTAGCCTAAGGAAGGAAAGATGAAGAGGAAAAGGGAAAAAAAATTCAAAACTTGGATTGCCGAGTGATCCAGCTAGCACGGTCACGCTACCTTACCGTCGGCTGGACCTGCCACTATTTAATTAACACATTTTTCATTAAATTCGTTTTCTATGTATAACACCATAATACACAATTTAGGCTTAAATGATGGACAATATTTTTTCACCAATTTTGATGAGAAAATTTACATGAAATTGAAAAATATTTTCCTTTTTCAATTTCATGTTGTATCTTACATAGTGTAAAATATATCGCTTTAATGAAGAAGCAAGCATGCTTGAAATAGAAGGGTGTCCAGGAGAATAAAGCTCCCAATGGGCAATGGGCATTTCTAATTATCTTTTGAACAAAGTTATAACAAAATAATAAATATTTAGTAGAAACTAGCTGCAAGTTGAAACTTATTGACTGTACGGTACCGTAGGAGGAGGTCTTTCTTCCAGTAAAAAAGAGCATGGATGTCCGCATTGAAAATTTGCCTTCCACCAAAATTCCTTTAAAACTAACAAAAAAAAAATTCCAAAGTTCATTGAATTCCTTCAATTTTTTGTACAAATCTCCCCTCTCCCTCTTCCCAGACCCTCGTCACTGCCAAAATCGACCCAGCATATTACGATTCTCTAGATTCTGGATTTTTTCCCTCTTACCAAAATCTGCAAGTCACAAATGCAAAACTGCAAAAGTGATGGAGTTTACAGAAAACCTCCTTCTGTAATCTCTTCTCCGTTTAGATCGATCCAAAAAATAAACAGTTGAATCGTCCACATCGTTCTTTGAAAGAATTGGAGTTACAACTCACAAAAAAAATTCTTCAGATTTGGCAGATTCCATCCTCAATCTAGGTTCCTGGTCCCCCATTTTCGAACCCGATCTGGATGAATCTAATACCGCATTGATTAATAGCGAATTGATCTACTATGATGCAGTGAGGAAGATGGTGGAGGCGTCGAGCAGGGGGTGAATACAGGCTGATGTACCCAAGCACAGTTCGCCAAGAAGTAAGCTATGAAGTTAATGATTCTAAATGTATAAATAATGCGTTCATTTTTGTACGCTTTTTATGCATTTGTGTGGATGTTTTCTAGTGTTATTTTTACTTGATGGAGAGTTTTAGAATTGGATAATTTGATGGCAAAGAAGTGACGGAGACTTTTTTGATGTGCTATTCTCGTTTTCGGTTTGGGGAAGGGGGTTTGATAATAGAGACGTTCAACATAGGAATTCAACTAGTTAGCAAAATGGAGTCCAATGGTGAAACTTCTATGTTTGTTGGATTAACATTACCTTTAAAGCTGGAATTGGGTGGAAATGAATTTGAATAATCGAGGTTTTCATAGAATGTTGAAGAGTTATCTCTTTTCTGTTTATGCAAAGCTCAAGGTTGGAATTTTATTGAAAACTCTAGTCGTTGTGCCATGAGTTTCTTAAGTTAGGTTCAGTAAAGACACTGCTATTTTCTCTTCAAAATTCACTCATATCTACTTATCATTGAGTTTAAAGTCATATTCTATGGTCAGATTCCATCGCGGTAAAGCGATATACAAATTTACATACCGTTCTTTTACGCAATCATTACAATTTATAAATTAATTTATAAACAACACAATTTTTCAAATCACTTTTTAATCATACGTATTTTCTATCTCTAATTTTCAACCAAATATTTTATCTAGAAAACACAAAAAAAAAAAAAAATGATTGCTGACAGCAGCCGAACAGTTCATTATAGATAATGTTTATAAAAAGCACATTTTAACAAATCATTTTAGAAACACACTTACTTTTTTTTTTTTTTACCAAATCACTCTTCAATAAAAATAAATAAATAAAGGGGATTTGAGTTAAAAGACCTTGTCAAAGCATAATTTTAGTAAAATAAGCTCACTTTTACAATGTTTTGTCAAATGACCCTCACTATTAAATAAAAGACAAAATATATTACACAATGTCCAAAATATCCTTTCAACTCAAATGACTTTCAAGACCTACCAAACACGCCCTAATGGATTCAATACAAGCAGTGTCTTTTCTCTTCTCTACGATGAAACCTTGACATTTCTCTCATCTCTTTCTTTTTCATTGTTCTATTTCTACATAAAAATCCAAAAAAAAAATTCTTGCTTGTCCTCCATTTTGGCAAATTGATGCTTGGAATGACTTGAAAATTTGTCAAATTACCAACATTCAAGATTTGTAATTGAAGAAGAAAAAGGTACACATCAATTCTTGCAATTTTTTGTTGATTTTTTGTTCTGCTGTAATGTAATGTGCTGGTTATTGCAATTGCTGAAGAATTTTTCGTAACGTCATATATGCCGTTATCTGTGATGCATAACGGCATCCATGCTGTAATTTTATTTTTCAATTGTCAGCATATATATAACTTTGGGGGTTTACAATATTGTTTCTCATACATACATTTGCTTAAGAATTTAAATATTTGCTTAAGAATTTGTCATAACGTCACATATGTCGTTATTTGTGATGCATAACGGCATCTATGCCGTTACCTCATTTTTTCATTGTCAGGATGTATATAACTTTGGAGGTTTACGACATTGTTTCCCATATCTACATTTGCTTAAGAATTTGTCATAACGTCACATATGTCGTTATCTGTGATGCATAGCGGCACCCATGCCGTTATCTCATTTTTCCACTCTCAACATGTATATAACTTTCGGAGGTTACGACATTGTTGCTAATGTATCAATTTGCTTACGAATTTAAAATAAGACAAGTATATTGTTAGCATTCATCATGTATTGATTGAAATATTTATTGTTATACATTTTGACTGATATAATGGAGCACTTTGTGATATGATCAACTGTAATCTACTTATTTTATTTTATTTTGAATTGCAGTTATGGATGTGTCAGACAAAGTGTGGATATCAACTTGTTATTTCCTTGAGTTTGTGGAGAAAGAATGCGGTTCGTTGACATGGAGGAAAATAGACAATTGTTGTTAATTTTATGTATTTTTCTTGTTGAATGTTTATTGAACATCTTGAAGGTGGTGTTATGTATGTTATACTAGATTCAATATGTAACATGGAGTGAACAGGTGGTTTCTTTATATTATTCTCATAAACTGCCAGCATAACGGCACATATGCCGTTATGGGTTCACTAAAATGGCACACACACCGTTATGGTCATAAACGGACTTGTCTGTCAAGTAAATCGGCATTGAACATCTTATTTTGGATAAAAATACTTTAATAAGTCAGTCTATTTGTTTTCATGTTGTTCCAAAAAGTTTAGACACATAAAGGTGTCAATGTCCTTATGGGTATACTTAAGCTTCTTGTACTTGGCCATTATGGTATTCAACGTGAGTATATGTCACTTACATCGGCACTCAACATCTTAGTTTTTTTTATAAAATCACTCTTGTAAGACAATGTATCAATTTTCACGCAGTTCGGAATATTTTAGACCCATAACGGCAATATAGACGTTATGGATTCACTAAAGCGGCACACTTGTCTTTATGGTCCTAAACGTGCGTGTCTGTCGCTTACATCGGCACTTAACATCCTATTTTTATATAAAGTCACTATTGTAAGAAAATGTATCAGTTTTTAGGTAATTCCGAACATTTTAGACCCATAGCGGCAACATAGCTGTTATCGATTCACCAAAGCGGCATACTTGTCGTTATGACCCTACGTTAATAATTTCTAGCTTTATTCGGTCCTTAAAGATATTAATGTTTAAAAACAAACAAATTAAAAGCTTACTTGTAATAAGAACGTTGATGATGTTTAGTTTGTTGATTTCATAAATGACAAAGAACTCAAGTATCTTAAATGAATGCATTGTGTTTGGAATGGAGTATGATGTCAAGTATACCGTTATCAACTTTAATTGAACATTTTTCTATTCCCTCAAAGTTAGACAATATATCAACACCCAAGAATACATAAATTTCATAATTCCAAAATTTAGAATCCGTCCGGTTGCATTTAGAGGTATAACGGCAAACTTGCCGCTTTGATATTAATATATTGGCAAGTATGCCGTTATCAACTTTACTTGAGCATTTTTCTATTTTGTCAAAGCCAGACCACATATCCACACCCAAGAATATATAAATTTAATAATTCCATAACTTAGAACCTGTCTAGTTGCATTTAGAGGCATGACGGCATGCTTGCCGCTTTTGTACTAATATATTAGCAAGCATGCCTTATCAACTTTACTTGAGCATTTTTCTATTTCGTCAAATTCAGACCACATATCCACACCCAAGAATATATAAATTTCATAATTGCATAACTTAGAACCCGTCTAGTCATATTTAGAGGCATGACGGCAAGCTTGCCGCTTTGGTATTAATATATTAGCAAGCATGCCTTATCAACTTTACTTGAGCATTTTTCTATTTCGTCAAATTCAGACCACATATCCACACCCAAGAATACATAAATTTCATAATTCCATAACATAGAACCCATTCGGGCCCATTTAGAGGCATATCGGCAAGCTTGCCGCTTTAGTATTAATATAACGGCAAGCATATCGTTATCAACTTTATTTGAACATCTTTCTATTCCGTCAAATTCAGATAGTAAATCCACACCGAATACATAAATTTCATAATTCCATAACTTAGAACACGTCCAGTCCCATTTAGAGGCATAACAGCAAGCTTGCCGCTTTGGTATTAATATAACAGCAAGCATGCCGTTATCAACTTTAATTGTGCATTTTTCTATTCTGTCAAAGCCAGACCACAAATCCACACCCAAGAATATATAAATTTCATAATTCCATAACTTATAACTCGTCTAGTCGCATTTAGAGGTATAACGGCAAGCTTGCCGCTTTGGTATTAAAATATTAGTAAGCATGTCTTATCAACTTTACTTGAGTATTTTTCTATTTCGTCAAATTCAGACCACATATCCACACCCAAGAATACATAAATTTCATAATTCGATAACTTAAAACCCGTTCGGTAGCATTTAGAGGCATATCGGAAAGCTTGCCGCATTGGTATTAATATAACGGCAAGCATGCCGTTATCAACTTTAGTTCAACAATTTTCTATTCAGACATGATATCCACACCCAAGAATACATAAATTTCATAATTCCATAACTTAGAACCCGTTCGGTTGCATTTAGAAGCATATCGGCAAGCTTGCCGCTTTGGTATTAATATAACAGCAAGCATGCCATTATCAACTTTATTTGAACATTTTTCTATTCCGTCAAATTCAGAGAGTATATCCACACCTAAGAATACATAAATTTCATAATTCCATAACTTAGAACTCGTCCGGTAGCATTTAGAGGCATAACAGCAAGCTTGCTGCTTTGGTATTAATATAACGGCAAGCATGTCGTTATCAACTTTAATTGAGCATTTTTCTATTCCATCAAATCCATACAACATATCCACACCCAAGAACTCATAAATTTCATAATTTCAAAACTTAGAACTCATCCAGTCGCATTTAGAGGCATAACGGAAAGCTTGCCGCTCTGATATTAACATAACGGCAAGCATGCCGTTATCGATTATACTTGATGAAGAAACCTGTACAATACCAAATTCAATTATACTTAAGGAAGAAACCTGGACATTACCTACTGAACAATAAAAATTGGTTTAAAAATAAACACATTAACCATTCATATTAAATATTCACATTAATACAATCAGAAACCTGTACAATGTCAACATAATAAACTTAATAATTATATGCTGAATATACATTAATCATGCACAATAACAACTTAACATCTTAAAAAACTTGAACGTTAGCACATTTCAGTCAATAATACACGCTCTAAGGGTCGAATTCCCCTTCAAAAATCTCTGCTGCCTTTTTCTGCCTCCACATTAGCATATGCTTAGTTTGAACAAGATGCGAGTCAAGTTCGGCTAAGGAAAATTTGATGAGCTTCACTGTAAAGACCTCACAATCAAATCTGGCAAAAGAAATTAACAAGTGTTTTAGTTCAATCATCAACATATTGAGAAACAGAGTTTTGCACTAAAAAGGGAATGACAAAAACCAATACAAAGTCATGAAAACTGATGAAACTGATAATAGACCAAAATTATATAAAATGGCATAAATAAAACTCAGTTAATGAAAATTCGAAGAACTTCACTGTAAAAGGTCCATATTCGGATCTGCAAAGCAATTGAGGTATCAATAAAGATAATAAAATATTTTTTAGTATATGAACATAAAATCCGTCTACTAGCAAGAACACAAAAATATTTCAAATTATCATAGGTGACGTTAGGTATAACTATAACGACTTAAATTCCGTTACTATCATAGATTTCTTATCTCTCGCTTTCATTTACCTTAAATGTCTTATTTAAATCTATATATTATATAAAAGGAGAAGATCTCAGTTCAAACTCCTGCCTTAAGCCCTAAAGAAAGAATTATACAATGGATCTTCATACACAGCATAAACATTCCGCTCCAAAAAACATACACAGCATAAACATTCCGCTCCAAAAAAAAAAAAAACATAACATTAAATGCAAGGTTTCAAAATCAATAACAATGTAACCAAAAATAGAAAAATTGGGTAATGCACGAGATTTACACAAAAGCAGAATCATCCAAAATAGAAACATATTACAACAGTATCTGCAAGCAGGCCAGCAAATCCTTCTATCATTTAATGCACCTATCACAATCACATGACAATAATATAAAAAATTGATAATGTTAGAAGGATTCAAACATTGCACAACAACCTATGTCTGCAAATGTAGTATGGAAGCACGAAAAACAACAATCTGTCTGAAAAGTAGTATATAAGCACGAAAATGAAAGCTAATACAATTCAAAATCTGAATAGTGGACCGTCTCTTTATCAAACAGCAGTGGTGATTTCATTTCCATTGTTTGCATACATTCCATACTCTCTCCAGCAGCTACAGAAAATATGGAAGAGCACACCAGTAGAGTTTGCAATATCAACTCAGCAAAAACTGAGTGGAAGCTTCTTGTGCGCGTTGTTAGGCTTTGGGAAGTCCCTGATTTCAATCGTAAAGTGCAAATAAATACTCTAGAGATGGTGTTTGCAGATAGGCATGTTAGTTTCTTCACTCTAGCTTTCTTTTTTATATTACAGTATATAACCAGACAACCAGATGGCCGAGAACCAAGCATAAAATAGTGAACATTACAGACTGTTAGTTTTTTTACTGCACCTTTTTTTTATATTACAGTATATGACCAGATGGCTGAAAACTGAGTATGTTGGATGGAAAGTGTACAAATCATTTCCCTAAAAGGTATACATAGTTCACTACAACTGATGATCAAGGATATCCAATTTATAGAAGGAAGGACAATGGAAGAACAATTACGAAAAGTGGAATTGAGTTAGATAACAGGTATGTAGTGCCACACAATCGTTACTTACTGTTGAAGTACGGTGCTCATATAATTGTTGAGTGGTGCAATCAATCAAGATCGATTAAATATCTTTTCAAATATGTCAACAAAGGACACAATCGAGTCACCGCAAGTTTTTACCGTAGTACTTCAGATGATGGGAATGATGAACAGAGTGGTGTGGATGAAATAAAAATGTACTATGATTGCAGATATATCTCACCTTGTGAGGCTTCTTGGAGAATTTATGGATTTGATATACATTTCAGAGATCCTCCAGTTGAGAGATTGAATTTTCATCTTCCCAATTAGCAATGTGTCATTTTCTCGGATATCGATACTATTGATAGTGTCATGAGTCGACCTACTATAAGTCAATCAATGTTCTCAGCATGAATGGAAGCTAATAGAAAATACGTAGATGCAAGAGAGCTAAGTTACACAGAGTTTCCAAAAAAATTTGTATGGAAGCAATCATTAAGAGAGTGGCAGCCAAGGAAGCATGGATTTTCGATTGGGCGAATGTTTTATGTCTCCCAGGGTTGTGGTGAAAAGTATTATCTGAGAACTCTTCTGAATATTGTTCGAGGACCAAGAAGTTATGAAGAAATAAGGAGAATAAATGATGTCCAATACGATTCATTTAGAGATGCTTGCTATGCCCTTGGTTTATTAGACGATGACAAGGAATATGTAGATCGTATAGTTGAGGCAAGTCACTGGGGATCTGCTACATACTTGAGAACTTTGTTTGCAACATTGCTCATTTCTGGATCTTTGTTGAGACCAGAATATGTTTGGGAAGAGAGTTGGAGATATCTATCGGACGATATACTTTATAGACAGCGCAAAAATTTGAGCCATCAAGGTACTAACCTATTCACTTCATAAATTAATTACGCAATAACTCTATTTAAAATTGTAACAATTACCTTGCTGTACATATATCTAATTCACTTTCTCTACTTATTTCAATCCACATGCTTGGAACTGAGTGATGAATAGATAAAAGATTACACTCTTTTGGAGATAGAAAATGTTTTGCAAAGCAGTGGAAAAAGTCTTCGTGAGTTTAATACAATGCCTTTTCCTCAAGTCATGAATAATTTTGTTTGGCAAAATAGACTTATACAAGATAAACTACACTATGATAGAAACTCTTTAGCTGTAAGCCATAGTCTTTTGGTATCAAATCTTAATAATGAGCAACATAATGTCTATGAGACAATAATGCATTCCGTTGAGAATGATCAAGGTGGGGTATTCTTTCTATATGGTTATGGAGGTACAGGGAAGACATTTGTGTGGAAAACTTTGTCTGCGGCTTTGAGATCAAAAGGAGAAATTGTGCTGACAGTAGCATCGAGTGGTATAGCATCTTTTCTTCTACCTGGAGGTAGAACGACTCATTCTAGATTTGCAATTCCTCTTACTCGAATGAAGGTTCAACTTGCAACATCAAACAAGGGTCTCCACTAGCAGAGTTAATTGTTAAGACTAAACTTATCATTTGGGATGAAGCGCCTATGATGCATAGGTATTGTATACTATCTAAATTTTAGATATGTTTGTAATGGTTTTGCATATAGTTTTACTATAATTCATATCTATCTCATGATGCACAGGTTATTGCTTTGAGGCGTTGGACAAAACTATGAGAGACATATTAAGGTTTACCAATCCATTGAGCTTGCAAAAACCTTTTGGAGGTAAAACAATTGTTTTGGTGGAGATTTTAGACAAATTTTGCCGGTTATTCCTAAAGGTATTAGGCAAGATATTGTGCTAGCAACCATCAACTCCTCATATTTGTGGAGAGATTGTAAAGTTTTGAGATTGACTAAAAACATGAGACTTCAAAATCATGGATCAGACGAGCAGTCTTATGAATTAAAGGTTTTCTATGATTGGATATCAAGTATTGGAGATGGAACAATAGGTGGTGCAAATGATGGTCATGTAATTTTTTGACATACCTGATGACATTTTGATAAAAGATTCTACAAGTTCAGTTGCAACAATTGTAGAAAGCACGCGTCCTTCTTTCTTTGAAAATATTAATAACTCATCATATTTGCAAGAAAGAGCAATACTTGCTCCAACTCTTGAGATTGTTGAATCTGTAAATGAGTATATGTCGACTCTCAATTTGATAGAAGATAAGACATATTTCAGTTCTGATGCAGCTTGCAAATCAGATTCAAATGTTGAGATACTTGAGGACATTCATACTCCAGAATTTTTGAATAGCATTAGATGTTCAGGAGTGCCTAATCATGAGTTGAAGTTGAAGTTGAAGGTTGGAGTTCCAGTTATGTTATTGAGAAATATTTATCACTCAGCTAGCCTTTGTAATGGGACTAGACTGGTAATTACAAAACTTGGTAATCATGTTTTGGAGACGAAGGTTATTTCAGGAAGCAATGTTATTATTCCAATAATGACTTTAACTCCGTCCGATCCGAGATAACCTTTTAAGTTTCAAAGACGACAATTTCCTTTGATTGTGTCATATGCCATGACTATAAATAAGAGTCAAGGTCAATCTCTTCTCATGTTGGACTTTATCATAAAAAACCAGTTTTCAGTCATGGACAACTCTATGTAGCAGTCTCCCGAGTTACCAATCGTGCTGGATTGAAGATACTTATTTATGACAAAGATGGGCAACCAACAAATTCGACCACCAATGTAGTTTTTAAAGAAGTTTTCTAGAACTTTGATTAAATATTGTAACCTTCAATAATTAAGTAGTGATTACTGATATTGTATTAAATTTTCTATGACTTATTTATGTTATTTTGTGAACATAGGAACATTTGATTTTTTTTTTTTTTTTTGAATCACACATGAAAAATACATTTGCCGTGCATCGCATAGGTAAGAACTAGTTTAATTAATGCTAAATAGTTAATGTGATATTTTAGAACCCTTTTAAATGTTTTTTACTTGTAACGGTATTGGTGGCGTTGTGAGATAATTATAAGGACTTAAGTGCTACTTTGGTCGAAAAATGCCCACAAAATATGTCCATATAAAATGTCCACAAAAATTCTTCTACAAGCATGCCCATAAAACATGTCTTCAAGCATGAAAATAAAATTTGTCCACAGTTATGAACATAAAACTTGTTTAGTTACTAATATGAATTATGCACTTTCGTTAGATATTCTATATTTGACATATTCTATTTTAAATCATAACAAAAGCACTCAACAATAATTTAATCATCACAACATACAAATAACATACAACGGCATGCATGACATTACGAAATTTTATATATTTTTTTTTGAATATTTCTAGTCTCAAAGCAGCTAAATATTGTGTATCTAACATTCTAAGTGCCTGCAAGCGACCGAGAATGCAATTGAAAGTTTTCTGACTCATAACGGCAAAAATGACGTTATGATATAACTGAAACGACATTGGTGCCGTTATGTGTCCTGTAATAATTATTTTCAATAAACTCAACCCTTTTAGTCATTTCATCAAACACCATTAGAGCATTATTCATTTCATCACACTTTGCATGTATATATGAATTTTCAAAAAATTATCAACGTTCTAACCCAATTTCAAAATTCAAACGATACATAGTTCATCTTCATCTACATCAAAAAATGAAGAAAAATTTCGCCAACAATCAATATTGTCCAAAACAATAGAATTTATAAATTACCTTGTTAACATGAAATGAGAAAAATCACCATTGAGGGTGTGAGGTTTTGGGTTCTTGAGTATAAAGATTCTAATATTGCAAGATTTTCATCACCAATAATTTATCTTGCAAAAAGTGATATAGATGAAGAGAAATAGAGGAAATAATAATGAAAAATCGTTGAAGAAAAAATTAGGAAGAATGAAGAGGAATACTGTGAAAATAAGAATAGCAGTAGAAAATATAGTGTTAATAATGTGAGGACTTTTATGTCATTTAGTTATTACTTCTTTTTTTTTATTTAATTTTAAAAGTATTTTTTGGTCAAAGGTCACAAAATATTATGTGAGGTAGGGTTATATAGTGGAATTCCCCATAAATAAAAATCCTTTTAGCAAACATAATATTAGCATAAACGTACTCTTTTTCTTTCACAAAACCCACAATGGGAATGTTGGAAAAAGGGTTTATGGACGAATTTGTAAATTTTCTATTAATTATTATTTTTATCTTTTATGTATGTATGTAAAGCACGCACCTTTTCCTTTTCCATTGGTTCCGCTGCTTCTGTCCACTAAAGCTATTCCTTTCACGCCTTTCTTCGTGTTCATCCTGTGTAAGTTGTAAAAAAATTGTTTGTGCAAAACCCACTTCTTGTATTTTCCTATTATAGTCGAATTAATTTGATTACTTATAGCTAGTTGAAACTTCACGATTCTACAATTTTTTGCTTTAGTTATAATTCATGGATTTATCTTTGCCATATTTTTTTGATTAACGAAATATATGTCGTTACTGACAACAAATTTGATCCAATTTATCTTGTTGATCCACAAAATTTTTGTTGCTATGGGAATTTTGGTGATAAATGAGTGAATTAAGAATGTTATTACAACCTCCCCAAGTTCGGTAGTGGAATTTTATGCAGTTTCAACGCATCGGGATTTCTACAATGTGCTTTACTCATTAATTGATCTGTTTAATTCTGAATGCATATTTAAAAAAAAAAAAATCTGTTATTTGATTTGCAATCGTGTAATCTGCTTCTTGATTTGTACCAAAGTGTGATAATGTTTCTGTATTATAAACATATATGAGCAGGGTAGAGAGCTACTTTTTTAGTTGAGTAAGACTGGAAGAATGAACCTGAGGCGGCTTCTGGGATTAAAATGGATACAGTTTTGTAATCTGTTAAAGGTGAACTAGTTTCCTTTGAGTGTTGCTTATTGGATTTGAGTCCTGGTGTGATCTTGTTGCTGTTGCATTGTATACTTAATCTGGTAATCAGTTTTTCCTTCAGTTTTCTCAGCCTACTCAGAAGAAAAATTTACGGGATCAAGCAATAGCGGTGGCAGGAAGAGTTACTATAAAGAAGGACGGAGAACATACGAAGGTTTCTTGTCCTGTGTGTTTGGATGTAATCCGGACGCCCCTTGATTCTGATATGAAGATGACACTAGCAGTGCACTTGAGTCTATGGCACCCTGATGATGTTAAGTTGCAGTGGGAAATTATGCAGAACAAAAACCAGTCGAATCTTCATCTGCCTTCACTTGTCCTAGGAGTCGGGATTGCTGCTGGGATTGGAGCCCTTTTATCTCTTTCGGCGAAAAATCATCCCCGGCCTGTTCCTGTTAAGACAAGAAGGTAGCGTACGTATGAAATAACGTTTTAAGTGACTCAGCATCGATTTTACTCTTACTTGACATGATATAGAAATATTTTAAGGGGCTGTTCTTGATCAAGGAGAATTTTAACCGAGATTGATTCCAAATTCAAGTCGTTACTGGTCTAAAAATGTGGGAAAAGATTAAAGATGGTGAAGTTCTGCATGTCAATGTTGAATTGCAAAACTGGTGAACTTTTAATTTGCTGTTAATACATGAACTACATTTGTTTTCTGTACATTTTCTTTGTTGCCTTTTATACAGTTGGTTTTATTGAAATGACTATTGTTGTTTGTTCGTATTAAAGATGGTCGTTTTATTCGAAATGTAGCCACAATGTCTCTGATATACTCGAGTAGGATAAAAAAATCTGTTTACATTCTCTTGAAAACTAGATAGAAGAAACCTTAGATTGGAAGTTGCTTTAGGAAGGATGTTGTTACAATGATCAGTAAACAGATTGAACCTTGAATGAGTATAGAATTGTCCTGATTACTTAGCAGGGGAGGTGATGACTCTTTTTCGTCCAAAGTTAAGATTTGTCTTACTACTTGGGCTGGGCATCATCTCCTTGGTACCCTTCTGGACTCTAATTGATTCTTAAGATTGGACGTGTAGAATTATAATTACTATGACGTCCAAGTCGGTTATAAGGGTGATTTTTAGCATTTTGCATGAATTCTTGGCACTTTGAGCTCGAATTTTACTTCATACAAACTTTACTTCCTTCTTTTGTTTAATATGAAGAAGAAACTTTTGGCTCAAACCTATTTCCCGAGTGAGGTCTCTTGCGAAATATATCTTATCAGAAGATTATTAGTACATTCTTCATTTTGTACGAGCTTTTAGTTGACGTTAGTATTGGCAAGAGCTTATCCAATCCATTGGCTGGAAAGGAGTTACCATACGTACATAACACCCACTGAAATTTACAAGTTTGTTATGCTAAACAGAGTGGAATAAGATTGTGAATTTCCAGATACACAAATTATAAAAAAAGAAGGGTTCATCTTCTACGGTGGTTTATTCATTTTACATTATGAATCAAAGCTCTCTCACAGCCACATTTTAGTTTTGTGCTTCCAGCCTTTATTAAACTTTAACATCAAAAGATAAATTGGCGGCAAATGAGCATGCGGGTCGGGCATGGATTTCGTAGAAAAATCCACACCTGACCCCTACCCATGTTGGGTTTTTTAATTTACCTCCATACTCGACTTGAATACTAATTTGTGACATTAAAAAGAAAAATCAGCCTTCAAAAGCACAAACACAAGTCACAATTGACAAATTTATTTCTCTTATTCTCCCAAGTATAGTTGCACTCCTTCTCAAAGGGAAAAAAATTGTTCTCTCTTTCTCAAGTTTTTCACTTATTTTCTTCAAGACCTTCATTTCTTTCAGCTAATTAATTGATAGTTTGATTTATTTAAATATCGGAAGTGATCAGATATTTTCAAGGCAATTGGATTGGCATCTTCCACGTTGGGCCTTCTTCAATGGCAAACTTGATATAGTGCCCACCGTGGGAATGAAATATCATACTTGATCGAGCTTCTAGGTCCCATTAATAATTTCCTGCCACATGGGGCGGTGGGAAAGATTTGTTTACTGTGAGTAGGAAATCATTCTTCATACTGAATCAAGCCCAATCTCCCTCCTACCGTGGACGAGATATCATGCCCACCGCACATGTGACATGAGATTGGGTTTCAAGGTCCCACCATATGGTCCAAGGTGGTGGGGCCTCGATTAATGATCTCCTGCCACGTGTGGGCCACCATGGTCAGGAGATCATTTTCCTTACTGAATCAGTCTTGATCTCCTGCCCACCATAGGTAGGAGATATCATCCTCACAGCACACATGACAGGAAATCGGGCTTCGATTAATGATCTCTTGCCCACCGCACATATGGCAAGAGATCGAGCTTCTAGGCCCACACCACATGGTCCAATTTTTTTCCCACACTTCCTATTTCATTAAAATTCTCAATTTAGTCCTCGAATTTTTCAATTGTCAAATTTTGCCTCTTTAAACTCAAAAATTCCATGCAATTGCTCCAACATTTTTCTAATAAATTAATTTCAACTTTAGCTGATCTTCAAAGTGTCTAAATCAATCTCCAAGCTACGTGTGTCAGCATCTCCTGGTGTCACCTTTAATTTTTTTTTTTTCCAATCTATGGTGTGATTATCTTCCAACTTTTCCTCCATTTTTTTAACATATAATAAAAGAATGTAAATTGAGTAGTATTTTTTATGCACGTGTCAAACTATGGTGTCTTCTTCTAATTTTTCCCTCATTTTTAAAACTCTTGATTGCAAACCATATCGTTCTCTTCGTAACACAAAAGATATTCTAGGACATTCAGATAATTCTGTCATATCTAGATTTAGGGTTTATTTATTTGTTAAACCATTGGTTATTCCGTGTAGCTATAAGTAATTTATGTTTGAGCTTGGATAATTCTGTTTGTTAATGATACTTGGCACACTGTCTTTGTTATTATTTGCAAAATTTGAAAATCAACAATTTTTATCTGACATCTCAATCAAGATTGAAATTATATATTTTTATTTCTTTTATGCTACTTATTCTTATATAGTTTTATCATCTTGTTTAAGAATTAGATGTAATTCTATTCACAAACTTTCATATGACCGTCTGATAAACTTTCATTTAACATTTAGTTTATTCATTCTGCAATTAAAAAGGCAATTCTTGCTATTTTCCTATTTCAGATTTACAATAAAACAAGTACAGTGTCTACGAATAAAACTAGTACAAAATTATGGTAGACGATGGAGAACTTGTATGTAGCAAAATCATCGACGATTTTACGGTAGCGGAAGAAATACTGCATAGGTTAACGATGGATGAACATTCTAATAGTCAGTTCATGTCAACAAGTTCAAAATGTGAATCACTTGAAGACTATGGCGAAGATTTTCAAGTCACTTTGTTGGCATCCTTACCAAGATCATACGAGCCCCAGGCAGCTAAACTATTGGTCGAGAAGAATACATGTATCATAGATGAAATGAACACGAAAAGCACCAATTTCTTTCTCGCTGATCTTTGTGCTCGTACAAGTATGAAATGATACATCATATAACTAACAGATTCAGTAAATAAATTGTGTAAATGAAGACTCGAGGGGAAAATAGACATCGTGACAGATTTTCGATTCAGACATCATCATGGCTTTAAAAGGGCAAAAAAAAATACAGTTACACTTCCAAATATGTGGCTCGAATAAGAGTATCAATGCATGCAATTGAGGTTTATATTTTCAAAACTGTAATACATCCAAAGCAACACGATGTGAATCGTTATCTTGGCAGAAATCTACGTAATGCGAAGCAAATCATCTTTGGCATGTGAATCATTGCATATCTACCAGTTAAGATTTTACCGAGTCGCCTTATTTTGGATTGACATCATATAAACTTGAAACTATAATATTGTCCGAATATCTTTCTCTTGAATCGAACACTCATTTTTCATTTTGATAATATGATGTTCATCACAAATTATGAGATAAAACCCATAAATTAGTCCAATATTTGGTACAAGTACAACTTATGATGCCACTAAAAAATTTCTCTTATGTGGACCAAGGAATGCCGTGGCTAACTAGAGCAACATGTTCATCACTGGAAAGTGGAAACTGGAAAAAAGGGAAAAATTGAATTTCTCAAACAGGTGTCAATTATAAAGAGATTTTTTTTTTTTTTTTTTTGTGGGGGTGGGGGGGGGGGGGGGACAGCATTTAACACTTACAGAAGTGACTACTAGGCAGAAAGAAGTCATTGGCTTAATAGAGGCCCAGCATTCTTAGCTCGGTCACATGGCTAGGATCAAGTTCAGGCACTTCTTTATTAGCTTCTCGATCTTCTACCACATATTCCTGAGAAAATAGAACTAAAATCAATATCAACTCAGAAGACGTAATGCTATAAGATATCGCAATTCTTTTTCACCAAAATTCAATGAAGAAAAGTACATCCTCATTCCATATTTAAGTTTGTATCAACCACGTGATTCTACTCCTGTAAGTAGATATATCATGAATTGTTAAAGACAGAAAGCAAGTTTTTAGTGAATAAATCAATATTTGAACAACGTTGACTGACGTTTTTGAACAGGGAGACAAGATGATAAGTTTCTTTGATTGAGATGACCCGTTTTAATTCTTCCACAAGTAATTAGTCCAGAAGTCAATATGTAACATGAACCTTCGTTAGTTCTTGTTTGGCAAGAACATGGTAGTGGCGCTCATTGATCCTCTGTCCGCATATTATTGCAATGAAGAATCCATAAAGCAATCCCACCAACACAATTGCTAAAACTGCACAGCACCAAATTTAAGAACATGAGAATGTATCAAGATGGTGAAGCAAGAAATCTAGCTTGCTAAAAAAAATACAAGATTTCAAATTAAGAAAGTTAAGTCCATAGATTTTTCTTGTAACAGATATTGCACTTACGGCCTAAAGAACACACTGTCAGCGTGTTGATGTACAGCGTCTTATAACATCATTTATCAATATACTCACACCATGTAAGATAGATGGCAGCAATTGTGCATTGTAAGTTGTAACCAAGTAACCAAAACATTCTCAGTGGCATGCTGGTATATACAGACAGTTTCCCATTATTAGAATTGCGCACTGGGCATAAATTGATCTTTCCCTTATCATCCAAATGCAATGATTTCTTATAAGATAGGTGATGAAGTTTACAAATATATTAGTTTAATTAGACCAAGAAGAGCGAGGTCTTCTGAAATACAAGAGTTCCCATGAGAAATCCCCGCATGCCGATGAATCGGCTATCCCAAAGTTAGATAAAAACATAAAGCAGATTACAGCATTAGGCAATTAATAGCAAATTAATCTTGCTTCAATCATACTATATATAAAAGTAAGACACTTCATAAAAACAATTCTTGGTCATTTTCCCACCCATTTTCTGTTTCTATAAATAGCAAGTTCCTATAAATGAATGCAAAGTGGATTAGTGTGAATGCAAAACGGATGTATGCCAAATGTGAATGCATTTGGATAAATGTGAATGTATTTATTGCCTTAATTATATATATAAATTCTAAATAATGGTTGATATTTTTTTAATCAATTTTAATTTTATTACTAACACTAATACAGAATGATTTCAATTAATATTTTTAGTTATCAGTATTAAAATTATCATTTAATTATTATTTTTTATTTATTTGTTATTCTTAATATTATAAATTCTCTGTGTAGCCACTCAATATAAAAATTGTGTTTTAATTATTAATGGTCAAATCATTTGTTATCTTTAATATTAATTTTTTTCTGAAATATATATGTGGTTGAAAAAATGCACTGCTTATAAATAATTTATAAAAAAAGTTATCAAACGAAGACTAACATTAAATAATTAATACTTCGATTTCTTTTTAGTTAATAAAATCAATGATTCGTAATTTTAATAAATTTTTAAAGATTATAGGGTATAAGATTTTCGGTATAATTTCGTGATCTTCAACTTTACTCGGTTGTCGTATCATGATAATTGCAAGATTTTCAAATTATTATTTTGACTACTTATTTTAGTAAATAAAGTTTTAATGGTTAAATTCAAGTATTTTGTTTATTTATTTTCTAATTATTGTGATTGATGTTTTTGAATGAAATTGAAAAGTATGTTTAATACGAGAGTCAAATGTAGAAATTATGAGAAATATATTAATACATTTCACATGCATCACTATTTGTACAAATAATATTAAATTATACATGATATACCATTAAAAAAACTACTAAATTTGCATTTTTAATTTAGTTAATAATAATTCATCAAAATTATTGAAATCAATAGTCATTTAAATATACAAATTCACGTTTATTATTCTAAGAAGTTTTTAATAATTTGAATTAGTTATGTTATTTTTAAAATTCTAATAATTATTGTAATAGAAATTTATTTTTTATACATTTATGCATATATTGATTATGTATAAATATTAAAATTTTACGAAAATACTTATTCAAATCGATATTATGGATAACAACTTTTGTGCATTGTACGGGTGAAATACTAGCTATATATAAAGGGAGAGTCCTTCCCAAAAACAGGTCTTTGAACTTTTCCTGCCTAAAACGTTTTTCCTAAAATGGAAGTATTTCAATGAACTAAAATACTTTTGATAATTATACTATTATTTTGAAATAAAAAAATATGCAATGTGGGTATCAAATCGAAGATCTCAACGAGAACTTTAATAAGAACTCACAAGTAAGAGTCAACTTTAAACATGTCTTCCCTAAAATCACATCAAAGATTAAATGTAAAAGATTTATTTTGTACATTTTACTTTTCCCACATGTCCGCTATTTCAAAATTATTTTATTTAAGTAATCATATTTATAATATCTTAACTAAATTTAATTTGGTCATAAATAATTAATTTCAATTCGAGTTGATACCAATATTACTCATTTTGTTCATTTATTTATTTATTTACTCATTTTTTTATTTTTTTTATTTATTTAATCAGTTTTATTTATTTATTTATTCTTTTTTTTTTCATTTATTTATGCTTAATACTATAGATTTAAATAATAAAAATATGCAAAATACATATTACTGACTTTAGCAATTAGTTTAAAATTTTTTTATCAAAATAAAAATAAAGGCAAGTTAGCAAACTCATAATATTTCAAAATAGGGTGTGATTAAATACATTTCTTTAAAAGTATAAAAAATATTTTTTTGGTAACATAACACTTTGACTGCTGGGTGGAAAATGAAAAATCACGTTGTATTGAAAATTATAAAATAAGTTTTGAATATTTTGATAGTCCGTATCTATAGTTTTTTAAATTTTTTAAAATTCTGTCATTGATGGTGGTTTCACGTTGTACACCGGTTTATACAGAATTTAACCATTTGATTTTGATTTTGATTTTGATTTTTTGAGAATTATTTTTGTAAAAAAGTGATTGTTTAGAATGTATAGTTAAAAAGTAGTATGAAAAAATGTAAAAAATATTTTTTTTAAAAATGTATGATTGAGAATGAATGTTCAGAAAATTTGATTATTGAAAAAATCAATTCCATATGGTAAGTGATAAAGTACTATATCTTGTGGGTTAAACAACTGAGCCGCTTTTATGAATCGAGATGTATATTTGATTTCTTAGCATATAAAGTTAAATGTATTTGCGATATACATTCGTTAAAATTTAATTAAAACTAACATTTCATGTTGCTTAATTTGCTACATTTATTTAAATATAAAACTACATGTATATAATTTGTAATATTAAAGTAAATATGAAATGAAATATTTGTTTAATTTATTTAAATATCAAATATTGTAATAAGATAGTTAGTACCAATTCTAATAATATTATTCGGATAGTGATAAATTATTTGTGATAATCCAAAAATTATATTTTGAAAAGATTAATTACATCAATAATCATTAAAATTGAATAATTATGTGGTCATTGAAGTCTTTTTTTTTTTTTTTTTTAAGTAGTAAGTTATTTAAGTTCATAACTATTACAATTGTGGCAACTTAAAAAAAAAAAAAAAAAAGGCCCCTATTAGGTAAACTTTATTCAAACCCTAATTTTTTTTTGAAATTCATTTTTAACTAACATTCTATTAATAAAATAATCTACATATATATTTAAAAAAAAAAAAAAACTCATACTTTTTAACAGCTCATTGTACCAAAATTTACTATTACGAACTGCATTATTTAAAATAATGAGTCTCAAACAGGTGCTTAAGTATACATTCTCCACAAAATCATTATTATAAAACTCATTTTGCGGATAATGAGGAGTCAAACAAGGACTAAATATGCTCACAAGAGAAAAATGTAATACATAAAGGGAAAACACTTCCCAAAAATAGGTGTTGGCCCATTTCCTGTCTAAAACACATTTCATAAAATGGTATTTAGTAGTATTAATTCACTATTTATTATTCATTTTGAGCAAAATTCAGATTTAAAATAGTCCAATTGAATGCATATTTTTAAACAGCTGCATTTTTTAGATCCCGAAATTTTTTTGTCTGTCTTCCTTTTTTTCTTTGAGAATTATTCTAGCTTGAAAATTCAAACCTGGGATAAAATTTTATTCATATACAAAATCTATTTTACAAGAAGGGGACATCAACCTTATAGGTTCGTCTTCCCCTCTTGAAAATCAATTACAATTTTTTTAAATTCGTAAAAATAAAAAAACTTTGTCAATATCATATAAATATTTTTATTTAAAAAATAGAGAATGAAATAAAAACGTTCATCAATCTATTTTTCTTTTTCTTTTCCTTTTAAAAAAATTCTGAGCGTATATTACGGATATATCTATATTTTTTACTTATTACAAATTTTATTTAAATATATTTTTTTCTTTTCCATTTTAAGTTTTAAATCAATTCAAATTACAATATTTAAAGAAATTCCTGGAACGATAAACATACGAACAGTAAAAAAAAATAAAATTAAGGTATATGTAATGTCCCTTTTTTGTAATTAATTATCTTCCATCATTTCTCATTTTTAATTAAATATTCATTTCATATGTCAACAAATAAATTCAAAATATGTAAGTAACAAATGATTGTGTATCTCACGGGTGTAACACTAGTGTTACTTAATATTACAGAAGTCATACGCCAAAAGTCAGGCGATGTCTTGAGATGCTCAAGACTAATGTTGTTGCAATTGACAAACCACTATTATCTAATCAGTACGCAGTTAACAATGAAAAAGAAAGATAGTATATATATAATTAATTAATTAATAAAATAGGAATAGGTAAGATTCATTTACCTGCCATTGCGTAAAATCCATACGGATGCTCTTCGTAACCAAACATTTCCCTGAGTTCCTCTCCATAAAATTTGTACACAAGTACACCTAGAAATGCCACAATCTACAGCAAGTCTTAGTTTGAAAATACTGATTAGTTTAACTGAAAAATGTGACTAAACATGAGCTCTTTCACATCTACAGCATGTATAGGAAGCAACAATACCATAAAAGCAAAATCCACAAGAACAAGAAATAACCAAAATAACTAGGAACGTGGAAGAATGGTTTGTCTTCTTTCATACATCTGATACAGCTTACAAAGTGCTTACAAAACGAAATAATTCAATGCTTCAACAAATCATTCTCAAGGGATGTCTACCTTCTTTCTTTTAACCATATCTATTATTTCTACAATTAAGTAAAGTTCTCCAGCCTACCATACTTGTATTTCCAAAACAATGTGTCAAGAAAATAGAATTTATCAGCCTTCACAAAATTGACGGAAATGTTCAAATAAATTTCATGAGCAAGTGATGCAAGATACAATGTTGACAGTAGATTAAGATATTAAAAATTAGGGTCGGAGTTCCGGATTTTTAGTACGTTTACCGCAAGAAAAATGATATATTAATAATTCAGTCAGCTCTGGAAGTGTTAAGGCACATCTAGTCCATGTCTATAATTAAATCATTATCAAATCAAGACAAGTGTCACAACTTAATTTATGAGAGATCTCCTATTCCAATTTCCTGTGCAGATATCTAAGAGCCAGAGATGTAAACTACAAATAAGGAATATATGCACATTGTTGATTAATTTTAAGGTGGGAATAAAGAGGAAGAAACTGGAAGGCATTTAGACGTACTGAACAATAGCTCAGTATTAGTCTGACGCCAGAGTGATGTTATAAGTTTTGAAAAATCTAAGCCCGCTAATCAACTTGTGACTACTTATTATGACAAGGTAACAACCTGCCTGACTCTCTTAGAAACCTTTTTGCAGAACAGTTATAGCATTAATTGGTCATCCTACTCGAGAAATAATCTGATTGCTTTTGAATACGCCTGTGGTCGGTACAAATTAAAATATAATTTTAGGATTCCCATAACTTTTCAACGACACATCTCATCAAATTTTATCAAAATCTATTAAAGATCTAATTTTAATCTCTACCAACAAGGGATATATAGGAAAAGTAATCTGGAAAATTCTAGAGGGTTGGACAATCAGAATAAAACAGGAATAAGACATATTGTTAAAGTGAAATAAGGGAAATATTCACAACAGGAAACCTTCACTTGTCAAACAAACAGCCAATGATTAAATAGTTCCTTTAGTTATATAAAGTCTGCCGGGGTCTATAAGCTGTAGTGACCCCCATTACAATATCACAGGCTGCGCCACTTGGGGCTCCACAAAAATTTATACATATTGGAGAGACTAAATGGAAACCATACATGTAACCTTATAATGGCGGGATGCTACAAATATATAATTAAACGCCATATTTTGGATAATGAATTAGTAGCGAGTAGAATGACTACCTTAAGATATAAACTGCTGAGAATAAGCTAGGTTTCATATCAGATAGGCAAGTATAGGAGCAAGCTTAGACACTACAGATTATACACTACCAAATATAAAAACAAAAAAGAAATCAAAGAGGCAGATCTCTCTCCTGTCATCTTTGTATTAACAAGATACATATTCGGATTCAGTGACCAATTCAGTACAGAACTAACCATAACATAATACTTTGATGAAAACTGCAGCCAAAAGGAAGCATTTCATACCAGCTGAACAACAACAAAAATGACTGCATGGTCCCTTGCAACAAGAAATTGAAATTTTAACCTCAGCCACCATCGGTCAGGGGGAACATTAGCACGCAGTATAAACATTGCCTTGCATTCTGTACAGTGAGCAAAAGCAAAGCCCTCCTGAATAGTGGAAGGCAGAAAAACATGAATAGTGAATAAAAATTCTGCTGACAGGAAAAAATGTGGGTGGGTAAAAATACAAAATTTTTTTTTTTTTTTCCTTAGCTAATACAATATGTTAGTGAAAAGGAGAAAACTACTGAAAATATTTCACTTATATTATGTGGAATCTTCTACATTCAAGGAAATTCAGCTAATGAACGTTCTTAGGAAGTCCATTTTAACCATCGATGCAATTTATATGAAGCAATTGGGTAAAGTAAAAATATTTTATGACATTTCCAAGATATCTCACAATCAGCTGACAAGCACCATAACTTGAGTTTCTGAACGGCAGTGCCTTAAAAAGCAAATGGAGAAAGAAAGAAATGGATAATAACCCATGAGGGATGCTACAAACAACAAGCTAAATGTTATTCCATATAAACATTGGTTTGGTTACATTGAACTTTTTCTTCACTCCATTCAATCTAGAGTTAGATCAACCTAAAGGTCCAGTGAAATCAAATTTTACAATCAAAATTCTTAAAAACCATCAGCAGTAAAGTAAACCAATGACAAATGAATCCGATATCATGACCTTATGCATTATTGTGAAATACATGGTATCATAAATTACAGATACTGAAATATATAAATGAATTCAATATAAATTTTCTCCAATCAAGGATTGGATAATCCAGTTGTTGACATAAAGATCATGTGGGGTCGTGAATACATGCATTCTTATTTTTTATTTACTAATTTCCTAATTCTACTTTACATGTGTCAAACTCATGATAATAGGTGAGATGCATCTTGGGTACCAGCAAGCAGCCAGCGTAACAAAATGGAATATGATATGGTCCAAATAATTTAAAAGCGTGACAGATAGATCATGATATAAGCCAAACAATTTGATATAAGCATAAAGTTTGCATTTCAGGTGGAAGGATTTTCTTGTGAAACTTGGAAACATTTTCTCCTAAATTTTGGACTTACAATTTGAGAGTAAGTATCGGCAAAGTTTCAAAGATATAAGGGATCATAATAGTTGAGAATTATAAAAACTAATATAATTTTACCTTTGTTGACCTCCAATTATCAAGACATGATCTGTGGACGAACTTTTGGGTGCCTTTACAATGGCAAGGTGCAATCAAATCTTCTCCTGAATATAATTACTAAAGTTTCAATAAAAACATGATATAATTGCCGATTTCTCTAACTGGACAATAAATGGTCAACTTATCAAAAGCTCATCCATAACACATGTATTATATAAACATCTTTTCACCAAAAAGATAAAGACTTATTGTCCTTGCTCATTCTGGTGACTAGGCAACTCATTAGCTCAAAGGAAAACGTAAATAATGAATAAGCACCTTCAGTATCAAGGCATATACGGCATTGTGGTTGGTCTGTTTGCACCAGAGAGTAATTTTCCCGAACATCAGGACTGGGCAGGTCATCGGCAGATATAGAACAATCGCCACTCAAGGTTATTTCAATTGAGGATGAAGATTCCTCTGATCTCTCAACTCTACTAGGCTGCGGCAAAATGGGCTCTGTTTCTGAAATATCCTCTGTCCGAATATCATTCGGTACTAATTGCATTGCTAAAAATTTTGAATGCAAATTAAATTGCAACAGTCATGACCAAAGCTATTATTGCCACAGACCATCTCATCAAATATTAAAAACCTGCATGGGAAGTTAGACGATCAGATCAAGATTTCCTCTGTTAGCTTCACAGACAGTTTAGAAGGTGAGATGCTAATTATAAGCTTATAACCAAACAGTGTAAAGTAACTTTAACCCTCCCTTCAGGTGACATTAGAGTTATATATGAGGCCCAAAAAATAATTTTATATTTTTTATATATTCTAAATAGGTCACTTATAACTTACTAGCTGATGCGGGAAAGTCTAATGCTAGGTATGCTCCATCTTGGATGCACTATTAATCTATCTTGCAACTACAAATCATCCTCAAATTGTATTTAAAAGAAGCCAGTAGCCATATTTTTAAAGTACACAGTTTCCCGCCAGCAGATTAAATGTATGTTCACTCCGAGTCTAGAGAATTACATTTCAATCCAAAGAGTTTTATGCAAATTTTATGCTCACTTCTTTGAGGGGAGAATTACATTTCAATCCACAAGAATTAATGCAAATTTTATGGCTTAGCAGAAGAAAGGAAAGAAGAAGTCCATGCCCTACTGATCAAACTAACATTTCAGTGGTAATTCTAGAATGGTATAATCTCTTGCAATTGTCTTAGACAGCGAACTTCTAGAAACCTGTTATGGTTGAAGATCAATTTGAGGTAGATTTCAACCAATAACAAGCACACAAAACACTTTAAACTGAAATTGAGGAATTGCAGACTATAAGCTTAGATTGTGAACTATTTGCATTTGATATACTAATAAGTTTCTATTACAATTGCAGGATTTACAACTGAAATAGAAGAAATATAACAAAAGATAGAGAAGCAGAGGAAGAGAAGGGAGGACAGAAGAACAGAGAAAGGGGAGAACGTGAGGTAAAGGAGGAGGGAATCTGTTGCAAAACAGCCAATAATCTTCAAATCGCCATTTCACCACGGACATGTGCTGTATTTATAGATTGGTTACAGAATATTCTAGAAGAGGAGATGAGCTAACCATGACAAAACCAAAGCTTACTCCAGATCAGTTAAGAAATAATACAATCATTCACATAGAATATAGTTCTGAATTTGGATAGTGGCAACAGTTGTATTCTGCTGAAAATATAACAATAATATCAACTCAGGAGCATCTTTGAAAAATGGGGTTTTGTGTCAATATAGCTAATCAAATTGAAAATTACGACAATCTAAGATACTTACCTCGGTCTAAAATGAAACCATTCTTTAGTAAAAAATGTCACGTTCGATGAATTATATACACATTTTATGTAGGACAAAAACTGTAAGGAATATCACTTTTTATTTTAAAGTTTTTTCTTGACTTCCACGTTGATGGTTATTTTTTACTTTCTTAAACTTGTACTGGCTTCTTAACTGATTGAAGTAGGGTCTCAATCTTTGTTCACTGTCACCCCATAACTTATCTCTTTGTATAGATTTTAAAACTAGGATTCCAAGGAAATACAACCATATATCACCTCAATTCAGCAGGTCGCCATAATATTACATGTGAAGTGTGGACCGTGTGTTGACCAAAACTGACTTATCATTTAATTAAATATATCAATATCATTATAATTTTGTTTTAGCCATACCTCAAGCTGGCGTATAAAACATTGCATTCAATCCTAAACAGACAGTGGACTACACGCTGACAAAAATTATTTCAGTTATAACAGTCGAAGTCGTCTAAGTGCACAAAATCACAATGAAATTTTTGTTCCAATACATATTTAGCTTCCACTGGCGGAATTCATTGGCGCCACATACAGAGTTGAACTCCAGCCAAGCCAACCCAACTGTATTCAAGTAAAAACTAAATAAAACAATGGAAACCAGAATTCCTCTTTATCCCTTTTTTTTTCTGGATAATAAGGCTTTGTGGCATTAGTTTGAAGTGAGACACTGTCATTAATTCTGCATCTGTCAGCAAATTAGAGAAATTTCATAAAGAAGTTAATTCGTCAAGCATTACAATTTTGGGCAGAACTCGTATACGATAAAAAATCGAGCATAAAATTCAAAGGCTTAATATTGAGCAAAAACAACAGAGGTTAAATTTAATGATTGAAGGTGCTTATTCTGGACTAACCTGATATTCAACAGGATTTGGGAATTCCACGGAATATAATCAATAAATACATTGGGATTGGGATTGGAGATGATTCTAGGGTTAATGAATTGAGAGAATTGGGAGCTCGAGTTGGAACTGAAGCCGCAGTCTAGAGATAGAGAGATTGTTGAGATGTAGAAAAATGAGTCATCACCGATCGGCGAAATATGGTTTGTTTGTTTGGACGTTGACGTTGTGTAATGTATCGTAAGAATAGGGATAATTGCACCTGAGGCTCCATGTCTTTCAAATATTTGAAAATTTTACTCTAATCTTTATTTTATTGTAATCAAATATTTGAAAATCTTACTCTAATCTTTATTTTATTGTAATCGTCACCCCAAAACCTTTTTAACTCTTGCGACGCAAGCCCAGATGGATGGAATCCGTTCCGTTTGCCGTTAGTTGACTAGAAAAATGAGTTTGACCACATTATAATCAATTCAACAAGGATAAAATTGTAACTTCATAATTTTCACATAAAATAAGTAAAAAGTTAA
Organism: Ligustrum vulgare; assembly: GCA_963555705.1. Classification (NCBI taxonomy): domain Eukaryota; kingdom Viridiplantae; phylum Streptophyta; class Magnoliopsida; order Lamiales; family Oleaceae; genus Ligustrum; species Ligustrum vulgare. The sequence goes on along the minus strand of OY743168.1, from coordinate 30,182,383 downwards.
ATTAGAAAAACACAAAAAAAAATGAAAAGAGAATAAAAACTCATCCTCTTCCCCCAACCCTCCCACCTACCACCCACCCCAATTAACAAAGATGCTCTGAGAATTTAGTTGAAAGGAAAATGAGCTAGATTTACTTTCTTTGTTATTTGTTTTTATTTTAGAAATTATCCAAAATTAGAGAGAATGTAGAAATTGAGGCAAACCAAAATCAATTGGAGGATGATTTGAGCTAAAATTGTACAAAGTGGTAGTTAATGGGGTCAATCGTGAAGCATGTTAGAGCTAAAAGTGGAAGGAGTTAAAATCCGAGGACTTAATTGAAGAAATTGAGAGATGGAAGAGAAATTGAAGAAATTCATAAGTTCAGGAGAGCAATTGACTAAATTAGAGGATGAAGGGCTTACCGGAAAATAAGGAGAAAGACCAACTTGAAGGAATTGAAACTCGGGAATTGAAGTGGGAACGATGAACCATGCGATCACACACGGTTACATAAAGCAATCGTGCGATCATATGTTACAAAAAGTTAAAAACAGTATACATAATGAGCAAGGCACGCGATCACGACCTCATTTACCACACGATCACGTGGCTTTTCGTCTAGATTGGATTTATGTCCTTGAAATCCAGATTTTGATATTTTCTTTCCAAATTCAACTAGATTCTTCTTCTTCTTCTTCTTCTCTCTCTCTCTCTCTCTCTCTCTCTCTCTCTCTCTCTCTCTCTCTCACACACACACACACACATATATGAGATGCAATGCATGAATTTGAGGGTTTCGAATTACATTATTTCATAATAAATTCTACCAAACTCTTGAGTGAACCAATTGGTCGAATATGTAAGATTGAAGATTTCTACTATAACAAAATTATTTTCTATATTCGGGTGATGAATTCCATAAAAACTTGTCATTTTCTTCAATTTTGTTTCTATGCTAATTTACTTCATGTCAGGATCTTGATGAAGCTTTTTGTTTTCGGATATCATGTTTTGATATTTGTTTAATTTAAAGCAATTTATAGGTTTGAGCACTTAATTCCAAATTTCACGTTTCTATAATTTTCAAATCACATGAATTGTTATTAGACATTTAAATCAATACATGAATGATGGAATTAAAAGTGAATTCTCGATTCTAGTATACGTCTCTCTTTAATTCTATACTTCAAAATTGTTTGCTTTTAGTTGAATCTTATTTTTAATTGTTTGTTATTTTTAATTCAAAACATCAAGCCTCTGTTTGTTAAATTTTTTTTGTTTAAAAACATATTTTTTATGTTTTCAAAGTAAAATATGTGATTGAAAAGTAGAGAAAGAAAATACATGTGGTTAAAAAGTGATTTGAGGAATTGTGTTATAAAAAACTTGTTTTAAAATAAGTTTGCCAAACAGAGGCCAAATTGATTTTTCTAGTTTCGATTAAGGTTAGTGGTCTAGAACATATTTTAACTCAATTCATATGAGAACAATACGTAGATGATAATTATATTTTATACACTTATTTATATGTTTAAATTATGATAACTAATAATCCTACATGTGCGATGCATGGACGATAAAATTGACAAATATTTATTGAATAAGTTGTAAATATTCAATGTCTGATATAAATTGTGCATTCATATATATATATATATATATATATATATATATATATATATATATATATATGAAAAATACACAGAAAAGTAAAACATAAAATTATGACTTGCGTATTTCTTTTAACAGTTAATTATTCATTCTCTAATTTTCTTTGTCTATTTGGACTAAGTAAGATATCGACATGTGACTTATTCTATACTTTACAATTTTGATTTGATGACTAAAGTCGAGCTTACGATTACTTGATTTCTAAAAGTTGAAATATTTACATTTTTCAACTCATAAAATGAAATAATATGAAACACAAATTTTAATTAAATTTTATTGAATGAATATTATAAATATAATTATTAACTTTATATACCAAAAAAAAAAAAAATCACCTATACATCTCAATTTATAAATGGAGGCTTAACTCACAAAATATAAGACTTTATCACTTATTCGTATAAAACTGATTCTTCAAAAATAATTTTTTTAATACTCATTCTCAACCACACATCTTTAAACAATAATTCTAGAGAGACATTTTTGGGGAGTATTTTTAAGTGACATTATGATATATATATCATCCATTCATTGGTTGTTAAAAATAATTATCTTATCACTTACTTTTTCACTCTCAATGAATGTGTGACAGATCACAATGTTACTTAAAAATGTCTCTAAAGAATGTTTCCCTAAAATTATTCTTTTTTAAAACATATTTTTTACAATTACACATACTATTTTTGTGCACGTTAAATAAACGTGTAGACCATATTCTATTCTTAAATATAATGATTTTGTTAACACCTTTTATTCTACAAATTGAACCAATAAGTTTATCGGAACCTAAAGTTGTAAAAAATTAAATGATTTAATTTAATTTATTTAGAAAGTTCGGATATCTATTATTTCTTTCAATTTGATAACAAAAAGATTCGAAATTAATCATTTAGGTCAAATTGAAGTTGTGTAAGAAATAATGTATCATTTTAGAACTTAAATGAGATAAATTAAAAAGATTGGATGTTGAAAAAAGTAAAAAATATAAGTAAAACTTTTACCTTTAATTTTTAAGACAATTTTACAAATGATATGTTTAAAGTTTGCTCTCATTTGTTAGTTTGTATTAAACTTCTCGTTGAAATATTTGATTTGACACCCATATTGCATATTTTTTTATTGCAAAATAATGCAATAATTATCAAAAGAATAAAAATAATCTATAATTTAACTTTTTATAGATATTTTTTTTTTCATAAATCCATAAATCATTTACTACATGTATTAATTGAATTCTCATAATTCATGTATTAAAAATTAAAAAAAATTCCTAAAATGGAAAGTAAAAATGGGCGGGAAACTGTGTGCATAAAATGGTGACGATTCTCATATTATTAAATGTGTATAGATAGATATGTTGTCGTTTTAGAATAAATTTTATTTATTTGTTCGTTATTTGTTTACATTGCAAAAAACATCCCAAAATCAAGTGAACAAAGGAATTGAAGTAAATAAATGTCAAATGAATAATTATTGGAACTGAATTGTACACTTTGGAAAAAGCTTGAAAGCAATTGAGGATGAGAGGAAGTCAATTGGAAGAATTTAGAAGTGAGGACTCAATTGATCTGATTGGAAGGAGGAGGACTGAACATGTAATAAAAGAATAGAGACTTATTTGGACAGGATGAGAGTTAGAATTTGCAGCCATTGCTTGAACGGCGCGACCACGTCTTAAACTATCAAGTGGTTGCGTGACATGACCCAAATTCGACAGATTCATAAAAGGCAAAGGAACAGGGCCGTGACTTTCTTCCCCTGTGGGGCATCGCCTCTATTTGACACCCAGCGACTATTTTGGCCTATTTTTTTCATTGTTTGCCCAAATTCTCCTCTTTTATATATACAAACTCTGGGGCACAAAATTATGAACCTTTGCACGGCTTCTAAACATCATAATCACACATTCTTAACATTAAATTCTTAGGAGGAAATTGAGAGCAAATGCTTGGAAATTGAAAATTATCAACTATGAGCGAAATACTTGGTGCCAGATTTCCTTTTCTTTGTTAATTTGATGAACTCAACATGCGTAGTTATATTTTTATCTCTTTATTGATGAACGATTAATTTAATCGTTGGGATATTTGATGTATCTTAGTTTTACGCTTTTAATTCTATGGTTCTAGTTTAAAATTTATGATTGCATGTGTTGATTTTATTTTGTGTTTAATGCATGAATTAATTTGAGACTAATAATTTAATGAGTTATTTTCATAATCCGAGAGGTGAGCTAACAATCTAGATCTAGGTATAAAATTCGGTAATTGGACGAACGATGGAGATATACGTTTGTTATTATTGCGGTCTCTGCATGAATTCTTATGTTCCAAATATGGTCGACTAATTAGGTAGTTTAACTTAAACTCGAGAGAGAAATTTAATGTGCATAAGTGAATTTGATCGAGCACAATAATAGAAATAAAACTAAACAATTGGAATTGAAAGTATTGACTATGTGAAATCGGATGTCCCAAGACTTACAAACAGCAATTTAGAAAATCAAAATGTCTTTTATTTTCTTTTACTTTTTACTTTAATATTTTAATTCTATTCAAGAATCAAAATTTTACCATTCAAATAAGGCGAGAACTAAAACAATTTCGGTACTTAATAATAATCTCTGTGAGACGATAACTCAGACTCAAAAAATACACTTTATTACTTGGATGCGATATCGTACACTTACAATCTAACACATCAGTAGACTGGAGTGAAGTCGTAATAAGGTCGTTGTACTGGAAGGTGCAGCTAGATCACCTCCTTTTCAAGGAGAGCTAATGCTTGTTGCGTATTTTGGTTTGACACTGCTTCACACCCAAAACATAAAGAATGTAACTACGTTTGAGTTAAACTTGGAGATGTAAGTCTTCTTTCATTTTCTCGACGTTGAAATAAGATCAAGCTCATGAGCTTATTATTCTAGGTCGGAACAAGTTGATAAGATCCCTTTTTTTACGCCTTCATGTCTCCACACGTAGTCAATAGTTAATGGTTTAAAGTTGTACTAAATTTTGGCTGAAATCCACATTTAATTTCTCAATAGAAAAATGAGATTTTTTTTAGCATTGTGAATTTTCATCGGCAACAAGAGCCTCTATATGGTCCTACTCCTCTTCCTAAAAGACTAGCACCACCCCCGTTCACCCCAAAAAAAAGTTACAAGAAAGTCTAAAATTATCAACCAATCATCATTTGTCTTGGAAAAGGAAAAAAAAAAAATTTTTTTCCACTAATAATTACATTAATTGGCCAATAAATAGGTAACAATACTTTGAAAAGATGATTTTCTCCACATAAGAAGAAGGAAAATGTTCCCAAATATTGTATCATCTAGAATTCTCTCGATATATATAAAAAAATAAAAATAATTAGTTATCAGTAAGCCAGTCCAGGCTAGTGCACCATTCAAAATTCCTCATTTTTATTTTCCATATTCTTCCTTTAAGTTGACTAATGACACGCATCCATACCATTTTTTATGACAACAATTTTTTTTTTTTTTTCTTTTTTGTTTTTTGAAAGGAACAAATTTTCTTTATATTGAGGGATATTATAATTGATTTAAAAAATTCCGTATCCTACATAAAAAACATTTCAATATATTATTTAGTATGACCTTTGATCTTTGGGGTTCATTAACACAATCGCTAATTAGGAACAAAAGATGAAATTTAAAAAAAATACTACTTTTAAACTAAATTGGCATTTCTAATTGTGTTTGAATCATTACAATTTATCAATTAATTTATAAATAATACGATTTCTCAAATCATTTTTTAACCACACGCATTTTCTCTCTTCACTTTTTAACCACATTTTTTATGTCGAAAACATAAATACACAAATTTATAATTATAACAGTATTATTCTCCTCTATTTGGTAATTAAAATAAACTGATTTATAAATCAGTTTATAAATTATACAATTTATCAAACAACTTTTTAACCATTCAATTTTCAATAAACCAATTTATAAATCAAACAGTATTACTAAACAAAAGGAGCCGCCAAATTTTTTACCTCGAAAACATAAATACACAAATTTATAATTACGACAATATTATCCTCCATTTGCTAACTAAAATAAACTCGTTTATAAATATGTTTATAAACTATACAATTTATCAAACTACTTTTTAACCACTCAATTTTTCATAAACCAATTTATAAACCAAACAGTATTACCAAACAAAAGGAGCCGCCAAACATAGGCTAAGCTTCTGTTTGGTAAAACTGTGTTGTTTATAAATTGATTTATTTATGATTTTGAGTTAAAAGGTAGTATTTCAAATTGAAGAAAAAAATGTCCAACTAAAAAATAATTTAAAAAATTACATAATTTATAAACGAAATTTTAAATCAGTTTATTTTGTTTCCAAACACTTGTCATTTGCTCAATTATAAATTGCAACACCATGAAGGGGAAAAAATGAAGCCTTCCATAATAAGCTCTAAGAGCAAATCGATGGCGGCTACTTGAAAAGATTGACCTGAGAATTATTTATTGAAGTCTAACATCTCGAGAATGACAACATTAGTTTTGTGCCTTGAAAGCATCAACATCATCACATGAATTCACATGCCATCAACATTCATCACATGAATTCACATGCCAATTTTAAGGAATAAGTCCTTCATAGAAGTACAATTAGATGTTTAGTTTAAGGCATTGTTCGGACGGCTAATTAAATAAGTGGGAGAAGATTTTTTATTATTTTCGAGGTAAAATATATGGTTGAAAATTGGAGAGAGAAAATGTGTGTGGTTAAAAGGTAAATTTGAAAAATTGTGTAATTTAAATTGTAGTTTAATTTGAGAATTTAAATAGGAAACCGAACACCGGCCAAAAATATATTTTTTAGAATATAATTCTTCAAAAAACTTTTTATCACACACATTTTAACTCTCTATTTTTCAACCACATATGCTACCTCAAAAACATTAAAAAAAACATGTTTTTAAACTCAAAATTTTTAACAAACAGAGGTACTCTACGCCCCTATTTGAACCTCATCATTTGGGAAATAATGTAGTTTTGAATAGTATTTTTTTAAGAATGTGTAGTTAAAAATTATTTGAATATCAAACATTGTGAGCATGACTAAAATGAATTGTTAAGATTGAGTGTTTTAAAAACTTAATTTTCAAATAATGAGACTCAAACATGGGCTAAGTGTTTTACAAACCGTTTATAAATGGTTAACAATATGTTAACATTTTATAAATCCATTTAAAAAAAAAAAATGATGGGTGAGAATATCTAACCAACCTCATGGTTGACTTTTAAAAAAATGGATCTATATATTTAGTAGTTTTAATAAAAACTAGTATTTTCATTCGTGCGATGCACCAAAATATGTTTGTGATAGTGATTTTGATCAAAATTTATGAAAATATGTTAATTATACAATCATATCAAATAAAAATATAATACAATACAATAATATTTTAATAAAAAATATTATCGAATTCAAGATTTTTAAAAAGACAAAATTAATTAAAATATGAAATGTAACATGTATAAAGCTAATCAGAATTAGGAAATCCAAATCTTTATAGGATTTTTATTTTTTAAAATTGTATTTTTTTTGTTTTAATTTTTTTATTTATTGTTTATTTGTTTGTTGGATTTTTTTTCTTCTAAATAAGTTATTTTTATCTTATTTTTTTTATATGTTAAATTATTTTATTTTGAAATATAATATAATATAATAAATAAAATTGACAACCATAAATCTATATTTGTTAAGAATTTGTAATTTTGAAATTAAATAATATTTTTGTTATAGACAATATATGTTAAATTATTTTTGAGACAATTTTACAGACGATATATTTTTTGTTTGCTCTCAAATTAAAACATAATCATTATATAAAAAACAAAACAAAAATAATCAAAAATAATATAAATGAACATTGTATTTGAAAAAAATATAAAATATTCAATCAAGTATGAAATTATTCGATTTGAAAGAAAATTTTTAGATTAGCCATTTAATTTTTTTTATATATATAATCTAATTGGAAAACTTATAAAAAACTACACAATATAAGGATTAAGGAATATTCTTAAGTTCTATAAACTAAAACATTTTTTGTTCTTTAAACTAAAACATTTTCGGGTTATTTAAATATTTTTTAACACATTTTATAATAGAATTTTATATCTCTAGAAAAAATTTAATATTACTTTACAAAAGTAGTCACACTATAATTAAGCAAAATATTGTTTAATAAATCTAACAAAATTTCTAAATTACGGATTTTGAATACTTTTTTACAACAATTGAAAATTATCTATTTATTTTTTAAATTAGACTTATGATGCTTTTGATATTAGTTTTTCACCTTTTTCAAAAAAAAAAGAAAAGGTTAGGATACATTATAAGATTAATAATTATAATAAAATCAATCATCCTATTGTAAAAACACATTTGTTAAAAAAAAATAAAATAATAAATTCAAATGATCATTTTTTGAAATTGGAACGACGTATCTCTATTTCACAAAAATATTTTTAAACAACACATTTTAAAAAAAAAAATTAATCATACATATTTTTCACTCCATTTTTCAACCACTAGTTTTTTCCTCGAAAACATCACATTATTTGTTAAAAAAAATAAATAAATTAACGACCATTATTTTTTATATAATTCAACAATGCTCAAAAAGTTTTTTTTTTTATTTTTTTTGCATGTAGGGCTTAAAAATGTAATTCAAATTTTCAATCATTATACTTTGGAGTTTGGATTGTTCAACCATTACGTTTTGAAATGATTCTGATTCCCATTGCACTTTATTTATTTTTTTTAATTCTCATTTTTTTTTTTTTGACAAAAACTTTCCAAATTTAGCAAGTAATTGGAGGGAAAGTGTGTGTGTGTGTATTTTTGGTGGTGGCTACTTTGTTTTTACATATAGATAGATTTTATATCTATAGAAAAAATTTAATATTACTTTATCAAAGTAGTCACACTATAATTAAGCATAGTATTGTTTAATAAATCTAACAAAATTTCTAAATTATAGATTTTGAATACTTTTTTTATAACAATTGAAAATTATTTATTTATTTTTTAAATTAGACTTACGATGCTTTTGATGTTAGTTTTTCACCTTTCAAAAAAAAAAAAGGTTAGGATACATTATAAGATTAATAATTATAATAAAATCAATCATCCTATTGTAAAAACACATTTGTTAAAAATAAATAAATAAATTCAAATTATCATTTTTTGAAATTGGAACGACGCATCTCTATTTCACAAAAATGTTTAAACAACACATTTAATTTTTTTTTTAATCATACATATTTTTTCACTCCATTTTTCAACCACTAATTTTTTCCTCGAAAACATCACATTATTTTTTATATAATTTAACAATGCTCAAAAGGTTTTTTTTTTTTTTTTTTGGGAACAAATGAATGTAGGGCTTAAAAATGTAATTCAAATTTTCAATCATTACACTTTGGAGTTTGGATTGTTCAACCATTACATTTTGAAATGATTCCGATTCCCATTGCACTTTATTATTATTTTTTTGACAAAAAATTTTCAAATTTAGCAAGTAATTTTTGAAGGAAAAGTGTGTGTGTATTTTTGGTGGGGGTTACTTTATCTTATTATTATTATAAAGAAGGATAGTTGATGAAAATTTTCCCGCCGAAATTGCTACTGAAAATCCCGCCTAGAAAGGTGAAAAAAATTACTATTTACTTTAAAATTTCAAAATTTCAAATTGAGTATTTAATTTAATGACATAATAACATCATACTCAGATAGCATTAAATGCGCTGTAGACATTTCAAATTTCGAAAACGTAGTCCTAAAAGCCTAACAAGTTTCAGCTGACTAAGAACATCTTTTTGAAAAATCAACTTTTAAAAGCAAATCATCTCTCACATCTATACATTATATACATTATATTATTATATATTATATAAAAGTAATAGAGTTCAGCACAATTTTCCCGCTGATTATATACATTATATTATTTTATTATATATATATTATATTATCTTATCTTATTATCTTATCTTATTATTATTATAAAGAAGGATAGTTGATGAAAATTTTCCCGCCGAAATTGCTGCTGAAAATCCCGCCTAGAAAGGTGAAAAAAATTACTATTTACTTTAAAATTTCAAGATTTCAAATTGAGTATTTAATTTAATGACATAATAACATCATACTCAGATAGCATTAAATGCGCTGTAGACATTTCAAATTTCGAAAACGTAGTCCTAAAAGCCTAACAAGTTTCAGCTGACTAAGAACATCTTTTTGAAAAATCAACTTTTAAAAGCAAATCATCTCTCTCACATCTATACATTATATACATTATATTATTATATATTATATAAAAGTAATAGAGTTCAGCACAATTTTCCCGCTGATTATATACATTATATTATTTTATTATATATATATATATATATATATATATATATATATATATATATATATATATATATATATATATATTATATTATCTTATTATTATTATAAAGAATGATAGTTGATGAAAATTTTCCCGCCAAAATTGCTGCTGAAAATCCCGCCTAGAAAGGTGAAAAAAATTACTATTTACTTTAAAATTTCAAAATTTCAAATTGAGCATTTAATTTAATGACATAATAACATCATACTCAGATAGCATTAAATGCGCTGTAGACATTTCAAATTTCGAAAACGTAGTCCTAAAAGCCTAACAAGTTTCAGCTGACTAAGAACATCTTTTTGAAAAATCAACTTTTAAAAGCAAATCATCTCTCTCTCATCTATACATTATATACATTATATTATTATATATTATATAAAAGTAATAGAGTTCAGCACAATTTTCCCGCTGATTATATACATTATATTATTATATATATATATATATATATATATTATTATCTTATCTTATCTTATTATTACTAGTTATTACCCGTGCGATGCACGGCAATTGTAATTCATGAAAGTGATAAAAAAAAAAAAGCAAATTTATTGACTAATAAAAATTAAAATAAAACTCACAAAAAATAAATTAACATTTTATTAAAATCAATATTCATACTATTAAAATTTAAAGATCTACTATCGAGATTTTTAAAATATTAGGATGCTTTTGTTTTATTCCTTGTCATATATATGAAAAAAATTATCTCATACTTATCATCGTCATTCTAGTTGACGAAGTTGTGCTCGACTCGTTTAATTAGACATCCTCTCGATATCCATCTTCATCGTCATTCTAATTTAAAGATCTACTATGCGATGCACGGACATATTTTACCGATAAAAGAACAATGAGAAAAAAAAATCAATAGAAATAACAACGTATCAGCCTCTCAAAAATCATAAACAAAATTATCTTTTGAAGAACATTTAAAATACACAATATACATATCTCCAATCCTACATATTTGAGCCTTAGAATGTGAAAATGAAGTGGGAACTTCAGCACGATTGCATTTAATTTGATAATTATCGCACAGTTCATATGTGTGTAATGCATCAACCGATCATTTATAATATCATCAATGAAAGCATTTAATTAGAAATACATTTCCTCTTTCTTTATTTTCTTGCAATCAGATAAACATTCTCTTGATTTTTCTCCACAATCCTCATTTCATTGGCAGATCTAAGGTTTTACCTATTCATCGGTGATTTCTACTGCGAAACCATCGACAATAACCAGTGACCGGGTCTTCTTGTAGCTTCCTGGCTCGAGGTTCTTTGCCAAAATGTCACCGTGTTTTCTAGTTAAGTACAAATCAAGCTCCAGTGCCCCTCTCTTTGTTATAAAATATGTCCAATACATGCACATTGTGGATAAGAGGAGAATTAGATGTTTGATCGTCAAGAAATTAATAAACAAATGTAGGTTTAAATTAAGAAAAGTGACCTGTTATATCAAAGGAGCTCATATTCGGCATCATAATTCATGGAAACAAAATGTACCTCTGATCTCTTGGTGTTCTCCATCACCATTCACCAGTTTTTTTCTTTTAAAAAACTTGAAAACTCCTCCTTTAACTTTAAATGTATTGAAAGATAGTGTTATAAGCAAATTATATTTATTACAGCAGCAACCCAGCAACCTGTTGGCATGTCCAGAAGCCCAGCAATTTGCTTCGAACCTTGACAGTGGAAATAAAAATGTTATATACCATAGATTTAGATGGTGCAGTTAAATATTTACGAATTCTGATGGGAAAATAATACAGGGAAAATGATAAACAGGTCAGGAACAAATTACATAACAAATGGGTTTACAGATGGAGAATGAAGCCAATGAAACTTCCAATTTCCAGTTTCAAGGCATTAACCTCACAAAAAGATGCAGTATGAAACAATTAATAAAAAAAAATATTAATTTACGTCATTTACATTGATGCTCGGAGGCCAGGTATGCAGAAACTTGTAAAAGTAATCAAACATCTCCGTGAACAATTCAAATACCTTTGGACCCAAACAGACCGAACCAGACTCCTCCGTTTCTACTTCATTTTCTTCCGAATTCTCCAGCCATTGTTGTTCGACAGACTTCTCGTCAAACTTCAGTTTCTTTACAAAATATTTAAAGTAAAAATGTAAAAAATTAAACTTGCAAAGAAAAAGCTAAATTATAAAATAAGGAAAAATTAAAAGGATGTCTTGAATTTCTATCTAAACCTTTGTAATCCAAGAATTCATATATAAACAAATAAAACTGCCAAAAAAGAATAATCTCTAATATAGGTCACCAAACCAATTATCTGAATATGAAGAATCTTCGACAGAACGGAACCCTACAAACAAAAAATGGTGAGTCAGTAACATTTCAATACAAAGAATCAAAAGAAAACGATTTTTCATACCAAGACCAGCTTTGGAACTTTCACCAAAAAAATTATAAATGAGAAATAATATGTGTAGGACCATAGCAAAGTGGAAAATAATGACTTCGAATGACTTCATGACTGTAATTGAATGACATAAAATGTTAAAATAGATTAATTCAAACACTGAATATTCGTATTGTAGATTAATTCAAACACTAAAAGCAGCAAATGAAACCAAATTAATTCAGATTTCAGTGAACTCCAATCAGAGAAATTGCACAATTCTGAAACTAAAAGCAGCAAATGAAACCAAACTCTCACCTTCAGTTCTTTGATCTTTCCCAACAAAAAAATTGTTTCACTCCTTAAAGGATAGTCAGTCTTTTCCTGCAAACTGTAAGTGAACTAAGAAACTCTCACCTTCAATCAAAACATGCTTTAGATATTTTCCAACAAAAAATTTAGACACTGATCTTTTCCTGCAAGCTCACACCTTCAAGGACATACCACATTTCAAGGAACCTTCACCAAATTGTAAGTGAACTATGAAAATCAGATGACACTCTATGAGCAACTTGATGAAAGAAAAATAATACCTCTCATTTAGTCAGTCTCTTTTGAATTAGAGCTAAAATCCAGTTTTTGAAGAACCAGAAGCAGGCCAATTGCAACAGGTATTGGCCTATCAGCTTGTTATAGCTCAAATCCAGGCCTAGAAGGCTCCTGAGATTGCCAATTTGAACAATAAACATCAGGCTCGTTTCAAAAAACTTCATCCAGAAAACCAGTCCCTTTTCTAATTCCATAACCATGAATTGATTTTCCCTCTTCTAGTATTCCTAATTGTGATGTAGCCTGAAGTAAACTTACCTAAAGTAACCCTGTTAGGCTCAATTCCATCCCATTGCATATGTGATTCCCTTCTAATCTAATCTAATTAAATAACATATTTGAAATCAAAATATCATTATAAAATTGATGTCAAGCTTTCCAAAATCCAAGTTGCAGAGAAGGAGTCACAAAAAAACCAACAGAGACTCAATGGGAACTGAAAATAAATAACACCGAACAGAGACTCAATGGAGTGTCAAATGTATAGGTTAGGGATTTTGCATAATCAAGAAATTTCCCAACAAAAAATTAGTGAAATAAAGAATCAAACCAACCCACTACCTTACCTCCGACCGCCGCCTGTTGTGGCCGGAAAATCACAGACCCAGCCTCGGTTTTGCACAAAAAATGAGCCCCAACCTCTTTTTCGCCTCCCCCGCCGTCGTCCGTCACCCCAACCACTGAATAGCTGCGTCGTTTCCAGCGAAACATCGATGAAAGCGCACCTAGAAATCCTACTCAACACTGATAAAATCGCACCTCTCTATTGAAGGGAAAAAAAACTTGAACCCTTTAGGGAGGACGGCAGGAAGTCGAGAAGCGGGATTCTGTGAAGAAAAGATACAGAGAGAGAATCGCAGAGAGAAGGGCTGGAGTGTTTCCTTCAAACGAAAATATGATATTCTGATAAAGATAAGATTAGCATACATAACGTGTTTGAGGAAGTAAAATATCAGTTCTTGCACAAATATAATATTTAAAAAGCACAAATATAATATTTGAAAAAAGCTTTTCAAAAAAGTTGTGTAAATTTAAATTGTATAATAATGGTTGCACAAATATAATATTTGAAAATCACAAATATAATATTTGAAAAAAGCTTTTCAAAAAAGATGTGTAAATTTAAATTGTATAATAATGGTGTGCACATGCTGGCGCAGACTCTTGGAGGGGTTCTTTGAATAGATTTTGAACAGATTTTGAACAGATTTTTTGACTTTTGTTCTGAAAAGTTTACAGATTCTGCAGCCTTCTGAGATTTTTTTGAACAGATATTGTAGTAAAAGACATTGAACAGATATTTGCAGAAAAGATTTTTTTTCCTAGAGCTTCGGATTAGGCGGGAAACTTAGGCGGGAGAATGTTGCAGACTTACTTGCTTTTATAAAGAAGGATAGTTGATGAAAATTTTCCCGCCAAAATTGCTGCTGAAAATCCCGCCTAGAAAGGTGAAAAAAATTACTATTTACTTTAAAATTTCAAAATTTCAAATTGAGCATTTAATTTAATGACATAATAACATCATACTCAGATAGCATTAAATGCGCTGTAGACATTTCAAATTTCGAAAACGTAGTCCTAAAAGCCTAACAAGTTTCAGCTGACTAAGAACATCTTTTTGAAAAATCAACTTTTAAAAGCAAATCATCTCTCTCTCTCATCTATACATTATATACATTATATTATGACTAAGATGTTTTTTGGAAGTTTCAACTTTAATTTGATTGAGATTAAGTGTAGTTTGCCTAAAAAGGTTAATATTTATGTTTGGTGTAGAAAATTGTCATAATGTATGGTTGGATAGCCTGTATTAATAAGTACATTGCTTTTGTTCAGTATTATTTTGAACCACGAAATTAGAAGTCTATGAAGCCAGTAAAATTTTCATTTTTGCTTGAAATGTAAATTTCTCAGGTGAGGAAATGCTATTATTTGCTTGGATTTATATTAAGTGGTTGATTGAGGAATTTATAATTGTGATTTTTTGGAGAATGTGGTTAAAAAGTAGGATTTTTTTTTTTTTTTTTGGATTTACATGTGACATTATTTTATCGGATAATGTATTGTTGAAAATAAGTTTGGAGAAAGATAGAATTGTAAGAATGAGTTTTAAGCATGAGCTAAATTATTTCTTTTCATTTTCCATTGCTAATAGGCCATGAATGAATCCTTTAATTTCATAGACAAATATCAAGTCTACAATTATGAAGCAGATTGAGATAATAAATCTTTGAGAATAAATTTGGAAGATTGTTGATTATATACAATTTATGTTGTAGTCATATGATTGTCTTGGTTAGTTATTGTAATATAATATTCTTTTTTATATCTAATACCGTGCATCGCACGGGTGGTAGAACTAGTTTTTATATATAGATAGATAGATTGAGTAGACATGTGGTTAAAAAGTTGTTAGTCTCATAATATGTATAATTAAAATTAATTATTATCTTTAACTTGATATTAAAATTTGAATCAAACGTTTGCAAAATTTATAAACAAACTTATTACCAAAAACCAGCATGGAATACGAGGATGGAGTCGAGTGTTGATATTATTGGGTTAACTGTTCGGATAAAATTTTCAGTTTATAAATCAGTTTTTCCGTAATTTCGAGGCAAGATGTTAAAAATTAGAGGGAGAAAAGATGCTTGATTAAAAATGATTTGAGAATTTGTACCGATTATAAACCAATTTATAATCGATTTACCGGACATAGGCACGTGTTGTGTAAGATTAATCATTTGAAGCGCACAACTTTACTAAAATATATGAAAATTGAGCTTCAACCTTGAATTTACTTCTACAACTTTGAAAACTAAACACTAATTATGTTCGATCCATCAAGAATAATCAATTCGCAGAAAGAAATATAAACACTCAAGAAAATGTAAGATTTATAGATATTCGTCCCAATATTAGACTACATTCTCTTGCATCGTTTCAATAATTCACTGTAAAAAAAAAAAAAAAAAATTATAAGAGAAAAATTATACACTTTTCTTTTCTAGCCGCTATTTGTCTCTTCTTGACTACAATACTAAAGTACGAGGATGACTCCTTTTTTTATAAGGAGAGCAAAATGAGTTTTACAATGATTCAAATTCCTTAATGTAATTATTACAAGAACGAAAATTACTAAAATATTCCTTAATGAAATTTTGGTCCCAAGGGCTCTGGTTATTGCTCCACGAAATGACAATAATTAAGTCCCATAACTTAACACGTTGATTGATCATCTACCCATTGACTTTGCACGAAATACCAGGCTAAGTTCAAAGAAATGTTTGAATAAACTTCAAATGATCATTTTTTGTTCCATTCATACACAACCCCCACTTCAATTTTCTATAGCCGTTGATTTATAGCATTATGTATATACGAGTTTTCTTAGCCTAATTATAAGGATAGATAATCATTTCACATAATTAGCTAGTTAAATAAGTCAACTAGATTGTCTAAATAAGTATTTAAAGGGTTTTAAAACAAATCAATAAAATAATAAGAACATGCCCATCGCATGTTATCAAACATTTTTTTTTTTTCATTTTTCTGAACTTGTTTAACCTAGTATGAATGCTTGATTTAAGTTGAGAGTATATATATAGATGAAATCACGGAAAGGAAAATGCTAAATAAATAATCAAAATGAACAACCTTATGATCTCACCACTCACATGGGTGGTGGGACCCCCACACGCGTGTATGTGTGGACCTCACCACCCATGTGAGTGGTGAGATCACAACTCACAAGATTGTTCATTTTGTTTGTTTATATAGCACCATCCTCATGAAAATCATGAGACACCTAAGAGAGACATATTTTTGCATTCTCATCTAAGACTGATACGCAAAGACATTGAGGGGCAATTAGGTTTCGAATTAGTTTAGTGGATACAATATGAATGTGCTCACATGGATGGAGCTAAACATTTTGGCTTGGAGGGATCCGTACTAAAATTTATAAAAATGTTAAAATAAAAAAGTAATGATAAAAATAATTTAATATTTTATTACAATTTTTCCTTATAATTTTTCTACATTCCTAATAGATTGTAATAACACATTCTAAAATATTTAGATCATGTTCTCTTTGCTGTTTTTAGCCTGTTTTGAGTTTTCGATTTTTGGAAATATCGAAAACCCGTTCACTTTACCCATTTTCAGAAATTTGTTTTCCAAAATACAAAAAAAAAAAAAAAATTACAAAGGTAACTCAAAACGAGTTTATTGCGTTTTTGATATTTTGTGTTATAAAATCCAAAAAGCGCGTCTTGAACTTTTTTTTTTTGTAATTTTTTTTTTAATTTATAAATGTGAGACAGTTCCAAGTTCTTATGTTATTTTGCCATTATATATAGATCAATGTTAAGATTTTTATTTTTATTTTTATGTGAGACACTTCCTTCACTTGAAGTTCTTATGTTATTTTGCAATTATATATAGATCTATGTTAAGAGTTTTTTTTTTTTTTTTTTTGTGTAAATGTGAGTCACTTCCTTCACTTGAAGTTCTTATGTTATTTTGCCATTATATATAAATTCATGTTAAGATTTTATTGGTATGAGGTTGAATTTTTGTTTAGCTGAAACAATATTAATGACGAATTTATTGACGTGGAGAACTAACTGATTTATTGACATTAAAATTAATGTAATTCAACAAATCAACCATTTTTTACATATAAAATATCACAAAATAAATATATCAGAAAATTACAAAGTAAACACATTTTTTAGTTTTTTTTTAATTTTTAAAAACAGTTTTCCAAAATTATAAAGAGAACATATTTTCAGCAATCTCAAAACAAACAACCAAAATTCAAAAGAAAATCCAAAACTCAAAATTCAAAATCGAAATATAATGAGAACGATCCCTTACATTTGCTCCTAAAAATTAAATAAAAAGTAATAAAAAATTATTTAAAGAAAAAATTGGTAGGTCCTGAACCCCATCAGGATCCCCTGTAGCTCCATCCATGTGTACTCATTATGTATAACTAGCAACAGCTAAATGTACCCATCGCCAAATCATTATATTCTATTTCTAAGAAAAATATTAGCCCCTATTCTTTTTGCTGTTTTGAGGTCGTTTTCTGTTTTTATTTTCGAAAACGTTAAAAACGCGTTCTCTTTACCATTTTCGAAAACGCATTTTGGAAAAAAAAAAAAAATTGTACACAAAACGGAAAACGCCCGAAACATCGTTTTGGGTGTTTTGTGTGTATTTCCGCGTTTTGGGAATTTTTTTTTTTTTTTTTATAGAATTATCTTAACTTAGAACTAAGCTTAATATAAAGTTTTTATTTTTTTTAGAATTATCCTAATTTGGAACTAAGCCTAAATAAAGAATTTTTTTTTTTTTTTAGAATTATCCTAACTTGGAACTTAGTTTAAATAAAGTTTTATTGAATTCAATATCAACATTACAAAAAAAAATTAAATGAGAATTCTTATTTTTATATTTCAAAAAATGCAATGATAAATGGATTTTAATAGAAGTAGAGCTTTCTCAAGTCCCGAACCTGACCAAGCTGTGTTAATATACTCTTAATGCTCACATTAGTGTGTTGCATGTAACCATATTTTTAGTGTATTGTGAAAGGAAATTTGAGTTGGAGTTAGTAGTATTCTGCAAGCAAATTAATTAAAAATAGTTTAAATAGTGTTCTGCAAAATTTCAAACAGAACGTGTTTTCCAGCTTTTCATTTTCAAAAACAGTTTTCAGAAATGACAAACCAAACGAGTTTTCAGCAAATTTGAAAATAAAAATGAAAACACAAAACATAAAACATTTTCGAAAATGAAAATACAAAATAAAATACAAACAGAACGCCACCTTAGGCTCTGTTCTCTTTACTGTTTTGATGTCGTTTTCTGTTTTTATTTTCGAAAATACTAAAAACGCGTTCTCTTTACCATTTTCGAAAATGCATTTTGAAAAACAAAAAAAAAAAATTTATACACAAACGCAAAACGCCCAAAATTTTAGCAAATAATGTTCAAAACGACGAAAACGCGTTTTGGAAATTTTTTTTAAAAAGAATTATCCTTGTTGACCACAAAATCCGGTTGGACCTTGGACTAACACGTCTCAGCTCCTCTCTCTTGAACACGTGGATCTCCTGCGCACCGTGACAATTAATCAGTTTGCAAAGGAGGCCGAGGTGGCTCCCGTTTGCGCTCCGATGCCAAAGTCAGTGCCCATTTCAAGCAGATATAAATTGGGTGCGGGAAATATAAATGTGTAAAAGAGAGAAAAGGGAGTGAGAGTAAAATATTTAGTTAAGAGTATCAGATTACTAACCCCTTACCAGGCGGGAGGAGTGCTCTATTTATAGGGGAATTTATAATCTTGGATGACGACACGTGGTAGACTTTACACTTATATTTACCCTAGCGGTTGGAGAGGAAAATCTTCCTTTTTGACAGTAATCATTGCTACGTTTGGTAGGGGATGTGCGCCTGTCACTTTTGGTAAAGGTGGTGTCACATCTCTGACTTCATCTGTTGTCCCATCACTCATCAGTGGCGCCACCGTAAAGTATTTCGGTTAAACGTAAAGCACATCAACTAAACGTAAATCAGTTCGGCCAAAAAAATTCACGTGCTATTCTACCTCGGCAGTTAGCCCAAGGTGATGCCCTAGACTTTAATCGTGGGTTAAGGTCAATGGCCACTATGGGCCTTCGTTAGTGGTTCAATGTACTATGTTTTTTAGCGCGGTTTCAACAATCCTAATTTGGAACTAAACTTAATATAATTTTTTTTTTAATAGAATTATCCTAACTTAGAACTAAGCCTAATATATATATATATATATTTTGAGAATTATCATAACTTAGAATTAAGCTTAAATAAAGTTTTATTGAATTCAATATCAACATTACAAAAAAAATTAAGTGAAAATTCTTGTTGTTATATTTCAAAAAATGCCTTGATAAATGAACTTTGGTGGTTTTGAAATAACTGAAATTTTCTAGATTTTAATAGAACTAGAGCTTCCTCAAATCCCGAACCTGATCAAGCTGTGTTAATATAGACTCTTAATGCTCACATTAGTGTGTTGCATATAATCATATTTTCAGTGTATTGTGAAAGAAAATTTAAGTTTGGGTCAGTAGTATTCTGCAAACAAATTAATTAAAAATAATTTAAGTTGTATTCTGCAAAATTTCATATAGAACGTGTTTTCCAGCTTTTCATTTTCAAAAACAGTTTTCAAAAATGACAAATCAAACTCGTTTTCAGCAAATTTGAAAACAAAAATAAAAACGGGAAACACAAAACATTTTCATTAACATTTTCTAAAATGAAAATACAAACAGAACGTCACCTTAGATTTTCCTTTTGTTTGTCAATTTGTTTAGCTGGAATCTAGTTAATAAGGTAGTTAATTAGCTCCTCATAAATTTTCCTTTGTTACCTATAATTATTTGACACCCCATTGTATTTCTTGGGGGTAAGACTATTTGTCAATTTCACTTTCCTATCAATGAACTAATCCCAGTACTTAAACATAAGTAGAGTTTGATTGGAAAACGGGCCTCTTTTCTGATAAAAGGTTTTTTTTTTTTTTTTTTTTTTTTTTTTTGGTTTTTAAACTAATTTTTAGACTATGGAATTCCTCAAATCAATCTCTAACCCTACACATTTTCTCTCTTCAATTTTTAACCATCCATCTATCTAAAAAAAAAAAAAAAATTTTTTTTTCCCTCTTAAGCCGCCGAACAGAGGGACTCTATATGCAGAATCGAATAGTACATAGTAATAATAGCAATTAGCTCGATTTACAATTATCTAAACAGAATTTAAGGGTTCAATTTTCTGCTTACTCTGCATATAAGTACTAGTTTGCGCTTTTGGTCTTGATTATGTAAATGTCTTACAAAATATGTGATTAAAAAATAATATAAAAAATTTGTGTTATTAAAAAATAATTTGGAAAAATATTTTATTTTAAGTTTAGTTTCAAGTTAGGATAATTCTCAAAAAATAAAATAAAATAAATAAAATCAACTTTATTTTAAGCTTAATTTCAAGTTACGATAATTCTTTTAAAAAAAAAAATTCCAAAACACGTTTTCCGTATTTTGAACATTTTTTGTTGAAATACATTTAAAACGCCCAAAAAGAAGTGTTTTTAGTGTTTTCGAAAATAAAAATAAAAAACGACCTCAAAACAATAAAGAGAAAATGACATTAGGTTTTATTTTTGTTATTAATAAGGTATGTGTTTGTTTCAATTCGCTTATAAACTTTTGTTTGTAAATATTGTTGATAAATAAAGATGTTATAATGATTATTTTATTTTTTTGAAAAATAAAAAATGTTAGGCTGAAATATTTAATCATCTGAAATTGTTGATTTTTTAAAAAAAATAGTTGACGTAGTGCGGAAGAAAAAAATTCAAACGAAACCTTATAATAAATAAATAACTTTGAATCCACCAATGAGTGAACCTAAAATATATATAAAAGCTAGAAATCTTATTTCGAGTTAAAAAAGGAAGCTAGAATAAACAAAGAAAAAAAATTAAAGTCCTAAAGCCCCCAGCCTAATAAAAGAAAGTACTAGAAAGAGACATATTACGCTTCTTTTCTCACACTTGCTGCAACTTTTTTTTTTGATCGGAAATGTAAAAATTAATAGATCAAAAATGATTACAAAATCGCCAGGCATTCCTGGGATAGACCGTGGCCAACATGTCAAATCAGCCTACTGCAAGCGCGGGCATACCCGGCAAAACAAAAGAAGTATCAATTAGTTACAAAATACACCGGGCATACCCGGGCAAATGATGGATAACTACAACTCATTCAGTGGTAGAAGATTCGTAAAGATTCAAAACATGAGGATACAAATCAAAAATAGCTTTGTATACATGTGTTTTGATTCTGTGGACAATGCTATCCTCGCTCGGCTTAAGATCCTCAAACCGCAATCGATTGCGAGCAATCCAAATGTGGTAGATAGTGGCCGCCAAAGCAAAATGTTTGGCTCTCGATAACAAACTGGTGCCCCTTGCTTCCTTCTTTAACCACTTGACCGCACTTGGTGCCGTGGTCATGGCACGTGTAATTCCAATCCATCTTCTGATTCTGTCCCAAATACCTGCAGTAAACGTGCACTGAAAATAGATATGCTGCTGTGTTTCCATCGGATGATCACAAAACTCACACTTAAGATCAATATCAAGAAAGGTTAGTTTGTCCTTGGTGTGGATTTTCCCCAAGACAACTAACCAGAGGTGGAACGCCATTTTGGGCATAATTCCAGTTCTCCAAACTGTTTTCGCCCAAACTTTATCACTGCCCTTTTCTCTAAAATAATTATATGCTGCATTATTCTGGAATTTATCCCCAACTTTCCAGCTATTAAGTTTGCGGACAGCAGCATCCTTATTACCCTCAAGGCGAATAATAGTGTCTCGAATACCAAGGATTCTCTTAAAGAGTGCTGAATCGTCCTTTCGGGCTTGAACTTCCCAGATGGAAATGCCCCGTAGGTAAACTTGATGTATCCAACGAATCCACAAAGAGTCTTTCTCGGCATGAAAATTCCAAAGGACTTTTGCCAATAATGACGCGTTCCAACCTTTAAGATCCTTGAAATCCAACCCCCCCTCAGATTTGGGCGAACAAATATTCTTCCAGGCTACCAGCGGCTTACCTCCATTCCACAGGAAATTTCTACAGAGCTTTATAATCTTGTCGAAAACTGTGGAAGGAATAGGGAGGATAGAGAGCCAAAAGCTTTCAATTCCTTGAACAACGCTCCTTATCAATTCAGCTCTGCCAGCATGAGTAAGAGAATTCTTTGGCCATGCTTTAATAGAATCTGCAACTTTATCAACGAAAGGAGCATAGTGGGTGACCCGAAGCCTTTCGGCTATAAGAGGAATACCAAGGTACCTGAAAGGCATAGTACCTTTCGGAATACACGTCAGAGAGAGGATGTCAGTCAAAGTATCCTCATCAATTCCTGCTGTGAAAACAGAGGACTTCAAAACATTCATCTTAAGCCCCGAGATATCCCCAAAATCCTGTAAGCAATCAAGAAGAATCTGAATAGAAGGGGTGTCACCCCTTGCAAGAAGTAGTAGATCATCCGCGAAAGCCAGATGGGTGATCCGAAGGGGACCACATTTCGGATGATAATTGAAATCGCTGCCTGCCGTAGCCAAATTCAGAGACCTTGAAAGATATTCAAGGCAAAGAACAAACAAAAATGGAGAAAGAGGGTCTCCCTGCCTGATGCCCCGCTCGCCTCTGAAGAAACCATGTAACTGCCCATTCAAACGTATAGAATATGTTGGGGAGGTGACACATTCCATAATCCATCCAATAAAAGTGGGGGGGTAACCTAACCCCGTGAGGACGTCCCTCAAGAAATCCCAACAAATGGTGTCAAAAGCTTTTTTAAGATCAATTTTTAATATGCATCTCGCACACTTGCTGCAACTTGACTTGATGAGTTGATGTTGCACCTTTCTTCTATTCTTTGATTATCAATCCTTCTTTCTTGCTGTCTGTCCATTCCTTCCAGGCAAGCCGCAAGCATAAAAGTAAAGGCACGAGGACGTAGGAATTGGGAAGAGAGACCGAAGCTAGGCTAACTTCATGGTTCGAAAAACTAATTTTAACCAAAATTAAATATAAAAATCTTTCGTTTTGCTGTCTAAACGATTTCGAATGCTCAAAATTCACCGTATCTCATGACAAAGTAGCGAGTTGCACTCGTTGTAGGGAATTAACACGTCGATTCCCCTTTTACTTAATCCACAGTATCTTTTAATATTTAAAGTAAAATAAGCAAATAAGAAAATAAATATGAACATAGAAATTTGCATTGTTCGACAACTTGTCTACATCCACGGACCCTCGCCAAAACTTTTTACTAAATATTAAATTGTTACAGATATATAGACTTTCACTCACCAACTCAATCTCACATACCACAACGAAAATACAAATAAAGAGCAGCTGTCTAACTACAAGTTTCTACCTCTTGAATTATTCTACAAGAAGTTATAAGAAACTACAAAGACAAGTTCACCAATTTTCTCTCTTTGGTCACAGTATGGCCATTAAGAATTTTTCTCTTAAGGCACACGACGCTGCCTCTCTTGCAGTACATTCAACAAAACAATATACACTTCCTTTTATAATACTTCAACCATGTGGTTCAACTATTCATGAATAGTGGCAATCATATCAACTTTCATAATTAGTCAAAAAGAGCTCATTAATTCTTTTAACTTTAATCATGAAAGTGACATGTTCATTTCCTTTCACAAAGAGACAAAAGTCTGATTACTCTACTGTACCATCGAAAGAACAAAACAAAAGTTGTTGCCATAATCACGCCTTTGTTGAATTTTGGGTTAAATACCCAACACTCGTATCGTCGATATATCCAAAATAAACATATTATGGACTCGAAATGGAGGTCGAATGCCGAATCTGCTAATTGTGGTTTAGCCCATTTTGGTTCAATTCTTCTTCGATCCACTTGACCATTTGTTCTACATCAATAGCCCAATGAGATGGTGTAACATGGCCATTTATAAACAATTTTTAGCTGACTCATTAATTTTCCTTTGTTACCTATAATAATTTGACTCTCCATTGTAGTTCTTGAGGTAAGACATTTGACTTTCTTATCAATGAACTGCAACAACATCTGTAGCGTTTGGTTTAAAAACGGGTATAATTCTCAGTATGCTTCTCCAACGTAGTAATGATAGCAAATAGCTCTATTTAAAAATTTAAGAATAAGTTTTTGCTTACTCTTCTAATAATTAATATTGGGGAAAAAAAAAAATTCATCCTGGATTTATTCCTCTAAAACTCTTTAAATTTTAACATAAAAATGCCAGGATACAATAAATGGAATCTTCCTTAAAGTCATCATAGTTGATGATTCAACAATTGATAGTTTAATTGAATATTTTTTATTTGTTTTGAGATTCTGGAATTTTTAAACATGTCCAGTTGTATGATATTTCCATTCATCTATTTCCCTATAAATACCTTCAAGAACAGTTCTTCCCTTCCATTCATGCTTCTACCAAAAACTGGCTTTCACTACTCAGTTGTTATTATAAAACAATGGAATCACCTTCAGCAAATGAACAATTCTCCTTCCATTTCATTACTCTACTTATAATAATCTTCACTTCCATCAAAATCCTTCAACCGGCTGAGAGTTCAACTTTTGATTCTGACTCTGAAGCAGCAACTCTTCTGACATGGAAAGCTAGCCTTGACAACCAAACCCAGTACTTCCTAAGGTCCTGGAGAGACAAAACCACCACGTGCAATTGGGTCCGAATTCGTTGTGACACTACCAGAAAGGTCGAATATCTAAACCTGTCACATATTGGCATAAGAGGTACGCTCGAAGATCTCAACTTTACGTTGTTCCCAAATCTCCGCCGCCTTGATCTTTTTAATAATTCAATCTATGGGACGATTCCATCCAACATTGGCAACCTTTCGAAATTAACCTATCTTGACCTGTCAGAAAATTTGCTGTCCGGAACGATACCTCCAGAGTTAGGCCTTCTAACAAATGTCAAGACTTTTTATCTGGACCACAATAATCTCAGTGGCTCAATCCCACAGGAAATCTGTTTTTTCAAGTATGTAGAATATTTCAGCTTGGGTACCAACAGTTTGACAGGTACAATCCCAACTTGTATTGGGAACATGAGCAACTTAGCCATCTTTAATCTTTACAATAATCAACTAAATGGTCCCATCCCTCAAGAAATAGGAATGTTAACTTCTCTTGAAATTCTCAATCTGTATTCAAATAAGCTTTCAGGAAATATTCCTTCATCCATCACCAACTTGACAAAACTTTATTGGCTTGTCCTCTATGATAATCTATTGTATGGTCCCATCCCTCAAGAAATTGGAATACTAACTTCTCTTGAAATTCTCAGGCTGTACACAAACAAGCTATCAGGAACCATTCCTCCTACTATCAAGAACTGTTCAAAACTTACCCACTTGCACTTTGGTGACAATCAGTTATCTGGTCACATCCCCTCTGAACTGGGAAGCTTGAGTTTCTTAACAGATCTGTTCTTGTTCATGAACAATTTCAATGGCACTGTTCCTATGCAGTTAGATAATTTAACACATCTCACAAACCTGTCGTTAAGTGATAACGATCTCACCGGTGATATGCCACAAAACGTTTGCCTCCGTAGAATGATCAGGTTTTTGTCGCTCCACACCAACAATTTCCAAGGGAATGTCCCAAGAAGTTTGTCAAACTGCACTACCTTGTATATTCTTCTGCTCTATGGAAACCGAATCACGGGAAATTCGTCGGAAAATTTTGGTTTATACCCGAACTTGTACTACATCGACGTTAGCCGTAATAATCTATATGGCGAACTCTCTTCGTTATGGGGGAATTCTCCTAATCTTGTAGGCTTGTTGATGTCCAACAATGATATTTCTGGAACAATTCCACCTCAGCTTGGCCATGCAACTCAACTACAAGTACTTGATCTGAGTAAGAACCAATTAACTGGAAGCTTTCCTGACAGTTTTGGTAATCTGAAGCTATTGTTAAAGTTGTACTTGAATAACAACAGAATTTCAGGTAACATACCATTGCATATTGGAAATTTTTCTGAAATTGTAGACCTCAGATTGGGTGCGAATAATTTCAGCGGCTCGATTCCGAAACAAGTTGGGGAGTGCACAAAATTAATACACTTGAACTTGAGCAAAAATGTTCTTGCAGGTATTATTCCAGCTGAGATGGGAAATTTGCAGTCTCTAGAAAATCTTGATCTCAGCCAAAATTTGCTGTCTGGTTCAATACCCCGCGAACTTGGCGAGTGTCAAAGAATTCAGACGATGAATCTTTCACACAATGAATTTTCAGGTTCTATCCCGTCGAGTTTTAGTCAACTTTTGAGTTTAACAGTCATTAACATATCATACAATCAATTGGAGGGCCCTCTGCCAAATTCCAAAGCATTTGAAAATGCTCAGTTTGATTGTTTGGTTAATAATAAGGCCTTGTGTGGAAATGTTATTGGTTTGAAGAATTGCTCTATGACAGTGAATGACAATGCTAGAGACAGAAAAAGCACAAGACTTTTGGTATTAACTATATTTCCAGTATTGGGAGGCTTGTTATTTCTTATCATGGTTATTTCCATTTTCTTGGTTTTGAGGTCAAGGAAAAAGATTGTGAAAGAAGATCCCAAAAACCCCACAAAGTTGTTTGCTATTTGGAGCTTCGACGGAAAGATGGTGTACGAAAACATCATCGAAGCAACCGAGGACTTCAGCCCCAGACACTGCATTGGGGTTGGAGGATGTGGCAGTGTTTTTAAGGCTGAATTGGATGGTCAAGTTGTTGCTGTCAAGAAACTACATGCATCAGATGGTGAAGCCATGGATCTAAAAGGATTTAGAAGCGAAATCGAAGCATTAACAGAAATAAGGCATCGCAATATCGTCAAGCTTTACGGATTTTGTTCTCACTCACGACACTCGTTACTGGTTTATGAGTTCTTAGGAGGAGGAAGTCTGGCAAGTATATTAGGCAATGACGAAAGGGCAATAGAGTTTGACTGGACCAAGAGGGTGAATGTCGTTAAAGGAGTTGCGAACGCGTTATCTTATATGCACCATAACATTACGCCTCCCATTGTTCATCGAGACATATCAAGCAAGAATATATTGTTAGACATTGAAAACGAGGCTCATATTTCGGATTTTGGCACTGCGAAAATATTGAAACCAGACTCATCCAACTGGATATCCTTCGCTGGGACATTTGGCTATGCAGCTCCAGGTATATACTCTAATCTTGCAATCCATCTCATTTATAATATCTGTTATGGTTTTTTGGTCACTTGTGGCGTACCCCATAGCACACAAACTATTCCCCTTTGAACGGGATTTTTGTCCCAGTTGGCTAGGCACGTCCCAATGATTTAAATCGAGATTATTCATCCGTGTTAACTAATTAACTATTAACCCATCTCTTTTTTGTGTCACAGAACTTGCGTTTACTATGAAATTCAATGAGAAATGTGATATATATAGTTTTGGAGTTCTAGCATTAGAAATCCTCATGGGCAAACATCCTGGAGACTCTCTCTCGTCGATTTTCACACCTTCAACTTCCGTTGCACCCTCAAAGTCGGAGTCGCCCATTATATCAACTGTGCATGACATACTTTTGAAGGATATACTCGACCAACGAATTTCAATTCCTACTGGGCATCTGGCTGAACAAGTGGTTTCAATTGCCAAGTTAGCATTAGCATGCACTCAACCAGCTCCACAACTTCGACCATCCATAGAGCAAGTCTCAGTGCAACTGTCAAAAGAAAATAAATCTTTAAGGAGCCTACTCCCTCATATCAGAACATGCCAACTGATTTATATATAATGTCTACTTTTATTGATTACTTAATCTGTCTTTTTGTGCCGTATATTTATATATATATATAAATATTAGCAATTTTGATTTCCGAATTTTGCCTCACCATTCTTGGATACGTGCTCGAACATGAAATTAGAGATTATCAATATTGAAGTATTTCTTTAAACTGCTGGTCCCAAACCCAGATTCAAAACAATAAGAGCAAAAATATTCACAGCAAATGTAAAAAACATAGAAGAATTTTTGGCCGAAGTCCCGGAGGTTCGACGACCGCTTCAGGTTTACGTTCAAATCCACTACAACAGCCCCAGAATAGGCTTAAGATCAATAGAATCCAAAAGTTCCAGAGTACAACACTTTCTCTTCAGAACTTTCACCAAAATGATTCTCACACGAGATGTAACTGACTCGCTGCAAGTTATCTCGCAGCACCATCTCACACAAGAAATTACAAAGACAAAAACAGCAGAATTACCAGAGAATAGGGAGATGACGAAAAAGAAAAACTACAAGAGTCAGCCCTGAGGTGTTTTCCTCTCTTTTCTTTTAACCAATGCAACTCTGATTCATTTTAGAAAATTCCTCCAACTTATATTAATTGCTTTATTGTTCTTAAAACATACAGTTGCAACAATATGCAATAATGACTAGAGTACACTGACTTGTACAATTATACTCCAGAATTTCTGCTATCATTCTCCAAATACATCTTCTGGTAAACAGATATGAACTGATATACTGAGTTTATTTACACCCAGGAGCGTTGAAGTTGGGAAATACTATGAACTTGATGGATAAAGGATCAATAGTTATGGGAGAATTTATATCGCGATGAACAGGTGACAAACTCGGGATGTCTCCCCTTTCAGTGAGTTGCAGGGCCTTTCCATTCAACAACATGGTTTTGCTTTGAAGGTTCCCTGCCTCCGGAGTTAAATGATATTCTTCTCGGAATAATCTTTCGTCTGATGCTTTGTTTCCGACCCAAGAAAATGACCTCTTAAGACCGTGTGCAAAAGACTTTTTCTTGGTATCGACTTCCTCTTTCAATACATTGCTAGAGGATTTGGCGTCAACATTGAAAATACTTTGATTGCTTAGATTGATCAGAAGTAAAGTTATGCCAGCCTGAGACAAGGAGAAAGCAAATAGTAGATTGATTAAGAAATTGCAATAATGTCCCGTGCTCTTTAATCCTCCTTAACAAACATACCAAAAAGTGTAATTACGTTGCATATTGTCCCTCCACAAACACAAAATTAAAAAGAACAAAACCAGAAAACTTTTAAGAAAAAGAACCCAAAAGGCGGATCATCAAGATGCAGAGGCCATGTTACGGTCTAAACCGCGTCTACATAGTCAAATGTAAATGAAAAATTCATAAGTATAGGTCTTTGACCGTGAAATAGCACAGATTTCAATAGCATAAAACCAAGGGATAACCATTTCCCGATGAACTGCAGTGAATCCTTTGGGAATCAACAGAAATGAAAAAAAGGTTGAATGGTCCTAATGAGATACTCTTCAAACCTGAATATATGTAGTCAATAACAAATTTAAATCGCATAGTTAATACCCAAATGATTCTAAACAAGAATTTTTTTTCTGTTAACCGAGAACATCCTAATATATGTAGACCAATTTGAGAGTATGAGCACGAGACTCATTGTATTTCATCAAATTAACTAATGGTGATATACACGTTCTTACTCTTTCTTTTGAACAATGAGCATAATAGCGCAAATATGGGGATCCATTGCAATCAACATCGAGCACTCCTTTTCCCATAAGCCGGTGCCAGAGAAGTGCACTGCATTGCAGCAAATACTCACATTAAAAAGGAATTATAAATTATAAACTAGGAATTACTTAGATTTATCTCAATGACCATAAACGAGAAGCTTCTCCTTGCCTGTAATAATCAGGATTGGGAACAAATGTACTTGCATTAAGAAGCCCATAGTTTCCACCAATCAAAGTTTGCCTGCAATATACTTTAGTGTCGTACTTGGCTGCCATTCCGAGCTGATCTAGATACCTACATTCCATAGTCCATACACAGATGAAGATGTTCACTTTTGTTCAAGAACCCATTTGGCTAAGATTAAATAGTTCATTATAAGTTAAAAAGTAAATTTTAAAATAAATGCTTTTTCATTAATCATAATAGAAGTAAATAAGCTTATTTAGACAATAAGGTAAGAGTACTTTTTGAAATAACTTATTTACTTCAAAATAACAAAAAAGTAACTTAGCCAAAGGAAAAAAGTCACTTAAAAAGTAATCTTTACTTATTTTTTACTTACAGAACATGCTCAAAACCATGCATACCAATTCTTGATTTCTCGAATAGGAAGCATATTTAGAGTTTATCAATTGTATGAATTAGGGAAAAAAATTAACTTACCAAAAGCTGTAAACAAATGTGTCAGATACATTAGGACCACCACTATTGTAGGCACCCCCTGATTCCCCAACCCAGGCGGAAGCCCAAGGACCATTCATTTGAATGGATAGTGAAAGATTTCCAAATGTGGCTGATACTTTATTCAAGTGATCAGGATCCAGGATTTTATTAATGAGATTATGATCATTCCCTGAAATGTAAAGAGGTTAATAATCAGAACGTTTGCCCTTTTAGTACTGTCAAGCACCATCATAGACACATGTTATAATTGATACATAGTTACTTCATGTTAATATTGGAAACATAACATTTTGTTATCATTATCCAACATTAAAATAGCTTTTTCTGTCAATTCTTGTTAAAAAGTGAAGAACATTTGGCAGGACTTTCATTCACACTTTTCTCAACTTCGCCTTATTGTAAGAACTAAACGAAAGAATCTAGTGGAGGTCACTAAAAAACAAATAGACAAGCCACATTTGAAGTGGTAAATGCGTTTTCTGACATGTAATTTTCTCTTCAACCATGATCCTAAAAGGGAACTGAATGGAAAATATAACAAATTTATTTCAAGTCATCCGTGGTAACTTTGCCATGTATTATCTTATGATGACATAAATTTTGCAAATATTTGCATCACAAGAAAAGGAATGGAACAATCATTAATGTGTCGGGATAATTGCCTCAAACAAGTTCTAATTTTAATTAAATGTAGCATTAGCAAAGAACTTCTTTTGCCTTGTAATAATTTTTCATACAGTAGAAAGTTTTGTAGGTCCATAAATTTTGCATCATATCTTTATACATTTCTTTGTTTACTACAACAAAAAGTTCCTAAGTGTAAATTAAAGGGAATCTTATTCGATTCCCAACATAATGCTCAAATGAAACGAAAAGACCCAATGTTGAGTTTTTGCATATCTTAACAAATGTGCAATAAATATTAATTTTCAGAGTGTCAGGAAGATTAATTAAGGTCAAAAGACTCGCTGAATTGAACATATGTGATAAAAAATATTTGTAACTTTAATATGAAAAGATACTACAAAATACAAATAGCTAAGAGCCTGAAGGGTAAGTTTATACTGGCAACTACAGAAGGTTACAGTTTTATTGCGGAACCAAGATTGATTTACTGACTTTTGGATCTTTCAATAAATAAATTAACTAGACCATGATAATTGCAATGATAAAAGTTACAAGAAATACCAACCTGGACCCAAATTATATATATGATGTGACAAAGCATTAACAACACGTGGACCTGAAACCTGAAGTAGCTGATCAAACCACAACTTATCATAGAATCCTCCTGGTGCCAAGAGAATAGGTTTTGGCAGGAAGTTCTTATACAATTCGTCTATGATAGAATTTAGATGGACTGAATCTTTTCCGTACTGCTCGGCACCAACACTTGCACCTATTCCCTTGCCAGACAACTCGTTACCTGCATTGTAAAAGACACAAAGAAAGTGAGAAAAGTAAACATTTCTAGTTCACAAAGTTGAGAAATCTATTCTTGACTAAGAGCATGTTTGGCTAAGCTTAAAAATACGTCACCCATAGTAATTTATTGTTTCCGAACATGTTACAAAACTGTACTTTTTGAAGTAAAAAAAATTTCTTAATTGACATCTAACTTGTTTTCAGTTTTGATCAATAGAAATATATTTATTTTCAAACTTACTTATTTAGTTGTAAGTATAATTTCTAAGCCAGTCAATCATGCTATAAACAAACAAACAAATGTAAAAAATCTTATTACCAAATTCCCAAGAATCTATTAGATAACCCTTGGTGATAGTGTATTTAATAAAATCATGAGCATTGCTTGAATCCCAATCTCCATGCCAAGAACCTCTTCCAACATGGTGCCTTCCATGTAATGCATTCAAGCCAAATGTCACCACAGCTCTGCAGAGACACCAATACAAAACTAGATAGAATTTTAAGAATCTTGACGGTTTCTGTGAACCGAACTGAAAAACTCTAATAACCAGATAAAAATAAAATTATATTCAACTACTCTTTTCTCCAAACTCATTTCCAACATGAGCACATACATGGAAAAACCACTCGTGTAGTCAACAATTTCAATAGTTGTAATAGACACCAAAAGGTCACTCTTAAAGAGATGGAAGAAGTGTGCTGCGTTGATTAGATCAGAACCTAGTTCGTAAATTTTTCAAGACATGTGCCAGACCACAAAATGTCATTTGTTCATAAATGACACTAAAAGAGCCATGACAAGCCAGCCCATATGTGAGTTCTAGACTTAACACTCTGGATTCCTTCAGAAGCTCAATTTGGTTTTGTTTTTTCTCTAGAAATAACAATGACCCAAGCAAACCCTTGACATAACAACTCTGTGACTCTCAAAAGAAACCTATAAAGTGTTACATATCCTCTCTGACAACAAAAATTCCATTTGTTTATACGATTAAGCTAACAGAGCAATGAATGTCATGCCAAGCTATAGCTGAGTTCTAGATATAAAGATCTTAATACTTCAGAAGCTCAATTTTTTGCTTTGTTTTATTTTCCTCCAAGAATTTAACATTGACCCAAGCAAACTTTTGATGGAACAATTCTGTAAACAGGAAATAAACCTTTGGAGTGTTAAATTCTGTGAATATTTGTTCAGGATAGTGTTAGCATTTGCATCGATCATTCAGTTTGGACTGCAAGTCATTGGGTTCACAAGGACTGAGGTGACGAATGGAGAAAAAAAACAAATAACAAGTATATCTTGAATTCTGAAGCCCAAGAACACCAAGAATTATATTATGTTTTGCCGTCCATTAATTGTACATAGATGAGAGTCTGTGTTGTCATTGCAATTTTAGATAGTCATTCAATTTTTCTATTCATTGTTGTATTTTCTGTGATTTTTACTTCTAAAGTGGATTTTGTGTGGACATTGATCTACCAATCAAACTTAGTAACTACTATACCTCACTCAATCTCTCTCTCTCTCTTTTTTAGTTCTTTGTAATTGTTGTGTTTTGGGATTCTATGTTCAATAGTCCAGTCTCAGTCCCCCACAAGTGGCATGCTCATCGTTATATGTAAAGGAACAAAGGAATTGGATGTTACCCAGTCTTCTTGAAAAAGTTATTCAGCTCATCCCATCTTTTCATATGTAAGCATCCCTTTGAAAATCCAAATAACCCAGATTCATCCTTCCCAAATTGTTTGCAAGGAGACTTTAAATTCCCCACTTCATAAAGTACTTGGTCTTGCAAAGAACCACCGAGTCTTAATCTGAAATTCTTGAAAGCTGTTGAACAACAAAATGAAACAGGAAGCTACTGTAGTTAAGATACAATGTGGGAGTATGAAAATTTTCAATTTCCCAGTTCTAGCGCACTTGACGAAAACATTTTCAGTATTAAGGCAATGGGGATATGCAAACCTTTAACTGCATTGGCAAGAAAAGGGTGGGACAAATCCTGACAATTAAAGCAAAATAATAATGAATACTCGTATCTAAACCCAATCATTCGGAAATATTAGAAAGTCAATAAAGCCTTACTAGATTTATTACAGACGAAAATTCCCACGGGCATTGGTTGTAGTTACACTTATCATGAGGCCACCAATCTATTGTAGCACATACATAATTATCATCTGTTTCAGCAATAGTCGTGTTTGTATGAATTACAAGTCTTGCATGGTCCGAGTTTTGTGCCAAAATTGATGGCGAAAAGACAAGTAGTAATGTGAACAATGAGATTTGAAATCCCATTGTTTGATCAAATATAGAAGCTTCACTGCCTGTCCAGATAGTCTAGATTTCTACAAAATATGAATCAAAATTAAGAACTTTTAGTGGCATTTAAGCAAGAATATGAAATTTTCTACACAGTTAATTATTTCAAATCTACAGCATTAAAGCAGTAATATAAAAAATTATTGCATTATTGGATAATGAATTAAAACATGAACACATCGGCAGAGAACCAAAGAACCGTCTTCATAACGTAAACAGGAAAAACCAAAAATTAAATATAATGCGACAAACAGATCTACCCAATACCCACCTCGAATTTCTTGAAGAAGAACGAAAATAAATTACAGTCATTCAAATTAGACCTTAGCTCAAGAACGTCATATTCTCCCTTAGTGGCACGAATGAAGATCTAATTATGCAATATTTTTCCCGTTCTGCAGACTAAAGGAAAATGACGTTTGATTTGGGTTTGGGTTTGTCTCAGATTTCTCAAAAACAGCTGAATTTAACAATATTTTAGAAGAGTGTGGTGCCAGCTTCAAAAACATGAAAGTGTTTTTCAGAGGTTTGGTGTAAAACAGTTGTTGTGCATTTATTTATGATGAAGAATAATAATGAAATAATAATAGTTCAGTATGTTTTTTGTCTTGACAGAGGTCCAATTGTTTTGCTGAGATTAAAAGCTATACAAGAAAATTTCTGTTAATTTCTACAACACTTACACCATGTTTGGCTAGCTTAAGATTTATTTCAACTTATTTTTAAGTTATTTTCACTTTAACCTTGTTCCACTATTCCCTGTATGGCCTTCATTATAAACAATTCTCTCTTATTTTCAACTACACATTATCAATCAATAAAATAATATTACAAATAAACTCATAAAAAAACTATCTACTTTTAACCTTTGTTTGACAAACTTGTTTAAAAACATGTTTATTATAAAACACCAATGCTTAGAAAATCGGAAACAGGTTCGAACCGGTAAAAAATCGGTCGAATCGACCGGTTTTTGGGATGAACCGGACCGGTTTTCCGGCCGGTTCCCGGTTTTTCCGATCGAACCGGCCGGTTCGGTCTGGTTTTCTAAACACTGTAAAACACAATTTCTCAAATCATTTTTAAAACATACATTTCGCTCTTCACTTTTCAACCACATTTTTTATCTCGAAAATATTTTTTAAAAAAATATTTTTAAACACAAATTTTTTAACAAATGGAAGCTTAAGTTTAATTAGAACTTTTATTAGAACTTTCAGAAGTTATCTAATTCAAAGTAAGTACTTCATTATTAAACTTTACTTATAAGTAACTTTACCTTAAAAATAATTTTCTTAATGGTGTTTTGAATTGAACTGTTCAAGGTGCAGTTAAGTCACTCCCAGCTGTTCCTATCTACTCTGCATACATGTGATTTCAATAATTCATTTTTCTGGGAGTTTTGTCAAACTTGTACCCCGGGGCCTCAACTGAGGATGTCCTTTTAGGGTTTAAAATTTCATCTACGGTCATTAAACTTTACTGAAATTTCAATTCGCTTCATTGAACTTTAGTAATCTCAATTAGATCATCAAACTTCAAATTAATTTTATTTTTAAAAAAAACCTTGTCGTCACTCATCTTTCGTCCTACATCCTAACTATATAATATGAGGGAATTTGGAATATTACTATTCACAATTTCATCTACGATGCCGTTTTAAGAGCCAATTATTCTTTGCACAGTAGTGATTTTCTCACGGAATTTCTTTGTCCCCTCGTGTTCACACCTGAGAAGCAAACTATTCCGCACACGTTATTATCTGGTCTTCATTCAACTCTTTTGACTTTTGTTCCTTTTCTCATAGCAAAAGTTTCACATCTGCGATCATCATAGCCCGCCTCCCGTCAGACAGCATTGTTTCAACCATAACCTTCATCGACCTCGTCATCGTCACCCAAAAATTGCTCAGATAAACACTGCCAAGCATATTCGCCTCGAGTGCTCGTCATCGCAAAGCCTCTCCGAATTTTTTTATCTCTGAGATATTTATTGGGTAAATATGAACTATATTCAGTGGTTAGATTTAATTCTTATTCAGTTCTATTGAATGTACCAGTCAATTTCACGTGAATTCCATTTCATTTGAACGTTAATTTGTTGATGTCTGAGGTAAACGAGTCCACGGCATATACGAGTCTTTTTTATTAGGACGTGAGGAAAACTCTGTACAGTTACAATTCCATTGTCGCAACAACGGTGCTAAGGCGACTTTGGCACCGACGGGTGTTGGGAGTGGGGATTGAATGCATCCCGCATGGAGTTTGCGAAGGTAGTGGTGTGCAGATTGGGAAGGGAATTTGCGAGAATTTGAGGTTTTTTAACGAGTATTTGCCAGATGATCGCGATCCGTTTCATTCATGGATTGTGATAATCTCTATTTTGCTTTAAAATTGGATTACGTTATTTTATTTTGTTTTTATCTAGAGCTCTAATTTGGTGTTGCCAAACATAGTGCAAGTTTTCTATGCAATTTCAAATAATTGATTGATATTTCATCAAATTCTGGTTTGATATATTTGTGGTGATTCATAATTGTTTTGTACTATGTTATGTTTACTGTGGTTTATGGATTTTTTTATTTATGTGTTCACGATATTTTACTTCAAAATTGATTTTGTTCTTACTTCTTTGTTGAGAAATATACTTGTAAAGTAGGATAGATATCCTCAATATATATGAAAAGCTATAAAGTGGGCTGTAACACTATTAAGTTATTTTCAACTTGTGTCTCAAATATATTAGTTTTAGATATTAGTTGAAGCAATTAATGATTTAATTTGTGTTAATTCTTTGGTTGGTGCAGAGCTATAGCGTTGTAAGTTATGACGAGAAAGTAATTGATGGGCTCTATGATGTTTCTGGAATTAATTCAAACTTGATGCTCCAAGAACAAATGCCACCACTGCTTGATTTTGAATCAAGGTCAGTTTTCATGGTGGAATTTCGTTTTCTTTAGAACCCAAGTCATTTTTGATAGTTCAACTGTATTTTCATTTTAGAGGTATAAAGTTCCTTTTGATCTTCTTGACAAATGTTAATTGCAATTCTGTTGATCAAGGGAATGTGAGATTCTTATATCAAATTGTAAATCACGTTTTACAAATAAAAAAATAAATGTATGCAAAAACTTTTGATATTGACTTAAATTTGGCATGATTGTTTGCAACATTAAACAAGAAAAATAGACACCATATTTTTCCATCTAGCAAAAAAGTTTTGACGCTTTTGTTTTTGTTTCTTCGTCCCTCAAAATCCAAATAGAACTTCGTTTTCTATTTGTGCACTTTGAATTTGACTGCGCTGTATCAAAAGGTCTGTATTTTATCTCAAAATAAAATTTTATAACTCTGTGTGGTTCTTTTAAGATCCAATTTTACTGGTTCGTTTGTTAGTGTATGACTTCATGAAATTTCTTTGGTTAGGTTTTGGGTTTCCGATAATGCTCATGGGACTGTGTATTAGTTAAAGGGATCGAAAATGATGGAAAAGGTAATTGGTATAATTTTTGTTGTCTGTCGATATGGAAGTCAATAATGGTGGCGGGGCGAAGTCGAACCTGCCGAAGTCTATCTCCTCCGTTATACGGGAGATCTCTACCGCCATCTTCTCTCTATTTATCCTGCAAGTTCAAATTATGAAAATGAACCAGTATCAGGATTAATTTCATTTTTGATAAGAATCACAGTTGAAATTTCTGTTCAGCATAAATTTTTTGGATCAGCATTGTTCATCGAATCCAGAATAGGAAGAGTTTCAATCCATTACAAGAAGGGTATCAGTCCAGGTATTCATTTTCAGACCCCCCCCCCCCCCCCCCCCTTTCCTTTTTCAAGTTTCTTGGAAGTGCTTGAATTTGAAAACTCTTAGGAGTTGGATTTAAATCTAAATATGAATTACATATCATATACGCTCTAGACACGTGATATATCATATTTTTCTCTCAAATAAAATCTTTTCCATGTAAATGTGCACACACAGTGTATATAGGTAGTTATATGGCGTCTGGTGGTGTGTTATTTTCAGGTCTAGATGTTTGTGCCACACCTGTAGTTTGGAAGGCTAATTGCTGGGATGAGTTTTGGACTCTGGTGTGGGTTATGGTCTTGAATGGTTGGGACTTTACGATGGTTTTCGTGCATTGCTTATAACCACTGATACCTTTTCTTAAGAGATGCAAAAGTTATTTGTCATAATAACCATCCAGTCAGTTAAGCATCACTTCATAGAATAGATAAACATGAGACTTTGTGTTGGGTCCTTGCTTTTCTCTCCTTGGTTGCATACTTGTATTGTATCCATTGATTGGATATTTAGTAGGAAACTACATTGTATATCGCTTGGGTATCCCGGATGATTTTGTTTCTCATTTTTTATCTATATTTTTACATTTTTTATTTTAAAAAAAAAAAGATAAACATAAAGTGTTCGACTGCAAACTTTGTAAGCCGTATGGATAGTCGAAGGAGGTTATTAAAATTATAAGTTGCAGTCATAGAAGTTAGAAACCAGCATATGGAAAATGACCACAGGCGAGCTGCAACCATGGGTGAAATGATTTTCCATCCCCTGTTACTGACTTCATACTCTTATTGATCCAATCCAAGTGTGCAAATTTCATGAAATTAGCTAACATGTCTACTGCCACTTTGCTGTCTGGGATGAGCTTGTTTTTCTAATCATGGATGCTTAACTGGGAAGGCAAATTATAATAAGTATTTGATAGACGAATAGTGAACTGGAAAGGAACTCTATTATCATAAAAAAAAAAAAAAAAAAAATCATTCTCACTACATCCATTTCAAAACTGTGTCTGATGTAGCGGCTTGGAGAACTGGTGTGAAATTGTAAATAGGATTCCTGTCACTAACAGCGCTTGCGATAAGTTGTAGATAGAAAGTACACATTCGTCTATCAAATACTTTCTGGAGTCCTTGGGCAAATTGGATGGATTAGAAGTGCTTGATCTTTCACATAATTTTCTAGAAGGTAAATTGCCTTTCAATTTCTCTAATTTGAAGCAGCTGAAGTTCTTGATTTAAGCCACAACATGTTGTTTGGACCAGTACTGCTACTGGGAGCACTTGCTGGTTTGAAAATGATTCAATCAGTCAACCTTTCGAACAATTCACTCACTAGAAACTTCGCTGATCTTGGGACGTTTCAAAGTTTTTTGCGTTCAACATAACAACTTGTTTACTAGTGAATTTGGTTCCAAAATTTGCAATTTGTCCTGGAATATTCGTGTTTTGTAGCAACACATTTTTTGTGGATCTCGATTCTCTTTTTCTGAATTTCACCGTATGAATACTACTCAACATGTTGGACACTCAAAGTTTCGAGATTTGATTCAACAATCCTTGAATCATCATCATGGTTGAATTTTTTTACACAGGTGATACCTATAACTTCTGTCAATGCGTATTTGTAACAACATTAATTCAAGTAGTTGCATGACTTGTGGAAAAAAAAAATGTATTGTGTAGTGAAGAAAAAAGAACTCCTGTCATCTATTAGTCAAATGTGTTGTGCATTTATTTATTTATTACTACAACATCAATTCTGTTGTGCAAGTAACATGTTCATATTTCAAGTACATAACAATTTTCCAATAAACTTATGTGAAAGCTTAAGTGCGTCAGCGTTTCATGAACTATGACTTTCAAAGCTCAAATTTTCACATAACAATTAACACGTGAATGTTAAATCATTCAACTGTAAGCTTATAACAAGGTGTTTACCAGGGCATAAATATTTAATCACACAAAATATCACTAAAACAAAATCTAGTCTTTCTATCATAGACTAAGGTTATCTCCAGCTCAACGACAAACTGGCGTTAACATGCCAAATATGCCTCTGGGCTTTCTCCAACCGGGCACCATTTTGCACCTACAGTGCAACGCCATTTTTGGCACTGCACTTTAGCTAATCGCTCTTCAGTGGTAAAACTTCCCCTGTCCCCTTTTTATTTTTATTTTTTTTGTTTTGGTCCTTCAGTTTTATTTTCTGTTGTTTTGTACCTATTTTATTTTATTTTTTGTCCATTTTGGTCCATACATTTTGTTTAGTTTGTTTAAATTTAGGTTATGACAACTTTAATTTTTAAAAAATTAATTATTAAAATATAAATACGATTTTTGTATTTAATTATCAAAATAATTAAATGTAATGAAATTGTATTTATTTGTTAAAAAAATAAGGAAAATAATGAATAGTGTACGTTTAGTGTAAAATTTAGTGTTCCGGGTTGAAATAGAAAAGATGGAATAGTGTAACTGTAATTCAAATTTAGTGTAAAAATGAAAATTTAGTATAGAATTTAGTGTATGTAGGTTGGAGATGGTCTAACATAGACACGAGAATTCCAAGAAAATGGTTTCTATAAATTACATAGATTGAACACATTAAGGAGTCATTCAACCTTTTCCCTTTTCATTGTCTTCCTTATTTCCTTTTCCCTTGATGATTGTTATATTCACAGACGAAGCAACAAACTAGTCTAAAAACCCACAATCTCTAGTACAACATAGATAATCATCATAAGTTTATAGATTTCATTTCCACCTTCACGCGTTTCATGAAGCCATCACCACATCTTGAGCATCGTTGCTTTGTTGGACATTTAGATCACTGGTGCGTGGTCATCCTACAACCGCCTTTGTTCTCCCAGTCATTGTACACTTCCAGCCACGAAATTTATAGTCTACACAATTTTAGCGTTAATTTGAGCGAACAGCCTGCATAATTTTTTTTCCATTCCGTCATCAACAGCTAAATATATTGCCAATTCATTAACACATGAATACACAAATGAATTAAAGAATTGTAAACATGTAGCAAGCTATTTGTTTTACAAAAAATTTGAAAATGATTCTCAAGTTCAGAAGGCACACGATTCCGTCAACAATTACCTTCGATAGAAGATGTTACAACCTTCAATCCTCGGAGTGGCTGTAAGTGAAATCGCGTCTGGGAAAGATACAAGTTCGAAATTGAAAGAATGATATCCGCGATTTTGGATTTTCGAATCGGATTATGATTTCCGATTCAGAATCGTTGAGTTACCATTGTGTTTGGGGCGTGATTTTGGGGGAATTGGAATTCAATTACAGGTTTCTCCCCAAATTATTTGGTTTCTTCATGAAGGCATATCTAAAGACTGAAATCCTTTTTCGCATATCATACGCCCTCTTGGAAGAGGAACTTGGATATATCTCTCCGGTTCTTCTCTTGGATGTTCATGGATGCAACAGGAAGATTGGTTAGGGACAGAAATATGAAGAAGATTCAATGGATGCGAGGGCGACATTGATGTTGAGGGGGGATTTTGCAATAGAAGAAAATGTATATAGGAGTGTTGATGGGTTTGAAGAATGATACGAGGTAGTCACGAATCTTTGATTGTTT
Source organism: Ligustrum vulgare (assembly GCA_963555705.1). Taxonomy (NCBI): domain Eukaryota; kingdom Viridiplantae; phylum Streptophyta; class Magnoliopsida; order Lamiales; family Oleaceae; genus Ligustrum; species Ligustrum vulgare. The sequence goes on along the minus strand of OY743168.1, from coordinate 30,140,278 downwards.
TTTTTTTAAAGCTTTGCTACATGTACAAATTGGTTGACAAACTGGATTACTCTCTCCTCACATGGAGGGAATCCACAGTATAGTAATAATTCTTTTTTTAATTTTTGATTTGATATTGATCATTTAAAAGTTGTTGAAAATGTAACTGATCCATTAAATATTATATTAATTAATTCCTAATTTCTCACAACTAATTAAACATGATAATTTTGCAAAACGTTTATTTGAAAATGATTTTTTTAAGATTAAAAATTTTGAAGTGTCAAATATCAAGTCCAAGTTTCACATGTAAGTATCAATCAAAAAACCCAGACTCTGAGACAAAAGGATACATAACTCATTTGGTAGAGTTTTTGGAAGGTCTAAAAGTACTTTTAAAGGTCAAAAGTACTTTCAATAAAAAAAAATGAAGGTGATTGGATGCGATTGAGAAAGTACTTTTTGAGTAGATAAACAATTTTTTAAAGCTGTTTCGGAGAATCTCAAATTTGTAGCTTCTCAAAAAAGTACTTTTACAAAAAATTTGAAATATATAATATCTTATAATGAAATCTACTGTAAACATATTATATTCCATAATTCGCATTAAAAAATTATATTTTATTGATAAATAAAAATTATGTTTTATTAATTAATAAAATTTGAAATATGATAAAAATATATTATTTTTCATAACTTGTATTGAAATATTATATTTTATTGATTAATATTTAATTATGTTTATTAATTAATAAAATTTGAAATATGTTGAAAATATATTTATTTTCATAAATCATATTAAAATATTACTCCATGTTCTCTTTACTGTTTTGAGGTCGTTTTCTATTTTTATTTTCGAAAACACTAAAAACGCGTTCTCTTTACCATTTTCGAAAACGCATTTTGAAAAACAAAAAAAAATTTATACACAAAACGCAAAACGTCCAAAATTTCGTTTTGGACGTTTTGTGTGTATTTCAATAAAAATGTTTAAAATGTAGAAAACGCGTTTTGGGATGATTTATTTATTTATTTTATAAGAATTATCCTAACTTTGAACTGAGCTTAATATAAAATTTTTATTTATTTATTTATTTTTATTATTATTTTTTTAGAATTATCCTAACTTGGAATTAAGCCTAAATAAAGTTTTTTTTTTTGGAGAATTCTCCTAACTTGGAACCAAGCTTAAATAAAATTTTATTGAATTCAATATCAACATTACAAAAAAAATAAAATTAAGTGAGAATTCTTATTGTTATATTTCAAAAAATGCCTTGATAAATGACACTGGTGACTTTGAAAGAACTTGCATTTTCTAGATTTTAATAGAACTAGAGCTTCCTCAAATCCTGAACCTGACCAAGCTGTGTTAATATAGACTCTTAATGCTTACATTAGTGTGTTGCATGTAACCATATTTTCAGTGTATTGTGAAAGAAAATTTGAGTTTGAGCAAGTCTTTCTGCAAGCAAATTAATTAAAAATAGTTTAAGTAGTATTCTGCAAAATTTCAAACAGAACATGTTTTTCAGCTTTTCATTTTCAAAAACAGTTTTCAGAAATGACAAACCAAACGTGTTTTTAGCAAATTTGAAAACAAAAATAAAAACATGAAATACAAAAATCTTCGAAAATGAAAATACAAAATAAAATACAAACAGAACGCCACTTATTATATTTTATAGATTAATATGAAATTATATTTTATTAATTAATAAAATATGAAATATGATGAAAATATATTATTTTCATAACTCATATTGAAATATTATATTTTATTTAGAAATATGATGAAAATATATTATTTTCATAACTCATATTGAAATATTATATTTTATTGATTAATATGAAATTATATTTTATTAATTAATAAAATATGAAATATGTTGAAAATATATTATTTTTCATAACTTGTGTTGAAATATTATATTTTATTGATTAATACGAAATTATATTTTACTTTTATTCAAAACAAAGAAATTATATTTTATTAATTAATAAAATATGAAATTTATTGACAAAATATTTTTTCTATAACTCTTATGAAAAATCTATTGAAATATTAAATTTTTTTTGAACATTATTGAAATATTACAATTCATTAATTAATAAAATATGAAATCTTTTGGAAATATAAATTTTCATAATTAATTAATAAAATATGGAATATATTAAAAATACTGAAATATTATATTTTTTGAATTAACTATAAAAAATTTCATCACAGATTATAACATTGAGATAAAATAATTATTTAATTATTAGTTGACTATGAGATATAATTTAGGTTTTAGTAATATAAAAGTACTTTTATAGTTGTACTGTCAAACAATTAATTTAATATTTACAATATTTTCTGGAAGAACAACCAAACAATCAACTGTATTTTGTCAACACATTTTTAGAAAAAAAATTACTAATAAAAACTCTACTCCAATAAGCTCTATTCACAACAGTCGTGTCAAACGAGCACATAAAGTCGCAAAATTATGCATTAGTGTTTTGATTTTGACTTTCTCACGATTGGACCAAAAACATATTGCCAAATGGCTCCAACGAACTTAGCATTAAAAAAATATTGATAAATATATTTAATAAATGACATGATAATCTTTATTTGTCGTAATAAGCTGACAATACTATGTTGAGGCGTGCCAATTTTTCATCAATCAAGTTGGTCACGAGATCGATTCTCCCTATCAACACTTTCTCGATCAAATTTGTGGCACCGAACTTGCTTAGTGCAATTTATCTGGTTGACGTGGTTTGGAGGCTATTACTGTTGAAATTTTGTATGAAAATTAATTATGCGTAGATACGCGTAATTCGAAGGAAATAAGTTGGAATATTCTAGAATTGTCTAGAATAATTTTAGATGGAAAGTCATGTCTCTTTGGATGAAAAATCGTGACTTTTGGATGTGTTTATTTCCTAATTGGATCGTGCCTTTTCTCGAGACACCTTTCTACATCTATATATTGGATGCCCTATTTGAATTTTTTCATGCATTCACTTTGCATCGCACATTTACATCAAGATGTCGTTTCATTTATCATTTATTTGAGTCCGTGTCTTTCATGCGAATGGAGTTCAAAATAGAAGTTTGGTTCACTGGTCTACGTAATTTGGAGTGCTCCTATTGCGAGACGTAGTCATTGTATCTTGGGAGACGAATTTCGAATAACCGTTAGCACCCGTGCGAGGCATTATCGTCTTAAGGACAAAGAGTCCAACTCTTGCCTCAACCAAATTCATTTTCATGCATTTCATGTCTCTACATTTCTTATTCGATAAGTTGGAATTCGTTTGATCATGCACGTGAAAAAGGTACGTTTATTGGAATATAATTTACGCGTTAATTATTTTTACCAACAATCTTAAGACGATAATTTACTATTTGCAAAATATTTATACTATGCTTTACATACATGAGCATTCTGATTGATAGTGCTAATAGTATTTGCATTGACATTATTCTAATAAATAATGCGTTGATTACATTTATGTTGTATGAGGCATTGATCGCATTAATCTAATTTAAGAATTTCTGCAATCACATATTACCATATATAAAGCACGTAAATCAAAATCATGGAAGTCATCAAGCTTGTGCATTCCAATTGGCCATTATCATATGTGCATATTGATAATTTCGTTTTTCTAGCCAAATGAAGTGTCTATTCAATGTTAAAAGATGGTTGCGCCAATGGTTGTCTTTCAAAGAAGTAGATGACCATCCATCATGTGTTAATTATTTTAAACTGTTAACATTGCCTTCTCATCTCAAGGCCCCAGTTTTCTTTGATCCTACTGGTATCTTTTGATGTAGGATATGATGTTCTATCTTTTGATGACTTTCAAAAGGAAAAAATGCCTTGATATTGGTGTTTATTCCAATCACTTGTTTCCCCAAAGAAGTGAAACTGTGTACATAATTCAAATGACTTTTATCATGTGCCCGAGCATTTATTAATTCCAACATCTTATATATGCTTAAAAATGCTCTACTCATGTTTTTTTGAAGGCGACATTTCATGCACGCAGCACCTTGTGGTTAGATGGATGTTCTTCAAGTATATATATTTGACATTGGCATTTTGATAAATTGCATCAATTGTCAACTCTTGTGGTTTGTTCAAATATGGAAAAATGTGTTTCCAACATGTGTATGTATTGCACAAACCAATGCATAAGTTATCCTCGTAATCACGTGGTGCAACTCGCAACTCGCAAATTGAATTTGAATCTATATATATATATATATATATGTTGACCGCGACCAAATTTGAATGGTTAAATTATTGTAAGGTCAATGTTGGTGCTAAATGGGATTGCAATGTACTTAAATATGAAAGTAACATATTTCATACATTGACGTTCCTAATCATTTTGTATGTTGACTAGGTGAAATAAAGTTATTTTTTCAGTGGATATATAAATAATATATGTAGTTGAACCTTAAAAGAGTTGATGAACTCTAAAATTCAAGTTTTACCCAAGATTTATGAAGGGTAACATTACTACTTGCACATGTATTTCTAACTGAGAAATTGAGGTGGTAACTTATTTTACAAGTTACAATCTTTATACCTTATAAGTCATAGAAAATGTTCTATGGAGATTGAAAGGTAGAAATTCTTTATACTAGTTTTATAAGTATAAGGATGGTTTATAATAACCAAAAATAGTTGAAATTGGGACAAGATCGTTTATTGCATAGATATCGATATGCAATAATTAATAATAGTATTGAATATTCTAAGATATTTGTAAGTTGTAATGATAATGATTTACTGACATAAATTGAATATCAATTACCAGAGATTGAAGAATCCACTGGTTAAGAAACCTTGGTAATTTGATGAAAATGACTTGTAATTGTAAATTTAATAGGTCAAAGGACTTGAGTTGCGATTTCACATTAAGGATTTAATTGCATATTGAGTACTCAAGGTCCTGAAATCTGCAACTTTGGCCTTAGAAGTTTTCCAAGATTATTGATTTAGTCCTTCGAGTTCTAAACTTTAAAAATCTAAGTCCTTAAGGTTCTTGATTTTATGATTTAATCCATATAGTGTTGGATTTAAAATCTTATCTCAATCGTGTCGAGTCGTTGTTCGAGTATATATCAAAACTTGAACTTCATACTACCCATGAAGTTTGAGGGTGGCTTTGCTTTCTGATGCAAACCACGTAGCAATTGTAGCTACGCAACCCACAAATTATTGGAATCGATCCAAGAACGCCAAGAACCTCGATTTATGGATCCAATAAAAATTAATTGAACCAAGCAACCAATACAATCACTGGGATATATTGACCTCTTGATCACAAACAATAATAATTCTCATCGAGATTTGAACAAACAAGATTAACTCGAAAGTTCGGATTTTATTCAATAAAGAATAAAGGTTGTGAAAGCAAATAGCCTCTCAATTAATATTATCAAAGTTGTGTAATGAATAATGAAAATTACATCCCTATAAATAGGGTCAAAACTAGGTTAAAGAGTTCTAATTAAACAAGGAAACAACTACCTAAAAATAAGGAAATAAAAAACCCTAAAATTCACGCGTATTCGATTTTACGGCCGTGGCTAATTTCCTTACGGCCGTAACCTTGCTTCTGATTCACTCTTACGGCCGTGACAATATGACTTACGGCCGTAAGTCCAAAAACGTCCAAATTCCAATTTTAAGCAGAAACTCCATTACGGTCGTGATACTCAACCTTTACGGCCGTGATTGCTTATGTCTCGCAAAATCAATTTTCAGCAGAAAGTTGGTTACGGCCGTGAGGAAATATATGTTACGGCCGTAATATTGAAAATTCACATTTTTCTTCGACGGCTTGAATGATGTTGATCCACTCGTCGTTTTGACTCGGCCCCAACATGGAACTTGCTTCTTTTGATGACACGAACATTGTTTTGGCCATTGTTTCTTGAACTAGCTTGTCCATTGCTTCCTTGGCCCTCTTTGTCTGCAATCGAGTCATCGGCCCTCCTCTGACCTTCAACGGATCTTTGTCCGGGCTTGTATCCGTGGTCTGGATCACATCATCCCCTCCCTCTTCGAAAGGATTCGACCTCAAATCTGTACCTGCATCAAACGGAGGTAGATCAGAAACATTAAAGGAAGCCGAAACATTATACTCACCAGGAAGGTCTAATTTATAGGCATTGTTGTTGATCCTTTCAATCACTTGGAATGGACCATCCCCTCGCGGTTGTAACTTTGACTTGCGCTGTTCTGGAAACCGCTCCTTTCTCAAATGTACCCAAACCCAATCACCGGGTTCAAAAATGATGCCCTTTCTTCCTTTGTTAGCCTGCGAAGCATAATGTTCATTTTTCTTTTCAATCGCCAACCTCACCTTGTCGTGGAGTGCTTTAACCATCTCAGCCTTTTTCTTGCCATCTAAACTACTACGTTCATTCACAGGTAAAGGAATTAAATCCAATGGTGTTAGCGAATTAAAACCATAAACTATTTCAAATGGTGAACAAGAAGTAGTAGAATGTATAGCCCTATTATATGCAAATTCAATAAATGGTAAACACTCTTCCCAATTTTTCAGATTTTTATTGATTATCGTACGCAACAATTGAATCATTGTCCTATTTACTACCTCGGTCTGTCCATCGGTCTGTGGGTGACAAGTTGTAGAGAAAAGTAGTTTTGTTCCTAATTTGTTCCACAAGACTCTCCAAAAATGACTAAGGAATTTAACATCCCTATCCGAGACAATACTTTTAGGCACCCCATGTAAGCGCACGACTTCCCTAAAGAAAATTTCAGCTATGTTTGTAGCATCGTCAGTTTTGTGGCATGGTATGAAATGTACCATTTTACTAAAGTGATCTACTACCACAAAAATTGAATCTCTTCCCTTCTTAGTCCTAGGTAATCCCAAAACAAAATCCATAGAGATATCGACCCAAGGTTCACTAGGTACGGATAAATGCATATATAATCCATGGGGTTTAATCCTAGATTTAGCCTTCTTACAAGTAGTGCACCTATTACAAACCCGAACCACATCAATTTTCATCTTAGGCCAATAGAAATGTTCACTTAGGATTTCGATGGTCTTTTTAATTCCAAAATCACCCATTAGACCTCCACTATGGGCCTCCCTCACAAGTAACTCCCTCATTGAACACCTAGGGACACACAATTTATTTTCTCGGAATAAATAATCATCATGTTTAAAAAATTTATCCACAGCCCCTTTACCACATGACTCATAAACACTAGAAAAGCCCGGATCACTAACATACATGTCCTTAATGTATTCAAATCCAAGCAATTTAGAATTTAAAGAATTTAAAAGAACATACCTCCTAGACAATGCATCTGCCACCACATTTTCCTTACCTTGTTTGTATCGGATGACATAGGAAAATGTTTCGATGAGTTCTACCCACCTTGCATGTCTCCTACTCAGCTTAGCTTGACCTCTCAAATGCTTCAAGGATTCATGATCAGTGTGTATCACGAACTCCCGTGGCCATAAGTAATGTTGCCATGTCTCCAAAGCGCGCACAAGTGAGTATAACTCCTTGTCATATGTGGGGTAATTAAGTGCAGCCCCTTTTAGTTTTTCACTAAAATAGGCGATTGGCCTTTGATCCTGCATTAAAACAGCTCCAATGCCTAGCCCTGAGGCATCACATTCAATCTCAAAAGCCTTGTCAAAGTTAGGAAGTGATAAAACCGGTGCTTCACACAACATATTTTTAATAGTCTCAAATGCATGCTCATGTTCTACTCCCCATTTAAAACCTACACTTTTTTTTGACAATTTCTGTGAGTGGTGCGGCAATCGTGCTAAAATTTTTAACAAAGCGCCTATAAAAACTAGCCAAGCCATGAAAACTCCTAATCTCAGTTATGCTTTTAGGTGTTGGCCATTCTTTAATAGCTTTGATTTTTTCTTCATCTACTTCTATTCCTTTAGCACTAACCACATAGCCAAGAAACACAACTTTTTCCATGCAAAAATCACACTTTTTAAAATTAGCAAAAAGTTGCTCTTGTCTTAAAACCACAAGCACACACCTAACATGCTCCACATGCTTATTCAAAGTTTTACTATATATCAAGATATCATCGAAGTAAACTACAACGAATTTACCTATAAATGCACGTAAAACATGATTCATTAAACGCATAAATGTGCTAGGTGGATTAGTAAGTCCAAAAGGCATTACCAACCATTCATACAGGTCATACTTAGTTTTAAAAGCAGTTTTCCACTCATCTCCTTCTTTCATTCGAATTTGATGATAACCACTTTTAAGGTCAATTTTACTAAATATGCTAGAGCCATGCAATTCATCCAACATATCATCTAACCTAGGAATAGGATGACGATACTTTACCGTTATGTTGTTGATGGCCCTACAATCGACACACATTCTCCAAGTCCCGTCCTTTTTGGGCACAAGTAACACGGGGACGGCACAAGGACTCATACTTTCCCTTATATACACTTTGCTCATCAAGTCCTCCACTTGCCTTTGGAGCTCCTTCGTCTCCTCGGGGTTACTTCGATAAGCGGGGCGGTTCGGAATGACTGCTCCAGGTACAAAATCAATTTGATGTTCAATACCTCGAATGGGTGGTAACCCACTAGGTATGTCATCGGGAAATATATCGTCAAATTCCTGCAATAAAGAAATAGCCAAACTAGGGAGGGATTTGTTAGTTTCATCAAATGCAAGGAATGATTCCTTGTATAGCAAAAGAACCATTGGCCGTTCTTCCATGAATGCCTTTTTTATTTCACTCCTTTTTGCTTAGAAACTCATTTTTCTTTCTTTTCTGGCACTCTTCGCTCCCTCTCCTTTTTCTGAGGTATGTACCCCAACACTCATTTTTTCTCTCGCCTCTCCTTTTTCTGGAGTCGTGGCTCCAACTCTCTTTTCCTCTCCTTTTTCTGAGGTCGTGGCCTCAATTCTCTTTCTCTCATTTTCCTTCACTCTTTTTTCTTCATCATTTTTCATTTTTATTTGATCTTCATACACTTGTGACGGTGTCAATGGTGCAAGTGTAATGGTCTTTCCCCCTTTGGTAAAGCTATACCTATTTTTATACCCATCATGCGTTACCTTCCTATCATATTGCCAAGGTCTCCCCAACAAAATGTGTCCGGCATACATAGGAACCACATCACACATAACATCATCCACATAGCTACCAATAGAAAAACTCACCAACACCCTCCTATTCACCTTAATTTCTCCACTATCATTTAACTATTGAAGCCTATAAGGTTTAGGATGTTTTAACAAAGGTAATCCTAATTTTTCCACAAGTATAGTACTAGCGACGTTAGTGCAACTACCACCATCAATAATCATACTACATACCTTGTTATTAATGCGACATCGTGTATGGAATATGTTTTCCCGTTGTTGTTCCAAATCATCCGTGTTGACTTGAGCACTAAGAGCTCGCCTTGCCACCAATAACTCGCCATGCTCCCCGGATAACACATCCTCATCATCACATATTTCCTCCAATGCCGGCATATCGCTATAATCCTCTTCCTCACTATCACTCTCCATGGCTCCATCCTTCCGCACAAGTATCACTCGCCTATTAGGACATTGAGATGCCACATGTCCTCTCCCCAAACATTTGAAGCATTGAATGTCTCTACTCCTAGATGGTTGAGGTTCCCCTTTAGGTACGAGTTTATTAACTTGTTCCTTCTTCCCTTTTGGTGCCTCAAACTTCCCTTTTGGTACTTCAAACTTCCCTTTAGAAACAACCCCATCTCCTTTACTTTCCCACTTCGGCTTCCAAGAAGAATTAGAACCAGATTGATACCTTGCTGTTCCCTTTTTCTTTATTTGCTTCTCCACCTTTATAGCCATGTGCAACATATCTTCCATTTCCAAATAATGTTGTAGTTCAACCACATTATCTATATCCCTATTCAACCCATTCAAAAATCGAGCCATCGTAGCCTCCCTATCCTCTTCTACATTAGCTCTAATCATCAACATCTCCATCTCCTTATGATAATCCTCCACACTCTTTGATCCTTGGTATAGACTTTGTAATTTTTGATGAAGCTCCCGATGGTAATGACTAGGAACGAACCTCTTTCTCATGATAGCTTTTAACTCATCCCAAGTACTAACGGACCTCTCGCGATTCCTCCTCCTAGAAGTCACCAATTGATCCCACCAAGTAATAGCGTAATCGGAGAATTCAAGTACAGCTACCTTAACCTTTTTCTCTTCCGAATAAGTGTAGCAATTGAAAATTAATTCCATCTTCTTTTCCCATTCTAGGTATGCTTCCGGATCACTCCTACCCTTGAATGACGGAATTGTCATTTTGATGTTGCTCATACTACCATCCATTCTATCGCCACCAAGATCTCTATCCCTTCTTCCATGCCTAACTACTCTATCCACAATTGCCCCATCGTCAAAATCACTACCTTCTTCATTCTCATCGATCCCCTCCACTCTACGACCTTGCCCGCCTTGCCTACGGGCATTAGGCACTTCCCGAGGTTGCTCAAGCCTTTCTAACCTACCTAACACATCCCCAAACAACCGCTCAAACCGTTGTACCATCTCTTCCGTCATGTTGGCTCGATCGTTGTTTTTTGTAGTAGAAGATTGTTCAGACATCCTAAAACTAAATATTATATACCTCACGTGTATTTCGCTCGTGTATCACTCAAAGTTGGCTTTTACCCTCTATTGATCTCACATCTCTGCCTTTTTCCACTCAATAGCTTTCACCCCAATTGCTTGAAAGAACGAACCCGAACTCAAACAAGTTTAAGCCCGAATGATTCAAATCGAGTAAGAGTGAGAATTTATGAATTTGTTGGAAAACTTGAAGAAGACCTTTAGAGATTTGAATTTTGACTCTTATAAGGGACTTGACACTTTTATGGAAACTAAGATTTTTTCAAGAAAGTAATTCTTGAAATCAAATATCAGCTATTTTAATTGGACTGAGACTTTTCTTTTTTTTCTTCTCGAAAATTCAACTACGAGAAAGACGCAACAAACGAAATTTAATTTGGATAACAAACGAAGGAAATAACGACTATTGAATTTTTTGTGACACTTTTCTGGATTAAAGACTCAAAAACTGGAAGAACACGAAGAACAAGAATAAGAAACTCAAGAAAACAAAAACAAAGATATAACCTTGATTTTTGGAGCCTAAGCTCTGATACCAGATGATGCAAACCACGTAGCAATTGTAGCTACGCATTCCACAAATTATTGGAATCGACCCAAGAATGCCAAGAACCTCGATTTATGGATCCAATAAAAATTAATTGAACCAAGCAACCAATACAATCACTGGGATATATTGACCTCTTGATCACAAACAATAATAATTCTCACCGAGATTTGAACAAACAAGATTAACTCGAAAGTTCGGATTTTATTCAATAAAGAATAAAGGTTGTGAAAGCAAATAGCCTCTCAATTAATATTATCAAAGTTGTGTAATGAATAATGAAAATTACATCCCTATAAATAGGGTCAAAACTAGGTTAAAGAGTTCTAATTAAACAAGGAAACAACTACCTAAAAATAAGGAAATAAAAAACCCTGAAATTCACGCGTATTCGATTTTACGGCCGTGACTAATTTCCTTACGGCCGTAACCTTGCTTCTGATTCACTCTTACGGCCGTGACAATATGACTTACGGCCGTAAGTCCAAAAACGTCCAAATTCCAATTTTAAGCAGAAACTCCATTACGGCCGTGATACTCAACCTTTACGGCCGTGATTGCTTATGTCTCACAAAATCAATTTTCAGCAGAAAGTTGGTTACGGCCGTGAGGAAATATATGTTACGGCCGTAACATTGAAAATTCACATTTTTCTTCGACGGCTTGAATGATGTTGATCCACTCGTCGTTTTGACTCGGCCCCAACATGGAACTTGCTTCTTTTGATGACACAAAGATTTTTTTGGCCATTGTTTCTTGAACTAGCTTGTCCATTGCTTCCTTGGCCCTCTTTGTCTGCAATCGAGTCATCGGCCCTCCTCTGACCTTCAACGGATCTTTGTGCGGGCTTGTATCCGTGGTCTGGATCACATCACTTTCTTCAGATTATAATAACGAAATTTTAAACATTGTTGAACTGCACTATTCCCGGGGAAATTTGTTGGTACCATATTGTGACATGGTTGTCCAATGTAAGGATTTATATCCACTAGTAAATGTGTTTACTATGCTAGTGCGGTATTTGAAAATGTTCCAAATCATTATGAATTTGAAGATGAGTTTTCGGAACTAGAGCTTTAGATAAAAAGAGAAATAAGTATTTTATGTCAAGAAATTTTGGAAGCTTATTTATTCGATATCCTAGACTTTTGGGGGCTACAAATAACTATAATGAAGCTTCGACTAAAGTGATAGAAGCATGTTGGCTTCAGAGTTTCAAAAGTGACAAGTACCTGCTACATTGATTGATTGTGTCTCAAACGGTATAGATCATCTTGTTTTGAAATTGATCTTAGATAGTATTATTTTGTAGATCCACTATGTCGAAAAAGCTAACCAAGAGATTATCAAATTGCTGATCGAAAGGAATGAGATTAAAGCTTACTACACATGTAATCTTTGTAATGATAACTCAACCATGCTGACTGGAGATCCCAAGAACTTGGTTCAATGAGACAACTAAGTTACAAAGACTTCGTTAAGTACTTGGGATTAAATTCCTACACATTCCTATAATCAAACCAAAGTGCTTTTTGCAGAGTATCTAGGTTAAGCTTAACTTTTAATGATTCTTATATCTTGGATAAACCAAGTGGGGTAGGGACGACTACTCCTAATAGGGGATCACCTATATAAGTAAGAAGTGGAGCCTCTTCTAAGAGAATGTTTCAAGGCTTGAATTCTCTAAAAACCCTTATGAATTCAAGGCTTGAATTCTCTAAAAACACTTATAAAATCAAGAATTGTTCAGGACCAAAATGAACACAACTGTGAGAATCAAAAGTGTTAGGGAAGATATTGTGTGAATACTATTATCTTGTTTTAAACCAACGACTGAACAGTTCAAGACATCATGTTCACTAATTAGCCAAGTAAATCCGAGAGTATTTCACTAAGGCAGGTTCAAAGCCAAAAGCTACATCTCTTGATGCAATAGCTTTCCGCTTGTACTCTCCTCAATGTCTGCATAGTCTTTGTATTAATTTTCATCCATGTGGGGGATTATTGGAATTTTGTATGAAAATTAAGTATGCGTAGATACGCGTAATTCGTAGGAAATAAGTTGGAATATTCTAGAATTGTCTAGAATAATTTTAGATGGAAAGTCATGTCTCTTTGGATGAAAAATCATAACTTTTGAATGTGTTTATTTCCTAAGGGTTGTGTCTTTTCTTGAGACACCTTTCTACATCTATATATTTGATGCCCCATTTGGATTTTTTCATGCATTCACTTTGCATCGCACATTTACATCAAGATGTCGTTTCATTTATCATTTATTTGAGTTCGTGTCGTTCATGAGAAAGGAGTTCAAAACAGAAGTTTGGTTTGATGGTCTAGGTAACTTGGAGTGCTCCTATTGCAAGACGTGGTCGCTGTATCTTGGGAGACGAATGTCGAATAATTGTTAGCGTCCATGCGGGGCATTATCGTCCTAAGGACAAAAGGTCAAACTCTTGCCTCGACCAAATTCATTTTCATGCATTTCATGTCTCTACTTTTCTTATTCGGTAAGTTGGAATTTGTTTGATCATGCATGTGGAAAAGGTACATGACGAGAAAATTTGATTTAAAACTATGAAAAACATACGCGTTAGAATTATGAATCCATTTTGATTCTATCATCCATATTTTAACCAAATCATTTAAATACAATTCTTGGGTTTTGAAAATCCATATTCCAAATATTGTTAAAACTCTCTTTCGTACAAGAATTAACACATTTTCCTATACACGACTTGACTATATTTCAATGGAAAATTTGAATGTATAGAAAAACATTACAAGATTTGTGAATATTATTGCAGATAACACAAAGCATATGGATATATTTCTATCCCCTATCGGACTTTGTGGCAATTGAAACATGTCTAATGAAATCTTAATCTTTCGAACTTAAGAAATCATCACACACATCAATCATATAATAGTAGTTTGTCATGAAATCATATGATAATAAAAGCACGAATCAATTGCTCAAACCATAAATTGTATAAAATAAATAATAGATTAAAACATGAATTCAAGAATTCAAAACTTCATCACAACTCTAGCACTACGAACCTAGCCTAGAAACATAATTGAATAGAAATCACAAAAAAAGTAAAAGGATGTCACCCCGTTTATCTTCTTGTTCTTTGGTCTTCAATTGTGCTCTTGATGTGGTATGGATCCCTAGCAATTTGACAGCGTTTTAACATGAATTGAGCGAGTTGGGAACCCCTAATGTGTTTTTGTTGTTCATTATTTGTAGAAATCGAAAAGTGTCTGAAAATCAAGTCCAATATGGCTTCCAAAAGAGTTCTAACCGAACAAGGAAAGTTACATTCGCGAGATATCTTTTGTCACTGCACATCATTCAGTAGTTTGATCATATATTTCTATTCCCTTATCATATTGAGGTGATTCAAAGTGAGTTAGAAATATAACTTAAAGGGCTACAATTATTCTCGAAATAGGATTTTTCCAATTCAAATGTTTACTACCCAGAAATTAGCTCTCAAAGTCCAACTAAAAATCTACCAGAAATCTTGTTTGATTGAAATAAATTTATGGTAATATTATTATCATATTTCATTCCTTTTTGACTTCTAATTGTATCCAATTCACTCCTAGCAATCTTCAAGTATCGTATCATGGTCAGAATCAATCATTAGTATTTACAACTTGGTCATTCTTCATTTGGTTTGTATACTTTAATCCTTAAACTTTTAATTTCTTCCAATTTTGATTTCTTATTTGATTTTTTTTTTCAATTAAGCCCTTGATTTACTTCATCAACTATGCATTTGCACAATTGAGCTTTTATTCATCCAATTGACTTGATGTTGCTTCAATTCCTTTATTTTCTCGACTTTGGGATATTTCTGAAATATAAACAAATAATAACAAAATCAATAGAAAATATTCTTAAACGAACGTATAAAATCCTATTTTTATGATAGAAATAAGTGTATAATATACACTTATCACTTCTCCTGTAGGTTACCAAAAATTACTCGTATGAGAAATATCTATAATACACAAAATCATTTGATGAGGTCAACATTATGAATAATTTATGATACAAGTTGTGGTCTCATTTACAATCGTTAATGTATGTATAGCTAATTTACGAAAGCATATTTATATAAACTAGTAATCGCACCCGTGCGATGTACGAGGTGATATAATTGACAATTATTTATTAAGTAAGTTGTAAAAATACAATGCCCGACAAAAATAACACAATGAACAACAAAAAATTACTTGCATTAAAAAATTGTGAATAATTTATAATTTTCTTTCTCCTAATAATATTTCTTTCTTGGTCTAATATCCTTGTATGAATATTAATGCTGTAAAAAATCATAACCTTAACGTGACAAGATCTAATGATACTTGATCACTGAAAAAGATGAATGAATTCGCCTTGGATGACCTGCAAAAAGGCAAGGAGGATTCTCCTCGTCGTCCATCCGGTATGAGAATTAGTATTCTGGAAAACAGTAGAGAGAAAATATATAACTGGAAAACGTAAAGAATAATGAATAAATTATATGTGATTAAAGGAGCTGTATTTATAGGGCTGAAAAGCCCATAACCTTTTCTAATTAAAGAAATAGTCCTTTTAATATAAACTTACCTTTTATGAGGAATTCTAACCTTACAAGAATTGTACTTCCCCCCCTTTTTTTAGGACGTTTCCTTGCTGGTTATGCACCCTCTTTGGGGGGGGGGGGGGGGAAGAAGGTAGCCCATTGATGATGCCCATAAATGAATATTATTTAGAGTCCCACTTGTGTTGGGTTTCAAGGGAAAATGTGGTCGAGATAGGCCGACCATACCATATTTCGTGAATGAGTTGTTGACGAGGTCGGGTATGCCCGACCCAAGCTAGAGGATAGCCTGGGGTAAGATGCTGACTTAAGAATAAACAGATTTGAGAATTTAACCAGGCCCGGCCAAAAGTGATTGGGTAATAAGGCCGGCCCTATTATCAGGATGGGCCGACCCTGTGTATTCCAAATCCACGGCCCGTATTAAGTTGATGTAAAAATGTATCGATCAAATATCATAAATTTTCTTAGCACAAAATAAAATAAAGAAAAGATAAGTAACTTGCATGCATAAATTGTACATTCATATAAAATGAAAAATACTCAAAAAATAAAATATAAAGTTACGACTTCCACATTTCTTTTAACAGCTAATTGTTCATTTTCTAAGTTTATTTAGGCAAAGTAAGATCTGGACATGTGACATATTCTACGCTTTACAATTTTGATTTGATGAATAAAGTCGAGCTTACGGTTAATTGGGTTCTAAAACTTGAAATATTTACAATTTTCAAATTATAAAATGAAATAAATAGGCTAATAGACATTCGCGGAATTAATTAATCGACTTCCCGAACAGCACTGTCGATTAGATACAATTAACCATATGTACAAAAAAAAAAAAAAAAAAAAAAAAAAACTAAACATTTAAATTTATAAATGTGGGCTTAGCAGCAAGACATAATATTTTATCACCCCTATAGAATTGATTTTTAAAAATTATTTTTTTCAATGTTCATTATTAACCATAGGTTCTTTAAAAACTTATTTTTCACAATTGCACTTACTACTTTTTAATCACACATTCTAAAAAATAAATTAATTTTCAACTTCTACTTCCAACCACTCAGTTGATTGATTTGATAATTATTTAATTTTTTATACCACTTTCCTTCACTTCCAACTACACTTTTAATTTTTTTTTTAAATATAGTCTCTATCGAACATACTCTTATTCTATGGTTTTCAATGCAAGATTAATTTTTATTGTTCATCAAGTAGTCGAAGGATGTGTTACCGAAAAAAATTGTACATGTTAGATAAATGTGTTAACCATATTCAATTTTAAAATAGAATGAGTTTTTAACACCTTCTATTTTTTTATTTTTGATAAAATTCAATGAACTAACTGTTAAATTATGTAATATATATATTACAAATTGAATTAACGAGTTTATCGAAAACTAAAGTTGTAGAAATTAAAAGGATAATTGAATTTATATAGAAAGATCAGATATCTATTATTTCTTTCAATTTGATAAGAAAAATATTCGATATTAATTATTCAGGTCAAATTGAATTTAAATAAGAAAGGAAGATGTATCTTTTTAGGACTTAAATGAGATGAATCAAAAAGATTGGATATTGAAAAAAGTAAAAAGTATAATTAAAAATTTTAACTTTAGTATTTGAGACAATTTTACGAATGATATATTTAGAATTTGTTCTCATTTGTTAGTTTGTATTAAATTTATCGTTGAGATTTTTAATTTGACATCTATGTTGCATATTTTTGACTTCAAAATAATACAATTATTATTAAAAGAATAAAAATAATCAATAATTTGAATTTTTATTTCATGATTTTTTCTCACAAATCCATAAATCATTTATTATAACTGCATTAATTGAACTCTCCTAATTTAACTATTAAAATAAATTGATAAAGTTAAGAAATTTCCTAAAATGGAAGGTAAAAATAGGCGAAAAACTATGTGCGTAAAATGGTAACGGTTATCCTATTATATATGTATGTATGTATGTATAGATTATCTACGACTGAAAACATGTGTTGACAAGTCGTATGTTATTTTTTGTTAAAATCCCACGTCTTCTTTTGTAACTCTTTCAATTTAAAAATTTTCATATCATGATTAATTTAAATAATCTTATATCATAAAATATGAATTTCATTTGCATTAAAATGAGATAAAATCATACTAAGTTGTCGTTTAAACTTTGACTTCTATGTTAGAAAGTATGAATTTACTTTGTAACCTCTGTTTGGCAAAATTTGTTTATAAATTTTGTTTATAAACGATCATTATCTACGATTGAAAACATGTGTTGACAAGTCGTATGTATATTTTTCGTTAAAATCCCACGTCTTCCTTTGTAACTTTTTCAATTTAAATATTTTCATGATCAATTCAAATAATCTTATACCATAAAATATGAATTTCATTTGCATTAAAATGAGATAAAATGATGTGATCCGGGATAGGACCTCAAAGAAGAGATCAAATCACGGGCGACGCAACAATATTCTACATAGGAAAATGAACAAATTGCATGCTGGAGTCAAGCTGAGAAAACGAACGAATCAAGCCGAGTTGGAAGATCAAAGTTTCAGTGTCAGTAACATATTTATGGCCGTAAGGGCCATATGTCACGGTCGTAACCTCCTCCCGGATGAAAATGTAGGATTTCAAGACTTTTGAACTCGCGGCCATAACCTTAGGATAGAATTACACTTACGGCCGTAATTTCCATCTTCACGGTCGTAACTGCTCAACAGGATAAGATTTCATAGAATTTTATTTTCTTTTTCGTTTTAGTTATTTTAGTACAATCAGAACTCTTTTTTGAACTCATTAGCGGCTAGGGCTAGTTGTTAGGTTGTTTTCTGCTTATTTATATTCTATTTTTCATTCATTGTAAAACAGACTTTGTATTTAATAAATAGTTTTTATTGAGGATTCATTAAAATTATAAGTGGATTCCTATATTTCTTCGAACTTATTAAGATTATAATCTTGTGACGTTCACAATCAGAAACTTATCAAGGAAAACTGGACAATTCCTTGTAGCGTTTCGCAAGTCTTGGTTCTTCAATCCGCATCTTCGATTCCGCGTCGTGATTGTCGGGTCAATATTCCACCGTCCATCCACACAACCTGGGTTCGGAACTTTTCAGCATTTATTTCGCGCATCTCAAATCGTATCATAAAATCATACTAAGTTGTTGTTTAAACTTTAACTTCTATGTTAGAAAGTATGATTTTACTTTATAATCTCTGTTTGGCAAAATTTGTTTATAAATTTTGTTTATAAACAATCACATGACAAAATTTTATTTGATAATTTTTTAAAAAATCAACAATTTTAATTGATAAAAAAAAAATTTCCACCTTTTTTGACTTTTCAAAAAAAAAAGGGTAACAAAATATTGTCACGACACTATTTATAAAACAATATTTATAAACGATTTGCCCAACAAAAGTTAAAAACAAAATAAATAATAATGGCAAATAATTTTGAAAAGGTTGAATTCACATAATGGGATGGTCGAAAAGACTATATGGCCTCTGGCTATTGGTTGAGACGCTGAGGGCTAGCATGTCTTACACTGTTCTCAGCATTTTCTCAAATTATTTTTTATTAGTCATAAATTTTTTAAAATCAATTTTTAATCATGTATTTTATATTGAGAACATCACAATCTTTATTTATAAGAACAAATTTTTACAAAACAGAAGCTTATGAATATGGAATTCACAATGTTTTCTTTAGAGGTTTTGTCACACTCCATCTAATAGATTTACATTTTTGAAAAGGAATTCCAATCCTACATCATATCATATCCTAATATTAACTTATATTAAAAGAGGCTATGAGAAAATATTATTCATATACAACTATTCATAAGGCATCATTAAGGACATCAATTGAAGTTTTTTTTTTTTTTTTCCACATTTCCTATTTCATCCTCCTATCCTAATCCTAACTATATTAAAAAGAGGATAAGAGAAAATACTATTCATACAAAACTATTCATAAGGTATATCAATTACATCAATTACATTTATATTTTACAAGTTCCTAAATTTTGCCATTTAGTCATCGAACAATCCAATTGTCAATTTTATTATTTAGTCATCGAACTCGATTGTCAAATTTATCTCCCTAAATTCATGAATTCTATGCAATTATTATTTCCCCACACACACACACACACACACACACACACACACACACACACACACAAAGAGTGAGTGTTATTCTATAGCTATTTCAAATGATCTCTTAATAATGTATTTCATCTTTCAATTATTTTTTCTTTCGTTTAGTTGACTTTGTAGGCTGAAATGAGGCCGCAATAACAAGATCTTTATATCAATATGATGCTCTCACGTAGTACTTTATAACACTATTTTCGAATTATAAAACTGTCAACTGTGACAAAAATTATAGGCATTTAAAATGGTCCTGCAACAATATATTTTTCATTTTGTTCATGCTTCTACTTTTGTCTCAATTTTGACATATGCACTCTAAACAAAGCTAGATCTTTAATGCATCACTTCGACAAGCTTATAAAAAAACTACAAAATTATATTTTCAAGATCATATAACGACTTTAAAATATATAGCGAATGCAAATCCAAAAAATTCTTATAATTATTGGTCCATAAAAATCTATTTTTCAATTTCCTTGTACGTGTTAACTTTCACCCTATTTTCAAAATCATGCATGCTTTAGACAAAAAATATCTCCCTATTTTGTCATTTTTTTATTTTTTAAATTCCTTTTTATTGGTTAATTTTATGGGCTCAAATAAAATCGTAATAACAAGATCTTGATATCAATGTGAAACTCTCACACAATTTCGAATTATTGAATCGTTAATCTACGTATATCTTCTAATATAACTCTTTAACATATATAATCTAACTCTTTTAACATAGATACATATATTAGCGTGTGTTTGAAACTCATTATTTCAAATAATTTTAATTTTAATAGTGGAATTTTGAAAATTGTGTGGTTAGAAATTATGAAATTTTTTAGTTTATGTGTAGATTATTTTATTAGTAAAATGTGTGATTAAAAATTAATTTTGAAAAAAATGAGTTATTGAATAATGAGTGTCAAACAAGGGGATAATTTATCTAACTCTGTTGTAGTCAATTCTCAATTTTCACGATGTTATCAAGATAATGGAAATGGAGCTTGGAGATGGATGGATTTTTCACAAGAACTGTAAGGTTGTCAATCTAGTTCATATTTTCACTATTTTTGTAAGTCTTTATATGTTTTCAGTTTTCGTGTCACGTCTAAATCCTAAATAACCGACTAGATTAAATAATGATTTATGGATGTTCTGATTTAAAATAATTTTTTTTAAAGTTAAGATGTAATATATTTGTTAGCATAACCTTCTCGTTTTGTCTTTTCTTCATCTTTACAATCTTCTTACCTGTTGACGCTATTATATACACAATTATTACCACATTCCGTGCATTGCACGTCATTGGTCATTTGAAACGATGCCGTTTTTACCATTTTTTTAGTCAGTATAAAGCACTTGGCGATAAGGCTGTGTTTACACCTTCATTTGGTTAGAAAATTCAAATCATGGAAAATATTTATCACCTTTTGTATTTATTTAGTGTTTAATTAAAAAAATATGCCTTGAAAAATATTTTCTTAGGTACAACCATTTAAAATACAACTACTTGAAAATATTTTCTTGCCTATTTGATGAGAAGAAATTTTCCACCTTGGGTGAAAAAGTCTTTTGCGTCACATTTGATCATTTTTATTTTTGTTAATTAACTTATTTTTTTTCCAGAAACTAACATTATTATTATCAAGTACAAATGAGTGAAAAATAAAAAAAAAAATATTAAAATAGTTAAATTTTGATTTATTTGTCACAGAAAATAATATCAATCAAACAACAAAATTAGAAAAACCTCCCACTTTTCACCTAGAAAATTAATCTAACCAAACACTTCCAATTGACATTTTACAGGAAAATAATTTCTAGGCAAATCAATTTCTAGAAAATATTTTCTTATCATCTATTTTTCATCTTAAATAAATCTCTTGAAACCTAATGCTCTTCTAGCCGTCGACGTCGCCGACTCCTTTTTTCTCCAGTCATCGCTCGTTTCTATAACTTCCGATTTGTTCTCTGATGGGTATCTCGTTCTCCCAAATTAACCTCTTTGTGATCTAACAATGGCATCTTAAAACCTTAATCCAACTCAAACCCCACGGTATCCCAAAGTTATCGATTCCAATTATCAAACAATTCATCCTCCAAATTCCTCCTCTATACACCTCTACCCTACCGTCGACCCTGTGCAGAACCTCTTCCCTTACAACTTCAAAACTCACCCAACTTCCCCGTTCAGCCCTCTCGAATCAGTTTTGGTACTTTTAGGAGTTGTGAGGGTGTACAGATTCTTTATGGGGTTTTTAGTTAAATAGGCTTGACAATTAATAACTTTATTAATATAGACTTCTCTATTGAAAATTCAAAATTACCCTTAATGAATAAAGTGTAAAGTATATCATTTTTTTATTCTGGTTGATTTAACTCAAGACTAGTTATTTGGACTTTTCGTAATTCTTTCAATTGTTCTAAAGACTCTTTATATTTTGATAATTTTTCAAATGCTTTTGGATGATCTTGTTTAGTTATATATCCTAATACTATTCCTTCCGAAACTTCTTATTCTATATCTTTATGTTCGAGTGATATATTATAAACTATATTTATATTTTTGACAGTTTCACCAGAGTTGAATATTATATTATTTATGCAAGCGTAATCAATATCTTTATATATTTCTTCTAATTTGGACTGGGCAACAGAATATATGCCTTGATATTTTTCAGTAATAGTTAATAAAAACGAAATATCTTTATCATCCAAATACAGAGCATCACAATCACTAGAAGTGGATGTTTGTGAAGTGTTCATAAATTCAAACGATCAAGTTGATCAGGATTATGTCTAACTATTCTATTTTCTTGATCTCAGGTTCGTAAAACTAAACCTGGGAATCTAATTTCAGTATTTTCTTGTAACCAATTAGATGTTGTTGTTGTTGTTGTTCGTACTGATGAAATCTGACGGTATTTAGTATTTTTTCCCACTTTTCTTAATTATTTTCTTGTTTTATTCTCTGAGAAGTTTTTCTATCTCTCTAAATCTTAAATCAAAGGTACTATCTTTAACTATTCTAAGTCTCTCAATATCTTCTCTATCATCATTGTTCATAATTAAAAATAACAAGCATGTGGAAGAATATGATTAGAAGCAAGTAATCAAATTATGTAAACGGAAGTAAGTAAGCTTACAGTAATCAAATAGAAATAAGCAGGGTTTCCCTCCAATGTCGTCCTATAGCTGCCTTGCATGTACTCAATCAATCCTTTGAATCAAAAGAATTTTAGATTTTTTTAATAAATTGGGTCCAATACTGCTTCCGTTAAAAGTTTTTCAATCAAGGTTGCACTTCTAACTATAGAGAACTAGACGTGTTTCCACAGACGCTATCTCACAGTATTCAGAGTCTCTGTTTTCACCCCTATCTCGTCTCCTTTCAGAAAGACCTTAATTAAAACTTTTTCAAAACTACATGTTTTAAAAACAAGTTTTAAAATTGAAACAAATCTCAAATATTATCCTAAAACGCCACAACACATCAAAAAGCTGAAGGAATTTCTGCTGAGCAACAAATTCTTCAAAGAAGAAAACTCATTTTGGAAAATATCAATACTGTTGGGGGTCATGAGAAACTTAATGAAAACTTTTTTAAGAAAGTTGTGATAAAAACTCAAACATCATTTCATTCATAGATTGACATTGTACATACTGTAAACTACATACAGACACCTTTGGTACTCATCTTATAAAGTTTAGAACTCCATAAGTGATTACCTTATTACAAGCTTTGATATCTTCAAACTATCTACTAATATTTTTCTTGAATATAAGTGGTATAAACAAGTTTTGAATAAAAGAGTACAAGTGCTTGACTCAAATACTTCGGGATACCTCTTCACTGAATCTCTTCCCTCTTTTATAGAGGTCCTGGATTATTTTCCTCCTCTCCTTTTTGGTGACAAGAAATGATTCTTATCTCTTATGAAATAAATTTCTTGTTGAGTAGTCATCAACCACTTTTTTCGGTGCATTTATCTTTCTTTCTAGCCGGCTTCAATAATTCTTGACAAGTTATCCTCCTGATTGTGACAAAACACCACAGCTTTTCTTTAATAAAGAGACTTTATTAAAGTAGTGAGTGAAGGGTCTTTGTCATGACAGCTATCTTTCATTATCTTCTTGTTGTTTAGTGACCACATTTTTTCTTTAATAACTGACTTTATTAAAGTAGTGATAAATGGTCACTATTTGGTAGCATTATCTTTCCATCCTTGAGTCAAAGAACTCCACTGGGAATTCTGTACTATCGAGTGATGTATGGCTCATATCAACAAGACAATGTTCACACCTATGCTCTGGATGGTCCCACATTATCTTGCATAGCTCTTTCCGCATAGTTTCACTTTCACTTACTTCATTGATAATAATTTTCTCAAGTATGTGGTCTAATTCACAAATATCTACTTCTTTAGATGGCAATCTTGCATTGGAGTAGATTACATGATTATTTGAAGGATCTAACCAATTTTTTTCTTTTTCAGAAATAACTTGGCTTAAATTATCAAATATTTCTTTATATCCTTTAGCTCTTAAGTAAGAAATCATGTTAACAATATCTTCATATCCATTCTTAACAACTTTTTGGCTAATTGGTAAGAAGTGTTGGTTTGTGATCCCTATCTTGATGCAATGAAATGATAGGATCATTGGTCCTTCATATTTATCCCATTCCATTGTGGCTGAAAAGAATCGGATATATATGTTCGTACTTTTGATAACTTTAGTAAACCTTCAGACTGTCTTTTTAACATCTATGGGAAGTTGTGAAATTTTCCTTAGATCTTTGCTTGGATATATGCAGAGTATATTCCCTAATTCAAAGCAGTTCTGAACCCAATTAGTTGGTGCTCCTGGATAGAAATTTATCTTGTTGTATTTTCCGTAGTTTGGGGTCTTCATCCATTTCCCTACTTCGAAATAACAATTTGACAGTATATTGAAAATAACAATAAAGAAGATAACTTCTTCATAGTTATCTTTGTTTGGTAATTTTTGTTCGTGGCAAATTTTTACCACATCTTTTGGATTTATTTGCTCAATACGGGTTTTGGAATCAATTTTATTCCTCTGTGAAGAGGTTTTCATAACCTTCTTGGTATCTTGATTATTCTTCTTGAATGAAGGCTTTGTATTCATTTCCATATTTTTAGTACAAACATTAGGATTAATTTTTCCCTATGAAGGGGTTCCTAATATTATCTTGTCTTTCCCTTTATCCTCGGGAAGAGCACTAGTATTCATAAGACCCGGTGAAGGGTTACTAGACTTTGTACAAGTATTTTCTGCCGAATGGGCTATCTTGGTACTGCCTAGAAGGCTTTTTTATATATTTTGAATTTGCATCTCCAACACAAGAGACTTTAAGTTTAAGTATCTAGACTTTTGTCTTTAATTCCTTCAGCTCCATTTCTGCTAAGATAATCAGGAAGAAAATTAGACTGTCCTTTAATATATTCAATATCAAACTTGAAATATGAAAATCATATCTGGATTCTGATAATGTATCTATTGGCAATAGATGGATCAACATTTTTTTAAAATGTATTAACTTGTGTATTATCAGTTCTAATCAAGAACTTTTTTAGTAGAAAGTAATCTTCATATTTTTGTACTCCTCGCTTCACAGCAATGAGTTCTTTTTTATTTGTTTCATACCTCGTTTTAACTTCTTTGAATGCTCCTGATGTATATCCTGCAAGTATTTCAGGACAAGAACAATTATTTTCACATTTATATTCTTTATGATTCTTTTTTACCTTAAGTACTACTCCGCAGTAGTTATCTGAAGCGTAAGTTTCAAGGATAAAGAAACCTTCTTCCTGTGAAATAATAAGTTTTGGTAGATTTTTTAATTCATCTTTTACCTTCCTGATGTTTTTGCGATCTTGTTCATCCCAAGACCACATTACATTTTTTCTTAATTTTGAAAGAAAACAATTTTTTAACTTGGCACAATTTTCAATAAATCCTTCAGCATAATTTAATATACCGAGGAAACTTTGTAAATGTTTTTTATCTTTGATTTTTTCAGTAAAATCTTGAAGTTTTTCACCAGTATAAGATTGCAGTTGCAATTCTCCTTCTTTTATAAATAATCCAAGAAATTCTATCTCTTTTTTTGCTATCTCAGCTTCTTTTGAGAAAGTGTAATACCATGTTTTTTTCATGATATAACAAAACTTTTCAAGATATTCAATATGTTAGTTCATATCTTTTGAATGAATAAGTAAATCAGCTATGTAGACACTACAAAAATGAGTAATAAGTTTTATTACCTCATCCATTCTTCTTTGGAATATCTATGGTGTTCTTGTTTTGTACTTGTTTAATTAGGATGTCCTTATTTGTGTAGCATATTTGCTATATATTATCTTATTTCCTCCTACTGTTGTAGCAGTTACAACTTTCTTTGAGTCATATTTCCAATATTCAGATGGTAGTATATTTGGTAAGTAAAGGTTTATAGTACTTCATGTATCTAAATAAGCATGAAATTTTATTTTACAATAATTTTTTTAATTGAGTATAACTTCAATATATGGACTCATGGGATTGGTATTTATTATCTTCTCCATGGTAACAATGATCTCATATTTTCATCTATCCTTGGTATAATAACTGGATTTCCTTCAAGTGTTATTTTTATATATCCCTGAAATATCTTGTAAGGGTTTACTTTTCCAAGAAAACTCATTCCTAGTAATATAGGAGTTTGGCTACGTCCATAATTATCATCATTATATAAGATTATTTCTGTTTTATGTTCACCTTGATTCTCTTCTATAATTATAAGAGGGAAATTCAAATATCTTTTTATTTCAAGATTATGCCCTAAGTAATCTTTAAAGACATATTTTTGTGTTAACTCATAATCTTGTAGGTGGCTAACAAATTTAGTATCTACATGGTTTTTTTCTGTTCCATATTTATAAGGACAAGAAGATCATTCTTGATCCCTTCTTGGTTGATATATCTAGTCTTGATATAATATTGTGAGCTTATTGGTTCATCAATAGTTTGGTTTTTAAGCCGTTCTATATTAACATTACCTCTAAGTGGGAATCTTGCAATAATATTTTTTCCTTGTAGCCTCACATTACATTTTCTTATTATTCTTCCTTCAGAATTAATTTCTTTAGCTTGTTTGTGAAAATCAAGTATTATTTGTTCTGGTATTGTAACTTCATGTTCCTTATATTTTCTAGGCGGAATATACTGTGTCAATTCATCAAAATCTTTGTGTATTATTATGTTATCTTTTATTTTCCTTAAATTGCTATGACGGCTAGTACTAAAAGCAAATATTGATTTTATACTTATACTAATAGCCTTACTTTTATGTAACATTTTCAAATCTCCAATTCTATAATGGAGATTGAAACTTTAGTCTATATTTTCATCTGTTATTGAGATTGCATAATTTGGTTTTACTGTAAATATTATCTTCTGATAAACTAAATTTCCTACAACAGTTCCTAATAGAGCATCTATAGGATCTTGTAGAATTTTGTTATCCATGCAATAAATTTCAATAGGCATATTTATACCTTCTCTGAAGAATCCTTTAATTATAACTTGGATTCCTCCAATTTCAATACATTTTAACTTCTTCCTAATATTTTTTGGAATATTGGATAATTTTTGTTTTACCCATTCTTTAGTAATTATTGGAATTCTGGTTTTTCCTACTACATCTTCTATGTTAATTGGGATTTCTTTATAATTCATACAATTGTTTTGTTCATCCTATGAAGTATTCCTAAGAATCCTTGATGAAATACATCTTTTTCTTGTAAGTCTAAGATTCTTTTAGTTACCTCCTTATATCTTTTGCTATAAAATGTAATTTCTTGACAAATTCCTTCTACTGAGTCTTCTACTTCCTCAGTTGTTTCAATATCTAATCCTTGTACTTCTTGAATTTCATTTATATATATATATATTCTTTAGATTCTTCATCTGATGATGATGTTTTTAACTCATAAATACTACTACATTCACTGTCTAAATCCTCAAAATACTCAATTGGTTCTATATCACTATCATTAATAAATTCTTCATAAACTTTGAGAGTTTTTATATTTTGTTTATCTTTTCTCTTAGGACATTGGGGGGCTATGTGTCATTCTTCATTACAAATGAAGCATCTACATTTTTTGATATATTTCTTTTTGGACTTTTCAGACCAATTTCTTTTCTTGAAATATTTTTTATATGGCTTGAAGTTTTTTTCTTAAACTTTTTAAAGTTTTATAATCTTTTTTTATGTTTTTTATATGACTTATATTTCTTCTTATGATATCAAAATTATTCTGTTTGACCTATATCTTTGTAACAACATAAAGAGATGTTCTTTATCTTATGTGTTTTTTTTTTTTTTAATTTTCTAGTGCTTCTCTGCACCAATACTTATTATTCTTTTTGTAAATTCAATTCTACTTCCAAAACTATCTATATACATTCCTTTTTCATCTCCTTCAGGTAACATTTTATTATATTCTTTTAAAAACCTAGTTCCCCATGAGAATGGTAATTTTGTGAAGTAAGATCTTAAGATTGGCTTATTATCTGTATAATCTCCTTGGCTGATTGTATAATCTAATTCTTGAAATTTACATGAATATCTTTCTAATTCGCACATATTGCATATTCTTAAGTTTTCTATTGCAATCATCCTTCATTATATTCATCTTGTTTTCTAGCTTTTTCATCAATTGTGTATCTATCTCCTAAAAATTTTGTTCTGAGAGCTCTTTCCAACCTATTTAATATATCTCTTATACTTTGATTATTTAGATTATTTCTATTATGTAATGCATCAGTTGTGTTTTTTCTATATTTTATTCTTCTTTTTATATTTATAGGTAATTTTCTCCACCATTCTGATACTATACATCTAAATGTATGTTCTATAAATTCAAATACTGTATATGTGTCCCATTTATTAAATTGTATTGTATTGCTAAATCAGTACCTTTTGTTCATATTTCAATAGCTTGGTTTGTATCTACACAGTCTAAATCTAACCATATTCATGTTGTGTGGATTGATTCATTATATGATTTTGTTGGATTAACTTCTTTTATGGATTGTTCTCTAATATTTCCACTATATCTATTTTCGATTTTCCTATATCTTTGGAATCCTGTAGATTCTAAGAATTCTCTTTCTAATTCTTCTACGTCTGTTATCATAAATTGTTTTATTTCATGTGTTTTTTCTTTTTCTTTATTTTTATCTTTAATTTTTCTTCTGTAATCTTGAGGAGGATTAATTATGATTTTATCTTTTCCTTTTAGATTTTTATCTAATATAGCATTTCCTATTTGTAAATTATATTCTAAATTTTCCAATTTCTTATTCATTTCTTCAAATCCTTCGTTCAAATTATTTTTTGGTAAATAAGGATAACTTGGTTTTTTAAGTTTTTCTACATTTTTTAGAAATTCTTCAATTATATTTTCTTCTTCTGATAAATTCATTATGATTTTTTGGTTCGTAATAGGGCTCTAATACCAATTTTACAGGGTGCGCATAACATACTCTCTATTTTCTTAGGGAATTATATGTAGAATTATGATCGTTTTATGATTCTTGTCAAAAATATTTCTTCTTGTCTTATTTCGTTCTATTAATTTCAAATATTCAATATGTTGCTTAACCAATCTTTTAAGTTCTTCGTATAATTGTATAATTCAATTACTTGATTCTCCTTCAATACTAACTAATTCTGTATATTCTCTATGTAAATTCCTTATTAAATCTTTCATTTTTTCATCAAGTATGTGGGGGTCGTAAACAGACATAAATTTAATTAGGTAAAAACTAATTTTATTATTTTGTTTTCAACAAAAATTATTTGTGGACTAAATTAAAGTTGTTTTATAGTTAGATGACTTTGTTTGAAAATGAGGGTATTTGGGAAAGTTTGAATTGTCAAAGGCTATTTATCAAATGTTTTAGTTCAAAAGTCTATTTCTCAAACTATTTATGTTGATAGGTCTATTTATGAGTATTTCCCTTTCTTTATTGATTCTTTCGTAAATTCAAAAGTAGGAAATAAGTTCTTTGATATTCCACAAGGAGAAATTTAATAAGTCATCTAATTCCTCCGTATTACAAAGATAAGCTAATTTTCTATTTTTGTTTGTCCTAAATTATAGGTCATTTTCATTGTTGAGAGTATATTATCTCAATCAAATATGCATTGTTATCAACAAATATGAAATACTCATTATTCAATGTAGGGATGTATTAGGTAAAATGTAAACAAATTTATAGTTTCAACATATATTAATTATGTTTTCTTAATCTGTATGAAAATAGAAGTGGGCCTATCTCTATGAGACGAAGAGAGTATTATTTAATTGTACAATCTTTTTCCATTTGATGTTCATTTCTAAACCATGGAACACCGTTTTTTGCCATAATTTTTAGATTGGTTTTTAATTTGGGTGGCTATATTGTCACCACAGAAATTAATTTCTACACTATATTTTTAAACATATCTTATATTAACAAAAATAGATATAAATAATATTTTAATTTTCTCTAATTAGTTTTTATTTTTACGTACACCACAATATCACAATAAATCTCTCTTTACTAATTATCTTGAAAATTCAAACGCTGATGGTGAAAAGGCCTATCCTTCAACATTCCTTCATGCGCCACCATCTGCAACCTTCAACGCTGCCATCTCCGCTACATACCGGTTCACAAACCATTACCTCCTCCACTTACCAAGAATTTTATATGTAATGATGTACACTAAATCTTCCCCAGTAGACGATAATCCAAAACATTCAACTCTTTAATTACTTAACAAAAGCCAAGGGTATTTCTCCAATCATATTTCCCAATCTTGAATCATTCAACGTTTTTACACAAACCATCAAAATCAAGTCATCGTTAAATGACCTAATATTTTAATTCGTAGTGGGTTGATCGGGATTAAGATTATACAACCCGAACCATGATTTCGTTTCCGAGTCACAACTGTTTGTTTCTCTGTAACAATGAGTTTCCCCTTTATAATGGTAATTGAAAGCCAACTTGAAGTCGTCGACTCCTCCAAACTCGCCATCATGGAATCGCGTGTACACCATGCACGTATATTGAAGTCATAAACTTCAATCGACAATGGATCGTCCTAAAATTGACAAAAACTGTCAGAAAACACCACATATCTCCGTCCACCACACGAGCGAAGGTTCCATATGATGCCATCTCGAATTCAAGGGATCAAACGAGAATATATATTGTGGTGTATTGTGACGGATGGAAGGGAGGGCAGTGGGCTTAAAACTAAAAGTAAAATTCCTAATAGTTGCATATGTATCGTTGATGAGAATTATAGGAAGCTCGACAAGGAAAATCAAACATTCGAACCAAACAAATTTTGAGGTGCATGTTCGAAGAGCCCCGGGTCAATTATGGGATATTTTGGAAGAAGATTCAAAGTTAAACCAAGTGATTAAGTAGAAAGAGGAGCCAAGAATCAAGTTTTGGATTGAATTAAGATTTAGGTAAAATCAAGTCATGGATTCAATTAAAGTTTTGACATAGAAAAAGTCCGAATTTTAGGTTCACTATTTCTTGAATAATTGTAACCCTTTTTGTCTAGTTTTAAACTCATTTTAAATTACCTCAATTGGACATCGGGATCAAAAGTTATGACCAAAATACTGAAAATGGCGTGTACAGAATTTTGGATGCCCGCGCGATCGCGATCCAAAACAAGCACACGATCGCACAGGCTTGGGCGACAGAATATTTTTATGTCTTCCATGCGATTGAGCGGATTTCCTCCACGCGATCGCGTGGAAGTTCAGAAAGACAGAATCGCGAGATTTAATTCATTTCTGATTTTTATTTCATTCCCAATTATTTGTACTATAAATACACTTCTTTCTCAAACCCTAAGATCGCTTGGTTATTGTGAACTCCTTGAGAGCATTTGGAAGAGATAAATCATTTTCTTTACTTATTACAATTCTTGGAACTTCTTCAACTTTATTTAGGAATCATCATTCTTGTGTATTGTTATTGTTGATTCCACAAACATCTTAAAATTTGCTATTATTCTCTCTATTTGGATAGGGTCTATATTCCTTAGAATTTTGGTTAGAGTTAGCTTGGGTTAAGATTATCACTTATTTTACCAATTTAGTTTTATTGGGAGTGATACAAAATTGTTGTGGGAATTTTTGTCCAAACATCAAAGGGGTTCGCATCATTTGGTATCAGAACTTGGCTCTAAAATTG
This sequence comes from Ligustrum vulgare, assembly GCA_963555705.1. Lineage (NCBI taxonomy): Eukaryota > Viridiplantae > Streptophyta > Magnoliopsida > Lamiales > Oleaceae > Ligustrum > Ligustrum vulgare. Next base: position 30,108,019 of record OY743168.1, on the reverse strand, counting down.
GTAAACCTATCTTTACATTCTTGTATTGTTGTTGTTCTTCATATTTTAAAAAAAATTACAAAAAAAATTGGAAAATATATATGCCAATGTATATTTCTTGATTTCTAAATCTTGGGTATTATCATTGCTATCATTGTTGAGATTGTTGAAGATTTTTCAATACCAAAACACTTGCATTTCCATGACTTCCAAAATATTCCTACTAAGTGTTTGATAAATTGTCCCAAAGAATTTTCCATGTTAGAATCCACTTTTATCAACACCAAACTAGTCCTTAGTAATTCCTTGTTCTTTGCCAAGCCCTTTGTGAATTTTTGTACTCTAATACATTGACCCATAAATCCATATTACATCTCTTTGTTCTAGAAAGCCATAAATTCCACTTGCTATTTGTTCAATAAATTCCTATATCCCTTCTTTTATTGTGGTTTCATACTTCACAAGATTTAATTTTATCGGTGTAGTTGATTGCATTCCTTAGGGAATTGAGCAAAACACAAGTGAAATGAATTCTTTGTGAGAACACTCCACACTTGCACAACATGATCCATCAAAATACTCAAAGTGAGCAAAATTTCAATGTCCAAACTCAAGACTTGCGTGAGATGTTGAAAATTCTTTCAACCAATTTTATTAGGCAAGTAGAAGAGATGGGAGGAAGGTTGGACGGGTTGGAAAGATTGGAGGCAAGGAGAGAAATCCTACCACCAAGGGATAATGTTGATAGGAGGGGAAATAGAAGAAGAATTGAGAATGAACTTGATAATGTTTTGGGAATGGAGGTATGGAACAAAATTGGAGCATAGGTAGGAATAGAGGAGATTGACATGCAGGGGCGGAACTAGGATTTAAAAATGTAGTAGGCTAGATAAAAAATGGGGGGTGGAGGGGGGAGACCCCCCTCCCGGGGGTTTGGGGGTGGAGGCCCCGAATTTTTTTTTTTAAAGCCAAAGATAAGAATAATTTAGACTTTAAATTCGTAAATATAACAAAATAATTATACTTCAATGTCAATATCTAAGAGCTAAAAAAGCACCACAAATGTGTAAATACTAAATAACTTGAGCTGTTACTAGTGACGCATTATCCTACTCCCCACACGATAAAATTTATCAACGATGACATTCGTATCAATTCCAAGAGCAATTTCCCTCTCAATATAGATGACCATAGAATTTGATAGAAATTCATTCTCCATTTTATTGCGAAGCGAGGTCTTGATAAGTTTCATTGCTGAAAAAGCTCGTTCTGTTGTTGCTGTAGAAACTGGAAGAGTCAACACCAAACGAATCAACCTATCAATCAAAAAATAATGACGAGGCTTCTTTGTTTCAACCAACATCTGACATAACTTAGGAAGAGAATCAATATTCTGGAATTGCGGATGAAGAAGTACGTCATACTTGTAATGATCTAATTGCCTCCTCAAATCATCCCTCTCCGCTATAGTAAAATCCAGAGGGTAAAATCTCTCAGCTAAAGAACAAATATCATCTATAGAAAAAGATTTAAACCCATTGATAGGATTCAAAGTCTCGCACAACTGAAGAAGTTCCATGGTTGTCTCTGCAAATCTACAATTCAATTCTGTCAACTGAAAATCTATCACGGCATTGAATATTTGAAAGTGATAATAGTCTTCAACTGTGATATTATTTTGTTGTTGACAAGAACGTCCTGTACCTTCCATATAACGATCATCTAATTGAGGCACAACAATATCATTACTTGTACAAAAATGCACCACCCTCTGAAGAAAATCCACCCAATGCTCATTTCGCATAATGTTAAGAAGTATCTTTGTAGATGAAACTAAATGTATTGCATTCAAAACATCTTGATCTTTCATTTGCAATGCTTGACATAATAAATCAGTCTTTCCCAAAACATCATGCATCAACAACAAAATAAATGTAAAGTCAAACCTTCTCATAGCATTGCGTAAACCTTTAGCCTCTCCTCGTATATTGCTGGTTGATCCACTTACAATAAGATCTTCAAGAAGTGTATAAGTTGAACCAAACATCTCAATCAATCTCTTCACAGAGAAAAAATGTGAACTCCAACGAGTAGCTCCAGCTCGTTGCAAAGTACAAACTTGATTAACCCCAGTACCAGTCACTACTTTCCCTGATGCTATCAAGTCATAAATTTCATCCAATCGAATTGATTTCAATTGGGAATGACACTTAGAAGAAGCACTAACAAAGTTAACAATGGAACTTAAAGTTTGAAAAAACAGATACACATCTTGTACCTCTTTTGCCACAGCAACTAAAGCAAGTTGTAGTTGGTGCGCAAAGCAATGAACATAATAAGCAGATTGACATTCTTTAAGAAATAAAGCTTGTAATCCATTCCACTCACCTCTCATGTTGCTAGCACCATCATATCCTTGGCCGCGTAGATATTTTAATAAGAGATTGTATTGGTTTAATACATTACATATCTCTTTTTTCAAGGTCAATGCATTTGTGTCCAAAACATTCACAACTTCAAAAAACCTTTCTCTAACAAATCCATAACTATCAACATATCTCAAAATAATAGCCATTTGTTCTTTGTGTGATTCATCCACTGCTTCATCAACGAGAATACAAAATTTGGCATCACTAATTTCATCATGGATCTTGAGTCGCACACAATCAGCAATAATTTGTAATATTTCCTTCTGAATTTTTGGTGATGTGTAGTTGGCATTCTTAGCTGCATTTTCTAGAACAACTGCATCAATTTCTCTATTTGCTCTTCCTTGCAAATTTATTATTTCAATGTAATTTCCACGATTTAAAGAGTCAACCGATTCATCATGACCTCTAAAAGCTAATTGTTGCAATGCTAGCAACTTCACAGTTTCTACAGCAGTTTGTACACACAGGCGATGATCCTTAGCTTCTTTTGAACTCCGTTGTTCTAGCATTATGTCAATATGTTGAGGTAGGTTTTTCAAGTTATCCAACTTTTGCATAGCAAACGCATGTACCGAATTACCATCCCCTTCATGCCTTTTGAATGCACAAGTGTTAGAGTTGACCCTCTTCCAATCCCTGAACCCTAATACTGTAAATGTATCACGTTGAGTGGTAGAACTTTCAAACACATAACACGGGAAACAGAATGCACTTTCCTTCTCTACGGAAAACTCAACCCAAGGCCATTTTTTGAACCAAGATGACTGAAATCGACGATTTTGATTCCCAAATCTAACGTAAGGATAATCATACATAGGTTGAAATGGTCCCATTTCTACATATGCTCTTCGAATCTCATCTTGTCTATGAACTGGATACTGAGATATTGGGACGCGTTTTCCAGGATCTCGTTCATAATATGGAGTGTCACTTTGCAATGTCTCAACAGGACATTCATTCTCAGGCATTGGTCTTTTATTTGAAATAGGAGTTTCTTCGGGAATGTTTGGAGTGTTTGATGATCCAACATCATCTTTCTTATTAAAGTAATGAAAGATATTTCTTTTTAGCATTCTAATCAATCTGCAAAAATATGTATTGTCTAAATTCAATCAAAAAATTCTCATCACAATAATCAAATGGTAAAATAAATAAATCAATAAATTTAAACTATCACAACTCACAAAAAAAACTAAGTAAGTCATTAATTAATAAAAAAAATTATCTACTAGTCTACCAATTTACCACAAAAAATTCTAGACAAACCCTTTCTATAATAAATAAATTAATTACCACAAAATCCCTAATTCTAAATAAGCCCTAAATAAATAAAATGAATTAATCAAAAAATTCAACAATCAAAAACAATTAATAACCAATAAATAAACTACCAAATTAATAAATAACAAAAAAAAAGTCTAACATTATATGTTTATATTAAGGACCAACATCGGTCCAGACTCCATTCCCATTTCCCATTCACAGTCACTTTTCACTTACCAGACCAAACCACCAGTCGGCGCCGCGCAAGGAGAGAGGAAGAAACTGACCAGTCGGCGTCGCGCAAGGAGGGGCGGAATGCCGGAAAGTGAGAGCTTGTGTCAGCGGCAGCAGCGGTATCTCAACACTCAGCATACAGCAGCAGCAATTGCCAAGATTTTGTGTCAAGATCGGGTTTGCTGTTTGCTCTAATTCTCTGAACTTGATATGAATAATGGATTGGGTCAAGATTTTGTGATTGATTTGTAGTATTGTTGTGGGATTTCTCTCTTGGACTTGGATTGGCAAGCCTGGAGCAGGAGCAGTGGAGCTGCCGAGCTGGTCGCACCTCTGGAGGAAGACAGCAAAATTTTCTGGTGGGCTAAGCAATTGGGCGCCCAAATGAACTGCAAATTCTTCCAAAATCCTTAGTGGGCTTCAGCGGACTGAAGCCCAAGGGTAGTTCCGCCACTGTTGACATGCTAGGGGATTTGATTGAGGTCATCTAAGGAATCATAAGGGTAGGGATGGAATGGATGAAAATATTGGTGGTATTAAAATGAAGATTTTATCATCCCATGAGAACAATGGTCATATGTTTGACTTTAAGAGCCAAATGAAAATTTTTGAAAAAGGGTTTAAGGCATGGGAGCGTGAAAGGAATGAAAGAGGGATGGTGGTTGAATTGAAAGAAGAGCTCCAAGATAAGAAAGTCGAGAAGAAGGAGGGGGAGCTAAAAATTGAAATAGTTGATCAAACTCCAATTTTTCATGTGGAAGATGAAAAGTTGGGAAGTGAAGAGGTGCATGAATTGGGGAATGAAATTGTTGCATGAGCCTACACATGTGGAAAAATTGGTTGAACTTAAAATTGTGGTAGATGAGGGTGAGTATGAAAATTTTGAAGTATGGCATGAGCTTACAAGTGTAGAAGGTGTTGCTGAAATTGAAAGTGTGGAAGAAGTGGTTGAGTATGAGAATTTTATAGTGTTGGATGAGCAAGAGGGTGAGAAGAAGATAGGAGGTGAAGTGAAGAGTCTCATTGTTGAATTTGATGGAGTGGTGGTGATTCATCATGAATATAAAGATCCGTACCTTATACATGGAGAAACTAACATTACCCACCTTATTTTGCTTAAGTATATTTTGCAGGTTAATTGCACTTTGGACTTTGGACCACACCACATATGTCCAAAAGAGTTCATGATTCGATCATTATGATCTCCAAAGTTACCAAGTACTATTGATTGATAAGAGACATGGACGCCATAATTTTTCTTTTGATCCAGGATGTACAATGAAACATCATGAACAAATCTATGATTCGGGACGAATCATCTTGAAGAATGAGGGTATGATGAGAATCATGGGAGGCTCGACAAGGAAAATCAATCATTCGAGCCAAAAAATTTTTGAAGTGCATGTTTAAAGAGCCATGGGTCAATTATGGGCTATTTTTGAAGAAGATTCAAGGCTAAACCAAGTGATTAAGTCGAAAGAGGAGCCAAGAATCAAGTTTTGGATAAAATCAAGATTTGGGTAGAATCAAATCATGGATTCAATTAAAGTTTTGACATATACAAATTCTGAATTTGAGGTTTACTATTTCTTGAATAATTGTATCACTTCTCGTCTAGTTTTAAACCCATTTTGAATCACCTCAATCTGATATCGGAATCAAAAGTTATGACCAAAATATTGAAGATGGCGCGTACAGAATTTTGGATTTCCTCGAGATCATGAGCCAAAACAAGCGAGCGATCGCGCAGGCTTGGGCGACATAATGTTTTTGCGTCTTCCAAGCGATCGCTAGGATTTTCTCCACTCGATCGCGTGGAAGTTTAGAAAGGCTGAATCGAGATATTTAATTCATTTCCGGTTTTTATTTCATTCCCAATTATTTGTACTATAAATACACTTCTTTCTCAAACCCTAAGATAGCTTGGATATTGTGAACTCCTTGAGAGCATTTGGAAGAGGTAAATCATTTTCTTTACTTGTAACAATTTTTGAAACTTCTTCAACTTTATTTAGGAATCATCATTCTTGTCTATTGTTGTTGTTGATTCCACAAATATCTTTAAATTTGCTATTATTCTCTCTATTGGGTTAGGGTCTATATTCTTTAGAATTTTGGTTTGGGTTGGCTTGGGTCAAGATTATCACTTATTTTACTAATTTAGCTTTCTTGGGATTGATACAAAATTTTTGTGGGAATTTTTGTTCCAAACACTAAAAAGGTTTGCATCATTTGTGTTTGTTGGAGTTGAAACAAAAGGATGGGGACAAAGACAATGGTGAAGGTGACCATGAATTTGAAGAGGTAGTGCAAAAAAAATTGGATGAAGAGGATTGGATGATGTACATATGTCTTCTTCCATATGCTTCTGGTGTGTTGTGTACATTTTTTTCCTCTTCTTTTTGTCACTAAGGCTATATTAAACAAATAATTTTTGTGTATTTATAAAAACTTATTATCAATTGTAGTGTAGTTATATTGTGATGTACAAAACAAAAACTGTGGTGGTAATATTTTTATCTTTTTCTTTTTTGTTTGTCCCAAATTGTAGGCCACATTTCCTTGCTAAGAGTATATTGATGTCTTAATTTTTTAATATGCCCATATTTAGTATGCATCATTATCAACAAATATGAACAATTCATTATTCAATGTATGTGTATATTATGTAAAAATAAGTCAATTTGTAGTTCCAATATAAACTAGTATCACACCCGTGCGTATACACAATTTTCTTTGATTAATGATACAAACTGTTAGTGACTGCTCAAAATAGAAATGAATTAGAATTCTTATAAATTTTGGAAAACCTCTTTAAATACTTCATTATTTGTACAGTTCATGGTGGTCCACACCCGCGTGATGCACAAAAGTTGTTATAGACAAAATATATTTTAAACAATTACTCAAACTAAAATTAAATAATGCAAATTTTCAAACTTACATTGTATTGAATAAATAAATAAAATTATTCAAATATTTTTTACTATCATGAATAGAAATAATAACACTCAAAATATTATAATTTATATAAAATGAAGTAATTGCAACAATTTAAATATATATGATCTTATATTTAAATGAATGTAACAAATTAAGTAATATTGACGATGCACGGAAGTGAAAATTAATTTCAAGATTTGCAATGCACAAAAGTGAAACTCAACCCAAGAGACCCTCACATAATTTATTTTTTAAAATTATTGAATGCAATTCATTTAATAGAATATAATCAAATGCATATTTAATTATACGTCAATAATTTTTTTTTTAAAATTATTAATGAAAATTTAAATAAAATATATATAATGAGTCTTTTTGTCTATAATTTTAATAAAATAAAATAAAGTAAAGTTTTACCATTTTCTATGATGTATAATTATTATTTTAATATTTAATAAAAATTGCGGTCCGATGAATTGTTTTACCATCTTTGCGAGGAAACGTGTAATGAATTAAGTGTTTTGGTGATTGTAGCATGAGCATATCAACTCATTTTTTTGATTTAATGTTCAATAAATAAAATTTTCTTTTTTAAAAAACTTTGAACTACAAAATTAGGCTCATACAATACATATGCAAGACTCAACTTAAATATTATCCTTAGGATCGACACTTTTCTTTTTATGTATTGCTTTTCATCATATTCTTCTCAAAAAGAGATGTAGAATAAACTTTTTTGGTCTATTTTAATTTTTTAAGCATTAATTACTAATTTCAAGCGTTTTCCTAAAAAAATATTCATTGATTTTAGTAAATATTGTTATATTAATTGATTCTTATTTCTTTATATTGACAATTTATTTATTCATATCCTTACATTGTTATTTTAATATTTTAATAAAAATTGCTGACCGATCAGTTGTTTAATAAAAATTATATGAACTATTATATTCTGTACATTGTAGTTATTTAAATTTAAAATGAATGAGATATTGAGGCAAAGTAAAAAATATAAAATAAACTTTTACCATTTGTCTTTAAGACGATTTTACAGACAATGTGTTTACGGTTTGTTCTTACTTCTTAACGTGTATTAAACTTCTCATTAAGTTCTTCGATTTGATATACATATTACATATTTTTTAATTTCAAAATAATACAATAATTATTATAAAACAAAAAAGTAGTTTATATATATATATTAAAAAAATAACATGTTAATGCCATTAATAGCATAGCATAGATGCTAATGTCATTAATGGAACATGTATCATAATAATAATAATAATAATAATAATAATAATAATAATAATAATAATAATAATAATAATAATAATTTTTTTTTTTTTTAAAAAAAAATTGAGAAGATAAAAATGAGCATATCTTTATGAGATGAGAGAGAGTAGAAAACACGTTTTTTTAGTGAGAGCCCAGAAATTAAATACCTATGAACCTGTCCTGATTCCTGATAAAGTTGACAGGAGTGATACATTTTGTCATTAAAAAAAAAAACAAAACAAAACAAATGTTGAACGTCAACCTTAAGCGTCTTCACTGTCCATGCTCTACAGATTGATGGATGATGTAAATCACAGATTATGTCATAAGGTGGTCAAAGTCTAAGTACTACCCACTGGACGACAAAGTACTTAGCAAATTTTAATCCACGAGTATTCGAACCAGCGACCACTGCACCGCGTTTTTGAATCTTCAATCTTTGCCTTGCATAACTTTGGAGGAGATGGGATTAAGAATATATTGATCATTTAAATAAATAAAAAAACCACTTTTTTTTCTTTTAATTTGAAATAAAAATTAAGAACTTTTACATCAAAATAAAAAGTTAATAACCATTTAAGATATTTTTTCAAACATTAGGAACTGTTTGCACCAATTTTTAGATAAGAAAGTCAACAAATTGATATTTTGAGTAATAAATTAAAATTTGAGTGAAAATTTGTGTAATAATAGAATTTTAGTGATATATTTGAAATTTCAATGAAACTTGTGTATTATTTTGTGAAATTAACGTCGCAAAATTGTCAATTGACAATTTGACAAACGTACAGAACTAATGGGCCAATGCTAATGAGAGATCAGTAAAGTCATTCTCTTCATAATTTTTTTATTGTTTCACTCTCTCTCCTCAATGTGCCGACCGCAGCTCCTTTATAAAATTTACTGAGTATTCCGTTTCACATTCTGTCGATCAAAATTTTCCAGTTAAAGCAAACCAAGAAAATATCAAAGCAATTCTTGATTACGCATTCTTAGGATTTTGATATCACTTACATTTTCATGAATTTTTTTTAGTTTGATTCATTATAAGGCTTTCATTCTGTGAAATACAATTATGTTTAAAATCCCATTTTTCGAGATTTTATTTGACTTTTATGATTAAACCATGATATTTTTAATCATTGTTAACGTCTTGTATTGAAATTTTGAAAGTGAAGTCTGAATCTTTTGGGCCAATTTGCTGTTTTTATTTAATTGGCCAGTGACAACAACTTTATATGCAAATTAAAAGTAGTTCTGTACATTTGATGTGAAATAAGCAGTCTTATATTTTCTAAATTGGTGATTTTGGGAGAAAGATATCTGGGTGGTGCAGTAGTTGATGGAGAGCAATGGAGGAGGGGATGATCAAGGCTCTGGCTGGATGCAAGTCAAAAAGGTATGATTTTTACACATGCCCATTTCTTAGAAGGATCAAAAAATGAATATTCTTTACATTTTGAATAGAAAATGCATTTACATGTATATTATCTTGGGTGTTACTTATATGATTTGTTGAATTTTATTTTATTTTATTTTATTTTTCTAGTTGAAAGATGTGGGCTGATGTTCGTCTGTTAGAAAAAGTCTTGAGTTCTTTTGATTATTTGTCACATGGAGTACCTGAGTTAGATGAGGACAAACTGATGTGCATTGAATTTGATCTTCCAATTCATAGTTTACAGACGAGGATGATTTTTTTTTTTTTTTTTTTTTTGTTCCCAAAGCATCACTCTATAGTTAATGCCTCAATCGACTCTGGTGTAATTTCTGAGTATGTCTTGTTCCTGATTAGTTCTGTCTGGAATTGAGATTGTTGTTATTGTGAACTTTGTCTATCCGCATTACCAGAGCCAGGCCTGTACGACAATTTAAAATGATGCCTCATAAAAAAAATTTGTGCCCATATAACCATTTTTTTTTTCTTTTAGTGCCCTGTAATACTTTTTTTGGGTGCCCCTATAATATTGAGGCCTTGTGTAGTACCTGCACACCCTCAGGGCAGTATCTGCGCATTACTAAACTTGTGCTTACACTTTAATTCCCATTTCTTTCTGTTGCTTACTCATTTGAGGATTTATCTTATGATGTTTTCCTTTCAATATCAAAAAGGATCTTTTCTTATGATCATGATGAATTTATGAATTTGTTTTTATTTATTTCACTATCTCCTTTTGAAATTTCATGAACTTCTTTTCAGAAACATAGAAGCAATTCAAAATTCTCGCAACATGGTTTGGTTAAGGGACTCTCTGGAAAACAGAGTTCGAGTAATACGAGCGCCCAGCTTCCATTGGGTGTAAAACACGAGAAAGGAAAGTATGTTCCAGATGCTGGTAGAGACTGTACTGTACATGGTCCCAATACTGCTGCAAATTCATCTTCTATCACAACTGAAGATGAGGTGGTTGTTCATTGCCTTGATAAATGTGTTGTTAGTCAAGGTAATGGAAACTCCAAATCATTTCAGTCAGCAGTTACAGACATCCAAGATTCTAATTGTAAAGTTATTGTCAATGAAGAACGTACTCAGAAAAATAACGTCTTTCCAAAAATCAAGTGGGGTGATTTGGATGATGGAACATTGATAATGCACTATGATAACACTTTTGAGACTGGAATTAAATTAGGTGGGATCGAGAATCGAAATTTGGTCCAAATGACATCTGAAAGAGCTGATGAATTTCTTTCAAGTTCAAAAATTGGTAACAAGGACAACGAGTTTGTTGGAGCAATAGTAGATGAAAATAAGGATCTTCCAAAGTCTCATTCTTTTACCCCAACGACCATTTCTTTTGCTGAAGACTGCAATGAGGTGAATGCAGTATCATCAGAAGATGTGAAAGAGAAAATTACAATTGAGAGAATAGTTGGTCAATGTTCTATTACTTCTACTTTCAAGGTAGATAGTGAACATGTTATCAACAAAACTGATGATGCCTCCCATTTTTCCAGTGAAAATACTCCATGTACTGCCATTGAAGAGGTTAGAATGATAGAAACGCCTGGTTTGATATCTGAAGCTGGTTGTTCCAAAGATTATGGAGTGCCACCTGAGAAGAGTGAACCTAGAAATGTGGAAGAGTCTATCCCGACCACTTCTTTGGAAGAGTCCAGGGATCAAAAGCATGATTCAATTCCTGATGATTTACTGGAAACCCAAAATATGTATTCCATTGATGCAGATGACACGTGTGAAAGTAAAGAAAGATTCAGACAACGCCTTTGGTGCTTTCTCTTTGAGAGCCTTAACAGGGCTGTAGATGAACTCTATCTTCTGTGTGAACTTGAATGTGATAATGAGCAGATGAAAGAGGCCATTCTTGTTCTTGAAGAAGCTGCATCAGATTTTAGGGAACTAAATTCCAGAGTTGAGGAGTTTGAGAAACTGAAAAGGTCCTCTTCTCATGTAACTGATAGGGCACCATTAATCATGCAGCCTGATCACCGCAGACCACATGCCCTCTCATGGGAGGTTAGCATTCTTATTGTTTGAATGTCAATGGATTATACTTTAGGTTTTATTGTAGTTGTAGATATGTAGAGATGACTGCTTTATTCCATCTTCCTCTATAATATACTTTCAGTAAATACATCTGCTTATAAATAAATATACAAAAAAAAAAAAAAAAAAAAAAAAAAAAAAAATAATAATAATAATAATAATAATAATAATAATAATAATAATAATAATAATAATAGGCCTTCGAAAGAGTCTATTCGCGACTTCTTTTCTTTTTCTTTTCAAACGATGTTAGGTCAATAACTAAGCGATTTGATGATTTGTCTTGTCACTTCTCAACTTCATATTTTATTTCTTCATTGCTTGTGATGAAATGGTTGCACTTAATAGAATCAATTGTGCTGTAAAACTATTTTTGCTCATTTACAGTGGAATCACATAACATTAGAATATTTTTATAATGAGCTTAGTTTATAGTAATGATTATCTCACGTGGATGTCACATCTATGCATTATTCTCTCTGATGTGCAACTGATTGTGGTTTCTTTTCAACTTTTACAGTGAATTTGACATCCTTTCCATGTAATGCTTGATTCATTTTTTGTCTGCATTGCATAAGTGCAGGTCCGTCGAATGACATCCTCACCACGCAGGGCAGAGATACTTTCTTCATCTCTTGAGGCTTTTAGGAAAATCCAACAAGAAAGAACTGGGGAACATGCTAACAATGCCCAGAAACTGGGGTCTGATTTTCATATTCGCCATATCAGATCAGGTAATATTTTGGAGAAGTATGCTAAGAGAAGTAATTTAGAAGGCGATAAGTATACTAAGGGAAGTAAATTAGAAAGCGATTCTAAGGAACCAACACCAAAGGAAAGGAGGCGGATTGGATCCACAGATAACTCTCAGAGATCAATAAAAGAAAAGAGAAATGGTCGTTCAGGTAAATCTAGTTCTGCTGCATCTAGGTTGCTGATCAATAGGGAACTAAATGCTGATTCGGAAGCTGATGGACCACTTTTTAAGAAAGAAAAAATGTTGGCAGAACACAGTGTGGGGAGAAACTCCAAAGCAATTGATTCCCTGAAAAGACAGATTCCTTTTCTTGAGAAAGAAGGAGAAAAGAGAAATGGGAGCTCATGGAAGTCCATGGATGCTTGGAAAGAGAAGAGAAATTGGGAAGACATACTTGGCACTCCACATCGTGTATCTTCCCGTTTTTCTTATTCACCAGGCATGAGCAGGAAAAGTGCTGATCGTGCACGCATTTTGCATGATAAACTTATGTCTCCCGAGAAGAAGAAAAAATCAGCTCTTGACCTTAAAAGGGAAGCAGAAGAGAAACATGCACGAGCCACATTAATCAGAACTCAACTTGAGAATGAGAAAATGCAAAAGCTTCAACGCACTTCAGATAAACTGAACCGTGTGAATGAGTGGCAGACTGTTCGCAGCAATAAGTTGCGAGAGTCAATGTTTGCTCGCCACCAGCGTAGTGAATCCAGGCACGAAGCTTATTTGGCTCAGGTTGTGAGAAGAGCTGGTGACGAAAGCAGTAAAGTTAATGAGGTACGATTCATCACCTCGCTTAATGAAGAGAATAAAAAGCTTATATTGAGGCAGAAACTTCATGATTCAGAACTGAGGAGGGCTGAGAAACTTCAAGTGATGAAAATTAAACAAAAAGAGGACATGGCTAGGGAAGAAGCTGTACTGGAACGCAAAAGGCTCATTGAAGCAGAAAAGTTGCAGCGTCTTGCGGAGACACAGCGAAGGAAGGAAGAGGCTCAAGTAAGATGGGAAGAAGAACGCAAAGCATCAAGTGCAGCACGAGAAGCCAGGGCTATGGAACAGATGCGAAGAAAGGAGGTCCGAGCCAAAGCTCAACAGGAGGAGGCTGAACTCCTGGCTCATAGATTAGCTGAAAGACTCAGTGAAAGTGAACAGAGACGCAAGTTTTATCTTGAACAAATACGTGAAAGAGCATCAATGGATTTCAGGGATCAATCTTCACCTTTATTTCGGCGCTCTGTGAATAAGGATAGTCAATCTCAAGGCAGATATACTCTAACTGGTAATGGAGAAGATTATCTGGTAAACAATAGTGGTTGTACAGGAGGCTCTAGTATTGCGACTGGCAATGAGTCATTGCAACACTCGTTGAAGCGAAGAATTAAAAAAATCCGGCAAAAACTTATGTCACTAAAACATGAATTTTCTGAGCCTTCTGTTGTCGAAAATTCTGGCATAGGTTATAGGACTGCTGTGGGAACTGCAATGGGAAAAATTGCCAGATGGCTTCAGGAACTGCAAAAACTTCGCCAAGCAAGAAAACAGGGTGCTTCTAATTTTGGACTAATAACTGCTGAAATAATTAAGGTACCAAATTGAACCTTAATCCTACTTTACTTTTGATGTATCACTTTACCTTATTATATTGGGAAACGAATACATAACCTTCAAGTGAATGAATAATTATCCTACTACAATTTCCTGGTATTGATGTAAACATTAAAATTGTTTTCATTGTGATGTTGATTTCCTATTTCTAGAATTAATCATATCCTTTTACTTATTTTTTTTCCTATTTAAAATGCTTACTCATTGGTTTAGACATACATTTGTCACTAGTTCCTGGATGGAAGGGATGCTGAACTGCAGGCTTCTCGCCGAGCTGGTTTGATTGATTTCATTGCGTCTGCGCTACTTGCTTCTCACACATCAAAACCTGAAGCGTGCCAGGTTACAACTTACCTTTTAAGACTTCTGAAGGTAGTGCTTGCAGTGCCAGCAAACCGGAGTTATTTTCTCGCTCAAAATCTGTTGCCTCCAATCATCCCCATGTTAGGAGCTGCACTTGAGAATTATATTAAAATGGCAGCATCATCAAATATTCGTGGGTCTACCAACTACATATCAAGTAAAACATCAGTTGGAAGTTTAGAGACTATTTCTGAAATTTTAGATGGTTTTCTGTGGTCCGTGGCAGCCATTATTGGTCATGTAAGCTGTGATGTGCGCCAACATCAGATGCAGGATGGTCTATTAGAGCTTGTTATAGCGTACCAAATTATCCACCGGCTACGGGATCTTTTTGCACTTTATGATAGGCCACAGGTGGAAGGTTCACCTTTTCCTCCATCTATTCTCCTAAGTATAAATTTGTTGACAGTTCTGACTTCCAAATTTGGAGATGTGTCCTCAATAGATTGGGAATCTTTTCCAAATGCAACGATGCCAGGAAATACACCTGGAGAGGCAAAACATTTTGAGGCTGCAACCTCAAGATCTTCCACTTCATGCGATTCTATTGGATATAAAAGTTCACCTTTTCCACCTACTGGTAGTGTACCTGTAAATTTGCCAGGTGTACCAGAGGATAAGCCACTAGAAAATAGTCCTGTACTCATTGACAATGAATCTCCGATAATTCCGACAGATGATAAACCTGAGAGTTCTGTCCGTCAGAAGGATGGAAAGAACTCTTCAAACAGTACTGCAGAACAAAAGAATGCAAATGACTTTGGCTTAAAGCAGCCTGTAGCCTTTCTTCTCTCAGCAATATCTGAGACTGGCTTAGTCTGTCTACCTTCCATGTTAACTGCTGTGCTATTGCAGGCTAATAACCGGTCATCTACTGAACAGGTATTTTCCACCCCTTCATTAATATGCATATTACGTGCAGTACATTGTTTATTATTTCACTATTTCTTTTCCTTAACAATTTGTTAAATAAATTCATCAATTCCGAGCCAGCAGTTCGAACGTGTTAATTCAATTTCTTTTTTATTTTTGTATTTTAACTTTTCATGATTGTTTTGTGGTTCTCGAAAACATCAGTAATAAAACTGTCTTCCACTATTTTATTTATCAACTTGAAAAAAGAGTAAACCGCCGCATGTCCATTTCATCTTGGCATAAGCACGTGAATGCCATTGCACTGTTATACTCAGATAATAAACAGATGGACAATTAATTTTGCTGAAGAAATGCACTTTAAAGTTTAAACCCATCTGAATCAGCAATGCAAACAATGCCTTGCAACAGATGCTAAGCATTCACTTTGTATATCCCTGTTTAATTCAACCTATTAATTTCATTTACTACTTGCTTTTCACTTGAAAGAAGTTGAGATTGCTCCTATTTCTGGTTTGTTGCTAACCAGCTGGTTGTGTTTCTGTCATGACCTCACCCCTTGAGAAAGATAAACTTAGTTGACACCATACACATTGTCTTAAGACTGTTTCTTATTCGTCCATTTCCAAGGAAGCATATATATAGTGAATAGAAAAGCCTGTTTAGCAAAGCTAAAAGTTAGAAAGACATGATCAGTTAAAGTTATCTCTTAAGTATTCTAGACTGTCAGTTTTCCTATTTCGTTATTGAATAATTTAAATTGAGTTACTGTTCTTCAGAGCTCGTATGTCCTTCCATCTAATTTTGAGGAAGTGGCAACTGGAGTGCTGAAGGTGTTGAACAACCTGGCGCTAATTGATATAACTTTCATTCAAAAAGCACTAGTAAGTTGCTCTTATCTAATTTTTTATGCAGCTTCCTTGGTTCAGCTTCTATGTAATTTTTTTTTTCTTTATAATTCAAAGTGAATTTACTTGTCCTGGATTAACTGTAGGCTCGGCCTGACCTTAAAATGGAGTTCTTTCACTTGATGAGTTTTCTTCTTTCGTATTGCACGGCCAAGTGGGGAATAGCTACTGACAAGGTGATATTGTGCTTGTTTCTCGCTTGATAAATTAGCTATGAGTTTACTTAATTAATAGCCGATCAATACATCACATGAAAGTCTAGCACATAAATTTATAATATATCCTTTGTTTGGTAACTTGTTTATAAACAACACATTTCGTCAAACCACACATTTTTTTCAAATCACTTTTCAACCACAACAACAAATTCTTTATTTACAAAAAATAAAAATAAAAAATAAAAATAAATAAAACTTTTACCAAACAGAGGAAAATATAATTGCTTTAATCTCATATACGGAAATAAGAATCGTTTACAAATTGAAATTATCAGAGAAGTAACTAGTTTGATGTTGATGTCATATATGGGACATTTTGCTTTTACTATATCTTTACGTTCTTATATTGGGTTTTGGAGAAGTTGATATTCTTTATTATACAATTGTTAATTTGCCAATTCCAGTATCTTCATTTCCCTTGGTCAAAGTACAATTTTAATATGAAATTGGCAGTGATTAATTTTTCTAAGGAAAACTACACTTTAGGTCGCCATCGCCAACCTCATATCGTATCTGGAGCATATTTTATTCCAAACCTTTCACCTTTGTACCATTTAAGCCCCCAATGGACGGAAACCTCCATTTGAATGATAAAAAGTCAATTTTTTTTTTTATTTTTTTTATTTTTTTTTAAAGACCATCATTTTCTAAATTGACGGTTCTTTCCCTTTGCATTGAAGGGTTTCAAGACGTTAAATAATTATTGATGTTATTGTATTACTATTTATAATTTCGGTATTCTATTGCTTGTAGTTTGACTTGTTTGAGTTGTTATTTTAATCACTCAGTGTGTAGGGGAATATTTTGCGTTGCTACTTGTGTTGGGCTGTTGGCATATCGTATATCTAGTCTATTTCCCAATAGTTTTATGTGGTTAATTTCTGCAACATCCATGGCAAGAGTAGATTTTGTCATTGGTATTAAAAATAACTTTGTCCTCGTCTATGTGCATTTATGTTGGATTGGAATTGTTCATGATTTAGTTCACCAACACCCAAGCCACCCAATAAGTAAATAAATAATTCCAAAAGAAAAAAACTGTCAACCAAAAGCATAGTGTTGCAGTTCAAGATCTCTTATTACCATCCCAAACTTTATATTAGCAGACTCTCTCTCTCTCTCTCTCTCTCTCTGAAGTTCATTTAGGAATGAAATTTAGCTTATTGGTTGGTATTTGTTTCTCTTACTGTAGTCAAAACTCAGAACTCCTTTTTGAGCATTGTTCTGTGGGTGCTGAATCTTTTGCTTCTTTTCTCTGGCCATCAAGATTTCTGAGAGAATTTCTTAACCTGTAGGTTGTATTCCTTCACGAGTTAATTATTTTCTTCTGTCTTCTTAGTCACTCAACTTATAGAATTAGTTCCACTTCGGTCACCAAACTTTTTTTGTTTATAATCATTCTCCGAACTGTCAGTTTTGTTTCAATTTAGTTATGTTGTCTACCTCCATATTCTAAATTATCAAAAAGAGGTGAAACTTAATTTTTGGTCCTCATTCAAGAAAACATTTACTAGTGTATGGAATAGGCGTTGTTGGGTGCATGTTTGTGAACATCAGTTGATTACCCTTTAGTCCGATATCTGTCGATTATTGTTGTATTATACTATGGTTGTGACGAATAAGTTTTTAAGAGATTACATTTTCGATGCTTATAAATTTCTCAGATTGGTCTGCTTTTGCTGGAATCTTTAGTACTTCTTGGATACTTTGCCTTGTTCCATCCTGAGAATCAAGCTGTCCTTCGCTGGGGAAAGAGCCCGACCATCCTTCACAAGGTGAGTGAGTTTGTAACGAAATGCATATACAGTCATACTTGTATATATTTATGTTCAGATAAGCTTAAAAAATTTAATTATATGTTAGGTTTACGTATAACCAAATTAAATTATAAAATAATTACTTACCGTTGGCCAAACACAGGTCTGCGATTTGCCTTTCGCATTCTTTAGTGATCCCGAGTTGATGCCAATAATAGCAGGCACATTAGTGGCTGCCTCATTTGGATGCGAACAGAACAAGGATGTTATTCAGCAGGACCTCAGTGTTGACATGCTTCTTTCCTTGCTCAAATCATGCAAAAGCAGTCGGTCCAATTCGACCTTAAACGACATGCCATCAGAAGAGCCTGGCGAATCCAACCCTGTTGTGGCTCTTGAATTTAGAAAACTTCCAGTCGATGCATCTCAGAAATCATACCGAAACAATCTAAGAAGCAGCCGAGGATTTTCCCAGAGAGGATTTATGCCAGAGAATAACACGAGAACAATAAAGGTGCGAAATCTGAGAGACAACAAAGCAGTGAAGCTTTATGAAGAGACGGGTTTGGGGCCCGGTCTATCCTCGTCTGAAACTTCTCCCTTAATGTTGAGATTTCCGACGAGCTTCGTCAATAAAGTGGAGCAGTTTTTTGCTGCTGAAGTAACCGGACTAGGGGAAGGTCATTGATTTGGAAGCTTATTTGTTTGAGTGGTGCTCCTTGTACACGGGGGCTGTTCACTCCCGAGTGAGGGGGCCTCAGGCCTGTACTTACAAGGAGGGTTCACCTATTTGTTTAGAGAGAGAAGCAATTCCAATGAACTGCAAGAAAATATTTTGTTTACAATTTATTTTCTTGGAAAGGAATAGAGAAACTTTTGTATTATCTACACGTGAAAATGGCTGTAACTCTGTTCTCACACATTGTTGAAATAAAGTTTCCTGGTGATTCTTGTGTTCCCTATGAGGTATAGTAGTAGTATTAAAGAAGAAAAAAAGTGAGCTAAAATTTTGAATCTTGACTCTTGAAATGTAGCATTTAAATGCGGAATGCAAATGCTTGAAAATGATCTATTGTTCACCGTGGGCAACATAAAGCTGTCAACCTCCAATGTAAAACAATCAAGTGTCCCTAAATTTTAAAATTCGACACTTAACCGTTTTTAATTGGATGTGGACAATTGTTATGTTGCCAACGGTAGGCAACAGATTGGAATTGTGTAAGTACTTACATGGATGCAATAGATGCTAGTTCATGGACGACTTCGTTCTTATTTTTAGAACTCAACGTTTCCAATTCTTTCATCTTTTTGCAAATTTTACCTAAATCATTTGTTTGTGCTACTCAAACCTTTAATTAATTGTAACAAAAGGACAAATGATCAGTTTTCGTCCATAAGACCATAAGTTTGGTAGTTGACTAAAAAACTTGTTTTTGATCAAATCTATGAAGAGCAAAATGCTAAGTTTATATTCTTAACATAAAATAATCTTAAAATGAAATTTTAAACAATAGAAATTAAAGGTACTGTTCATCTCTTCTCAAAAACTCCATCCCCACCCCCACTCCAACTTCAACCCCAACCAAATTAGAGAGCATCAGCGTTGCCCACTACCGTGCCGCCTGCTACAAACACAACACCTACCACCACAAGCCACCCAACATCACTTATTATGGTACACCAGCCCGTCCTATTTGGAGGTGAAAGAGTCCACCGACTCAGCCCAAAAAAATTTGAAGTCCAAAAATTTTGCTTTGATATTAGAAAAAAACAAAAAAGAGGAAATTACACCTAATCCTGCTTTATAGGAGCCAAATTAAAAAATTAGACTGAACTTGTAAAACTTCAAATTTCAGGTTGTTATAAATTTTTAAAATATATCTAATCTAATAATTTATAAATTATAATAAATAATAATCTCTAATCTCAAAATCTACTAAAACCCTACTTCCCACATACTCTTTCCAAAATTGCATTCACTCCTCTGGTGACGGCGGCGGAAAACTCCTCCAGCGATGGCACTCCAATCATCCACCCCCACTACACCCACCACAGCATCGCCGCACGCGATAGCGCAAGATTTGCTGCAGTTTCCTCTAATCTGGAAGCAAGATCGTCGTTGCCTCAGATCGTTGCCAATAAATCAGATTTTTTGATATGTGCAGTTACCGAAACCAACACTTCAGATTTTGGCACCAGAGAAGTCATTACCTATAGAAGACGACGACCCTGCAACTCGGTCACAGCGCTGTTTCGATCTGGCCAAAATTTTGTGGTGATGTTGAGGGTGCTGTTGATAATATGTTGTCGAATGCTGCTTCTCGTGTTGATGTGGGTGTTGCAGTGGTGGGTGAGGCTATGGTGTGGTGGTGCGGTAGTCCGTGGATACATTGGTGGCGGTGGTATGGCGATTTGGTGGATGTTGTGGTGTCGTGGTGTGCAGCATTGATGGTGGTCACTGGTGATGTTTAATGTTGTGGTGGATTCGGTGCATTTTGACTGCGTTTTTTTTTTTTGGTTGAGATTAAGGTTGGGCGATGCGATGACGATGGTGTGGTGAAAGCGGTGGTGGTCGGAGGTGGTGATTATGATTGTGACCTAAAATAAAATTGTGGCCTTAATATGTTGTGGTGGTGTGTGTTTTTTTGTTGGTAGGGTGGAGCTGGTCGGTTAATGTTGTTATGGCGACGGTTGTCATGGTCTTGATCATTGGAGCAGGTGGTGGTGCATTTGACGTTAAACTTAAACCAAAATCGTATTCTATAATTTTTTTACCTATGACTAGGGGTGGACAAAAAAATCGAATCGAAAAAATAGAAACCGGTCAGTTCTTTAGGAAAAAATAAGAACCAAAATCGAACCGAATCGTAAAATAGAGAACCGAAAAATCGATCGGTTCCTATTTGAAAACTGAAAACCGAACAATCTTAATTTAAATTAAGCCCACATAATACTTTATGTATTGCTTTACATGATAATCGTTAATTTTTTTAACAAAAGAATAGAACAAATAACCTAAAAATAACCGAACACGATCGAATGGTATATATCTTAACATTTCATTTCACTAATAGTTTAGACAACGTTTACTACTATTCACACTTAATTTCTTTATTGTAGAAGGAGTTGATAACGTAAAGAACTCATGAAATTTGATGTTTAAAAAACTTTATTGATGTATTTTGAAGTAATATTTCAATTTAAATTTTGTTTCATGATTATTTGATTGTTTCTTTTCCATCAACTTGGAGCTTAAATTTAATAAGTCTTATTGATATGTTTTAGATGCTTTATTTGGATCTATTTAGCTTTGATTTTTGCAAATAATTAGATATTTTTCGTGTTTGGATCAATTTTAATTTTTTTAATATGAACCGAACAAGAACTGATAACTGAACCAAAATCGAAATTGTTCAGTTCTTGTTGTTATAGGAACCGAACCGAGAGTTTTGGTTTCGTTTCGGTTCCTTCAATAACCGAACCAAACCAACAAACGTCAACCTCTACCTATGACCTTTAAAATTATTACATGTGACCTTAGTAATGGTGGTTGTGACCGGAAATTATTGTCGTTGTGACTTGCGATCCTAAATAATTGTGACTTAATCGTGACATGTGACTCCAAATAATTTGTGACTTAAAATATTTTATTTTGTGACCTGTGAGATTATATGATATTGTGATCTTAATATATATAATTAATAAAATATTTTCAATTATTTAATTTAATTAATTATCCTAATTACAACCTTATTTTTGAAATTATACAAGTTTGATCTTATTTTTAAAATTTGTATTTTTAAATACCTTATTTATGTATTTTTCCCCAAAAATAATAATAATCTGTTAGTACTAGGTCAACATCATTTAAAGTGATTTTTGTTTGGGCCAATGGTTGGCCCAAATAAACAAACAAAACTAGTATTACATATTGAAGCATCGTCGGCTTATATGATTGCATTGCACCATTGTCGGGTTATATTGACTTTTTTCTAGCATTTAATTTTAAGATTTTATTGTACATGCGCACATGATGATTATGTTAAACATTTTAATTTTGATTTGTGAGATAGTTGAGAAATTTTATTATTATCTTTTTTATAATCACTAGACAATAATGATATACCAATATACCATATATCCTAAATACTAGTCAAGGTCTTCAAAAGTAATTCTTCTTTTTTGAATGTCAAAATGAGATCATTTCGACCTATTTATCACTATTTTTATATTAATTTTAGGACGTAAAATTGTCAAATTCAATGCTCTTGACTTTAAAAAAAAAAAAAAATGGGGAGCATAAGCATGTCGCCATTGATAGCATTAACAGAGAGCAATTCAAAAATGGAAAATGATACTTGGACAACACACTCACATGAGGTGGGGTCCACCATTTGAGGTGGGGTCCACCATTTTGTGGACCCCACCTCATGTGAGTGTGTTGTCCACCATGTTGTTCATTATTGTTGTCCAAGTAGCATTGTCCGCAACCGTCAACCTCCATCGCATGTGCTAATGATCTGATTGGCCAACCAAACATGCTTGCAGTCAGATTTATTTGCTTGTCATATGAAATTCACCAAGTCATAAATTCATCTTATTTAGAATCAAAATTTGAAATCTCATTTGCATTATTTTTTTGATAAGAGACAGTAATTCTGGGAAGACATTTTTAAGTAACAATGTGACATGACACACATGATGAAAAAGTAAATGGTGGGATAGTTATTTACACTAGTACGCCATGTTACAATGTCACCTAAAAATGTCAATTAAAAATATCTCTCTAAAATTACTCATAAAAAAACCATCTTTTTTACTATTGCTAGGCGGTTGAACGTGATTATAATTTTGGTTTATTTGTGTTTTTAGGTAAAATGTGTGATTAAAAAGTGGAGGAAAAATGTGTAGTTAAAAAGTGATTTGAGAAACTGTGTAATTTATGACCTTGTTTGCTCCTGATGAAAAAACGCAAAATGAGGAAATTTTTCCCAAATTCGTGGAACCCAAGATCTGGAAAACAATAAAATAATGGAAAAAGTCCGAAGCTGAACAGTACTAGTCAGGGAATGCAGAGTTTTTTTATTCACGGACAAGTCTAGCCTCCTGTTTAATTCTTTGGGATAAAGACAAGTATGTAATAATTTCAAAAATAAAGGACATATATGGAATGCTCCACCCTCTCTCCGTTGAAAGAGCTGACAACTTTTACTTTTAGCATGACATTGTGACTATTTTAATTCAGTGGATCCCATGATTGAAGAAAATTTTCTCGAGGCCTGATCTCCACGGGTTACCCCACGGAATATCCACGTGGGACCCTCCTATTTGTCCAAATTTAATTTTTTTTTCCAACGGTCACCTACAGGTGACCATTCAAAACGGTCACCTGTAGGTGACCAGTGACCGTCACTTTAAATTTTTTGTATTTTTTTTTTCTTTTCTTCAACAGCTATATTTTTTTTACACTATATATGTTCAAGTTTTTCACAAAATTTGAAAATCAAATTACTTCCACACTCTACACATATGTAATAAAATTATTTCTCCACAAAATTCCAACACCAAATTACTTCCATACTCTCTACTTTTGCAATAAAAAAATTTGTTCTTCATTTTTATTCCATAATTAGGCAAGTAAATGGAGAGCGAAAGTGACGTGTTTGTGTCACAAGTAAGCCCCGATCTACTTCCGCGAGAAGGACAAAGATTCTCTTCTATTGATAAAGCATTCGAGTTCTACAATATGTATGCTAAAGCAGGCGGATTTAGCGTGCGTCGTCACAGTAGTAAGAAGAGAAAGGATACGGGCGAGGTTTGGTGGAAGAAATTTACTTGTGCAAAACAAGGGAAGACCGATCTTCGATCGCAGAATGAAAAAAGCCACCAACAGCCAAGGACTAGGGAGAGAAATGGGTCGCATACGAGAACAAATTGTAAGGCACAGTTGTCGATCAGTCAGCGTTTAGGTGCGGACACATGGGGCATCCTCTTAGCTCACAAGAAGATGTCCATTTTCTACGCTCACACCGTGAACTGTCAGAGGCTAGGAGGTGCGAAGTCGAACAGTTGTCTGCCGCAAATGTACCAACATGGCAACAAATTCGAATAATGGAGGTGGAGATAGGCGGGCCATCATCGATGGGACACCTCGAGCGAGACGTCAGAAACCCTCAAAGGGACCAACGTCTATGGCTGATGGGACAGGACGCAGAAACGTTTATACAGTACATGGCCAATGAGAGGCGACGGGATGAAAACTATTTCTTTGCATACGAGACCTTCGGCGACGGGACTTTCAGACGTTTTTTGGCATATTCGGAGTCGCGAAATAATTATGCTATATTCGGGGACTGTCTTGTACTTGACACAACCTACAACATAAACAAATATGGTATGATCCTTGCACCATTCGTAGGAATTAATCACCATCGCCAGACAATTTTATTTGGTTGTGGCCTCTTGAGCGATGAAACGACAGAATCTTTTGAGTGGTTGTTCGCAAAGTTCTTGGAAGCCATGCCAACACACGAGGCCCCCGGGCTTATTATCACATACCAAGATCAGGCGATAGGTAACGTTGTATCTAATGTTTTCCCTTCTGCATTCCATCGATTGTGTTTGTGGCACATTACATACAAATTTTCTGAAAAATTGGGACCCGTACTGTTTACAATGCACAAGGGTATCCTAATGAATATAATCCATCAGTCAGAAATTGTGGAGGACTTCGAAAGCAGATGAGAGACATTAATGAGTAGTATTGCTTTGGGCAACAACGAATGGCTGCAAAATATGTATGAGATACGGGGGCACTGGGTACCGGCGTACGTGAAACCATATTTTTCTGGTGGAATGTCGAGCAGCCACGTGTCGAGTCGCACCATTCCTTCATGAAGCGGTACGTGAATAGGCATCACACCTTGATGGATTTTATAACAAGGTTTGACGGTGCTATTGCACACCAAAGGCACGAGGAACAATATGAAGACCACATTAATTCGAGTTAGCTTCCTAGGTTGAGGACACGCTTCGTGATGGAAGAGTAGATGTCTAAGGCATACACGAAACAAGAATTTTTCCTATTTCAGGAGGAGCTTTCTCAAAGCACATCGTACGGGATACGTCGTGTTGCAAATACTCTTATTGTAAAAACATATGAGGTCGAACGCCAGTTAGAGGGGGATGACCATGGTCGACGATGGGCAGTTTCTTACGACAAAGAGAATGACTTCGCCTACTGCGAATGTGCGATGTTCTCATATGAGGGCATCCCGTGCCGCCATTTATTGAGGTGTCTCACGCACAGAAACATTTACAAGTTGCCTCCATTTTATATCATTCGCAGGTGGACAAAAGGACGCAAAATCGAGTCCAGTTTTCAACGCACCACCCTCGTTCAACAAACAAATGCCAATTCCCTCACGTCTTGGAACAATGAGAGCAAAATCAAATAATCTATATGACAATTCATCGCTATCTCAAATCTCTACAGATTACGTGCTTAACGGGTTAAGAGACATGAAAATTGGAGTGAATGATTTACTTGTGACAGAGAGAGTAACCCCATCATCAACTAAAGGTAAATGCAAAGTCACACATGGGGATACTTCAGTCAAGGATCTAGAATCTGTAAGAGCCAAGGGCAATGGAAAACGAATAAAGTCCTCAAAGGAAAAATGATGAGAATCGAGAAAGTCAAACCTCGATGCACATGCCCGTGGGACCCATGACGAGATCCGACGTCGAAGATATTCAAGATTCGAGGCTAAACAATGTGAATAAATCAAGAAAAGAAGCCAATAATCAAGTTGGAGCCAAAAATGAGAATCTTGGAGTTTCAGCCAAGTTCGGTCGACCGAACTTTCTTCCAGTCGACCGATCTTCTGCAGAGGAATTTTTTATTCAGCCTCAGTCGCGTTCGGCTGAGTGACGGTCGACCGAAAGTCCCAGTTCGGTCGACCGAAACACTCCGTTTTACAAGAACGGGGTTTTTCTTGTAAATACCGAAATTGCATCTTTTTCCCTTTTTGTACATTTTATACACATTTCTTGTCATTTGTAAAGGACAACTTGGTTGTTCATTTGAGTTTGGTCTTAAGAGAGACTCCTTGAGGTAAGGTTAACCTCCTTTGTTCTTGTATTATCTTTGGAGTTTCTTCAACTAAATCTAGGGTATTATTATTCTTGTGTTTGTTGTTGATTTCTGTCACCTTGGAATTTGTTTGATTGATACCCATTGGGTTAGGGTTAGTTTAATCTTTGAATTTTGGGTTGAATTTAAATTTGGGTTAAGGTGTTTATCACTTTATTTATCACTTTAGCTTTCTTGGGTTTTGTATTAAATTGTTGTGGGAATTTTCGGTCAATATAGCGAAGGGGTTCGCATCAAAAAATCAATGAAGCAAGCAAATCAAGTATGCGGAATCTGTAGTAGACCCGAACATGACAAGCGAAAATGTCCAGACGCGCTGTCAGCGAAAGACAATGCCTATCGTCTCCATCTCTACTCACAAGAATCAGAAGAGACAACAACATATCATACACAATCCTATTCACAAAACTCATTTCCTATCACCCCGGTCATGTGGATACCTACCAACCTCCCAACTTCTTCGACTATGATGTATACGGATCATGGGAATAAATCATTGAAATTT
Organism: Ligustrum vulgare; assembly: GCA_963555705.1. Lineage (NCBI taxonomy): Eukaryota > Viridiplantae > Streptophyta > Magnoliopsida > Lamiales > Oleaceae > Ligustrum > Ligustrum vulgare. The sequence goes on along the minus strand of OY743168.1, from coordinate 30,081,244 downwards.
AATTGTATTATTTTGTTTTCGCAATGTTGTAATGTAAGATTGTCTCAATTCACGATATTTAATTTTAACGAGGTTTAATTAAAAAAAATTAAAACGAAAACAAAAAATCCGGTGGCAAAAATGTCCAACGTAAAAAAAAAAAACGAAAATCAATAAAAAATAAATAAATAAACGAAAAAAAAAAAAAAAAACAAAATCCAGCAAAAAAAAAAAAAAAAACGAAAATAAAAAAAAAAAAATTAAAATTGTTACCCACACGTGGATATCACGTGGGGTCCCGTGTGGGAACGGGATATAAATTTTCTCACCTTTACAAGTTTTTTCCTGTACCAAACAGCTACTATAAACTGAGTTATAAATGGTTTAAACTATTTTGCCAGATAGAGGAAAATTGTATTCATTAATGTTTACGATTCTTAGTTTTACTCGGTGAAAAAAGAAGTGTAGTCGAGATTTTTTTGTAGGGAAATATATTTCCCTTCAATGGTATGGGTACACCCATCGTATCGAGCGGTGGTGGCGGGTAGTCGTGATTGTGGCAAGCCCTGGCTGTGGTAAATTGATTTGGTTCAGTCTGGTGGAGGGGTGGAGGAAGGTGGGGTGGGGTGTTTTTTTAGAATAAAAATGAACAGTAACCTTTAATTTCTTTACTTGTCTTTTATTTCATTTTTAAATTATATATTAGGTTTAAAATGTAAATTTACCATTTTGCTCTTTTTAAATTTGGTCAAAATTAGATTTTTTTGTTAAACTAGCATACTTATGGACGGAAAGTACATCAATTCACCTTTCTTCTAAAACTAAATTAAATGTTTGGAAGTGACCCAAATTAAATGTTTGAATAAAGTCTGCAAATGTTTGAACTGTGATTGCAATCATCCAATTTAAATTTGTGTTATAAAAATAATAGTACAATTGAAACAAATCTTGTATAAACCAAAAAATATCATGAATTTGGCATATTCGATCCATCAAATATCAACAATATGATGCAAATAGCTACATAGAATATATATCAAAGAACTAAGAAATTATTCAAGAAAACAACTTCTGTTCATTGCTTATTATAAAAACTAGTATTTGCCCTCGTGCGATGCACGGGACATAAAAAGCATATATAACATAATTACAAATGTGTATTATGTTATATATGTTTTTTAATACTGTTTTATTTTACTAATAAATTCTCTAATAATTACGTTATCTTCAATACTGATTAATTATTATAACTTTAGTAAACATCATACATTTTTAATTACATTATTTTCAATACTATTTTATTATTAGCATAACATGTATTTAATTAAAACAATATATACACATATTTAGTTATATTCTTTTTTAATTACATAATTAAATTACGTTCTTTTAAATACTGTTTTATAATTACAATATTATTATTATTAATTAAAACAACATACATTTTTAATTATGTCACTTTTTAATACTATTTTACAAATTTAAATTTTTAATTATATTCCTTTCATAACATAATTAAGTTATGTTCTTTTCATTAGTGTTTTAATTATTATAATAACTTTTTTAAAAGTAATACTTTTTTACTTATATTATTATTATTAATCCATCGTTTAAAAGTGTCCCGTGCATCGCACGGGGACATAAAAAGCATATATAACATAATTACAAATGTGTATTATGTTATATATGCCTTTTAATACTGTTTTATTTTACTAATAAATTCTCTAATAATTACGTTATCTTCAATACTGATTAATTATTATAACTTTAGTAAACATCATACATTTTTAATTACGTTATTTTCAATACTATTTTATTATTAGCATAACATGTATTTAATTAAAACAATATATACACATATTTAGTTATATTCTTTTTTAATTACATAATTAAATTACGTTCTTTTAAATACTGTTTTATTATTACAACATTATTATTATTAATTAAAACAACATACATTTTTAATTATGTCACTTTTTAATACTATTTTACAAATTTAAATTTTTAATTATATTCCTTTCATAACATAATTAAGTTATGTTCTTTTCATTAGTGTTTTAATTATTATAATAACTTTTTTAAAAGTAATACTTTTTTACTTATATTATTATTATTAATCCATCGTTTAAAAGTGTACGTGGTTGTATTCTTTTATGAATATAATTTTATATTCAAACTCTACATCATAATTCCAAATTATAAACATATATTGAAAATATCAACTAATTAATAGCTGAATATATAACATTATTAATAATGAGATAAATGTTTTAAACTAGAGAGAAAAAGAAAGAGAAGTAGAGACACCAATAAATTTGAGTATTATATTTTGAACCAGAGCCCCATATATATAAGGGAAGAAATGGATATACAAAGTAATTATAACTAGGGTTTTAGGGGTACAACTGTCATTCACTAATACAATATAATATTTACAACACTCCCCCTTGAATGACATATGATATTACAAAATATCTGCCTCGTTAAAACCTTGTTTGATAAAACCCAATGGGACAAAAATATCAAACGAAGGAAAAAGAATACAGTTGTTTTTGGAGTATTAAGATGAATGCTGCCTCGTTAAAACCTCGCCAGGAAAACCCAATGAGACAAAACCTTGGCTAAGGAAAAAGAGTACAACTACTCCCCCTTAGTGTTGATCGTTGTAAATCATCGAGTTGATGTATCCCAATCTTGTGAGCTGGTTTATTGAATGTGCAGGGATAGTACTTTTGTAGATAAATCGGCTTCATTGTCACTTGAGTGAATTTGTTGAAAATTCTGGAGTCTTTTGATGCTGCCTCGTTAAAACCTTGTCAGAAAAACCCAGTGGGAAAAAACCTGAACGAAGGAAAAAGAGTACAGCTACTCCCTCTGATTCAATATATATTGAATCATCCATATAGTTACTCCCCCGATTCATCATCCATATAGTTACTCCCCCTGATTCAATCTCTATTGAATCATTCATATCTTGATCTCTTCAGGAGTTTCGTATAAGAGAGTATATCAATAGATATTGATGACAGCTACCTCATTAAAAACCTTGCCAGGAAAACCCCGTGGGACAAAACCTCGGCTAAGGAAAAAAGAGTGTAGCGTATATTAGCTCCCCCTCATGGGAACATTACAGTTATATTGATACTGCACATAATTATTTCAACTGTAAATCGGTACAATATCGAATGTGTTTACCAAGCATTTATAAATAACACATATCTGATATCTGATATTATTTGTTCTTTGAATATATTCAATATTTCCAATCATTTGAACATGCTGCATCGAACCATATTCTATAATCAATATTATCAATGCATTTAATGCAGTTCTAAAATTTGAAAGTGACTTATTCACTTCACTTCACTGAACAATTAACTTATTCACTTCAGGTGAATAATTAACCATGAATTTGAATTTGAAAATCAATTGCCACGATTTTTATTCACAGTAATGGTACATCTCAATTTCAACACTTTGTCATATAGAGTCATTTGTACCATTCTTCATGTAATCTAATTTCATACTATCTATCACATTCCATTGGAAATTGAATCTATTCAAGGCATATGATATATTTAGATCGCAAAGTATATTTATACTTTGATCAAACAAGTTTCTTAAAAATTTGAATTATATATTTCAAATACATTTAATCCTTCAAGGATTATATTGTATGCTTCAAGCATCGTATATGTTTCACATTGCAATTATCAAATTGCTACCACCAAATTTAAGTCGTGAAACATTAGATAGGTAACGATTCCTATATTTCAAATAGATTTTCTCTAATTATTTCACCGCAATCCCAAAGTACCGAGGTATTGATTACCCTTTTTAATCTCACTCATTGGTACTTCAAAGAATACTCCCAACGTACCGAGTTGATGATCATACATTTTGATATCACTCATTGGTACATCAAAGAGCGCAAGCTAGTAATCAGAGTAAATCATTTTTCATTAAATACATTTCTGATAATCATATAAGTATAGGCACTTATTATGCATTTTTAGGCAAATAAAATATTGTATCTATGCCAGATCTTTGAAACATTCGTTGCGCAACAAGTCGTGTATTACGACTATACCTATAGGTATTTTACTGGCTTTACACTTTTATGTGTTTGGACTTCAGGTCCCAAAACTTCAGGTTTTGTAATAAGTTTAATTTAGCATGAATGCATACTTTTGCCAACTATTTTTATGTCGATTTTCTTCGACATATTTTCTTTTATTATCCTCGCTATCATTCAAATTATGATGCGGCTAGCTTCGCAATTTGCTTTTGCATAAGTGCTTTAAAAAGTGTGTCGGCACAATTATCATCTCAATTTGATTTCTTTCCCCACAAGACATAACTATAGAGATCTCAATTTTCAATATTTCAAGTACTTGAACCTCATCTAGAGATTTACAATTAATTATGTCAATAAATACTCTCTCACGAGTATATGCCTCCTCAATAAGACCACTATAATCATTTGCTCTATTTTTATTTATTTGGGGATCTTTATTTGAATCAAATATTGCTACGCTTCAGGCGTGCTACATATCAATATGAGATAGAGCATGAGATTTTATTAATCTCTTATGCATCTTGTAATTATGTTATCTTTGAACGTTTCGTTCATATTTTCAATCGAACTTCTGGTTCGTATTATTAATCGCGAGGATATATATAACATAATATGATGCATTTGTTTGATTTTAAGCTATTCCCCCCTAATGTTGAGAAAATTGTCCAATCAAATTGACAATAACTTTTTTTCGACGTTGTAAAATATCACCCATTTGGGATATATGTTCAAACAACGCATTTTTCTCAACATTCTTTATTTCTCATATCAGTGCATTGTGGTGGATCAATTGCACTATTAAAGAATTATATGGAAAAACTAGGCTCTAACCATAAGCCAATTATAATAGGGAGAACTATGATATTGGCATGATGCGTAATAAAATTTCCTAAACAAAAAGGGAAGTATTTTGTTCTCAATTAAATTAATTGGAGGCGTTTAACAAACAAAAATGTTAAACTATTTATCGACATCCCAACTAACACTTCTTAAAATGTTGAGATTCGTGTCCACTAGCATTATCAAGACACATTCTTGATTATATAATCTGAAAATTATGCTCATAATTCATAATTTGAGCAATAATTTCGCAAACTTCAGGTTGCGAACACCATGCAATCATCTAGTACATGTATCAAATCTATTAGATACAAATAATATTTAGATGATCAACGTGGAGGATGATAGTGGCCCATTTATCACCCTAATTATTTTTCGGAAATATAGGGAATTTAATCTCTATTTTAGCTAGTGATAGTCAAGAAATTTCATGAAAGAGAACAAATATCATATATGATTGAATTGAAGAATCTTCTGATTCTTCATTGAGTATCAATTTTAATTCCGCATCATTATTGATCCAGTGATGGTCCAACTGGTCATGCCAAATAATAAAATCAAATTGAACTTCTTGTTCAATATAAGATATAATAATATATTATTCAAGTAGTCAAACTAATCAATGTCCTTATGACATAAGTTATATGTTTTCCTTCAGGGATAAACATGAACTCAAATGAGATATTTTTCGAAACAATGCTACTTCGAAAAGCACGTTTTATTACTCATTCAAAAATCAATATGTCAATATTCTTCCGGAATATTGTAATATCAAATTAATAGCATATCTCATAATATTGGGCTCTTCGAGAGCAAATTATATTTCAATATTATATTTCATATGAGATAAAATTATGATTCTTCAGGAATCATCACAACTATATATTAGACTACATCATAATAATCTTCTGAATTATTAATAAATTCGAATTTCTTTGCGAAAAAGAATGCAGTATTTATCACTTGAGCAATAAAATAATATTCTTCTAAAATATTGAAATGTAGCAATAACGCAATATTCTTCTGGAATATTGATTGGAATCTCATTCAATTATAACAATAATTGATATCTATTGTGCAATTTAAGTCCAAAATAACGAATTATTCTTCTGGAATAATTATATTGCTAAAATTGCAATTCTTCAAGAATAATAAGTCAATATTCTTAATTATTCATTCTTCCTTTCAAACCAACAATATTTGTGCTCTACACGAGTGACGTTAAAATATTTTTCTGGAATATTTATTTAACGTGGGTTGTGTTTATTCGAGAACACCAACACCATATTCGTTTAAAACATATTTTAAATTATGCTTCTTCAAGAGTATTGGATCAATATTCTTCTGGAATATTGAAATTGTAATATACTGCTCGTCACAAGCAAGTAATATTCTTCTAGAATACTACTATTATTGTCCTACTTCGTGAGCAACAATATGATACATTATTAAATCAGAATTTATGAATGAACATATACAAATATTTAATCATCTTAAAGAATATTAATTACCATATAAACATAGTATGAATTTATATATAAAAATGAATTACCAAACATATATCAGGAAAAAGAATCTCCATATATAGAAGTTAACAAAATTGACTAAATCTTTTATTGGCTAAATCTTTTACCAATATACAAAAGATACTAAACATGCACGTGAATTCCATATATAAAAATTAGATATACATAACTAATATATAGTAGAATCAAATCTAATAATGTATTTGAGAATTCAAAATAACGTAGTGATTTCCAATGACAAAATTGAAAGAGCAAAAAATAATAACAATAATAATTTGCTGGAACAATGTATACTTTAACGAATTTATTCCGATTCTTCCAAAAGTAATAATAAATCAATATTCGTCTAAAATATTGGAAATCATAATTCATGCTATTCAGGAGCAAATAACATCCTTCTAGGATATTAATTATAATGTTGTACTACTTCAGGAGTAACAACAAATTATTTATAATAGACAATTTTACGATTAATATTTTTCTGAAGTTACAGCGATTTAAGGATATAACAGATGAGAGAATATTTTCAAATTAAATACCAGCCGTAATCATCCATTTACAGGTAAGAGCAAAACCCACTACCCTTATGTAAAATCGTGTTAGGTCGTTTATTCCCCGTTGTTCGGAAACCTCTAAACTCCATTCCACCAAAACTCAACTGTAAATTGTTGATAAAAGATATAATAAAAGCTTACTTCTATATTCGTGAATCCAATCACAACCCAAATTGAAAATGGTATGAATGAGAAGTGCAAACCGAAAATCTAGGGATGACAAAAAAAACCCGCCTTGCCTCGAATTCGAGGGTATCTGCCGCTTATGCGGCGAATTTAGGCCAACCTGTAGGTTGGTGGGGGCGGGTATGGGTACACTTTGCCTCCTCGAGTTGGGGGCGAGTATGGAGTGACCGACCCGACTTTAATTAAAAATAAAAATATAAGATTGATTAAAGAATATTGTAGGATCACTTTAGGAAAAATGTTATTTGATTAATGATTGTATTGTTAAAAATGTGGTTTAATTAAGATGGATGGAATCCAATAATAAAAAAAGTGAAAAAATTGTTTAAATAGCAAATAATAATAATAATAATAATAATAATAATAAATAAATAAATAAATAAATAAAAAGGAAGAAAAAAATACAAATGGAGCATTAGTGGTGCGATTATGGGATGCCCCGCCCCGCAATGAAATAACGGGTCATAGGGCGAGTATGAGTTCGAGGTTCTTCTCGTGGGACAGGGTACCCGACCCGAACCCACCTCATTGTCATCTCTACAAAAAATTTCGTTCGAAGGAAGAGAATGAGAACAAAAAGTGGGTGATAAAAGAAAATGAGCAGGTGTGACAGAAACGTTCAAGCAAAAATCCTTTAAAAACTTGACTCTAGAAAATGATCAAGTCCGAATGAGGTAAATCAGTTGTATAGTGATTGGAGCTGACGTGCAAGTTCTATAAGGATGATATTGAGCGTTTATGATTTCAATGTGTTAATAGTACATTAGTACTTGTGACATCGCCCATACGCACGACCCGATTCCATTGTGACTAGAGTGTTGTTTGAGTTTATTATATGAATTCCAATTCGATATTTACGATTTCAAGTGTTAATATTACTTGTGAACTTTCCCTTGTGTAGCCTTATTATAATGTAATCAAAATATTATATGGGTTTATGAAGTATGGAACGTATATAGTCATTAACAATAAGTGTGTCATAATTTGACCAATGTAGAACTAGATAAGTTGAAAGGTGGTAATAATGTGACCTTTAAAGCTTACTTAGTTTAATTCACAGCGTTACTAATAATCTAATTCCTGCTCTTTTTCAGCCATGAATTTGGTATTTTTGTGATTAAATACGCCTTACATCTACTTCATGGTGATTTGAAGTCTATGGCATGATGTTTGATGTTGTTCGAGCTAGACAAGACGTTGCTGCAACACTATTTAAACATGGACAAATCAAGAAGAGAACACGAGGGGGAAACCGAAGGGAGACAACATTGTGATAAAGTGATGGTTGTACATCACAATAACATCAGTTTGTTGTGTATATAATGGTCTTATTAATGATTTGTACTAACTTTCATTTGTAACATTTTTTACATTAAACGTTGTTTATGTTACTAGCAAAATGGGGAATATGTTTATAATTCTAATAGACTTGTGTTACTTGTTCATGTTGATTATTAAAATGTATTCATATTATAGATTCTTTATCCTAGGATGCTGTATGTATTTCAGCAAGCAGTCACAGATTTGTTTTTTGAATTTGTTAATCTGCACAGGTCACTATTCATCAGCATAGATACATTCTTACAAGTGATAATGTAAATGTTATAGTTCAATGTGCTCTAGTTAAATCTTACAAGTCACATGTTAATGTTTGCACTGCACAAAGACCTTACACATCAATTTTATAGGTTATAATGTCACAAATAATAGGTCATGACTATTTGAAGTCCAGATGATTCTACACATTAATTTTACTTGTTAGGTCACATAAGAGCAGTTAGGTCACAATTCAAACAACGAGTGTAACAGATATTTGATTCACTTTCATGGGTTACCATTTGGAGTCCACAGTTTGGGTAAAAGACAGTTTTCGGTCCACAATTTAGAATTCATATTTCAGTCGTCTTCTTTATGGTATAGTTTTATATCATTTTACATATCAACCTTAGGGGTTATGTCACAAATTAGGTATTAGATAAAACTTCAATTGAAATATCAGTTTATGAAATCTATGTTTGATAGAGATGCTTTCAAGGGCCTTAAGGGACATATAAAGTAGTTATTAACTCTTTAGCGGATCACATGTACATATTTGGTGTGCACTTTATAAGACACATATTATATTGCAGCCCACATTTACTCTACACATCAATTTTATTGGTTAGATCACATATGACCAATTAGGGCACAATTAAGAAAACACGAGTAACAAACATTTGGTTCACTTTCGCAAGTCACACATTACCTTCTTGAGTCCACAATTCAAACTCATATTTCTGTTGTCATTTTACATATCAACCGTATGAGTTAGGTTACATATTATATATTAAATAAAGTTTCCAATTGAAATATCAATTTCAAGAAATCTATGTTTGACATTCTCATGTCACATGTACATGTTTGCAGTGCGCTTCATAAGACACAACTTACATTAGCTTCAAATAGAATATACAATGTCGATCCGATGAGTTTTCTGTGGATTTGCTCTTTGATTAATCGTCACAATATGTTCAATTGAAGAGTCCATATAGAAATGAAAAGTATCCGTAACTAAAGCCACAATTTATGATAAATATAATTAGAGTCATTATATTCATTTCCATGTACAATTAATATATTATATATTATTACTTGTGAATCACCCGTGCAATGCACGAGAAGAAACGTATGAACAAAAATAATTCAATGTAGAATTAGATAAATCCTTTAGATAAAATGAATAAATTTCGCAAATAAGATATAAAATCATCATTTATTGATTTCATATGACTACAAATTTTCGAATACTTCTTTGTATACAACATTATTTATTGATTTTGTTGGTCTTCCATCTCATCACAAATTAACATCTTTAATTCGGTATGACTACAAATTTTTGAATACTTCTTTGTATACAATATTGTTTATTGATTTTGTTGGTCTTCCATCTCATCACAAATTAACATCTTTAATCCGGAACGATTTGTCACCCTAGAAATCTCAATATAAAGTTGTCAATGTGTAAACACCAACAGTTTAAGAAGTCTCACATGCGCCAATGACTGTTCCCAGCTGTTATTGATAGTCATGTCATAGGACACCATCAATGGAATTGTCTTCTTTGAAATCTAATAGGTATCCAGAATCAGAAGGACTCAACGACGTCCTTGAAATAAAGAATTTGTGTCCTGCATTGCTGCCAGAAAGAATTTGACCTTCTAGAACATCATCGTCAGGTTTTGTAACTATCAACCTTATCCATCACACAATCTCTGTGTATAGATCAATATTTATCAGAAAGAGCAATGGATACTGCAAAGACAAATAAAGAGGATGCACTTCGCTTATTCATTGCAACGGTCCACCACGTGGAACAATAATGATATCCCTGTGTCCGGTTGTGTACCAAAATTCACAGACAATCAATCCAGCAATTTCATCGACAACAGGAAAATCATATTGCCTATCATCAGTTGCCAACCGACCAATAAGTATAAGTCTTACATTTGAAGTGTTTTTCTCAACAATCTTTTCTCTAACAAACCTAAAATATTTTACCAATTTGTTGTATTTGTCTAGCATATCCTTCATATCAGAAACTATACAATCATACAAAATTGAATCACATGATTCACTCCTACCGGGGGACAATAAAAGACATAAATTAAATTTTAGACTATCACAACAAAATTTTTCGTAAACAATATAAATATATAAGCAATAAATACATAATACGTACCCCACGACCCTTTTTCTGCTTTCAACCTCATTCGCATTGTCAACAATGTGTTGAGCAAATTGAGTAGTTGAACCATCATCGACAACAAACTCCGAGTCTTATGGCAATTTTGACTATGTAATCTAAAGATGAGATGTCATCTACCATCATTTATCCTATTATATATTCCCCCATAGAAGTGAACGAAAACATCATATTATATGTCCAGATGTTCTCTACGAAATTCTTAATCCTATAGTCACTTCCATTTAACAAATATTTCAAAATAAAAGGATGATCTTCTATAAGAGGAATCTTCACTTTCCCTTACATACAACAAAGTAGGGTGAACAAATAAATCGCAAAATCGAACTAAACCGTAACAAATGGTTTTGTTCGGTTTGGAAAAATTTCATAACGCCTTAATTGGTTTAGTTTAAATTTCAATTGTCAAAACCGTGGTTTCAAACAGCCAACCTGTCAAATTTTAAAAAATTAAAAAAATAAATAATAAAGGAAAATGTTCATTTTTAAAAAAATGCAATACATTTTTTATTGTCAAAAATCAAAATTAATGAATCAAAGATTAATTTGTGTTGACCTATGGTCAATTTGACCTTATTGTTTTGATCATAACAAACAAGAATTTATTGTGTTACTAACAAGTGTGCTTCAAGTGTTTCATGTAATGATAACTATTCAAAGCACTCTATGTTCAAATCGTCTCTCAAAAATATAAATCAAAATTATGTGATCGAGCATATGAGACGCAAAAGAAATTCAAAGATCAAAATTGAAGCATGACATGAAGATCAAGAATTCGAGCATACAAGATTAGAGTTGATTTAACATATGTAAAGGTATAACACTCTCAATCTTTAGCGATGAAATTCAACGAGCTCGAAAATGATTTTTATGCATCAAGAAGCATTTTTTTAAAACCATTAAAATATCATTTTCAAAATCAATCTTGATCAAAAAACCTTGCAAAATCAAATCTCAAAAATCTGCCAAGACCGGTCGACCTCCAATTGAACCGGTCGACCGCACCGGTCGATCGCATGCCAAGACCGGTCGACCGCACTGCTGTTTTTGAACTCAAACGGCTATTTTCTTGCAACGGCTATATTGAGGTCGACCGCATGGTTGAATAGGTCGACCGCAAAAGACAGAATGTGCGAAAATTGCTCTATAAATAGCCTTCTCTCTTGCATTCAAAAACAACAACTTAGATAAGATTTTATACAAACTTTCTTGTGAAAATTTAGTGTTCTTACTTGGTTTTTATTCATCTTTTATTTTCATAAAACTTTGATTGATCTAAACTTTGTTTTATCAAATTCATCAAAGTTTTTGGAAGAAAGTTTTGTGAAGATTCTTGGTTTTATTTTGTTTAAACTTCTTCAAACATCTTCACACTATATTGGAATTGAAGTGTAAGTCTCTCTTTGCTCTAAACTTGTTTTAATCTTTTACAAGAGAGAAATTCCAATTGAGGAACTTTGATTATTTGTGCTACAATTTTCATTATCATTTGATTCATCAAAGTTCCATTGCCTAAACACTTTGAGCTTAACTTATTGTTAATTATTCAAGTGTGGCATCTCTTGGTACTTAATTTGATTCAATATTTTTAACAAGAGATTATTTGAAAAACTTTGTTTGATTGCATCGAACTTTTCATTATCATTTGCATCAAAGTTTTTCTCTAACACTCGAGCTTAATTCATTGCTATCTATTGAAGTGTTAGCCTAACTCTCTCGGTACTTAATTTGAGTATATCATTTGTCAAGAGAGTTATTTCAATTGTAAATTCAATTCATTATATCTTGTGGTTTCGAGAGCCTTGTGAAAACTCGATTGATTGTTGGTTTCGAGAGCCTTGTCAAAACTCGGTTGTTGGTTTCGAGAGCCTTGTCAAAACTCGATTGTTGGTTTCGAGAGCCGTGTGAAAACTCGATTGTAAAGGATAGGCGCTCCTTGTTGTAAGTTGCCTAAGGATTTGGTACTCCTTGTTGTAAGTTACCAAAATAGTGGATTTGGCCTTGCTCGTGACGGAGAGCTCTGTAACGGGGGACGTAGATCACGTTGGTTGATTGAACCTCCATAAATCGCGTTTGCACACTCTTATCTCTTTTACTTACTTACATCGCACTTACTATATTCTATCAATTTATATTGTGCAACACTATATCTAAGTACTATTCTTGCTTTATCAATTAAGTTTACACATATTTAGCACACTACATTGATAGTTTAGTTACTTGTAACACTAAGTGCTAATACTTGTACCTATTGGTTTTAAGTTTGAGATTATTTATCGAAAAAGTTTTATAAACCAATTCACCCCCCTCTTGGTTAGTTTACTCTTGGGCCAACAATTGGTATCAGAGCTTAGGTGCTCATTTTTAAAAGATTTTACAATCTTGAGTAAATGGCTAACCATAATCTTGAGGGGCATTCTACAAATCGTCCTCCTTTCTTTGATGGTACGAATTATAATTATTGGAAAACTAGAATGATGATTTTTATTCAATCTATTGATTATAATATTTGGGATGTCATTGAATCCGGTCCTCATGAGCTTACTATGGTTATTAAAATTGATGGAAAACCGGATATGATTATTTCAAAACCAAAGGAAGAATATGATGAGGATGATAAGAAAAAATTGTCTTTAAATGCTAGAGCCAAAAATCTTCTCTATTGTGCACTTAGTATTAATGAATTTAATCGTATTAGCACATGTGATTCCGCACACTATATTTGGCATGCTTTAGAAGTCACTCACATGGGCACAAATAAAGTTAAAGAGACAAAAATAAATCTTTTGTATAAAAATTTTGAAAACTTCTTAATGAAACAAGATGAACCCATTGCTAGCATGATTACTAGATTTACCGATATTGTTAATGGTCTTAAGGGCTTTGATCGAAAATTTTCTAATGGTGAACTTGTTAGCAAAATGCTTAGATCTCTCTCGGAAGATTGGAGCTCATTGAGAATGTTGATAGAAAACACACAAGATGTCAACACATATCACTTGGAAGAGCTTTATGGAACATTGATGACTTATGAGCTCAACAATGTCGAAACAAAGGAGAGGACAAGAAAAGGAAAAGAAAAAGCCAAGCGCGAAATTGAGCTTAAATCATTACATGTCAAGAAGTGGAGAGGCGTTCGCAAGAATCATCGAATCCAAAAGATAGAAGAAAAAGATGAAAGTGATGATGAGCAAGATGAAGGTGAAGTGGCCAACATGTGCTTCATGGCTATTAAGGATGAGGTAACTTTCTTTGATACCTCTTGGGCTTTTGAATTATCAATGATTTAAATCTCTATTTATCAACATTTTTTAACCGCATGCACTTCATAAATATTTCTTACATTAAAAAGGGTATGAGTATGAATTTGTAACATAGTGCTAATTTGTGTCTTATGCATAATTTTATGTTACATACATATTTTAACCGAAAGTGGCTGAATTTGGGGATTTTTTTTTTTTTTTTTTTTTTTTTTATTATTTTTTTTAACACAATCCCTAAATGACTTAAAATCATCTTCTTCTCTTCATAAAACTCTTGTAATACATTTCTTTGATCACTTATTTTTTGGCTTTGAGAGTGATATGATTGTTGACCAAAATTGTTTTGATATGTCGACAAAATGCATTACCCTTTAACTCATTTCATGATAACAATTACTTCATAGTCAAACATAGATATTATTATTTCTCATGAAAGAGTACACACTAGAGTCACACTTGAAAGGAAATACATGGAACACGCAAATGCTAAAGAGAGAAACATGGAAAGTCCTCAAAATGAGAGATGTGTTTCCGGAGTAGCCTATCCTACCACCTCTGATCTTTTGAGGAAACAAAGACAAACCTTCAAAGAGGTGTGTTTCGAGAGTAAAAATACTCCGTAATCTACCACATTTGAGGTACACACACAAGATTTAAACATTAAGGAAATCCTAGGAAATTAGAGGGGTGTCTCAAGAGTGAGTATACTCCGTACTCTACCCCCACCTATTTTAGGATTCACAAAGTCAAATTTACATTAACCGGACTCCACTTTCGCTTGATTCCCCTTCCTTGTGACCAATCTACCTTAAAACCTGCTGGATCTTGTATTGGGATATATGACTGCAGCTTATCCAGTAGTTCATCAATAGTTGGAGCAGAAATAAGGATCCTTCTGGAAAATGGAGAGATAAATCCCTGTTCCACTGCATGATCAAGAAAGGTTAACAAACCATCAAAGAAATGGTTAACATTTAATAGCCCAATAGGCTTAGTATGGAGATCTAGTTGAGCTCAGGAGGTAATATTAAAGATTTCTTCTAAGGTGCCAAAACCTCCGGGCAGGGCTATAAATGCATCAGATCCATATAGCATACAAGTTATGCGTTCATGGATAGATAAGGTTTGTACTTCATGACCTCGTGTTTTGCCTGCTATATCTGCTAAAGGGACAGGAATAACACCAATCACCCTTACTTTCTCTGTGAGAGCAGATTGGGAAACACAACCCATCAGACCACTGCTACCACCTCCATACACAAGATTGATACCTTTCTCCCCCAGTTTCTTTCCAAGATCTACTGTTGTTTCAAGATACCCAAAACCTTTCCCCACATGTGATCCACAAAATACACATATAGTTTTAATCTGTCGAAGTTTTGATCCCTCTATTTTTGAAAGAAAAGAAAGGAAAACTTACGAGAAGTTGTGATTTTGGGATGCATGAACTATGAAAACCTCTGGCTATTTAAAAACCGAAAAACTACACTATTTACGATCGTCTTTGAAAAAGTAAAGATTTACTTTTGTCAAAATCAACCTACTTTTGAAAATTTTACATTGAATTTGTACGACTGAACACAAATACTTATTTGTAAGATTCAAAACATTAAAAGATCAGAATAATTTAATGAAAAGAGGGGTTTAAACACAAATAATTACATATAAATAAGTAAAAAAAAAAATTCATAAAAATTCTCTATGATTAAGCCTCATTCCATCATTGGTCGGAAGTAGCATCCGTGTGAACACAATAAAAGCTGTGTTTTCTTGCCAAAACTTAACTACTTTTATATATTACTTGTGTATTACCATGTGATGCATGATATTAGATATATACAAAATATTTGAAATAAAATGTAAAAATGAAACGTGCAAAAAAAAAAAAAAATTCTTATTTCCAATGGTAAGTTGCCTTCTTTTTTTTTTTTTTTAACTTATCAAGACTCCTATTAGCTTACACTGCATGTTGATGATATATTTGGCACTTTTATATTAATTTTGTGATAAAAACGTTGTTGATGAAAGAATGAAGATGCTAAGAAGTTTTCTTTGATCAATAAATAATGAGATAGTCTTAAAGGTTTAGTGACAATTGAAAAAAAAAAAACTAGATATTGCCAATTAAATTTATTCTTCTTTCAAGAACTACAATTTTTAATTTGTTACCAAGCATTGTGTTAGGCTATATATTTTTATTACTTCATTTTTTCCTATTTTCAATTAGGGCCAGGCCGCTACAATTGCAATTATAATAGTCCAAAACTTTAATTTCAATTACATTACAAATACAATTTTCTGTATTTTACTATGAGTAACATATACGAACAATAAAATTATAAATAATTAAATAATTCATAAGATACATAATATAAGCTAAATGTTCATAAAGATTTGTAATAGATATCAAGTTTCGAATACAGAGTTGTAGTAGATATCAAAGTTATTTAGGACTTGTGGTAGATATTAAATTGTTTAAATTGTAATATAGGACAATCATCTAATCATTTTCCTTCTTAATCACAACATGAGCCTTCTTTAGAGGTGTGGTGGTTGACAATACCCCTTACAGGGGTCTTTTAACATAACTCTCCTCGCGGCCCCACACCCTCCCATGTGAGGGGTGTGGTACCCATATGTTCAAGTAGATTAATCCTCACAAGAATAACTATGGTTTTTGCATCAAACTCTTTTGAATAGAATAATAGATCCTATTCATTACAAAAAAATAATATTATGAAAAAGTACTAAATAACAATACAAACAATTAATATATATATATATATATATATATATATAAACACACTAATTTTATGAAAAATAATTAATTATAGTTAATCCAACCCCATTGGAAGCACTTTCAGTTTATTTTTAAATGAAAAAATATTGTTCATCATCGGTACTCGTATTTTTAGCCATTAGAATTTTTCGAAAATAATATAAAATGCACACAATATATCATCGAACAATCAATAATTCCCAAAAATAAAAATAAAACTTAGATTTTTATAAACTTAACTTCAATT
Source organism: Ligustrum vulgare (assembly GCA_963555705.1). Lineage (NCBI taxonomy): Eukaryota > Viridiplantae > Streptophyta > Magnoliopsida > Lamiales > Oleaceae > Ligustrum > Ligustrum vulgare. The sequence goes on along the minus strand of OY743168.1, from coordinate 30,064,050 downwards.
AATCAAAAGGAATAAAAAAATTCAATATGATGTTTTATTGTATATTTGTCATTTACTCACAAAAATATTACATGCGTGTGTGTATATGTACATTTAAGATCATTTTTTAAATCTTCGGCCCATTAGTATATATATATATATATATATATGGGAAAATCGGCATTTAATGGAGCCCAATAATACATATATTGTATTTTTTTTTTTTGGGAAAAGGAAGTGGCAAGGCAGTTAATGGACCCACAAATAATTATATATATTTTATTTTATTTTTTTGGAAAAGGAAGTGGTAAAATGGCGGGAAAAAACTTCTCCTTTAATATAAAAAAAAAATAAGATAAGATAAGATAAGATATAGATTTAGCAACCTTCTTCTGAAAGTTTAAATCTTATTTGATAACGATGAAATGGAATTCTATAACCACCTGAGATATGTATTGTTCTAATTCAATTTTATGATGAACGAAGGTTTTATTAGATATTGGAATTGGGTCTATGAGAAGGGAAATTGATGCAAATAGCACCAAAATTGGGACATTAAGGATTGTACTTTGTAGCACCTTTTTGAAAACTCAGTCTTTTTTATTTTTGGAATCTGAAACTTAATTTTTATTCAGATCCTTTTAAAGTTTTATTTCGAAAACAGTCAAATTGTACAAACCAGACCGTTTACAATCTTATTCTAATGAAATTTGGGTATTTATTGAATTTCTACATATCAATTGCTAGCTATGGTTGAAAATGTCGGTCAAATAATTGTGTCGTTTTCTTCCAAGACTACAAAATGTTCATGGTTATTATACCCAGAGCTTGAGATAAGTTGGTCCATGCTTTTATTGTAGGAAGACATTAATTATATATTTATTTTTTTCATGAGGACAACTTTGGCCGACTTGTCAAAATCATTTTTAATTTAGTTTGACAACAAGTTCTTGACACTTTTATATGAAAAATTTAACACCAAGGACATTTCTATTATTTGGTGCATTCACATTGTAATTAATGATGTGAAAGTCATAGGGTGGCTGGCTGCGAGGAAAAACACATTATGTTAGTTATTCATGTGTATTTGCTTGACCTAGTGGTCGAAAGATTTATGTCATGTTTTCTTTATTGTTTTGAGGTTGTTTTCTGTTTTTATTTTTGAAAATATTAAAAACGTATTTGCTTTGCTATTTTCGAAAACATATTTTAGAAAAAAAAATTGTGTGCAGGCGTTTTCGATGTATTTCAACTAAAAATGTTCAAAACGCGAAAAACGTATTTTGATTTTTTTTTTTCCCTTTGTATGAAGTTGGATCAGTAAACTCTACATTTAGGGTAATATTTCAAAAAAATGCCTTAAACATGGACTCTATGTGTTATTATTTTGACTTAGGACCACTTGCATCCATTTTGTTGAGCCAAACTCTTTGTGTGATTATTTGTTTACATTGACTCATGTTTAATTGTGATCTGAACATGAATGTGACAACAATAATTAGATAAGCTAATTTCTTATAATATTTTGGGACTTGATCATTAGTGACTTTATCTATTTTTATAATATTTTTCTAGTCATTTAAATCAGCCCAATAAAAATTAGATAAATTAATTTCTTATAATTGAAATTCTTCAAAAAAAAACATTTTTTTTTTTTATAATTTAACCCACAAGCAAATCTATACTATATATAAAAGTGGAAAAGTTCCCTCCAAAATCTTTTTTTTTTCTTTACAACATTGCTTGGAAGCAATCCAAGCAATTGTGTGACACCATTTTTAAATTATTTTTTTTTCATTTGTCTTATTATTATTTTTCTTAAGCCTTCGTTTGGTAACACTGTTTGGTTTATAAATTAGTTTATTTATGATTTTTAAGTAAAAAGTAATGGTAAAATGGGAGAGAAAATGTCCATGATTAAAAAGTGATTTGAAAAATTGTATGATTTTTTTATTTTTACCAAACACATGCTTATTCATTTTTTTTCTTGCTATATATATTTTTGCAATTTGGTCTTTTATAATATCTCATGTCATTCTTATCTCTATTTTGTTATAATAATTTTGTATATAAATTTATTATTTTTATATTTGTAAATTATTGTTCTCTAGAAATTTATAATTTTCTATTATGTTATCAATATTTTTTTAATACAAATAATATTCCGATTTAATTTTTTTTGAATGCAAATAATATTCTAATTGAGTTAAGATTGATCTCAACGGTAAGATAAATAGCACTACTCTATTATTTTACATGTGTCATTAATTGCATTGACATCCGTACTATACTATTAATAACATCAAAATGTTATTTTTTCTATTTATATTTTTTATTTTTAATAATTCTTGTATTATTTTGTAATCGAAAAATATGTAATATGAGTGTCAAATTAAAGATCACGGTGAGAAGTTTAATGCAAACTAACAAGTGAGAGCAAATTATAAATATATTGTCCGTAAAATCATATTAAAAATTAAAGGTAAAGTTTTATTTTTCCTCGATATCTAATTCATTTTAAATTATATCATTTAAATCCTATAATATTATCTATAATTAGTTAGTTAAATTCATTTTAATCATAGATGATTAATTTTCATCCTGATTTTTTCTCACCAAATTAAAATAAATAACAACTATACGAATTTTTAAGGCAAATCCAATTAGTTGGGTTAATTTTACAAACTTAAGATTTCTTCAATTTATTCATTATTTTCACATAATTTTTATTTATTTACTGATTCTGTTCATTTTTCTATTTTTCATTATAAATTTAAATAACTAAAATATGCAAAGATATATTACAGATTTAAACAATTGGCTCATATAATTTTTATTAAACAATTGATCGATCAGTAATTTTTATTAAAATAATAATGTAACAATATAAATAAAAAAATTGTCAGTATGAAGAAAGAAGAATCAATTAATGTAACAATATTTATTAAAATTAATAATTATTTTTTTTAGAAAAACGCTTGAAAATAATAATTAATATTTAAAATATCAAATTATACCAAAAAAATATATCTTACACCTCTTTTTGGGAAGAATATAATGAAGAACAATATATAAAAAGAAAAGCGTCAATCTTAAGGAAAATATGTAAGTTGAATTTTACACATGTATTGTATGAGCCTAATTTTGTAGTTCAAAAGTTTTTTTTAGAAAAGAAAATTTCATTTATTAAACGTTAATTCTAGAAATGGAGTTGATATGTTCACGGTACAATCTCTAAAACACTTAATTCATGATTTGTTTTCCCATAAATATGATAAAACAATTCAACGGTTTACAAATTTATTAAAACATTAAAAAAATAACTATATACCATAAAAATGGTGAAACTTTATTTTTTAATTTTATCAACATATATAGACAAAAAGACTCACAATATATATTTTATTTATGTTTTCATTAATAATTTTTTTATTAACATAATTAAATATGCATTTAATTATGTTCAATTAAATGCATCAAATTTAAAAATTAAAAATTATTAATCATGTGAAAGATCTCTTGAGTTGAATTTCACGTTTGGCACCACAAATCTTGAGGTTGATTTTCATTTTCGTTCATCGTCAATATTGCTTAATTTGTTACATTTATTTATATATATGACCGCATATATTTAATTTGTTATAATTACATTATTTTATGTAAATTATAATATTTTGAGGTTTATTATTTCTATTCACGTTAATTAAAAATATTTGGACCAAATTTTTTATATATTCTATACAACATATATTTGAAAAATTGCATTATTTAATATAAATTTGAGCAATTGTTTAAATATGTTTTGTCTATAGCAACGTTCGTGTATCACACGGGTGTGTGTAACTACAGACTGTACAAATAATGTATTATTTAAAGAGATTTTCCAAAATTGATGAGAATTGTAATTTATTTTTATTTTGAGCATTCGTTGACAGTCTGTATCATTAATCAAAACAAATTATGTGTTCAATTTTTTCTATTTTGTAATGATATTTACAGTAAAATTATTTCATATTATTCTTCCGTGCAACGCACGGGTGTGATACTAGTTTATGTATAAATTCAAGCCTTGGTGCTACATGTGAATAGAATCTAAATGATGTATTTTAAGGAAGATTCATTGGTCCATGTGTGATTATGATTTGATACTTGTGGTTGTGGTTGTGGTGTGTCATTAGATCATTGATTCTATTGGATTCCCACAAGCTGTGTTCAATCATTTATGAGTAGACATAGTTAGATTTTGCACCATAAATTCCACAACCATATTTGTAGAGCTATCCTAGAAAAATGACTCTTGAAATTTCATCAAAACTGTTATGCAACATGCTTTTATGTTTCTAATTATTTTAAACGAGCTAGAGTATCCGAAAAATATATATATCCAAATTTGTCTATTGCAATAATTTGCCTCATATATGGAACGAACTCTAAGTCAGTTTCTACTGTGATAGAAAAAGATATATAAAAGTACATGTCCAAAACGAGACTTGTGAATATTAATTATTACGAAAAATATGTTATTACGAGGGTAAATTACGTAACTATCTAGGTGTATAACCTCTTGTAATTGAAAAATACCAAGTTTTCAAACAATTCGTAATATTACTGAATTTCTTATCATAACTTTAAAAAAATGCCAGATTCTCATGAGAGAGAGTGTATATTATTTATTCTTTAAATAGATTTGGAACCTATTAATTAGAAGGTAGTTACCATTTGTGTAGGGATTAATTTAGGCCGTTACAATATTCCAAAAAACCCCCCAACACAATTTCTCTCTCTTGGTCAGCTGTAATCTTCAACCTCTCCGATCGTCATATTTTCGAGGGTCATTACAGGTAAAATGGTACAAGATTTTCAGACGATTACATTATGTAATGTAATGTAATGTTACAGTCATGAAATGTTACACATTACAATCATTAATTAATAGTTATCGTTCTGTAATGCTATGTAACATATTGTAATTTACGACTACAGTTATGCAATATTCATTACTATTATTTTTCTTCATATCGGTTCAAATTAAAGCAGTGTTACAGTTATTGTAATGTTGTGTAATTGTACTTTACGTAACATTACAATTCATGTAATATTGTGTCGTAATGTTCAGTAATACTTGTAATGTTCATAAAAATTTCAACACAAAAACCTAATGCAATTTCAACTAAGAAGGACCGAAATTACAACTAAATCAACACTTCAAACAGGGAAATCAACTTCTAAAACTTACCAACACAAAGTCGATCAGATTACAAGACAACTGAATCTATAGAAAACCTCTTTACATGGGCGTAGCCAAGTCCAAACCAGTAGGTGGTGAAAAACCCCATTAGCAGAAACAAGAAATATAAAAGAAAATCCTAAACCTGCTGACAATGTAAAAAAACCTCCCAATTTTTTAATTTGGACTCTATCGCATCAATATATTCCTCGCATTGAACAAATTGTTCCTTCTACTCGTGCTTCTCTTGTTCTATATGCGCAAATGTTTGTTTTCCTATGAACTAAATCCTCAAGTGATTGTCAAATTTCTTCTCGAGTAGCATGTTCTGCAACATATCGTTTCAATTATTCACTAAATATTTTTCGTATTGCTTGGAGCTTGGATTATTGGGACTTGATGTATATGATACAATGACGGCTTTAAGATCTGGGATTCAAATGAAATTGTGGTTGAGAGAAATAATATATTTTGATAGGAAAAAGAGAATGAACACGGCTGATTTAGATCCAAGATTGATTAGAATTGGTGTGAGAGAAATATTTAAGCATATTTATAGAGAGATGAGAGAGAAAAGGTAACAATGAGATTGGAAAGAGAAAATGTTGAAAGAAGAGAGAGAAAACAATATCACGTAAAATTCAAATACTTTCAAAATCAAGCATTTTTCTAAAGATGAGGTAAGGAACTAGTGTGGAGTCTAATTATTCCTTACAAAAATCTTTTTGGTTGAATTTTTCATACTGGGTCAACTAAAATTAGAATTGAAATACTATTTTTTGGTTTTTCAAACAACCCCTACACCAAAAAAAAAAAAAGAAGGGACTTTTGTGCAACTAAAGATGGATTGGAATAGAGGGTAATTAGCTCTTAAGTTGATCTAAGGATTTGAATGGAAACAAAATTACATCTTATCCGAAACTATAACTAGATGTAGCAAATGGACAATAGGTTGGGATATTATAAGCCTCTCAAAAAGGAAATACCCAAGTCGTCGTAAAATATATTTTGGAAAATTACGTAGCTACCTAAATGTAATGTACTGTAATTGAAAAATACCCGATTTTTAAACTATTCGTAATATTACTGAATTTCTTATCATAATTTTAGAAAAATACTGAATTTTGAAGAGAGGGAGAATGTAATATTTGATTGACAAGATTAACCGAAAATCCTTTTATTTAGGAAAATTGTTATCAATTATTTAGCTAATTAAATTAGGAAATTTCAAATATCCATAAATTTAGCCATACGTTTCCTTTCTTAGCATACTACCACCTTCTATATTTGTGTACTGATTAATCCCAATCATTTTTATGTAATATTACATTGTTCCTACTAATATTACACATGTCGTGTAATGTATTGTAATACATGTTGTCATTATAGTGTATCTAACATCACAAATTGACGGTGTTTTAATTACATTACAGAGCTTGTAATAGTAGATAAAGTGAAATATTTAAGCTCATTGAAAGGCTATTGTGCATGTAATTTTGGCTCATGAATCTATCGAGTGTTATGTAGTATCACTAGATGTAATATTACAACGAATGTAATATATAGTACAAGTTCTGGGGTTGCTCGTAATATTACATTCCATGCAATTACTTAATATTTGTAAAACATTATATTGGATGTAATTCAGAAGCTGATATATGATTTTATCGATTATATTTCATGTAACGCTAGTTAGAAGTATGTTAAATTGTATGTGATTTTTGTTTGTTACTCTTTAACTTTTTCTCTTTTTTCTACAATACTCAATATCAACCATCCATCAAAAGTCATGCCTACAATATTTGACTTTTCAACCAAATCTCAATCATCCATTCTCCTAAAAATCAATATTCATTTAAAAAAAACTTTTTTCAAACAATACGAAACACACACTAAATTATATAGCTCGTAATATCACGTTTGATCTAGAAGACGACTTCCCATATTTTTAAACTAATTTAATAATTGTAATTTTCATATTATTGGTTGATTTTTAATGTAATTACACTCCTAATTTAATCTCCTAAATAAATGGTAACTATATGCTTAAATAATAGGTTCCATAATTATTGAGGTCAATCAAATAATACACTATCTCTTTCATAGAATCCGGTATTTTTTTAAATAGTTTCTAAATAATGTATTTATCTAAGAATAATTGAAGAAAATAGTATATAGTTTAATTAATTCGATGATAAGAATTTTGTTCCGATCAACTTTTGCCGGACATGCCACTCTTAATTTAAGGATTTGGTCACTCAAATTATGGTGGATGAATGCATTAAAATACTTTACTTCAACTCACTTCGAATGATTTTCAAATGAGATGGTTAAGCTTCAATCTAACAAATTGTCAGAGTTAGGGTCATATTTCGAACCACTAGAGCACCGTGTCAAGGGATACAATGCGGTTCTTAAACCTGGGGATCAGGGGTGGAATGCCATAAAATGTGCAACTTTCCTTTATTCAAGACCAATTGATTTTTGTTGGACAAGTAGTAAGCACGAATTTTGTACGTCTTATGTATATAATGAATGTTAAAGTGACTTTTTTAAGTACTAATAATGTTTTTAAAAGTAATTGATGTAATTGATATCGTTAGAAGAAAAATTGTAAATTGACTTCAATTCTTAATATATTAATATTTTATTGAAAACTTTTGTCCAGTTCTTTGAAATATATATTAGACAATTATTTAAAATATCAGCTTAATAAATAAATAGCGTGTGATATATCAAAAAGTAATTTGATATCATAAAATATATTGGGCAAATTAATAATTACTTAAAATATTTATGACAAGTCCTAAATAAACGTGTATAGATAAATTAAATTAATTTTTGAACATATTTTTATGATGAGAAAAAGTTTAATATTATGCTCGTGTTTGAGAGAAATTAAAATAAATTTTCGTCCAAATCAAAGTCAACAATTAATCTTAATCACACATTTCATCGAGCCCACAACTTTATAACCACATTTATTAATCTCTATTAAAATATATTAAAAATCTAATCTCAATCATCACAAAACAATGACTATATAAATTTAAACTAAAATTTCATTTTTATTTTTTTTTCTTTTCCAAGTTTTAAAATTATTTATTTTATAATCTAATTAGATAATAATTAAAAAAAATTATTTTTATTTTTATATAAATTAATTGATGGTTTTAATAAAAATTTAAGTGGCTTTAAAAAATAAAAAATTTCACACTCGCCCTACTTCGAAAAAAAAATCTATTTTTTATCGATAACTAAAACATAATTGTTTGAGTTAAAAATAGAAAAAAATTAGTAAAGCATAAACATGTTTTATGAATTGTTCAAAGAGTGTATTTATAAACAAAATAGTATGGCACAACATATGACTAAAAGATAATTATTTGAATTAAAGTACAGAGAAAAAAAATCAATTAAATGTATAAACGCACTCTTTGAATTGTCTAATGAAATTATCACGGGAAATGAAATTTGATGGGATAATATTTTAAAAGTAACGCCGCTAAATTAATATTAATTAAGTAACCAATTTCGATTTAGTCAACGTGGGTAAATTAATGTTTTTGAAATAAAAATTAAAATAAATGTAAAATAAGTTTCAATGAATAAATTAAGTGTATTAATGAGAAAAAAAGAAAGGAGTTTCAGGATAAAATGGGAAATTAAATGATTCTCACTCATCCGCACTTATAACTTATAAGATAATTGTAAATGAAATAAAAATTAAAATAAATGTAAAATATGTTTCAATGTGTTGACCACAAAATTCGGCTGGACCTTGGACCAACACGTCTCAGCTCCTCCCTCTTGAACACGTGAATCTCCTGCGCACTATGATAAACAATCAGCTTGCAAAGGGGGCCGAGTTGGCTCCCATTTGCACTCCGATGCCAAAGTCAGCGCCCATGTTCAGCAAATATAATTTGAGTGCGAAAAATATAAGTGCGTAAAAGAGAGAAAAGTGACTGAGAGAAATATATTTAGTTAAGAGTATGAAATTGCTAACCCTTTCCTTGGAGGCAAGTGTGCTCTATTTATAGAAGGATTGGTTGTCCTGAATTGTGACACATGACGGACTTTTACACGTGTATTCATCCTAGCTCTTGAGGGGGACAACCTTGCTTTTTGACCGTAATTATTGCTACATTTCGTAGGGGATGGACGCCTGTCACATCTTGGTAAAGGCGGTGTCACATCTTTGACTTCATCCCTTGTTCCATCTTTACATCCGAGGTGCCACCGTAAGTACTCCAGCTAAGCATAAAGCGTCTCTGCTAGACACAAATCAGTTCGGTCAGAGGAGCTCGTGTGCTTATCCACCTCGATCATTGGCCCGGGAGATATCTTGAACTTCTAATCATGGACCAAAGTCCGTGGGCCCTCATTGGGCCTTCACTGGTGGCCCAATGTGTCACATTTTGGGTATGATCTCAACACTGGTGGCCAAAGTCCGTGGACTCTCATTAGGCCTTCACTGGTGGCCCAATGTGCCACATTTTGGGTATGATCTCAACACAATGAATGAATTAAGGGTATTAGTGAGAAAAAAGAAAAGAATTTGAGGATAAAATTGTAAATTAAAAGATTCTCAGTCATCCACACTTTTAAAATAAGATAAATTCTTGATGTGTTTTTATGGGCAAAATGAAATTTGGAAAAATATAAGTAGCACTTTGAAAGGGTTCATTAAATATATGGGCCAATGTGATTTGACAAGGTTAGGGTATATATGAAACAAAGGAACGTGCATGATCGTAAAGGATTGAGAAGGACTCCTCAACGGCTTTTACATATATATTCTTCAACTTGAAAGAGACTAAGAGCTTGTTTCATTTACAAATTTTTCACTGAAAATCTTATCTATATACAAGTTTTTAAAGCATGTTTTGATTCATTTTCCATCAAATTTTTTCTTTAACTTGAGGTGAGAAAATTTAGATGCATCTTTTTATCAAACATGCCCTATCTATTTGTGAATATCTTCTTATCACCAATTCTTCAATTGTCGACAATATTAAATACCCCTTAAATTCTTTCCAAGGATGGCAACGGGATGGGCACCCTCAACCCGTGTCTCGCCACGCGAAAACTAGCAAAACCCAAAAAAAATATCCTATAATTTTTTGTCCAAATAATTATTTAGAAAATCCTACACGTCCCACGACCCGCTTGGGTTTCCCATCCCATCCCAAAATCGTCACGAGTCAACGGGGTGAATTTTTTTCACTCCATTAGGATAGGGGCTGTCACTCATCTATTAATCCATGGTATATTGGCCCCAAATGTATTTTTGCTGAGCATAAAAATGAAACAAGTAAATACTAAATAGTATTGATTTAGTACCCTACAATATTGAACATATTTGGTATGTAGATTTTGATATGGTCGAACGATATTGGTTTTATTAGATATATGCAGTACCCGATATTACCGTATGATGAACTCGACAAGGTTTTTTTTTTTTTTTTTTTTAATGAAATACTATCTGGTCTATCAAACAAGTATTGTCCAAGTCAATTTACACAAGGAAAAGTCGGTTTAAAAATAATAAAATAAAATTGCAAACACGCACTCTAAGCAGAAATTTTTTACTGCTTAAACATTGATGGAGTTCTGAAAAATCCCTTATATGTAGATTAATTATCAAATAAAGTCGAGGTTGGATTTGATAACATGATTTGGATAGTTTCAGTGAGGAATGGTGTCTCAGGTATTTTTAACCATTGCTTGGTGGAAATTAAAATTAATTTTTTGTAAATTTTGATAGAAGTTGATAAAATATGCAATTAAAATTAATATTAACTTTGATTTAAATTAAAATATAGATTTTAATCTGAATATGGGTTGACAAATAGTCATCTTATTCATTTATAGACGAAAAAAAACTTCTTGTACTGGGGTGGGGCCCCTTTTTTAAATCAAATTTTAGTAGTTTTTTTAAATAAAAATTAATAAAATGTGTACGTATTTGAATGAGTTGATAAAAGTTACCGGTCTCATAAATATGCACTTAGAATTAATAATGACTTTAATTTAAATTTTTATCAACTTTTCTAGCTAGAGCAAACTGGACTTAGAATATACAGGAAAGAATAGAAATAAAGAAATAACGAGATAACACTTTTTGATTTATAAACTAGTTTATTTATGATTTTGAGCTAAAAAATAGTTGTTAATATGCGTGGTTAAAAAATAGTTTGAGAATTTGTGTAGTATATTTATAAACAATTTTTTTGTAGTTTATCAAACACATGCTAAGAGCCAGTTTGGTAAAGTAATAAAATTTCATCTCGACTTTTCAAGCTCAATCTCAACAATTCATTCTTAGTCAAGTTCACAGTTTTGACTTTTCAAACTTTTTAAAACCATACATCCATTAAAAAATCAATAAAAATCACAAAAATCGAAACTTTTCAATTCTCACATTATTAAACAAGTCAAAACGGGAGAGAAACCATGGGCTTTAAAATATAAATAAATATAATACACAAAACAATTTGAGCCTTTCCACTACTACTTGATAGTACGAGTTTTCCATAATAATAATAATAATCGAATCGCAATCCTATTATTAGTGAAGGAAGCAAAATCAATAAAACAACGAAATAACTTTCACTCCGCTGTCCCTCGACATGTCGTTGCCAAAACACTTTGTCATTCTCCTTGTACATTGTTTGTGTGCGACAAGCTAACTGGTTTCTGCACGGACTGGTTGACGTGTTGTTGATGATAGAGAGCTTGCATTTTCTTGTAGAAATCCATGTTCATTGATTGCTAGAACAAGAGTAAGAATCAATAATCAACTATTAGAGAGATAATTCAAGACGTTCTATACAAAAAAAAACACACACACACAATTTAGAGCTTGTTTGGTAATGTAAAAATTTTCACAACAACTTTTCAAATCAGTGCCGATCTCACATCGGTTTGACATTTTAGAGACCTTAAGCGAACTTTATTTGAGGTTCTAATTACTCTTCTAGAATATACATATTAAAAAAAAAAAAAAAAAATTCTACACATTTTTTGGGTGCCCTAATCCTTTGCTTTGGTGAATTGTATTCAAACTCATCTCAACCATCAATTCTTAGTTAACCTCATAAGTTTTGACTTTTCAAACATTTTTAAATCATACATCCATTAAAAAAAAAATCACAAAAAAATCACAAAAACCAAAAATTTCATATTACCAAACAAGCTCTTACTCACTTACTTGAGCTAGAAATGTGCAGTATGCTTCGTTAAAAGGAAGTGAAGTGTTGGAGGGAGTCGGAGGGGGGATAGTGAACTGAGTTGGTGGCACAAACGGTGGAGCACCTCCCACAAGAGGAGGTGAACTGAGGTAGGAAGGATGCAATTGAGGCATATTTCGAGCCAAATTATTCATCCCGAGCATTCCCATTCCCATTCCCATTCCCATTCCCATGCGTGCCAAGAGAGACATTTGTAGCTGTTGCTGGATTCCTAAAGGCATCATCATTTGTGGAATATTGGTTCTTGCGCTCATCATTTGAACTTGTGCTTGAAGTTGTTTTAAGTAGGCAATCACCTCATCGAGCATTGATGCTTTATCAGTCTGCGTATATAATGTGACGTGACTCGCACAATAAATACATTAGTCCCAGCCTGAATTTTGTAAAGATCATGGACTTCCTCCTCCCCAATATGATTTTATTTCGCGTTCCCTAAGCGAAATCCTTGTAGGGGAAGTCCATGATCGTTACAAATTTATTCTTTTTATTTACCAAAAGTCTGACACGTGAAACTTGGTAAAGCACTTGCCTTACTTGCATTGGGCACCAACTTTTGAAGAGCCTTCATTTTCTGATTGATTCTATCTCTACGTCTCTACACGAGTACAACATATTTATATCAGTGGTTTTGAAGAGAGTTTCAGTAATATACTAATATTATATTTCCGTGACAATCCTAACCCCTCCCCGCTCCCCTTTAAAAGAATAGTCGGAACTTTTGTTACGGGCATGTTTGGTACATGGTATTGAATAGTTGGGATCTTACCCGTTCTGACTGATTATGTGTGGCAGCAGCTCGACTGTGCCTTCCTGATGATTGTGACCGAGTAGCGTCCCAGTCGTTCCCACGTTCTTCATCTTGTTTTTCCTGCCACAATTTACGACAATTAAAGCAGGCTGAGAGAATAATTCGAAAAGAAGAGTGTATTGTCTTTTTTCCATTGCTTAGATTACTATCTTATATCTCTATTTCTTTGCTTACATTTGAATTTGGGTCGCAATATGTATAACTGGAAAGACTTGTAATTGTGAAAAGATTAGAAGATCTTGTCAAGGAAGGCGATAGTTCACTAAAATCGGGGTCATGTTAGTGAAAGGTTCCTACATAGATTCCCCAAGTCTATTTCTATGCCTAACGATGAAAGTGGAGTTCGCGTTGCTAAAGTGAAGATTCGAAGAGCCCACAAAATACCGGCATATTTCGCCCCATTTTGGTATTGATAAACATCATATTTTTAGTGAATTTTAATAAAAGTTAATGAGATGTGTAGTTAAAAAGTTGCGGATCCTATAATAGGTGTGGTTAAGATTAAATGTTGATTTTGAATTCTACCAAACAAGGACGAATTCATAAGTAGGATTGGACCGGACTAGCTACAAGAAAATAAAGCTAAAGTTTTGTCAATTGTATTGTTTAGTCGTGTAACCAAAACAAGATTAGTATATGTTCATTCATCCTACAAAATCAAGATTCTTCTAACCGAGCAAGTGTGAAAAGCCGAATCTTCATCTCCATTTCTTGTACTCTTGAAGCTTTGAGGGGGTTCAAAGGTAGCCCATGTCATCATAGTCGTATTAGTATCCATACAAAAGGTTGCACTTGCACTAGCACATCCACTGGCTTCTCCCCCTTGATCTTCCTCTAAATATATTCCACGATTCTGTTCCGACTCTGATCTTGCCCTTTTCTTCACTAAACCTGCCGGACGGACATGGCAACTCGAAGATGCAGCCACATGGCCTGAGCTTTTGCTCCCTTTTCCACCTGAAGATGCAGCAATCGAGCTTAAATTTGCCTCCTTCTCTTTCAACTGCGTGTCAACTGATGAAATCTTGGGCCATTTTCCACCCCATGAGCTAAAATTTGCCTCGTTCTGATTGGGCCTATCGCGTGTGGCTTGATCGACTATGCTTTCTAACGTATCACCACCGGTCCTAGCCCGAATAGGAGGAGATGGAACCATGCCACCAAGATCATGCATAGCTAACTGTCCATTTTCCCATGTCAGCTCTGCTACTTCATAACTTGACCTGAATTCGAACACGCACAAAAATTAGTTTTTTGTTTACTCCCAGATTATGGGATGACGGAAGAAAACATAGGATTCATGGAAAATTTATGGGATAAGTACAGTGCATACATAGAAACGTGATCACGTGATGTCTTTCCTTCTTCTTCTACTTGTTCTTGTCTTTGGTGCCTTTGATTCCATTTAGGTACTCTACAGCGATTCATAATGTCTCAGACTCTTCTCTCTCTCTCTCTCTACTAATGGACACGAGGAAAATTTATATTCAGTTTACAGTATATTTCTGGTCCCCTTCGAATATCACTTTCAATTGGTAGAAAGTTGTCACAAAACAAGAGATGAGTGTATAGGATAGTTCAGAATCATTTTTGGGATAAATTTCAAGCGCGGTCACGAACTTCCAGCGAAATCTTTGCCCCAGTAGTTTGATGACCATTTTAAAAGGGAGATTGGTGAAAAATGATGTTTGAAATAATGATTTTTTTAGAGTGGGTGGTTAAAAAAATATTAAGAAAAAGTTTTAGATTTACATCCATAATAATTTATCAATAATGCTAGTCGGACCGGATTCGGTGACCGAATGGTTGCCCGAACTGTTGTGGACGTTTGATTTTGAGATTGGTGTGATGGTTGAAAAGATCAGTGACTTGTGTAAGGTGTACAAAACTCGGTCAAAAACTATGCCTAAATAGCTCGGTTGATAATTTATTGTGTAAATATATGGTTAAAAGGACCATGCTACACACACAAAATGATTGACAAACTGGATGACACACCCCTCACATGGAGGGGGTCCGCAGATTTGTGGACCCCTTTTATATGAAGGGTGTGTCATCGAGTGTGTCAATCAATTTGTGTGTTTAGCATGACTAAAAATGAGTATGAAAAATAAAAGATAAAAAAATTAGTTTAAAGAGAGTCAATTAATTTGATTACTATTCTTTATTTAGCCTTAATTGAGATTTGGTAACACTGCTTGGTTTATAAATTAATTTAATTATATTTTGAGGTAAAAACTTGTTGAAAATTGGATTGAGATAATATATGAGATTAAAAAATTGTTTGAAAAATTGTATAATTTATAAATTGATTTATAAATCAGTTTATTTGGTTTACTAAATCCATGCTAAATATGTTACATTCCGTAGGTAATTTCCTTGGTCGTCATATTATGTCATTGTTTGGTGGGAATTAAAATCAGATTTTAATAGATTTTGATAAAAGTTGATGAAATGTGTGGTTGAAAAGTTAAGAATTGTCCGTTGACCGCAAGTGCACAGATCACACAAGTAATAAAGTGTATTTTAGAGTCCGAATATCGTACCCACGGGGATTGAGTAAATTGTATTTTAGGTCAAATTCCTTAACCAGAACGAGGAAATACAATTGAAAGTTGTATGATTGAATCTAAACTAAGCATTAAACTAGAAAGCAATGAAGAATTGATTTAAAATAAATGAAAGCAAACGTGTTGGAAGTTGAGAATCCACTTTAACTATGTCACCTATATCTTGGCTTAATTGTTTACCTACAATTCATGGAAATTCGTGTTCTTAATGTTATTTAAGTCCTCTCTCAAGATGCATTAAATTTTTTTTCTAAAATGTAATTCGACTATATCTCTATGATGAATTGAACACTAAAAAAACTTTTTGGTTTTGTGAATACTTTTTTAAGGATAACGAAAGCATATGTAGTATATCTCTATCTCCTATCGGACCTTGTGGTAATTAAATAGGTCTAACGATCTCCTACTCTCTCGATATAAGAAAACCCCACGGGGTTATACAAAACTTGGCCAGGAATTTGCATAATAAGATCAAAAAAAAAAAAAAAAAAAAAAACACAATTTAATTACCCAAACCTATGAATTATTATATAAATTAAACTACAGTCAAAACATAGAATCAATAAGTTAAAGCTTCATCACAACATCCAACACAAAACGTTTATCCTAAATACATAATTGAAAATACAAGAATAATGAAAAGAAATTACCATGTACATCTCCTTATTCTTGTATCTTCAATCTTGTATTTGGCTTCGCGTGGATCCCTCGACAATTGAGCAGCACTTTGGCATGAAAACACAAGTTGGGAACAATTGAGAACCCTTATTTTGCGCATAACAACTGGTATTTATATGTTTAGGTAAAACCTATGCGGAAAAGGGTGAAAGAGACTGAATTTCGCGTAAAAAGCTTAGTCTTGGGCCCAATCGGAAAGGCGTGTAGCTGGGCGGTTATACAAAATACGGTTATGTTAATTTCAGCTTCCTTGCGCGACCACGTAATTATGCCACTCGTGGTCGTGTGGTTCACCGGGTTTAGGGAGATTTCCACTTTTCATTCTTGTTTAAGTTGGTCCTCCTCTTTATTTGCATCGAAGTCCTCCAACTTCCATGTGTGACAATTTGGTCTCCATACGTTTGATTTCTTCTCTTTTTTTCTTTGTTCTTCTCAATTGTTCTTTATACTTCTTCATGTTTACAATTTAACTCCAAAACTCATCCAATTCTTCAGTATCTGCTTCATTTGCATCCATTTCTCAATTTTGGGTTATTTCAAAAAATATAAACAAATATAAACGAAATAAATAGAGAATATTATTAAACAAACATATAAAATTCTACTTTTTGCAGATAAATAAGTATATAAAATACACTTATCATGGACCCCATAAAATGTGTAGTTAAAATTAATTTATTAACTTTTACTTAAATTAAAATTTGATTTTAATTTTCACCAAACAAATCTTCCATTTAAGTGCTAGATGGAACCCTAAAATGAAAAGGGTAAAATGGAGCTATGGAAATGTGATATTAAAAGGTAAAGATGTGTGTTCTATGTTTTACTATGTTATTATTTACACAGTCACAAAGAATATTCAATGCTTTGGCTATAATTACAATTTCTATCAATTTGGATACGAGAGGTAATAGTTGTGAAATTTGACTTAAAGTTGAAGTCCAATGACTTAATTGAAATTAAACTGGAGCTGAATGATCTAATTGAGACAAATAAAAATGTAATAATCCAATGGAAAATTTGTTGAAAGTTCAATAACCATAGATGGGATTATTTTCACTCCTTTTTCACATCATCTTATATTCTAAATCTTGAAAAAAAATCGTGACTTATAAAACCTCGTCGTATGGGAAAAATAATACTTAAAATTAACCTTTAAACTTGATCAAAAATAAACTTGTACACATTTTCATTTTGGTGTTACTTTCATATTGTTTATAATACTGATAAATATTCTTTATGTGTTTAGTTATTATTGTTAATGCATAACATGCACCATAAAAACTCCCCCCACCCGCCACATGACGGGTGGGAAGTGACTGTCAAGTGGAGGCCCACCCCCAATAGGGGGTGGACAAGTGCCCCAGTGCCAGTGTGAAAACTTTAAAATATCTATAACGTGTTATCTTAAGAAACAAAAATCGTAAGCTCAAATCTCCTCCTCATTCATCTATTAAAATTGATCGTGTCTGGGAGTTAATAAAAATGTAATCAAGCAAAACATTTAGAAAATGATTCAAATAAGTTTTGTGTAAAAATAAAAAAATAAAATAAAAGTCTTGTCCGTGGCCAAAAAAATGTAATTAAAAAAAATTAGAAAATGATTCAACTTAATTTTTTGAAAAAATAAAATAAAAGACTCCGTGGCAGAATATTTATCAGCGCCACGTGAGATAGAAGCTAGGGGCCTCCCCCCTAACAAGTAGAAAGTGATTGGTTCATGGATGAGGGGACGAAGGACAATGAATGAAGCCAGATATGACTTTCTAGAGCATCACGTATTTAAGGACGGAGGACCTGCCATAAATTAATCCTCATTCACCTTTGAAAGTTGAAACACCAACGAAAATCTTCAGCAAATATTCAAAGGTAAATAATACAAGACATCTCTAAAGTATGTACTTTTTGTGAAAATCGTCTCTAACCTTTCAAATTTGATATTTATACCCTCAAAATTCACTTTTCTTTGCGAAAATCTTCCTTCCGTCAAACACTGTTAAATTCCACAATTAAAGAAATAGATAACTGACACATTACATCATTAACGTTTAAATGCTTCGTAGAATACATCTCTATCCTTTTATTTTGGCAAAAAACATCCATAAAAAAATGACGTCTTTAGCAAGGTTTGACTGATTACCCTTTTATTTTGGCAGAAAACATCCATAAAAAATGACTTATTTAGCAAGGATTGAGTGATTTATGGATTTTTTCGCCAAAATAAAAGGATAGATATATATTACACGAAGTATGTAAATGTTAAGGATGTAATGTGCTAATTACTCGTTTTTTAAATGGTGGAATTTTGCGGTGTTTGAAGGAAGAACGATTTTCGCAAAGAAATGTGATTTTGATGGTGTAAATGCCAAAATTAAAAGGTTATGGATGATTTTCACAAGACATGTAATCGTAAGGGATGCTTTGTACTTGTTGATCACCAAATATTTTGCAAGGCCCAGTTCGGTAAAATTGGTGAACATGAGCACTTGAAAAGAGGTTCTTAATAAAATGGACTTGGTCCATTTTAGGTCTCCCAGTCGTGGAAAAAAAGGTCCACCCGACCTCCGATCTCCAGCCTCATAATTTTATGACTCAGCTCCCCCTCTCCAAGGTCGGTAAAATATCGACCCAAGTAACATATGGACCACATGGGACTCCAATCAGTGCGAAAGATGCCTACCTCAATGCAAGTAGATTACCTAGGGCAGCATGGTACTGACAAATTGCCTTCCACATGTTGCCTACTGTGTAAATTGCAAAGAATGTAATCATAGAGGGCCCACCTTCACGTGGGTTATGCCTAAATTACAAGAAATTGGCTCCATTTGCATTGATTATGATGAAAAATTGTATTATTTTATTTGTTATGCTACAGTAAACCCTAAGTATTTGTCTATAAATGAAAGGGTTTACACCATTGTAATGCATGCGAAAATTTTGGGAACAAAAATGCTGTCAAAATAGTTTCAACCAAAAGACTTCTTCCATAACCTGGAATCCTCTATCAAAGAACTCCAAAAAATTTCAGTATAAGTTGACAAAAGTATTGCCACGTGTTAACGTTAATTTTTTACGTCAACGGTACCTATTGACCACAAAATCCAAGTGGACCTTGGACCAACACGTCTCAGCTCCTCCCTCTTGAACACGTGAATCTCCTGCGCACTGTGACAAACAATCAGCTTGCAAAGGGAGCCGAGGTGGCTCCCGTTTGCACTCCGATGCCAAAGTCAGCGTCCATCCTCCACCAATATAATTTGAGTGTGGGAAATATAAGTGCGTAAAAGAGAGAAAAGGGAGTGAGAGAAATATATTTAGTTAAAAGTATGAAATTGCTAACCCTTTCCTTGGAGGCAAGTGTGCTCTATTTATAGAAGGATTCGTTGCCCTGGATTGTGACACATGGCGAACTTTTACACGTGTATTCACCCTAGCTCTTGAAGGGGACAACATTGCTTTTTGACCGTAATCATTGCTACATTTCATAGGGGATAGGCGCCTGTCACGTCTTGGTAAAGGTAGTGTCACATCTCTGACTTCATCCCTTGTCCCATCCTTGCATCCGAGGCTCTATCGTAAACACCTCGGCTAAGCATAAAGCGCCTCTGCTAGACACAAACAAGTTCGGCCAGAGGGGCTCGTATGCCTTTCCACCTGGACCATTGGCCCAGGTGGGATATCTTGAACTTCTAATCATGGGCTAAAGTTCGTGGACCCTCATTGGGCCTTCACTGGTGGCCTAACGTGTCATATTTTGGGTACGATCTCAACAGTACCATTTACTCAATATACAACTCCAAGGAGATTTTAGAGATCATAGTTACAAATTAGACGCTTATTCATGTAATATTATTATTATTTGGAGAGCAATAGTATAGAAATTTTAAAGTGCCCACTGGGGCACCCTCACCCCTATTGGGAATGTGAGGCAAGGGCCTAACCTAATATCCAATGCCCACACACCATTTGGTGGGTGGGTGGGCATAGTTTATGGCACCCATTAGGGCCATCATAAACTCACCAAGCAATAGTATGCCTTAATTGGTAAAAATTATTTGTTTATAAATAAGTCTCTGTTTGGTATGAATTAAAATCTTGATTTTAATTTAAGTCAAAGTCAACAATTAATTCTAATCACACTATTCATGGGTCTCACAACTTTTCATTCATACATTTCATTAACTTTTATTAAAATCTACTGAAAATCTAATTTTAATCTTTAACAAACAGGGGCTAAATAATGTGATATTTTTTAGGTAAAATATATGGTTGAAAAGTGAATTTAAGAAATGTACGTGGTTAAAATCTGGTTTGGAGAAATACGTTGTTTATGAATTTTTTTTAAAACAATTTATCTAACAGAGGCGTAATAAGAAATAGAATGACGAAAGCTAGTAAACATGCACTATGGAAAATGTAGGTGATTGTTACGTCTCTATCCCACTGCAAGTGTACATATCGCACAATTAATATGATAATTGAGTTTTAATATTGTTCTCACATATATTTTATCTATATTAAATTTTGAAGGATCTAACGTTAATCAAAATAAGCAAATTCAAGTGAGTTTCACAATCAAATAATTAAACTAATTAAACAAAAATTTGTAACAATTGAATTCATTTTGAATAAGAGATTGATATATGAGAGATAGTATTCAAGTTTAGAATTCATTCTTATTACTTCTCTTTAATACAAGATGTTAAATAAACAACAGTTCTTAATTATGAATATCAATGTTACAAAATGTAGGATCTTTACCTTGATTTCCAAAATCAAGAACACCAAGAACGCCAAAATAATGAATTCGATACCGACCGAAATGTAGGCTCACGACCATACCAATGGGAAATCAAAATCATGCACTCTCAATCCAATCAAGAAGATAAACTTTTTCTTGACTCTTTTGAAGAAAAATCCCAAGTTATATTTTGTAGAGAGAAAACTAGAAAAAAACCCTTTTTCTAGAAAAATATGCACCACCTCTTTTAAAACTTGTTGCACCCTTTTATAGAACTTGACCACATTTTGCAAAAATACCCAAGTCCAAAATTAACTTGTAAAAACCTTTTAACAAATTTATGCAACTACTAAAAACTTATTTCCCAATTGGTTTTAACGGTCGTAAGCCCTTTTTTTTATTTTTGCCCCCGATTACTTTAAGTAATCCTCGAAATGTCACACCAGTTTATGTTAAACAAGATAGCATTTCTAAGGGCTTGTTTTTTTGGTTCTAAGCCAATAATCCCACATTCCTTCACCTTGGCTTAAACCAAACCTCCACCTAATCTAAATTTACCTTCACCTATTCCGAAAGTCCTCTTGGAAGCTTTCATCCTTCCCAGCCTTTTGATTTGATGGTTCAGGAGAAAACATCTTCACTTACATTGCACTTTGAATCATCCTAGCTTCTCCACAACTTGTAGATTCCTTAATACCTGTCAAAAGAGAATACTCTTTTAGACTAATGGAATAAAAACTAGGATTAGATTTTACCTGCCTCCTTTCACCATCCATGACTAATAGATAGTCATACAAGCTTTCTTGAGTAGCTTCTTGTTGAACTCCATCATTTTCAACAACTTCATCATTTTCTTGTTGAACTTCCTCAACAACTGAATCAAAATCACTATTTTGTAGCTGATTTTGAACTCCACACCTTTGACCACTTGTTCCTTGATCACTTGTGTTTATTACAAACTCCTTACCCTCCAAAAACTCACTTTCAAGTGAATTTGGAGCTAAACCTGCAACATTGTTAGCAGCAACAAAAATACAAGGAAATTTATTTCCTTCATGGGCTATCATTTTGTCCCTCAATTGAGTGTCATCCTTTTGAATTATGTGTGAGCATGAATGATCTTGAATTACCGTTGTGCCAAGCAAATAATAAAGTCTATTTCTCAATATTCCTTTAATCACAATGTCATTGCCTTTACATACTAACATATTATCATTCTTCGTTTCATAATGAAAACCAGACATATGCAATGTGCTCAAAGAAATAAGATTTTTGGATAAAGCAGGTATATGCCTCACCCCAGTTAGAACTCTAACCACTCCATTATACATCTTGACCACAACTTCACCTATTCCCATCACAGTACAAGACTCACCATTCCCTAAATACACATTCTCCCCATCTATCTCTCTATAGGTCTTAAACCAAGCTTTATGGGAGGTCATATGATAGGAACACCCTGAGTCAAGTATCCACTCTTGATTCCGCTCACCTAATATCACATTTAACACTCTCAATTGATCATCATCATTCCCAAAAGCCCCAAAAGCAGTATTACTTTCAGCTACATCCCGCAGCCCCTCTTTCTTCCTTAGCCACTCGTAGCAGTCTTTCTTAAAGTGTCCCGTTTTACCACATTGAAAGCACTTATCTCCATCTCTACCACTACCCTTGCCCTTCCACTGTTCCTTACTCTTACCCTTATTCTTGTTAAAGTTCATAGCATTTGACTCTTTCTTACCAAATTTACCTTTAACAAAATAAGCCGTTTCAGTATGGACAGCTTTCTCCTCCAAATTGATTTCTAATGCTTTAGACCTAATCGAAGCAGTGACATTTGCAAGAGTGATGGTATCCCTTCCATATTTAATAACATTTTTAAGTTCTTTGAAAGATTCTGGAAGAGAATTTACCAAAATTATAGCTAATTGATCATCTTCGATTTTCTGTCCACTGTTCGTTAAATCTAAAGTCATTGTAGAAAATGCATTTAAATTTGTTTCAAGATCTTTGGAGAGGTCCATTTTGAAACCAAAAATTCTTTCTAAAAGAAAAATTTTATTAGGAACAGTTTTAGCAGCATAAATTTCATCTAGCTTATTCCAGATTTCTAAAGCAGTTTTAGAATCGTTTACCTGTCTCAGAACGTTATCTGAGAGATGAAGAATCAGAGTGCTATATGCTACTTCTTGAATTTCAGCTACTTCATCAACTTTGGCTAATAATGTCTCCGGCCATTCGGATTGTTCCTCCAATGCCTTTGCAACCCTTTGTTGCACCAATACTGCTTTCATTTTCTTCTTCCAAAGGGAGAAATCCCCTTTACCATCGAACTTCTCCAGCTCGACCCTAGATCCCATTCTTGAAACCATTGTTCAAAAACACCGTTGCTCACCGAATGATACTTATCACTCCCCCTTGCAAATTCCAGCAAGTAAAATAACCACAGCAACAAAACCAGTATACAATGTAGAATTTACCCAAGATTAACGCCCAATCTTGTAACCATGCATACCCCCAAGATTAACACCTAATCTTGTCAAAATATCCCCGTGAATATAATTCTCACGTCAAATCAGTAAGAAGACCTCCTATCAAACCCAAGATTAATACCTAATCTTGTAAAATTCAATACACCCAAGATTAAAACCTAATCTTGTCAAACCCGAACCTCAAGGAATCCCCAATTTCTAGCCCTTCCCCGGTTTATTCACAAAACCCCGAGCTCAGAAATTATCCTAAATGTTCGTACGACTACAATAGGAGTCTTCAATGCACAGTTCAATCTCAAAAAATCAAACTAACGAATCATGCAAAAAACCATTTGCAAACCTCAACAAATATCCAAATTGAATTTGATGAAACGGACTTCGAATATGGACTCTGCAGGTCCTTTAGAACATTCTGTCAAAAATTGTCGCCGGAGCCTCGCCGGAAAACACCGCCGCCACCGGAAACCGCCGCCTGCCGCCGTCTCCGGATAATTTTTCCCGACACACCGCAAGATTCTCCTCTCCGTCACGAGTCCAATGGCGCAAACCGTTTCTCAATCGGAGTTCCCTACCGGCGGGAATTTCAGTTTTTAGCTCCGGTTGAACTTTCCTATTTCCGGCGATTTCGCCGCCTTCCAGCCGCCGGATGCCTCCCAGCTTCCAGTCGAGTCTTCCCCACGACTCCGCGGTTCTACTGGTGCCGTTACTTCACCGGATGGATGGCCGGATGTCAGATCTTGAAAAATGGCAGAGAATTTTTTTTTTTTTCCGGTCGGACTGTGCACTGATTTTCTTCCCTCGGTCTCTGCTTCACCGATTTTTGTCTTCTTCTTGGTCGACTTCACTGCCTTATTCACAGATTTTCAGCTTGTGCTTTCACGGCTTCACTCCACCGGTTTCTCACTGTTGGTCGGTGCTTCTTCTTTCTTGGACGGTTTTCACACAGCTTTTTGATCTCTTGCAATTTTTGGACGGTGACTCAGTTATTCTTCTCCTCTCTACCTTCGGTCAGTGTTCCACCGAGTCTTGCTTTCACGGCTTTCAATTTCTTGGCAATTCCTCCTCGCTCTGATACCACTGTAGGATCTTTACCTTGATTTCCAAAATCAAGAACACCAAGAACGCCAAAATAATGAATTCGATACCGACCGAAATGTAGGCTCACGACCATACCAATGGGAAATCAAAATCATGCACTCTCAATCCAATCAAGAAGATAAACTTTTTCTTGACTCTTTTGAAGAAAAACCCCAAGTTATATTTTGTAGAGAGAAAACTAGAAAAACCCCTTTTTCTAGAAAAATATGCACCACCTCTTTTAAAACTTGTTGCACCCTTTTATAGAACTTGACCACATTTTGCAAAAATACCCAAGTCCAAAATTAACTTGTAAAAACCTTTTAACAAATTTATGCAACTACTAAAAACTTATTTCCCAATTGGTTTTAACGATCGTAAGCCCTTTTTTTTTTAAATTTTGCCCCCGATTACTTTAAGTAATCCTCGAAATGCCACACCAGTTTATGTTAAACAAGATAGCATTTCTAAGGGCTTGTTTGTTTGGTTCTAAGCCAATAATCCCACACAAAATGTTTAACAATCTCTCTCAAGTACTCATATTCATATATGTGATCCAATTATATCTATAGTACAAATGCGAACATACAAGAATGCATTTAATGATTTATGAACACTTAAAGATCACATAAAGTATATATGTATATATCTATTCTCAATCAAACTTTACAATAATTAATATATTTCTAACTTATATTCGATCTCTCAATTCTACACAAAATATCACACAATCATTATGCATATAGTTGTAATCGAATGAAAGAATAATATTAATTGCTCAAAGTCAAGAATTGTCTTTAATGTCAAATCCAAAATTCTAAATCAAGAATCTATAAAAAAAATCCCAGCACAAAGATAGTTTAGCAGCTTGTGATTGATGAATAAACAATGGAAGAATTATTAAAATTCATCATCCGACTAAGAATGTGAAGAAAATATCAATTGCAATTCGACTTCAATCTCTTCTTGATGATTGAAATCTTGATTTTTGCCTCCAGTCTCACTCTTTATGATACATGTCTTGTCTATCATTTTTTGCCCTCAATCCTTTATATTTTGTCTTAGAATTCGTGTCCAAGAAGAAAAATTGAAAGAATCTCACTTGGAGAAGGAAACAAATTTCATGTGCTCATTCGATGGGCGATCGCTTTATTAAAGCGTTTTTGTTCTGGTTTTTATCACCTTCCGAAAGGTGGTCACTTGGCTTTACTCAGACGACCGCTTGGCATATTTTTCGACTCTTTTCCTTTTGATCCCCAAGATTTAATTGCAGAATTGATCCTTCATCTTTTGATTAAGTGCTATTGAGTCCTAAACTTTAGATTCTCTTCATTTGAACCCTTAACAATTTTCACTCTTGTCCTCCAATTTAACTATTTACAATTGAGACCCTAATGATTTCGATCAATCACGATTTATTTCAAAATCCATCTAGTTGCTCCAATTAGAGTCCATACAGAATTAACACCAAATTAAGTAAAAAATCTATAGAATAACAAAACTTAAGTTTGTTTTTGTTAGGTTTTTTATGTAATTGGCAATCCTGTGAAAATGACTCATTTATAAAGTCCCAATGAAAGTCAAAGTATGGTAATTGAGTTAGTTGATTATTTAGGTTCAAGAAGAACAAATAAGTGTTTAAGAAGACTTGTGATATAGTTATAAGTTAAAGATGAATCCAAATCCCGCAAGGATAATGATCTAGATTTTTAGTTGGAGGTTGAGACATAATTTTCGCATAGTAAATATTCAAATTGGAAAAATACTATTTCTACAAGAATTGTATATTTGAGTTATCTTTCCAAAGAACTTAGAATTGACTCCATCAGATATCGGGAGAGAAAGATATGATGAAAATACTGAAGGTTATTGAATTCGGATTGATTTTGTTTTGCGAATTTTAATGTTCCTACAATCCTAAACTATCTCAAACACTTCATACTATATATACCTATGCCCTATACATGAAAATTATAAGGGATGTTGTCCATTTTTCAGAGACATACATATATACATATCCAATCTTTGATCCCATGATTTGATGATCCAAGAACCAAATTCACCATTATTTTAATCTCTTAGTTTCTTGTAATCCAACAACCCGAGTTAGGAAAACATCACTTGTTCATAGTCTAAAACACACACATCCTTTTACATAAGGATTACTTCTTCAATTGTGAAATTTCAGAGCTACTGGAGGTTAAGAAGGTTGGACTACAAGTACAGGAAATTAACAAGGATAGGAAGTTCTTGGGGTATCCACTTGGAAGAAGCATCAAGATTTGGAAGTTGCTGGAGGTAGTTTTATCTTGGGTTAATAAGGATAGATTTGTGTTGTCTAGCAAGATAAGTTGGATAAATCAATCTGTAATCGAAATTGCTTATAATGGAGGTAACGGGCTTGGTCTCAGAGTTTTTCCTACGCTAAGTTTCTCTGTCATCATATTGTTGTGCTGATTGTTTATTACTTTTTATTATTGCAATTGTGGTAATTCAACATAAGATAATCGAACTTGTTTGAATAACCATCTAGAAACTATTAAAATTGACGTGTTATTTTTAATAATGACTATTTTGCACGTAAGGTCGAACTTTGCAGGGTGTCCCAGAAACTTTCAATTGGTACCAGAACCTAAAATCGATTATTGGCGTTATTTTTTTTTCTAGATGAGTAGTTCATTATCTGTCTCGTCATTCTTTAATGGCTCAAATTATGCTTATTCAAAAGTTAGGATGAGAGCTTTCTTAAAATCCATAGATGAGCAGGTTTGGAGGAGTGTTTTAAATGGATGATCAGAACCATCCACTACTGTAGTTGGCGTTGTCACCCCCCACACCTATAGCAAATTGGACTGGGAATGAGAAAGATGAGTGTAATTGGAACAGTAAAGCCTTACATGCCCTATTTATGGCTGTCTCCCGGGAAGAATTTAGGAGAATATCCATGTGTGAGGTAGCTAAAGAAGTTTAGGATATTTTGCAGTTCACCCATGAGGAAAGTGGAAATTACATGACTTTCACTTATAGGATTAAGAGTGAATCTGAGAGTGCCAGTAAGAAGAGTGATTGTCCAGAGAGTGGTGAGGTTGAAGATGAGCAGGATATACATGAGGCATATAATTAGCTATATTTAAAATATCTTAAGTTGAAGAAAGTGAATAAAACTGCTTTTAGGAAATTGAATAATATTGAGCTAGAAAAGATGGGCTTAATGTTCAAATTCGAAGAGTCCAATAGCAAGTTGTAGGTTGTGACTAATGAGAGAGGGCTCTTAGAAAAGAAGGTTTTGTGTCTAGAAAGTGAACTTGAAAAGAACTCCAATTTAGCTAGTAAGTTGAGTGTTGAGAAAGGAAATTTAGAAATTCAAGTTAGCAACCCGTTGAGCAAACTTGAACATTCTAAAGCTCAATTCCTTGCCTTTTCTAGTAGTTCGACAAGTTAGAAAACATTCTAGGAATGAGCAAGTCTGCTGGTAATAGGGATGGTCTAGGTTTTGATAAGAACACTGCTACTACATTTAAGACCACATTTGTCCCTACGTGTGACCAGCCCAAATATGTGTCTAACCTTCAGCGTAGGACTCATCGACATAGAAATAGATGTTAGCATCATCTCAACAATGGTCTGAGGTTTGTCACTACTTGTTTTCATTGTGGCGAGTTAGGTCACATACGTCCCAGATGTCATCATATCCTTAACATAAAGCATTACATGAGATTTAACATGAATCATAGTCAGGATTATGTTGGTCACGTTAAATTTCTTGTTGGTCAAGTTAACAGGTTGACCAAATTAGTGACACAAATGTCTAATAAATTTTCTACTACTAGACAGGAATGGGTGAAGAAGAGTGATCAAAGAAATCTGAATATTGGTCACAGTGCTTTTAAGGATAAGAGTGTATCAATACCGAACTGATTGGGTATTTTTGGTGCATGTATGTGTTTATATCATGTATAATAATTTATTGTTGCATGCATCCTATTTGTTTACCTGTATTTTAAGTAGTTATTTTATTTCTTGCATGTGCATTTTTATGATTCCTTTGGCACGTACATGTTTTTATTTTTGATGTGTACTTAATATTTTTTTATTTTTGTGTGATGCATTCTCATACTATCTGTGTTAGAAAATTAAAAAAAATGGTATATTTGAAAAGTACAAAAACATTGAAAATTTGAAAAACAACAAAAATAGTTTGTTTTAAATGTGTATTTTTACAGTATGATGTAAAATTTACTTAAACTTGTGTGTTGTGACCATGTTTAACTTTATTTAATGAGCTGTAGCGTAATTTCCATTACTTGCTTAGGTTACTATGAAGTACTTTGTATATGTGTCTTGATATACTATTTGCATTGGGAACACTACAATTTTGTAGGTGGGACTTAACCGCGCGTGTGAGATTTGGGATGACAGTCACTTATTGGTAACATGACTTTAAACATGGATTGACCAATTTTAGTAGACCTAAGCTCATATAAATCCGATTGTAATAAAAAAATTCTCATACCTTAATGTTCTCCGTCGGATCCTATTTGACTAGAGTTATTAAGTCTGAAGAGTGCTTCATCACCTGGGCCCTATGGTCAACTGACTTTGGTTAACCGGACGAAATCTTGTTACATGGGTTATCTTAGTCGCCTAATGGGGGGAACTTACACTTAAGATGAAAAAATAATGAGCTTGAAAAAGTTTGAAATTCATTGAAAAATATACTTGAAGTAAGGGGGAGTTTGATATAAACCTGCAAATAACCTACAATTTTTAAGGTCTTACTTTGCAATATAATGGTTTGACTTTCATAAGTAGGGGAATAAGCTTATTGGTAATGATGTTTTGCATGTTCTTTCTCACAAAATTAAGGTGGAGTCATACTTACAAAGGATTAGCGGCACATTACACACATGAATCGCTTGTACAATTTACTCAATTCTAACTTGGGTTAAGTATGTGGGAATAGTCTGCATTCATTATTTGTACTTATGCATGCCAACTACATCATTTTTAAGTTGTTCCATATTTATGCTGGAAGTTGATTTGAAAATTGCACCCTTCGTCATTTGTGACAAAAGGGGGAGAAAAATGGCTGATGTAGGGAATTAAAGAGTGTTGAAATTATACTTTGACAATGCATGAATTATATGTTTTAGGGGTCGTTGGGGGAGAGACATATATACATATCCTACTGCATAAAACTTCAAGTTTGCAGTAATGGGAGAATTTGTTTTGCATTCCATATTGCATAGCTGTTTGAGTTTTAATGTTTAGTGGTGTAAATGTTTTGGTTGGTGTTTTTAATTGACATTTATATCACGTCTCAAACCAGCACACTTAATTTATGATTACGTGCTTCAATTGTTATATTCCTGTATCACGTGCTTTTACACTTGATATTTGAGTTTTTGATATCAGGAAGCAGGAATTACAAAGAATGCAAGAGACGTATAAGCTTGGGTAGTGTACACAGTTTATTTACTATTTTGACTTTATTATAGTGTTTTGTCACGGAATGCCAAAGGGGGAGATTGTTAGGTTTTATGTAATTGACAATCTTGTGAACAAAATGACTCATTTATAAAGTCTCAATAGAGTCAAATTATGGTAGTTGGGTATTTGGGTCGATGGGTTCAAGAAGAACAAATAAATGTTCAAGAAGACTTGTGATACAATTATAAGTTAAAGATGAATCCAAATCTCGCAATGATAATGATCCAGATTTCTAGTCAAAGGTTGAGACATGATTTTTGCATAGTAAAAATTCGAAGTGGAAAAATGCTACTTCTACAAGAATTGTATATCTTTGAGTTATGTTTCCAAAGCACTTTGAATTGACTCTATCGGATATCAGAAGAGAAAGATATGATGGAAATACTGAAGGTCGTTGAATTCGGATAGATTTTGTTTCGCGAATTTTAAGGTTCCTACAATCCTAAACTATCCCAAACACTTCATACTATATATACATATGTCCTATGCACGAAAATTATAAGAATTGTTGTCTATTTTTCAGAGTCATAACATATACACATATCTAATTTTTTATCCCATGATTTGATGATCCAAGAACCAAATTCACCATTGTTTGAATCGTTTAGTTTCTTGTGATCTAACAACTCGAGTTAGGAAAACATCACTTGTCTCTAATCTAAAACACACATATCTTGACATAAGGATTACTTCTTCAATTGTGAAACTTCAGAGCTACTAGAGGTTGAAAAATGTTAGACTACAAGCACAGGAAGCTAACAACGATGGGGAGTTCTTGGGGGTATCCACTTGGAAGAAACATCAAGATCTGGAAACTGTTTGAGATAGTTGTATCTTGATTTAATAGGGGTAGATTTGCGTTGTCTAGCAAGGGAAGCTGGATAAATCTAATTGTAACCGAAATTGCTTATAGTGGAAGTAACCGGCTTGGTCCCGAAGTTTTTTCTACGTTGAATTTCTCCATCATCATATTGTTTTGTTAATTGTTTATTGCTTTTCATTATTGCAATTGCGGTAATTTAACATAGGAAAGTCGAACTTATTTGAATAACCATCTAAAAACTATTAAAATTGACGTATTCATTTTAATAATGACTATTTCACACGTATTGTCAAACTTTTTGGGGTAACCTGGAACTTTTAGTTTTTAGAACTCAAGTAAGTGCCCAAAATATAATTACTAGTGATTATCTTCTACAATATATTAAAAGTGGGGATGAGTGTGAAACGTTTGAGTTTCCATTTTACACTTAATTTAATGTATGTATTGAATTATTTCATAAATAACATTCATTGATGTGGTATTAATTCAACGCAATTGTTCAATATGTCACATTAAAATTAAATTCTATTTAAATAACACTAACACTTTTTTACATCCCTTCATACCAAATTACAACTAAGAAATCTACGATGGCTTCTAATTTGGAAGGTGTTTAAAAATCAACCATGACAAATGAAATGTGTAGAGATTTGGCAAATTATTATTATTTTTTTTTTATCAAAGAGAGTTGGCAAATTATTAATTTACAGTATGGTTGAGACCATATATTTATAAAGACGTTTCAAAAAAAAAAAAAATTATCTTATCAATTTATCGAAATTACTAATTTATCTCCTTCGTCTGGGGAATTTAGTTGAGGTTCTTAATTTATAGAGTGTTACTTTAGAGAATTTATATTTTGTGTTTGCTTCTATGTTCTCGGTTGTAATTATAAAAATTGAGCAATTTGTTCTGTCATTCAGCATAGGCATCACTTTATATTTTGGTGGTGTTGAGGAACTTGGTGAATTTGGAAACATGAGTAGAAGTAGATGACTAGTTTTTAACATTTAGAAGTTTGGTGGCTAAAGAAAACAAATACAGAAGTTGGGTGACCATTCATGAACGTTTCCCATTTTTAGTTCGTACATTTCATACAATGAAACGACGCCGTATAAACGGGCCAAGCCTTTTCTTTCGGCATCTACCTCGTCACTGCTGAACAATTTGAAACCCCTAGCCTTTCTGGTTCTGTGAGAAAAATCTACAGAATCGCAAAGATCAATCGGATCAAATCGAAAATAGAGTATGTCAATGGCTATGGCTGCTTTGAGACGCGAAGGCAGGCGTTTCGCCTCCCCTCTCATCTCCAACCCTATCAACCCCCTCCGTTCCTCTTTCGCCCCTGCTGAGTACAATTCGATCTCTTTTTCTAGCTTTCTATATTTATTTTTCGATTTAATTTCGTATGGAAAATGTCTTATTTTTGTGTGTTTTGATGGAAAATTGATGATTCCAAAGCATAGCACGCCATTTGCAGTGTAAAATGTATTGAAGACACAGTATCTATGTTTTCTACCCCATCACTCAATGACCAGTTAGTATAATTTTTTTGTGCTTTAATTGAGACATTTGCCTCTTATGCTAATGTAGGTTATTTATATTGAAATTAGGATTGTTGGGAACCTGATAGCTCTTACTGTCTTCAACGAACAGTGATCCTGTGCACCAAATATAATGGTTTGCATTATTATTTTAGCTCTGAAAACATGTTCAACTTGTGGGGATACGATACAGTTAACTTGTTAGATGTATTATCCATATTTCAAGGCGGGTTGTTCACCTTTGATTCTGGATTCAACTTTGTCTTCAGTGGCTCTATCTTGAACTTGTGTATTCAAATAAAATGATCTCAGAATAGATTAGCTCTATTTCTTTTCAACAATGACATGGAAACACCAAAAACATTTAGAATGTTATATGCTTATGAATGTTTACCAGTTTGATTACTTCGCTTAGACAAAAATATCACAAAAAATTGTATACAAAAACCTTCTAAGGCTTTCGCCCAATTCCTGCTTCTCTTGAGGCTATTATTAGAGGCTAAACTTAACCTTGGATGCCATTTGTGAGGCATAAGCTTCATGCCTCAAAAACTAAGTCTCATGGAGACTAATGTGTACACTCATAATTTTCATATATCATTTTGTTCTAATTTCATTGTCTCTAAGTAAATTAACATTTGTCAATAGGGAGCAAGCTTTATTGGGAGTTCGTTCTATTTCAACTCAAATTGGTAAGCAATATTGAATCTGTAGGTGTCATGTCAGTTATCTTCCTTATATTTATAATCTTGTTTGGTTTTACACAATTACTGCTCCTCAAATCATTAAATTAGGATTAAATCTTTATGGTGATGATACATATCCGCAGTCCGCAACCGTATGAAGAGTGTTAGGAACATTCAGAAAATAACTAAGGCAATGAAGATGGTTGCAGCCTCAAAGCTTCGAGCAATTCAAACTAGAGCCGAAAACTCACGTGGGTTATGGCAGCCATTCACTGCTCTTCTCGGTGACACTCCAAGTAAGTTTATTAATAAATCCCGATTATGTTTCACTCCGACTGAGGTTTTATTAGCTTATGCCCTTACTTCCACGAGCTCTTAGCACACTTTACCGTCCTTGTATAATTTTTTGTTAGTCACTTTCAAATCCAAAAATCCTTTTATTATTGTTGTTGTGCCTGCTTTAAGCACATACCGACCACATTAAACATTATAGTAGCTCCTTCTTTTGTTTTCCGAAAATAGTTTTAGCTTGTAGTCTCCAAGAAATTCAATTTTCAGCCATTGTACCGTTAGGTGGTGTTTTAAAAAATAGAAAATATTTAGACCGTCACAAAGATCAGGCTTTCTACCTCTCACGAGGTGACTTTAATCAGGGATAAGTCTTTTGTTTGCTTTTGTTTTTTACCCTCGGAAGGTATAGTTAAAAAATAAATATTTTGACCGTCGACATGTAGAGATCAGATGTTTTACATTGAGGTGACTTCACTCTAGATCTGTACTGTATGCCTTTTTTATTTTTATTTAAAAAAAAAAAAAAAAAAAAAACCCTTGTATTAGCTCTTGTTTGGTGGAGATTAAATTATATTTTTAGTAGATTTTGATAAAAGTTGATGAAATATGTGGATGAAAAGTTGTGGGTCCCATAAAATGTAATTGAGATTAATTGTTGACTTTAACTTAGATTAAAATCAAATGGTAAGTTGTACCAAAACAGGGGCTTAGTGAAATATAATGGATTTTAGAGCACATGGAGTTTTTAAAGACATGGAATGATAAAAAGAGAGAAGGAAAAAAACTAGTAGAATGTTTTTCATCTACAGAACTTGTTCTTCTTTTATGGATATGTGTTTAAGCTACATATATCTTCAAATGGCGTATTTTTTCATACGAAAATTAACAACGTATATAGCCTATGTTTGAGCTCCAGTTTTCGTTAAAAACGAGTTCTGTAATGGTGATTTTTTTGAGAATGTGTGGTTAAAGAAAATATTTTAGGTTGCAAAATATTTTATTTAAAGAATGTGTTGTTTAAAATGAATTTGAGAAAAAAATGATTTTTTAGATAATGGAACTCAAATAGGAGCATAATAAAATACAAAGACAAACTCGGCAGGGAAGTCTAAGATAATGGATCATTGATTCATTATTGAATAAGGTGGATGATTAGGGCTATTTCACTTGGTGGCCTAAACCTCCTTGTGAAGATCATAGAGATTTATTTGAAATTTTGTTCAGTTGTCTTTGATGCCTCTTGGGTGTTCTTTTAGAGGGGTCTAGCTTCTCTAAAGAATGCTAGATTTTTTGTTACTTCTATGATCTTATTGAATTAGCATATTTCATCTCCAACAATAACATTTACTCTTCTCTCTTCTAAGACTTACCTTTCCTTGCATTCTATTGTGTTAGGTGTTGATGTCAAGAAGAATGTTATTGTTACAATTTCTTCAGATAAAGGTCTTTGTGGTGGTATTAACTCTACATCTGTCAAGATAAGCAGGGGTCTTCGTAAGCTAAATTCAGGTATGTTATAAGTTTGCCATTGTATTGAGCTCTTTTTTTTATATTTGAGCATTGCGGTCATAAATTTTATTTGTTCTATTCACAGGTCCTGACCAGGAAAGTAAATATGTCATTTTGGGAGAGAAAGCCAAGGCTCAACTTGTGCGAGACTCCAAGAAAGAGATAGAGTTAATTATAACTGAGTTGCAGAAGAATCCTCTAAATTATACTCAGGTTGTCTTCTGAACATATTTGCTTGCTGAATCAAAGACTTCCCCCAACCCCGACCCCAACCCCTTTTGTGGGTCCCAAAGCTTATAATAAATTCCAAACGTGCTCTCATTCGATCTGCTACCCTATGGATAATGCAGGCTTGATTACGAATATTGATGAGCAAAATGTGGGTATTTATGCTCCTTTTTGTTTGAAACATAAAGATATAGACAATAAACTTAGTTCGAGGAACGATCCCAATAAGTATGAAATAAACTGATATGCACTGTTGTATTCATTTGTGGCCATAATTGTGGCATTTAGCTTTCCAATAACAAAATAATCCTTAATTGTTAAAAACATTGAGGCAACATGAATCTTTTCATTAGTGATTTCCGTTCGTTACTACATTTTCTGGAAGTTCCAATACAACTACATTGTTAGCAATCACACTGACTGTGTTAGCACTAGTCTACTAATCACTCTTATAACCTGTTTCATGAGATCACATCACTCTTAGATTCCTCCTTTTTAATAATCAAACCTATATAATTGAACTATAACTCTTTGGGACAACATGATCCTCTAGTGACCCTGCTGGTTTCCTATTATTATTTATGATATTTAGCAATATGCATATAATTGTTATTGATGTCTGCATTCATTTTACTAGATTAGGACCAAATTTCTGGTAGCAATATAGAACTGGAATCTCCGTTTGGTCTCTATTTTAGTGTCCAGTCTGATTGTGGACTAAAAAGGCTTACTGAAGAAACTTAGAGCCCATTTGGAAAAGGTGAAATTTTCAAAATTTTCCTCAAATTCATTTTCAACTACACATTTCTCTGTGACCCATTGCTTTTCACAATTTTCAACCACACATTCTCCCAAAAAACTCAAAATTCATCCAAAATCTCTCACTAAACAGGCTCTTACTTGATAAGAAAACATCATATTAAGCTACATCTGTACTATCTTTTTGACATTTTCATTTTCATGTCCTATTGCTGCCATTGCAGGTTTCGGTGCTTGCAGATGACATCTTAAAGAATGTAGAGTATGATGCGTTGAGGATTGTTTTCAACAAGTTCCAATCCGTTGTCTCTTTTCTGCCAACAACAGCAACTGTGTTATCCCCCGAGGTCATTGATAACATCGACTTAGTTTACTGATACGGGCATTTCAGTGACTGGTCTAATTTTAGAATCTAATTTGCTGCAAAACTGATATAGGTTGTTGAGAGAGAAGCTGAATCTGGGGGAAAACTTGGGGAATTAGACTCCTATGAAATTGAAGGAGGTGAAACAAAGTCAGAAGTACTGCAGAATCTCACAGAATTCCAGTTTTCCTGTGTATGTTTTAACTTTCTAAATGATTGTTATATTTGTTGGTAAGATAAAACTTAAGATCTAACTTGCGCTTAATCCCATCTAATATGAGAGCTGCAGAGCTTCAGAATCTCTTGGTACCTTTTTTCCTGTCTCTGATATACCTTTTTTTTATTGCATTTTATTAATTGAATGGAAAGATCACCTTAGGATATAGTTCTCATTATAGCTTTCCATCAAGTTTGAGACAGTTTTAATGTTTTCTTCAGGTTATGTTTAATGCTGTCCTAGAAAATGCTTGCAGTGAGCAGGGAGCCAGAATGTCTGCAATGGACAGCTCCAGCAGAAATGCAGGAGAAATGCTTGATCGCCTCACTCTTACTTATAACAGGTACACTTGGCCAGTTGATTTGAATACCCAAATCATGTTCATGATGTTCATTTGATTTTTGATCCATCGGGGGATGGGATAGAAATATGATAAAACTTTTTTCTTTTGTTCCTCTACAATTTGATTGGTCTTTACATTTATTTTCTATCAGAACCCGTCAAGCATCTATCACTACAGAACTGATTGAGATTATATCTGGAGCATCAGCACTGGAGGGCTGATCCAACAAATCCTGTGCAACCTCGTCTACCCTTGTCCAACAATGATGAAATAAAGAAATCGCTCTGAAAGTTTTGCACTTTTTGAGTATGTGGTATTGAGTTTTTTAGTTTAGCTTTTATCTCTCTCCCTGCCTAACCTCATTTCTGAGTAATACCATATGTGATTTAAGATTATCATGAAAGCCTGTTTACCTTTTCGTTTGTTTTCCGAAGAAAATTTCTACTATGCTTTCTTGGCTTCGGTTTTGATAATGTGTATTGCACATTTATTAATCTTCAAATTGAAGTGGACAATAAATCGTGGGTTTTTGTGTTGGTGTTGTTAATGAGGAAGGAAGTAAGCTCCTCTGAATTTACATTTTTCTCGATCTACTTGTAATAATGGTAATTAGTTTGACTAAGTCGTAATAGTTCTAGAATTTTAGTTCAATTCATATTAATTTTAGCTGATCAAAGCATAATGCGACTTTCTGTTTCTGACCTCAGCTAAAGATGGATTATCTTAGTGAATGGCTGTTTTATTTTTATTATGTACTTGCTGTTATTGCATCTGCGAGTGAATGCGTGCAACAGATCAAACTCTAAGCTGTCATTAACGAGAGAAACTGCCCATTATCAAGGAGACCTCTAGTTGAAGTTGAAGGAGTGTTACTGGACAGTTACATTTGATGATTTACCATAGGAAGGTGCCCTTGTAGTTCTGCTATTTCTTTTACCAACTGCTTCTGCAAAGTGTTTTTTTTGACATTGTTTGCATGACAAAGTAGTCGCGATTTATACGCTTTTCTAATGTGAAATTGATTTTTGTACTGGAACTTGTGGATTGAAAGTTTCAATTTACAATTTGAAAATATATCGTGTTTAATTAGTTGAGATAATTAAGGAATAAAAACTCTTATATTAATAAATATGCCAATTAAAAAAAAAAAAAAAGGAACAACTAAAACGTAACTGCCCATGATAATCGGAAGCTCAAAAATATCAGGGATGAAAGAAGCAAGGTTGAGAAATCCGTGCCTTTCTTAGAGCTTCTCCAATACATTCCGTGTATTAGAGAAATATACATGATATGTTAGCAAATAGACAGAATAATATAAAAACCTCTCTCCAATGCACAACGTGGATTAGGATGTTAGGCTGACGGGACGTTATAAAAAATAGACATTGTGGGGTGAAGCGTGTATATCTAAACGTTCCGTGAGACATGCTGATTCAGTATTAACTTTTATTATTTTAATTCTTTAATTATTATAAATAAGGACGTTGACCAATAAGGTTTTATGATACAAATTATTATTTGGCCTCTTTATACAGTGAGAAATTTTGCAGATAAGATTCAATTTATGCATAGTAATAAATTTTAAATTCAAAAAAAAAAAAATGTCACATAATCAATATTATTTAAATGTAGAAGTAACCATTGAAGTGTAAATTTTTTATTCTCCATCTATTTATCCACGCTCTCTAGAATTCTGTCTATTTTATTGTCACATCAACGTCAATTCACTTGGAGATACTCTTAAATATACTTGGTCCAGAGTTGCTACAAAGCAACCTCCTTGATTGCAGCTAGCACCAAAGTAGCTGCAATTTTCAATGGGGTCGACAGTTATGTTAGTGAGCAGATGTATCAGTATGGTAAGACTTTTGTTGCTCTGTCCAAGTCGTTGATGACATTCTGGATTTCACTCAATCAGCCAAGCAACTGGGAAAACCGAACCGGGTGGAAGGCAAGATTGATGGATAAATTGATTTTGAATTTTGTGACACCGGTTCGTTTGGAGATGCCATTGTCAAAATTCAAAAGTGTGGAGGAATCCAGAGGGCACAAGAATTGGCTAAGCTAATCTAGCAGTTCAAAATCTTCAATGCCCCCTTTGAGTTCATTTCATTGTTTGAAGAACTGGTGAAGTAGAACTCTTATTTTGCATCAAAAATTCTATGAAATCAGGTACTTAGTTTCTTGTGAAACAAAGCGATGAGATGGCTACCTAATTAGCTACCAATTAGATATAATTTGTAGACTCCAATTTTGATTTTAAACACTATAATTGGACTGACTAGACAGTCATCTCATTACTTAATTCCATAGAATTTTCGTATTTTGCATTAGCATTATCAGATTAATTGGAAGAATGAGTAGCACATCGTCTGATCTTTGTTTCTGCATGAGTACCGAAAATGATGATTGTTAAATAATAAATGTTTGTGCTTCTTACCACAATCAATTGAATAACTGGATTAATGTTACTTAAAATGGTGGAAATTTTAGAGGAGAGTTGTTGTGGGATGTGGAAATTTAGGCACGGAAGCGTCTTTTGATCTTTACAACCATGATGCTAAACTTTCGATGTTTGTTTGAAGCTCGATGAGTAATTATAAAAATAATAACAGGCACTTTCATTTATCTATTTTCTCACACGAAAATTTGATTATGTGATTTTGAGGTAAGATGATTGGTTGAAAAATGGTGAGAGAAAATATGTTTGGTTAAAAAGTGGTTTGAGAAATTGTGTGATTTATAAATCATTTACCAAACGGAGGCTTAATTTATACAAGGTAAAATTAAGTGAAAATGAGATACTTATTAAATATATTAATAAAGGTACAAGTAATAAAATAAGGGGTGTTTGCATAAATACCCAATTTTAGTATTATAAACTAACTTCATTTTAAACAATAATTGAAGAATACTTCAATTTTTTTTTTTTTGAAAAATACTATTTTTTATAAGTTTCATGCTGCGATACTTTTAAAGTATCACTTGTGATACTTTCAATTTTTAGTATCATAATATGAAACTTTTTCAAATTTCTATGATACTTAGGACAAAATTTTGGTATCACATCATGATACTTTACATAATTTTTATGATACTTTGTCTCAATCATAACATCCAACACTTTTCATTCACTTCTGGTCATCATCATCATCAAAAGTCACGACCCACTCCTCAACCTCAACGGCTGATTTCTTCATCCACCCATCTTGACGATCTCGTTATCACAGAAAACCCACCCATTCAAAGCCTCTCAATTCCAACTCCTAAAGAAAAAATCGGAATCTTCAACATCCACCAGTCGGGGTCGCCATCTTTAACAGACAGTCCAAGGTTGAAGTCTCCGATAGTAAGTAGAAAGGGGTGACGATGTAGCGAAATAGAATATGGTTGGTGCTGCAATAAAATTCAGATTGGTTTCTGAAATTAAAACCTCCGACTGGTGGCCATGGAGAAGTCCGATGTTTTTGGAGTTGGAGGATCAGAGGTTTTTGAATGAGATGGGCAATAAAATTTAGGAACATATTTGTAAAAAATTGCACCTTTCGATGGGGAAGGGGGTGGTGGTGCCGTGGTGGTGGTTCGGTGGTGGTGGTGGGGTGGTTCGCCAGGTTCTGTGAAGGAAGAAGATGGAAGAAGAAGAAGAGCAGCAGCAGTGGAAGGGAAGAACGTAACATATTTTTCAATTTTTTCTTAATATGGTGATTTGTGCAATTGATCCCAAAAAGATGGTATAGAGTACAATTATCCCATAAAATAATTACCATATTCTGATGGATTGGACCATTATAAACTGGATTTATACCTTAATTGAAATTGGAGATATGACTCATATGAAAGGTTAGTATTTTACTTTGTTATATTTATGCTCTTATTATACCTTCATATTGGGATGGTTTTTCCTCCATGTGAGACTGGTTTTAAATTTATGTTGAAGCCTACATGATCGATCATTTGATTAGTTGTATGGTTAATTTTACATTATGTCGATACCTTCATAGTAGATCTCTCGACTATATGTATGGTTAACTTCATATTATGTTGACACCTTTATAGTCGATTTTTCGGCTATATGTATGATTAATTTTAAATTATGTTGACATGTATATTTTGAAAATCAATCCAAAAAATTATTGGATGTTGATATTTTGTCAAATGAGGTTACCATTACTAAAAGTTGTTTGATGTTGATATTTTATTAAACGATATCAGAAGTTACTTGTATTGGAAAGACCTATTGTGACGACCCGAATTCTCTTCCATTCGAGTGCCACTAAAAGTGACTCATATCATATTATCGAGACTTAAATAGTAATGTAAAATTATTCAAAAGAATAATTAGAATCCCATAATTTTATTTGTGAATAAAAATAGAACATAATTTTCTTACATAAAGTTCAACATAATTATCTCATCAATCTTAACCACTTTTGCCACTTCCATGTTGACCGCCTCGAACCTTCAATTATCTGAAAATGGTAAATATCGTGGGGTGAGATTTATAAAATCCCAGTAAGTATACCAAGCATAAATTTTCTTTTGAAAGCATATGGATCATTTTCATCATAACATAGGATAGGATCGAAATACTCATAAACATAGGGAGACACAAGAATTTTACCGAACTTAAATGGCAAGAATTCTTGTGTGTAGCGCTACTAAACTCCGGTCCCCTTAGCATAATCATAAACATATCATTTGGAACCCATAACAATCTTGTGAGATTGATTTCATAGCAATGATCCAAACATTTTCATAAAAACATAAGATATACTTACTTGTCATAAAAACATACTTACTTTTCATAAAAACATAAGGTGTATTTACCTTTCATAAAAACATACTTACTTTTCATAAAAACATAAGATATACTTACTTGTCATAAAAACATACTTACTTTTCATAAAAACATAAGGTGTATTTACCTTACATAAAAACATACTTACTTTTCATAAAAACATAAGATATACTTACTTGTCATAAAAACATACTTACTTTTCATAAAAACATAAGGTGTATTTACCTTTCATAAAAACATACTTACTTTTCATAAAAACATAAGATATACTTACTTGTCATAAAAACATACTTACTTTTCATAAAAACATAAGGTGTATTTACCTTTCATAAAAACATACTTACTTTTCATAAAAACATAAGATATACTTACTTGTCATAAAAACATACTTACTTTTCATAAAAACATAAGGTGTATTTACCTTTCATAAAAACATACTTACTTTTCATAAAAACATAAGATATACTTACTTGTCATAAAAACATACTTACTTTTCATAAAAACATAAGGTGTATTTACCTTTCATAAAAACATACTTACTTTTCATAAAAACATAAGATATACTTACCTTTTAAAAGATTAAAATGAAGTGTAGTAGTAAATGGACCAAAACTTTCTTGACCACCTTGAATTTCTCTTACTTGTGGATTTTGTCAAGAGATTGGAAATAAGTGTATATGTGTAGAGTTGTGTGTAAAAGAGATGGGTTTAAATAGATGTATAAAGTTGGCATATTGTAAACATAATCATTCAATTCTATTAATTTTAACACATCCTTTTCTTAAAGTAAAGCACCATTCATATACTTTTCCATATTTATACAAATAATATGCTCTTCATGATTATATATAATGGAGTCTTATCAATCATTCATATACTTTTCCATATTTATACAAATATTATGCTCTTCATGATTATATATAATGGAGTCTTATCAATCATTCATATACTTTTCCATATTTATACAAATATTATGCTCTTCATGATTATATATAATGGAGTATATAAATCATTCATATACTTTTCCATATTTATACAAATATTATGCTCTTCATGATTATATATAATGGAGTATATAAATCATTCATATACTTTTCCATATTTATACAAATATTATGCTCTTCATGATTACATATAATGGAGTCTTATCAATCATTCATATACTTTTCCATATTTATACAAATATTATGCTCTTCATGATTATATATAATGGAGTATATAAATCATTCATATACTTTTCCATATTTATACAAATATTATGCTCTTCATGATTACATATAATGGAACCTCTCATGCTTGCATATATTTTCTTAATTTAAATAATAAAAGTAATTTTTGTACAAATAAATATTGGGATAACATTGAATTAAGTACTTAGACTTAATATACTTTAAATCAAGAGAATGGAGATATTTTTAGAAATTCGGAATTTAATTTAAAATCGAACGATCTCGATTATTTCTTGACTTGGCTATACGAATACGTCGTGGCGTTAACTTAATAAAAATGGGTGAAATAGTAGCGACACGATTTTCTATTAAAATAATTATTAATCGCGTAAAAATTCTTGGTCGCTACAAACTTACCCCCTTAAAATAATTTCGTCCTCGAAATTAATCTTACTTGATCTTATGATTTCTGAACACTTAATCAGAATCTCTTCTTCTTCTTCTTATGTAGCATCATCGCTACCATATTTAACCCAACCATATTTAACCCACTGGACTTTGACTAAATGCATCAATTTATTTTCTTAAGACATGGACTTTTCTATCAATAATAGACATATGTCTACTCATAAATTCTTCTGAATCAAAATGAAAATTCCCAATCGTATGTGATATTTCATCATATCTTGTAGTATTCATGTAACTTGTCATTTATCATCGTATCATGTGACCTCAAATATTCGTATTAATATCTCTAAAATTTCAATAAA
This sequence comes from Ligustrum vulgare, assembly GCA_963555705.1. Lineage (NCBI taxonomy): Eukaryota > Viridiplantae > Streptophyta > Magnoliopsida > Lamiales > Oleaceae > Ligustrum > Ligustrum vulgare. The sequence goes on along the minus strand of OY743168.1, from coordinate 30,020,231 downwards.
TCTTTACTAACATATCATACCATAATAATTTGTCATTTCTTCTTATCACCAAATATCCCAAAATAATTAAAATGATTACCTGAATATTCTCTATGTAATATACCCAAACATGTTATTCACATATCAACATAATCATCAGTTTATCTTTCCAATATTTGTAACCCAAAATTTCTGCAAAATTCAATAAACAAATATCTCCCAAATAATTAAAATTCTTAACTCAAATATCATAACATTTCCCGTAAGGTATTCCTTTCACTTGCACAAACTTATTAATCCTGATTCAATACAGTCCTTATTTCACTTTCACGTATCCCCGTATTATTTCTATACCTTGATTATTATATCAAAATATCAGTACCCAGAAATTGTTAACATTTAAAAGACTAATAGGGTTGTTATGGAGATCCAGTTGAGCCCAAGAGGTAATATTAATAATTTGTTCTAAAGTACTAAAACCTCTTGGGAGGGCTACGAAGGCATCAGAACCATATAGCATACAAGTCACGCGTTCATGGATAGATAATGTCTATACTTCATACCCTCATGTTTTTCTTGAGATATCTGCCAAAAGAATATGTATAATTCCAATTACTTTCGCCCGCTCTGTTTGAGTAGATTGTGAAACGCAATCCATCAATCCATTGCTACCTCCTCTATACATTAGAGTGATTCCTTTCTCACTCAACGTCTTCCATAGAAGCATTGCTGCATCTAGATACCCAAAGCATTTTCCTATTTTATATCCACAAAATATACAGATAATTTTGATATGTTGAAGTTTTGATCCTTCCACATTTTTATAAAGAAGGAACACTTACAGTAAATAATAATTTGGGATGCATAAATCCGTGATAACGATGGGCCTTTTAAAATCGATAATTTACACTATTTCACTGTTCATCTTTTGTAAAAGTAGCTATTTTTTACCTTTAAGTAACATTACTTTTGGTTATCTTACCCAGACATCCTATCAATGCTCCATAATTGAAGCACATCTTTCGGTGGCCCTTCAATGACATGCTTTTAATACTCGAGAAAAGAAACATAAAATATTTTGTTAAAATATATATGTATTTATATACTGATTTACCTTTGTTCTTCTAATTATTTCCAGAACTGTGGTGATCCATGTTGTTTGATGATCACTAAGAACGATGTAGTTCGAATGAACTAGTCAAGTGTACTGTTTTTACCACAAGCGCCAATTGTAAACGGTTGAAATATCAATTTTTTGGGTTAGTAAGAAAATAGATAAGTGTTAGTTATGTGACAGAAAATTGTGATTGAAAGAGAACGATCTCAGGTCATGCATGATCTGGACTCCACGTATCGATTTTGTATTAAGAGTTTTTCCTTAGAATTGCCCAAGTTAGAGATCTTTTTTATGATTTACTCTCCCCTATATTTATAGGGAAAATGGGAATTTGGCATATTACAATAACTGACAAGTTAATTAGAGTTAATCTCCCCTATATTTATAGGGAAAATGGGGATTTGGCTTATTACAATATCTGACAAGTTAATTAGTACTCCTAACTGAACTCCCTGAGTTCTTACAAAATACAAAGCAGTTGACTTTCTAAGTAGTTCAATTATTCTGTGTCAGAATAACTGTCGGAAATGAGGTGATTGGGTAAGCCTCCAAGTCGTGCACTTAGTTACCTTACTATCGTCCAACTTCGTTTGCTAGTTATAGTATCTTAAGGGCATTAAATGAATTGATCTTCAGATCGTGCATTTTCTATGTATCTTCAGTCCTTGTGATGCACGAACTCATTGATTTTAGGTGTCATAATTTAGTGAAACAAGTCGTTTAGATTCTACTTCAGATAGTGCGTCACCATTTATGCCAAGTGGCCTAAGTCAGCCTTTACATCATAAGTCACGTCCCATGTTAGATCGTACATCAACACTATTTAAAAAAAAAATGGTCTCAAACATGGACAAAACATATTTTCTATGCTTGACACTTATTTATAATCTACGTGATGTCAGTCAAATTATTTCCTATTCATGCATTCGTTAAATTCATAAATATTATTCATTCACCACTGTTTCTATTTATTTAGCCTATGTTCGACGTCTGGTGTAGATTAAAAATCAGTTTATTTCACGGTTTTTTAGGTAGATGGATGGTTAAAAATTAGAGAGAGAAAATGTGTATGGTTATAGATTGATTTAGGAAATTGTGTAGTTTAAAATTTGGTTTATAAAACAAATAAACTAAAATATCCGAACCGGGGCTTATAATTAAATTATAGAGGAAATTACAAGTAGACAGGTTTTTAAAGAATGCATTTCATTTTTCAAGTTATAATGGTATTATTTCACAAATTAGGTTGTAATTGATTATTTTAACATTTATTAATAACTAAACTAGTTAAAATAATTATTTCACAACAATCCATTCCGCTTTTCTCGTATCTCTATCCTTAATTTTCATCTCTCTTCTCTCTCCATCACTTTCATCCTAATGACTTTAGTTTTTAGGATAGAAATTGGAGTTAAAATATAGCAAACATTTTGTTGAATCAGGTACGCGAATACCTCTAACACATGCAAGTATTTTCGTATAAAAGCGATGACAGTAAGGGTGTTGATTCCGCCGTGTGGATCCCATCTGGAGAGGAGCTGAACGGAGATAAATGACCCATATTTATTGGCAGAGATGAGTTTGTGGAGGCTCAAACTGTGTTCGATCTGGTGGTGGTGGAATGTGAGGAGGTCGAATGTTGGGTCGCGGGTCCAAATCTCTAATCGGGTCTGAGCCACATTGGTGGATTTCTCAAAACGGGTTTGGATTGTGGAGTTGAATGAGCGTGTTAGTGGTAGCGACGATATGGTGTAAGTTGAGGAGGTTGTGTGGTAATGACAGTGGTAGAGTAAATTTTCATATTTTTCCCAGATCTGTTCCCAGGTTACATGTGCCAGATCTCAGGTCACGTTTGTGTTCTCAGATCACATTCCTCACACATAGCTGAGCAACCAAATGAAGCTGACACTAAAATAGTAACAAAAGATAACAGAGGTCATGAAAAAGGGCAACCAAGGAAAGAAGACTCAAAATTCTAAAATTTTTCAAGTACTGCATCTTCATAGCTCAACTAGGCAACAAACTCTTTGATGAACGCTGACCCAGTGTTGAAAAAAAGAAACCAGGTCATCAGTGTACTCAATGCAACCTGGTTGATGTTCATGTAGCTCCTATTTTTCATCTATTTTATTTTCAAGTTGGTTTGATGTTTATGATTGTTGGTACGATGTGGGTGGATGTAGTGTCTTGGTGGTAAGAAAATGATTGTTGCGATCATGTCCCTGCAATTATTAGGTGATTGTCCAATGCCAATTCTCATGTCATATGTTCAAGTTCTAAGGTCACACGTTCAAGTCAAAAATTCAAGTCTCAGGTCACAACATGTAGGTAACCTGTATGTGACCTGAAGCAAATTCAGTTATGTGGCATGAAGAAATATAATATACAAAGTTCTTCTATATTTTTTTATCTTGATTTGAGTTGGTATATATGACCTCGTGTTTCTGGGTCTTCAATCATACCACATTCGTCTTCAACCATCTTCCATAATGGGCATGCTTCAAAGCATATTTTAAAGTATGTGACCTTGTGTTTTTTTGATTCTGAGTTGACAAAAATCCTGTTGCGAGGATTGTCTTTGAGCTCTTTGGCCAGTTTCTGCGACTCATATGTTTTGTAGCTCCTCAGACAAAGATTAATTGGAGATACCCGTTTTATATGGAAAGTTTGGAGTAACAGAATGCATGATTATAGGATGATATCCAAAGATTATTGTTTCTATATATATGGCACCTAATCAATGAAAGAATCAAAATTATTTTGTAGTTATGAATTGTGAATCTATAAAGGCCTGATATGTGTATTTTTCCCTAAATTATATTGTAACATGTTTTAATAAGTCAAACTTATAGACAGTTCAAAGTAGAAAAACAAGCCTCTGATTCTCATTATTTTTATCTCATTTTTGAAAATTAATTTTAATAATAGAATATTTTACACATAAATTCAAAATTTTCTCTTATATTTAACTATACAATAATATCTTATCAATCACTATTTTTTTATTTTTTTTCAAATAATGGTAATTAAACGGAGGCTCATTGTGCAATTTTTGGTTTGTTTTATTTCTAATTAGGTGATTGAAAAATAAGGGCAAATAATTTTCAAAGAAAAAGAATAATTTTAAGGAGATATATTAAATTGACATTTCTAAATGACATTGTGATACATCGGAACATAGCTAAATAACTAACCACCCGAGTAAAACCACCCGTTACTTTTTCAACGCCCAATCTATATGTGTTATGTCACCCTAAAATTATTCAAAGAAAAATCCCAATTCCAAATGCGTCTTCTGTAAAATAAACGTCGTTCCTTCTCCGAATCTTTGGACCCTATACTTTTTCCTCACTAGATTTGCCTCCCCTACTCAAACAAAGGTGAATCCCATTTTTCCTGTTAAAAAATAAACATTTATTGTCGGGTCAATTATTTACAACTAAACTACGACTTATCCTGGCTTGGTGGAAGAAGTGAGTCATTCTTGTTGATGGTTTATTTCTTACCCAAAATTGGAGCTTGTTTTGAAATGGGTTGTTTTCGTTGATGAATTTTGCAGCGCATTGATTTCTGGTAAATGTTGCATTGGGTTTTTCTTGATGTTATCTGTGGTTCATCTGAAAGTTCAAAGGATTTGACAAAGTCTTCATACAGCTCTGACTTTGATACTGAAATAAGGCTACTTTTTTGTTTTTTAAGGGATGCTAAATCTTTTTGTCTCTGTTTAATTGGTTTTAAGAAATTTAGTGTACTTGAGAATATAATCTTACAAGAGGCGAGGTGGTTTCATTTTTTTATTTGAATTTTGAATCCTTTTTTTTATATATATATAGACAGTCTAAACTGACTGCAATTGGGGATTTTTATGTGAAGAATGTAGGAACGAAGAGCACCTGACTTGGTGTTTTCTTGTTCTTATATATATACTAGTTGAATTCACGTAAGTTGCACGAAACAATTTATATATGTGCTTATTCGCGTGGAATTAGTACTTAAAAAAATTGTTATTTGTGAGTATATACTAAATAACATGAATGTTGGATCATAATCTATTGTTTCAATTTGATGTGAACTGAAATTGAAAATTAATTACGATTGATTAGTTTTTCAGATTAATTAGTTTTTCAAGTTAACTGATTATTTTAATGCCGGTGAACATGTTAATAGAAAGTGAACTTTTATCTGATATATATATATGCTTATAAGGTTAATTATATAGATTACATGTTACTATGTACACATTTTTGCTGGAATTTGAAGTAACTCAATGATATTACATGCTTAAGTAATGATCCAAAATTATTTAGTTAACCAACAATGCTGGGTAAAGAAATAACTATAAATTTATATAGAAACTATAGAGTTTTGGCAACAAGGAAAATTCTAAAATGAAAACTTCATATAAACATAATACCTAAGTTTTGTTAACCAGTCACATAAACATAATAGCTGGTTTTTGTAGTACTTTAATTATTGAAATAAAACTTACAAGCAAAGCAATTGAACTAAAAAAAAATTATTAGCACGCAGTGTAAAGTACTTCACAAAAGAAAAATATGATTGCAACCCATTCACAATTAACATTTACATAACATAACCATGAGTTGGTCCACAAGAGGAGTAATTCATAGAGACTTTTACAAAACAGACTTATTGTAACCAAGGAAATTTTAAAATAAAAACTTGACAGAAACATAAATCCAATTCAGATGTTGAAACTGGTGATTTTTCTTCATCATTTAAATACAGTACCAGTGGCAATCAAAAGATCAAAAATATATTGTTCACGATAATAATATAGATCAATTGAAAATGATAGATGTGTGGTTAAAAAAGAATAATGTTATTAAGTTGTTACAGCAGGAAAATGACGACTATATTGAAAATAACAATAGGAGTATTATCTTCTATGAGTATACAACTAAGGTTTACATAAATTGAGAGAGAAACTTGGGGATTGCTGTTACATTAGTTGTGTTACAATAGTTGCAATCATAGTTTTCTCCGGCGGTTGTGGCACAAGAAGATCTAAAACAAATGTTACAACTCATATACCAAAGTGGAGAGGTATTCATGTTCACTGTTGCACAACCTTTAACTCAAAACCGAGTTTGATGAAACTGCAACAAAATGTATTGATTAATTCATTCATATCATAGATAAATAATGTATTATACAAAAAATGCAATATTTTATTCCAACAATAAAAAATGGAAGGGGGGGGGGGGGGGGAGGGAGGGGGGATTAACCCAATATATATATATTTTAAAAAAAAAAATTGTAAGAATGAAAATAAAAAAAAAAAAACATTAAATTAGGAGTGTAGAGAGGGAATGACTTCCCATAGCTAAATCCCGAGACAGCGTAAGCCCAAGCCCCTTTTTTGTGTGTACAAAAAAAGTGTTATGAAGAAAAAATCTTCTGCCCCTCCACCCCCACGAAAAAAAGATTTATTGGCTTAAAGAAAATGGAGATCTTATATACGTTCCTGTTATATTCCAAGAAGAAAATGGACCCAAATCATGCTCGTCCTTGCTTCCAAGAAGCCACTGCAAGAAGCAAAGGGACAGAAAAGAAGGCATTAAGAAAAAATAGGAGTAAAGAGAAGTCCAGAGGAGGAAAAGAGGGAGCAATACATCTCACAGAGCTATAAAATGAAATGTCTTTACATATGCCCATTATTTCAAATAAAGTATGCAACTTTGCATATCAACAATATACAATCTTACAGGAGCACATAGCAGAACAGTTGAAAATTTGCATAAGCTTTAGTTAGATTTATTTCGAAAGAAGACAGCAAAGATCCAAAATTAGGTAGGACTTCACTGCAACAACAATCAATTCAATCAACAACTTGCCTTCTACAGGTAATGTGCATATGAAAACCTGTATACCCTATACATAAATGTCAAATCTCTATACCCCATACACAAATATCTCTTTTGCCTCCTTAATTATTTTGTATAAAGCAATGCCATCAATATCTACTCATGCAATGGTTATAAGATCTCAAATAGCTCAAAAGTCGAAAAGTTGACATGAATATTTTTATCCTTTCATAAAATCTTTGTCATTAGTGCAGAGCTAAATGTACACTAAACCAAATAGAGGCCATTCTGTCAATAAAACCAATCATATAATGCCAAATTGTTTCCAAGAACTGAAATGGACAAAAATTATCCCTTTAGATGCAATTATATTGATAATGCCTAATAACTCAAGACCTACTCAACAGAAAATAGAATTGAACTTAACAATAAAATGAAGCAATTAAAGATTTTTAACAAATATAAAAAAGCAACTCAAACTAAATCAAAAAAAGCTTTCTTTCTTCCATCAAAAACCAAATTCAGCATCCAAAAATAATTTTCCATAATAAACATCAACCTAAGATATATCATCTGGAAATTTGGAAAGGGTAAAAAAAAAAAACTCAATCAAATTAACATAATAAACATCAACCTAAGATATACAATTTACAAATTAAAATTGCTCATAAATTTATCTGCTTTCTCAAATAAAATTGAAAAAGAGTTACCTAGACCTTCAACAAATCTCAAGCACAAGCAAAAACAAAATTTCGAGGTTCGGTTGAAGGGTGGCACCACTGTCACATTACGAGTTCATAAGAATTAAGGAAACTATGAATTATAAAAAAGAATTCGAAAGATATACCCTATTTGGAAGCCCGTAACATACGAGCTGGAGAAGTAATGGCGGTGGGTGGTTACTCACTTGTTAAATCCCATGGCTAAATCCCGAGACAGCGTAAGCCCAAGCCCCTTTTTTGTGTGTACAAAAAAAGTGTTATGAAGAAAAAAATTTCTGCACACACAAAAATCTTTAAGCCAATAAATCACTATAAGACCTCCAAAACAGAAAACTCTTTATTAGATCTGATCATATATACAAAACAAAAGCTTATGTTCGATATTAAAACTCATTAGTTGATATTCAATTTGAGATTTTAGGGAGTGAGGTCTATATATGGAAGTTCTATATTCATCCAATAAATTCAGAACTCATATGAAAAGCTGACCTATCAAACAATCATCTTATTCATTACTTGATGTACTAATGATTCCAAATTTCCTCCCCGAGCTACAGGAGACACAAAATCCAAAGAAAATTTAATGCTAATATGCTAATAGATATACAAACACACGAACACAGAAACATGTGCATTATTAAATAAATCAAGTACTATTTATCATGACATAAAAAATAATAGAACAAAAAACCATCTAGATAAACTCTTGCAACTAAAGAAATCCAACAGGAACTACTGCAAATTAAAACCCTAATAATCTGTAGAATCGCAAAATATAACAACAACAACAACAACAACAACAATAATAATAATAATAATAATAATAATAATAATAATAATAATAAAACGAAGCATACACCTAAATTTAACCCCATTTTCTCATTCCTTAGCATACAATCACGAATTATTTGTTTGAACTTAATTCAATACTCCTCTAAATTCAGGATTAAAAAGATAAAAAATCACAAACGAAGTAAAATCAATATCAAATAAAAGAAATTACAAAATAACTCATCAAGATGCATAATTACACCTGTCAAGATGTAAGTTTTAGTTTATAGCTTAGAAATAGAAGAGTTATGTTCTGTCATGGTTCTTTATTATATTAAAGAAAAAAAATGATATCATATTATAGGTAAATAGACTCTAAAATAAATGTAATTCAATCAAAACTATAACATGAAGTCAATCTAAGCAACTTGTATAAATCCTATAAAAGATGGACAAATGGGACAAAAAATACATTCTTGGTCATGTGATATTCAATTTTTAGCAATTATCACTTAGTTACCTGTTCGACATACAATTTAACATTTTTAGAGTTTATGCATCAAAAGTTGTACGAGAATGATGAAAAATTTATACAGTTACATGCAAAGAACAAGTTCAACAGCAATAGCATGCTATATTAATCTGACAAGGACTGTGCTTATTTAAAAGGAACATTAAAGAGAAGAAAAATAAATATTAAACTGTGATAATAAAATCAAGAAGCTAAAAAATACTATGGCTCTTATAATATGGAAGATATTCTGTGACGACCCGAATTCTCTTCCATTCGAGTGCCACTAAAAGTGACTCATATCATATTATCGAGACTTAAATAGTAATGTAAAATTATTCAAAAGAATAATTAGAATCCCATAATTTAATTTGTGAATAAAAATAGAACATAATTTTCTTACATAAAGTTCAACATAATTATCTCATCAATCTTAACCACTTTTGCCACTTCCATGTTGACCGCCTCGAACCTTCAATTATCTGAAAATGGTAAATATCGTGGAGTGAGATTTATAAAATCCCAGTAAGTATACCAAGCATAAATTTTCTTTTGAAAGCATATGGATCATTTTCATCATAACATAGGATAGGATCGAAATACTCATAAACATAGGGAGACACAAGAATTTTACCGAACTTAAATGGCAAGAATTCTTATGTGTAGCGCTACTAAACTCCGGTCCCCTTAGCATAATCATAAACATATCATATGGAACCCATAACAATCTTGTGAGATTGATTTCATAGCAATGATCCAAACATTTTCATAAAAACATAAGATATACTTACTTGTCATAAAAACATACTTACTTTTCATAAAAACATAAGGTGTATTTACCTTTCATAAAAACATACTTACTTTTCATAAAAACATAAGATATACTTACTTGTCATAAAAACATACTTACTTTTCATAAAAACATAAGGTGTATTTACCTTTCATAAAAACATACTTACTTTTCATAAAAACATAAGATATACTTACTTGTCATAAAAACATACTTACTTTTCATAAAAACATAAGGTGTATTTACCTTTCATAAAAACATACTTACTTTTCATAAAAACATAAGATATACTTACTTGTCATAAAAACATACTTACTTTTCATAAAAACATAAGGTGTATTTACCTTTCATAAAAACATACTTACTTTTCATAAAAACATAAGATATACTTACTTGTCATAAAAACATACTTACTTTTCATAAAAACATAAGGTGTATTTACCTTTCATAAAAACATACTTACTTTTCATAAAAACATAAGATATACTTACTTGTCATAAAAACATACTTACTTGTCATAAAAACATACTTACTTTTCATAAAAACATAAGATATACTTACTTGTCATAAAAACATACTTACTTTTCATAAAAACATAAGGTGTATTTACCTTTCATAAAAACATACTTACTTTTCATAAAAACATAAGATATACTTACTTGTCATAAAAACATACTTACTTTTCATAAAAACATAAGATATACTTACTTGTCATAAAAACATACTTACTTTTCATAAAAACATAAGGTGTATTTACCTTTCATAAAAACATACTTACTTTTCATAAAAACATAAGATATACTTACTTGTCATAAAAACATACTTACTTTTCATAAAAACATAAGATATACTTACTTGTCATAAAAACATACTTACTTTTCATAAAAACATAAGGTGTATTTACCTTTCATAAAAACATACTTACTTTTCATAAAAACATAAGGTGTATTTACCTTTCATAAAAACATACTTACTTTTTATAAAAACATAAGATATACTTACTTGTCATAAAAACATACTTACTTTTCATAAAAACATAAGGTGTATTTACATTTCATAAAAACATACTTACTTTTCATAAAAACATAAGATATACTTACTTTCATAAAAACATACTTACTTTTCATAAAACATAAGATATACTTACTTTCATAAAAACATACTTACTTTTCATAAAAACATAAGATATACTTACCTTTTAAAAGATTAAAATGAAGTGTAGTAGTAAATGGACCAAAACTTTCTTGACCACCTTGAATTTCTCTTACTTGTGGATTTTGTCAAGAGATTGGAAATAAGTGTATATGTGTAGAGTTGTGTGTAAAAGAGATGGATTTATATAGATGTGTAAAGTTGGCATAATGTAAACATCATCATTCAATTCTATTAATTTTAACACATCCTTTTCTTAAAGTAAAGCACCATTCATATACTTTTCCATATTTATACAAATATTATGCTCTTCATGATTACATATAATGGAGTCTTATCAACCATTCATATACTTTTCCATATTTATACAAATATTATGCTCTTCATGATTACATATAATGGAGTCTTATCAACCATTCATATACTTTTCCATATTTATACAAATATTATGCTCTTCATGATTACATATAATGGAATCTTATCAACCATTCATATACTTTTCCATATTTATACAAATATTATGCTCTTCATGATTACATATAATGGAATCTTATCAACCATTCATATACTTTTCCATATTTATACAAATATTATGCTCTTCATGATTACATATAATGGAGTCTTATCAACCATTCATATACTTTTCCATATTATTAAATTAAGATTCTCATAATTATTATATATAATGGAACCTCTCATGCTTGCATATATTTTCTTAATTTAAATAATAAAAGTAATTTTTGTACAAATAAATATTGGGATAACATTGAATTAAGTACTTAGACTTAATATACTTTAAATCAAGAGAATGGAGATATTTTTTTTTTTAGAAATTCGGAATTTAAATTAAAATCGAACGATCTCGATTATTTCTTGACTTGGCTATACGAATACGTCGTGGCGTTAACTTAATAAAAATGGGTGAAATAGTAGCGACACGATTTTCTATTAAAATAATTATTAATCGCGTAAAAATTCTTGGTCGCTACAAACTTACCCCCTTAAAATAATTTCGTCCTCGAAATTAATCTTACTTGATCTTATGATTTCTGAACACTTAATCAGAATCTCTTCTTCTTCTTCTTATGTAGCATCATCGCTACCATATTTAACCCAACCATATTTAACCCACTGGACTTTGACTAAATGCATCAATTTGTTTTCTTAAGACATGGACTTTTCTATCAATAATAGACATATGTCTACTCATAAATTCTTCTGAATCAAAATGAAAATTCCCAATCGTATGTGATATTTCATCATATCTTGTAGTATTCATGTAACTTGTCATTTATCATCGTATCATGTGACCTCAAATATTCGTATTAATATCTCTAAAATTTCAATAAATCTTTACTAACATATCATACCATAATAATTTGTCATTTCTTCTTATCACCAAATATCCCAAAATAATTAAAACGATTACCTGAATATTCTCTATGTAATATACCCAAACATGTTATTCACATATCAACATAATCATCAGTTTATCTTTCCAATATTTGTAACCCAAAATTTCTGCAAAATTCAATAAACAAATATCTCCCAAATAATTAAAATTCTTAACTCAAATATCATAACATTTCCCGTAAGGTATTCCTTTCACTTGCACAAACTTATTAATCCTGATTCAATACAGTCCTTATTTCACTTTCACGTATCCCCGTATTATTTCTATACCTTGATTATTATATCAAAATATCAGTACCCAAAATCCAAGAAAATATTCCATATCTCAAATCCCGTCATCATCAAATCTTCCTTTTATCAAGAAAGTAAACGGCGCATAAACTCTTGTTCCCTCTTTTCCATTATTCTATTCCGCGCTTTCTTGCTGGAATCAATATCACGCGGATTCCCTCCGATCCTTAATGCTTTTAAATAGTTCATGCTGGGAAGAGGTTAAATCCATCAAAAACATGGATATCATTCTTACAAACATTCGCAAGTATTATTCCAATCTTCCAATGAATGATCTGAGGAAAATTTATCGAATAAGACTCGAAAGATTGAGGTTGCTGATGGCTTTATAGCCCTGCCCGGAGGTTTTGGTACCTTAGAAGAAATCTTTAACATTACCTCGTGGGCTCAACTAGATCTCCATACTAAGCCTATTGGGCTTCTAAATGTTAACAATTTCTTTGATGGCTTGTTAACCTTTCTTGATTATGCTGTGGAACAGGGATTCATCTCTCCATTTTCCAGAAGGCTCCTTATTTCTGCTCCTACTATTGATGAACTACTGGATAAGCTGCAGTCATATATCTCAATACAAGATCCAGCAGGGGTTAAGATAGATTGGTCGCAAGGAAGGGGAATCAAGCGAAAATGGAGTCCGGTTAATGTAAACTTAACTTTATGAATCTTAGAATAGGTGGGGGTAGAGTACGGAGTATTCTTACTCTCGAGACACCCCTCTAATTTCCTAGGATTTCCTTAATGTTTAAATCTTGTGTGTACCTCAAAGGTTCCAGGTGGTAGATTACGGAGTATTCTTACTCTCGAAACACACCTCTTTGAAGGTTTCTTTATTTCCTCAAAAGGTCAGAGGTGGTAGGATACGGCTACTCCGGAAACACATCTCTCAATTTGAGGAATTTCCCATGTTGCTTTCTTTTGATTTTGCGTGTTTCATGTATTTCTTTTCCAGTGTGACTCTTTGTATGTTCTCCTTATGAGAAAATAATAAAATCTCTGCTATCATCTACTAAATCTCGTTTGTGATGTAAATGAACTTGCATGTCTAACCTTAATTCCTTTAGTGGATGCTTATCATATCATGCTCTTAATTCCAAATGATAAGATTCTGGACAAAGTCTCCCTTGTAATTTGGACTTATCCCAAACCATAAGCATACTTCATAACTCACAATAATAAATAACTCCACATTTGATCACAACGATCTAAAAATATTGAAAACGATTCCAACACTTCAATATCATCAAAAATATATCCCATAATTCAATTCATAATTCCTCAACATAACAATTTCAAATCATATTTTTCAATATCACAATATCACTTCCTTCCATACCTTAATTGGCTCAAAAGATTACTCATACTTATATTTATAAGTCATAAATCATATTCCCAAAATTTAATCACAAGGCCAAAGTTCATAATAAATTTCTCTTCAATATAGAGGCATAATTCACTTACTCAACATAATATCCATTACTTAATTCCCAATAACCAAATCTTTAAATTTCTAACTTCATAATGCTTCTCATAAAAGTCTCATTAAAACCACTTATAATCTTAACATCTCATAAAACTTCATAAAATTGGCTCGCTATTTCTCATTAAATCTAAATGATAGATAATCTGAACATATTTCTAATCATTTCTGTTGACTTCTCATACTTAGTGTCATGTCTAAAATCAATTATGCAAAGTCCATTTAAGGTTCATCATTTCTAAACTCAAGGACAACAATTATTTTGAAAATCATTCTTAAGTCATATTATTCCCATTATGCTCAACACCCGTTCTCTTTCTTTCTTTTCTTTCCGAATTTTTTTTTTTTCAGAATTGAAACTTGAAGAGTGGTACCAATAATCATCCACAGTTTTTCCTTGCTTTTAAGCAAAGGTAGTGATAAAGGGATAAATTATTGAACCGAAAATTGAAACTTGAAGAGGAAGTACTAATAACCATCCACAGTTTTTCCCTTGTTTTTACACAAAGGTAGTGATAAAGGGATAAATTATTGTACGAATTCATTATTAATTTTGTTTGTTTAATATATTATTCCATATATTTTGGGCAAAAGTTACAACCCAACTTAATTTCTAATTGAGTCAATCTTACTAAGCTTAATATGCACCAAAATTCATATAAATATCCTCTCTGTCACATGATTCTACATTGAAAAGAATAAAAAAATTGAGTCTTCTATCAATTTATATCATACTTGACATGTATATTATGTGTAACACATAAAGATTCATAACATATGAAGATTTCATACTTAACATGTCTTAATAAAATCGTAAATGACTTGCAAAGCATATAACATACCTGGTTCGAGGAGTCAATACGTGGAAAGTGACACAGTAGAGTGATGAGTTAAAATATTTCATATAATCTTATTTTCCTTTAATCAACAATAATTTAATGTGGTTGTATCCAAATCAACATTTTCTTGAATCATAATTCCTAATTAATCACAGTCTTCAAAACAAATCCAATATCGATATAGTAATTATCTCCCCATCAATAATTAATAACTTAACCCAAATAAAATTTATCGTCAAATCTTATTTTTCCTTTAGTCCCCGAACTTCTAGAAATTTATCAAAGACATCAATATAAACATCATATCACTAACTAATTATATTCCATAAAATTTTCAGGACATTACAAACTCCCTTGCTTAAAATGAATTTTGTCCTTGAAATTCGCACATCAAATTTCATCATGCTTTTCAAAATCATAACCATACTTGACATGTGAAAATTCAACTTTTTTTTTATAATGAATAGTGATTTCGTTCACTGTTCATCATGAATAGCACGTCGTTTTACTGTTCACGTGAATAGTGTTTTTTTTTTTTTTTTTTTTTTTTTTAAAGAAATAAAATTTCAAAAATCTACAGAATCGTTTTTAAAACTCTTTGCTCTGATACCAACTGTGACGACCCGAATTCTCTTCCATTCGAGTGCCACTAAAAGTGACTCATATCATATTATCGAGACTTAAATAGTAATGTAAAATTATTCAAAAGAATAATTAGAATCCCATAATTTAATTTGTGAATAAAAATAGA
This sequence comes from Ligustrum vulgare, assembly GCA_963555705.1. Lineage (NCBI taxonomy): Eukaryota > Viridiplantae > Streptophyta > Magnoliopsida > Lamiales > Oleaceae > Ligustrum > Ligustrum vulgare. The sequence continues at coordinate 30,004,590 of OY743168.1, read as the reverse complement.
ACATAATTTTCTTACATAAAGTTCAACATAATTATCTCATCAATCTTAACCACTTTTGCCACTTCCATGTTGACCGCCTCGAACCTTCAATTATCTGAAAATGGTAAATATCGTGGAGTGAGATTTATAAAATCCCAGTAAGTATACCAAGCATAAATTTTCTTTTGAAAGCATATGGATCATTTTCATCATAACATAGGATAGGATCGAAATACTCATAAACATAGGGAGACACAAGAATTTTACCGAACTTAAATGGCAAGAATTCTTATGTGTAGCGCTAATAAACTCCGGTCCCCTTAGCATAATCATAAACATATCATATGGAACCCATAACAATCTTGTGAGATTGATTTCATAGCAATGATCCAAACATTTTCATAAAAATATAAGATATACTTACTTGTCATAAAAACATACTTACTTTTCATAAAAACATAAGGTGTATTTACCTTTCATAAAAACATACTTACTTTTCATAAAAACATAAGATATACTTACTTGTCATAAAAACATACTTACTTTTCATAAAAACATAAGGTGTATTTACCTTTCATAAAAACATACTTACTTTTCATAAAAACATAAGATATACTTACTTGTCATAAAAACATACTTACTTTTCATAAAAACATAAGGTGTATTTACCTTTCATAAAAACATACTTACTTTTCATAAAAACATAAGATATACTTACTTGTCATAAAAACATACTTACTTTTCATAAAAACATAAGGTGTATTTACCTTTCATAAAAACATACTTACTTTTCATAAAAACATAAGATATACTTACTTGTCATAAAAACATACTTACTTTTCATAAAAACATAAGGTGTATTTACCTTTCATAAAAACATACTTACTTTTCATAAAAACATAAGATATACTTACTTGTCATAAAAACATACTTACTTGTCATAAAAACATACTTACTTTTCATAAAAACATAAGATATACTTACTTGTCATAAAAACATACTTACTTTTCATAAAAACATAAGGTGTATTTACCTTTCATAAAAACATACTTACTTTTCATAAAAACATAAGATATACTTACTTGTCATAAAAACATACTTACTTTTCATAAAAATATAAGATATACTTACTTGTCATAAAAACATACTTACTTTTCATAAAAACATAAGGTGTATTTACCTTTCATAAAAACATACTTACTTTTCATAAAAACATAAGATATACTTACTTGTCATAAAAACATACTTACTTTTCATAAAAACATAAGATATACTTACTTGTCATAAAAACATACTTACTTTTCATAAAAACATAAGGTGTATTTACCTTTCATAAAAACATACTTACTTTTCATAAAAACATAAGGTGTATTTACCTTTCATAAAAACATACTTACTTTTCATAAAAACATAAGATATACTTACTTGTCATAAAAACATACTTACTTTTCATAAAAACATAAGGTGTATTTACATTTCATAAAAACATACTTACTTTTCATAAAAACATAAGATATACTTACTTTCATAAAAACATACTTACTTTTCATAAAACATAAGATATACTTACTTTCATAAAAACATACTTACTTTTCATAAAAACATAAGATATACTTACCTTTTAAAAGATTAAAATGAAGTGTAGTAGTAAATGGACCAAAACTTTCTTGACCACCTTGAATTTCTCTTACTTGTGGATTTTGTCAAGAGATTGGAAATAAGTGTAGAGTTGTGTGTAAAAGAGATGGATTTATATAGATGTGTAAAGTTGGCATAATGTAAACATCATCATTCAATTCTATTAATTTTAACACATCCTTTTCTTAAAGTAAAGCACCATTCATATACTTTTCCATATTTATACAAATATTATGCTCTTCATGATTACATATAATGGAGTCTTATCAACCATTCATATACTTTTCCATATTTATACAAATATTATGCTCTTCATGATTACATATAATGGAGTCTTATCAACCATTCATATACTTTTCCATATTTATACAAATATTATGCTCTTCATGATTACATATAATGGAATCTTATCAACCATTCATATACTTTTCCATATTTATACAAATATTATGCTCTTCATGATTACATATAATGGAATCTTATCAACCATTCATATACTTTTCCATATTTATACAAATATTATGCTCTTCATGATTACATATAATGGAGTCTTATCAACCATTCATATACTTTTCCATATTATTAAATTAAGATTCTCATAATTATTATATATAATGGAACCTCTCATGCTTGCATATATTTTCTTAATTTAAATAATAAAAGTAATTTTTGTACAAATAAATATTGGGATAACATTGAATTAAGTACTTAGACTTAATATACTTTAAATCAAGAGAATGTAGATATTTTTTTTTTTAGAAATTCGGAATTTAAATTAAAATCGAACGATCTCGATTATTTCTTGACTTGGCTATACGAATACGTCGTGGCGTTAACTTAATAAAAATGGGTGAAATAGTAGCGACACGATTTTCTATTAAAATAATTATTAATCGCGTAAAAATTCTTGGTCGCTACATATTCAGTCAAGAGGAACAATTATATTCAGTTAAGAATGATCCAAAGAAGCAAGCACCTCATTATTTTACTAATATAAACACCAGAGTAAAGCAACAAAACACAACTAATGAGCCAATGGTTTTTGATAAATAGCAAATACATACAGTTTTGAAATAATGGGAAACAGGTGCCTCCACTAAATGTTTGAAATAATGGGAAACAGGTACCTAAAGCTTTAATATGAACACTCAATTGAATATCTCTAGAGGTTAAAATAATGGGAAACATGAACTTTCACTAAATGTTTTAAAAGTCACAAACTGACAACATATTGCAAAAAAAAAAAAAAAAAAATTAATTAATCAACATAGAGATACATACCATTCAAATAAAGAAAATTTGATTTTAAGTAACTTGAACTCTTCATACTCATCAGATGCTTTATATCTGCATAAATCAGTAAAATTAAAATGAGAAAGATTTGGCAAAGATTCTCATTGATCTAAAGTGAAAGGCAAGAAAAGGACTCATGTGGTCTAACTTTTTTAGCCTCACTTCAGTCCATAAAACTACAGCCTGGATTAAGTAAAATCAAGATTGGTAGGGAAATAGTTTCCAGGAAAGGAAATCAATTTATGTTTATGAGTTGAAAATAAGAAAGTTGTAAAATCAAGAAAAGTACCTTCATTTTGTTGAGCAAATCATAGTCAGTCATTCTTGGCATACAATAGTTTGTAATAAAAAGATTTACTTCCACTTTCTGCAACAACCAGAAAACAAATAGAATTTTCAGATAGATTGCCTAAAAGAAAAGCACTTTAAATTTTTTTTGTTTTTCTATATTTATTATTTTTTTTTTTTACTACATCAGGTTTTGTTAATAGCTTAAGCTCTAACTAATGAGAACAAAGGGAACAATTTTTTAAACCTTACATGTTCATTAATAAGTATCATTTCTATATTCTTTCTTAACACAAGGGTCATAAGTATTTATTCTTGAAAAATTCAAGAAAAACAAGAAGGAAAAGTGAAAAGAAAGATTAAGAATTACCTGATTATTTTTTGGAGAAACAGAAGTCTTTTTGGCTTGTTTCTATCATCTTCTTCCAAACCAAAAAATTCTAAAGTTTTGCTACCAAAATCAACTGTAGTAACTGTCATGGAAAATGCAAAATACCCACAAAAAAAAAGAAGCTCAATGATGAAAATTATATTCAAAAAAATAGGGAGAAAATTTCACTTTTCTCGGTATTTTATTTCTATTTGTGTACACTAATAAAGAAAGTTAAGTACCTTGAAAAGAAGAGGTTTTAAGAAGCCTCTCAATGAGCTTTCTGTCAATCAAACTATCATCAACACTTATAAATTGAGTATCATTGTTCCCTGTATATTAAAAAAATGAAGAATAGACGAATAAGAAAAGTCAATTCTTGCCACTGAAACTTAGAAGATCGACATATTGTTCAGAAAACCAGATGACAGATAGAAGCAAATAATTTAATGGGCAAACCACGCCAAAATTTGTTTCAAAAATAAGGATTGATAAAGTTGAAATGTACTAATATAATAATTAACTCTTTTGCAGGGCTGCATAGCAAACTGAGAGGTGGCTTCAATAGGAGTAGACATAATGGAACATAAATCTCAACAAAGAAGACATAATAGACAAGAGAATGGTACCTGGTGCAAGATCATGGGCTTGTTAGCAAATTCAACAAGTGGCTTTGGGACACTAAGTGTCAATGGCCTCAAACGAGTACCAAATCCTTCAACAAAAATTAGAGCCTTCATCTTGAGACTAAGGCGATTCCCTTTCTGCTAATTACTGAACCACCTGAAAATCTTCAGTAGAGTTTTTTGACAGACTGATATAAAATGCATAAAAAATGAGCTCCCACCCCTCTATATTTATTATTTATGAATGCAGTAATAAGAAGCATGTAGCACTACGTCACTTGTCATTCACATCTGTAAGACGGGATTACTGATAAAGTGTATCGGTCTCATCCCTAAAAGCAAAGCAGTCGGTCGTTTGTCACTGTTCTACGCAAATATTGACACGAATACACTGATGCTTCTAGAGTAAAGAAACCCATCCATAACAGGCATGCAAAAATAAAACTGATAAAATTTAGAGTGTAGTTGAGGAAACGAAATGGCCAATTTTCCTTTCACACATCATAACTCATAAGATAAATGTATTGCTAAAGATGTCAAGAATAATCCTTCGAAATGGTTTAGCTGGAAAAGGGAAACAAACTTCCAGCTATACTACAGGACGGAGCTTCAATGTTAAGTAATGAATCCACCAAAATATTGCATTAGATTACAAGATAAGCATTACAGAAAGTGTACAATACACTGTTGCATAAAAGAGGAAAATAATTACATCCACACTACATTTTTCGAAATAGAATCTAATTACCCTGGTCTAAACCTCATTCTGGTTCTTGATCAATTGAAAAATTACGATTAACCCACGTGAAATTGATTACATAAAATCAGAAATAATGAACCTAAAATGCAACAAGTAATTATGAATTGATGGCTTATCATAGTAAATAAAAATACCTGAAATGAAAATGTGGAACTTAGAAGTGTGAATTCTTTGGGCCTTGAGTGAAAATAAAAAAATGAGATGATCATTGACCAATGCAAAGTGGCTGCACAGATAAAATTGTGGATACATTCTTGATCTCAGCGAATAATTCTAGTGCATACACAAATAATCTTAATCACATTAGCTGCATTCCACAACATTTATAAGAAAGCAAAATTTTAAAAAAATTAATGTATAAATAAAAGTATAGAAAATCTGTTTAAACATATAAAGTGTTATCCAAAAGTTTAAGTTTTTGTAGACGATGTGAAAGTTCTCCCAAAATTTCTTGAGTTATATAGCAATGTTGATCATACATAAAGGTCCTATAGAATTTTTCATTATAAGATAAGAAGTACAATAGAATAAACAATACTACACACAAACAAGCACAAGCACAGTGAAAAAACGGACTGAACAAATTTCAACAGAAAGCTAAAGTAAAAAAAGAAAAAAAAAAGAAAAAGGAAAACGAAAAAACAAGGAAAAAGAGAAACAAAGAGAACAAGAACACGGAACTACATAGTTCACAAAAACCCTTTTCATTGACGAACACATAACCAGGTAAAAAAAAAAAAAATCCCGAAAAAACCATGATCAACAAATAATGATTGTCGATTGGAAGAAAGCATGGAAATCGCAACCCTAAAGTAGGTAAAAAAATATATCTATACAAAAAAAAAATTAAATAAATAAATAAATAAACAACACAAAAAACTAACCGTCGACTGCAAGAAAAACGACAGCAGTACTCTCACACCTGAACGACCTGCAATCACAACTACATTAGAATCGAGGGCAACTGGGGGAAAAATACACAAATATATACACAAAACGGAAAAAAAAAAATCATAGATCTACACAGACAACAAAAGAGGGAAAAAAACCGAACCTTTGATGTTGTGATTGCACGACCGGCATAGTAAACCTTGAAGAAGATGACTGTTCAAGATAGGAAGACTCTCGAACACAGAGAGAGAAAGAGAGAAAGCAAGACAGAGAAATGGAAGGGTAATTTTTTTTTATCTGTATGTATAAGACGCATATGGATGGATATGGACAACAGAAAGAATCGGAGGAGGATATAACTAAAAAAAGGGAAAAACGTGTTTCAGTTTTGGATAAGTCGCCTTTTATCGTCCATGAATAATAATTTTAGAAATTGATTTTATATATATAGTAGGGATATATCACTTTTTTATTTCTCCACTTTCGTCTGCATTTTGTCCCAGACTCCCAGACATTGTTTTTACTGGTCGGTCTCTCGTTTTCCGATTAATGGAAATTCTTTTGGGGATTATGATGCTCTGAATTGAAAGAGAGTTATTTTTTTTCCCCTGTAAGGTGGTGAGAAAATGGATGTTTGGATTGTTGCTGCAGCAGCTGGTGCTGGTTTTGTGGCTCAGCATTTGAAGAATCTTTCTCGGGGTAAACATTATTTGTCAGATTTATCTTCAGCTAACGCTAATTTTGGTCGACCGGAATCCATTGAAGACAAAAGCTGCTCGTTCTGTAGTGTTTTACCAAAAAATAGGCTTGTGAAGTTTTCTCAAGAGGCTTCAGCAGCAGAAATGGCTTCTACAGGTAGGTTTGAAGATGAAGATATGGTAGCATTGGAAAATCTAATGATTTGCACTGAATCTTCCAATTCAAATTTATTACCTGGGGTTTTGAACAATGAAGATGTGCTTGAGGATTGGGAAGGCAGAGGACAGAACATCGATGAGGTTCACAGTGATTTATCGCCTCAGCTATCTGCAAGAGTAATGGGTTTTTCTTATGGCTTTGAGAGAAATAGAAGTAGACTTAGAACTAGACGAACTGATAGGCAATTCGTAAAACCCTTAACTTCTCTTGAAAGTCGTCTCATGGCTCAATTATACACAGAGCATTTGGAAATTGAAGAATACACCTTTAGTTCAACTCATTCACCACACAAACCAACTGTAAGGCCATTTGTTGTTACTGATGGAAGCAGAATAGTCAGCAGAGCTGGTTATGAATCCTTTAGTTCTCCAACTGAAACAGGGAACTATAACTTGAACAAAAGTACTTATTCACAAGATGGGGAGGTTGTTCTAGGAGTTCCTGGACTACCAAAAGTTGCACATGTGAAGTGCAGTAATAAAGCTAAAACTGGAAAGGAGAAGGTTGCAAGATCGAGCGATTCTAGTAGAATGGTCAATGGAAATACCATTAATTCTCTTGAAGGTATGAATCTTGCATATATATATACACTAGTAATTTTCACCCTTGCGATTCAAAGGAGTTGCTATCCGTGCTAGTGATTTCAATAAGAATTTGTGAAACTCTGATGATTATATAATCATATCAAATAAAAAAACATATATAAATAAAATTCTATTACGAAATGTTATCGAATCTGAACTTTAAAAATCGACATAACTAATCCAAATTTCGAAAAACTTCTTTGAACACTACACTTGGGTTGAATTGCTTGATTCTCCATTTTTATCACAAATAAGTATCTTTAATCCACTACGATTTATTCCCTCCGTCCCACAAAGATAGTCTACTGTTCCTTTTCGTCCTTCCCAAAAAGATAGTCAACTTTCTTTTTTGAGAGTGGAGTTAATAATTTATGCCCCATTCTGCCCTTATTTAATATGTTTTTTATTAGTCCAAATAAGTTTATTTTCTTTCAATTTTGTGGAAAATTACAAAATTTATTAGAGGTATATTAGGAAAAAGAATTGTAAAACTTATTTTTTCAATAACATTAATTGACATTTCTTAATTTATGTGAAAATGGGTAGAGGACTATCTTTGTGTGACGGAGGGAGTATAACTCTGGAGACTGCAACATATAAATGTCCATAATTAAAAAATTGTATTTCGAGACAAAATTGCCATGTAGCGCCTAGAATCATCAGTTATAAGAGCAACAATGGACTACAAAGTTGCACTTACAGCTAGAGATAGACAAAAAAACTCACTCATTCTGAACCCATGGCCCCAACCCTAATGGGGTAAAAAAAAACTCGCCCTATAAGTTCGGGGCGAGGCGGGTTGTGGGGTGGGGCGGTCTCGGTTGCTCCGCCTCGAGGAAAAAAAAAATTATGTAACAACAAATTAAAAAATAATAAAAATAGAAAAACTTACTGCCCTGCCCCCAAACCTGCCCCGTTGTCATCTCTACCTACATCCTACAGGCTCATGATTGGGAACACATTTGTAATGATATGGATTAAATCCCTGATCATGTATTAGAAAGCAAGAACGACACAAAACAGAAAAATCAAAGGCAAGTAAGAACACAATTTTTAGTTCACTCACACACATCCAATCAGTCACATGCATTTCCATTGTTCTAAGCAAATAGATTAAATTCCCCAACTACATTTCCCAGAGTGGGATGACATAACTTAAGAGCATACTCACACAAAAAATAAAAATAACAAAAATAAGAGAGGCCCAGGTGAGTTTTGGATAAGTAGGGAGCATACAGAAGCAAAATCCTCTTCTTGGGTCACAAAAACCTCACCCCTCACCCCCACCATCATCACTGCAGGCCGTTGTTGACACAGAGCATATCACGGGATATCTGTCTATATCACGACGATAATAGTAACAGTCATGTGGGTTTCTGGTGGCACTAACAGTGGTGTTCAACGACTTAACTCAAAAAAACACCACATGATTATGGTGTTGCAGAAAACTGAAAGGCTCAAGTTGAAATGAATCAGGATTGTTGAAAACATAATCTTGTAATTAATGCCTATTTTTAAATAGTTGATGTTTTACATGAAAAAAAAAATTTGAAACAGGGAATTTAAGCGGGCTGTGAAACACAATATGGAGCCTCAGGATTAGTGCAAATGTTGAAGTTAAGGATATGATTGATTTTCATTAACTGGCGAAAATAATTATATGAGTAGATATATTCCCACAGCCAAACCACACGAACCTTCAAGATCCAATGTGTTTTCGTCGACTTGATTTCGTCAATATAATTGTATACGCCATCCACATATTAAACAATTTCAAAATTTATTATTGATGCAGTGTGAAAAATTCACAATTTGTAATTCTATATACGTGAAAAATTGGAATGATGTAGTATTCCTTGCTTATAATGTAGTTTGTAGGTGTTTTATAGGCCACATTCAGAGCTTGTTTGGTGTATGAGAAATTTGATAACTTTTTTAATGTGTAGTTGAAAAGTTGTTGAAAAGTGTGTACATTGGTGGATCTCATATAAATATGTGATTGTAAATGAATTTAAGGAAAAAATTGTTGAATTTATCTTGGACCAAATAGGGTCTCAAAATTCAAAAAATCCATCTTGTTATTGTCATGATATGCCCTTTTGTTTTAAACAATAGCATTGATTTATGTTCCCGATAAATAGTCATTGAAATGAGAATTAGACCCTTGTTAATGCAATGTTCAATATTGGTACCAGTCGGGCATTAAGAAATTTGTAAATTGCAATGAAGATAGTGTACATATTAAATTAGAAGTAAATATATGTTTCTTTCCTCTTTTTATGAATAACAGCCAATTCAAGGGCCGTGTAATAACTTCAACGATTTTTATTTTTTTTAGATACGCACACATTGTGCGGGGTCCGGGGTGCTGTAAAATGGACTGGTTATTTTGTCGGATGTGTTTTTGACTTGTAATTGAAGACGTGCCACCACTATAACCATTTGAAATTTTTTCTTGTCGAAATGTTCTGCTTTTGCCAATATGTGCTCGGACAGGTTGGTAAATTAGACTTAATTGCTAATCATGCTGCTAAAATGTTTCTAAACTAATATTAGCTGTTTGATTAGGATCATCTGGTGGAGCTCTTAATATCTATCTTGGATTCTCTATTGGCATAATAACTTCTTTCTTGGCATATAAAAGGGAAATAGAAAAACTCAATACCTTGTTAAGGCAGACTGAGAACCTGGTCCAAGATCTGCAGGAAGAACTTGAGATGAAAGATTCATTGACTATGAAAGAGCTCGCTGTAGAAAATTATGAATCACAGGATATACACGATGACTCTTACTACAAAGAGGTGGTGATTGCATTTTCCCCTGAACAGAAAATGTACAACTCTACTGAGTATTGTCGTGAAGAATATGGTGACCAAAAGGCGGGGGACATATCTTTGAATAACATTGAAGCTGAGCTGGAGAGGTTGGAATTGAACATGAGTTCATCAAAGTTGGAAAGGAATATATCTAATTTAGCGGAGGTGAGTATGTTGTACTTTGTGTTTGCATGTACATTGCTTTCCTCATACAAACGCGTGTGATTTGAATGGCTCGATGATTTACTCACATGCTTTTGGCTTTCAGCTTCCATCAATTACCATTGAGCTAAATGTTGATTTCATATTTCATTGAGCATTATTTTAACAATGCTTGTGAATGTTTAATGTTATAAGAGGCTGGGCTAATGTATAAATTCACACACGCTATTACTCACTACCAAGTCACGGATTAACAGTGCCACTTTCACTCCAGACACCTGAGGATTCTTTACCCACTTTTCCTATTCTTTTTCAATGATCTAGAATTATTAAGATTGCAAGTTCCCTTTTTTGTAATATAGCCATTAGTTGCCAAACGTTGGGCTAAAATCAAAATTAAGACTTTCTTGATGATTATTGCTGCTAAAACATTCGCCACCTAAGTAGTCCATATTCATTTACCCATCATGGTCATATCATTGTCAAATATTGAGTGGACCACTTATCATTGCATTTCCATGCAAGTGTTTGTGAGTAGCACACAAGCATTTATAATTTATCTCATTGGCCACCTTCATATGTTCTTCTGAAATCTTGAGTTTTTCCCTTTCCGCAATTATTTTAAAATTTTGGGTGTGCTTGCTTGTGAATTCAACAAACTTTATTTTTTGACTGGGGGAGATAGTTAAAACTATAGAATAGGTCTTAACAAATCTGAGCTTTCACTTTCTGTTTCTTAAGGTCTAGTTTTTGGTCAGACTTTTCTATGCTGTTAAACTTAGCCATTGTTCGGCGGGTAATTAAATAGGTGAGAGAAGATTTTTTATTATTTTGGAGGTAAGATATGTGGTTAAAAATTGGAGAGAGAATGCGTGTGGTTAAAAAAGCTTTGAAAAATTGTGTAGTTTAAATTGTAGTTTAAACCATAGTTTAATGTGGCCGCCGAACACTACCTTAGGTTCTTAAAATGTGACACGTGTTGATGTTTGATGCAAGTATCAAGCTAAGCTTCTTCGGGTTCTCCATTTATTTGTGCTACAGAACTACTGTCTAAATTGCCCTTTTTTCATTCTTTTTGCGTGGTGGTTTTAACGTGAGGGATCTGGTCCTTTGTTTAATTTTACACCCCACTCCTGATTGTTAAGTTTTTTGGTTTTACTTTCAAATTCCACGCTTATCTGTTTACACTTGTTTACAATAACACTGTCTGCAGATTCCTTGCTGAAAGGATCTATATTTTCCTCAGGAGTTGTCTGAAAGACATTTCATGATTTTTAAGGAAAAGAAGAACAGCATGTGCTTATAGGTGATGTTGTCTGGGTGATGTCAATATTACCACACTATAAAATATCTTCTAACAAATTAGTCCCTGTTTTACTGCAGCTGAAGTTTGAATCTCGTCATTTCATTTTCCATAAATGACCTTTGTTGGGTGCAGTTTGATGCCATATTATTGATGGAAAAATACAGTACATAAGAGGTTTTTGGTTTTATTTTCTATAGTTTAATGACATTATAGGTTAACAAAGATTTCATATCAGATGTTGTTGAGGGACAGTTGAGAGCTCACTTGTTTGACAAACCGTATGTTGATCAGGATGAAAGTTGTTGCTCGACCCCCTGCTCCGTCCACTATGCGGTCTCCCCAAGAGAGCTGAGTTTGCGGTTACATGAAGTTATTCAATCCCAACTAGAAGAACGTGTCAAGGACCTCGAGACTGCACTTCAGAACAGTCAGGGGAAGATCAAATACAGTGAATCCAAGAATGCATCTTGTTGGAGCGAATTTTCCGACAATGGAGCAGGACCTTGTGAAGATGCATCCACAGACCAGCCTATGATTATAAATTTATCAGGGGAAGCTCTAGCTGCATGCGACAAGGCTTATGACGAGTTTGCAAAGGTAACCAAGTCGGATGAAGAGGACTCACCATCTGGGATAGAGGAAGAAATCTTTCCGGATGGGCAGCAGGTTCGTAATGGGGGCTCTAAACATTCGTTTGTTAATGAAAGTCCACCACTGTTATGGTATCATAGAAACAACATTATATGCAGCACAGAAGAAAATGGAGATGGTGAAGAAGAGATGGAGAGTGTGTTGATAAGGCAAATTGTAGAGAAAGCTAGGAAAGGCTCTTCTGTAATTCTAAACGCTCAAAGAGCATTGTTTTCGTCTGATGAATACCAGCATTGCGAAAATTCTATGGAACCAAGTGATGAGATGACTGTTTGGTCAGCTACCAATTAGACATAATTTGTTGACTTCAATTTTAATTTTAAAAACAATAATTGGGTTAACTAGATAGCCATCTTATCACTTGGTTCCACAAGGAACCAAGTATCTGATTCCATAGAATTTTCGACCAACATTGATGTTTATGTATATACAAGAAGAAAAGAAAGAGAATTTGCAATTATAAAGGATTTCTTGCCTTTACTTAATTTTCTTTATTTTTTTGAGCAAGATATATATTTGCTTATATTATTTTAATTAGTATTCTTAATTAATAAACAATAACTGCGGAGTATTTCTTTTGCAATAAGCCCCTTACATCTTTAAGTGGATGAATAAGACCTTTAAATAAGATATTCCTTTTATGGCTACCAAATTCTCGACCCTTTCGCTGAGCGCATTTCGTTTGGAAGGGCCCAATAAACTGTGGAAAAAATGCTCTTTATAATGTACAAGCAAGCAACTAATACAGCTACTGAATTTTTTGGGTTTTCGAAAGGTTGAGCACTCGGCCAAACAAAATGTAGATGTTTCGATCACGACCCCAATTTTAGATTGGAAATCTGGACAGAATATTGAACTTAAGACCAGTATGATTTGCAATTCCAATGAATGAATAAAAATAAAAATATTCGGCAAGTTATGGCTGTGATTGTTGAAGGATCCAATTCTAGCTCATTTCCATACACGCCTTTAAAGTGTTGCCCCTGTTTGTAAATTTTTCTTTAAAAAAAACATGTTTTTTTTTATGTTTTCTATGTAAAATGTTTGGTTAAAAAATGGAGAGAATATGTGTGGTTAAAAAGTGATTTGAAAAATTATTTAGAAAAAAACATGTTTGCCAAACATATGCAAAAATTGCATTCATGTCATATCATGTCAAGTCAATGGCGACGATATAAATGAGGAACAGCAAAAAATTACATAAACATACACAAAGACTAAAACATAATAAACATTCATTATGTTGCCCGTCAGGCAACTTTAAGTATCCATACCGTTATCATTAAACAAAATAGTCGTAGAAGATCACATCTCGTATCGTATCGTATCAAAGGCATTAGTCGGGATGCAATTACCCAAAACAATCCTACTATCCCCTTCTATCAGCATAATTATCAGGGGCATCATCGTCGTCTCTGTAGTTTCCTTTCACGGGCTCATCTTGGTCATAACTGTCAGCAGCACATTCCATGTTTTTGCTTTCTTCGGCATCAAACTTTCCAGCAGGCTCAGTACCCATGTTATTATCAATGGAAAAGGTGTCAAAGGCCGCACCCCCTCCAGCAACATCTAAATTCTGACCATCACCCCTATAATTTAGATCCCCACCACCAGTGTAGCCATCTCCACTACCTGGAGTGCCAAAGTCCCCCCCATAGCCACTGCCACCGTCGCCAGCACTACCAAAGTTCCCACCGTAGCCACCGCCATAGTTCCCTCCATAGCCACCGCTACCACCACCACTACCATAGCCGCCGCCGCCTCCATATCCACCACCGCCACCTCCATATCCACCACCAACGCCACCATAGCCACGAGTCCTGTCATTTGCATAATCCACCCTTACTCTACGACCATGAAGATCCTAAAGGAATGTCACAAAGAAAGTCAAAATGCATGACAAAATAAAATTCAGGTCAAACCCCAAGAACATCTACTATACAATGTATGGTTAAACTTCCCTGTTTGGAAAGAAAATTTGAAGAAAATAAACGAAGAAGTAACAAGATGAGGATACCTGTTGATCCAAGGCCTGGATGGCAGCAGATGCATCCTCAACAGTGGAAAATGTAACAAAGCCAAATCCTCTAGACCTGCCAGTATCACGATCAACAATCACCCTTGCTACAAGATATATCAGGTTTGTCAGAGCATTATTTGAAATAAGTTTTACTTTAACTCCCTAAACAAGGTAATGCCCACATAATCAATTTGAGATAAATGATTGTCCAGTAAACAAGAGAAAGATATTTAAAGATTTCTCCAATTCGTTTACATCCATCCAAGAGAATATTTGGTAATGGAGGCTTTTGGGGGAATGTGTAGTTAAAAGTGTAAAAAGTGATAAAAATGTTTGGTTGAAAATGAAGTTGAGTAAAAAGTAGAAAATTTCTTTCATTAGCAAATAAGTCTTAGCCCCTAAGTATCAAAATCTAAGTAATTGCAGCGAAAAATTAATTTGCAATTCAGTCCAACAACCTAGTTCTATAACCAATATCGTTACCTTTCCTTTAACAAAGTCATGAGAATAACTTCATGCATGTGCAGCTGTGTTAATGTCGAGAAAAATTCATTAAGTGATTGTAAATTGTAATTTTCTAAACTTGATTGTTCATAGAAATAAAATGATCACAGAAAAATAACACACACGCCTACATGTGTAAGCACTATTGGTATTTAAGGTAAACACCAATGCATACAAGTTCAAACATAGATAAATTGGATTGTATAAACACTCAAGTCCACTCAACATCACTTCAGTTTCAGTTAAAATGGCATTCTGTAAAAGAATGATGATACAGAGCATATATGTCATTAACTTATTACTATACGAAACTACGCTATTTAGGACTAGGAACTAATAAAGAAGCAAATTTAATTATTCTTTTACATCTCACCTATAAACCTTTATGAGAAGGGTTTAACTTTTTCAATAATAATGCAGTGCCTGAATTTCATTTAATTAATCACAAGCAACTACAAGGTATGTAATGTATTAACTACGAACATATAAAGATAGAAGGATCATTGATTCTTCTAATAATTTTCTTCAATACCCATGATGTGAATGGTACAAACTATGTCACATATCAAACCATCATCAATAACAATCTTGGTATCCTTAAAGTACCTTCAGCAACTTCTCCATACTTACTGCAAGCCTCTCTCAGACCTGACTCATCTGTGCTGAATGAGAGTCCTGCAAAAACCACAATATCACAGAATGTCAATACTAATCTAAAACACACAAATTACTCAATTATAATTTCAAAAAGAAGTATTATAAACAGAGTATTGTACCTCCAATAAAGATTTTTGAAGTTGACATGCATCTTATTGCTTGAAAGATGGAGGGCTGGGATGTTGAAATTTCCTGATTGATGTGATTACTCACAGTCCGGCTTAGTATATTACCAGCTTTTCTAAGGAAGGCCATTGCTCCAAGCTAAAAATGGAATTAACAGCCTAAGAAATTCAATATAAAGAGAATCCCTGCCAATCAGATTCAGAAATCAGAATTCTCAAGGACAAATACTGTTTTTCAGTTCTGTTGCATCAAAAAACATTTTTTTTTCTAGAAATAGAAATGAATTGCGAGTGTTTTTCATTAACAAAAATTTCTTTCGTATACAAATTCAATATTTTGGGACACACTAACATAATAGGGTTAGGGTCTTTCACTCGAAAAGGGTCAGAAAAAGAAGGTTATAGAGAAAGATGAGTACATGATTAACGTAACAATCAGACTCAATCTTACATAAGAACATATAAACAAGATTCTGTTTTCATCTTGTCAACTTATAATTTTTCAAAAGAGCGTTCTTTTTTTCTGAGAAAAAGAATATTGTTTACAAAAATATATTCATCTACTAGTATGTCATGTACAAGTTCCAATTACTTGCTCAATCCTCATTCCTCCGTACTTGGGAAAATTCAAATATAGAAATCTACCCTTATTTTCAAATTTCCATTTGACAAAGCATTAAGTAGCATATTTTCGCTCTTAAAAATTTCACAAATTCTCAGGTGTAGGAAAATATATTGTAGTCTAACCAATATCACAAAAACAAGCACATACGTACCAGAATATAAATAATTTTGTTTTATCTTCTTCTTTTTTCAGATATTACAGAAACAACCTATTTCATAACAAAAAAGTAAACTTAAATACATAAATTACTACTCACCAATAATCATAAGCACAGTCAATTTCATACCAAACCAAACATAGTCACTGGAAAACCACTAACAAGAACATATCCGAACACATACAACATTGAGTATCGTAGTGACAATCAAATAAGATTGGGGAAAATCTTACCTTTTGATGGGCTGTATCTAAAACCCTAGTGCGTGCATGCCTAGTGCGTGTATGATTGTTTATCGAGGACAGAAAAAATGTAACTAGGGTTTATACCGCGACGGTGTATAAAAGAATGAAATGAATGAATACGCACCAACCGTTGATCTTTCATCAACAGATGTTGACCGTAGAGGTGAGCCTTGTAGAAAAAGAGAGAGATTCTGGAAATTACCCTTGCCCACCAAAATTAAGGAATTTCAATAATAATCATTTTTTATCCTTAGCTAGTTAATTCATAGAAGTCGTATGTACATTCGGCTTTAGCCTAGATGTGTCAAATTGGCTGAATCGCTCGTTGACCGCTCGTGATATAGGCAAGCAGTTTCACGAGCTTGAGCATAGGCTCAGCTCGTGATTTCACGAACCGACGAACCGCTCGTAAGAAAAAAAAATTAAAAAGTAGAAAAGTGATTGTTGGGGGTTTCAACAATCACAATTAAAGTTGTGTGACCATTTTTCAACGGCCACACAACTTTTAATTAGACCGTTGGGGTCCCCAACGGTCAAAACATTTTTTTTATTTTTTGTTTTTTCATTTTCTACCTATAAATATTACCTAATTCAACTTCAATTTCACCAAAATCTCTCAACTCTTCTACTCTTTATACTCTTACTCACAATTATACTTCAATATCTTCAAGTTCCATTACATAAATTTATATTTCATTTCATTTCATTTCAATCTCTCAATTTTTCATTATATTTCAATTTCCAATTTTAGAATTCATTCTAACCATTTATAGTTTACACACTTTTCATTTTCAATATTCTTATCACATATACAACATTTCAATTCTCATAACAATTATAAAAGTTTCTACCTATTTCATCAACATATAAAAGAATGGATCCTAGACGAAGATTTATTGAAGAAATATTCGATGTGAACTTAAAGTTGAGGGCATGACTCAACACCACAATATCACTTCAATGATGAATTTGCTGGTCTCAACGACATTTCAATTCCAGAAAACATTGATGATGCCGGTGATCAGCGAATCTATTTAGATGATATTAAAGAAGATGCTGATGTTCAAATCATAGAAAATGACCCGATCGACATTCCTGACGCAAGAGGAAAGCGAAAAGCCTAAGGAAAAGGTAAGAAAGCTGCAAAGTATTGGAAACATTTTAAATTGATCTCAACTGAGTGTACAATTGACAGAAAATCAAGAGTTCAAAGCAGCATGCAAATATTGTGCACAACAATTCGCTTGGCAAAAAAATATAGGTACTAAACACTTCAACCGTCACTTTCGCAAGTGTGTGACATCAATTAATGGCCGATTTACGTAAATATAGTGGTATTATTTCTTTTACTTCTGGTCTTTGGGAAGATATTAATTAAAAATATGTGATATAGTTGCAACTGAACACTACATTGATTCACTTTAAGTTATGCATAAAAAATTATTGCTTTTAAAATTATAAAACTTCCTCATAATGCAACCAACATATTTAATGTTATACTACAAAATTGTTAGAGAATATGGTTGCGAAACTAAAATTTGATCATTTACGTTCGATGATGCTTGTGTAAATAAGTCCGTAGTAGATAAATTATGTAGAATTTAGTGATGGCATTGGCCCGAGCTGAGCCGGCTCGGCCCTTGGCTCGGTGTGCTCGGCTCGTCAAATAGACAAGCCAAGAGGCTCGGCTCGTCTAGCTCGTTGTTTTTTTCTCTCTCTTACGTTAATTAAGTTGGCACTCCGTACTCTGTAGTTAAAATACTGGAAGTCTTGAATATTAATATTAGTTATATATATATATCGTTAAAAACGAGCCGAGAGGCTCGGCGCGTCCATCTCGTTGTATATATATATATATCTCTTACGTTAATAACTTAATAAGTAAATAAGTAATGTTAGATTGTTATTTGTTACTTGTTAGTGTTACTTGTTAGTAAATAAAATTGAAAGCCGAAATGTTGAATTATAATTTATAAGTTTATAACGTAAGTAAAAACTTGTTCAAATAATCAAATTTCAAATTATAATTTGAAAAGATAAAAACTAAAATTGAGTAAATAAATTAAAGTTTAAAAGTTTAAAAAATAAAACCTTCCTCTTTTTTTCGGGGCTTGAGACCGATTACTAAATTGAATAATTGAATTTTCTAGTTGGCGGGGTTAAAATTGTACACGAACAATTTGTTATGGGTACAATTTTTGTTTTGAAATCAAAATTATATTTTATTTTATATAAAGAAATTAAAAGTTTAAAGTTAAATATTATTTACCTGACTGCATGCAATTTTCGCATACTTATGTTGTATGCATAAATTACTGTCTTGTCAATCTTTGACACACATTAACACTTTCAAAATATCTTCTTTGAGTCGGCTCGTGATTTTTGACAAAACCCTGTCACCTGCATTAAAAGTAGACTCCGAAGCTACCTGCTAACCGGAGGTGCTAGTAGATCTTTTGCTATGGCAGAAACAATCGGATTTCTTCGTTCATTTGTTCGTCAATATTGAAGTAAATCAGATTCTGAAGAATTAGCAGGCTCCACATTTCTAAGTAGATCTTGTTGAAAATAATTTTGCAATTCTTCAGGTATTTGAAGTGGACCTGATTTGTTGCAACTATGAGAGATATTGTAAGAAGAAGTTCCTTGTGTTTGACTCATTTCTTCCATTAGATTGTATAATTCTACTTTGTCGTCTCCAAATGTAGTGGCACGTGATGGTGCAGATTGTGTATGACTGACATATATTCCTAATCGTGCTATATATACGGTAAACATGTTTACTAACGTGCTTTCTAAATTATTATAAGTGATAGGTTTATCCAAAATCAAAGAGCTATTGATTTTTTAAACAAGAATTTTCGTACCCTTTAAATTGTAATGTTGATCATTTATGCATAATAAGGGAAACAACATAAATAAATATTCCTAATATTTTCTAAATTTAATTTTCATAGCAATTATCATATCATCAAAATAAGTCATGTCTATATCTATAAAAAAAATTTGCAATAATATAAAGACGAACTCTTGAACTAGTTGAGTAATATACCCCAGATAATATGTTGGTTGAATCGTAAAAATTTGTCAAATTTTTTTTTACTTTAAGCAGCTTCCCAACCCGATTCTATTAATAGAGGATCATCGTCATTCATAAGTATTCCACTGTTATAATACTCCATTTTTATGTGTTCATAACATTCACATGATTTAAGTAACAAATATGTAGAGTTCCACCTATGGCCTGCGTCAGTGATAAATTTCTTAGGATCTAAATCATATTGGGAACACATCTCTTCAAAATATTGTTTTCTACTTGGTGATATGGTTATGTGCACTAACGCATCTCTAATTTTATCCATTTGATATTTAATATGTTTCAGTTCATCTTGAATAATTAAATTTAAAATATGACATACACATTTAATATGGAATTAAAAAAATCACCAAAATTTGGATTAAGAATTCTACATAACTTATCTACTATAAACTAATTTACACTAGTATTATCGAAAGTAAATGATCGAATTTTACTTTCGAACCCATATTTTCTAACAATCTGCTGTATAGCATTAAATATATTGGTTGCGTTATGAGGAAATTCTAGAATTCTAAAAGCGATAATTTTTTATGCACAACCCAAAGTGAATCAATGTAGTGTGGAGTTGCAGCAATATAACTTTTTTTGTTAATTCCTTCCCAAAGATCGAAAGTAAAAGAAATAACACCACCATATTTATTTAAATCGACTATTAATTGTTTCTTAGTTTTAAGAAAATATTCTATTGTATCAGAACGCAGAGTGTTTCGACTAATACTGACGTACTTGGGTTGAAGATAACGCTTGATGTATGTAACAAAGTGTTCGTTGTCCACTATGCTTAGTGGCAACTCCGCCCAGCAACGAATTGAACCATGCCAGTTCGATTCTTTTCTTCGAAATAATCCAATTTGAAAGTGCAGATCCCGTTGCAGAACCACTAGCGGATGAACCGAATTTTATTTGACTTTGATTTAATTCAAAGAATCTGTGCTTGGTCTGACACTTGCGAAAGTGACGGTTGAGGTGTGTAGCATCAATGCCCTTTCGTTATACCAATTGTTGTGCACAATATTTGCACACAACTTTGAACTCTTGAGCTCCTTCAATTATTTTCCTCGTTGCATCCTAACACTTTGAAGTTGGCTTCTTACCTTTTCTAACTTTTCGTTTCCCTCTCGCGTAAGATTTGAACATTCGCATAATCTTCAACATCGTCTAAATCAATTGCTTGATGTAATGCATCTTATTCAATATTGTCGGGAATTGGTATATCGTTGAGACTGGCAAATTGATCGTCGAACTGAGAGTGAGATAGTGGTGTTGAGTCATCATACCCCCCCCCCCAAATCCAGGTGGACCATCGAACAATTCATTGTCAAATCTTTGGTTGTTGGGATCCATTCTTTTGTATGTGGTGTGGTGGAAAATTTGAACTAGAAAATGAAATGTGTGTAATTGTAGTGATAAAAATATTGAAAATTGTGTGTGTATAAAAATAATAAATAGTTAGAATTGAGAGACGTAATGACAAATTGAGTGATTGAAATTGAATTATTTAAGTAATTGCATAGAGATAGATAGCTTTGTAAACTTGTAATGACAAATTGAGTGATTGAAATTGAATTATTTAAGTAATTGCATAGAGATAGATAGCTTTGTAAACTTGTAGTAGAGAGCTTGGGCTTGGTTAAGTAAGAATTAGAGAGTGGGTAGTTGAGAGATGGTGTGGAGTGGAAAGTTGAATGGCTTGTGTATTTATAGAGTAGTGAAAAGAAAATAAATAAATAAATAAATAACCGTTACATGGCAACGGTCTTTGTTTGTGACCGTTGCGCCATGCAACGTTCTTTTTTTTTATTATTATTTTTGTTTGCGAGCCAAGCGGCTCGTGTGGCACGAGCCGCTCGTTGAACCACAAGGCTCATGGTTCAACGTGGGTGATCGGCTCACCCACTTGCTCGTCTTTTTGACGAGTCGAGCCGACGGGCGGTTCGACCCGTTTGCCAACTCTAGTAGAATTCTTAATCTTGAATTTGGTGAATTTTTATTCCAAGTTAGATGTATATGTCATATTTTAAATTTAATTGTTCAAGATGGAATGAAACATATATATTAAAGATCAAATAAATAAAATTAAAGATTCATTAAGACAAAATAAATTATCACCACAATTTATACTAAACACACAACATTATATTTACACCACTAATAAAATATATAAATACACCACACTACAAATACAAATATACCCATTTTTTAATTTTAAAAAACACAAAGTGATAGAAATTGTACACCACAATTGTATCGTGAGTTCCACAATTGATACGTACTTTCATATATTTCTCTCTATATGCACCAAACGATAGTTTTCGACTCTCTGAGAATTTGATTATTAAACTAATTTGAATTCATTTCGTAGGTTGTTCAACCATGGAATAAGAATCCATTTCTCTATATGATTTCTGGATGCCCGAACCATCTACTATTGTCCCAGGCCATATATAGGAATTCCGTCGGGTGATCCCTTGTTGAAGGATCAATAGTGTTGATAGGAGTTTTAGGTTTCAAAGAGATTATTATTTATTATTTATTTGCATGGACGCCTGTGATTATCATTCGCTTGGCTAGCAGTGTAGATTCAATTTGAATGCATTTTGAGAGCATCTCCAGTGCCTAAAGTTTCATTTCCAATGAATCTGTCTATAAACTCAAATTCCAATGAATTCATTTTGTAGGTTGTACAACCATGGAATGGAAATCCATTTGATTGAAGCTGCAGAAAATGTTCTAAACAAGAAAGAGAAAATAAATCCAAAAGACAACCATGTTTAATTATTACTTTTTATTAGTTTAATTCAATTCCAATCACTTTAACCTAGTTATTACTGGTTCTTGAGTAATAACCAATAATGGCGACTGCAAACAATATTAAAAAATTTCTATACCAATAGGAATTTTAATCCACAATTAAATATGACTAAATAACCAAAATTGCGGCATGACATCGAAAGCATAGGAAATCTAAAAAAAATAAAAAATTAAGTGCTTATTTGTCCTAAAAAATAGTTCTAACAAGATGATTTAGAAACATAAATATAAAGAAGAAAAAAAAAATATTTGAAAGATTATGGTGTACATAAAAATAGCGAGAGAAAAATAAAATGATATTTTTGTAATTTTATTTATGTGTATTTTAGTCAATAAAGAAAACACTTAAAATTGTGGTGTAAAAAATAAGTTTTGTGGTGAAAATATAGCCGTCCATTCATTAGCGTACATAACTATATCATCAAGTAGAAAACAATACTTTGAAGAGTTATGTTCACAATACGTGAAAATGCTAAGAAATTTATCACCGACGTAGGCCATAGATAGAACTCTATATATTTGTTACTTAAATCGTGTGAAAGTTATGAATCCATAATAACCGAGTATTATAACAGTAGAATACTTAAAAATGAAAATGAATATGTATTAATAGAAGAGGGTTGAGAAATTGCTTTTAATGTCAAAAGACTTTTGACAAGTTTTTACGATTCAATCAGCATATTATCTGAGATATATTACTTAATTAGTTCAAAAGTTCTTGAATATTTTTATATTATTGTAAAAACTTTTTATGGATATAGAAATGATTCATTTTTTTTTTATATATGATAATTGCTATGAAGATAAAATTTAGAAAATATGGGAAGGGTTACTTATGTTATTTCCCTTAGTGTGAGTAATGGACCCGCGATATAATTTAAAGTGTACGAAATTTCTTGTTTTGAAAAATAAGTAAAACGTTGATTTTGGAAACCCCTATCACTTATAATAATTTAGAAAACACGTTAGTGAGTATGTATAACTCATATGCAGCACGATTTAGGAACTAATGTTAGTCATACATCGTCTGCACCATCACGTACCACTACACTTAAAGACGATGAAGTAGAATTATTAGATCTAATGGAATGAACTTTTTTTTTTACTGTATTTTCCTAATTTTCATAGCGAATCCGGTCCACTTATAATACCAGAAGAATTGAAAAAATTATTGTAAACAAGAATTACTTAGAAAGGTAGAGCTTGCTAATTTTTTAGAACTTGATTTAGTTGAATTTTGGCGAACAAACAAACAGAGATATCCAATTGTTTTCTCCATAATAAAAGATCTGCTAATACCTCCGGTTAGCACGATAACTTCAGAGTTTGCTTTTAGTGCATGTGAAATGATTTTGTCAGAAGTAAGGAGTCAACTCAAAGAAGATATTTTGGAAGCGTTACTGTGTGTCAAAGATTGGCAAAACGCTCATTTTCGCATTCAAAATAAGTATGTCGAAATTGTATGCAATCAGATAAATGATATTTAACTTTAAACTTCTAATTTTGTTACATAAATACTATTTTGAATCAACATCATCATTTTAAGAGCACAGCTGCGATTCACATTTTTTGTAATGAAAATCGGAGTGTAGGTTCGAATATGGTCATGGTCTTGTGCATTAAAAATTGGAACTGGTATTTAGTTCACGATATTCATAATTTTGTCTCTCATTCCAGTTTTGAGTTGCAATATCTGAAGTTTGAATCAGTTTATATACTTGCTTTGGAAACAAATTTTTAAACTCAATCTGTATAGTATAAAATATTCTAAATCTAATAACATCACAATTTTTCTATATATACATGAATGCAAATACAGAGTAGAATTACAATAAAACTTTAAATTTTTTGACATAGCTAACGTAATTTAGGCACCGTTTGGCAACTCATTATAATGAGCGATTATTACAATTTATAAATTACACAATTTTTTAAATCACTTTTTAACCACAAGATTTTTCTCTCCAATTTTCAACCACAAAATTTACTTCGAAATTCAAAAAAAAATTGACAACTGCTAATGAGCAGCCGAACAGTCACTTATACAAAAGGAAGTGAAAACTGCAATGACAAAGACCATGGATTATGCTGAAGCCATCATACATATCAAGCGAACAAACTGCAGTTTAAGTACTGAGAGCTTATATTTTATAGTAAGATGATTGTAAAAAACCGAAGAATATTTAAAAAGAAAAAACTAGACAGCCCTTTTGCCTGTGGTGGGGCGGAGCCGCGGAGGGGCTTCTTTTCTTCCAATTCAGATCCACAACGAAAATAAACACTGAATAACAACTAGTTACAACTCACTTTATTCTCTTCCAATCTTTGAGCCCGGATGTGGAACTTCTGGCGTATGTGCATTGCTTTCCATACGGACTAGCTAACATCTAGTAGAAAGAGAGATTTGCATAATCTGCTAAACTCACCAGAATTTACTCATGAAAACACTCCCTGTACACAGAGCATACATTCTTACCATATTTACAGCTACAGAACAAGTCCTTTATGACATACACATACTTCAATAGGTTTCAGTCAAGGGAAGCTGTAAGTTAATTATTATAAATGTTCGCGAACTCCCATCACGCATGAATCATTGGCATATTCTGCAGAGAAAAAATCATTTGATTCAGAAACTAAGGAGAAGCGTTGCAAACAAGTATGTCAGTCTTTCATACAACTGTAACATAAAGTGGTGGAAAATCAATTTGCAGTAAGATATAATAATGAAGCATAAATTATTAGCGGATATTTTTAAGTCCCTCTTAATATGCAGTGATAATAATTAATATGGGGCAAAGTTGCATTGTCGAATTATCTAGTCATAGTGGCAAAGAGCGGCATTGGTAACTTCTGCATGAAGTAGTGGAGAGTGGCATTTACCAAGCACTAGCGTACAGATAATTAAAGCTTTTTAGACTAGGTTGATTTGGTTTTATAGGTTAAGCATTGTGATAGGGATAGGCTTTTCTTGCAGCATCATACTCAAAACACCATTTCCATAAGGAAAAAAGAAGTAAATAATCACCTGAAACTCTCATAAAGCAGGCACGGTATTAAAAAACCCATGTGAGGTGCGCCTCGAGGCCCGCCTCAATGTGAGGCGCATGACAAATGGCATTTGGTAGGGGGAGGGGGGGGGGGTTAATTTTGAGGCTGTTTTTTGAAAGGAGTGTGTTCAATTGACTTAGGTGCACGCATCATTACAGATTTGCCTTTTTTTTTTGGCCCAAAAAGTTACTAGAAATGGCCAAAACCTGATTTTAATAGTATTAGGACAACACTACACCTACAACCATATAAATATATTAACATTTATTAACCAAGTCACAAGAAAATTACACAAGATGTTGGAGTAAGTCTGCAAGAAACCTATTCCTCCTTAGTCCCTACAAAGCTACCGGCCTGCAACTCTGCACAAAGCTGCAAGCCTACAGGCTACAACTGTTGGCAACTAGACTAGACTGTACTGTACTATATTTTATTTTGGAGACTTTTAGCCTTATTTTTATTTAAGCACTATATTTAATTTTAGTTAGGCAATGGATATAACTATTGATTATTTCAACTTTATTAATATATTTTGGATTATGTTTTGTTAAAAAATTTCAAGATTGTTTATGGTCCATTGGAACCATTAAGTTTATTTTTATGTTGTATTCTAATTTTTCAACTTAAATCTTTTTCGTTTGTGGTGAGGCTTACACCTCAAAACGTCTCAATACCCGTTTACGTTTTTTCAAACCATGAAAGCAAGAATGCTCTTAGCATTCTAATCACCATACATTTATAGAAGGCACTAGAGGACTACAATTGCGGAGAAAAAATACCACATTTTAGAATATCTTATCAAGGAACCACTCCATGAAATTTAATGGATGTCATGTCACCATTAAGATAAATACTCTTGTAATGAACTTACAATACTCGGAGTGCTTCTTCCTTTTAGCGTCTTTGATGCTGCATCTGCAAAAGCCTGTGCTGCTTCAGCATCTGCCTCTGCTTCCTCTGCCTCTCGTGCTGCCTCTTCGGCTTCAGCCATTGCAGCTTCTGCTTCAGCAACTGCTTGAGCAGCAGCAGCAGCAGCTTCTTCAGGAGTCATGCTCCTCATTTTGGCTAACTCTAAATCGATCTGAGATTTTGTGAGATCGCTGACATCATCACGGTCAGTTCTCAGAAAAATCCCCTGCCTTCTGCCAGCAGGTGAAAAAGAAGGGTTCCTTCTTCTCTCCGATAATGAAGAAGTTGGAGCTAATCTATATTTCCGTTTCATCTGAAAAAGATGAGCAAACCCGAAATCAAAGACACGTACTAGAAATTCTCACAGACATTAATCTAAAGTTTTCAAAAAATAAATAAATATCAATCCTATGCAAATTTTCCCAGAATTTATTCAATCGGGGAATGTGGCGAAATGCAAAAATCACCTTAATAAGTTTCCCATTTGCGGCCAAATGCTTCAATTTGGCAGATAATATCCTTTTAAAGTTCGGAGGTGCCCAGTATTGGTCCTTAAAAAAAAAAATAATAAGAAGAAGAAGAAAACTGTCAGATTGGAAAAAAGCTAATGAAGAACTTGATTTATTAGGTACAAGCAATGTCATGTTTTCAAAATAGCAAAATT
Source organism: Ligustrum vulgare (assembly GCA_963555705.1). Taxonomy (NCBI): domain Eukaryota; kingdom Viridiplantae; phylum Streptophyta; class Magnoliopsida; order Lamiales; family Oleaceae; genus Ligustrum; species Ligustrum vulgare. The sequence continues at coordinate 29,977,440 of OY743168.1, read as the reverse complement.
CTACACCATGAAATATTTAACTAAAGGACCTTTGTATGTAAGTCATCGGTGTTCACTACCCTCAACAAGACAGTATGCGTGTGGTTTTTAGAACTCCTTTCATCAATCTATCATTTTAAAGCACCAAATGAAACCTAGCTTAGCTAATCATGTTGACGGTGCCCAGCCTCGGGGGTACTTACGGGACGCCAACACACGGATTGTCCATCGCGTGGTGTGGATTTGTTCCACGCGAGGTGGACGCATCCCAAAGGGGGTTTCGAACCTTGGACCTATGGAACTTATGAATTCCAAAGGCCTCTCTGGTACCACTAAGCTATATTTTATTCACCTGAAATATATGGTGTTTCAACAGTAAAATGCACTTCATTTAAAGTAACTTTTGTGATCTAAGGGCCATTACCAATGGAAAATACCACCTTCCTCACAATGATCCTCATCCAATATGCAGCCAAGGCATTGTGGGTGAGTGAATATAATGTCATTCATTGTGAAAAATTAAACATGGAAGATTAATTTTTGAAATTGTAGCATCCAGACACTAAATAAACTCTCAACGTTTTATTCCCTTAATACAAAAGCCGTAGTATAGAATCATTACCTCTATGTAGGTAGCTATAGTGGTCTTGTTAGAACCACCAGGTTTCCTCAGGTTTTTTATAGCTTCTACTATAAGATTGTCCAACCTATAACAGAAGCAAAGAAGATAAACATCGAAGTGAGTTATCATGTGCAATTAAAACAGAATGAACATGAGATATCATCTAGATGATATTCACTGCCATCGTACAGGTTTAGGATATATTGATGCAAAATATGATACCGGAGAATAAAAAACAAGTCTGATCTTGTCTACTGGAAAGCACTGTCAAAAAGCAAGTAAACTTTAAAAAGTTCCAGATAGTTACATGATTTCCATCTTTGATGCACATGCCTAGAAGTAATATAAAAGTAACAGCAGATATTGACGCTAGAGATGTGTGTACATGTGTAGAATAAATGTATCGTGTACATATCTTATATCTCTAGTTTTTGTGTTGAAAGTACTGGCTACTTAGCATTAAAAAAAAAAAGAATACCCCAAGCTTGTACTTAGCATGTCTAACCTCATGATAGATCGTTTTGGGCCATCAACTGGTGACGAACCACCAGAAACTGCGTGATGCCTAGCATCATCAATTTCCTCGTCGCTCTGAGATACACTGGTAAGAGCTGTTGAGCTCTCACCATGTTTCGGTGCCTGATGCATCCTCTTTAGTGCTAATCTAGCCCTCTCACGAGATCCCCATCCATTCGCCATCACACTCATGTTTCTCCACTTATCCTGCCAAAAATATTATGACAGCATAAACATCTCTATTGCTCGAACCTATAATCCAACAGCTACTAACATTTTCACAAGAACGATATAATTGAGAAATTATCTCTACCTTGAGATCAACATTGGATCTCAGACACAAAACTCCGCTAAATTCAGGGTCTTTAAGAATCGTACGCCATTTTCCAGGGCCATGCTTCAGTACTCCAGCTTTAAGTGCCGCTTCTTCCTCTGCAGTCCACTTTTGCTTAGGTGCACCCATTAATCAACACAGACAGATAAATTCTATCTCCTAAGCAGTTATAACCTGCACCAGAAATTCAGCAAAGCAGAACAAACAATAAAAAGAAATTCATATTCAGACACGTCAAATTTTTAACATTAAAACAGCTGCATCTGGTCTGAATTCACCAATCAAAAATGAATCCAACAAAAGAATTAATCAAACAGATCCAGTATCGCATAGTCACAAAAATAAAAATTCAAGGGGATGTATTTAATTCGGATTTTAAGTAAAGTGCAACGCCCCAAGTTTAAAATCTTAAATATAGACGTGTTAACTTCCCTTTACTTTAAATGTGGAAATAAATCATTTTAAATATTAAAAGTTTCATTTTTCTATTGAGAATTCTAAAGATTTCGGCAGTGTCTCCCTAATAAATTGGACTTAGCCAACCCGTAGAGAGACTTCGTAGCCAACCTAACAATTTAAAACATCAATCACATCTCAACAAAATTCAACATTTCCAAAACCATCTCTACATCAATCCCCACAAACTCCTCAACTATAATAAAATCAACTTAACAATTTAAAACATCAATCACATCTCAACAAAATTCAACATTTCCAAAACCATCTCAACATCAATCCTCACAAACTCCTCAACTATAACAAAATCAACTCTATAAACTTTAACAAAGTACAAGATTGACTAACCACTATTTGAAAATACATAACTTATTTAAAAGCTAACTCCAATGAAACAATTTCAATATTGAACGAATAAAAATAATTAATGGAAAACTTGCCACCGTTTGGTAACTTGTGTTTTTTGGTTTATAAACATGTTTATAAACTACACAATTTCCTAAACCACTTTTTAACCACATACATTTTCTCTCTCCAATTTTCAACCACTACTTTTTACCTCAAAATCATAAATAAACCATTTTATAAACCAAACAGTGTTACCAAACGGAGTTTTAAGTATATTCTAAAAGAATCACATCGAGTACCGTCTGAGTCAACCACATAAAGCTCTCCTCATAGCCACTAGCTTTCATCACTTGGAACGTTGGAGAGTGATTGGGGTGAGCTAAAATTCAGTAGGCAAACTTCGTACACGTGATGCATGCTTATGACATGAAATATTTTAATACTTGAAAATATGTATCCCCATTTACTTTAATTTTCAAGACTTTCAAACTTTCACTGTAACATTTCAAAACTTCAATTCATTTTTATCCTCACTTGGTGTATTTTCTAGCTAATCAGATAGTAGGTGGGCAATTGTCTTATTTGAAACTAGATTCATTTCACGGGCAAAGCGATTTAACATACTTTCATTCCACCACATTGTGGTATTTCATTCCACCGCGAAATGGTAAAAATCATTTACATTTTACCCCACAATGCGGCTTAACATTAACTTTTCCACCGTAAAGCGGTTTAACATTTTTCGTCGGGTACGTCGGTCCCCGGGCCCCATTTCCTACTCACTTCTTTCATGACATAGAAGTACGTTCATTTCTTTCTTAAAACATGGGATACGTAAATTTTGAGAAAACTTTCATTTAAAAACATTTGACTCTTCAAATTCAATGATAATGCATGCTTGTCAATGCAATGACATGATAACATACATGCTTAAACATTTAACTTAATAACACATGTATAAAATAAATGATAAATCATCAAAGCAAGTACATTGCAAGATAGTCACTTAAGTACATAAATTTCACGTTGACATTCAACTTTGATGAAAATGGAGAAGTTTACTTACTTGACTTCCTAAGTATTTAGTACTGCTATATAGATTTGCAAGTGAAAAAGTCTCAGATGACCATGACGTCAATGTGCCCAAAAGTCCTAATTTATATCCATTCATTCATACAATATAACCTTTTAGGTCAAAAAAAAAACACATAATCACTATTCTTTTCAATATTACACCAGAATTCCTAGTCAAGGTTAAAAGTTCAATTTGATTTACAAATTCAACTTAAAATGATCTTAACCTATGTCCAACACATATAACACCATGTTGGAAACAAAAGATCTCTTTCGATGCATATTAGAAAGTATTCTTATCATATAAATCAAACTCAAATAAGAATTTACACAACATAACCTAACTTTACAATATTACTCAATTTAAAATTCTAATTATTCACAAATCTAAAAATTTCAAGTAAAGTTCCAAATCTGAAATTCAAAATTACAATCCAACATTAAACTAAAGATTCGAGTAAACTAACTAAATTTATACATTTCGAAATCTGTCGCGCGCACACACACACATACTAGTTACCTATATTTAAAATATGAGATTAATTTTCACAAATTAAAATTCTGAAATATATGTATATATTTACATATTACCCAAATCTCAATTTAACAGTTTACAATACGAAATCTAACTAAAATTGAAATCTGAAAATAATTCTCATACATTGAAAATCTGAAATGTATACACACACATTACCCCAAAACTGAATTTTAACCATTAAAAATTCGAAATCACAAATAAATCCAAAATCTGAAAATTAATCAAACAATTTAGCAAATCTGATATTTATACACAAGGATGATATATGCATCAATACATACATATAATTCTATATATACATGTGTGTATCGCAGTGTGTTTGTGTGAAAACCGTGTGGCTGTGTGTTCGAGACTGTGCATGTGACAGTGAGCATGGGAGGGGGAACGTTACCAGGTGGGGGTGATCGGCGTCGTGGTGGTGGTCGGCGGTGTTGGTGGCGTCGAATTGAGAGGATCGGGTGAGAGATGAGAGGCGAGAGGGTCAGAGATAGAATTAGGTTAGGTTTTGATATAAAATTTTGGTGATTTGCAATTTGTTCCCTCATTTCTCTTCATGTGCACAAGTAAGTCCGTAGCTTCTATTTACTCTCCAATTACCACTAAATTTTACCCCAATTTCAAATTAAATGGGCCACATACAAATTTAAATAAATAGAAATAAGCAAACTTAGCAATTAAAATAAAAAATTAGACATATAATTTCACGTTAACAAGTTATAAATATTCTAACTGGTACATTGATTGTGACAGCGTACAAGTCCTTCCACTGTAAAATAACTCATAATGACATCAATATAAAATTATGAAATTCAAGAATGTAAAACGAAAAAAGCGGTATTACAATTCCTTACCTTCTAAAAGAAATTTCGTTATCGAAATTAGAATTTGAAAAAAAAAATGGATACTTGAAACACATTTCGTCATCGCGTTCCCAAGTAGCCTCTTCTACTGCATGATTCCTCCAAAAAACTTTAACTAATGTTATTTTCTCTCTTCTAAGTTCCTCATCTGCCTTCTCTAAGATTCTTACATTGACTCCTCATAAGTAAAATACTCACGAAGATCAAATAACTCGTAGACGAGAATATGAGATGAGTCTGGAATATACTTCCACAACATTAAGACATGAAAACATGTTGTGTACCCAAGTAGTTTTGGTGGAAATGCAACCCAAAAAGTTAGGTCACCTTACATAATGAATATCATTCCGTTCTTTTCTATTACTGATCGTATTACTCACAAGTTATATGTCTCTCGTAATATTGTATTTCTTGAACACATTCTATTCTTTTCTACTACTGATAATACCTCTCACATGACTACATCAAATCTCATTTGTATTGATCATTTCACTGACGATATCGATAGACCATCTACACACACCCCTATTTCATCTCCCACCCCCATATATTGTAATAATAGAAGTGTCACCTAGATCTCACATAATTTTGTGTTCCATGAGCGCACGAAGCACATTAAGATTGACTGTCACCTTGTTCGTCATTATCTTCAACATGTGACTATTGCCTTACATTTTATCTCTTCCTCATTGCAGTTTGCAAACTTCTTCACCAAGTCCCATCCGACTAACGCGTTCGATTCTTACTTGACAACTCTCGCTGATTCATGCTATATCATCGTGAGTTTGCGGGGATGTTAGAATAATTAGTCTATTCTAATTAGGCATAATTAGTGTTTTATGTTTTATTATAATTATCATTTTCTTTATTTGGAATTCTTTTTTTTATCAAGAAACCTATTGAAAGGTCAAGTTTTTAGAGAGGAAGTAGAACTTGCTCCACCTCTTGTTCAACATTGAGCAGAGAAAACCAGAAGAAGAAAAAAATGTTTTTATTCTTTTCTATCAAAAAAATTTTGAACAGGAAAGTGGAGTCAAGCTATTTATATACAAAGAAAATTCCATCAGCAAATGAGAAAGTGACACATCATCACTTATTAAAAAACTGAACTAAACCTAAACCGCTAGCTCGCTGATATATTTCACATCCCCCCTCAAGATGGAGCTTGGTGGACATCGACCAATCCCATCTTGGAGAGAAGAAACGTAAAACGGGGAGCAGCCAATGTGATGAGATTCGAAGCGCGGAAGAAACGCCGGAAAGTTCCGAACTCAGGTTGTGGTTGGAAAGATGAATCATGACCCGATATTCACGACGCGATGACTCGACGATGCGGAATAAAGAACCACGACTTTCGAAACGCCACAAGGATTTGCCCAATCTCCTTGATAAGTCTTTGATTTGAACGCCACAAATATTCTAGCAAATATTTGATAAGTTCAATATTTGAACGCCATAAGAAATATTCTTGATAAGTTCGAAAAACATAAGAATCCACCTATAACTTTTATTGAATCCTCAATAAAAACTGTGTATATCAAATCAAATCTCAAGTCTGAATTACAATGAATGGAAAAGAATATAAATAAGTAAAATAACCTAACCGCTAATTGACTCAAAATAGAATTCTAATTAGACTAAAATTCTAAAATAGGCAAACAAATAATTAAAAACAAAATTTAACCTAAAAATACGCAAAAACCCTAATTTCCGTCTGCATAATTGACTTGCTGTTTTGAAACCCCAAATGATGGAATTTGGCCATAAAATCAGTCGGCTCAATGGCTCTAGCCCATGAGTTTTGCTTAGTGCCCCATTTCTACTCGAAATACATATATTATGCATCTAATTCCGACATGGTTGACTGGATTGCACTTTTATTTGGCTTGAATATTTAACTTTTTCTGTCAAGCCTGCTATGACTCTGATTGTCGAGGGTCCGGAACACATCATACCCTCCTTCTTTAGGATGATTCGTCCCGAATCATAGCTTTGTTCCTGTTGTTTCACTTCACCTCCTGGATCAAACGGAAAATTATTGTTTCCATGCCAGAGGGATGACCAATAGTATCCTGTAACTTGGGTTACATGAATGGATTGAAGTAGAAACTCCTGTGGGCATTGGTGGTATTGCCCAAATTTCCAAGCATATTTAACCTGCAAGATAAAATTAAATAAAGCGGGGAGGGAAATGTTAGGTTCATGAGGTACAAGGTATGGATCCTTGTATTCATGAATTATCACCGTCAATTCCACCTTTTGAACCACGAGGCCCTTCTCTTCACCTCGTTCTCCTTTTGCAACTTCTTGCTCACCCCTCCTCTATCTCTTTTCTCTCAAGCTCGGTTACTTCCTCTAACTCAAGATTTTCTAGCTCATCCACCTCTTCAAATTTTTTTCTTTCAAATTCAGCCACATCTTCTACCTCCACATTCGTATCATCATGTTCGCACACTACCTCATCACTATCCAAATGTGGATCTACCAATTCAAAACCCAAAATTTGAACTTCTACCCCAACTTCCAATTCCACCTTCTCCTCATCAAATTTTGGAGTTTGTTTATTTGTTTTTAATTTCAAATCTCCTTCCTTCTTATCAATATCCTTATCCCCACGATGCCTCCTATTACACCACTTTTCACTCTCCTTCCTTACCCTCCGTGAATCTTCTAGTGCTTCATCTAATGTCAACCCATATAGTACGCATATTTTCCCTTTTTTAAGGAATTGGTATATGTGCATACTCTTATCATAAACAGCCTCCCTCCTACGCCTCCAAGGTTTTTCCAATAAAATATGATAAGATTTCAATGGCACTACATCACACCATATATCCTCACTATACATTCCCTGAGTGATAGGCACTAGAACTTGTTTGGTTACTTTGAAATTCCCAAACTCCCTCATCCACGTCATCCTATAAGGTTTATAGTGTGGTTCTAGGGGCAATCCTAATTTTTCAACCACGATGCTACTAACGAAATTAGTAAAGCACTTTCCATTAATCGCCAAACTGTACCCCTTATGATCCACATAACATCTAGTTTGGAATAAAGAGCCCGGATCATAATCCATTCCTTATGTGACGTTAAAAAAAATTCAAAAATGAAGAGGATTTAGACATCAAATGGCAAGATCGACTTTTATTGACTTGGAAGGAAATGAATATCAAGAATTTAAGGAAATTCAAGAAAGTGGTTCTTGAATCTTGGAATAACTTTTTTTTTTTTTTTTTTTTTAGTTTTGGATGAATTTTCGGATTAAATAAATAAAAATAAAAAAAATAATTTTTTTTTTTATAAATCCAAAAAATTCGATATGAACGCAACAAAACAAACGAAACGGGATTTGGATAAGAATCGAATAAAACAAACACTTTTGAATTTTTGTTGAATTTTTATATGGATCAAAAACTGAAAAATTTTACTGACACGAAGAACAAGAAAACTCAAAAAATTGAAAACAAAACACTCAACAAGATAGGGATGATTTTTATGGGACTCGATGATAAACATGAAAATCAAACTGGATAGAAAAACCTGAATTCAGAGTCCAGCTCTGATACCAGATAATGAGGTTCGAAGCGCGGAAGAAACGCCGGAAAGTTCCGAACTCAGGTTGTGGTTGGACAGATGAATCATGACCCGATATTTACGACGCGATGACTCGACGATGCGGAATAAAGAACCACGACTTTCGAAACGCCACAAGGATTTGCCCAATCTCCTTGATAAGTCTCTGATTTGAACGCCACAAATATTCTAGCAAATATTTGATAAGTTTGATATTTGAACGCCACAAGAAATATTCTTGATAAGTTCGAAAAACATAGGAATCCACCTATAACTTTTATTGAATCCTCAATAAAAACTGTTTATATCAAAATCAAATCTCAAGTCTGAATTACAATGAATGGAAAGGAATATAAATAAGTAAAATAACCTAACCACTAATTGACTCAAAATAGAATTCTAATTAGACTAAAATTCTAAAATAGGCAAACAAATAATTAAAAAAAAAAATTTAACCTAAAAATACGCAAAAGCCCTAATTTCCGTCTGCATAATTGATTTGCTGTTTTGAAACCCCAAATGATGGAATTTTGCCATAAAATCAGTCGGCTCAAGGGCTTTAGCCCATAAGTTTTGCTTAGTGGCTCATTTCTACTCGAAAAACACATATTATGCATCTAATTCCGACATGGTTGACTGGATTGCACTTTTACTTGGCTTGAATATTTAACTTTTTCCATCAAGCCTGCTATGACTCCGATTTTCGAGGGTCCGGAACACATCACAATGACTTAGTGAAAAGGTCTGCAACTTGTAATGTAGAAGAAAAATGCTGAGGAAGAACAAAGCCATCCTTGAACTTATTCCGAACCAAGTGACAATCAATCTCGAGATGTTTAGTACGCTCGTGAAAAACTGGGTTAGCAACAATATGAAGTGCAGCCTTGTTATCGCACCATAAGGAGATAGGAATAGAAAAAGGGATGGATAAATCAGAAAGAATATATGATAACCATTGAAGTTCACACACCGTGGTGGCTAGACTCCGGTATTCTGCCTCAGCAAAGGATCTAGATACGGTAGACCTTTTTTTGCTTTCCAAGAGATCAAGGCATTCCCCAGATAAACACAATAAACTGTAGTTGATTTGCGGGTCAGCAAGCACGAGGCCCATTCTGCATCACAGTATGCTTGTAGAGTGAAATTGTTGTCTGCGGGATAGAATAGACCCTTGGATGGACAGCCTTTAAGATATTTAAGAAGATGAACCGCAACCTCCCAGTGTGATTGAGTGGGGGAATGAATGAACTGACTGAGTTGTTGAACAGAGAAGGTAATGTCAGGCCGAGTGAGATTCAAGTACAACAATCTTCCAATAAGTCGTCTATATAATTCTGGTTCCTGAAGAAGTTGTGAAGAATCATCAGTGAGCTTAATTCCCTTTGGCAAGGGAGTAAGAGACGGTTTAGCACCAATCAAACCTGCATCATGAATAATATCCAAAGTGTATTTCCTCTGATTAATGTAAGTTCCATTAATGTCTCTGGCAATTTCCAAACCAGGAAAATACTTTGCCAACCCAAGATCCTTGATAGAGAAATTGAGATGCAAATAATCTTTAACCTTCTCAATATCTTTCTCATCACTACCAGTTAGAAGAACATCATCCACATAAACCAGAAAGACAGTAAAGGAATGAGAAGTATGCTTTATAAATAAGCAATGGTAATGTGGGGATTGAAGAAATCCAAATAACTTCAGTTTGGTACAGAACTCAGAATTCCACTATCTGGACGCTTGTTTTAACCCGTATAAACTCCTTTTAAGTCTGCATATTTGTCCCTGTTTGGCCCTTTCATATCCATCTGGAGGTAACATAAAGACTTCCTCATCAAGATAACCATGTAGAAATGTGTTATTGATATCCAACTGATGTAAGGGCCAATGCTTAGTTGTGGTAATTGCAAAGATAAGTCTGAATGTTACCAACTTCGCCACAGGTGAGAAGCTATCAGTGTAATCAGTTCCAGGCTGCTGGTGATATCATTTTGCTACAACTCGCGCCTTAAGTCTGTCCACTGTCCCATCTAGATTCAATTTCACTTTGTAAACCCACCTAGAACCAATAGCCACCTTATCTGGAGGCAGAATAGTTAATTCCCAGGTTTCATTTTGCTCAAGAGCTTCTATCTCTTGCTTCATAGCTTCAGTCCAACCTAAATGCTTACTTGCCTGATAATAAAATGTAGGCTCCTGGACAGCAGATACATTCGCTAGGAAAGATGTGTAAGAATTGGAGAATGAGGGATTATTAACATAAGGAAAAGTAGGGGTGTATATGGATTTTGTAGTGCAGGCTGTGTTAGAAGGAAATGTTGAGGATGAGAAGGTGAGGATAAGGAATTTGAAAAAGCTAGATTTGTAACAAAATCTTTCAACCAAGTTGGCCTAGTTTTGATCCTAGTACCTCTAGGTAAGATGTGGCTGGGAGTCTGTTCAATAGTATCAACATTATCAGGTTCTGCAGGTGAAGTAGGCAATGAAGATATTTTTGAATCTGTGTGATGGTGAGATAATGAAGGTAACTCAGAATTTATGTGATGATCAGTCTGAATGGGAACATGATTCTGACTAACATTTGGGGTCTCATGTGTTTCATGTGTCAAAGAATAATGATCGTTGTGGGAAACCAAAGGCAGTGGTGTAGGAATAGAGTCATGAACATGATGAAGAAATGGAAAAGTACCTTCATGGAAATGAACATCTCTGGACAGAAAAACCTTTTATGTGTCAATATTATAGAGTTTGTAGACCTTTTGGCCTGGATTAAAACCAATGAAGACACATTTGGAGGCTCTAGGATCAAATTTTCCCTTAGAAGGGGAGGTATTTGTTGCATAGGCTAGGCATCCAAAAGGTTTAAGTATGGAATAATCTGGTCTACGCTTGTACAGAATTTCAAATGGAGTCTGCCACTGGATTACTGAACTTGGCAGTCTATTTATTAGAAAAGCTGCCATTAGAATAGACTGTGACCAAAATTTGCTAAGGAGATTAGATTGAAACATGAGAGAACGAGCAATTTCCAACAATTGTTTATGTTTCCTCTCTACTACCCCATTTTGTTGGGGAGTGTACACACAATATTTTTGGTGAAGGATGCCTAGAGAATGAAACAAGGATTGACATTCAAAACTAGTGAACTCAGAGCCATTATCACTTCTCACACACTTAACTCCCTTTTCAAATTGTGTTTTAACCATGGCAAAAAAATCTCTCAATATACTGATGACTTGACTTTTATGAATTAACAGGAAAACCCAAGTTGACCTACTGAAATCATCAACAACAGTTAGCATATATGGGGTTCCAGTAATAGATGGTTTCTGATAGGGCCCCCATATATCTATATGGATTAAGTCAAAAACAACATTGGTATGTATTGAGCTTCTTTGGAAAGGAAGTCTATGTTGCTTGGCTCTGTGACATATGTCACATTCTTTCAATTTAACAACATCATCATCAGAAGAAATGGCTTTCAAAAATTCTAAATGCATGAAAATAGAAGAGGAAGCATGCCCAAGTTTATTATGCCAATCAAAAAGAGTATTACAAGTTGTGAAAGGTGAAGGAAATTGAGAAACAGTAGACACATTTATTGGAGAGGATAACAAGGAATTGAAATTTTTAGGATTCAAACATAAATTATCTATAATATATAGTCTTCCAATTAACTTTCCAATGGCCAAAGTTTCTTCACTCTTCAGGTCCTGCACAACACAATAGCTAGGGTAAAAGATGAATCTGATTTGAGAGGTACTAGCAAGTTTCTGGACCGACAGTAAATTGAATGTAAAACTGGGAACATACAAAGTTTCTTCTAAATGAAGTCTATGGTTAAGAAGGGCGTTTCCAGTGTACTTAACTTCCTTTATTGAACCATCTGGTAAATACACTGGTGTGAATGTTTTGACGGGTTTAGGATTATGGAGCAGATTTAAATTGGAACACATGTGATTACTAGCTCCTATATCTACAATCCAAGTATCCTGCATCAAACTATTAAGTAAAATAGGTGTGTGTTGGAAAGAGCTACTACCTGCAAAATCCTCCAAATGAGCAAAATTCACTTGACTTTCTTTCCCAATTTGTACTCTCCCTTTCATGAGCTTAACCAACTCCTGTTGAATTTGATTAGATTGCTGGATCAGATTAGATATGTTCACATTCTGCAATGTAGCTTTATCTTCAGAGTCAGATTTGTCTTCATATAGATCCAGAGGCGAGTTTGCCATATTTACCATGGTTCTGATGTTCTGATTATGAGCCTCTTCCTCTTTGCTCCCTTGGATTTCTAAACCAATCTGTATATCCATGAGTTCTAAAACAATTGCTTCTATTATGGCCGTTCATGTTGCAGTAATCACAGTGGTTGGCCTTTTCATCATTATCCATTCTCCTATAACCTCCTTTACCTCTACACGATCCATCTCTGCCTCCCCAAGGTCCCCTTCCAGATCCACCTCTATTCATTCCAGAACCAAAACCACTTCTGCTGTTAATGAAATTGTTTCTTCCAGAGTTGCATCCTCTTGCCATCATTGCTGAGTTTTCGTTTACTTCTGGAAATACAAGATGCACATCCCTTTGTTTCTTAACTCTCAAAGCCATGGAGTATGCCTTGTTTACGCTAGGCAAAGGATCCATTACGAGAATTTGATTTCTAGTATGATCATAAGTATCGTTTAAACCCATGAGAAACTGTATAAGCCTATTGAAATTATTCATCTCAGCTATTTCCTTACCTGCTCCACGGGTACATGAAGGATTCGGCATCAGACAAGTATATTCATCCCATAGCTTCTTTAATTTCGTATAGTATAGAGTCACACTCATATTTCCCTGATTCATACTGCTAATTTCCCTTTGTAGTTGATAGAGTAAAGGTCCATTGCATTCTCCAAATCGCTCTTCAAGTTCCTTCCACAGATCTCTCGCTGATATAGCATATATGAATGCATCCACAATCTCCTTTGAAATCGAGCTTAGTATCCAGGAAATTACCATGCAATCCACTCTCTTCCACTGCTCGAAGTTCGACGAATCAGTGCTTGGAATATTGCAATCTCCGTTTATAAATCCTAGCTTTGCCTTTGCCCCCAGGGCTATCCTCATTGATCGATTCCAGCTCAAGTAATTACCTCCAGTAAGCCGCGATGTAACTAACATCATCCCAGGGTGATCTGATCCCTGTAGATGGAGTGGATCTTCATTGTAATTTTGCCCTAAATTCTTCTTACCGATTGTTGCTGTTTCCCCAATTGTTTCTCCATCAATTCATGTTTCTGTTTGACCTTCCATGGATAAAATGTTTAAAAATCTGTGATACTATCTTCTTCTTTGGATCTGGAATTTAACTCGTATAAGGTATCCACCGTGCTCTGATACCATGAGCAGAGAAAACCAGAAGTAGAAAAAAACGTTTTTATTCTTTTCTATCAAAAAAACTCAGAACACGAAGGTGGAGTCAAGCTATTTATATACAAAGAAAAGTCCATCAGCAAATGAGAAAGTGACACATCATCACTTATTAAAAAACTGAACTAAAACTAAACTGTTGGCTCGCTGATATATTTCACAAACATAGAATAAATGTGAGGATGAATTCAGAGGAAGATGCTAGTCCAAGTGAAAATTCTGCTCTTGAACAAATGGGCTTGGGTTGCTCCGTTGCAATTAAGCTCGGGTTGGGTGACTTTCATCTTTTACAGTGTTCTAGTTGGTCAGGCTACAAAGTACGATTTCATGAAAGTTTACATGCTACCTTGCAATTATAGCTGGTCTCAGTGTACTCCTTGCCAAAAGCCGCCACTAAGCATAAGCAAGCAAGGTCATCGCTTAGGGCCCTTGACCAATTAAGGCCTCCAAAGTTGAAAAATCAAACTCACTGTTTTACTTATATATATATATATACTATGAATGTAGAATAATAAATAATGATTTGAACTTAGCACAATTCTTACAATAGTAAAATGTAATTTTTGCTTATGTTATACGTCACTGGTTCAATAATTTGGACTTACATATTTATTTTTCTTTTATTTCTAGTGTTTTTAACCAATAAATATCAATCTCATATAAAAAATTTGTGAAAAGATAGCTATGAAAATATCTATAAAAATATTAAATGTAAAAAATGTATTAAAGAAATTAGTGGGTGTTGGTAACACTGTTTGGTTTATAAACTGGTTTATTTATAATTTTGAGATATAAAGTAATGGTTGAAAATTGGAGAAAGAAAAATGTGTGGTTAAAAAGTGATTTGAAAAATTATGTAGTTTATAAATTGGTTTATAAACGAAAAAAACTGACATTTACCAAACGGTGATGAAAAGTTTTGTAATTGACCTCGTAAATTTTGAGATTGGAGGCTCACTTAGGGCTCCTCAAAACCCTGGGCCGGCCCTGCTCCTTGCGCATATCGGAAAGCTTTGCCTGCTCTTCCAGTGTCCAGTATGCTAGGTGTGTTAATTTTTATTCGTTGAACAATGTTCTGTGAATCTGTTGATGTTTTAGAAATAAATGATATATACAAATGGATTTCATAGTCTATCGAAATTGATTTTGTCTGAGACATGCGTGTTCTGACATTCGATACTTTCAGCATCTTCAAAGGTTGCCACTATTATTTCTTACTGAAAATTTCCAACTTGCTGAGGTAATTTCAAATTTATGTGCTGATACTGTGACTAATGAAAATAAGAAGTTAATCGTATTACTAGGCAGCCTGGGAAATATTTAGGCGGTTAAAAGACATGTATTCCCCTTAATTTAAATAAATGCCTTTCATTTTATTTTGGGAAGTACATTACTAAGCTTAATACGATAATCTAGTGTCGCTAATGGGGAAAAAGAAAAACTATATAACAATAATATATCCTTACAATTCAATATCTTTACTGTATATAGTATACAGGATGTGGTAGTGTAACAACTCTACAGAAATTTGGACTGCAAATAATTTGAGACAAATTCATCACATCATTTTACTTACAAAAACAGAAGGAAAGAGAGAAATGCTGTTCAAAATCGTCACCTCCTTCATCCGAGATGGTTTCAACGACTTGTGCGAACCGTCAAGCAGATCCAATATGTAAGTTTCCAATTCATGTACAGTATACTTAATGTACTTTTCACCAATACAATCGGTAATCTTGCCAACAAAGTTACGGTATGCCGGAATAACTGTCTTCGAAGTCCAGATCCTTAACTCTTCGCGAAGTTCGAGGTTAGGGACATACCATGCTGTCTGTATCTTGTACATATCCTCAAAAGCAATATTGAAACCTCGGCATCTCTCTTTTAGAGTTGCCTTCCCTGTTTTCCCGTCGTCCCTTATAATTATCAAGCTAAGTAGAGAGTTCCACGTGAATCTCTCATAGCTTGTAGCATGCTGCCGGAATTTCACAATATGTTCACGAATCCATTCATCGCCGAAATAACTCCTGACTTCGGAGTTCTTGATCTTCTCGTACATGTAATGGATGTTATTCATCATAAATATATGTTTCAATGAACTGTCTATGTATAGATTGGAGGTGATGTCAAGGTTGGCTTCCAAAATTGATGTCACCGTCTGCAGATGAACAGCCACTGGACAAGAGATAGGCGTCTGCTTCATGTTTTCATTAGAACCCATATCCATATTTACCCCGTCTTTCCCTGCAAGAAGCGAATTGAGGGTATCGCCATACTCTACAAAGCACAGGATGTAGTTCACTACATACTTGGTTAGGGGGTGGATACCACCATTCGCGTAAGGTGTTCTAGAAGCACGAGAGGCGATGTGGTTGCCAAACTCCATAAAGATAGCCTTTGCAGAATCCCCGAGACTCCTCAAAAGATGGCGAAATTCGATCCTAATGGAACAGCCAGCCTCTTCTGGAAATAGAGATTCTACATCTGAAATTAGAGAAGCTACAACCTCGTACATATCGAGTAAGCAATAAAGCCATTCCGGTCGATTTGGTCCAATTGCAACAGCATGGCCAAAGTTCAGCAGGGATAACAGAGAAGCCTTTGAAGCCTCGACAAAGCTAGTGGAACTAATATTTCCAAATTCTCCCATAACTTGGTCGAATAGGCGTTTCTCGCTAGCAAGATAGATCCCAACAACATTCTTTATTGCTCGACACCATTTCCTGATTTTGGAGTTCAAACATTTCCACTCCATTTTCAGCACATCCTCAATGCTGAATTGTTCCACATTCAGAATCGTCAAATACTCGGCCAATTCATCTCTCCAGAACCGAACAAAAGCATGACAAAATTCATGATCATAATGTGAAGCAAACATAATGTTTGCAATGGACGTGATTTTAGGAACGACGTCTGGATGGACCAAATCCATTACATATTCCTCAGTTGCTGTGCTGCTGCTCTCCCTCTGAGACACATCCTCTTGCATCGAATCGCCCTCGTTCGAAACAATCGATTCCTCGTATACACAAGTGTGATCTTGCTCAAAATTTTGTTTACTCTGAGCAAGAATATGGACCAGTTCGTCTTGGAGCCTTGTCATTGCAATCTGCAATGCACATTGAGCTCGATCCAAAAGGTCCCTTTCCCAAGTTTTTTTCGAGGGATAACTTTCTAAAGTTTCTATCAACCTCCGAACCTCATCAACAGCCTGCAGATATTCTGAAACTATCGCGGGACTGGAATTCCAAATCCTCAAGTGATTTGAATGCAATCCCGCGATCTTTTCCTGAGCTGACCGGAGCCTATTCTCAAACTCTTTAGTCTTCTCGACCTCATTCTCACCGACTGCGGTCATCGTGGACAAGTGAACATCAAGATCTGCCAGAAGTCTTCTCACTTCGTCACTGAAGTTCAAGCTCTTAGTAGCCCTAAGCGCCTTCACCACGTGATAGGCTGCAGCAATCACGTGTTCTTCCGCATCGCCCATTTTCAACAATATTCTCAAACGACCCAACAAAAATTGTAGAACGAGAACGCCTCTTTTGTCGGATGATAGCAAAACACTCTGATTTTACTTTCAATCAGTACTAGCTTGATGCTGAAACACGTGAATAAGAAGACCAAAAAGACTCCTAAAATTTCTAATCTAAACCCTAAATCTCACTCAAATTTTGAAGGAACTAACAGCATCCTAATTTCAACAAGATCAAAGAATAAAATTAAGTTCTGGGTTTCTTCCTCTTGAACCCTTTTTTGTTCATCATACTACACACTAATCAAATTAAACACAAACTGAGATTTCCATTGAAATTTCAAAACACAAAATCTAACAATCATCTAATCACAACGCTAGTACGATTACAGAAATTAAATAAGAGGATTAATAGATACAGCTTTAAACCTCAAGAATTTGACGTGTTTCTTGGACTTGCATAAATTAAAACGATAAAACATAAAAATCAGCAACTGGGACTCAGATAAAGGCCAAGAACTTAAAGGGATAAAGAAAAATTAAACGCGTTTTACTGGAAAATGAGTTTTTTCTAACAAATGGGACAAAAGAAAATTCAGACATCAAATGCATGTTTTAACATAAAAAGCTTTTTCTTCGCAACTACTTGATGCGAATTGTTAATTGTTAGTGGGAGACTGAAAATAGTTATAAATGACTCTTTCTTTTTATATTATACTATTATTATATTATTATTATTATATACCATCGTCACCATCATCTTACTTTTAGACTCTTGACCGGCAAGCCGCAAGCTTATTATCTTACTTTGACTCTTGACTGGCAAGCAAAGTTCTTGTCCACCAAGTTTGGTTGTGTATTGAAGGCTGAAGATGTTGTACGAATGATTGTCATGTCGGTTTAATAAGGATGTCTATTTGGGTGAAACGAAAATAAATTTAAAGAAAATAGAATTGTGAACTTATTTTTCAGGAATTGAAAGTTTAATATGTTTAATTGATTTAGTTTTTTAAGTGAAAAAGTAGAGAATTTTTCAAATTTAGTTATTTATTTGACATTATTTTCAATAAATACAATTATTATTAATTACTACTATTAATCTACATTATACTTAAATATTTTTTAGTAACACCTTAAGGATTGTTCGGCGGCATCCGAGTCAGATTTTTTTTTATTTTTTTGTATTTTTTAGGTAAGATGTGTGGTTAAAAATTGAAGAGAGAAAATGTGTATGGTTAAAAGTAGTTTAGAAAATTGTGTTGTTTATAAATTTGTTTATATATTGTAATCATTGGGTAAAAGAACGGTATGTTAAGCATGTGTTCGATAAATAAAAAATTTTGGTTTAGAAACCAATTTATAAACCACACAATTTCTTAAATTACTTTTTAATTGCACACATTTTTACTCTCCAATTTTCAACAACTGTTTTTTACCTCAAAATCATAAATAAACGAGTTTATAAATCAAGCGGTGTTAATAATACCTTTAATACTTAGGCCGTGTGTAGATTTATAAATAGAATTTTGTTGTTTTCGAGATAAATATGTGGTTAAAAAGTATTTTGAAAAAATTCACCTTGCAAAATGAACACTTAAATGTAGGATCTCCAGTATTCATGTACTCTGAACATTCAAACAATAGATGAAAAAGTTAAAAATAGAGATCATGCATATAAAAGATAAAATTCAATATTTGGACCATTGACAATGAAAAACAACATGTATAATAATAATAAAAAAAAAAAAAAATTGCGAGGTTGACAAAGATATTGCATCAAATTTATGATATTTTAGGTTTTCAATATTTATACAACGTAATTATTTTCTGATTGAAATTATAATTTAATATTGATCATCTCAATTTTTAGTTAAGTAAATTGGGAGACAATTTATATATTATTGTGAAAAAATATCATAAAATTTGAATTAAAATATAGCAAAGAATATCTTGGTATGGTTAATTACTTTTTGAAATTTTAAAATTAACAGTTAGGACAAAAATCATTAATAACTATATCATTTCAAACAATATAGATAAATTTGTTAACCGTTAATGTTAAAAAATGTGATATGAGAATTTTTGGAATAAAAAATTAATTAAGAATTAAATTTAATTGTCATTGAAATAATTTTGATAAATAATGCAACGTAAGAAAGAACTTTAATATGTATATGTAATAAATAACTTAAAAATAGGATTTAGTTATAAAATTTTCAATACAACGTGATTTATAAAAATATGAATGTGTATAAATTTTAGATATAATTTTAATTGAGAATTTGACATTGGATTTGTATGACTGAACCAAATATTTATCCATAAAATTAAGACCAATAAAATATCACAATTATTATAAGAAATTAATTACGTACTAAATGTAATTATCTATAAAAAAATTTAATAATTTAATAATACGCTATAAAAAAGAGCTCCAATTTTTAGATGTACTAAATAACTAAAAATAAGATTACTTATAAAAAAAAAAAAAAAACTATATGTATGATGTGATTTATAATTTAATACTCCCTTCGTCCCATAAAGATAGTCCTCTACTCATTTTCACAGAGATTAAGGACAAAATGGAATATAAAATATAAATTTCACTCTTAAAAAATAAAGTAGACTATCTTTTTGAGACGGAAAAAAAAAACAGTGGACTATCTTTGTAGGACAGAGAGAGTATTATCTAGTAATAAAATTTCAACATAATTTTTAATTGAAAATTTTACTTTGGATTTGTATGAATGAATACAAATATTTATTTGTAAGATTGAAAACGTTAGAAGAACACATTTTTTTTTTATGAAAAGAGAGGTTTTGACACAAAAAAGTCAAACATAAATAAGTAAAACCAAACAAATTATCGTTCTTATATCATAAAAAAAAAAAAAAAAAAAAACTTCTCGGTAAAAGCAAATTTAAAAAATAATAATAATTCTAGTTTCTTATTTTTATTATTTTTTATACAATGTGATATACAATTTCATCAAATATATATACTGACCCATGAATAATATGTTTTTTCTTCACTCAACGGCCGAAACCATTAACATATCTATCAAACCCAAAACTATTCTAAATAGCCCAACATTAGTTAACACATTATAACCACAACAGATAAATTTAGAACATAATATAAATAGACTATTAACAAATCCTCTTATTAGTCTAAAATAATTTTGCATTCTATATTGTTTTCGAAGCTTTCTCTACAATATTATTGTTTTAATATTTTTTCTTTTTTGTTTGAAACCAAAATCTATGTTCAACGACTCAAAATATCATAGGTCTTGAAGAAAAGAGTAGTGTCAATCATTTTTACTTTTTCAAAAAATAATTTACTATTTTTTATTTTCAACTGGTTTGTAATATTAATAACTAATAAGTATTACCACCGCACCAGAAATTTTGAATCATAAAACGTGATAAATAGAAGGTGGAGTGGAGTGATCATGTTAAACAATACACATTTTTTCAAAGAAATAACCCTTTAATTGAATCTTTTATTATTGTATATATCTTCATAATAATTATATATAACAGAAATGAAAGAGATTGTATATAGGGAAATGGAAAAAAAAAAGGATTAGAAAACAAAAATGAATCAACAGATTTTGAAAAATGGGAAAAAAATGAAACAAATTCTGAAAAAGCGAAAAAGGAAAAAAAAAATAACTGGCTTTCCAGTGTAATTAGGCGGCGGGAAATAGAAGTCATGTAAACACAATAAATATTGAAGGCTGTAAGTAGACATCAGCGATTTTGAAAATAATAAATAAATATTGAAGGCCCAACTATTTTTGAAGTTGATTTTGAAGTTGATTATTGGATATAAGTAGTGTGAATATGATAAATATTGAAGTCCCCAAAAATTGAAAAAATAAATAAATAAAATCTGCATATAGTACAAGAGTTTTGGAGGGAAACAGTGAAGTTGACTGTGGTTGACTCAGCTACTTTTATATAATAATATATAGATTTGAAAAATTGTGTTTTTTATAAATTGATTTATAAATAACAATGATTGCGTTAAAGAATATATGCTTATATCAAACACATTTTTAATTTATTTTTCATTAAATGCAACTATTATTAATCATTACTATTAATATAAAATACATTTACCGTCCGTTTAGTTAGCGTGTTCAAAATCAATTTATTTCCGCAAATCATTTTTTAATCACAAAAATTTCTCAAAATCACTTTTCAACAATATATTTTACAGCAAAAGCATAATATTCTTTGTTTATAAATAATTTTTTTTCACACAACAAATATTTAACTATTTTTCTATGTTGTCAATAACACATTTAAATTCTTATTTAAATCATTAATTAATTCATAAAAAAAGAAAGTTAATTCTTTAAATTATATTCTGATTAAGAATATAAAATAAATAATTTTAAATTTCTTTATGAAAAACGAAAAATCAAGACTAACTTTTTTAAACTTAAATAATATTAAAAAAATTCTCGTTGTCATGTTCATAAATTAATTTGGTTTGTCTATTCACAAATTTTTCATTTTTTTCTTGCAACTTATCATAATATTTTATAAATTAGTTTTTTATTTAGTTCATATTTTATGATATTACTAGTGAGACGTGCGTACAAGGGATCGAAAATCATATAATAAGAAACTTCTATTTTAAATCAAAGTCAAATATGTCAGATATACATACATGTTAAAAGTAGAATGCAAAAGAAAATAAATAAATAAATACAAAATAATTAATTGGGAAAAAAAAGGGGGGCTCAATTGGTTAAAATGGCTTAGACAGCTCAATTGGCTTCAGCCTTCGAATGGCTCAAATTGAGTTCAATTGGCTTATGAATAGTTGATTGAAAATCACGTCTTTGTAGAGGTGGCAATGGGCCGAGCCGAGCCGGTTCGACCCTTGGCTCGTTACGCTCCGCTCGTCAAATGGACGAGCAAAGCCACGAGTTCATGTTAAACGAGCCGAGTCTATTCTCGACTCGTTTGACTAAGGTCGTGGGACGAGCCGAGCTTTGGCTCATCGGCTTGTTGTTTTCTTTTTTTTTCCTTCATTTTTTTTTTCCTTCCATTACGACTTACGTTAAGGTAAAATACTTCTTGAATATTAATATAATGATATGATATATTATATATAAATTTATAATTAGTTGTGTAACAAAAAAATTAATAAGTAATATTAGTGAATGAAAGGTGAAATGATGAATTATAACGTAAAAATTTGTTCAAATTTTCAATTATAATTTGAAAAGACAAGAACTAAAATTGAGTAAATAAATTAAAATTTAAAAACTTAAAAGTTTAAAAATTAAAACCCTCCTCCTTTTTTAGGGCTTGAGACCAGATATTAAATTGAATAATTGAATTTTCTAGTATGCAGAGTTAAACTCGTACCCGAACAACTTGTTACGTGTACAATTTTTGTTTTTAAATCAAAATTTTATTTTATATAAAGAAATTAAAATTTTAAAGTTAAATATCATTTACCTGACTGCATTCAATTTCGGCATACTTATTTTGTATCCGAAAATAAACATCTTACCAATTTTGGACACACATTAACGCTTCTCAAATATATTCTTTGAGTCGACTCCTAACTTCTGACAAAATCCTTTTACCTGCACTAAATCAAAATTGTATTTTATATAAAGAAATTAAAAGTTTAAAGTTAAATATCATTTACCTGATTGCATGCAATTTCGGCATACTTATTTTGTATGCGAAAATAAGCATCTTGCCAATCTCGAGCACACCTTAACGCTTCCCAAATATCTTCTTTGAGTCAACTCCTGACTTCTTAAAAAATCTTTTTACTTGCACTAAAATCAGACTCCGAAGCTACCATGCTAATCGGAGATGTTAGTAAATCTTTGCTATGAAGAAAACAATCGGATATCTTCGTTAGTTTGTTAGCCAATATTGAAGTAAATCAAATTCTAAAGAATTAGCAGGCTCCATATTTTTTAAGTAAATCTTATTGAAAATAATTTTTCAATTCTTCAGGTATAACAAGTGGACCTGATTCGTTACAACTAGGAGACATACTGTAAGAAGAAGTTCCTTGTGTTCAACTTCTTTCTTCCATTAGATCTAATAATTCTACTTCGTCGTCTTCAAATGTAGTGGCACATGATGGTGCAGATTTTGTATGACTAACATTAGCTCCTAATCGTGCTGCATATACGTTATATATGCTTACCAACGTAGTTTCTAAATTATTACAAGTAAGAGATTTCCAAAATCAACGAGTTATTGATTTTTTAAACAAGAAGTTTCGTACTCTTTAAATTGTAATGTGAGTCCATTATACATACTAAGGAAAATAACATAGGAAAATATTCTCAATATTTTCTAAATTCATTTCCATAGTAATTATCATATCAACAAAAAATGTGTCATTTTTATATTTATAAAAAATCCTTGCAATAACATAAAGACGTTCAAGAACTCTAAATCTAGTTGGGTAATATACCCCAGATAATATGTTGATTGAATCGTAAAAACTTGTCAAAAATCTTTTGACTTTAAAAGCAGCTTCGCAATCTGATTTTATTAACAGAGGATCATTTTCATTCCTAAGTGTTCTACTGTTATAATACTCGGTTATTATGTATTCATAACCTTCACAAGATTAAGTAACAAATATGTAGAGTTCCACCTATAGCCTACTTCGGTGACACATTTCTTAGCGTCTAAATCGTATTGTGAACACATTTCTTCAAAGTATTGTTTTTTACTCGGTGATATAGTTATGTGCACTAATGTATCTCTAATTCTATCAATTTGATCTTTAATATGTTTCATTCTATCTTGAACAATTAAATATAAAATATGATAAACACATCTAACATGAAATAAAAAATCACCAAATTTCGGATTAAGAATTCTACATAACTTATCTATTACAGATTTATTTATACCAGCATTATCGAAAGTAAATAATCGAATTTTACTTTCTAAATCATATTCTCTAATAATTTGCAGTATAGCATTAAATATGTCAATTGCGTTATGAGGAAATTCTATAATTTAAAAGGCGATAATTTTTTATGTATAACCCAGTGTTCTAAAAGGTGGGGAAATGCGCCGCTTAAGCGCGAATAAGCGCAATGCGTCTCCCAAATGCGGCGCTAAGACTGATGGGCAATAAAATGTGTTTTTAAACTAAAAAATCGGTGAAAAACCGGTTCAAACCGATGTAGAACCGATTCAGACCCGTAAAACAGGTCAAAACACGGTTCAGACCCGTAAAAAACCAGTCAAAAAATTATTTTACTTTTCAAAATAATTAATTAAATAAAAATTATTTAATTAACTAACTGAAAAAAAAAAAAAATCCAAGTCAGGCTCCCATTTTGATTTAAGTGTCAACCAATTGATTTGTGTTGGAAGAGCAAGCATGCCAAGTATTTATAGGCAGCAATAGTTAACTATTAGGCATTCCTATCCGATGTGGAATTGCTGTAAGTTTGTAACTTTCATTTGTCTTTTATTTCTCTTCTTTTATTTTCTGTTTGATTAAAAAACACAAGTTGGCAGGTAGCTCAACTGGATGGCGCGCCCTAAGCTAATCCCTGTGTCCAGGGTTAGAGTCCAAGATTAGGCATTTCACATTTTTACTTTTTTTTTGTGTTATTTAATATTTATTTGTATATTGCTTTTCCTTTTTTTTTAAAAAAAAAATCCCTTTATTTTAAAATTATTTTTTCTTTACATTCTCTTTTATCTATTCAAATCTCCAACTATATAAAATAATCTAATTAGTAATTGTGAAATTTAACAGTTTTTAATATTCTAATAATTAAAAAAAAAATCTATTTAATGTCTTAAAATAATTAAAATAATATTAATAATGCGTAACGCATTATGACACCTATTATTCGCATTGGTATGCCTAAACTTATAATTCTTGATTCTCGACCTCGCCGCTTCGCAACGCATTAAGCCTTTTAGAACATTGAAGTGGATCAATGTAGATATAACTTTTTTTATTAATATCTTCGCAAAGATCGGAAATGAAAGAAATAACACTACCATATTTATTTATATCGATTGTTAATTGCTTCTTAGTTTTAATAAAATATTCTATAGAATCAGAACGCAGAGTTTTTCGACTAATACCAACGTACTTGGGTTGAAAAGAACGTTTGATGTAGGTAACAAAGTGTTCGTTGTTCACTATGCTTAGTGGCAACTCCGCTCCCGCAAAGAACTGAACCATGTTGTTCGATTCTCTTATTCGAAATACATCCAATTTGAAAGTACTATAGATCCATCCTCAGAACCACTAGTGGATGAACCAAATTGTAGTTGACTTTGATTTGATTCAACAAACCCTGCTTGGTCACACAGTTGCGCGAAATTAACGGTTGAGGTGTGTAGTACCGATGCCTTTTTCCATGCCAATTGTTGTGCACACTATTTCCATACTGCTTTTTAAACTCTTGAATTCCGTAGTTGTTTTCCGAGTTACGACCAATTTAAAGTGATCTCAAAACTTTGCAGCTTTCTTCTTACCTTTTCCAGCTTTTCGCTTCCCTCTTGCATCAGGAATAGCGGGATCATTTTCTAAGATTTGAACATCCACATCTCTTAAACATCGTCTAAATCGATTCGTTGATTTAATGCATCTACTTCAATATTATCAAGAATTGGTATGTCGTTGAGATGTTGAGACCGTCAAATTCATCGTTGAACTGAGAGTGAGACTGTGGTGTTGAGTCATCATGCTCCCCAAATCCTGGTGGACCATCGAACAATTCATTAATAAATTCTCGACAGCTGGGATCCATTCTTTTGTATGTTGAAAATTTGAAATGGAAAATGAAATGTGTGTAATAGTAGTGTAGTAGGTGATAAGAATATTGAAAATTGTGTGTATGACTGTATAAATAATAAATGGTTAGAATTGAGAGATGTAATGAAAAATTGAGAGATTGTAATGAAATGTAAATTTATGTAATGAAAATTAGAGAGATTGAACTATGTAAGTAATAATTGTATAGTTTTAGTAGACAGCTTGGCCTAAGAATTAGAAAGTAGAAGAGATTAGAGATTTTGGTGTGAGTGGAATTGAAGTTGAAGCCTGAATGGGGTATTTATAGGGGGGGGGGGGAAATTAAGCTTGAGTTCGGTAGCAGCAAAATGGTGGTAGATGGGAAGTCAAAAGTAGATCTCAGTCTGACACTAACTCTGAACCCCTACTGTGAAAAAAATGAAACCTGCAAATTTGCAATTGATTCTATCATGGTTTTTGTACATAAGCAAAAAAAAAGGTTTCCGAACAGATGCTAAATTTTTAGACCGTTGGGGACCCCCATCGGTCTAAAACGAAAAACAATCACACAACTTTGAAATGTGACCATTGGGGCCCCAACAGTCACATTTCTTATTTATTTTTTCTTTTTCTTATTTTCACGGCTCGTTGGCTCGTTGGGCTTGTGGGCAACGAGCTACGAACCTGACTCGTGGCGCGTGTCCACGAGCCGCTCGTTGGACCATGGAGAGTGATTGGCTCGCCGATCGGCTCGCCAAATTTGCGAGCAAAGCCAACAAATAAACGAGGTCTGTTTGTCACCTCTATCTCTTTTAATATATAGGAAATATTACTCTTTAGAAAGTTATTTTTCTTTATCAAACTGACATTTTAAATAATTGTCTAATTTATTTTTAAAAAAACAATTAGATTTTTCAATAAAATATTAATTTATTAAAAATTGCAGTCAATTTTCAATTTAAAATTTTCATTTAACAATATCAAAACTTCAACTACTTTAAAAAATAGTATTAATACTTCAAAAAATTATGCCTATTGTTATAAATTATTATGAAATTATTAAGAAATCCCTTACCTAACTTCTACCTAATTTATATTGTAAATAATTATTAAGAATGACTTTATATCCCTATAAATAGAGGCATTCATTGTTGTATTTTACACACTTGAATGGAATGAAGAAATTCTCTCAATCTCTTTCTCTCTAAGCTCTCCATCTCTTTCTCTCTATTTCTTATTAGATTTCGATAGTTTTACAACATGTTATCAGCACGAGTCTCTAACCTATTGAGTAATATGACGGGAGTATGCTCTACAGTTGCATCTAAATGATGAACCTCTGTATTAGAAACCAGATTATTATTAATCAACATTTCATTTTTCCAAATCTAGTGTTTTTGGTGTTAGAAAACAAATTATATCTCGAAGATATGAAAATATTGAATCTGCCTACGAGTTTTCATCATCCATGGACGAGTTTGCCATAAAAAATTTTTCTTGCACTAATAAATGGATGAGGCCACTAGACCACTAACTTAGTGGTAGCAGGTATATATATATTAATTAGTTTAATTATGGATGATTACTAATCATTAAGTAGAATATATATTCTTAATCTATTGACACTAATATGGAATCAATTAGATAAAATAAAAAATTTAAATAAAGTATAAGTAATATAATCATTGTCATACCGTGATGGATTGAGTTATTATGGACTGGATTTATACCTTAACTGAATATGACTCATTATCGTAACGGATTGGACTATTATGAACACCTTGACTGGATTTGAAGATATGACTCGATCACTTATGAAAGGTAATTATTTCATTATATTGACACCGCCTATATGGTCGGTTTATCAATTTAATATATGGAATACTTTACATATATTCATATTTTATATTATTTCAGAAACACTTCAGTTGTTGGTTAATTCTAACATATTAGAGGTTGTTGTCAACATATATATGTGGTGGTATAACCCCAGTATTATTATTGTTAATATATATACAATATTATTATTATTTGATATTTCATCAAATGATACCAGAAGTTATCATTACCAAAAAGTTGGTGAATGTTGATAAAAATATTTTATCAAACGGTACCAGAAGTTACCATTATCTGTATTGAAAAGATGGATAAAAATGAATTATCCAACAAGAGAATGTTGATGTATGATAAAATAATATCACATGATAGCACGGATATGGCTAATGTGAAAATAATCTCATCAGTATTATGAGATGAATATTAGATGATAAGTATTTGGAAAAGTTCTTGCACGAGCACTTATATATTCCAGAAGAAGTACATATTTACTCCAGAAGAAGTAAAAATTATCATCTAAACATACTGAAATGATATTATTATTATTGCTCATGAAGAAGCATAAACAAGTCATACATGCAAAATACAAAAGAGGGAAACATTTATGATCCTCAAAATTAGATATGTGTTTCAGGAGTAGCCGTATCCTACCACCTCTGATCTTTTGAGGAAATAAAGAAACATTCAAAGAGGTGTGTTTCAAGAGTAAGAATACTCCATACTCTACCACCTTAAATCTTTGAGGTACATAAGATTAAACATTGATAAAATCCTAGAAATTTAAGGTGTGTTTCAAGAGTAAGAATACCCCATACTCTACCACTCACAAGATTTTGAGATTCACAAGGATAAATTTACATTAACCAGACTCCATTTTCTCTTGATTCCCCTTCCTTGCGACCAATCTATCTTAAATCCTGCTGGATCTTGTATTGGTATATATGATTGCAACTTATCCAGCTGTTCCTCGATAGTAGGAGCAGAAATAAGGATTCTCCTAGAAAATGGAGAGATGAATCCCTGTTCCACAGCATAATCAAGAAATGTTAACAAACCATCGAAGAAATTGTTAATATTTAAAAGCTCAATAGGCTTGGTATGGAGATCTAATTGAGCCCATGAGGTAATATTAAAGATTTTCTTTAAAGTACCAAAACCTCCGGACAGGGTTATGAAGGCATCAGAACCATATAACATGCAAGTTATGCGTTCATGGATAGATAACGTCTGTACTTCATGCCCTCGTGTTTTGCCTGCAATATCTGCTAAAGGAACGGGTATAACACCTATCACTCTTGATTTCTCGGCTTGAGCGGATTGTGAAACACAACCCATCAATCTACTGCTACCCCCTCCATATACTAGATTGATACATTTCTCTCCCAACTTCTTTCCTAAATCCACCGCTGCTTCTAGATACCCAAAACATTTCCCTACTTTTGATCCACAAAATACACAGATAATTTTGATCTGTTGAAATTTTGGTCCTTCCATCTTTGAGAGTATAAGGAAGGAAAAACTTATGAGAAAATGATATTTTGGGATGCATGAAACTGTAAAAATCATTGGTTTTTTAAACTTGAAAAACTTCACTATTTACTGCTCGTCTTTTGAAAAAGTGAAAACCTACTTCTGACTAAATTACACTACTTTTGATAAAGCTTACCTTTCGGTGATTTTTCAATACGCTTTATCAATACTCGAAAAATGAAACATGAAAATATTTTATAAATATATGTGCAAATATATACACAAAATATACTGATTTACCTTGTATCAATGTTGAATAGTCAAAACATCATTGTTTATAACAGCCTGGCAAACAAGATCTTTTGCTATTATATTTTTGAGACTATAACGGTCTTTATCGCTGATAAATTTTGTCCATAAAGATAGTAGCTCACGCTGCACATACCCACTAAGGTGCGTCTCAAGAGTCAATTGAATATTATCCAATGACTCATTACTCAGTTCACCCTTAATGAAGTCTATCTTATCATCTCGATTTTTGGATAAATAACCTATTGATTTACAACGGGTATCACATGTCCATCTAGCATATTTGTAACAACTATTTAATCTTTTTGCTCTTCGCTTCTTTGCAAAAGTACTGTTACCTAATCCAGGCTTGTGCTTAGAAAATGAATCTGGTAATTCACCAGCTAAACGAACTTTTGCTTCAATCAACCAACGAACATCTTCTGCATTGCCTTGATCTATCAGCATCCTCAATCTTTCAAGTCGAACTTGGTAAATCTTTTTCAAAACATTTACCGGAAGATTAGAATAATATTTGATAATATAACATCCATTTTTTTATGGATCTCATCTCTTCCCAAACGATCTACTTAAATGCATTATTTAAACGCGTAAAGGAGCGCTCCGCGTGATATCGATTCCATCAAGAAATAATTGAATAGATTATAGAAAAGGTGGGAACAATGAGATAATGCGTCATTACCTTTTTCGATATAAGGGAAGATTTGGCGACAATATTGAGAACATGAGATATTTTCTTGGATATTGTACCTGATTTTTTCAGTACACTAATAAAGGTATACTGATTTGAACTATACAGAAATACGTACTGATGAAATGAATACTATATTGAACCAGAAGTTCATACATATGTACAAGTGAAATATCTTTCTGAACCAGAAGTTCTATAATGATTGGTTAGATTCCAATTCAATAATGAGATTTATTGAGAATGAAAAATGGCATTCATTAAAGAACCAGAAGATTGTTCAGGTTAACAAGTTATCAATGCTGCTTGTTCTCAAAGACAAATTAATTATCTCACTAAGAAAATGAATGACTGATTATTTGCTCAAGTAATGATATTACGAACAAAGTGATAAATGCTAGCATTAATATATCTTAAAGTCATTAATGATTTTACGAATTAATTGAGATAATAGAATATTATATTGCTAATGGTTTAGCAGATTAAAAGCCTCAAGTTATTTGCTATGAGAACAATTTGAATATAAATATTTCTCATGCAACAACATTTTACATACAAACATGTCAATAAGATGAAATAAAGATTAGCTTGTAATGCTTTATGATTTCTAAAAAATACGATATCTATATACACTCCAACAATACGCACTTGATATATGATTGTGATTATATCCATAATTATGAATGACATGTGTTGCGGCATTGTTAGCCGACTGATATAATACAAGTTTCTTGAATATTATGGGGAAATTAAATAATAACACGCATGAAGCGTGATCAAGCTTAAAGCATAATTATACCTGAAACATAATAACAATCGATTTCAAAAACAAATATCTCTTAATTGAGATGATCCCTTTGAAGCTAAATACTCATAGTGAGTAAAATGGACATAGTTAAATGATAAGAGATTCAGGCCTGATGATAAAAAATACAAAGAGATCTCTCTATGTTTTATTTATATTGACATGAAATGAAATCGATAAATAAGTCGACTGCACATAACCCTTTTATGAAAATGAGGTTTTTGAAATTAAAATAATTTGGTCAAATATAAAAAATCCCAATGTAGGGATTATTGTTATAGGACCTGAAGTCCAAAACACTTAAATGTGTAATGTCAATAGTTATTTGTACAAATGAAAAAAAATTACACAGTCGTAAAATACGACTCGTTGAGCGCAAAATTTTTCAAAGAATTGGCATGACATATAGTGGATGTGACTATAATCTAGATCACTAGTTTGAACTCTTTGATATACCAATGAGTGAGATCAAAAAGTGTGATTCTCATCTCGGTACTTTGGGAGTTTTCTTTGATGTAGCAGTTGATCGCGGTACGTTGGGATTTCAAGCGAAATGATTATAGATTATATGTCAAAATTGATATCTATTTCAATGATTGATTATACTCCTACAAATTAGAAATTGCAGTTTATAAAGTGTAAGAACATACATGTATAAATCATTGAAAGATTCAATTTGCCCAGAATAATATCATTATAGAATGAAATGTGATTCTTAAAATAAAATCACATGAAAAATGATACATATGACCCCATAATATAATATGTTGAAAATAAAATTGGAGTGTACTATTATTATATTTGAATATTTGGGCATGCAATTGATTTTCAATATGTAAAATTATATTATCCACCGAAAATGAATATTCACCAGAAGTGAATTCTAGATTTTGATAGAAGTGAATCAATTCTAGATTTGCGTAATGCAATCAGTCAACTAACTAAACATTACTTGGTATAGCATGTTCAGTACATCATAAATGAGCTATGACATTATAAATGAGTTATAAAATATTTATAAAAGCTCATCGCAAACAATATGTTTGATGAAATGATTTGAGATTGCATTAATATACTTGTGATATTCCTATGAAGGGAACAAATACGCGCTGCACTCTTTTTCCCTTAGCTGAGGTTTTGTCCCACAGGATTTTCCTAGCAAGGTTTTTAATGAGGCATCAATTATGGCATATCAATGAGAATAATATATTTTTTCCCTTCACTAAGGTTTTGTTCCACAGGGTTTTCCTAGTAAAGGTTTTTAAGACATTGTCACAACTATCTGCAAGTAATAATTCAACAACAAGCTCTCTATTTAAATTGTCCTGGAATGATATCAACAAATGAAGAAAATCATAGACATCTAGAATGATATCAACAAATGAAGAAAATCATAGACATCTTATGAAGAATGTTATGATATCGGCTACACACAAGAAGTTTTTCATATATACATATTCCAGACGAAAGATGATATCATTATTCAAAAGGTTCATGAATACTTGATTGCACACTTCAGGGGGGAATCATGTTGTACTCTTTTTCTTTCGTCTAGGTTTTGTCCTATTAGGTTTTCCTGACAAGGTTTTAACGAGGCAGTGGCTGTACTCTTTTTCCTTTACTCAAGTTTTATTCCACTAGATTTTCTTAGCAATGTTTTAACAAGACAGACAATTGAGCTATTGAACAATAAGTCATTCAAGGGGGAGTGTTATAAATTATTATGAAATTATTAAGAAATCTCTTTCCTGACTTCTACCTAATTTATATTGTAAATAATTATTATGAATGACTTTATATCCCTATAAATAGAGACATTCATTGTTGTATTTTACACACTGGAATGGAATGAAGAAATTCTCTCCATCTCTTTCTCTCTAAGCTCTCCATCTCTTTCTCTCTATTTCTTGTTAGATTTTGATAGTTTTAGAACACCTATGATTCATTTTATATTCACGTGTATGAACTTTTTACAATTTTTACGAAGTCTTGTAGATTATATTCAATGGGTATGGGTATGGCAAAAAATTCCTTTAATATATATCTTTAATTGAATAATAATATTCCTTACAGAAACACTCTTGCCTTGCCTTACATTTTTTTTTACTGGAAAAAAAAAATGGATTTAATTAATATAATTTTTCCAACCTCGGAATAGAAGCCATGATGCATGAGGATTGAAGAGTCGCGGACTGTCACCCAAAAGTTGCTTGGAATTTATAATTAAGAAAGTTAAAACTAGTCAAATTACCCCTTTGTTTGTACAAATTATTTGATTTATAAACTAATTTATTTATAATTTTAAAGTAAAAAGTAATTGTTGAAAATTGAAAAAAAAAAATGTGTGGTTAAAAAGTAATTTAAAAAATTGTATAATTTATAAACTGATTTATAAACAAGTTATTGTCCTCAGTTTAGTAACACTGCGGGAATTTATATATTGATTTATTTATGATTTTAAGATAAAATATATTGTTGAAAATTGAAGAGAGAAAATCTACATAACTAAAAAATAATTTTAAAAATTATGTTATTTATCCGTTTGATAATACTGTTTGATTTATAAACTGGTTTATTTATGATTTTGAGGTAAAAAGTAGTAGTTGAAAATTGAAGAGAGAAAAATATGTGGTTAAAAAATAATTTGAAAAATTATGTGATTTATAAAATGGTGTATAAACCAAAAAAAGTACCATTACCAAACGAAACATAAATCGTTTTATAAACCATTTAGCTAGGAATCAAAACAAGTTCCCATCTTTGCTCCCCTTCTAAAGTGTCATTGCAACAACTAGCTAAATGCTGCGCCTCCGTTTGATAAAATATTTAATTTATAAACTTATTTATTTATGTTTTTAAAATAAAAAGTAACAGTTCAAAATAGGATAGAAAATATATACAATTAAAATATAATTTGAAAAATTGTTTACTATTGACTTACTAAACTGATGCAAAATTGCCCCAACTATTCCTGACTAAAGAAATAGAACAAGGGCAAATTGAAGTTTTTTTAAATGTGATTAAAAATTTATTGAAAAATGTGTAAAATGAGTCCCATTAATTAAAAATGAACTTGACAAAAAAAAAAAAAAAGTTAAATTTCACCGTGAAGAGATTGTCAAGCTCATTGTACAAATAAATTAATTCGACTTTAAAAAATTAAGGGTCGAAGAGTTTCCGAGTATTGAACCAGAGTAAGTAAACTTGTCACAAGGTGGATACAGCCCTACGACCAGCCACTTGACATTGGCTGCAGTGCACTAACAAATGATCAAGAAATTAATGCCATATATTACAAGCATTGATAATAACAAATACTATCAAGATCCTAATAAGCATAGCATTCATCAAGGTTCCTAAAACAAAAACTGCTACTTAAAAGCAGTCGATCATTTAACAAAAACACCGTGCAACTACTCTACTTTAGAGATTTTCATCTTCAATAATTGTTCAATCAGAGATGACGATTCAACTGCATAATCCACAGGAGCAACAGCTCTGATAGTTATCCTCTGCCTTTTCTCGTTGTTGTATTCTTGTAGAGTAACACTAACCCGAAAAAGGTGCGGAGTCCATGTAGCTTCCTTCAATTTCATTTGATAAGAATTTTCTCCATCCTAACAAAAGAAATCAGCAAGATTTCAGACAAAATAATCCAAGTTTGTATAAATTATTAAGGTTGCACA
This sequence comes from Ligustrum vulgare, assembly GCA_963555705.1. NCBI lineage: Eukaryota > Viridiplantae > Streptophyta > Magnoliopsida > Lamiales > Oleaceae > Ligustrum > Ligustrum vulgare. The sequence goes on along the minus strand of OY743168.1, from coordinate 29,942,680 downwards.
ATTTTCACCTGGGATTTTAGCTCGTTAAGTTCGTCTGCAGAGCATCCAATTATTTTCTCTGCTTGTTCATTGAAAGCGGAGAAAAAGGCTTCACCACTAGCATCAGAAACTTTCACTACCAGTATGTATCTGCAACCCGACAAAGAATTAGCTTCTTTAGGACATTTAAGGAAGACATTGGATAAATCAATGATCAGCAACTTCAATTTTTGCAAACCTCAAGCTGCATTCCTCATCGTTCTTTTGACAGCCTTCACACCAATAGCCAGATTCGATAGCATCCGTGACTTTCTTGCTACATGTCTTGCATGCACGATACCACATAGTTTGGTCGGTTTTGATGTAACTTATGTATGCTTTAACACTGAAATATGCAGGCTGCCAAGAAAAAAAGGATAATCTAAAATACAGGCGATAATACTTATAGATTTAGCCTTTAAATTCATGAGAAAATATATACCTTGTCCTCACCCAAAGATGGGTTACTGATGATATGAGATAACGAGACCCTATCAGCGTACATTGATCGAGCTCCACTTGTAGTTGAATGGCTTAAGCCAGAACCAACAGATGCCAAAGAAGTTTCTTTGCCTTCAGAATCATACCTGTATCGATTAACAAATGTTCATATGATTTGCCAGAGATAGATTTGATGATCCATCTGGACAATTTCTTACCAGGATCTCAACTTCTTGGCTTCTGGCAAGTCAGGATTGATTACAATAACACTTTTGCTCAGTGCCGACAACGACAACCCTGAAGAATCAACGTACGTCAGCACATTGATCAGATTACAATACCAACTTTGTTTGTAATAGTAAAATATCTGTAACATATTTTTAGTACCCTGGAAATCTCCAACTTTGAGTGATTTAATTGCAACTACTGGTGACTTATCAGCCATGTCTAACAGTTCTTGTCCTACACTTGTGGCGAGATCATTCCATAGAGACACAACAACAGTCTTCTTCCTGAAATTTACATATCATAGTTTCAACTTACGTTCAAACAAAGTGAATGCAAATCAAAGAGGCATAACACTTACGTCTCATCAGCAATCGTTATGTCACGCTTGGGAATTGTCTCATTATTACTTTTCCGTCGGATACTCATGGTAGTTGATACCTCTCGAACAACACCGACAACATCTATCGTTGACGCCAACACAACACCACACAAAAAAACACAAACATTACATATTGAAGAGCAAGAACTTGTGTAATAAAGGGTTTCAGCAAGGCTGCGTACCAACAAGATCTCTCCCATTGACATATGGACCTAATTCATCAATCGGGGTGAAATTAAATTTTGTTTCTGGAATAAAAGTAGCCTCGCTGCTAGCTTCCTCAACTTCAGAATTTTCATTTAACGTCATTTCATAATCATTTTGCACGGTTTTAAATTGCTTGTTAGCAACTTTTAGAGTTCCCTTTGATATGTAATAGACCTTCCCCAACTGAAATTTATCATAAAACTTCTTTGCAGCATCATTAAACATTGTTGCTTGTATTTGTGTGCCCTGAACCATATGAATAAGTTAAGCAGATCAGGTAATCTGTGTAACTAATAGACGAGACCTAATTCATGTATATTAGTAACATTCACTCACATCTTCATCAGTCAATTCTACATTGAACACACAGCCTTCTCCTCTGGCATTTCTATATGACCGCATATTTCCTTTACCAGTGACACGAACCTTTATAGTCCATATTCCTTGATAAGGATTTAAGGAAACGAGTGGATGAATTCTTCGGGTCATTGCCATTCGCGCAGATGGTGCCATACTGGCATTCATTAATATAACAACATTAACACACAGCTCTCTCAAATCAAATTCAATTGAAGATACAAGAAAATACTTACTTTTGATGTTGCTCGTGAACTATTTGAGCAGCTGATTTGGAAACAATTTCTTGCTTTGGCTTCACAACTTCACTTTCAACATACATTTCCTTCTTTGGCTTCAATTCATCACCACTGTCCTTAGCTTCTGCCACAGCCTTATACTCGGAGTCAAGCACCGAAGAAACAGTCCCAAACTTTGTTACAAATAAGTACCTTCATATTAATATTAACATAGATTAAGACCTACACTTTAAAAAAAAAAAAAAAAATAGATTAAAGAACGTCTTCAAGAAAAAGGGCATGATGATTTTTACTTCTCGTTCTTTGTCGGGATGTCATTTAGAGTGTAATCAAGAATCCGAATAAGACCCAAGTTCTGAATACTCCCAGAGGTGATTAAAGACGATAAAGTAGATTGAAACATGGCCTTGACCTTCTTTTTCCCATCACTCGCAGTAAAACTGCAAATAATCAGCAACTTTATTAACAAAATTAGCACATCCATTGTACGGAAAAGCTAAATTATTTAGAAAGACGATGCAACCCTAAAATTAAAACAAAAGTATAAAACTTAAAATGGTTCTCATAGAGGGATTTCCTATAAATTATTGAATAAACAAAACTGAATCTTGCAAAGTATAATAGAATCAAACTTAGCTAACCCATGTCTCACTCTAGCTACCACTTGATACATACGTACACAAATAAAGGGGGAAAAACATATTGCTGATTCTTTAACATTTTAAGGGTGGAAAACGAGAAAGATAAGAGGAATACGTGAATTTGCTGCCAGTTGGCTTGAGATCCAGTACTTGTACAATTAATTCTGGAAAATCTGAAGATGAATCGGGAGACGGGTTCGCCAATATTGTTGATATCGCATCAGGGCTCGCCATTTCAACAATTTTTTTCTCTTTCTGACAAAAGCAAAAACCCCACTAATTTTTTCGTATAGAAGACACAGAGAGAGAGAGAGAGAGAGAGAGAGAGAGAGAGTTATACAGAGGCGATTAGTGGGGGTTGGGGATTGTATATGCAGGAATTGGGAGGGCGGGGGAAATTATGGAGGGTGTTTTTTAAAAGTATTGGTTTCTAATGGATGGCGGGAATTTTTTTACAGAATGGGGCAATTTTGCCGCGTGTAATTTTGTATCAAAAGGCGCCAGCTTCTTTTCCAAAATAAAAAAGCGCCAGCTTGTATTGGGATTTTGATTTTATTTTAGGCTGCGTTTGGTAGTAAGGGTGAAATTTAGGTGAAAAGAAAATGAATTTCAGGAAATTGAATTCTCTAAAATTTAATTCCTGGAAAATTTAAAATTTAATGTATTTGATTGGTTTAATTTTCTAGATGAAAAAAGTAGAGAACTTTCCAACTTTTGTTATTTGATTGACATTATTTTCCATGAAAAGTAAAGTAAAATTTATCTATTCTAATAAAAAAAAATTCTTTACATTTGTACTTAATAATAATAATGTTAATTTTTATAAAAAAAATAAATCAATTAAAAATAACAAAAAGGATCAAACGTAACGAAAATGTTATAAGATTTTACATGGAAAATAAAACCTCCTCCCCCCAGGAAAATGAATTCATCCAAAACAAAGAAAATACCGAATTTCGAGGCAAGTGTAAAAATGAATTTCATAGAAAACTTAGGAAACAAACAGCGCAAAGTTGGAAAATTACATGGAAAACCATATTTTCCATGGAAAATTTCGCCTATCAAACACACCCTTAGGGTAAATTTTAGGATAAATTACGTAATTATCTAAATGTAACCTCCTGTAATTGAAAAATATCATGTTTTCAAACTATTCATAATATTACTGAATTTCTTATCATAATTTTAGAAAAATGTCAGATTCTCATGAGAGAATGTAATATTTTTTATTGACATCATTAAAGATAAATTCCTTATCTTTAGGATATCTGTTACCATTTCAATTTCTATAGTTTAGAAAAACACCCGATTTGGTGTGAGAGTAAATATTAATGGATAATTATCATTAAATATTGTAATATTTTTTATTTAGGGATTTAAATTAGAAAATTTGTATTTATTAATAATTACTCAACAATCAATGGTTTTCTTCCTACATTATATAGTTTAGTCATCCTTCTTTTTGACTATTAACGACTTCTACCATTTCCCGGTGAATAGCACCAGATTTTCCAGTGATTACATTCTGTAATGTTATGTAATGTGAGTCATGTAATGTTCCATATTACATTCACTTTGTAATAGTTATCGTTTTGTAATATTATGTAATGTGATGTAATTTACGACCACTATTGTGTGTAATATTATTACTATTATTTTTCATCGTGTCGGTTAAAATTTGAAACAGTATTATAGTAATTGTAATGTTGTGTAATTGTATTTTGTGTAACATTACAATCTTTGTAATATTGTGTCGTAATATTTAGTAATGCTTTGTAATGTCTTGTAATGTTCATAAAAAATTAAACAACTTGATGCAATTTCAACCAAAAAGAACCAGAAATTACAACCAAATCAACACTTCAAACAGGGAAATTAACTTCAAAAACTTGCTGTTGAGACCAAGCCCAAAAAGGAGTACAGTGAACCACCAGCGATGGCCTAATGGACCTTGGCCCATGGCTAAAGCTTAGGATATCTCCTTGGGTCAATTGCCACTATACTTGAAATTCATGGAAAAGATGCTGTCAAACAAAAGGAAATTGATTAATCATGAAACAGTAGCTCTTAGTGAGGAATGCAGTGCCATTATCCAAAAGAAGTTGTCACAGAAACTAACAGATCCAGAGAGTTTCTCGATCCCTTGTACTATTGGTACATTTACTTTTGATAATGTATTGTGTGATTTTGGTGCCAGTGTCAATTTAATATCTTTATCTGTGTACAGAAAACTTGGTTTGGGGGAGCCTAAACCAACCAATATCACACTGAAACTGGCCAAGAGATCCATTCAGTACCCGTACAGTATTGTTGAGAACGTGATAGTAAAAGTAGACAAATTCTTCTTTCCAGTTGACTTTGTGATCTTAGACATGGAGGAGGACACTCAGATGCCCCTCGTTTGTGGAAGACCGTTCCTAGCTACTGGAAGAGCCTTAATCGACATTGAAAAGGGAGAAATCATCTTTAGGGTCGAGAAGGAACAAGTTACATACAGCATCAAGCCAAGGCAAGATCTTGAAGTTCTAAATGAAAGCTGCTTCAAGGTGGAGGGAGTGGTCCAGAAACCAGAAGAAAAGACCAAGCAGCGTATTAAGATTGAGGAGGATCTAATCACAAAACATGAGTTCGTAAAGACAAAAGATGGATGGAGGGACAAAAAGGAAGAAAAGCCTAACATCCCTCAGCAATTGGCTAAATATGGGGCTTTGCAGTTAAAGAAAGTGAGAAAACGGATGGATAGCTGCAAGGCTGGAAATTGCAAGATATGCAAGGCTCTGAGATCATCTTTCAAGCCTCCATGATATTGATGTGCTAAAGTCGGGCTTCATACTTAAAACGGAGCGCTTGTTGGGAGGCAACCCAACCTTTCTTCCCTTTTATTTATTATGCTTTCATAATTTATTTATTTATTTGATGAATTTTAGATAAATGCATGATAGGTAACCTGTTTGAGGATTTTACATGTGTGCATGTTAAACCTCTATTGCTTGTTGCACTATTTTTGGCATATTTAGGTATGTTTTTAATTTTACATATTTTTGTTAAACTAGACTTTTAATTGTTATCACACACATTAAACACACTAGTTTAGATCATGAAGTTAATGTTTGGAACATCATTGCATACATCATGATGTGATTAGGGGGTTAAAAACGAGGTAGAAGTTCAAAAATGGGAAAAATTTCAAAGCTGTCGGACAACTGAGCGATCGCTCAGTACAACTCCTGCGCGATCGCGGGAATGAGTTTTTAATTAAAATGTGCTACAAGTTTTGACCACACGATTGCTGGAATTCCTACCACGCGATCGCGTGGTTGAACTGGGACTAGTTCCGGCAGTTTAAAGCCTTTTACTTGATTTTCTCAATCTTAAACATTACAAACTCGTTTTCTCTCCCCAAATCACTCCAAACATGATTTTCATTTATTTGTGTATGCCATCAACACTTCTTTGCATCAACTTCATCGCTTCTTTCACTTCAAAATCAAGCAAACGGTATGAAATTCTTCACTTAAATCAATGTATACTCAAATTTTTGAAATTTTCTTTGAGTTCTGGGATTTTGAAATTGTGAATGGTGAAGAATGGGTTTAGGTTAGATGTTGGAGAATGTGATTCGTGATTTAGTAGGTAAAATTTTTGGGTCAATAAATGTTCCAAATTGTTGCACTTTCTTTGATTTTTGTAATGCACATTAAGTGTTCGATAAAATGCTCCAATGAGATTTTTGTTCAAATTTGAGAGATTCTTCCGAGCATTTATCTTCATGACATGGTTATTATTGAGTATGTATGTTTGGTTCATGAATTAGTACACTACATTGCATGAAAATAATGAAAACCAACATTGCATCAAGGCAGTCCCATTGCAGGCCACTGCACCAGAAAATCAGTTCACGTCACCCACTTCTCCATAATTTTTCATGACCCTATTGAACTCTAAATGACCTGAGTTTTTAATATGGTGTACACCATCCTGTAAACTTTAACATATCAAAATATGGCTCGAAAAATTTTGTGTTTTTCTAGGCGATATCAAGGCTTGAATATGTGTGGTCTACCATTGTTGAAAATTCAAAATTTTGCTTTAACTTTAGTTTGGGGGTGTGGTACTGAACGTCTATTATTTCTTATTGATGTTTATGACTTCTAATGCTAATTATCTCTTATTTGCAAGGAAAACACCAGTCAAAATACGCCAACCCAATTTGAACAATACAAACAAATGGTCGATTCATCCAATGCAGTGCAATAGGAAGTTTCAAAGAAATACATCCTCTACACTTGAGAAGTCCTCGTTCTCTTTTCTTTGTCGTGTTTTACATTGTTGAGTCTTTTTTACAAACATTGAAGACAATGTTCATTTCAAGTTTGGGGGTGAAAATTCATTGCATTCTTCATTCATTTTACATTCATTCGATTTTTTAGGGACAAAAAAAAATTGAAAACTTTGTTGACATGTTTATTGCCTAGGATATAGTATGAATCAATTTTTGTTTAGACTTGAAAATTGGACAACATGAAAGCATGAACTTATTTTTGACCTAATTATGTTTTGCTAGATTCATATTTATTGCGCACACAGCCAGTGTTGGATAATTTCTTGTGTGAGAGATTTTGTTTAATACATTTGGGGCAAAGTTTATGCAATTTGAACTTAGGAATGACTTGAAAATCCCTGAACTTAGATCGTTAGACATCTCATTCTTAAATTAGAACCAATCATGCTAAAAGGCAAGTTTGGGGGTAAAATGGTTGGAATTTGTATGTATTGACGGGTTGGATGTATGTGGTTCTTGGTTTTGCACTTTAGTCATTGCAGTTTGGTCAATTGGTATAAACCATTTCTAGCATAAAAATAGAAAAATGCTGAAGGTCTTATTCTGCTCTTCAAATGCCTTTTTTACTCGAGTAAGTAAGTTCGAGGGGTCTTTCAAACCTGGTGCCCTAAATCCAACTGGCTTGGGAGTCATCGACCTAAAGCTCGTTACAGGGGTCAATTAAAAAGCAAGTACGGAGAGTGGACTTACACATAAGACATTATAACATCTTTAACTTTTCTGTTTAAGCCTTTATGATTCGGGCAAGTACGTCTGAGGGGTTCTTTGAACCTGGTACCCTAAAGCCAACTAGTTTGGGAGTTTCCGATCTGAAAGCCTGCTACAGGGGTCATATAGAAAGCAAGTATGAAAAGTTTTGCACAAAGATGGTAAAAGACAGGGAAAATTAAAAGAAAAAGTCGTCCATCAAAAGAAAAAGTATATATATATATATATATATATATATATATATATATATATATATATATATATAAATGCTTGGTACAAGCTTAGTTGACTGAGCTGTGGTGGCTAAGGTTGTAGAATTGGGGTCTCCTTTCATTTGATTTGTTATACATGCATATTTCTAATTTTGACTACCTCGTGTGGAAAAAGTAAAGAATATTTTTAGAAACCACTATAGATAAAAATCCGGGATGTGAGAGAAAAGCAAAAAGTGGTGATCATCCATGAGCGTTGAAAGGAATTTAATTAGAAATCATAGATTGACCACATGGGATTCGGGGTTGATTATGCATAATGAGCCACACAGTGTTGAGCATATCTTTTGCATAAGTGTGCGTTTGACATTGGCTACTCACACATACACTGGAAACTCTGGCAGGATATAACTAGAAATTATTTTGCATTGTTGTTCATGACTCTTGCTTAAAGTTTAAATTGGTTTGGACTATGGAGGCATGTGGTAAACATGTTGACACAACAAAAATACTTGTTTTCTTATTTCTTTGATTTTTGTAGTTTATTTTTTATTGTTCTAAGACGAACAAAGCGTATTTTATACACTTATCTGTGTGTCTGAATTAGAAGAAATTATTGTCGTTTTAGAATATATGCTCCTTAATTTGTGTTTATTTGTTTACTTTTCAGAAAATGTCTCAATCGAAGAAGAATGAAGCAATTAATAAAAAATGGCAATATTGGATGTTAATTGGAGCTTAATTGAGCAAGTGAGAAATATGTGACGTCAATTGGGAAGGTCCATGGTGCTCTAGCAAACAAATCAGAGGTTGGAGGACCTAATTAAAGGATTTGAGAGCTTAAATGGACAAATCGAGAAGAAGATAAAGTTTGGGGACTAAATTGCAACAATTGAACGTTGAGGATTGAAGGTACAATTAAAAGTCAGGGATCAACTTACACAGCCGAAAAAAGATGGAAGTCGCGATCGCTGGATACATAACACGCGATCGCGAGAAGATGCAAAATTGTAACCCGAGAGTTTAAACGAAGTCCACGCGATTGCTAGGGTTGAAGCCACGCGATCGCGTGCTTATCCGGCTAGGCCGACTGTAGGCTTTTTCTCGCAATTTTCAACAAAATTCTCTCTTTCTTGACCTAGGTTTCTCCAAAACCTATATATACAACACATGAGGCACGAAATCTGGACCTTTGCCTCTCCATAGAATAAGCCACAACAGAGATTTCAACATAAAATTCTTGGAGATTCAAGCATCGCGGAGGGGCGTGAATTGAAGATAATAGAAGAATTGGGACTTGGTGCATGCTTTCCTTTCTTCTTGTTTTCAATGAACATTTTATTTTATTGTTATTGTTCTTTAATCAAGATGTGTAACTAAATTCTATGTTGGGATGAACGATGTAGCCTAGTTAATTATTTTAATTCCATATTCCTTGTTTTAACCCTTCAATACATGTGTTGATTTATTATTATGTTTAATGCGTGAATGAACTGGCCACTCTTTCATGATTTCATGTGTTATTTTCATAATCCGAGAGGCGAGTTAATAACATAGATCTAGGTAATAAATCCGGTAATTGAATGAGAGATAGAGATATACTCTTGTTATTATTGCGGTCGTGTGTGAATTATCGTGTGTAATGCATCTAGATAAGGAATATTCGGACCCGCTATAGAGATACAAGGTTGATTTATTTAGGTAGGATTGACTTAAACTCGAGAGAGGAATCTCAATTTGAATTAGTGAATTCGATCGAACACCTATTTAGAAAATAGAACCGTGAATTGGAATTGATTTAATTGACTAGGTGAACTCGTGAATTTCAACTACTTTACAATCTTATTTGAAAACATAACATTTCTGCAATTTTAAATTCTTTAGTTTAATTTATTAGTTTTAGTTTACAATCAAAAATTCTCTTTTTCTGTTCAAATAAAGTTTAGAAGTGACATATTTTGGTACTTAGTAAACAGTTCTCGTGGGAACAATCACTCGACTCGAAAGTCATTTTATTACTTGATTGCGATATCGTATACTTGCGATTTTACACAACAGAGTTCACGCATCCGCCTGAGGTGGAGATGATTGATAACTCGGAGGATAGCCGTGAATGGAAATTGTTCGTTGACGGGTCCTCGGCCGAAGGAAGATCCGGAGCGGGGATACTACTAATGAGTCCAGAAGGATACAAACTGCACAGTGTGATCCGCTTTGGCTTTAAAGCCTCAAACAACGTTGGAGAGTACGAGGCGCTCTTAGCTGGACTAAGGCTTACGAAAGCTCTAAAGATTAAGTCTGTAGTGGCAAATAGTGACTCGCAGCTTGTTGTAAGCCAGTTTAACGGACACTTTTCTGCAAAAGAGCCGACCATGGTTGCTTACTTGAAGAAAGTGAAAGATTTAGCCGTGCACTTCGGAAAAATGGAGTTACAACATATTCCCAGAACTGAGAATTCCAATGCAGATGCTTTATCTAAACTAGCAAGCAGTAATGATTCCGAGCTCCACAATATGGTTCCACTTGAGCATTTGCCGAATTCTTCCATTGAGCCAGGAACCGAAATATTGGCAATAGAAGAAGAAGGATCTTAGATGAGTCCTATACTGGCATACTTGAAGCATCAAACAATACCAGACGAGCCGGAAGCAACTCGAAGATTGCAAAGATATGCCGCAAAATTTGTACTCTTGGATGATCTGCTTTATAAATGGAGTTACACCTCTCCTCTATTGTGATGTGTTGGGCCGGAGGAAGGACAATATATAATGAAAGAAATCAATGAGGGCATATGTGGCAACCACGCTGGGGCGTTATCGCTGCTCGGAAAGCCCTCCAACAGGGATATTTTTGGCCAACTATGTGAAAGGACTCTCATGACTTCGTTCGAAAGTGCGATAAATGCCAGAGGCATGCGACCATACCGCATCAATCGCATCACAGATTGACTATGGTAACTAGCCCTTGGCCTTTCGCGAAGTGGAGGATTGATATTATTGGTCCTATGCCCAGAGATGCTGGTAACAATTATTTTGCAATAGTGGCAATTGACTACTTCACCAAGTGGGTCGAGACGGAACCCCTGATGAGGATTACCGAGGCCAACACCACCAAGTTCATCTAGAAGAATATTATATGCAGATTTGGAATACCGCACTCGTTGGTTACTGATAATGCAAAACAGTTCAAAAACAGAAGCATTGATGAATTGTGTAACGATTTGGGAATTAAGAAATTATTCTCGTCTCTGCATCATCCACAAGCTAATAGGTAGATAGAAGTCGTGAACAAGACCACAAAAAACACCCTAAAAAGGAAGTTGGAATATAAAAAAGGCGCATGGATAGTTGAACTCTCACAAGCATTATGGGCACTTCGGACCACCTCGCACACTGCCACCGGTGAAATGCTTTTCTCCCTGACATATGGATCCGAGGCGGTATGTCCAATTGAAATTGGGGTGCCTTCTCTTCATCAAATCCATTATGACGAGGCGGAAAACGAAGAAGCACAAATGACAAACTTGGATTTCCTCCTGAAAAAATGGAGTGACTCTCAAATAGTAATGGCCAAGTACCAGGAAAAAAGGTCCGCTAATACCACATAAGAGTAAAGGGTCGGCACTTTAACATTGGGGTACATTTGTGTAATCCTTGGAACACGGATCACCTTCGTCGCTATTATCAATAAAATCAAATTCCTTTTCGATGATTACAATATCTCCACATAATTTTAATGAAAATTTGAAGTGGGTTACGTTGAGGATTGCATCAACTGCTGTTCGGTAAACATAGCGGATATTAAAAATATCTAAATTATTTTGTTTATAGGAGACCACAACTCCATTATACTTGAACTTTGTTAGACAAGGGACTCTTATAAGCCCGTACTACGATCACTGCGTATTGGTTAAACGTATTAACACCATCAGTAGGAGCTTGTCCAAACTAATAAATGTAGGGAAGAAGAATCGCAGGTGTTACGAAGTATAAATCAAATATGTTCAAATGTTTGTCAAAATCAGATCTAACCAGTAAACACGAATGCCTTAAGCTACTTAGATATGAGGGACCATCTTCGTACAATACGTTTAGAAGGCGCTTGCGTTTAGAAGCATTCACACTTAAACAAATGATGTTGCACCAACCAAAAACTTGTGTACACAACTGTTAAACTTAGCAAAATGATCAAAACATTGAGCTAAACAAATCATTACATTTATAATTCAAAGTATTTACAATTCAAAGTGTCATTACATTCACAATTTGAAATTCGAGAAATAAACTAAAAGCTAACTAGCTGCAGCCACACCCTATTGCCACATTCACGGGGGGGGGGGGGGGGGTCTTTGGCAGAATCTTCGCCTGGTACGATCTGGCAGGAGTCAAAGGGAACATCTGTAGGAGGATCTTCCCCTAAATCTTGTGGCCCAGGATATAAGGCCCCGATCTGGGAAATGTCCAAATCTGGGAAAGCCTCTTTTACATCTCCCAAGGCCATCCTAGCCCCAATATTCCCAAAAACCCTCTGCATAGCTTCATACTCAGGGGTCTCTTCAAAAGTATCCTTGAAGTCCTGAACTTCTTTCGACACTTCGGCCCCCAGAACCTCCTTCACCCTGGCTGCAATAGTACATTCCAAGGCCTCAGCAATTCTTGAGTCAATATGTTTCTCTAGGGAGGCATAATCCTCCTCAGCCTTCTTCCTAGCCTCTACCTCCCCTTGTAGCTTAGAGGTGACTTCTGCCACCTCAGCTGCCAGCTTGGCCTTCATGGAGTTTGCTTCTGCTAAGGCTTCAGCTGTGATGGACTAATCACGGTTGGAGTCATCAAGCTTCTTGCACAGAGCCACCACATCTGACTCAGAGGCCTAGAGGTCATGCTTCAGTTTCTCGTTATCTTCCTGGAGGCGCTTCGCGTGAGCCCTCTCCTCTGAGGAAGATTTGCGGGCTATGGACAGCTGAGTTTTAAGATTATTAATCTCCTTCAGCATGTTGTCTGCATGATGGAGTGTAGTCTTAGCATCTTTCCTGTCCCGCTGCGCCTCCTCCACAGAAGATTCCACCTCATCAATAAGGGCCAGTGCTCTAGCATTCATAGCTTTGGCAACAAGTAACTTTCGGGATGGAGTGGCACTGGAAGAGAAGGCAGACCAGCATTATGTCCAAAATTGCTCGGTGACTGATAAACGTATTTTATACACTTATTTGTATGTCTAAATTAGGATTAATTATTTTCGTTTGAGAATATTTGCTATTTAATTTATGTTTATTTGTTTACTTTTCAGAAAATGTCCCAATTGAAGAAGAATGAAGCAATTAATGGAAAAATGACACGATTGGACGTTAATTGGAGCTAAATTGGACAAGTGAGGAGTTTGTGACAACAACCGGGAAACATGCGTGGTACCAAAGTGAAGAAATCAAAGGTTGGAGGACCTAATTGAATGAATTAAGAGCTTAAATGGGCAAATCGAGAAGAAGATAAAGTTTGGGGACAAAATTGCAATAATTGAAAGTTGAGGATTGAAGGTGCAATTAAAAGTCAGGGGACTAACTTGTACAGCCGAGAAAAGAGCGAAGTCGCGATCGCTGGTTATGTACCTAGCGATCGCGAGATGGTACAAAATCTTAACCCGAGAGTTTTAGGGTCAAGCACGCGATCGCTAGGGTGTTAACCACGCGATCGCGTGGCTTTTCGGCTGGGCCGCAGATCAGATTTTTCTCGCGATTTTTAACAGGCTTTGGGCTTTTTGACCTAGGGTTTCTCCAAAACCTATATATACAATATAAGAGGCACGAGATCTGGACCTTTGCCTCTCTAAAGAACGAGCTACAACTGAGAATTCAACATCAAATCCTTGGATATTCCAACATCGCAGAGGGGCGTGAATTGAAAACAATTGAAGAATTGATGATTGGTGCAATCTTTCCATTCTTTATATTGTTTTTCGATGAACGTTTATTTTTACTGTTTTTGTTATTTCATGATGATGTGTAACTAATTTTAACGTTGGGATGAACAATGTAGCCTAGTTAATTATTTTAATGTCATATTCCTTGTGTTTAACGCTTTGTTGCATGTATTGATTTATTATTGTTCGTAATGCTTGAATTTCTTGATCACCAATTCATGATTTATTGAGTTATTTCCATAATCCGAGTGGTGAGTTAATAATTTAGAACGTGGTAATAAGTCCAGTAATTGAACAAGAGATAGAGATATACTCGTGTTATTATTGCGGTCGTGTGTGAATTCTTATGTGTTATGCATCTAGATAAGGAATATTCAGACCCTCTGTAGAGATACATGGTTGACTTATTTAGGTAGAATTGATTTAAACTCGAGAGAGGAATTTCAAGTTAAATTAGTGAATTCGACCGAATGCATAATTAGGAAATAAAACTTGAATTGGAGTTAATATAATTGGCTATGTGAAATCGAGATTCCCAACTACTTTACAATCGTATTTAAAAACAAAAGCAATTTCGCAATTTTATTTCTTTAGTTTAATTCTTTAGTTGTAGTTTACAATCTCAAACAAATTCGCCCGTTCAAATAGAGTTAGGAACTAAAATATTTCAGTACTTAATAGTAGTCCTCGTGGGACGATAATCCGGACTCTTAGGTCCACTTTATTACTTCTCACGACCCGTGCACTTGCGGGGATATCTTGCATCGCGAGATATCAGGTGAACAAGTTTTTTGGCGCCGTTGCCGGGGACTGTCAATTAATATCGATACCCATTAGTTCTTATTTTACTTTGAACTTTATTTTGCTTATTTTTATCTTTATTTTCAGTTTTTGTTTTTAATTAGTGTTTTATTTAATTTATGTTAAGAAGGACTAAGTCATTCGATCCAGGGAGTTTCTCTATCCCTTGCACTGTTGGTAATTTCACTTTCGATAATGTATTGTGTGACTTAGGGGCTAGTGTTAACCTAATGCCTTTGTTTGTATACAGGAAACTTGGTTTGGGGGAGCCTAAACCAACAAATATCACACTAAAGCTTGCTAAAAGGTCTATACAGTATCCATATGGGATAGTGGAGAACGTGATTGTGAAAGTGGACAAGTTCTTCTTTCCAGTTGACTTTGTGATCCTTGATATGGAGGAGGACTCTCAGATGCCCCTGATATTTGGAAGACCATTTCTTGCTACAGGGCGAGCTCTCATAGACATCGAAAAAGGGGAAATCATTTTTCGAGTCGAGCATAAACAAGTCAGTTTCAGCATCAAGCCAAGACAGGATCTCGAATGTCTAAAGGAAAGTTGCTTCAAGGTGGAAGGAGTAATTCAGAAACCAGAAGAAAATGAGAAGCAAGGGATTAAGTTGGAGGGGTTTCCAATCACAAAATATGAGTTTGATAAGGTAAAAGATGAAAGAAGAGACAAAAAGGAAGAAAAGCCGAACATCCCTCAACAAACAGTAAAAAGGGAGGCTTTGGAATTCAAGAAAGTGTTAAAACAGGTGGAGATATGCAAAGCAGGAAATTGCAAAGTGTGCAGGGCTTCAAGAGGATCTTTCAAACCTCCATGATTTATATGTGCAAAAGTCAGGCTTAAGACTCAAAACGGAGCACTTGTTGGGAGGCAACCCAACTTTTCTTCCTTTTTACTTATTACTATTTCATTATTTACTTTATTATTGAAATTTTAGATATATGCATGGTAGGAAATTTGTTTAAGTGTTTTGCATGTTTCATGTTAAGAGCACTTGTGCATAATAGTCTATTATTGCATATTTATGTATGTTTTTGATTTTGCATGTTTACATTAGGCTAGGTTTTTATCGTCATTCCAAACTCTCAAACACACTAGTAGATCGTGAAGTTAATACTTGGAAAATCATTTTTATAGATCATGAATTGATTAAGGGACGAAACACGATTTTGAAAATCAAAAAATAGGAAAAGTTTTCATTACTGTCGTAAACTGCGCGATCGCGTGCCACTAGGCTATGGCGATCGCGAGTTTGCATTTAAAAATCAACAGATTTTTAAACCTTAAACCACGCGATCGCGTGGCTATACTGGGACCAAATTCGGCAGTTTAAGTGTTGTTCCTCATGTTTTCAATTTCAAACATTATAGACTCGTTTTCTCTCCCCTAATCACCTCATATTTGATCTTACATTTTGTGTGCATGTCATCAAGACCTAGTTGTATCAATATCATTGCTATTTCCCTCATCCAAATCAATCAAAGGTATGTAATTCTTCACTTGAAACATACTTTACTCAAATTTATGAAATTTTCTTTTAGATTTCGAATAATTGGAATTGTGAATTGTGAAGAAGGGGATTAAGCTAGTTGTTGGAGTTTGTGATTTGTGGTTTAGTAGACAAAAATTTTTTGGGTTCATTCATGCCTCCAACCCTATGCATATCCATTGATTTTTGCAATGCCCATATAGTGTTTGATGAAATGCCACAAAGACATTCTTGTGCTAATTTTAGAGATTCTTCCGAGCATTTATCTTCATGACATGATTATCATTGAGTAAGTGTGTTTAGTTCATGAATTAGTGCACTACATGGCATGAAATCCATTAAAACAACGTTTGCACCATGACAGCCTCATTGCAAGGCCACTGCAGGCCATTGCACCTGAAAATTCATTCACGTCACCAACTTTGCCATAGTTTTACATGACCCTATAGAACTCCAAATGACCTAAATTTTTAATATGTTGTAGACCATGCTGTGAACTTTAACATATCAAAATATGGCTCGGAGAAAGTTGTGTTTTTCTAGGTTATATCAAGGCTTGAATATGTGTGGTCTACCATTGTTGAAAATTAAAAAATTGTGCTTTAACTTTAGTTGGGGGTGTAGTACTGAACTTCCGTTTTTTCTTATTGATGTTTATGACTTCTAATGTTACTTATCACTTATTTGCAAGGTAAACATCAATCAGGACACCTCAAATCAAATCGGGAAAAGCAAGAAAATAGTCGATTCATCCAAAACAGTGCAACAGGAAGTTTCAAAGAAATACATCCTCTAAACTTGGGAAGTTCTCGTTCTCTTTTCTTTGTCTTGTTTTATTTTGTTGAATCTTTTTGACAAACATTGAGGACAATGTTCATTTCAAGTTTGGGGGTGAAAATTCATTGCATTATTCATTCATTTTATATTCATTCATTTTATATTCATTCGATTCTTTAGGGGCTATTTATATATAAAAAAATAAAAAAAAATAAAAAAAAATTGAAAACTTTGTTAACATATTTATTGCCTAGGATATAGTATGAATCAATTTGTGCCTAGGCTTGAAAATTGGACAACATGAAAGCATGAGTTTATTTTGAACTAGTTATGTTTTGCTAGATTCATACTTATTGCGCACATAGCCAGTGTTGAATAATTTCTTGTGTGAGGGATGTTGTTTAATGCATGTGGGGCAAAGTTTTATGCAATTTGAACTTAGGAATGACTCAAAAAGCCCTGAACTTAGATCGTTAGACATCCCACCCCTAAATTAGAACCAATCATGTTAAAAGACAAGTTTGGGGGTAAAATGGTTGGAATTTGTGTGTATTGACGGGTTGGAGGTCTGTGGTTCTTGGTTTTTCACTTTAGTCATTACAGTTTGGTCAACTGGTATAAACCATTTCCAGCATAAAAACAGAAAAATGCTGAAGGTCTTATTCTGCTCTTCAAATGTGTTTTTTTCCGTATGTGTTTTTTGTTTTCCTCTATTGTTTTAAGATACTTTTGTGAATAATTTTATTTTTTGAATAAGTAAATCTTAGTTTATTGATAAAATAATTTGTTTTTTAGGAAAATTTGTGATTTTTGAAATAATTATTTATTTATTAATTGAAACCAATTCGACCTCAGTTGGACCCGAGCGGACCTCTTGATTCGTTGCCTTTTCAGGTTCGAATCAATTTTCAGTTTTCTAAACACGGTGAAAAATACATTAATTCGATTGGAAAGAGAAAAACATATTTTAGGAAAAATATTGACTATCAAAGGCCAAAAGTCGAAAATATGATGAATAACACATTTTCCACGGAAAATTCCATCGTTATCAAACAGGGACGAAATGTTGAATAAATTGATCTGCACAAGAGAATTCTTGTTGTAGAGAAAACAAAAATAAATAAATTATACTTTTGGAAATTTGCTTAAATAATTTTTAAATCAAGTGATCGATAGGTTGGGTTCAGAACTCTCAAATTGGACCAAATAATGGCTATGAATTGCGCATAAATTGTTTCAATTGAATCGACAATAACATAACAAGTAACATAAATTCAAGTTGGTCGATGCACAAGCAAGAAAATCCACGAATGGGGTGGGGTGGGATGGGGGGGGGGGAATGGGAAGAATAGAGCCGATGGGCACTAGATCTGGCACCCACTCGACAAATGTCGAGTGGGTATTGAATATGGGTGGGTAGGCCCTACTGTCCACCCACCCATAGGGGGGAGGGGATTGGGGGTTATGGTTCACAAGTGGGTTTGTTATCAAACCCACTTGTGGGTTTTAGATCATTCCCAATGGGAAGAATACATAATTAAAGTTTTTACAGTACATATTTTTAAAATTAAGAAACTTTAGGTTTTATTTAAAAAATCAAGTCATAATAAATTATATATTTTATCGTTTATGGTCACAAGTCACAGTTGTTTAGGTCACAACTTATTATGATCACAAGTCACAAATCAGGTCATAAGTTTATGGTCACAATTTATTTTATCAGTCACAAATTCCGAATTTCGTTGGTCACATTTTTTCGGTCGCAAATTTCGAGTCAATTGATCACAACTTAACAAATTATGAGTCGCAATTTCTTTATTGATCACAAATCACAAATTTCATTAGTCACAATTTTTGATTAATTTTTTCTCGAATAAAAATCAAAAATTTTTTAGGTCGCAATTTTTACAAATCACTTGTTTTTTTGGTAATAAGTCATAAATTTTATAGGTCACAATTTATAAAATTATTTTGTTGACTCATTTTTTTATCACAAATTATTGATTCAGTTGGTCACAATCTATTTCTTAGTCACAAACCACAAATTTTATATATCACAACAATTAATTGGTCACAACTTATTTTTGGTTCACAATTATATCGCCAACACCCACCCTGTCGCCGTCACAAATAATCAATTAATCGATCACAATTTAATATTAGGTCACAAAATCAAAATACTAAAAGTCAAGACTATTTTCCAATCACAAAATTTATAGATCACAGCTAATTTCTCAATCACAAATAAAAAAAATTTATAGGTCACAATAGATCACAAGTTACAAACATAACCAATTACAACTTGTTTTAGTCGCAAATGAAAAAAATTGTGAGTCATCTCGAATTTTATTTGTAAGAATTTATTTTTTGTCAAAATTCAAAAAACTTTTAGGTCACAACTCATTTAACGGTCACAAAATTAAAATTAAGCGATCACAACTGAAAAAACTCTGGTGACAAATTACTAATTTTACAATTCCCACCTACCCCTACCCCTACCCTTACCCCCAACACCACTCGCTGGCAACAATACCACCACCCACAGTGCCATCACCGTCGCCAAGGCCATCACCACCATCACCATCATCATCACCATCACCATGAGCTCTCCACCTCCATCACAAATCGAATTTTAGCTACGGTTTTATCAAACCCTAGCATAACCTACCGCCCCTTCGATCTCCACAATAAATCGACGATGGTGTGATCGTCACCATCCCCTCAAATAGGAGCAGCCCATGGCGATTGAACAAGCAGCCACGTGAAACGAGCCCACGACTGCCTTTTCCCAACATCACGACAACAATGCAAATAGGCAGTATCGTGTGCTGCTTAGATCTATCACCTGCATCGCAACAAACTTCATCTCCCAAAAAACATGAACACATCCAAATCATATGTTTCAACACTCATGGTTACACCTCATCTCTTTACCTGTTAATTTCGACACCTCCACCACCACTTTCAGCCCTCTTCTTCAATTCACTGGAATACACTGCCAGTTATCAAAACCCCCAACAACGACAACAAAAATACCAACAACACGCACAAATCGCAACTCACACACACCATAACCATCACAATGCAAAGGTGACCCACTGTGTGAGAACAAGTAGTTCTGGGCTCTCTACTGCTATGAGAAGAACGATCAGCGCCATCTGTGATTGGGAGTTGGGTGGACTCTCAAAACATCTCTTAGCTTTAAGGGTTGGGATTGTGTTAGTAGGATATAATAATATGGTTAATAATTGTTTAAAAGTTAATTAAAACCTGAATTGTGAATAAATAAGATGTAAACTTGATTTTTGAATTGAAAAGTTGAAAATCTTGTGTGAGTGTACTTTCCACTTAAAAAAAGGGCCAACCGAACCAATCTCAATGCCCCAGCCCGATGGGCTTCGAGGCAGCTAGTCGCATAAATAACCCCATGTCGTTAACGGATCAGGGGAATGTGTCCCCACTCCGTAACACCCACATTTCCATCACAAAGAAAATCAATTTTTTCACCATTGAACCACAAATGTGACAATATGTCCAAAGTTTAATCTATTACTTGGTAATACCATCTCAGCTATTAAAACAAAAATAGAACATCAAATCAACACAAATACTAAACAGGGTAAAAAGCCAGATTTCAAGTTCCACAATAGGGAGGTGCTTAGAAAAGAGAAGTTCCTTTTCCCTTCTTATCTCCACCAATCTCAAAATGCTTGCATCTCTGCAAAGCCGACGACAATAATGCAATTGTAAGTATCAAGGTAGAGACGTATTCAGAATGAAATACACAAGGATGCGATATTGCAAAGCCAAAGCTGACCTTGATTGGATGCTGAGACACGTGCTTGCAGCCCTGGCATTGCAGCCTCAACACAATCTTCTTAGTCGTTTTTGCCTAGTTTCAAAAACAATAATGAAAAAAATTGTAAAAATGATTACATCCAAAGTTTTAAAATCAATTTTTTGAAGATCTCTCTATTCATCATGACATTTCCCATTTAATTCTTTATATAATCATATCATCCAAGTGATATAATCCCGATGGTAATTTTTATTTCCTTTCTAATGGGTTCATTACCCAAAAGACAATGACATGTAAATGGTCTTTACCTTCTTGTGGAAGACGGGCTTGGTCTGTCCACCGTAACCTGACTGCTTGCGATCATAACGACGCTTCCCCTGAGCAGCTAAGCTATCTTTTCCCTTCTTGTATTGGGTAACTTTGTGCAAGGTGTGCTTTCTGCACTCCTTGGATTTGCAGTAAGTCTTCTTTGTCTTTGGAACGTTCACCTATAAAAGTCAGTTCATAAATAGGTCAACTTAATGATAACCAAAAGCATTTTCCCTACGGGAATAAATCCTACATAACAACATGTAAGGCAACGACGTAACAAGTTAATTCAGAGATATATTATGCATTGACTATTGAGAAGTTATTATCAAACTACTTTGAAAGCAAACCATAGACAGCAAGTTACGGGTTCAGCAAATTACTAAAATACACTTGGGGTAATGTCAGTTTATAATTCAAAATTTAGAGCAAAAGCAAATGGAAATTGAAAATGTCATTGTAACCCATCAATAAGAGAATAATGCTGAAGACTTAAATGTCAATCCAGATGAGACACAAAAAATTGCACAATCTCACAAACACTATTCTCCATCTGGCCATTTAAGAAACAGAAAGAGGAGGAAGTTAAGTTGACTAGAAGTTAAGCCCCTGTTCTCTTTGCTGTTTTGAGGTCGTTTTCTGTTTTTATTTTCGAAAACGCTAAAAACGCGTTCTCTTTACCATTTTCGAAAACGCATTTTGGAAAAAAAAAAAAAAAAAATTGTACACAAAACAGAAAACGCCCAAAACGATGTTTCGGGCGTTTTGTGTGTATTTCGACAAAAAATGTCCAAAACGCGAAAAACGCGTTTTAGGAATTTTTTTTTTTTTTTTTAGAATTATCTTAACTTAGAACTAAGCTTAATATAAAGTTTTTATTTTTTTTATTTTTTAATTATTTTTTTTAGAATTATCCTAGCTTGGAACTAAGCCTAAATAATTTTTTTTTTAAGAATTATCCTAACTTGGAACTTAGTTTAAATAAAGTTTTATTAAATTCAATATCAACATTACAAAAAAAAAATTAAATGAGAATTCTTGTTGTTATATTTCAAAAAATACAATGATAAATGGACTCTGGTGATTTTGAAAGAACTTGCATTTTCTGAATTTTAATAGAAGTAGAGCTTTCTCAAGTCCCGAACCTGACCAAGCTGTGTTAATATAGACTCTTAATGCTCACATTAGTGTGTTGCATGTAACCATATTTTTAGTGTATTGTGAAAGAAAATTTGAGTTGGAATTAGTAGTATTCTGCAAGCAAATTAATTAAAAATAGTTTAAATAGTGTTCTGCAAAATTTCAAACAGAACGTGTTTTCCAGTTTTTCATTTTCAAAAACAGTTTTCAAAAATGACAAACCAAACGCGTTTTCAGCAAATTTGAAAACAAAAATGAAAACGCAAAACACAAAACATTTTCGAAAATGAAAATACAAAATAAAATACAAACAGAACGCCACCTAAATTAGCTTGTGTTTTTGAAATATGGATCTCCACCAATAGAGGAAAAGCTGGTAAACATATATATCATGTAAACGAACAGATTCAACTAATAAGATCAAGATCAAGCACAGTCGATATGATCAGCTAGACAAATGAATTTTTTGTTAATGCAAAGAAGATGTTGGTAATCCCATGAAAGCAACAATTGAAGTTCCATGGAACAAATTAATAGCCTTAATAGTTGAGTTCCAGCAATAAAGTCATCATCAAGAACGGCTCCATTTACATATTCAACCGAAACGGCAAGAAAGAGTTCTTATAGTTCATAAATTCGTAAGAAATGATTACCTATTCAGTTATATTCCTCTCTAAAAACTCAGGCTGAAACTTCTCTTGAATATGAATAGAAAGTAAAAATTACCCTCTTAATCATGAAAGTAAACAAAGTTGTGAAGAATAATTAAGATCATCCTCAAAACAAATTGTATAATGTTCAAAGATACGAAAATATGAAATTGAAAAGCTAATTGGGAGCTCAGATTCTTCATTTCATTATTGTGAAACATAATCCAACCATCCGTATATCTCCACTTTTAAACAGAAAATCAAGAAGCACCCAAGTAACAAATACCATATTTAGTGTGAACAATATCCAAGAAATTAGAAGAAAAAAAAAATGCGATGATAGGAACGTACCATGTCTGCAGAGGGGAGAGACGGAGTGCGTGGATACGAAGGACTGCAAAATGCAATTCGGATTAGGGTTTTTGTATTAAAATGGGCCTCAAATCTGGATACAGCCCACTTCACTTGGCCATACGTAACTTTTAGATGTTGAATAATTAGTCCCTACACTATTTTAGCCAGTGTTCTAAAATGCGAGAATAAATGCCGCTTAAGCGCGCATTAGCTCAATGCTTGAGAAAAACGCCTCGCATTAGCATTATCCATATGCGCGGAATAATGCCTTTTACTGAACATAACAATCCCTTTATAAGGGTAATAGATGTTTTCATCCCACATCAACATCCGATGTAGGATGGAAAATGATATACTTCTTCTTTTTTGTTTTCTTTTTAAATTGTTTTGCTTCCTTTTTAAATAAAAAAAAAATTGTTTTTACTTACCATTATTTGTTTGACTTTTCTCTCCAAACTATTATTTAAAATTATTTTTCTTATTTTATAAGGATTAAAATGTTTTGATATTTTGAAACAAATAGTATAATATAAATAAAATTATCAACCATAAATCACTATTTTTTGAGTTAGTAATTCTTAAATTAAAGAAAATTATTTATATATTTTATATTATTTGTGTATTTAGTTTTTATATAATAAAATCTATTTTTCATATAAAAAATTATTTAATGTCTTAAAATTAATTAAAGTATTATTAGCATTACGAAACGTATTATGACGACTATTCTTCGCGTTAACACGCCTAAACTTGTGATTCTTGATTCTCGACATCGACGCATCGCAACGCATTACGCATTTTAGAACCTTGATTTTAGCCTACGAAAAATGCATATATTTTGTAATTTGTTGAAAACTACCCACTTTTCTCTTCCTCATCTCTCATCTCATCTTAATCTTAATTCTTATTCTTATTCTTATCTTAATTATCATTATATTTATCTTTATCTTTTATATATTATATATAAAAGTAGAAGTGAGAAGAGAGGAGAGAGAGTCATTTTGAAGGAAAAATTGCATTTAATGACTCTCTCTCCTCACTTTTACTTTTATGTATACAAAAATAAATAATGAAAAGATAAATATTTTTGTAGAAAAAATTATTATTTATTATATATTTAGTAAGATTTGTAATAATTATACTATGTGTAAATGTATTACATTGAAAATAAAAAAATAGATTAATATATTTGAATGTAAATAAATGTGATATCTATGTAAATGTGTTATGTATGAAATAAAAAAATTATATTAATATATTTGAATATAAATAAATGTCATATATATGTAAATGTGTTACATTGAAAATGAAAATTTTGGATTAATATATTTGAAAATAAAAAAATTATGCTATACAAATTTGTTAAGTTAGAAATGAAGATTTTGAATCAATATATTTTTGAAAATAAATAAATAAAATTATTGAAGTTTTACTTCCTAATATGTCAATACATACATAGTTTCCCGCCAAAAAAAACTTTCTAAATTTGGGATTTTTTGCTAAAAAATAGTATATTAAATATTTTAGCAATTACTATTTTTTTAATTGTGTCGTTAATTGCATTGGCATCCGTGCTATTTATTAATAACATCAAAATGCTATTTTTTCTATTTTTTTATTATTATTCTTTTAATAATTATTGTATTATTTTGAAATCGAAAAATATGTAATATGAGTGTCAATTTAAAGATCACGGTGAGAAATTGAGCAAAGGTAAAGTTTTATTTTTTATTTTTCCTAAATATCTAATTCATTTTAAATTATATCATTTAAATCCTATAATATTATCTATAATTAGTTAACTAAATTCATTTTAATCATAGATGATTAATTTTTGTTTTAGTTTTTTTTTTATCAAATTAGAATAAATAATAACTTTGCGAATTTTTAAGACAAATCCAATTAAGTTGGGTTAATTTTACAAATTTAAGACTTTTCAATTCGTTCATCATTTTCACATTATTTTTATTTATTTATTGATTCTGTTCATTTTGCTATTTTTATTATAAATTTAAATAACTAAAATATGCAAAAATATATTACAGATTTTAACAATTAGTTCATATAATTTCTATTAAACAATTGATCGATCAATAATTTTTATTAAAATAATAATGTAACAATATGAATAATTAAATTGTCAGTATGAAGAAAAAATAATCAATTAATATAATAATATTAATAATTAATACTTAAAAAATCAAATTATACCAAAAAATCTATCCTACACCCTTTTTTTGAAAGAATATGGTGAGGAACAATATATGAAAAGAAAAATATCGATTTTAAGGAGAGTATGTAAGTTGAGTTTCACACATATATTGTATGAGCCTAATTTTGTAGTTCAAAAGTTTTTTTAAAAAAAGAAAATCTCATTTATTGAACGTTAATTCCAGAGATGGAGTTGATATGTTCACGATACAAAAAGACTCACTATATATATTTTATTAATAATTTTTTATTGACATATAATTAAGTATGCATTTAATTATGTTCAATTAAATGCATCGCATTTAAAAATTAAAAATTATTAATCATTAGATCTTTTGAGTTGAATTCCACGTTCGTGCACCACAAATCTTAAGGTTGATTTTCACTTTCGTGCATCATCAATATTGATTAATTTGTTATATTTATTTATATATAGGAGCATATATTTAATTGTTATAATTACTTTATTTTATTTAAATTATAATATTTTGAGGGTTATTATTTATATTCACGTTGGTCAAAAATATTTGGACGAATTTTTTTATTTATTCAATACAACATATATTTGAAAACTTGCATTATTTAATTTAAATTTGAGCAATTTTTTTAAATATGTTTTGTCTATAACAACTTTTGTGTATCACATGGTTGTGAGCAATTACAAATTGTACAAAAAATGTATTATTTAAAGAGGTTTTCCAAATTGATGAGAATTGCAATTTATTTATATTTTGAGTATTCGTTGATAGTCTGTATCATTAATCAAAACAAATTATCTGTTCAATTTTTTTCCTATTTTGTAATGATATTTACAATAAAATCATTTCATATTGTTTTTCCGTGCAACGCACGGGTGTGATACTAGTCTATATCTACATTCTATATTTCTATATATATTTATATATAAAAGCAAAATATCCGTCAAATTTCATTTTCTACCTAAAAACCTTCCAAAAATAGCCTTATGCACTTTATGACATTTGCTTATAAATACTATACTGACCAAAAATGGAATGTGTTGAAATTAATTAGCATTAATTAATCCTAGGAAATAGTTTGAAGTGGTTGCATTTACTGTTATTAATTACTAAGAATTTAATATGAAGGAATTTGACATTATTATTTTAATTAAATTTGAATTTGTTTCCAAATTTCCGGGGGGGGGGGGGGGGGGGGTTCAAGGGCCAATTACCAATTTATGGACTATTAATTGAGACAATTTACCATCCATGCAAATTTATTATTACTTGATAGCATTATAAATATAAAATTTTTACAAGTAAATTTAAATTTTCCCGTATTTTTTAACCCTACACTTATTTAAAAAAAAAAAAAAAATGAGTGTTTTCAAAAAAATAAACAAATTTATTACTTGATAGCATTATGAATATAATAATTTTACAAGTAAATTTAAAAATTTCGTATTTAAATAAACTATATCTTATCTTATCTTAATCTTAATATTTTATTTTATCTTAATCTTAATATATATAAAAGTAGAATATCTGTCACCAAAATACACATAGTTTTCAGCCAAAAAAACTTTATAAATTTGGAAGTTTTTTGGTAAAAAATAGTATATTAAATATTTTAGCAATTATTATTTTACATGTGTCATTAATTGCATTGGTATCAGTGATATGCTATTAATAACATCAAAATGTTATTTTTCTATTTTTTTAATAATTATTATTTTATTTTGAAACAGATAAACATGTAATTATATGGGTGTCAAATTAAAGATCACAGTGAGAAGTTTAATGCAAGTCAACAAATGAGAGCAACTTGAAAATGTATTGTCCGTAAAATCATATTTTAATCTTAATTCTATATATACATTTATAATAATAGGATAACTGTCACCATTTTACGCACATAGTTTTCCGCCCATTTTCACCTGCCATTTTAGGAAATTTCTTATTTTTATCAATTTATTTTAGAAAAAAAACTACTTACACAATGTCGTTCACAATGAGGATGACAATTGGTGATGTGAAAATGTTTGTTGTTGTTGATTAAAAAGATGATGTGATGTGTGAAAAAATAGAATCGTGCCATGTAAGCTAATTGTCATCCTGATTGTTAAATGCATTGTGAGTGTAGCATAACTCTTTATCTTAATACACGAATTAGAAAAGTTCAATTAATGCATGTAATAAATTTATAGATTTGTGAAAAAAATGATTTATGAATTTGTGAAAATAAATATCTATAAAAAGTCAAATTATAGATTTTTCCTTTTGATAATTAATGCATTATTTTGAAGTCGAAAAAAAGCAATATGGGTGTAGAATTCAAGATTTCAACAAGAAGTTTAATACAAACTAATAAATGAGAGCAAACTTTAAACATATCATTCGTAAAATCGTTTTAAATACTTAATGTTTACTTATACTTTTTACTTTTTCCAACATTCAATCTTTTTAATTTATCTCATTTAATCTATACATATTTAATAATAGGATAACCGTCTCCATTTTATGCACATAGTTTCTCGCCCATTTTCAACTGTCATTTTAGAAAATTTATTTTAAAACATGATTTAGGAAAGTTCAATTACTGCATGTAATAAATTATTTATGGATTTGTGAAAAAATTATCTATAAAAGTCAAATTATAGAGTATTTTTTTCTTTTGAATATTATTGCATTATTTTGAAGTCGAAAAATATGCAGTATGGGTGTAAAATCCAAGATTTCAACAAGAAATTTAATACAAACTAAGAAATGAGAGCAAACTTTAAACATATCATTCGTAAAATCGTTTTAAATACTAAATATAAAAGTTTTACTTATACTTTTTCCAACATGTAATGTAATGAAATATTTGTTTAATGTATTTAAATATTAATTATTGCATTAAAATAGTTTGTACAAATTCTTATAATGCTATACGAGAAGTCGATAAATTAATTCTGTAAATATTTATTAGCCTCTTTATTTCATTTTACGATTTGAAAATTGTAAACCTTTCAACTTTAGAAAATAAAAAAACCATAAGCTCAACTTCAATCATCAAATCAAAATTGTAAAATACATAATAAGTCGCATGTCCATATCTTACTTCGCCTAAATAGATAAAGAAAATTAGAAAATGAACAATTAGCTGTTAAACGAAATATGCAAGTCGCAATTTTATATTTTACTTTTTTATTTTAAGTATTTTTCATTATATATAAATGCACAAGTTATGTTCGGTATTATACTTTTACAATTTATTCAATAAAGAATTGACAATTGTATATTCCGTGCATCGCACGTGTGCGATTACTAGTTACTAGTCTTTATTTTTATATTAATAAAAGTAGAAGTGTAAATTGCCATAGAAGCTATTATTTTTCCGCCTAAAGTGCACATCACTTATATGGGTTGGTTAGTGTGAATGCAAAATGAGATTAATGTGAATACAAAATAGTTATGCGCCAAATGTGAATGCAAAATCTAGATAGATATGAATGCATTTATTGTCTAATATATATATATATATATATATATATATATATATATATATATATATATATATATATATGTATACACTAATAGTCTACTATTATGGTAAATAATAGTTAATATTTTTTAATTTTAATAATTGTGCAATGATTATATGATATAATAGTTCTTGATCTTTCAACGTTGTTCAATTGTCGTATATTAAGATTAAACACGTATTTTTAATTATTATATTGGTGTTTTTGAATGAAAAATGAGAAAAATGTTAAATATGTGATGAGAATGGAGAAATTATTTTTATATATTTTGCATTTGTGTTGATTATGTATAATCATTAAATTTTAATGAATGCTTATCAATATTACAGATAGCAATTTTAGTTCATTGCATTGGTGAAAATCGATACTATATATGAAAGTAGGATAGTCTGACATTATTAATTCTTAAATTATTTATGTTTTAGTATTATAATAATAAAATGTGTGGTTGAGAAAAAATTTGGAGAAATATATGTGATTAAAAAGTGGGTTGAAAAAATGTGTTACTTATAAATAATTTATCGAAAAAAGTTATTGAACGAAGGTTAATATTGAAAAGTTAATACTTTGATTTCTTTTAAGTTAATAATGTTAATACAATGATTAATATTTTTTAACCATACTTATTTTTGATAAATTTTTAAAGATTATAGGGTATAAGATTTTCGGTACAATTTCGTGATTTCTAACTGTACTCGATTGTCGTATCATGATAATTGCGAGATTTTCAAAATTATTATTTTGACTGCTTATTTTTGTAAATAAAGTTTTATTCATTAAATTCAAATATTTAAATATATAAATTGATGTTTACTATTCAAAGAAGTTTTTAATAATTTGAATTAGGTCTATTGTTTTATAAAGTCTAATAATTATTGAAATAAAAAATTATTTTTATGCATTTATAAATGTTTTGATTATGTATAAGTATTAAAATGTTATAAATACTTATTAAATCGATATTGTGAATAACAATTCTAGTATATATAAAAGTAGAATAGTCGTCACCAAAATACATACATAGTTTCCCAAAAAAAAAAAAAAAACTTTCTAAATTTGGAATTTTTTCGCTAAAAAATAATATATTAAATATTTTAGTAATTATTATTTATATGTGACATTAATTGCATTGACATCCGTGTTCTGCTATTAATAACATAAAATGTTATTTTTTTATTTTATTATTATTCTTTTAATAATTATTGTATTATTTTGAAATCGAAAAATATGTAATATGTGTTTCAAATTAAAGATCACGGTGAAAAGTTTAATGTAAGCTAACAAGTGAGAGCAAATTGTAAATATATTGTCCGTAAAATCATATAAAAAGTTAATGATAAGATTTTTATTTTATATTTTATATTTTTCCTCAATATCTAATTCATTTTAATTTATATCATCTAAGTCCTATAATATTATCCATAATTAGTTAACCAAGTTTATTTTAGTCATAGATGATTAATTTTAGTTCTGATTTTTTCCATCAAATTGAAATAAATAATATTGGTATGAATTTTTAAGGTAAATCCAATTAAGTTGAGTTAATTTTACAAAGTTAAAATTTCTTCAATTCATTCATCATTTTTATTTATTTACTGATTCATTTCATTTTTCTATTTTCCATTATAAATTTAAATAACTAAAATATGCAAAAATATATTACAGATTTTAACAATTAGTTTACATAATTTTATTAAATAATTAATCGATCAGTAATTTTTATTAAAATAATAATGTAATAATATGAATAAAGAAATTGTCAGTATGAAGAAAAAAAATCAATTAATGTAATAATATTTATTAAAATTAATTATTATTTTTTTAGAAAAGCACTTGAAATTATTAATTAACGCTTAAAAAATCAAATTATATATATAAAAAAAAATCTATCATACACCTCTTTTTGAGAAGAATATGATGAAGAACAATATATGAAAAGAAAAATATCGATCTTAAGGAGAATATATAAGTTGAGTTTTGCAAATGTATTATATGAGCCTGATTTTGTGGTTCAAAAGTTTTTTAAAAAAAGAAAATTTTATTTATTAAACGTTAATTCTAGAAATGGAGTTGATATGTTCACGATACAATCTCTAATATACTTAATTCATGGCCTGTGTTTCCCATAAAAATGATAAAACAATTCAGCGGTTTATAATTTTATTAAAATATTAAAAAAATAATTATATGCCGTAAAAAATGGTAAAACTTTATTTTTTAATTTTATTAACATATATAAACAAAAATACTCACTATATATATTTTATTTATATTTTCATTAATAATTTTTTTATTGACATATAATTAAATATGCATTTAATTATATTCAATTAAATGCATCGTATCTAAAATTTTAAAATTAAAAATTATTAATCATGCGAAGGATATCTTGAGTTTAATTCTACGTTCGCACACCACAAATCTTGATGTTGATATTCACTTCGTGCATTGTGAATATTGTTTAATTTGTTACAATTACTTTATTTTATGTAAATTATAATATTTTGAGGGTTATTATTTCTATTCACGTTAGTCAAAATTATTTGGATAAAACTCTTTATTTATTTTATACAAAATATATTTGAAAAATTGTATTATTTATTTAAATTTGAGCAATTGTTTAAATATGTTGTCTATAGCAATTTTCGTGTGTCATACGAGTGTGAGCAATTAAAAATTGTATAAACAATATATTATTTGAAGAGGTTTTCCAAAATTGATGAAAATTGTAATTTATTTCTATTTTTAGCATTTATTTACAGTCTGTATCATTAATTAAAGCAAATTATATGTTCAATTTTTTTTATATTTTTTAATGATATTTATAATAAAATTATTTCATATTATTCTTTCGTGCAACGCACATATATGATACTAGTATTTCATATTATTCTCTACCAAATACCCTCTCATTATCATCTTAAAAATGAGGCAATTCCCTTAAAACATTAGTCATTAGTGTATTGCCTGTAATTAAAATGAATATTATTAAGTATTACAACTCATGTAATTACATAATTTCTTTTATACTCTGTACTTGATTAAATTAAACACTACAATTCATGTAATCAGTTTGTTAAGTTGCGGCACATTTTCACCATAATCACTTTTATCAAAGTGAATATTACAACGAACCTATTATAAAGTCTGACTATTAAAGTGATTATTACAATAAGTGGAAATTACAGCGCCACAGGTATTTCAAGATTTAAAATCAAAAGTCAGGTTTAACCCTTAATTATACACAAATCAGTTTATAATTAATAATACTATTAAAACACACCTGCACAACTCAGGTCTCACCCCCATTCCAATTCATTTCTATCACTTCTCTCCTTCGGAAATATGGTGGTGACTGCGAAGAGATTTTCGACAATAGAACTCCCTTCTGTGGCGATGACGAGCGTCGACTTCTTACACGGCGACGCTCTCTGCCAGCAAAATCAGCGGTGCGGCGAACCACCGCTGCTATCGCGCACTGTCGATGGTTCTGCCAGCGGTGAGCGCCCTCGCGTAGGGGATGGGTCTGCCGGTGGCTTCTAATTACATTTTCCATTTTTCATTGTTACGTTTTTTGGTTACTGATTCTCCGATTTGTGGTTATTGTGTGGGTTTGTTGGGAAAATGAATGGTGGTGCAGGCGGAATAGATTTCAACGTTACAAAAGGAATCGTGCGATTGTGTGCAGTGATGGGGTAGTGGGTTGACGACTCTTCAGTATGTGGTGGTAGGGGAAGTGGCGGTGGTGGTGACTGCGTGTATTGTGGTGGTGGCTGAATGGTTTTGTGATTGGTGGTGGCGCTATGGTGATGCTTCCATGTTTTTAGTTGCCTGTGTTTAGATTACGAGTTTTTGTTGCTGGGTGCTGCCTTGCTAGTTGTACTGTTGTGTTGGCTATGACAAGGTCACATGTGAAAGTCCACGCATAAGAGGTTACATGTAATTGGTCATAGTTATATTCCACAGGTCACACAACAAAATCTCAGGTCACATGTCAAATGTGACACACTAATGGGTCACAGTCATATTCCACAGTTTACACAACAAATTTTCATATCACACTTTAAATGTTTAGGTCACATTGACGTATTAATGGGTCACAGTTATATTCCACAGGTCACACAACAAATTTTCAGGTCACCTTTAAATGTTTAGGTCACATATCACATTTAATGTATTAAGTTACAGGTCACACTTTAAATGTTTTAGGTCACATGTCACATTTAATTTATTAAGTCGCAGGTCACACTTTAAATTTTCAAGTCGTGTTTGATGTATTAGGTCACACTTCAAAATGCGAATGTCACATGTCAAATTTGATGCAGTAAGTCACATGTCACACTTCAAAATTGTTCAGGTCACAATCTAATAGATACATTGCATTACAGTCCATGTGCTGGAGCCTGGAGGTCACACGTAACAGGTCATAATATCCCTTGGTCACATATCAATTTTATCAAGACAAAAATTCAAGAAAACTGGTCACACTTAATAGTTTAGGTCACAATCACATCTTGATTCATAGTTCAAGTCACATATTACATTTGAGGGTCGCATGTCATATTTTACATCTTGCAAATGACAATTAATAGTCACAGGTCACATAGCATTAGGTCACATGTTCAAAAATGTTCCAATCTTCTTCTTCCAGATGTCGCATTAGGTCACATGTTCAAAAATGTTACACTCTTCTTCTTCCAGATGGCGGTCACGTGTCACGTATGACTCCTTAGGTCACGAGTCACATATGGTGCAATAGGTCACATGTTAAAAAATGTTCTAGTTTTCTTCTTCTTCTGGATTCTGGAGGTGACGACGGAGGTGGTGGCGGCGGCGGAGTTTGGGTGGTGGTGGCTTTAGTGAAGATGCGATGTCCGATAATTCAAAATTTGAATGTAAGTTACAGATTTTATATTTTTTTTTTTACTAATTTCACAATTCATCAGTTTTCTTGTGGTGGTGGTGGTGGTGGAGATGAGTCGAAGGTGACGTTGGAGGTGGTGATAGTGATGACAACAATGGTTGGTGGTGGTGACGATGGCGATGGTGGTGGTGACGACGGTGGTTGGTGGTGGTGGTGACGACGGTGGTTGGTGGTGGTGGTGGAGCTGCAGATCGTTTACAGATTTGAAGTGGAGTGGGGTGGGGGGTGGGTGATTTATATAATATATTAATTATTTTATTTATAACCTGATTTGTGAAGTTTTTAAACTTATTACTTTAAGTTTGAAATGTAGTATTATAACCACCTTGTTTTTGTATTATTCCCTTACAATAATTTATTTACATAACCCATATATATATTACAATTAACGTAATTAAATTAAGTATTATAATTGATGTAATCACAACATCGATTATGTGGCAACACCACAACAGGCAGCAGAGCGACAAAAATGAGGGGTCCATTCATATATTTTTTTTCCAGTTCCAAAGACCCCCCATCCCCTCCAAAAAGATGTATGCCCCCCCCCCCCATCCCCCAAAAATAAAAAAATAAAAAAATTCAATGCTTTTAAGTTTTAAGAGTCAAGTTTTGTCACATTTCCTTTCCCAGCAAATTCAATTTATTCAAACTATTATAATCTAACATTCTCATAAAGCATTGAAATTGTGCAAATTAAGCATATGTTTGGTAAATAAAATAAGTTGATTTATAAATTAAACAATTTTTCAAATTATTTTTTAATCACATACATTTTCTCTCTCCAATTTTCAATCACTACTTTTACTTCAAAATAAAAAATATACCAGTTTATAAATCAAACAATTTTACCAAAATTCACTAATTCGAGAATAAAAAATAATTTAATTGAAGTATTTATCGTCAATTTTTTAGATCGATATTCATTCATCTTTCCCGTTTGTCTAGCTTCAATTATTATGTTTTTTTTACTTGAAATTTCATTACTTAATTTGCGACAAAAAATAAGTTTTTTTGCTCAATAAATTATAGCAAACGTGTCTAAATGATCACACAACATTCATAACAACATAAATAGAAAATTATTAGTCTCACATCAACATTAAACAAATCGAACAATTACATGAAGTAATTTGTTCATCACACAATATTCATAATAACTGAAATAGAAAAATATTAGTCTCACATCAATATACACAAAATGAACTATTATGGAAAGTAACTGTTGAAATTCAAATTCACATTATCGTAGTTGTTACTGGCAATATTCGTGAGCCCATCATTCTATTTGTCATCGTAAGAATACTAGGGATGATATGGGTGATCCAACCCATCCAACCTGAAAAAATTGGTAAAAAATGACAATTTTAGATTCGAAACAAAATGTCTAAAAATGATTTAAATCGGTCATGAAAAATATATATTTCCGACTACATACATATCTATCACTCAACATCGGGCAAGTCCTTTGTCCTGACCACTAACATTACAAAACACGGCATGTTCTGTTCGATTGGGACGCTGCCTTCTCTTTGGATGACTTTAATCGCTTCCCACACCCTTTCACTCTAACAACATTTGGATCGCATACAGTTTGAGTCTCATCTCGACTTTTGCTCATATTTCTGCTCATCTCGGTATTTCCACCGTTGTCAATATCTTGTGAAGTCTAATGTGCGAACCTTCGAATTCATCCAATATAAAAGTGCTACGATCATCTGTCACTCCCCGAAATTTTCAAACTTTTTAAAAAATAATGCTCTGATACCACTTGTCACGCCCCGAATTTTCAAAACTTATTTTTCTTATTTTTTATTTTTTAAAAAAACACATCACTAAGAATAAAATTCATTTATTTATAAATAATGATATTATTTTTACAATTGATTTTCAAAATAAATCTTACATAAACCAATTCCTTTAAAATTAAAAAATATAAATTTCTAAAACAATAGATCTCGATTTTAAAATAATGAGTTGTACAAAAGTGTGCCAGTTCAATTACAAAAGTTCTTATTCGGTGGTAAGTCCATAACTCACAGGTCATCACCTAGCGCAACACTCTCTGTCAAGCTATCTGAAGATCCCCGCCAATTCATCTTATATCAATACCTACCTGAAATGTTAGATAATGTGGGATGGGCATACACTTGCCCAGTGAGTAAAATATGGTGCACATGTGTTATTATACATTGGGGTGTACAAGTCAACGTCACATATTCAAGATAAGTTCAAATGTATAATGAGTAGTCGATGCACATGCATGTTCTTTTAAAAAATATGATTTATGGGCCCCGATCATAGACCAAAGCGCTTAATATTATCACAATACGAATATCGATGAATGGCTATAAACATAAACAAAGGATTTCATATTCTTTAGGGCTTCCACATCCCTATCATATTTCCCCCTATTCGACTCCAATAGGGTTACTAGATCACCATGTCGTTCGTCGGAGCCTTAGAGTCACAAGGTCCTCATGACACAAATCGATATCCCAACAACATACATTGATTATCGAGGGCTAGAGTTCAAATATATAATCCGTATACTCAAAATTCTTGTTTATGCATAAGCTTTCTTTCATGAGTCATCATATATCGTCATTGCATTTCCAAAACATGAACCGAATGTAATTTCATCATATCATGTTATCACATTGTACCACATAATAAGGTATATCGA
Source organism: Ligustrum vulgare (assembly GCA_963555705.1). Classification (NCBI taxonomy): domain Eukaryota; kingdom Viridiplantae; phylum Streptophyta; class Magnoliopsida; order Lamiales; family Oleaceae; genus Ligustrum; species Ligustrum vulgare. The sequence continues at coordinate 29,906,358 of OY743168.1, read as the reverse complement.
ATATTCAGTTTATTAATTCAATGATTCAAATAAACATATTCAACTCACATTATAATTGAATCATAATTCACATAAACATATCCACTCACTTATAATCATATATTCTAATTTCCATATTATTCAAATAATCCAAATAAACACATCTTGCTCACAGTTTATTTGGATGAATCAATCCGTGAACAGATCCTACGATGACTTTCATTTGGAATGAGGATCTTTCAACTAGCTTCGAATGGACTATGTGAAGAAACAAGCACATAATTCATAGTACATAAATCTCCATAAGTTGTACAATATATCAACAGAAAGATAATCGAATCAGGAGTTCAACGCACTTTATGGCTTGCAAATCGAAGTTTTTAATCAAAAGTAATGGCCGAATGAAGTCAGGCTGTCGGGTTGTCCATTTGGCATCGAAACCACCTGATTTGGTGTCAACACCGAAGTGTCAGAATCATCGTTTTAAGCCCAGATGAACATGGTGTCGACACAAAACGAGTAGGTGTCGGCACTGAACTTATTTCCAGAATCTGAAAGTCAGTTTTTTTGATTTCTTTGATCTAAAATCATTTGTTTTGATAAAGGACTTTGAGAAAACATGTTTGCCAATAAAAAAGGATGGATTATAACGAATTTAAACATGATTTTGGCATGAAATCAATACCTAGGATTTGAAAGAGGGAAATGATTCTGCAACATTTTGGATCAGATTTCTGATTTTTGATATGTTTTCTTGTTTAAAACTATCCCTATTTATAGAAGAGGATGGATGCACGAATTGAGGATGAGATCATGGATGTAGGGGATTTTTACTTTGCTTCAAGATTAAGAAACAATATTTTAATGTCAACCTTGAGGTTTCAAGCTTCTCCCATGCAAGTAGGAGGTGGCTATGGAGGTGGAAGATAACTCTTGAAGGCTAAAAACGGCTATGGAGGTTTATCTTGTCACCTCATGCTTGATTCTTCTAGATTTCACAATTTTGAGTAGCTGTGGCTCAGATTTGAGGTAGTAAACGAAATCCAAATTGGGTGTTCCTGGTCCCATTTCAAATTACTCATAGATAACTTTCATATGGAATTTGTTTCACAAGATTTGGTTAACCGAGGTGAGAGTTATGGTGTCTCAAAGTTAGCCCGCCGAAGCTGTCTTTTCCTAGTCGAACGTTGAAGAGCCAACTTTGAAAATTCCCTGAGAGCTGTACATTGATCAAAATGATGAACGGATTCCAGATTCTTGAATTTCACTTTGAGCACTTATCCATACATATGAATTATACATTTATCGGAGGTTGGAAGTGGTCAAAAGAATCTTCTAAAGAAAAGCGTTTAAATACGTTTTTCGTAACTTTTCATTTAATTAAAAACTCAATTTTTATTTCTTTAACTTCCAAAATAATTAACTAAATTCTAAAACAATTTTATTATGTCACAATAGACAATTAAGGACGTCATAATTTTTCGGGTCGTTACAGCATCCGTCAAAGACGCGTCATCTAAGGGTGGGTGTGGGTTGGTTGGGTCAGGTCGGTTTTTCGCCAAACCCGATCCCAACCCACAATAGTCGAGTTGATAAAAAAAATCAATCCAACCCAACCCAATCAAGTTTTGGTCGAGTTGGGTTAGAAGGTTTGGGCGGCCAAATTGTCAAAAAATCCTGAAAATTTAAAAAATAAGTCCATAAATCAATTATTAACTCAAATCAATAATGTAAAATACAATAAGTCCAAATACAATAAATTGAATGCTTACTAATAAAACTAAAACTTGTTCAATCCATATTTGAGTTTTATCTAAATTAGAAATGAGCTTGAGATTCATGAAATTTAAATGAGACTAAATTTTTAAATTTTTTATTGGGTTGGGTTGGGTCGGGTTGGATTTTCTCCCAACCCACAACCCAACCCGAACAAAAAAAATTATGTACAAACCGAACTCAACCCGATTCTCATCAAAATCGATCTAAATCGATGGGTTGGGTTGATTAACGCCCACGCCTAGCATCATCCACCAACAACGAAGCCTTTTGTGATAGTAATCCATGCTTTTCCATTAATGATCGACTAGAACCATCATCAGTTGATGAACCAGGGAAATGCTCATGTCCAAATCCAACCTTTGCATTCTTTGTCCACATCTTTAAAATATATTTATCTAGTAACAACAGAACTTGTGTTTTTTTTTTTTAAATAACAAAGCATATGCCGGTATGGATATTCGTCAAACTCAAACAAGTGACAACTACACGATATGAAATCATCCTCCGTGTAATTAGCCACCTCATGATGCATACCAAAAAAAAAAATTTGATTGAAAAAGCTGAATGGTACGAACTGTTGAGATATTTGACCCAAATTAAGAATGAGAATATCTGGAAAATTGATTCTCTTGTTAAAGTGATTAACTTGGAGACCAAGTTAAAGATGAAAAGAAAAGGAAGATAATCTTTTGGCATGAAATTCTTTCCTTATTCTGCTTCAATAAGGAAACATCTTGGGGCACAAGTAATACACGTTTTTTGGGTTATATTTACTTATAAATATGTGTATTGAGGAGCCAATTAATTGCACATCGACTAGAGAGTATTGTGAGAAAAATGTAGTCTAGCATCTTAGTTTTTCTTGGGTTCTTTGTAGGTTGTACAAAGAAGTAGAAATTGGTAGATGTGGTAAAGCTTGGTTATTTTTCCTACAATATTTGGGGGGTTTGGTGAGTGCAAATTCTATATAATTGTAACAATTTATTATATAGTGAAAAGCTTTGGCGGTCCGTGGACGTAGGCAAGTTGCCGAACCACGTAAATTTCTGTGTTCGTATTTTATTTTCTGGTTTGCTCAATTATTTCTTGAACATCAAAAATTCTTGTGGGTTAATTAGAGAGGGAATTTGTTTGTAATTCCCAACAGTGGCGCCGTCGACGGGGAAATCGACGTCTAATTAACAGAGTATCAGGTGGTTCGAAGATTTTTTTGAGCAAAAGAAAATATGTTTGGAAAGTACACCGTGGAGAAATTTGACTGGAAGATCAATTTTGGCTTGTGGTAAGTACAAGTCATGGATGTATTGATTCAGTTGGGACTGCAGAAAACTTTGAAGGAAAACTAACCTCGAGTTCTGATAAAGAAACCGAATCTAGCACGAGAGATGAAGATTGGGAAGGTTTGGGTTTGAAGGCTGTTGGCATGTTACAACTTTGTTTGGCCAAAAATTTTCTTACAGATATTTATGGGATATTTGCTGTGAAGGAACTGTGGAAAAAACTGGAAGAGTTGTATCAAATGAAGAGCTTGTCAAATAACTTGTACCTGAAGGAGCGGTTTCATTCTTTGAGAATGAATGGAGGTATGAAAATCTTAGACCATCTTAGTGTTCTCAATGAGATTGTTTCTGCACTAGAATCTATTGGAGTTAAGATTGATGATGAGGATAAGGTTCATCTGGTCTCTTCCATCCACGTTTGAGCACATCATGCTGATTTTGATGTACGAGAAGGAAACGATGTAATTTTCAGAAGTTAAGTTGATTAGGTTGAAGTGACAGTTCATCTGAAAAGTTTTGCTTGTTACTGAAAAGTGGAAGAGACGTAACTCCATGAAGAAGAAGGTAATGTGTTGGAACTGTGGTAAATCTAGTCGTGTGAGAAGAAATTGTCCAAAAGGTGGAGCAGAGTCGGCTAATTGCTCGGAGGTGGACAATGCGACTCTTCTGGTGGAGGGTGGTGATGATGTACTTTAGTAAGATGAGACTTCCTTATGGCATGAAGTCAGTTGTCATGATAGAGGATGCGTTCTTGCTGGTAGGTACATGTGTTTGCACACGGGCATTGGTTTGGCGTTAATGCAAGGTGTGTGATGAATTTTATGTCGATGGCTGATGAGCTCACAGGGAAAGCCAAACATGGGAGTTGCACCATAATTTTTCAGCAATGTTTATTTCAACATGAGTCGATGAAAAGCTCGGAGTTCGTTGATAATTCTAAGTGCTGGTTATACTCATATGGTGGAGTATGAGATTGTCAAAGTGTTAAATGCTTCCCGTTTACCCAATGATTGAATTTGAATTTTTTGGCTTGAATGAATTGGTGTCAAGGTGGAGATTGTTGAGATATTTGACCCAAATTAAGAATGAGAATATCTTGGACAATTGATTCTCTTGTTAAAGTGATTAACTTGGAGACCAAGTTAAAGATGAAAAGAAAATGAAGATAATCTTTTGGCATGAAATTCTTTCCTTATTCTGATTATTCTGTTTCAATAAGGAAACATTTTGGGGCACAAGTAATACACGTTTTTGGGTTATATTTACCTATAAATATGTGTATTGAGGAGCCAATTAATTGCACATCGACTAGAGAGTATTGTGAGAAAAATGTAGTCTAGCATCTTACTTTTTCTTGGGTGCTTTGTGGGTTGTACAAAGAAGTAGAAATTGGTAGATGTGGTAAAACTTGATTATTTTTCCTACAATATTTTGGGGGGGGGGGGGGGTTTGGTGAGTGCAAATTCTATATAATTGTAACAATTTATTATATAGTGAAAAGCTTTGGCGGTCCGTGGACGTAGGCAAGTTGTCGAACCATGTAAATTTCTGTGTTCGTATTTTATTTTCTGGTTTGCTCAATTATTTCTTGAACATTAAAAATTCATGTGGGTTAATTAGAGAGGGGATTTGTGTGTAATTCCCAACACGAACTCCATTTGATCTTTCTGGTTGATCTAACTCTGCACAATATCCAGTGAGTCTTGACGTTCCAACTTTTCGTGATAGGACTGATTGACTAGCGCCCAACATTTTGAAGACACTACGAGTTCTCTTTGATGGTCATTTTATCGGAGATAATACTCTGCTCTCTCCAATTGAACTTCTATGTCAATCTGCAGCATAAGTGAGTTTTCTTCATACTTGGGATCTATCATCCGGAATATGATAGGAAGATACGCCTCTTCGTCATGTTCTGGTTTTCGATATATTTTAGGTGATTGCTGTTGTATTCTCCATGTTGCCCATATCAGTTCGTTCAGCTGACATATGATCTCCTATATCTGGAGATCATGTCAGGGTTTGGCGTCCAGGTTGTCCTATATTTGGAGATCATGTCATGGTTGAAATATAAGTATTCTAAGTTAGCAAGAACATGTGTGAGTGTCAAGTTATATAGTAGAATATAATGACAGTAAGATAGGGATTACATATCGTGTATGAATTGGACTCCATGTAAGATTTCTATGATACTTAGAGCAGAACTTTAGTACCACACCTTGATAATTTCAACTTTTTATGATACTTTCATTATATTCAGTCAAACATTTCATTAGACATTTTGTAGAATTGGTGAAAATTCAATGATGACGTCTTTCAACAACACACACAGCCTCGTCGAGGAAAAAGGTGGCAAGACGATGGTATCACGGTGTTGGTGAGTATATTGTAAGTTTTTGAAAAGAAAAAAGAAATTTAAGTAAAAATCAATTAAAATATTAATAGAAGTAAAATTTCAATAAACCCTAAATTACCCACACTAAGCCAAAAAGATACATCAACTAATTCATCATCCCTTCTTCCTTAATCTCTACTTCACCTACTCGAGTCATGCTACTGGAACAGAAACTTTGATATAAAATTTCACACATGTACACATAGCAACAATATATTTATTTGAGAAATGTTGCATTTACATGGACTTTAAAAAGAAGATTGACATAATATACGCGTGACACAATTTTATCACGTCACACATCACATCACCTCTTAAATCAACCAGTGTTCTAAAAAGTGTGAAACGTGACGAAGTGTGGATCTCGAGTGTCAAGCTTTTCAAGCTTAAGCGGTAGCAGGCGTTAAAAAGTATTTTTCAATTCCTATATACTAGATTTATACTTTTCACATATTTTTAACCCCTTAAAAAAATATGCAAAAAAAAAAAAAAGTAAAAAAAAATAGAAGCATAAGCGCGCTTCGGGTCGCACTTCGGCACGCCTAAGCGCGCATACTCGCGCTTCGCCATGCCTACTCACGCATTATGCACGAGCTTACTCGCGCATTATGCGCGCTTTTTTCACGTTTTTTAGATAAAAAAAATTTCAGACGCTTTTCGCTAATCCGACGAGTCGGAGGCATACTTCGCGCCTAGGGGCACGTTGTGCGTGCACAACGCTCGCGTTTTAAAACACTGAAATCAACACATATAAAGCTGTCACCTCATTTTTTGTCAACTTCTTTTTCAAAATTCTAGTACAAGTAGCATTAATCTATTTATTTATTTATCTATCACATCAACTTCCAAATCAACATCTCACAAAAATTCGTCAAGCTTTTGATCACACTTTCGGTTCAAATAGCATTTTCCTCACCAACAAAACACAGAAAGTTTCGTTTTTACCTTTCTTTCTCTCTCGAGAGGTTTAAGAGAAGGATTATGCATATTTTTTACTCCAAAACACCGTTTAAAGCTGAGGCTTGCCGCTTGAGTACGAGGCTGTTGCACAACATTAGAGCAGTTTCTTTCGAGCCTTGCATATGCCGCTCGAAGATCTTGATAAAGTAGCGGCAGCTGTGGCTAGTTTTGGCCAGAAATGTACAGATATCGACATGAATCGGTTTGATCACAGATCTTAAATATGTATAGCTGATTTTTGGAAATTTTAGTATGAATCCAAAAAAACAGAAAAAAGAGCGACAAAAATGGGGAGGATGAAGTTTGATGTTGAACCTTCATCAATATTATTGTTGCAGAATAGTAATACTGAATGTTTTGCTCTGGAACTGACCGATCCTAATTTTGGAACAGATCCGACCCGACCCCGTTCGGTTCTATTCGGGTACTCGGGTTGTGGTTTTTGGGTCCAGCCCTATTAATAGATGCGAATTCGACAAACAAATACACAAATTAACATACATAAACAACAAATTTGGTAAATGAAATCACAGCTTTATTTTTCCATGTTATGAAAGCCATTACACTATTTCAGTTTGAACTTTGATATCATAAACACAATCTTATCCAGCAGCCTATTTGCTTCCTCCTCACCAGTTGATAATGGAGAAGTCCATTCTTGAAATTGGTGGAGGCTGCCAGTGAAGTCTGTAAACAGTCCATCGACCCCAATCTCGTTTATCCAGTAATCGAATTCCTCGTATGGATCTTGACTGAAGTTGAAGTGTAAGAACTGGTTCTCGTTACGGAAAGTGTACGGATGCACCTGATTCAGAAGAAAAATCACAATGACTCAAGATTTCAGCAAATTTAGTAAGGTCGAAAGACGAGCCATTTCTACCGCTTGCAATACAATAATTATATGCCTGATCACAAGCAGCTATAAATTAACTTTGAAAAAAAGGCACCTGAAGATTACGGGCATGTGCTCTGGCAACAAGATCACTAGTTTTTCGCAGATAATTGTCCGATGCAGAAACCAACGTATCCTTCCACGGTCCAAGCCCCACGATAAACTCTTTGATAAAATCAAGATATTTGTCTGAAGTGATCTCCCAATATGACTGAGACACATTGTTTTCTTAGCATCAGAATAACAAATGAGACACCAAGGACAATCACATAAAAGAACTCCAGTACAATGTTAAGAAATTTGGCATGGTAACTTGAACAAGTCAAATAAAACCAGCAGGACAATAAGAGAGAATGTTCAGTCAAGCATATCACTCCTACAAACATTTGAAGAGTAGACGTACAAAAACCCATTTGAAAGTTTTCGCAAAATTTAAGGTCATATTTCTCCAAACATGACAATTTATAACGACTTTAACTAGAATATAAAATATGGGCTTGTTATGGACAAAGAATAATCTGCAGTACTGATAGAATTAATAGTACAAAGCAGAAAAAAAAAAGAGAGTAAGAAAAATACACGGTTCAACGTGGTTGGTTCACTCTGCTGCAGAATTGCACTATATCGAACAAGAAGATACAAAATTTTTTGGACTCACGCCTCTCCGCTTTCTCTCTACTACGATAGACAGAAAGGAGGCTCCCCCTAATATCCTTCATATAGGAGGAAAATATTAGGCAGCCTAATACATGTGCAAAGGGAAAAGTGTGTAATATATTAAGGCTCCACTCGTCGAACAAAGATTATTAAATTTTTTTGGCTTCGGTGAGTATTTTGATAGAAAAATAGAGAGAGAAGAAGAAATTAGTGACCTATTTAATATTTAGTAATATTCTCATTTGCTAAATTAGACATGCAAATTGCACTATCTGAACTTGTTTCCCAGTTCCACTTAAGCTACCAATAAGAGGAGAGAGTTATAACCTCGATATGGATTACATACTTTGAGAATAATTTTATACAGAACTGGCAAGAAAGAAAGTTAAAGAGAAAAAAAGAAACCTGATTTGTGTCCTGAGTTGGCGTAGTGATATCATCAATTAGAAGAATTTTCGGTAGATCGGTCTGGTTTGAAATGTGGATAAGAGAAGTAGGAGCAAATGACTGAATAAATGCTGGTTGTTTCAACCATTCTTTTGACATATAAGAACCTCTGTATCCGTACTTCTTGAGTGTTTCCACAAACTTGTCCTCAAATTTCTTACCACCTGGCCATTTTACCTAATGAAAACATGGAAAGTAGAAAATCATTTCTAGTAAAATCTTTAGAAACTATAAACTGATTATAATTAAGACAAACCGTGAAACTCACTCTTTGATTGATGAATACTGGATTTTTCATCTCAGGATATATTCCAACAACTCGGTTGGCGTGCAGTGCAATTGAAATGAATTCTTCAAATGTAATAATAGAAAATTTTCCTGCATAGACATCACCAGTTTAAGACACATTTACTCGGGGTTTACTAACAGGAAGATTAAAGATCGATTTTGTTATCTTAATTGTGTATTTCAAAAGAGAGATAAAAAGGATTTTTGTTTTGTAAGCAGAAGCTTATAACCAAACTCATCTCAGTTGAATGCAATGCAACATTGTATGGGATAATATCAAAATGATGATAATTTGTAACTAGAATGCACAATAACTCCCAACTTTATAAAAAAATATGCCTGATAGTTATTGTTTGGTGGGGGCACTACAAACTAATTTTGAAGTATAGAGCCTAGTTACCGGGACTGGAAAAGGAGCTCTGGAGAAAGCCTCTAATCTTGAATATTAAGCAAAACTACTTTCTTTATGCAATTGCTTGAGAATATTTTTCAACAGGTTTTCTGAAAGCTAGTTTTGATTTCATTAAAAGTTCCCCTCCATTCAAAAGTATAATCTCCAGAAGCTCTTCCTGCAATTTTGGTGTATTATGAAAGTGCATTACCCACCATAGATAGCTTTGACAACTATATTCCTAATTAGTTAAATGAGTTTAAGAAACTTATGTTCATCTGTTGCAAAATATGAAAATTTACGTTGTTCAAAGCTTACATGTAGTTGATCTTAGGTGTTATGACTATGTTTAGGGACACAGTATAGGAGATTATATCTGTATGTAAATTTAACGGAAAGAGGCGCAAATGACGAGGGGACTGACCATTATACTGCTGATCCCTGAAATGATATCTCTGCTTCACTTTCAATGACTTTAGCTCTTTTAGTGTGAAATCAACTGCATACCATAACCAAAAAGTGATCATGCAATATATGGTCAATTTAGAGGAATTACATTTTATTTCAACTACTTTTGAATGCAGAGCAAGAAAATAATAATCAGGAACAAAAACAAAATACATATAGAAGCATCGTGATATAACAACTTAAAGTTGGACTGTTCGAAATTGAAGAAAACACTTTAAGCAAATACCGCAAATAATAATACAAGTTTGGCAACTGACAGAGTCTGTACCTACGAAGTAGCCAGTCAAATTTGACCCTTGAACTTCATAGGTCCGCTTACGGTCGATGAACTCCAGGTGTTCAGCTATATCAGTTGTATTATCAAGACATACATCATGGAAGGATATAAGAACACCATCTTTGGAGGCCAAAATGTCCGTTTCTATGAAATCAGTTCCTTCTTCAATGGCTCTCTGCAAGTTAATGTGTCATGTAGGGAAAACTACTTTATTTCTGTCTTGACGTCAAAAGTTTGAACACTAAAACTACTTTATTTTGTTAAAAACTTATAAAGTGATTAGTCATTTCATTTCTTGAATGTGCATAAACCAGGATGTTTCAGTTGTTTCGTGAAATAATAATTAATAATTCTGAAGGGTGATGCATGTAAAACCCAACTGATTACTTACAATGAGCAGGAAATTTTGCAAGAAATATTTTCTATTAAACACTTGGATTTGCAGATGATCATCATATATAAATACCTCGTATGCAGCAGTAGTTTCTTCTGGAATTTCTCCATTTGATCCTCGATGTGCAATGTTATATGGGCGAAATGTTTGCAGAGGCTGTTGATTTCCTTTGTGTCTCCTGCTAGGGAGTGGGTAAAGAGATCTTGCAGAGGACACAACAAGAAGGAGCATAAAAATGAAAGGGAAAACACCTGCAAAGTGCATTAATAGATGGTAAATAAATAATAGATGAAGCTTTTTAGACGTTCCGGTTCTACATGGTATCATAGTAAGTAAAGATCCCAAGTTCAAGCCTCGGCACAACCCACCCATTCATTTAAAAAATGTTCCCGTGTCAGGAATTTGATGAAAGGCTAGAGATGTAGACATATTTTAAATAAAATATGCTTGTCTACTCTCTTAAGATTTGGTGGTTCGACAACCAATAAAGGCGTATCAGGTACCAACATGTTCTTTATTTAGACACAAGTTCAAAACAGCAAGAACTTCCAGATTTAAATGGTTGTGTTACACAAATCTTCATTTACCATAAAAATCAGATTTTTAGTAGATTTTGATAAAAGTTGACGAGATGTGTGATTGAAAAGTTGTGGGCCCCATAAAAGTGCGGTTAAGATTAAATGTTGACTTTGAATTAGATTAAAATCTAAAAAAGTAGTGAAAACAAACAGGGGCTAAATTACTAAGCTACAAATCAGAATTTTCAGCGGTAACAATAATGTGATGTGATCTCCAGGAATTAAATTAAAATCAAATCAAACAAATACATTACACCCTTAAGATCATCTTCATTTGAAAAAGGAGTATCAATAATCGAATCTTAAGGATTTAGGCTCTGTTTATTAAAAGTTTTGCGTTTAAAAATATGTTTTTTATATTTTCGAGGTAAAATATGTGATTGAAAAGTGGAGAGAGAAAGTGTGTGATTAAAAAGTGGTTTGTGAAGTTGTGTTGTTTAAAAAACATGTTTTTAAACCGTTTCCCAGACAGAGGCTTAACTTCTGTTACCATTGCACTTTTGAAAAAGAAATGTTATCACCAGGTTCCAGTCTTTATATCATCGAGAATTGCACATAAATATAGAAAGAAATGCATTTCTCTTCAAGGCATAAGAGCATATGATCATGTAGAAACCTACAAGAATCTTTCTATTCAATTATTGCTCCTGTTTGTTCCAAAAATGGCTATATGTTTTATTTTCCTGTTTCCAAAGAAGGGCCGGACTGCTCATGTTATCAATAACAATTGGAATCAGAGCTTGAACACTATACTTTTGGAACATACCATTTTTGGATCGCAATAATCTCACAAGGTGAACGTTTATACCTGGATATTCCTACATTAAATGTCTTTTAACTATGGGAATTTTTTTTCCATAATTAAGAATAAATGTCAAATGAGATAGGTATGCAAGTGAATTTTTGTTATGCGCTTCATTTTTTAATCTTCTTGGTGTCCTTTCTTTGTACTACATAGTATTCGGTCAAACTGCTATTCATCATTATGTTTGGAGGAAAAAAAAAAAAAAACCATATACATACTCTTCTCCATCTTTAAAGCACTACCCTTACCTTGTACATCATAGAAGTTTGCATTCAGACACACATGCATGTTATAATCAAGTACACTAACTTCAGATGATATAGAAGTAGCATATATGAAAGAAAGAGAAGATCATAATGATGAAACTGAATTTCTAGTCCAGCTTTTTCGAACACATTTCTTGATTTCAATGAGCAATGTTTCAATTCACCTCAGTCACATAACAGAATGTCTCGTTTTCCAAATATTCACTTATTCTGTATGATTTGCCCCTTGGACTACAACCATTTCAAGAATCAAACATTTAAATTAATAGCCATTAGCAAAGCAAACTGGAAAATAACTGCTACTAAATACTTTCTAACCATTATCCATTACTCATTCAACAAAACACCAGATTGTTACGGTTTAATTCTCAGTGACGCAAAATTCTCTTTTAGTTTTACGCGACATATTAGATCTCAGACGAAATAAATTCAAACAGCATTTGCCTGCCAACATTCAAAAACTGGGTACAGTTCATACTGAACTTAAAGCCAAATTCCATCTGAATTTTTACTTTTTTTGGTAAAATTGAAAAATGGCGGGGTCTAATGACCCAAAGCTATAAATTATAGTTAAATTACTAATTATAGTCAAACAATCATCGTTGTTAACATACATACACATACTGCAGAACGGGGTGCTCAATTGGTACCGGATTGGAGGTTTTGGGTTCATATAGCTGGGACACAAATTAAATCCATGCTGTGCTGAACCCCAGTGGACCACATGTTAAAGATGCACGGAAAAATACACATCAATGCCAATAAGTGTTCATGTATGGATTTCTACACATTTATACAGTAAATATATAATATGAATTGACAAAAATACAAATCCATATCCAGTAGAATGATTATGAACAAGAATCAGGTTTCGACACTTACTCCGAGAAGGAGAACCCATTGGTGCTGCTGCTCCTCCCTTGGTTTTCCTTTCCTCCTTTTGGATTTCTCTGTTTTCTTGAAGCATACCATTATGAACAATCAGACTTCTATTTATAATATTCTTGGCTGATGATTCCTTGACTTAACTTTTACACACAATTTTTGGCATATTCCTAATTTGATAACCCAACATAACAGATAGAATGACAGAATAATATTACCCGTAGATTTGACTCTGTTTGGTATTTACTTGTAATTTTGATGTAAGATTCCGAAGGAATTTAAGAAATTGTGTAATTTATAAATTGTTTTATAAATTATTTATAAAACACATGTTTTATATCAATGACAGAATAATATTACCCGTTAGGGGTGATTATAATCACCAAAAAACACAAATTTCGAGGTAAATAAATGATTAAAAATTAGAGATAAAAGAGAGGTATAATTAAAAGATTGTATTGAAAATTGAAGATTATTATAAACCAAATTTTAAACTAGTTACCGAACAGTTTTATATGAAGAAAGTGTGACTGTGTTATTGATGGAGGGCGGTGATTTTCTTTGACAAATGCAAGGGGACAAATCTACTAGAGCTGTCATTTAGAATTTGCTTTCGTAATGAAGGCACGGGAAACTAGCGGGTAAGTATGAAAGGTTGACCTTTTATTGTCTAGCAGCCTGTCGTTGACTTCAATAGTGTACTGTGTGGTTTAGGGATGGCAGTGGACTTGGAAGACTCGGGAGCTTGTGGGCTCCAGTTTAGACGGGTGGACTTGAAAGACTCGGGAGCTAGCTTCAAGTTTGCGGATTCGTCTCGTGAAGTTCATACTCATGAGGAGCTTGAATACAGTAAAAATTAATTCGATCCTCCAGAGCAGAGCTCAAGTTTATCCATGAATCTAAAATTAGCTCCGTTACGAAGAACTTGCAAGGGAAAATGTACAATGAATGGAAAGAAAGAAGAGAGTTGAACAAATTCAACAATTGTTTGGCAACACGGGTTGGTTTATAAACTGATTTATTTATGCTTTTGAGGTAAAAAATAGTGGTTTAAAATTGAAAAGAGAAAATGTATGTGATTATAAAGTGGTTTGAGAAATTGTGTAGTTTATAAATTGATTTATAAATCAGTTTATTTCATTTGCCAAACGAATATTCATAATTCCACACCGTTCATTGAACAACCAACAAGTCGCTTTGTACAACCGGATAGCTAATGCTGTTCGTTAATAGTTTTATATTTAAAAACATTTTTTTTATGCTTTTGATGTAAGATGTGTGATTGAAAAGTGGAGAGAAAATATGTATAGTTAAAAAATGATTTGGGGAATTGTGTTGTTTAAAAACATATATATATATATATATATATATATATATATATATATATATATATATATATATATATATAATTTTTTTTTTTTGCCAAACAAAGACTAAAATGCTAAAAAGGTGAAAAATCAGAAAGTAGATAATTGCCAATAAAAAAATGACATGTCATCAATCCTACAACTAATGCCACATGGATAAAAGAAATGAAAACAATATTTTCATGTCCCCTCAAGTTGGAGCTTGATGAAAATCAATCAAGCCTAACTTGAAAAGTAAAAAATGAAATTGTGGCTCGCCAAGAGCTTTAGTGAAAAGATCTTCCAGCTTAAGTTTAGACTGTAAATGTTGAGGAAGAACAAAATCGTCCTTGAATTTGTTTCGAACTAAATGACAGTCAATCTCCAAATGTTTTGTCCTTTCATGGAAAACAAGATTACACCAATGTGAAGGGCTGCTTTATTATCACACAAAAGAGGTATATGCAGACATAGGGAGTTTTGAAGCCCTGGAGACTATAAGTCACCGATTGAAGTTCACATAGTGTTGTTGCAAGACTCCTATACTCGGCTTTAGCAGATGATCGAGAAATGGTAGTCTGTTTCTCGTTTTCCAGGAGATTAATCCGTGGTGGCGGATCCAAGAATATTATTCAGCTAGAGCGGTCGTTGATTCTCGACCGTCAACAGCCACAATGGTGGCTCACTTTTTCGATGTAATTGTTTTTTATTCGGATTGTATCTATACACCATTTAAATTATGTTTACATCAAGCCACAATCTTAGAGGTTTTTTGGTGTAGGAAGTTTTGGAATTTTATTTTTTGAGAGAATGTGTGGTTGAAAATTAATTAAAAAGTGTGAAAAGGGGGACCATAGAAATGTGATGTTAAAAATTAATTTGAGAAAAAGTTAGAAAAAACTATTGGAACAAACATACCCTTAAAACCCTTTTGTATTTATAATCAAATTTATCAAAACTATCAACCTCAAGAATTAAAACTAATAAAATTGGCACACGTAAAAGAAGAGAAGATGGGCAATGGACTTTCCTGATAAAACAAAATTCACAGGGTTAAGGCAAAGAGAAGAATCCCCACACACGTCACACGTCATTCTAACATGGATTTTACCTGTCCATGCTCTCACAAATCAAATAATCACAAAAATACACCAATCATCAAAGGAAAATCTACAAAAATTATACAAATTGAAATTCTGTAGTGAAAATTTAACTAAAAAAAAACCATCCAATTATAGAAAAATCTGAAAATAAGGAAGCGAATAAACTAAATATCGTAGTCCTGAGTCCATAGGTGGAGGCGTGGAGCTGGACTGCTGGAGGTGGACAGAGGCATTGTGGCAGGGAGGTATTCACAGTCAGACTCAACACAATTGTATTTTCAATTGAAAGTTAAACATGAGCTTGAGTTTAATTGGTGTGTGGTCATTGTTTTGGGCCCAAAACATTACAAAAAAATTGGCCAAAAATGAATGGCCCAATTTATTAAAAAAGCCCAAAAACTTATGGTTAATTGGATAGATTTCAGCTTCGTCTTCATTGCAATTTCTTCTTCCCTGCAAAGAGAGGCACCGCCTCTGCCGGCAACAAGAGCAGTAAAATATAGATTATTCATTACAGGTTGTCGTTTCTTCTTAGTAGGTGCAAACTCAGGGTCAGTTGATGCAGTCTGCCACTGGTTGGTTACATGATGGGATGATATATTGTCAAAAAAAAAAAAAAATCTGGCCGGCGGATCCAGCCAGCGCGGCCGCGGGAGCTCGCCACCGGCTGGATCCACCTCTAAATCCACCACCCAAGTAGATGCAATAACCCGTGACAGACTTTCTACTACTGACAGGATAAAACAGTCCCTTAGATGGACATCCTTTTGGGTATTTTAGGAGAAGAAGTGCTAATATAAGTCACCAATTGAAGTTCACATAGTGTTGTTGCAAGACTCCTATACTCGACTTCAGCAGATGATAGAGAAATGGTAGTCTGTTTCTTTGTTTTCCAGGAGACTAATGCGTCACCCAAGTAGATGCAATAACTTGTGACAGACTTTCAACTGTCAATACATGATGCCCAATTGGCATCACAAAAAACCTTTAGCTGAAGAGCCCTGACATGATAGAACAGTCCCTTAGATGGACATCCTTTTAGATATTTTAGGAGATGAAGTGCTGCATTCCAGTGATCAAGACGAGGCTGATGCACATACTGGCTGAGTTGTTGAACACTAAAGGTAATGTCTGGTCTAGTTATGTTCAAATATAGAAGTCTTCCAATTAATCTTCTATATCTAATTGGATCATGTAGTTTAGGACCAAGATCAAGTGTAAGTTTTGTGCCTTTAGGAAGTAGTGTGGTGACTACTTTAGCTCCAGTTGAACCTGCATCCTGAATTATGTCAAGGATATATTTCCTTTGATTAAGATAGGTCCCTGATTCACTTCTAGCTATCTCAATTCCTAGAAAATATTTAACAAAGCAGAGATCCTTAATAGTAAAGAGTCGCTGAAGATATGATTTAACTTGATCAATTGTTTTGCTGTCATTTCCTGTGAGGCCAGAAAAGATGTGTATGGTTGTTTGATAAACAAACAATGATCATATCATGACTACACAAATCCAAAGACTTGAAGTTTAGTCCCAATATTCCATTGTCTTGAAGTCCGTTTCAATCCATAAAGACTCCTTTTGAGCTTACAAACTTGGCCTGGTTCTACTTTTGCATAACCTTCAAGCGGTTTTAGATAGACATCTTCTTTTAAGTAACCATGCAAAAAGGTAGTATTCATCTCTAGTTGATGTAAAGCCTAAGATTTAGATGTAGCTACTGTAAGAAAAAGTTGAACAGTAACTAGCTTTGCTACAGGTGAGAAGCTTTCAGTGTAATCAATTCCAACAATTTGATTAAAACATTTGGCGGCTAGGCTCACCTTTAATCTGTCTACGCTGCCATTTAGGTTAAATTTAACCTTGGACACCCATCTACTGCCTATAGCTTTCTTGTTAGGTGGTAGTGTGGTAATTTCCTAAGTATCATTAGCTTCTAAGGTAGCCAACTCATCATTCATAACTTTAACCCAATCAGTGCCTTGATTGTCATGTAAATAAGAATGAGGCTCCTTTGTTTTGGACATATTAACTAGAAAAGCCACATAGGTATCACTGATAAGAGGTGAAACAGTATATGGAAAAATTGGTGGAGAATAGGAAGAGCTAAGATGTTTAACATTGATAGTGCAGGCTTTATCATTGGATGTAGATTTAGGAAATTTTGTGATGAAGTCTTGAAGCCAGGCTGGTGTGTCCTTGTGTCTTAAACTTCTCCTAAGTTCAATTTGTCACTGAATATCAATAGAAGTAGATTCTTGAACAATTGGTGAAGGGGTTGAATTATAATTTAATGGATGGAAGTTATATGGATTCATTTGAAGATGATTGAACCACTGTGACAATAGATTGACATGTATCTGTATGACCTAATGGATCTAAAGGGCCGGACCTGAACATAGGTGAGCAAGGCAGTCGCATAGGGCCCCCTACCAAAAAAGGCCCCAAAATCGAAAAATTAAACAGTGTTTTCCACATATATATTCTAAAAAGTAGAATAAAGACAACAAATTTAACTTAGCATAGTTGGTAAAATAGATGGACATAATTTGTGCTTATGCTATAGGTCATTTGTTCGATTCTTCATGCTTGTTAATTTATTTATTTTTTAAAAAAAACTTGTGCTTGACTCAAGGTCCCAATAAATTTTGGAGCTAGATGTCCGCTTAGGGCCCTTAAAACTTAGGGCCAACCCTAGATCTAGACTATGAATTGGAGCATTATGACTGCAATCATTAAATGACAGAGGTAATGGTGTGGATTCATTGGATTCCTTTTGAGTTTGGTATGGAAAAGTAATTTCATAGAATTTGACATCTATGGAGATGATTATTTGGCTTGAATATAAATAATATAATCTAAAAGCTTTTTGTCCTTGACTGTTGATTTGATATTTTTGAATTGCAAGTATACAATATCGCACTCAAGTAATATAATGGACAAAAGAGTTCGGATTATCATTCATACAAGGATTGCTATTAATTATTGAAATTGTTAGTTCCAAACTTTATTTGAACAATGGAAAATGTTTTATATAAAAACTAAACTAAGAATTATGCTAAAGAAATAAAATTGCGAAATTGTTTTGTTTCTAAAACGATTTTAAAAGCATTGTGATTCACGATTTTACCTAACCAATTAAATTAAATCCAACTCCAATTTTATTTCCTAATGATGCACTAAATCTAATTCACTCATGTATATTGAGATTCCTCACTCAAGTTTAAATCAATTCTACCTAAATAAGTCAACCATGTATCTCTACAGAGGGTCCAAATTATTCATTATCTAGATGCATAGAATACAAGAATTCACACATGACTGCAGTAATAGTAAAAGTATATATCTATCTCTTGTTCAATTAGCAGATTTTATTCATAAGTCTATTTTGTTAGCTTACCTCTCGGATTATGAGAACAAACCACGAAATCATGAATTAGTGGCCAATCAACTCGTGCATTAAACTCAAAATAAAATCAATACATGCAACGAATAATTAAAACAATGGAATTTCGAATTAAAATTATAAACTAAGTTACGTCGTTCATCCCAACATGAAAGTTTAGTTACACATCGTTATTAAATAAAAATAAAAAATAAAAAAAGGCATTCATTGAAAATAACATTAAAAAAGGAAAGCTTGCACTAATATTCAATTCTTCATGTAATCTTCAAGTCTTGTCCTTTACTTTTGCTTCAATCTCCCAAGAATTTGACGTTGAAATCTGAGTTTTAGGCTATTCTTAGGTGAGGCAAAGGTCTAAAATTCGTGTCTCACGAGTTATATATATAGGTTGTGGAAATACCTAGCTAATTAAGGAGGAAAACCTGTTGAAAATCGCACAAAACCCTAATCAACGGACCAGTCGGAAGCTTGCGCCGCGCAGTGTACTGATTTCGGTGCTGACCATTGAACTAATGTGCGTGCGGCCATGCCTTTATACTTCTTGAGGCCATGCCGTACTAAAATCACTTGCAAATTCTAAGTTTGAAATCTGTTTAAGTTGATCCTCCTCTTTTATTTGCATCTCAAGTCCTCCACTTTCAATTATAGTATTTTGGTCCCCAAACTTCTGAATTTTTTAAATTAGCTCATTTCAACTCTCAACTTCTTCAATTAGGTCCTCCAAATCTTGACTTCTTCACTTTAGCACCACACGTGCTTCCCGATTGACCTCAATAACTCTTGAATGTTGGGGATAACAAAAAAACCCAGAAGGACCCGAAACCCGGAGGACCCCGAAACGACCAGCCCCTAAAATTACCCGTCCATCGGGTTTGGGGGGCGGGTTTTTTGCTCCGTGGAGCATTTCGAGGTGGGTTCAGGGGGGGGGGGGACCTGCCCCGTGACCCGGGATTTTTATTTTTTATTTTTAATTTATATTGGAATGAGAAACTAAAAATAAATTTAATGAGATCTAGAAGAATTGAACATTTGTGGGGTTTAAGGGTATGAGCATACACAACTATTATACCATTGTGTTGTTTATTGATTTTTTTTCCTTCAAATATATACATATTATCTTTAAAGTTCAAACTTAAAAATTCTAACTACTTTGACACCTAAAATTTCATTACCAATTTTGAAGGGGGAAAAAAATTAATTTCGGGTCATTGGCGGGGCGGGTAGTCGCCCCGACCCGTCCCACCCCGCGAATAGTCGTGGGGAGGGGTAAAGCAGTTTCGGGTTCGGGGCGGGGCGGCCCCGATCTGCCCCGAACCCGACCCATTGCCATCCTTACTGAATGTGCATTTTAACTTCAATTAGTCATTCAATTGCTCATTAATTTCCACATTTTGCTTCATTCTTTTGATTTTGGGAATTAATTTGAAATGTAAACAAATAAACACAAATTAATTAGAATTTATTCTAAAATAACAATATAATATCCTAATTTTGGTATATAAATAAGTGTAGAAAATACATTTATCAACTATATCCCAGGAATATACATTTATAGGCTCTAGGGTCAAATTTTGTCTTGTGAGGAAGAGTATTTGAAGCATAAGACACAAACCAAAAGGTTTTAGCATAGAATAATCATGTTCCCTTTCATAGATCATTTCATAAGGTGTTTTTCATTGAAGGATTGAACTTGGTAGTCCGTTGATGATAAATGTGGCTAAGAGGATAGAATATGTCAAGAACTTGATTGGCAAGTTAGAATGAAACATTACAGATCTTGCATTTGTAACAAATGTTTGTGCTTTCTCTCAATTACCCCATTTTGTTGAGGTGAATAAGTGCATGATCTTTGGTGGATAATCCCATGTTGGTGAAAAATAAGTTTACATTCTTTATTTGTGAATTCTGTCCCATTGTCACTTCTAATCCCTTTAACGGTTTTTTTTTTCCAAATTGAGTTTGAACCATCAATATGAATCCCTCCAGAATTTTAAGGATTTGTGTTTTGTGGGACATTAAAAAAGTTCATGTGCACCTACTAAAATCATCCACAATAGTAAGCATGTAGGGTGTTTTTGATAGGGCTGGTTGATTATATGGTCCTCATACATCAACGTGTAATAAATAAAAAATCCCTTTTGTGTTAATACTACTTATTGGAAAAAGGGAGTCTTTGTTGTTTTCCTTTGTGTCATGCTTCACATTGTTTCAAGAGTAAAATTCTAGAATCATCAGAGGAGTTTGGATAAAGACATGATGTAGAATAGGAAGTGAAGCATGACCAACTTTGAGAATTACAAACAAATGAAGGAAAATTGTAAACATCAGAAGATGAGGAATTGAAGCTGTTTTTAATAAGGCAAGATTTATCAAGGATGTAGAGTTTTCCAATCAGCTTTCCTATGGCCAGTGTTTCTTCAGTCTGAAGGTCCTGCAGAAGACAATGATTGGGGACAGAATGTAAATTTGATTTGAGCACTTTCAGTTAGTTTTTCAATAGAGAGAAGGTTAAACTTGAACTTAGGAATGAACATAGCATCAATGAGGTTAAGTATGTGGTTCAGTGGAATATTTCCTATATGTGTAATAGATTTCATTGTGCCATCTGGGAGGTAAACAAATGTAGGTGTAAGAGTAGGATTTGGATAAAACATCAAACTCAGATCAGTGCACATATGATTACTAGCACATGTGTCCAATATCTAGGAACCCATTTCTATTTTATCAAGAATAGTTAAAGCGTTATAATAACTGGTTGTAGCTTGTATACCTACAAAATACTCAAAATGAGTAAAATTCATGGCTCCATTGTTTCTCATTTGTATTTTGTTCTTCATAAACTTCATAAACTCCTACTGTACTATATTAGACATGTTTGAATTCTATGAGAATGACATGTTCTCTGCAGCTGCATCCTTTCCTTCAACATGAAGTGGAGTTTCAGCAAAATTAGCCAAAGGTTTGTTATATGTATATCTTCCTCTCTGCTGCTTTGATTTCTTAAACCAATCGGGGTAGCCAGGAATTTTGAAACATCCACCCCTATTATGTCCAATCATACTACTTCAATGATCACAATATAGATTGGCTTTCTCTTCAGCATTGAGCCTTCCATTGAATCCTTTACCTCTACCAAATCTATGCCCAAAACTTCCTCCTCTATCGAATCCTCGTGGTTTAATCATGAATGCTGTATTATAAGATGAATCTGGGTATGCCTGATGTATAACTCTTTACTTCTCAACTCTTAAAATCATAGAATAGGCCTTGTTAATTATTGGTAGATGGTCCATGACCAGAATTTAATTTAATCATTCAATCCCATAAGGAATTGAATTAAATTACTGAAAGTATTTAATTTCGCTACCTCTTTAGCAGCTCCAAAACTACAGATTGGCATTGGTAATAAGCAAGTCAATTCATCCCATAGTTTTTTTTTTTTTAATTTTGTGTAGTAGATCGTAATAGGCATAGTACCTTGTGTCATATTACTGATTTCCCTTTGTAACTGGTATAGAATGGAACCTCAGTGAATCAATGGCTTCTCCAATAGAACAAAGGCAGTGTAGAGGATGCAATCTGGGAAGATGCCGAGGCATTACTGTGAGAATTTCCAGAATTCGAACCTTGGGGACAAGGTTCATCTAAGCGGGGGGATTGTCGCGAAGAACTTGCAAGGCAGAGTGTGCAATGGTTGGGAAGAAAAAAGAGAGATATAAGAATTTCAAGCAAAGCAGTTGAATCAAACAACGTTGTCCGAACTTAAGGAAAACATATTTAAAACGATGTCGTTTGTTAAGGAAGTTTGGAATATTCCTATTACTTCTTTTACATCTCAATTCACATTTTTAAGTTGTTGAAAGAAGTGTTTTCACATCCTTATTCAGTTAGTATATAGTGGAGGAAATAGATATCATTAAGGAGATTCTTTGAGTTGTTGAAAAACACAGATTAACTAGATTATTCCCATGCTGTTTTTCTCCCTTCCTGTTCTCTATCTTTGTTTTTTCCCCATATTATCTTGTAAGTTTCCATAATTAATGAGAAAATGTTTTCAAGAAAATATGTGTGCTTTGAATTTCTTTATTTCTGTTCATTTGTGCTGATTGAGTGGAGCTTTGGTCGAAGATAGTCATCTACCATCACAAGTCCATGTTTGAACTCCCAAAAATGAGAAATAAGTTTTGTAATAGTAATCTTCAAGAGGAAATATGACTAAAAGGTAGGGATGATAAAAAAATTCTGACTTGGTTTGATTCAAACTAGACTGATATCCGTTCTAAATGAAGTGAGAATTTTAAATGTAAATATTGGGTGTGTTTAGCCCCTAGGATAGAGCTCAGTTGGTTGAAAGGTGAGAGTAAAAAATCTCAGCTGAGCTGGCAACTGTAGGGTGTGAGTTCGAATCTTACCAAATGTATGGATGAGGCTCCTGTAGCGCCCCGAGTTCCGTATACCCGATTCACTACGTCATTTTCTGTCTAAATTTTTCGAATAATATTTTTGCGGAAGAAATAATTGAAATTCATTTTTGGCAACATTAAATAAACTGTAATGGCCGATAAAATTGAAACATTTATGAAACCATTTGAAATAGTAAATCGAACCATTAATTTTGTAAAGAAATTGACAATGTCATAATTTCTCAAATAAATGAACTTCTCTAAATTATTCAATTGTTTGGAAAAATACGGAAATCATTAACGTCAAACTTTCAACCGTTTAACGATTATTGCCACCATCATTCATCGCTCGCCACCGTCTCCGAAATCTGCAAAACTGTTAAAAAGTAGGGTGAGTATTTCATGGGGGAAATACTCAGTAGACTCATCGCAAATTAATTTAATTTATAAGATGATTAAACACATAAATCCCGGCTCTTTATAAAACGGGCATTGATAGAGCTTCTTTATAAAACGACTCTTGATAAATCTCATATTGTGCATTACAGCACGGGACATATTTTGCAAATCATAGGCTCTTTGAAAATAGCTCTTTGAAAACAGCTCTTTGAAAACCATATACTTATAAAAACATTTTAATTATGCCAAGCATAATTTCTTTTGAAAGCATAACATAAGATAGGATTGAAATCCTCATAAACATAGGGAGACACAAGAACTTTACCGAACTTAGGTGGCAAGAATTCTTATGCAGTAAAATCATAATAACAGTAAAATCACAGTAAGTATACCAAGCATAATTTTTGAAATTCATAGGGATCAATTGCATCATAACATAAGATAGGATCGAAATCCTCATAAACATATGCGACAGGAATTTTACCGAACTTAGGTGGTAAATCCTCATAAACATATGGAAACACAGGAATTTTACCGAACTTCGTGGCAAATCCTCATAAACATAGGAGACACAAGAATGTTACGGAACTTCGTGGCAAGAATTCTTATGTGTAGCGCTACTAAAACTCCGGTCCCCTTAACATATCATAACTTATCATATGGGACCCATAACAATCTTGTTAGATTGATTTCATAGCAATGATCCAAAAAAACATTTTCGTGAAGCATAGGGTATACTTACTTTTCGTAAAAACATAAAGTATATTTTCTTTTCATAAAAACATACTTACTTTTCATAACAACATAAGGTATATTTACCTTTCATAAAAACATACTTGCTTTTCTTAAAAATTGACTTTCACAAGTCACATGACATTCATATGAAATCATAATTTAAATCAATTAATAAGTGCGAGTCTACCTCAAATCCGACGAGTGCAAAGTTGAGCGGGAATGACTTCAATTTCTTTGAATTCTCCGTACGCTTCGTCTTAGCCAATAAGTCATTTTAGTATATCGAATATATAATTCAAAATGATAAATTATAATTTGAGGACTAAAATTGATGTTTTGAAAGTTCAGGGACTAAATTGAATACTTTTGAAAGTTGAGGGACTTAAATGAATACTTTTGATAGTTGAAAGACTAAAATGGATACTTTTGAAAACTTGGGCTTAAAATCAAATTAATAAAATCAGCAGGGACTAAAATGATAAGTTTTTTTTAAAATGAAAGGGCTGATTAAAATCATTTAAAACTCTGGGACTGAAATGGATAACTTTAAAAGTTGGGGACTGATTTGAAAACCTTTAAAAGAATTGAAAGGGCTGAATTAAGACATTTTAAAACATAAGGACTGAATTGAAAGGCTTTAAAACTTCAGGGACTAAACTGCAGATTCTGAAATTTAAATATATAATATCAATCTCTTTCTCTTTTCATTCCAGATCAGAGAGGAGACAGAGGGAGAGCAAAGCGAGAGACGGAGGTGCTAGGGGAGAGTCGATGCCGGCGATTTACCGGTGAAACGTCGGCATAGGTGGCGGTGAGTGGCGACCAAAGCAAGGGTTCTGATTTTAGGGCTTAGTTACGGGATTTGGTGCGAGAAACAAGGGCGAAATCGAAACAAAATCGAAGCTGGGGTTCGCTGTTTAGGTCGTGATTTTCCGGCGAAGAGGTGGTCTTGGAGTTAATGGTGGAATTGGTGACTGGAGCTGGAGGTGGTGATTTTGGTTAAAGCAGGTTGTGGTTTGCAAAGTGAGGCTTGGTCGTGAAGGGTGGTGCTGCTTCTGATTACGGATTGTGCAGTTGGGTTAATACTGCAGTGGTGATGGCTGGGTTGAATTGTGCAGTTTGGTGATGATGATGATTGGTGGTGCTGCAGGGGTGGTGACGGTTGAACTGTGGTTTTATGAATTGGCTGTGAATTGATTATGGTGAGGCGATGCTAAGAGTTAGGATTTTGGTTGCAGAGAATTGGTTTCGACAGTGGCGATTGAGGTGGGGATAAAATGGTTTGTATATTGCAGTGGGGTGATGTTGAAATGGTCAGTTTGATGGCTGGCTGCATTTGGAGAGGTGATGATGGCGACTGAGTGGTTGGTGGTGAAGAAGGTAGTTAGATTGGGTTGTTTTGCTAGTGATGAAACAATGGTGGCTTACTGGTTGTGCTTGATAATTTTGGTGGTGCAGTTTGTGGTGGCTGAAATGGTTTGAAGAGTGCTGGTTGCAGGTTTGTGATCTGTGTGATGGTGATGATAGATGATGGAGTTTATACAGGTGATCTCGTGGGCTGGGGATGGGTAATGATGATAGTGAGTGTCATTTGCTTTGCTGGAAAGAGTGGTTGGCTCAAGAATGGGGTTGTAAAGTGTGGATTCGAGGCGGAAAGGAGAAAACATGTGGGGTAAAAGTTTTATTTAATTTGGTATGATAATGATGGTGTTATGAGGTGGAAAGAGTGATAAATAAGAAGGAAAGGAGAATAAAGAGGAATGCAAAACGTGGGAAATAATCAACTGAAAATTAGACTAATTTTGATTAAGAAATGTATTTAAAACAGATATATTTTGGACTGAAAATAATTTGAGAATAAATAAATTTTGAAATAAAATTGAAATACGTATTTGGACTTGAAATAATTTGAATAAGGATCATTGGGATATTTTAATAAATTTGGAATTCAAAATGATTTTGAAAATAATACTTTGAATAAATAATTAAAATAACATAATTTTAGAAATTCGGATTTTAATTTAAAATCGAACAAATTCGATATTTCTTGACTTGGCTAGACGAATCCGTCGCGGCGTTAACTTCAAAATAATAGCGACACAATTTTCTAAATATTAAAATAATTATTAATTGCGTAAAATCTTGGTCGCTACAATCTTACCCCCTTAAAATAATTTCGTCCTCGAAATTAAACTTACTTGATCTTATGATTTCTGAATACTTAATCAGAATCTCATCTTCTTCTTCTCTTATGTAGCATCATCGCTACCATATTTAACCCAACCATATTTAACATACTGGACTTTGACTAAATGCATCACTTTGTTTTCTCAAGAACATGGACTTTTCTATAGACATATGTGTCTACTCAAAAATTCTTCTGAATCATAAGTGACTGAAAGTTCACTATTCTTTGAATTCCATTTTTATGAACCCAAAACAACATAACTTATTCATAGATGATCAACTTATTTCATAATCTCAATACATCATCACCTTCAATTATCATCATCATATCATTCCTTATAATTTTCTATTGTACCTTTATATTCATCTAACCTTACGTTCATCATCATTATCTCACATAATCCCAAACAACATCATGTCTCTTTACTAATTTCTGTAATTCCATAAAAAAAATCTCTTCAAGTTTTCATAAATCTTTACTGATATATCAAACCATAATAATTTGTCATCTCTAAACTTCTTATCATCGAATATTCCCAAAATAATCAAAACAATTCCCAATCGAATGTAAAAATTTCATCATATCTTGTAGTATTCTGTAACATGTCACTTATCATCGTATCATGTGACCTCAGATATTCGTATATATCTCTAAAATTTCAACAAATCTTTACTGACATATCATATCATAATAATTTTTCCTTTCTTCTTATCATCGAATATTCCAAAAAAAATAATCAAAGAATTACCTGAATATTCTCTCTACGTAATATACCCAAACATATCAACATAATATCATCAACTTATCTTTCCAATATTTGTAACCCAAAATTCAGTAAACAAATATCTTCCAAATAACTAAGATTCTTTACTTAAATGTCACCACATTTCATGCAAAGTATTTCTTTCACTTATACATACTTATGAATTCTGATTCAATACGGTCCTTATTTCTCTTTCACGTATTCCCGTATCATCTCACTATACCTTGATTATTATACCAAAAATATCAGTACCAAAATCCAATAAAATATTCCACATCTCCAATCTTATCATCAAATTTTCTTTTGTCGAGAAAAATAACAGCGCATTAACTCTTGTTCCCACTTTTCATTATACTTTAAATCATACATCAAGTACTCGGTATCAAATACTCATTCTAGCTGAGAGCTAAGATACTAACTTAAAACGGCATCACAAGGATCAGATATGTTATTCTCAAACTTAAGAACTTCACTAATTTCCCAAATCTGAAATTCAAAATTAAAATTTTCTATTCTCCCAAACTTCAATTCATATCACACTTTATGAACAATACTCTGATTAATCTTATCACCATTAAATAAGACTTCTGTAAATCATATAGGATTCCTCATCAAATTTGCTTAACCCAAAGATACAATCCCATAATTTAAAATCACACAACTGATCATCTCAGATTTTCCATTATTGTAGCCAAAATATTTACTCACTTCAAAAGTACAACCAATAATAATTAATCGAAACTGTATCACTAAATCTTTAAATAAACCCATATATTATGACTAAAAATGACAATTCTCAATCGTAGATAATATTTCACCATAATGCAATAAACCATCAAAATAAGATCATCGAACTCAATATTCACACGATTCTTCCCTGGATAACCATAACATCTCTTAACCGTCTAGTCGTCATATCTATCACGTACCTTATACGTCAATCTGATAACTAATATAATAAATCAATTTCTCAGACTAAAAAAAAATCTTGGATTCTACCGTGATCCCTCTTCTGAACTCCATTCCAAAATAAGTCATCACTGTAAAATCTTATCCCTATTTTCCTCAAAATTCATATCCTTATAATACTCTCCAATACAAGTGATCATTCCTTACAAGTGATAAATCCATTCCCAAGAATAATTAAGATTCTTCCCAATAATGCCATTATACTTGTCTTCACTCGTCTTTCAAAATATAACTTATCATTTACTCAATCTTGCTTATGAACTTGCAATTCTAAACTCAATTCTCTTAGTGATTGCATACAATACTATGCTCTTATTTCCAAACGATAAAATTCTAGGCAGAGTCTCCCTTATAATTTGGACTTATCCAAACCATAAGCATACTTCATAACTCACAATAATAAATAACTCCACATTTGATCACAACGATCTAAAAATATTGAAAACGATTCCAACACTTCAATATCATCAAAAATATCCCATAATTCAATTCATAATTCCTCAACATAACAATTTCAAATCATATTTTTTCAATATCACAATATCACTTCCTTTCATACCTTAATTGTCTCAAAAGATTACTCATACTTATAAATATATACCATAAATCATATTCCCAAAATTTATTCACAAGGTCAAACTTCATAATAAATTTCTCTTCAACATAAAGGCATAATTCATTTACTCAACATAATATCCATTACTTAATTCTCAATAACTAAGAATCAAATCTTTAAATCTCTAACTTCATAATACTTCTCATAAAAGTCTCAATAAAATCATATCAGTTATAATCTTAACATCTTATCACAACTTCATAACTGGCTTGCTATTTCTCGTTTAATCTAAACGATAGATAATCTGAACATATAATCAAATCCTTTCCGTTGACTTCTCATACTTAATGCCATGTCTAAAATCAATTATGCAAAGTCCATCAAGGGTTCATCATTTCTAACTCGAGGACAAAAATTATTTAAAAATCATTCTTAAATCATATTATTCCCATTATGCTCAACACTCGTTTTCTTTCTTAAATTTTTTTTCTCATAATCATACATTAAAGCATATAAGTTATGACAAAGCATAACAACATCATTATTTTCGAAGAAATACATTCTTATTTCTCATAAATCATAAGTATCCGAAATACTCTTCATTCTTTCTCATAAATCAATAAAATGAGTATTCGAAATACTGAAATAACTTTAAACATTATAAACTTCTTTACCTCGGAGTTGGTGGAACGAATGATGGCAGTGGCAATCTTCATCAATAAAATTTTATAATGGAAAATATTTCTTGAAAATTCTTTTTGAAATTTTTTCAAGTCTACAGAAACGCAGACTAGCTCTGATACCAACTTGTAGCGCCCCGAGTTCCGTATACCCGATTCACTACGTCATTTTCTGTCTAAATTTTTCGAATAATATTTTTGCGGAAGAAATAATTGAAATTCATTTTTGGCAACATTAAATAAACTGTAATGGCCGATAAAATTGAAACATTTATGAAACCATTTGAAATAGTAAATCAAACCATTAATTTTGTAAAGAAATTGAAAATGTCATAATTTCTCAAATAAATGAACTTCTCTAAATTATTCGATTGTTTGGAAAAATACGGAAATCATTAACGTCGAACTTTCAACCGTTTAACGATTATTGCCACCATCATTCATCGCTCGCCACCGTCTCCGAAATCTGCAAAACTGTTAAAAAGTAGGGTGAGTATTTCATGGGGGAAATACTCAGTAGACTCATCGCAAATTAATTTAATTTATAAGATGATTAAACACATAAATCCCGGCTCTTTATAAAACGGGCATTGATAGAGCTTCTTTATAAAACGACTCTTGATAAATCTCATATTGTGCATTACAGCACGGGACATATTTTGCAAATCATAGGCTCTTTGAAAATAGCTCTTTGAAAACAGCTCTTTGAAAACCATATACTTATAAAAACATTTTAATTATGCCAAGCATAATTTCTTTTGAAAGCATAACATAAGATAGGATTGAAATCCTCATAAACATAGGGAGACACAAGAACTTTACCGAACTTAGGTGGCAAGAATTCTTATGCAGTAAAATCATAATAACAGTAAAATCACAGTAAGTATACCAAGCATAATTTTTGAAATTCATAGGGATCAATTGCATCATAACATAAGATAGGATCGAAATCCTCATAAACATATGCGACAGGAATTTTACCGAACTTAGGTGGTAAATCCTCATAAACATATGGAAACACAGGAATTTTACCGAACTTCGTGGCAAATCCTCATAAACATAGGAGACACAAGAATGTTACGGAACTTCGTGGCAAGAATTCTTATGTGTAGCGCTACTAAAACTCCGGTCCCCTTAACATATCATAACTTATCATATGGGACCCATAACAATCTTGTTAGATTGATTTCATAGCAATGATCCAAAAAAACATTTTCGTGAAGCATAGGGTATACTTACTTTTCGTAAAAACATAAAGTATATTTTCTTTTCATAAAAACATACTTACTTTTCATAACAACATAAGGTATATTTACCTTTCATAAAAACATACTTGCTTTTCTTAAAAATTGACTTTCACAAGTCACATGACATTCATATGAAATCATAATTTAAATCAATTAATAAGTGCGAGTCTACCTCAAATCCGACGAGTGCAAAGTTGAGCGGGAATGACTTCAATTTCTTTGAATTCTCCGTACGCTTCGTCTTAGCCAATAAGTCATTTTAGTATATCGAATATATAATTCAAAATGATAAATTATAATTTGAGGACTAAAATTGATGTTTTGAAAGTTCAGGGACTAAATTGAATACTTTTGAAAGTTGAGGGACTTAAATGAATACTTTTGATAGTTGAAAGACTAAAATGGATACTTTTGAAAACTTGGGCTTAAAATCAAATTAATAAAATCAGCAGGGACTAAAATGATAAGTTTTTTTTTAAAATGAAAGGGCTGATTAAAATCATTTAAAACTTTGGGACTGAAATGGATAACTTTAAAAGTTGGGGACTGATTTGAAAACCTTTAAAAGAATTGAAAGGGCTGAATTAAGACATTTTAAAACATAAGGACTGAATTGAAAGGCTTTAAAACTTCAGGGACTAAACTGCAGATTCTGAAATTTAAATATATAATATCAATCTCTTTCTCTTTTCATTCTAGATCAGAGAGGAGACAGAGGGAGAGCAAAGCGAGAGACGGAGGTGCTAGGGGAGAGTCGATGCCGACGATTTACCGGTGAAACGTCGGCATAGGTGGCGGTGAGTGGCGACCAAAGCAAGGGTTCTGATTTTAGGGCTTAGTTACGGGATTTGGTGCGAGAAACAAGGGCGAAATCGAAACAAAATCGAAGCTGGGGTTCGCTGTTTAGGTCGTGATTTTCCGGCGAAGAGGTGGTCTTGGAGTTAATGGTGGAATTGGTGACTGGAGCTGGAGGTGGTGATTCTGGTTAAAGCAGGTTGTGGTTTGCAAAGTGAGGCTTGGTCGTGAAGGGTGGTGCTGCTTCTGATTACGGATTGTGCAGTTGGGTTAATACTGCAGTGGTGATGGCTGGGTTGAATTGTGCAGTTTGGTGATGATGATGATTGGTGGTGCTGCAGGGGTGGTGACGGTTGAACTGTGGTTTTATGAATTGGCTGTGAATTGATTATGGTGAGGCGATGCTAAGAGTTAGGATTTTGGTTGCAGAGAATTGGTTTCGACAGTGGCGATTGAGGTGGGGATAAAATGGTTTGTATATTGCAGTGGGGTGATGTTGAAATGGTCAGTTTGATGGCTGGCTGCATTTGGAGAGGTGATGATGGCGACTGAGTGGTTGGTGGTGAAGAAGGTAGTTAGATTGGGTTGTTTTGCTAGTGATGAAACAATGGTGGCTTACTGGTTGTGCTTGATAATTTTGGTGGTGCAGTTTGTGGTGGCTGAAATGGCTATATTAACTCATTTCATATATATAATGAGAATGATTTCTCTCTACTCTCTCTACCTCTCTATTCTCTTGTTCTTTTATTTTGATAGTTTTACAAAACGTCATCAGCACGAGTCTCTAGTCAATTGAGTAATACGACGGGAGTATGCTCCACAGTTACATTTAAATGATGAGCCTCTATATCAGAAACCTGATTATTATCAATTAATGTTTCCTTACCGAAATCAAACACATTTGGATTTAAAAAATAACCCACATTTTGTAGATCTGAAAACTTCAAGCAAGATGAAAACTTTGCATGATTCAAAAAGCTCCATACGAGGAAAGAAACGTGGTTTCGATGTTGTTCAAAAAGGAAAATTGGAAAAATCCAAAAACTTTCAAAGTCGATCTACGCAAAATTATACATCCAATCGACGATCGGAGACCAAATCTGAAACCACGGCCGTGAGGCAATTCTTCGGCACCGGCGCGTGTCAACGACGGCGAATGGTGCGGCGGCGCGTGAGGC
Source organism: Ligustrum vulgare (assembly GCA_963555705.1). NCBI lineage: Eukaryota > Viridiplantae > Streptophyta > Magnoliopsida > Lamiales > Oleaceae > Ligustrum > Ligustrum vulgare. The sequence continues at coordinate 29,873,851 of OY743168.1, read as the reverse complement.
TCGTGACGCTCACGCGCAGACGTCGACTCGGCGCGTGGGAGTACATGCGGGGTTTTTCGGAGATGGTGCCAAAAGGAAGTTTATTCATCTCAATATTCCGAATTTTTCTGTACTCTTACATTTTTGTTTGGTGCAGTTTTGGACATTTTTCGGTGGTCGAACGTGGCGGCTTCGTAAAAACTATTTTTGAAGCAATTCCGGTGAGATTTTGAACCTCAGACCAAAAGTAAGTTTGTTCTAAATTAAATTTCAAACCTATTGACGATTTTGATTTATTCATATGATCAATATATTAAAATATGGACGGTTTTACCCTTGATAATACGTTAAAATATATTAATCGTAATTTAACGTATTGAATCAATCATGATTATTAATCTTATGATTAATATTGAAAAAATATATATTACAAGTGTTTAGCACTAATATGTGATCAATAAGGTACAAATAATATAATTGTTACCATGACGTGATGTATTGAGTTATTGATTAAATATAACTCATTATCGTAACAAATTGGACTATTATGAATACTTTGACTGGAATTATGACTTGCTCATTTATGAAGAGTAATTATTTCATTATGTTGTTACCACCTATATGGTTGATTTTATCAGCTTTAAATATACATATTACGTTACCATCTATATGGTTGGTTCTACAAGTTTCCAGCATATTACGTTACCACCCATATGGTTGGTTCTACAAGTTTCAAGCATATTACGTTACCACCTATATGGTTGTTTCTGCTGGTTTTAAATATTTCTACTCATATAAATTTAATATATTGTTGTTATTTGATAATTCAACAAATGGTACTAGAAGTTACCATTACCAAAAGTTAATAATATTTTATGGTACCAGAAATTATCATTACCAAAAGGTTGTTGGATTATGAAAATATTTTATCAAACGGTACCAGAAGTTACCAATATCTGTATTGAAAGGACAGATGAAAATAAATTATCCAACAAGAAAAATGTTGATGTATAATAAGATAATATCACATGATAGCACGGACATGGCTAATGTGAAAATAATCTCATCAGTATTATGAGATAAATATTATATGATTGAGATAAATAGTTTTGATCAAAGTTCTTGTACAAGCACTTATGTACTCCAGAAGAAGTACATATTTACTTCAGAAGAAGTAAAATATTATCCTCTAAACATACTGAAATGATATTATTATTATTGCTCCTGAAGAAGCAAAAGATTATCCTCTAAACATACTGAAATGATATTATTATTATTGCTCCTGAAGAAGCATAAAAGAATCATACTAAAAAGAGATACATGCAAAACACAAAAGGGGGAAACATTTATGATCCTCAAAAATAGAGGTGTGTATCAAGAGTAATAATATTTCGTACTCTACCACCCCTAATCCTTTTGTGTGTTTCAAGAGTAAGAATACTCAGTACTCCACCACTCCTAATCCTTTTGAGGTTCACAAGATTAAGTTCAAATACTCATCAATATTAGAGGCATGTCTCAAGAGTAAGAATACTCCGTACTCTACCACCCACAATATTTTGGAGATTCACAAGGTTAAATTTGCATTAACCGGACTCCATTTTCACTTGGTACCCCTTTTTGCGACCAATCTATCTTAATTCCTGTTGGATCTTGTACTGGAATATATGATTGTAAATTTTCCAACAGTTTGTCGATAGTGGGAGCAGAAATAAGGATCCTCCTAGAAAATGGAGAGATGAATCACAATTCCACAGCATAATCAAGAAAAGTTAGTAAACCATCGAAGAAGTTGTTGACATTTAAAAGCCCAATAGGCTTAGTATGGAGACCCAGCTAAGCCCATGAGGTAATATTAAAAATTTCCTCTAAAGTACCAAAACCTCCAAGCATGGCAATGAAGGCATCAGAACCATACAACACGCAACTTATGCGTTCATGAATAGATAACGTCTGTACTTCATGGCCTCGTGTTTTTTCTGCGATATCAGCTAAAGGAATAGGTATAACCCCTATCACTCTTGCTTTATCCGTTTAAGCGGATTGTGAAACACAACCCATCAATCCACAGCTGCCCCCTCCATATCTTAGATTGATACATCTCTCTCCCAACTTCTTCCCTAGAAGCACTGATGCTTCTAGATACTCAGAGTCTTTCCCAACTTTTGATCCACAAAATACACAGAGAATTTTGATCTGTTGAAGTTTTGTTCCTTCCATGTTTTAAGAGTATAAGGAAGGAAAACTTACAAAAAATTGTTATTTTGGGATACATTAAACTGCGAAATTATCTGACTTTTTAAACTCAAAACATTCACTGTTTACTGCTCGTCTTTTGAAAAAGTTACTATTTACTTTTGACTAAATGACACCACTTTTGATCATATCTCTGACAGCATATTTAATGTTCCATAATGAATAATCTTTTGGTGATCTCTTAGAGATGATTTGTTCATACGCGAAAATTGAAAATACAAAATACTTTGTTAAAATATGTATGTATACATATACGCACTATACTGATTTACCTTGTATCAATGCTGAGTAGTCAAAACATCATTGTTTATAACAGTCTGGAAAACTGGATCTTTTATTATTATATTTTTGAGACTATAACGGTCTTTATCATTGTTGAATTGAGCCCATAAAGATAGTAGCTCACGCTGAACATACCCACATGAGTGCGTCTCAAGAGTCAATCAGATATCATCCAAAGACTCCTTACTCAGTCCACCCTTAATGAAATCTATTTTATCATCTCGATTTATGGATGAATATCCTATTGATTTACAACGGCTATCACATGTCCATCGAGCACATTTGTAACAACCTTTCAATCTTTTTGCTCTTCACTTCTTTGCAAAAGTATTATTACCTAAGTCAGGCATGTGCTTAGAAAATGAATCTGGTAATTCACCAGATAATCGAACTTTTGCTTCGATCAACCAACAAACATCTTCTGGGATACCTTGATCCATCAGCAGCCTCAATCTTTCGAGTCGAACTCGGTAAATATTTTTCAAAACATTTAACGGAAGATTTGAGTAGTATTTTCGAATGTTTGATAGTATAACATCCATTTTGATGGATCTGATCTTATTCCCAAATGATCTATTTAAATACATTATTCAACGCGTAATAGAGCGGTGGCTCCGTGTGTCATTGATTCCTCCAAGAAAAGAGAAAAGATTTGTAATCAAAAGATGGGGACAATGATCATTTTCTTGTGATTTCGTTCTAATCTCCTTTTTAGATTTACTAAATCAAGGTATACTGATTTATAAATTCAAACAAATAAATAAATATTGTATTGAACCAGAAGTTTATAAGTGAAATATATATTGCATTGAACCAGAAGTTCATCGATATTGTATTGAACCAAATATTCATACATAGAAATGAAATAAAACAGTATTGAACCAGAAGTTCTATAATAAACGGTTAGATTATCAAAAGTTTCAAATTATTTTCTATGAGAATAACTTATTCAGAAATTGTTTATCATACAACAATATTCTATGCCAAACAGGGACTAGCTCAAGAAGCTTTATGATTTGTAAAAAGTGCGATATGTATACACTCCACCGAAGCGCACTTAGATATATGATTGAGATTATTTCCCTAAAAGGATGACATGTGTTGCGGCATTTTAGCCGATTGATATAATATAAGATTTGTGAACATTATGGGGAAAACACACCTGGAGCGTAGTTATGACTGAAACATAATGATTATCGATTCCAAAAACAAATATCTCTTGAATGATTAAGATGATCCATTTGAGACTAAATACTCATGGTGAGTAAAAGGGACATAATTAAATGTAAGAGACTCAGGTACCAGATGATAGAATATATAAAAATATCTCTCTATTTTATGTTATAATGAAATGGAATCGATAAATAAGTTGGCTGTATACATAACAACCCTCTTATGAAAATGAGATCGATGAAATTGTAATTGGCCAAATATAAATTCCAATGTAGGGATTATTGTTCAAGGACCTGAAGTCCAAATGCTTAAATGTGTAAAGTCAGTAATTATTTGTACAATGAAAAATATTACACAGTCATAAAAGATGACTCCTTGCGCGCAAATTTTTTCATAGAACTGGCATGTCATATGGTGGATAGACTATAGTCTAAATCACGAGTTTGAGCTCTTTGATATACCAACGAATGAGATCAAAATATATGATTCTCATCTCGGTACTTTGAGAGTATTCTTTGATGTACCAGTTGATCGCGGTACGTTGAGATTTCAAGTAAAATGATTATAGATTATATGTCGAAATTGATATATATTTCAATGATTGATTATACTTATACAAATCAGAAATTGCGGTTTATGAGATGCAAGAACATATATGTATAATCACTGAAAGATTCAATATACCCAAATTAGTATCATTATAGAATGATACAAATGACTCCAAGATATTATATGTTGAAATTGAAATTGGAGTGTACTATTTATGACATCTGGGAAATTGATTATTCACTGAAAGTAAATTTGAAAATGAATATTTTTTTATTCACCAGAAGTGAAAGATGCAATCGGTGCCATTAGTAAAACATTGCTTAATATAGTATGTTATGACGCCATAAATGAGCTATGAACGATTTATACAAATCTCATCATAAATGATATGTTTAATGAAAAGATTTGTGATTGCATCAATATACTCGTGATATTCAATGAAATGAATAAATTCGCGTTGCACTCTTTTTCACTTAGCTGAGGTTTTGTCTCACAGGGTTTTCCTAGCAAGGTTTTTAATAAGGCAGCAGTTGAGGCATATTAATGAGAATTTATGAGAATAATGTAATCTTTTTTTTTCCTTAGATAAGGTTTTGTCTCACAGGGCTTTCCTAACAATGTTTTTAAGGCATTATCACAGCTATCTACGAGCCATAATTCAGCAGCACATTGTTATACTGGAATGATATCAATAAATGAAGAAAATCATAGACATCTTATGAAGAATGTTATGATATCGACTACACAAGAAATTTTTTATATATACATATTCCAGACGAAAGATGATATCAATGTTCGAGAAGTTCATGAATCCTCGATTGCACACTTCAGGGGGGAGAATCATGATGTACTCTTTTTCCTTCGTCCATATTTTGTCCTACTAGGCTTTCCTGACAAGGTTTTAACGAGGGAGCGGCTGTACTCTTTTTCCTTGGTTTAGATTTTATACCACTTGATTTTACTGACAAGGTTTTAACGAGGCAGCACTTCATAACTTCGCTCAAGTTTTATTCCATGATTTGTTCTGCTTATCATTGGATGTCATTTCGAACATTATACTCAATGATTCACAATGGCCAACATCGGGGGAGTTGCTGTACTCTTTTTTCTTTGCTCAAGTTTTATTCCACTGGATTTTCTTAGCAATGTTTTAACGAGACAGACAATTGCGTAATATGTCATTCAATGAGTAGTGTTATAAATAATATATATATATATGAATGACATTACCATTATATTCCTGTAACTTTACATTATTACGATTGTACCATTGTCCACTCCTATAAATAGGGGCCTATATTAACTCATTTCATATATATAATGAGAATGATTTCTCTCTACTCTCTCTACTTCTCTATTATCTTGTTCTTTTATTTTGAAAGTTTTACAACAGGTTGAAATTTGGTTGAAAAGTAAAAAATTGTGAACTTGACTTTTAATGGATGATTTAGATTGAGTACTGTAGAAAAATGAGAAAAATTCAATGAAAACCAGACAGATACTTAGGGGGGTTTATTCAATTGAGATTTCGAAAGACATTTAAAGACTTTTTTCAATGGACTTTTTTCAATGGATTTCATTGAATTTTATTGACTTTTATGGATTTATATAGACTTTTAAAGGCTTTCGTGGACATTTATTTAAAAGACTTTTATGTACTTTCAAAGACTTTGTAGATTGATTTAAAAAACTTTCAAATACTTTTAAAGACTTTTACAGACATTTATTTTTTAATTGAAAAACTTAAACGCTAATAGATTAATTTTCGTATGATGTCAATGTGAATCGTTAATAATAATTATATGTCAAGTGAATTACAAAAAAAATAAAAAAATACAGAGTGATATATATAAATAATTTTAAGACAGAGAAACATTTGTGATTAAAAAAATAGGGAAAAATAAAATCGCGTTTGGTATCGACATAAAAATTGGACTATGTTCATAAAAATTTTTCTAGAGAAAATTCTAGAATCACTTTATTTATTATTATTTGTTTTGATACAATTTAATTATTATTTTTCTATAAGATCTTATAGAATTTTAGTTAGATTTATTTTCATAGAAAAATTGAAGAAAATGATGAAAAAGAAGAGAGCTCAAATATAAAGAAAAAATATTAAAAAGAAAAAAATACAAAAAGTTGAAGAGGAGAAATAATGATTTGTTTAATCAAATGTTTAATGTTTCTAAAAATAATATGAAAGAAGAAGAATATAGAAAAAATAAAATTTCAATTTAAAAGAATTTTTTTTTTTTAAAAGTCATTCAAAATCTTGAAGGTTAATGAGAGACAAATAAAGAGATTTTGTGGTTGTACTTTATGTTTAGAAGTTAGTACATAGATGATTTCGTAGGAGTCTTTAAAAATCATTGATAATTTGAATAACACGGGACTTTTAAAAACTTTTAAAAGTCATTATACAATACACCGTGACTTTTATGGACTTTTAGAAAGTCCATTAAAATCTATATTTAATACATCAAAATTTTTATGGAGATTCTAAAGTCTAAATTAAATACACCTAAACTTTTCAAATCCTTTAAAATCTTTAAAAGTGATTCAAAATCTACATTGAATAAACCCCACTTAATATAATCTAAGTTTTGACAACTCAAGTCAATAAGCAATCTTTTAAGAGAACTCCTTTCACATTGTTTATTCGTTGTGAACTTCTACCTTAAGAACTGTTGACGAGCTAAGCTGGGGTTTGTTTTTCTTTGAACACTGGGCTGGGCAGATGTTGAGTCCGGTGTGATAGGCTCTAAGGATGGTTCATTTGGAATTCATCACTCTGCATAAGAGCAACTAATCCAATAGTGGTGCGCTCTACATTCATTCATCACATCGATCAACTAACAACACGGCAATACTTGTCCGATCAAATAAGCCTCCATTGGTAAACTATTCATAAACAAATTTATAAACTCAAAACCACTTTTTAACCACATATATTTTCCCAAGTCACTTTTCAACAACCTATTTTACTCGAAAATAAGACATTCATTGTTTATGATTTTTAAAAAAAAAAAAAAAAAATTTAAACAAATTCTTCATAACAACATTTCAAACAAATAGCAAATAAATAAAAAAGTGAACAAGTCTTATAAGTACGAGAACATTGAATGGAACTCTTTTCTAATATTGTCCAATCCAACTTACCCATCATGTCATGAAAGTTATAATCAAGATTTTAATTTTAAACATGGAAAACTCATTCAATTGACCTTTAGTTAACAGTTCCTATGGGAAAATAATGTGCAGAAACAAAATTAACTAGAAGCTCGACTTGTGGGTACATAATCATCATCCGTAGTTATATGGCCATTAGATCACCATATTGGCGCATTAAGACGATGGATCCAGCAAAGAGACCTAATGCGCGGAGTAATTTCTGCACAAAAACGGGGCAGAGAATGGGTAATAAGCAATAAGCAAGTAAAAAAAAAGGCATTATGTATACAACTAAAAAAGAAGAGATAATCTGAAACCAACAAGCAGTTCAACACATGCTCTTGATCACATAGAACAGTTATGAGAAACGAGCGTTTCTACAAATTTTAATACCTTATGCTATTGGCAGAAAAAAATAGAAATAAACAAATTACGTTACTTGCAGAAAAATAAGTTGTCATACATTAATACTAAGTCCTATTTGGTGGGTGTTGCACGGTCATTTCAACTAGGATAATGTTTCTGTGTCCGACAAGTGTCGGAGTGTTAAAAATTTCAACTAGAAAAATTAATAATAAGTATAAAACTAAATTTATACTATATTTAATATAAATGAAGAATTTAAATTTTTTTGAAAAATTGCGCGTCAACATGTCCGACACGGAACGTCGGTACATCATGGGGGGTTTAAATTAGAGTTTAGTAGATTTTGATAAAAACGGATGAAAAGTGTTGTTAAAAAAGTGGGGTCCATGAAATGTTGGTTGAAATTAAGCCTGTGTAAGTTTTTTGTATTTTCGAGGTAGAATTTGTTATTAAAAATTATTTCGAAAAATGTGTGATTAAAAACTAGTATTGAAAATTGAAATGATTATAAATGTGCGTTATAACACATTGCCCGAACACAGGCTAAATATTGACTTCACCCATCACCAAACAGGAGCTATATTGTCAAGATGTAAATAAAAGGTGAAACAAAAATGGGGAAATAAATAAAGAAAAGAGAAACAACTACAAGATGAAGTAGGTCTAGGCCATTGCATTGTACTTGCTATATTTATGCCATTTCATCGAAGAACAAGAATAGCTAAACATTATGCTAAAAGATCCACGCCAAGTGCCAAGCATAATAGCATCCCCTTCCCCATCCCCCCTTCAAATGGAAATTCATCTTACTAATCTGGCAAACAGGTACAGACGAAATATAATGATTAAAATACACGACAACTCCATCGATCAAATTAAATGCTGAGTAAGCTCTCTCTTTATCTTCTTTATATCTTGAATTTATGCCTGATGTAAGTGATTTTATGTCTTAAGATAACACTCTTTAAAAAGCCCAGTTAAAGATGAACAAAGAAAAGTATAAAATCAGACCATGGAAGAAATTAGCATATCGAATTCAACTGATACCTTCAAGAAACAGAGGGGAAAATTAGGTTGACGGAATGACTAATGAGTCAACCAATTTCTAACTACTGACATAAACCAGGTTTGTTTTACAATTAATTTCCAAATAATCCGACATAGATTAATACAAAGCCCATAAAACACACTTTATTATTCATTACCATGCACCAGAGTGTAAGCTTCAATAAATGAACGAATAATTAGTACTCGAAAATGGGTCTAAGTTTGGGAGTAAAAACCAAACTGTGGGAGCACTAATCTAACATGTTGAAAACCCAGATAGCATAAAATTCATTCAACTTCAAGATTTATTAGAATCCTCACATTGCTTTCCACGCCTCATATATATGCCATTTCACTGAAGAACGAGAAGAGCTAAGCTAATAGAAAGGAAACAAATTCCTAATTGACTGCCAAGCACAACCATTGGATTCCCCTTTCTCCAGCTGCCCCTTCAAATGCTAGTTTCTTAAAAGATCTTATTATTTTATTGTCTAACATTTGTAGACGAAATATAACAATCGAAATATTCTAAACACTTCCCTCGATCAAAATATATGCCTTTCTCTTGAATATATAATAATTCGGATCCCCCCTTTCTCTTGCATATATGCACAATATTTTGAAGACTTAAGACAATACTCTTTACAAAGTCCAGTTTAAAAATTAAAGGTAAAAAATGGAGAAGGAAATGAATTGCAGAAGCAAAGCACGCCAAGACTCAATTAATTAATACCTTCAAGGAAGAAAAGGGAAAATTAGGTTTGCAATAAGATCCATCCAATTTCCAACCACTAACAAATACAGTCAGGGACCAGGTAACAATTCCTTTGCTTATCCAATTACCCATTCAACATACTTAATAATTTATTACCATAGCACAAAAAGTTTAAGCTTCAATGAATAGACGAATATCGAATAACTAGCAAGCAAAAAAATAATCCGTAAAACAGGTCTAAGTTTGGGACTAAAAGCAAATCGTGGAAGCAAAAGTTGAAAGTCTGAAAACCGTAATTTCATCGACAAAACTCGTAATCAATTTCTAAATAAATAGAATAACAAATCAACAAAATATTTGATAAAATAGACACGGGATAGCAGAAACAGAAAAGGAGAAGAATAAAACTTACCTTGTTGAGATCCCATTTATCTGGGTCATGGACCTGCGAATGATAAAAAGCTTTGATTTTTTGAACTGATATCACTGCATCCGCCATTTTTAACCTTCCTATCCTTTATTCGGGGTAGATAAAGACAAAGAGCTGTGTGTGTGGTGTGTTTTCCGAGTGTGTAGGGGTTAGGGTTTTAGAGCGTTAAAAATCTCAATATTATCAAAGTACTCTAACTTTTCACATTTTTCAAATAGCTACAATATTTTAAAAATTGTTTCTCATGTAACGATTTCAATGGTGAATACCGATTGAATTATTATTTTTTCAAAAAATTTATAGCGACGTATGAAAAAGGGTTTAAAAATTTACGAATACTAGGAAAGAATTTTGAGATTAAGACTCTGGTTTGTACAACTAAAAATTTATTTTTAATCTAATTTAAAGTCAAAATTTATGTTAATCACTCTTTTTACAGAATGCACAATTTTTTAGTTATATATCTCATTAACTTTTATCGAAGTTCACTAATAATTTGATTTTTATGAATCTATACCAAACAAGGGATAAGAATGAATATCACATATAACTCTTGTTTGGTTTACATTAAATTTTTTTTTTACAGTATTTAATTTCAACCGTCCATTTAAATTCAAGTCAACAATATTTAACTTTTCAAACAAATTTCAACCATCAATTATCCTAAAAATCACTACTCATTTTTTTTATTTAAAAAAAACTCTTTTTAAACAATACCACACGTATCATGTTATGAGACTCACAGCTTTTAAATCACACATTTCATTAACTTTTATCAAAATTTACTAAAAATCTAATTCTAATTTCCACCAAACAAGGACTTTATAATATATATTTATCAATTTTTAAGAAAATCTACTAAAAAATTAATTTTAATCATTTAAAATAAGTACTTAATTAATTACTATTGATCAACTTATATCAAAGAACTTCAGCATGTGTTCGATTTCGTCATTAAACTCCAATTTAAACTACATGATTTCTCAAATCATTTTTTTAGTTACACACATTTTCTGTTGAGAAAATTCATTTTTCAAAGTGAAATATTCGCTTGTAATGAAGTTGACACTAATAAAAAATCAAAGAATCAAGATTATGAAGAAATAATTTGGAAGAACGATATCGGACTTGAATCGCATTAAATATTATCTTAAAAGCGAAATTTGCATCTTCTCGTAATGAGAATGCTAAAGGGCCTTAAAGCAAATTGCTTTAGCGGATTTCAAGCTTCAAACCAAGTATCAAATAGCAAAATTGATAAACTTGGAGAATAGGAACAAAAGAACAAATTTGGAAGATTCTAAGTATATCAAAAATTTAGGATGATAATCACAAGTGAGGTATGATGAAAAAGATGATCAAAAACATGAATTCTATACCTATTTATAGAATTTCATCACCTCAATTCGTGATCTACATAACTCTTCATGAAAGAGTGTAAGTTATTGCTGAAAAGGTCTATGAGAAAATCTGAAAATTTTCTCCAACGATCATTTTTTAGGACCACGCGATATCTCGGTACGAGGCACACGCGATCGCGTGATGCCCATTATTTTAAACATAGACAAATCCGTTCAACCACGTAGTCGCTGGACCATCAACCAAGCGATCGCGTGGTTCTCATTTTGGCCGAACTTCCAGGTCCGGTCCGGACTAATTGATCCGTCCAGTTTGTATTTGGTCCGATTTTCATACCCATTGGACCGGTTCATGCACTTTTTCAATTTTATATATATATTTGAACAACATTTCATAACATTTTCTCTATCCAATTTTTAACCACACATTTTATTTCGAAAATAATAATTTTTTTTCTCTTTCCTCATTAAATCGTCCCCGAAAGGTGTGTTAATCTCAACATGACTTGATTTTCTTTCAATTTCACTATTTATTCCTTGAAGGCCACTCAAATCCAGGTCAATGGCCTGATAAATACTCATTCTTACCCCTTGAACTAAAATTTTAATCTTCATTCATTAACATGCTTTAATTTTCGACATCCTTTCTTTTGATGTGGTTCTACTTTCTACTAATATTGTGTTACTCTTATATAATGGAAAAAATATATTAAGCCCATGTTTGGTGCTGATTAAAAATTGATTTTAATTTAAAGTTAAAATCAACAATTAATTTAATAACATATTTTATGGGATCCACAGTTTTTTAATCATATATTTTATTAATTTTTATCAGAATTTACTAAAAAATTGATTTCAATTTATACCAAATAGGGACTACATAATTTTTGAAAAGAGTAGGGTTGTATCTACATTTAAACCTTTGAATGGTTTACCAAAACTTTTAGTTAAAAAAATAATAATTGCACACGTAGTTTATATATCATCTTTTGGAGATGGGACCAAACCCATACTAATAGAAGGTGAGTGATCAAATGTGAAATAAAATGAAACTTTTGGGACTTAATTGCATTAAATTGAAGGTGAATGACCTGAATGCAACTCTTCGAAAAGTCGAGTGACCCACAGTGCATTTAAGCCGTGGACGACAGAAAATGAAATCGAAATTGAATGAGCCATTTTCTCGTCCACTCATTATTGATACTAGTGCGTGTTAGCACAAAACTCCAGTGTGATTTCGGAGAAGAGACGACAATGATAGAAAGCATGGCAAATGCATTGACATTCTCTTCAGCATCATATTCCCCGCTTTTGATTCGATCCTTGGCGGCACAGCAGAAGCCAATTCCTTCAGTTACCAAAACTGTTGGCTCAAAGAAGGTCAGTTCATTACTGCAATCCCAATATTAATTTTACTGCTTTCATTTTGCATTTTGTATGTATATGTCGAATGCGTGTAAATAATTGTGTGTTTTCTGGATTTTGTGTTGGAGGGGAGGAAGAAGAGTAATACGACGTCGCATTGTAGTCTAGGGGATTTAAGCGGCGTCGTTTGCAGAACTTCATTTAGCTGTAATTTATGCCATGTCGAAGTAAAAGGAATTTTTGTATGTATACATGGAATCTGTTTACTTGTGTGTGTTTTTTCTGGCTTTGGTATTGGAGGAAAGAAGAGATATTGCGAAATCTCAAAGTCTAGGGGGATTTAAGCAGCGTCGAGCTATTGAATTTCATTCAGGTGTAATTTATGCCGTCGAGATACTTTTTTTAAAAAAGGAAAATAAAATAAATTGAAAGAGGTTTCTGCTGCAGAGTTAGTCTGAATTTCTTCGTAAATTGGCGACGTAAATTAGCTTTGATAATGAGGAAAATTTCTCAAAATTGTTCAGATGAAAACTTAGATATGAAATCTATAATCAACATATAAGGCTTGGCTGGCTAATGGCAAAATTGACCACCCCAAACTGTTGGGACCATGGATATTTCAAAGGGTTAAGTAAACAAATACAAAACATTAAGATGTCTAATTTTAAATATCAGGTATTTTAAAAAATATTTTAAGAATATAAAATAAATTATCAAAATCAGGTAATCAATCAATTTTTTGAATATCCACCACCACTGGCATTTGCTTTCTCCACCACCACCACTGGTTACCTAATCTTCTGTTTGGATATTCTCCCCTTTCAATTTCATCTATTTTTTTTCACTAAACCTCACCACTTGCCGCTAAGACCCATCTCAAAGAGGGCCAACGTTTTGGCCATGTGCACCACTTACGAGGTCGCCTCTCGGGGCTTACCGATGGACCAAATCTTCGCATAGGACAGAGGTGCAGCTAATAGGAGACTAGAACAAGATTAACTGAAAGTGGATGCTGCTGGTCAGAGGTGGTGAACAGTCACGTCTGTTCTTGAAGTTGAAAAAGTGGTCAAGCTCGAAAGTCTCATTTGAGTACTTTCGGGCATACTTGGCTACAATTTTTCTCCTTCCAAATCTTACGCTTGTTAAATATAGTGGTATAAAATCTTAAACCAAACTTTCTTTTACTGCTTTGGAATTATGAAGTTGCTTCAGGGAGGAACTATAACAGTAAAATGTTTTGCCACCCAGGGACGAATCTAGGGTTTTGATTGAGTTAGAGCGGAGCTTGACTGTTGACTATTGACCATTGACTCGATCGTTGACTCGCGACCTTCACCGATCCAACAATCCCAATAAAGAAATATATTATTTAATTAAAAAATATTAGAAATTATACGAACAACATATAAATGCTAATAAAACATAGTTGTCATTTAATAAATGAATATAGTCTTACACAAACAAAAATAATAGGAAAAATACATGAAATAACCCTACTCCGTTGCTGTAAGCTCGGACAACTGCATTCTTCGTGGTCTCATACTTTGAAAGCGCTGTAAAATTGCTTCATTCTTAACGAGTTTAAAAATCTTGCGCTCCGTGTAAACCACCAAACTGTCATTCAACCAATCATCTTCCATTTTGTTGCGCAAGTCACTCTTGTTTAGATTCATAGCAGAGAATGCCCTTTCAACACTTGCAGTTGCCACAGGTAATATCAATGTCAATGTGATTAGCCTATAAACCAACGGGAAATAAAAAGAGTTTCCTGTTTCAACCAACTTCTGAGCTAAGTGAGATATATTGTTGAGTGATTGAGCACAAGTATATGGTACATGAGAAATCCCCAGAAAACGTTCCTTAACTTGTCCATTACTGTTCACAAACCTTAAAACCATTGCCATTTGTTCTCTTACGGAGTTATCCCGAGATTCGTCAACCAATATTAAGAATAAAGAATCACCCATCTCTTTCATAATAGCTTTTGTTGTCTCTACGGCGCAACAGTTAATCAAGTCCTTCTGGATGCTCGATGAAATCATTTGGTTATTTCCTGGCGCATTACTAAACACTGCATTTGACACTTCCTCACAACGAGCTGCATACCATTCTAATAGCTCAATTAGATTTTCTTTATTAACTGACTCCTTCGTCTCATCATTACCACGGAATGCCAAACCTTGCAATAAGAGGAATTTAGTACAATTTAAGATCATAGTCAATCTCATCCTATAACTTCTTTGTTGAGTATTACTTTGGCTAGAAAATGCAAAAGAAATACTTTGTTTTTGATTCATCAACATTGTGCACTTGTTGAAAACTTGATTATGAACACTATCAACAAGTCCAACATGATCTCTCAAAGTTTTTTTATGCCTCCAATATCTAAACCCAGTCTGAGTGAATTCGTATCCGCCCCCTTGACCTCCTCTATCAGGTTTGAACAAGTGGCAATACAAGCAGTAAGTGGCGTCTTTTTCAATACTATATTCCAACCAATAAAATTCAGAAAATCACTCTTTCCTAAAACACCCGTTATCATTTCCCATCTGTCTTCTGGGAAATTCATGCCCATGAGGTTGACAAGGTCCTTTGTCTAAGTATGCCATCCTAACATCATCCCTAATATTAGGATCATATGACTCAATAGGTGGACGTTTCCCTGGGTTTGACACAAGATCATCTGGGTTAAATTGACTTTGATTCTTCTCTGTGTTAACATCGCCTACCAATTCGTTTACTTGGCTAGAATTAGTGTCGGCCACTTAGGTGTAGAACTAGATGAACTAGGTAGTGACTTCCGTTTCAATTGGAAATAACATTCCATATGATATAATCAGTAATAAATCAGCACTCAGCACACTGCATTAATTCAAAATTTACATGTATTCAAATTTATGTAACAAATCATTCACCAATTGGGAATTAATGTCATATAATTCAGAATTTAGCAATTTGTAAGCTAAATCATCAAAAATTCCCAAATACATTATAATTTATCAGTGAGCTAAAAATTATCAAATAATTGTAAAAATGTGAAAGTGAAACTACAATCAGTCAAATGGTGAATCAACAACACAAAATGCTCACAAATATAAAAAAGGGAACCGAAATTAATTTTCACAAAACACAATCTAGATTCTATTTCTAGGGTTCGAAGTTTCAAGCAAGTTTAGTAAGTTACGCTAACCTGCCCCTCTGTCGATTGTTGAAGCCTCGAAAGAGTTGGAGTGAGTTGTGACTTGTGAGCGTGAGCAGCGGCAGCTGGCGCCTGGCAGCAGCGGAGCGGCGATCTCAGGAGCAGAATTGCAGAGCAGCAGAAGCGGATAGGGATGACGGGAGGGAGTTGGACTGAATTGAAGTTTGAGGCCTGACTCTAGTGTGCTGCTGAGGGATGAAAAGGGTCAGTTGAAATCGCCTAGGAAGGCTGAACTGAAGAATGAAGTTGCGAGCCCGCGAAATTTTCTTGCATTTGGTCTGTTAAGCTGAAATATATTTAAAAAAAAAAAATCGAAAATCTGAAAATCCGAAGAAATCCAGCACGAGCGACCGACTGAGCTCGCCATATGCTAGGTTCGTCCCTGTTGCCACCTCTAGGGAGGTTGTATTTTTTAATGCCATTTTAATTTTAATATTAATTGAATCACTTATAAATTGTAATTAATTACTATTATAATTTAATTCAATTTTGCAATTAGTTACAATCTTAACTAATGAATTTGTAAAAACATGAAAAGCTTAATTGCGTGCTGAAACTAATTGAATTAGTTATAATTGTAATTAATTACAATTGTAACTCAATTGTATAATACAAATTACTCGAAATTTCATTTTTCTTTTAAAATTAATTACAATTGCAAATTATTTACATTCTTTAATGAAATGTATTTTATAATTAATTACAGTTGTAACTTAATTTTAGTTTTGTAATCAATTACAAATGTAACTAAATAATTACTATTGTAACTTAATTGTATATATTACAAGTCACTCAAAAATTTCATTTTTTCCTTTACAATTAATTGAATTAGTTACATATTGTAATGAATTACAATTGAAATTTTATTTCAATTTTGCAATTAAGCCCTTGTTTGGTTTTCATTAAAGTTTCCCATTTTTCTACAGTACTCAATCTCAACCATCTATTAAAAGTCAAGCCCATAATATTTGATATTTCAATCAAATTTCAACCATCAATTCTCCAAATAATCACTATTCATTTTCAAAAAAACTTATTTTAACCAAAATCAAACACACTATAATTACAATCGTAACGAATGAATTTGTAAAACATGACAAGATCTTTTTGCTAAAATTAATTGAATTAGTTAATTCACCTTAATGAATTACAATTGCAACTTAATTACATTCTTTAATGAATTACAGTTTGTAATTAATTACAATTTGTAACTTAATTTATATTTTACAATTAATTATAATTGTAACTAATTAATTAGTATTGTAACTAAACTATGTATACCAAGTCACTCCAAATTTTATTTTTCTTTTAAAATTAATTGAATTAGTTATAAATTGTAATTAATTTTAATTGTAACTCAGATTAAAATTGCAACTTAATTACATTTGATAATTAATTATTGTTGTATACAATTTTGCAATGAATTACAATTGTAACTAACTAATAACTATTGTGACTTTATTTCAATTTTGAAATTAGTTACAATTGCAACTAATGAATTTATAAAACATGACAAATTTTTTTGCTAAAATTAATTGAATTAGTTACATTCAACTTCAACTTAATTACATAAAGCCTCTCCAAATTTGTTTAATTTCTTCTTCAAATAATTATCTTCCTCACTTTGTGTGGCCTCTTGAATTTCACACACACACACACACACACACACACAAAAAGCACCGTCCAAACCATGAATATGAGAATTCTTCCCAATTTCAGTATCCATCCCTCTATGCATAACCAGACAATACACACACACACACACACACACACACACACAGAGAAGCACCGTCCAAGACTCCAAACCAGGCTGTAGAAGAATAAAATCGTGTGAGGTTGAAGGCAGAGAAGCACCGTACAAGAAGGCCTAAGATCGAAGGCAGAAGCCAGACCAAGAAATTGACACAAGCTCGATGAAGGAGGGAGGAGATTGACGAAGACTGTGGAGGCAAATCTGGAAGGGAGAGAGCACCGACCATAAGCTCAAGAGGAAGAACACGAGCAAGCTGCTGGGACGGTTTGGAAGGGCTTCAAGATGCTGAATCTTCTTCAAGGCTAGGAAAACTAACAGGAACGGTTAGAGCTGGAGGATGAATGAAGATGAATATGAACGATAAGGTCCGGTTTGAGTCCCGTAAATTAATAACTGATTTAACAAAATAGTTTATAATTACCTGATTTTAAAAATTTAAAAACTAAAGGTATAATTTAACCTAATTAACCCCATTTCAATTTGCCCAGTTCCAGGCCCAAACCCTAGGCCCAAGTGCTGTTCCAATCCAAAACCAATTGGTAATGGATGGAGTAGCTCACTTGAGTTATATGATGATTTATTTCCTTTCTTACAACCGATGTGGGATTGTTTGCATTCCCAACAATCCCTCCCTCAAACAAGGTCCACGAGGTACACCTACCCAATTTGGCCTTCCCTCAAGATAAATCCCGTCATATCTCCTCATGTCCCGGGAGATCATCATTCATCAAGATCGAGATAATCCACCATAGTCACTGCACACTATGTTACTATGGATCTTGTATCTTCGTGAGAAATTACTGGAATTCTTCATCTTGAAGCTCATCATCTCGATTCATCTGCCGTTGTTTGGGAGTCACATTCATCCACTCGGTCGTACATCCACCAGACAATCTTTCCGGCTCTGACACAATTTGTTGGGACCATGAATATTTCAATTTGCCTAGGTCCAAGCCCAAACCCCAGGCCCAAGTGAGGTTCCAATCTAAAACGAATTGGTCATGGGTAGAGTAGCCTACCTGGATTATATGATGATTTATTTCTTTGCTCACAATCGATGTGGGATTGTTTACATTCCCAACACAAATTGGATAGGAAGGATGAGCTGGAGAGATCTTTATAGCCAACATTTTATAGATTTCTAGCTTTTTCCTTGATCGAACCAAAATCGAGACAATTTTTAAGGTAGGTTAGTGGAGCGGAGCAGATCGGATTAAAGAAATGAATTTATAGAGTTTGATTTATGGCTATTTTGGTGTGTGAAGATAAATTATTCTATTTAACAAAGCTTTTGACAAAGCTTGATAAAAGCTCTCACATGTGGTTTGTGTAATGTAGAAAGGTTGGTATGAAGATAGAGAAGGACATGTGGTAGAGAGGAACAAAAAGACGAGAACAGGATGACTATATAACATATACAGTAGTATGTGACTTTGCATCAACTTGACTCAAATGAATAAAGAGGGTCGAGTTAGTTGAGTAGGCGTTGAGTTGCTACTTCTAAGTTGGTTTACAAAAATTTTGAAACGCTGTGTTTTTGTTTCTTTTCATTTTAACTTATGGCGAATTTTCTTTAAAATAAATTGTTTAATTCCCTTCTTGTATCAACATAAATTACAATAAATAGATGAGTTTTTTGCCCCCCTAATAACATCATTAACATCCATTGCCAAACTGATATCGATTCTACAGCCGTGGAAACTGTAAAACCATGTTACCTTACAAATTCAAAAGTTTGACAATCTTAAATATGAGCAAGAGTGAATGCTTTGTAGTAATCCAAAACTTAATATGTAATTATAGTGCATCTATTGTAACACCATTTCTTTTAAGCAAAACACCAACCTCAATGACTTTTCAAGCTTCGCCAGGAAAGTTTGACGGGGGGTTTGGATTCCCAACCGTAATATTATTGTAACACCTTAGAGGTACTGTACATGAAGTTTTGAATCGTGAAATTTTATGCCGATCTTTCACTCTACATTGCAACACACATCTTCCATGCTCTATACTGGCTATTATGGTTCTATTGTCGTACTTTTTTTATTTAGCAAGGAATTGGCCCTTAACATTGAAATTAAAAGCGATTATTTGTAACTCGAATTGATTTTCCATAAACTTCAAGTTTTTGAAAATATGTAATTTTATTTTTAGTCATAAGCATAAGTTCATGCATTCGTGCTTGAAAGTCTTGCCAATATAGTAAATGAATGTTCCCATTAAGGGGTTTCTTTGAATTTGCTGCCTAGTCTGTATTCCGGTATTTAACTGATCTTATTTCTAGTTAGTTTGAAGTCTGCTACATTTCAACTCCGTATATTAACATATGTCAAATAACTTTAATATTTGGCTAGCATTTTTCTTTTTTTTTTTGGAAATTTTCAAATACAAAAGAAAAAAAAAGGTTGCTGTTCCCATTTGGTTGTTTCCTGTTATAGCTTGACATGCTAAAAGGAAGAAGCTCGTTTCAATGCAGAGTACGACTTATTTCCCTCTTGGCGAGCCCGGCCCTCGAGTTAGCTCTTCAACATTAAAGCAACCAGTGAAGCTATTAACACGTGTGGAGCAGCTGCGACTCCTAACCAAAGCAGAGAAAGCTGGCCTGCTATCAGCAGCAGAGAATTTTGGGCTATCCTTGTCTACAATCGAGAAACTTGGTCTCCTTTCTAAGGCAGAGGAATTTGGTGTCCTTTCAGCCGCCACTGACCCAGGAACCCCTTCGACCTTTCTGAATCTGAGCTTGGTTTTGCTTATTTTGGGGCCTGCTTTTGTCTACTTGGTTCCTGAAGACTACCCTTGGGAGATTGCATTGCAGGTTGTAATTGCTTTGCTCTCTGTAGTTGGTGGATCTGCTGCTTTGGCAGCATCAAATCTTGTATCCAACTTGCAGAAACTGAACTAAACTTGCAGAAACAAGGAATTATGGGGCTTTAAGCATCAACTCTTTCATTCTTCTGCTATACATTAGTCTCTGTTCTGTAAAATGTTTATAAGCATATTTATCAACAACACATTTTTCCAAATCAATTTTTAACCACGCACATTTATCCGAATTCATATGCATAATTTTTTTAGAGTAATTGAAGATTTAGTCCCAAACCTTTATAAGTAGTTGCAATTACATCAAAACCTTTGATTTTTTACACAATTTCTCTCCAATGTATCGTTTATTAGTAGCATTCAGGGACGGATCCTCCCTTGGACCCGTGGGGGTGTGAGTTTTTTTTTTTTAATCCTCCCTTTCATATATATATTTTTTTCTTGGTCTGAGATTTAAAATTCTTAAGCAAGGAAATTTGAAGAACTCATTTTTTGATGTATCATTATTTATGACTATCCTTATATTCGATTTGGTACTCAAAATTCTCGTTTCAATCATTTTGGTTCAAAAAAATTAGAGGGCGAACCTCGGGAGGGGGCCTCTCCCCTCCCACCAGTTGAAAATTTTGGCCCCCATTCCCTCTAAATCTTGGCTCCGTCCTTGGTAGCATTAGTTCCATTTGGACAAAAGTGAAGGGCAAAATGGAAAAGTCATTTAAAAATTCAAAAAATAAGGGTTAATTGCAAATTTAGTTTTCAACCTTTGATTTTTGACGCCAAACATCTCTAACATTTTGTTTATTAAAAAAATACATTCATTATGACATAATCCATCAATTTTGTCGTGTAAGTGACTCATGTGCTTTGTTACAATACATTAAGGGGGTAAGTGAGGATGGAAATTGTTGAAAAATTACTAAAAATTCAACTTTTTTTTTTTTTTTTTTTGAAAATAATAATTACAGCATACCATCTCATTATTCAATTAAACATCAAAATTCATATCAATTTGATTAAATTATACTCATAATTACACACGCAAACATTGAAAAATGGAAATTCTATCATTGCATTATTTATTTTTTATTTTTTATTTTTTGGGGGGGGGGGGGGGCGGGGCTTGAAGTTGAGTTTGAGAACGCATATCTACAAATCAAGTTGTTTTTTTTTTTTTTTTTTTTAAATTGAGATAATTTGATGTTGTTGTAGTTGAATCTATACTTGTATTGCTTTATTTAGTTTTTCATCATTTTCAAATTTGCATGGTTTGTCTCTCTCACGTACATTTATCAATGACTTCTACATGGTACGGAATTTTGACGACGTAAACTTAGAATTTGAAAATATTGAAATTCGAACGGCAAGAACAATAGTTATAAATTCAACTACAATAGCAACAACCACCTCAATTTAAACAAAAACAGATAGGACTTATAGATTTGGGTTCCCCAAACTTTATTTCAAGTAATTACTTATTGGTAGAATTTCCATTTTTCCCTGTGCTTGTGTGTCTAGGTATAAGTATAATGTAATCGAATTGATATGAGTTGAGAATTTGATTGTTCAATTGAAAAGTGATGACAGTGTACTGTAATATATATATAATGAAATGTTGTATACGTATTAATGTTGGGAATTAAATGTGCAATTACTCCCCTTTTTAAGATTTTTAAGTGACTTTCCATTTTTCCTTGGCTTTTGTCAAAATAGAACTAATGCGGCATTAAACGATACTTTGGGGGTTGTACAGTTCCAATAATTTGTAACTTTTTTAACATTGAGAACTTAATCTACAATTAATTCCTTTTTAATTGGAATTATTTTGTTATATATTTAAGAATATCAGAAAAGACGCTTTATCCTTGAGGCATAACTGACCTACCAAATGTGAACTAACATACATAATTGCTTTTAAGAATATATCATAATCATTTTTTATTTTTCAAAAGGCTTGCGTACAACATGCAAGGTTCTAAAATGTGTAATGCATTGTGATACGTTAAGATCGAGCATCAAGAATCATAAGCTTAAGCGTGCTGATGCGAAGAATAGACCTCAGAATACGTATTGAATTTTTAATTAACATTCTAAGTATTTTGAAGACATTAAATAAAATTTTATATAAAAAAGAAGTAGATTTTTTACATAAAATTAAACAACAAATTTACTATTATCTCATTTATTATTAGTTTTAAAAAATATTGTTGTCTGTAATGGTTTTAGTTAAGGAATAAAATATAGATATGAATATATAAAAATAAGTGCATATACACACGAGTCAAGGACAGAGAAAGAAAGAAGAATGTTGTTGTCGTCACTGATCTGTGGTAGGTTATGAGAAAATGACTTAATAATAACTAAAAAAATAGTAAAAGGAAAGCATTAACAAGATAAAAGTTAGAACACTCTTACATTAGATCAAACATAGCCTAACTTTTGTTTAACTCTTTATTGGATTCTAACTCAATATCTTCTTCTTCATCTAACTCATCGTCTGTGCCATTCGATACAAAATTATTTTCTTCGGGCTTATTTCATCTTGATCATTTATAAAACCTCTTGTAGACTGTAATATATCATTCTCCACCTCCTCCTCATCGTTATCATCACTACTCTCAACAATCCAAGATTGTGTTTTACTAGCATCACTTGTCATTAAAATTTTTAATTTATCCTTCATTATCTTCTTTTTGTTCATTAACCTTGCATTTAATTGGACATAAACTAAATTTTTCTTCCTTATGACATCTGACAAATGTCCCACTCAATAACTCATAGTTATGTATTGGTTAAGATGATGAGGTGATGATTGGTTGGAGTGGTTGACGATCGAAGGATGATGGTGATCACGATGGATATATATAGTTGAATCGTAGATACCAATATTTTTTTATCTTTTTTTTACCAAATCTGATAACGAAGTTTAGCTGTAAAGATCAGCAGCAAACATGAGGCTAATTGAAAATGGGATACAAACTATCCAGTTTCCATCAACGGAAGAAGCGCATGCACTATTTCATGGCCCGAAATCATTAAGACTTGGAGTACAAAATTGATAAGAGAAGCAACTCAGATCTTTATAAGTTGATCTGTATTTTCATCTTTTTTATCCCTTAATATATCCCGCACGATAATAGTTGACGCAAACATTTTATAGTAGTGGGGCATACAGATGGACGCGTGTTTTTTGTGATGGACCTTCCGAGGGGTTGCCCCCAAATTTTTTTAAAGGAAAATATCGAAAATAATGAAAACAATTTCAAAACCACATATTACAAATGTACTAAATATTCAACAAACACCAATTCATAAATCATACTTCAAATACACAAATTGGTTTGGAATCACAATTATAAGCAAATATTTAACAAACCGATTTACGGATACTACAAATACACAAATATTTGACAAATTTACCATATTACATACTTCATAAATCCTAATAATTCAAAATTCGGCTTTCATAATCATAAATATTCAACAAAGTCACCCACAAAGGAATTAAGAATAAGAAACTATCATTTTACGAAAGAATAAAGCTATGTGTACACCTTTTTATTGTACACCACTCATATGGGGTTTATTATTTAATTCCCCTATAAATGGGTCTCATCCCATGCAGTCACGGAACCTATTAAGGGCCAGTGGGGGTGTTGGCCCCCACTGATTTTTTTTTTTTTTTGAGTCCAAAAAAAAAAAAAAAAAAAAGGAAAGAAAGAAAAAAAAATCGGCATCTTGAATTTATTTCCCTTGATCTTAATTCTCTCTCTGCAATCATTATATTTATGCAAGAAGTTGATACAATGCTCATTACTAATATCTCTCACCTTGAATGTTTACAATTATTTTTCAGTTATAGGTCTTTTCTTTTGTGAATTACTACCTTACACTAATTTAGTTGTTACTTATTAGTTAACTTAGTTTAGTTTTTGGTTTATTGCTTTGTCGTTTCAATTATTTTGGTTCAAAAAAATTTTGAGGGCAACCCTCGGGGAGGGGGCCTCCACCTCCGCCCTCCCACCATTTGAAAATTTTCGCTCCAACTCATTCGAAATCCTGGCTCCATCCCTGACCCTATATGAGTGGGGTGTACAAAAAGTGTACGAATAAAGGTGTACACATAGCATGATTCCTTACGAAATAGTTTATCGTTTTCATAAGTACCCAGTAAAAAGAAAAAAAAAAATTAGCAAAACTTTAGTGGGGCATTGGGTGTTCTCATTTTCTAGTCTTCATTGGATTGAATTACTTACTCCGCGAGAATTCTGATAGGATCAAATAGTAAAAAATTTCGATCGGGTTCGGATTGGAACAAACATTAAGAAATTTTGTTATCTATTTTCGTTAACGATAAATAGTCAATACATAATTCATAAAATAACTAATATAATATCTAATTTATACAACAAAACAATAAATATATAGAAAATTAGAGATTTTGTGTCAAGTTCAATGAAAGATTATTTATTTAATAATTAATTTTTTTACAAAATTTTTAAATATTTTAAAAAATAAACCGAATTTCGGATCGGATCATATAACCCTTGATCTGAATCCGATCCATGGATCTGGAGTTTTTTGGATCGAATCGAATCAGATCTTCGAATCTTTTCGGCATTTCTAATGGACTCTAATATCATATTAAGCGTTTGTTTGATTCTCATCAATTTTTGAAAAATGTTGAGTTTTTGGAGAATGTTATGGTGTAGATTGAGTTGAAAAGTTAAAAATTGTAGGCTAAAAGTAAGATTAGTGATGTAGATTGAGTACTGTAGAAAAATAAGATAAAAAATGGGTACCAAACAGAGGCTAAGTCTTGAAATTTCATTTTACAAGATCAATTTTGTTAAGAGGAGTAGTTAATCGACGTGAAATTTTATCACCTAACAAGAATGAGTTGGAGGGCATCTGATTTGGGCACGCCAATCTTTTAGCCCATATTCTTTGGCAAAGGCTAAATCGTCCCAAAGTGATAGTGCCTCGAGTCAGCCAGAGAAGAATATGTGGGTCGCTTAGATTTGGGCAGTGGCGAATTCAGGATTTTATGTTGCGCCGAGCTGAGTTTTAATAATTGGGAGGGGCTACAGTGCCCGACCTTTAATTTTCGAGGCTTGAGATGAACTTCATAAAATTGATCAAAATTAAATATCACTAAATATTTAAAATCACATTCTAAATCAAAAATCACATTCTCACTATTAAAAGTGATCTCAAAATCAGATCATGCCTATTTGAACCTTTAAAAGAAAAAGTTTATGTTCCGCTCATCAATCATCAAATCTCAACAATCAATTCTATGAGTTCCACTACTTTTATCACTTTTTAAACGGACATTTCAAAAACCTAAACACCAAAAAATGCTTAGCAAGCTACACCAAATAGTCTCTAAATTGCATTCTCAAAGCAATACTCGAGATCATATTCGTAAAATCTAAATCATATTCTCAAACACATTCTGAAGTAATTCTAAAAATCACATTCTCTATTCCCAAACACACTCTAAAGCAATCTCAAAATAAAATTCCC
This sequence comes from Ligustrum vulgare, assembly GCA_963555705.1. Taxonomy (NCBI): domain Eukaryota; kingdom Viridiplantae; phylum Streptophyta; class Magnoliopsida; order Lamiales; family Oleaceae; genus Ligustrum; species Ligustrum vulgare. The sequence continues at coordinate 29,847,859 of OY743168.1, read as the reverse complement.
AATTCACTGGTTCAACTGGTGACACAAGAAAGTGAAAATGATTGAATCATTGAACACAAAACTGAAGACCACCCTCAAAACTGCAGCCATCTCCATATATTATTCTCTTCAAAAATCCCAAAAAGAAACCACCAAAAAAAAGATCCAACCCATCAAGAATTTTAGTATTAGTTGATATCAGCAATTTTATACATCAAAAGATTAAATTTCATAGTGGTACTTAGCGTGAAACCTTAGCCTCGTCTGAACTCTGACGCACGTACAACCCTCAAATCAGAATAATGCATATAGACTACAGCCTACTGGACGCGTCGTGACTCACTTGGTAGTGGAGTTGGCTGCTTTGAGAATGGTGGAGGGTCGTCCAGATGCGAGAATGTGATTTGGGGGAGAAGGATTTTTGATTTTTGATTTAGAGACTGAAAGATACTATGACAATCAAGGTCTCGTGGGTTAGGATGGTTAGATGGGTCCGGTTTGTTAGGTTAAGGAGGTTTGGGTTGCGAAATTTGGGCCGAGCTAACTCATCTCTTTGGGCTGAGCTAATAATATATGAGAAAAATACGTATATCAGGTATTAATATATTAACATATCAAAAATAAGGATGATCCCAAAATTATTCAATTATCAGGTGTGTGTGTGTGTGTGTGTGTGTGTAACGGAAATCAAGGAAGATATGAAGGCCAAATATTACGGAGATGGTTACCAAAAATATTCTTCCCATATTGATATTCCTTATCAACGCAACAATTCAGCGAAACATCGCCAATTTAAATAGGAAAAAACAGGGAATCAATGTTGGCCCTGATAACCAAATGCAGAGATCGAGAAGACGATGAAGATGAGGTCACACTTGCGAAATTGAACATCAGAAGATAAAGTGTTGTTTGACAGTAATCCAGGATTAAATTATCCTGTGAAGTCGACATAAGGTAAGCTGTAACTTTATGCAATGATGTTGGTTTTCTGAGGTCACTTACGGAAATGAACATATATTTATTGTAATGTTCACAATCATCAGTATGCATCTAATGTGAGTAAATGAGTCCGTGAAGTGCAACTACGGTAAGCTATCATTTCAATCAATTACGGAGTTTTATTAGGTCACAAACGAAATTGAACAGAAGTTTACAGTGATATTGAGAACGATCGATAGGATCTAACGCGAGGTGAAATGTAGTAAAAATGGTGATCTACGTAATGGGTTAAACAATTTAGCATAATTTGTTGTGACAACAGATAGCATACTGGCAGATGTTATCATTTTACGCTTCGAATGGGGGTACATTTATTTAGTTTGGTCACATTATTAAATTGATGAAAGTTTGAACAAAAATTGAATAGATGTACTTGTGGTCACTGTAATGAATTGATTTTCGTGTGGTCACATTATTGCATTATCTGTGACGTGGCAATTATATTTGATATACTATAGTGTTATTAACAATTTTTACAATGTTGTTGTGATGTGTTTATAACTGAGATATGCATCGACTGACGTCCTTGTCATGAATGTACAGGTATGGGCTATGAACATATTTGTGTGATTTTGGGATCTCAGTCTGCCTTGTTAATGATTGACGAAGGAAGCGGCTATTCGGAACTTGTGGACTCAGTAGTTAGAGAACTTGGCTTTGAAATTAACAAGGTTGCAGTCTCCATGAGTTATGAACTGAGCAGTGACATACAACCCATCAGACTAAAAAATGACAACAGTGTTCTGTCGTATCTCACACTGAAGAAAGATTATAAGGATCCTTCAAACTATCCCATTATGGTTGAGGTCACAGCAGTGGATAAAGTTCCTAGTCACGGAGGCTTCAACTTCATGGAGCCAGTTGAATTTAGTCAAGACGGCAATGAGGGAACTTATTCTATGTGTGGAATTGCTTCAAACATATGCACTGTAACAGATGAGCAATTGGCAATATCTGATGATAGTGTGGAGAGTACTGTAAAAAATCCAGACGCCAAGGATATAGAGTTGAACAGGGTTTTCAGGAATAAAGAGGTACTGAAACTGAGCATGACATTTTATGCAATTCAGGAGATGTTCGAATTTATGGTTCTAAGGTCGGACAAGAAGGAATATGTTGTGAGGTGCTCAAATAATACATGTAATTGGGTTTGCAGGTCATCAAGATTGGGGAAAAAAGATCTATTCAAAATCAGATACATTCACGAAGGGCATACATGTGGCTCGAATATAGTGTTGGGGTCACATAGGCAAGTAACCACTGCAGTTGTCTCCTCGTGTATAAAATACAAATTCAACTCAAACCGCACAACCTATACCCCAAATGACATATGCAACGACATGTTGCACACATATGGTGTTTCGTTGAACTACGTGAAAGCCTGGAGATCGAGGGAGAAGACATTGAGATTGATAAGGGGAGATCCAGCTAAGTCATTTCAAGAGGTACCTGGTTTTTTGCATATGCTTCGAAAATGTAACCCAGGCTCGGTCACAGGGATAGAAATTGACAATGAAAATAGGTTCAAATATTGTTTCATGGCACTTGGTGCATCAATTCGAGGATGGAAACATTGTAGGCCAGTTATCGTAGTTGACGGAACTTATTTGAATGGGCAATACGGTAGTACTCTGTTCACTGCGTGTACACAGGATGCAAGTAATAGAATTTTTGTACTTGCATTTGGTATTGGGGATAGTGAGATTGACAGGTCGTGGAAATGGTTTTTTGAGAACTTGAAGAAGGCGTATTGCGGTAGAGAAGGACTATGTTTTGTATCGGATCGTCACGAAAGTATACGAAAGGCTATAGAATGTGTCTATCCTGGAACATGTCATGGTATATGTTCATACCAATTACTGCAAAACGTGAAGAAGCACTATGGGAATTCAGGTCACAATATCACAGAACCTTTTAATAATGCTGTCCGTGCATACACATTGTCGGAGTTCGAGTATCAGATGTTACAGTTGGACGCTATTGACAAAGATATTAGGGGTTATTTGGTAAGAACACTGGACTTGTCTATTTAGTAATTTGTTCCCATGTGCAACCTTTTCCTGGTGATTACATGCAAAGCGAAGTCGGTTACGAGAAGTGGTCAAGATTCCACATGCCCGAAAACAGGTATTCAACGATGACATCTAACATTGTAGAATCGGTGAATGCTATAACAAAATCAGGAAAGAACTTTCCTATAGTGTCTTTGCTAGAGTCTTTAAGACAACTAGTACAAGATTGGTTATGCAAAAATAGGGACTGCGCACAAGGAACATTTACCAAGCTTTCAAGTAAGTATGAGAAGGTGTTGTGAGAAAGTAGCATACAACTGAGGGCGCTAAGGGTATGTGTATACTTTATTGAGTTAATTATATTTAGCATGTGTTAATGTGCCTTTAAAAATATGATTGGCTAAAAATGATTACAGGTGTCTCCATCAAATCAAACAATGTTTTCAGTTAAAGACGAATGCACCTCATTTCTGGTAGATATAGAACAGCGTAAGTGTACGTGTAGAATGATTCAAGTTGACCAGATGCCATGTCCACATGCTCTAGCTATGATAGCCTTTACGAAGAGGGATCCATACGAATATTGTTCATACGATTACACATGCAATGCTTATAAGGCTGCCTATCACGAAAGTGTTTTCCCGCTGGGCAGTCCGAGCGAGTGGAAATTGCCTAACGAAGTAAATGAATTGGTTGTATTACCTTCGAACCAAAGAAGGAGTTCGGGTAGACCATCAGAGAAGAGGAAAAGATCGGCATGTGAAGGAAAACCAAAGATGAAATGCGGACGGTGTGCGGGAAGGGGGCACAATCGAAGGAGTTGTACAAGTTTGTTTCCCATTATTAAGAAAAGTGGTAGTCAAATAAGCAAATAAAATGATATCTCTATTTGATAATTCTTTAAAAGTTTTTAATTGTGATGTCATTAACGGTTGAATTGATATTTGATTGGAGTTCATTATTTCGAAAAAAATAAACGATGAAAGATTATGTAATGAATACTTTATTTCTATATTGGAAAGACGTGTCATTTTATGTTAGTTTTACTGTATCATAGATTGATGTTTGTGGCAAAGAATAACTGATGAATGTATTAAAACTGAACATGATATTGTCAAATGTGACCTGAATGTGTTTGTCCAACTTTAATTACAGACAGTGAAAACTTATTTGATTTTAGAATGGGATGAATACAACGTTTTGATGATATGTTGCATAGGTGAAATTGACGTCACATGGAAATCTATTATTTGTCATATATGGGCTCAGTGTAACACCAGTGAGATGTCCATGATTTTATGTTCATGTCATATGTGGAGGGGGAATAAAGTGGTAATGAATGTGGTGTGAATGGTTGAATGTGTTACCTTGTTGTATTAGTGTAACGTACATAAATTATAGGACTTAGTGTTCTCGCAAGAATGAAAAGGAAGTTATAGCAACAGGGATACTGATGAATGTGACATCGTTGGATATTAATGTGACTTGATTTGAGAGTTCCATGATTTACCGTGCATAAATCTGCGGATGGATATAGCAGCTATATGAGATGTGAACAGTTAACTGAGCATACATAATTCATTTATGGTTAGTCACAATATCCCACTATCACAGTATCACTGTTAATAAATTACATATCAGAACATGCATACATCATTCAACGTTCTTAGGTCACAATAGATATCTCTTAGGCTAACCCTTTGGAGAAACAGGTCATAGTACACACTAAACCAGTTGAAAGGATCGCATCTACTAGGTTGCAACTAAGTCACAAATTTCACACGGGCCAAAAACTACTCCATTATATGTTCTTATTGCGGGTTGAAAAGGACTATGTGAAAAGGTCACATTTGTTTATCTATTAGGTCACAATGACACACATTCACAAAGAATCATATCACAATATGCAACTAGTCCTTCGTTGTTCATAATGCTGGTTGAATTTGATAGGGTCACATTCGTTAAAATATGATGTCACATTCATTATCGTGCGAGGTCACACAATCGGGTATTAATTTGAATTGACTTGAGTTTTACATGATTTAGTATGCATGTCATCTGTGGAGGGGGGATGCATTGTCTTAGAATCTGGTGCGATATCTCGAATGTGTGACCTTGCTGTATTAGTGCATAATACATAAATTATAGGTCATAGTGGTGTAAATGTGACCTGACGGAATATTAATGCGACAAGAAATATACATCAGCAGGGATTGGGGTACATGTGACCTAGTGGGATATTAATGCAACTTGATCATGAAACTGTACATCATCTGGCTGTGTGATCAATGTGACCTGATAAATAAATCATTCAGCTGAAGTGCTCCACAATTACATTTTGTCAAAAATTTAAAACATTGGATAACTACGAATATAATAAAAAAAGGTGATTTCATTTCATTGACAGGCTGAGTTTATATACAACCAAATTATAACGTGGTTGCCTACACAAGACATATATCCACTGAAACCACAGTTAGCTTTCTAATGTAACAAAAGATGAATTTTTTCTTGCTATCCGTTCTAAAATTAAGAAAACAGGAAATCAAGTATCGTCTATTACAATGCTTTCGACATTCGGTGGTATTGGCTCTGTGCTTTTTCTAATTTGGCGGTGCTTGAAAAGATCAGCAGCTATGTCCATACGTACAGCTTTGGCATCAAAGTACATAGGCATCTTTCTCAAGTTCGCATGTAGTAGGTACAATGCGTACTGAATCACAAATATACCACAATCGTGACTGTAATAAAAAAATATATACATGTTAGAGGGATGTATTACTTAAATATATTTGACCCTGTGAGTAAATAAAAATTACGTACCCATTCTGCTGCTGGGGAATGCTATCTTCCATGTTCAAAGTGAGACCGGTCTGATCTGTCTTCTGGGAGTTGATGCGCGGCTCCAAATCCCAATTTCTTTCATCAATGCAGGGATAAGTATGTAGAATGGTTGAACCCCCTCGTAAACCATGTTACCTCTATAAGTCCTGAAGCAAGAGTTGAAGATTACCATCCTGTGACTTTTTACATTGAGCAAAACAAGCATCCAATGTGCCTTATTCGTTGGCAAGATTGGAATTAAGACGTAATCAACATGAGCCCATGGGGAGTTGAGATCCAAACGTCCCCCTCTCATGATTTCTTTGAAGTAAGAGGCAGAAGACAGAACGGTGGGGTCTTTCAAGTACTCTATGTACAGTGGTTTCAGTAGACCTTGGAATGTGCAGTCGGTTGTGGTAAACCTTCTCTTAACATTAGGCCCATATTTTGCTAAATGCCGTATGTAATGGAAGCACGCGTCCATATGCTGCAAAATATAGGAAACTGAAAATATTATTACCTATGATTAAAGTGTGACCTCATTAGCAGTAGGGCATTACATGTGCATTATGTGTAATCGTAATTTAATTGTAAATTTTGAGGGTGGATGGACTTATTTGACCGTGCTAGATAGGGAAGAATTAGAGTTAATAAGATCGTGCCACCAGGTTTTTGAACCAACTGGGACCGGTCCAAACATAAAAGGGGGTTTTATCTTGTCATCTTCCTCACTGAATTTTTTCCTACAGAGATAAAATGAGGGGTTTTGAATCATATGAGATATGCCATTGGAAGCATTGAAAATGTTAACGGTTTCTTACTTGTTGTTTGGTTTGTAGCCTCGATTCAACCAATTCTTGAAATTATTGATGTCCACATCATCAGCATGACGGTCATAGTTCTGGAAGACTAAAATCTTATCCGCTTGCTTCAGTTGTTTGGTTTCGCCAGCCACGAATGGTGAACGCAGTGATCTAGGAAGTCTGGTAGCGCTCTTCACGGGAAGCCCTGGTGTCACTACTATTGGAACATATGTAAAGTAGAGTACATTCAACAAAATTAATAGATAAATATTGTAAAGAATGGTTGCCTATATATGAGACTAGAAAAAAAGCTGTATATATGAATGCAGTGCTTATATATGTGAATTGTTCCTGAGGTTTGTGATTGTGTCCTGGAGAATATGTAATTGACACATATATAATGATGTATATATTCTGTCTTGACAGATTAGTATATAATATCTCCAGATGTATTGAATGTGACCGATATATTTAGAATGTGTCCTGAATTTTTTCCTGAACCAGACATATAATATTGAATGTGAATATGTTCTGAACTATTATTGTATGTGATTTGAATGTTGTGAGTGTGAAGTAGCGAAACGCATAATACCAGAAACAAATACATGTTCGTGTTGCACACTTACAAACATTTACCTTCCGGTTGACGTCTTCACATTTCTACACAACCGCAACTACTATTTTGTCAAGATTTCCAATTTCTTCGCCGGGACTTCTCAGGTGAGCAGGCGTATTGGGAGATGCCTGCGTCTGGGTGAAGCCCATTCCTAGATCAAAGGATGGAGTCTGACTAGAAGGCTCGACCACATCATCAGAAGCATGGGACCTACCCTTGTCACTGGAGACAGACTTTTCCTGTGACTTCGGAGCCTAAGTTGAATAAAATGGAAACAGGTTAAAAATGGGGGTATAATTTGAACTGCATACTGTATATTTGTTCAAAAATTCATTAGTACCTTAGCCAACTCGGGTCCCAGATCATCATGGCTCTTACTCTTGTCCATAAAATTCTTCTGGAAAGATTCAAATGAACTTGATATCATTTCATATATTGTTTCGGACATGAAAGCTATTCCAGACTTCAATTCAATAATCTCCTTTTTTATATCCAGCTGTGACCTCATTATGGTTTTCATTGCATGTGTCATGTCAGATTTCATAAGCTGGACCTTTGATCTCAGTGTATGAACCTCCTCAGTTAGTTCCTTGTTTTGGGTTTGGAGTTGGGAGATTTGATGCTGAATCTCATTCTTCTAGCGCATATTTTCCTGCTTAAAATAACATATTGCAATTTTTTTTTAAAAATGTATAATTACCTAATGAAGTAGGTAATTAATGGCCACTTACATTGGTTTCTGGAGCCTCTTCAGACTGTGTGTCATTGGGATGCATTGTAGGAATATAATCAGGTTCAGTTGAGTGCATGAAGTCTAACTCATCTTCTGCCAACCTCTCCTGATATGACATACTGTCAAACTCATTACCAGGCTTATGTGTTGTTGACGGGGGATCCACAAAATCATCATCATCGTCATCTTTTATATCACTTACATGCCCAACACTTCCGTCAGTAATCATCAACAACGTTGGCACGGATTTCGATGCTGACTTGGATGCAGTAGCTGCATCATGCCCTGGTTGTCTTGGGGTCACGTATTGGACACCATCCATGTAAGAATGTGAGATCTCCAAATCATTTGGATCAAGGTCTCGAACTTCAATCTACAAGATTAACATTGAAATAATGTTATTTGTGACCTAATCTGCATATGATGTGACCTGACAATATTCATAGTTTTAAGTCAAATTGATTGTGATTCGAGTTGAAAATTAGACAATGGGGTATACATGCTATAACACTTACGTTTGTTTCAGAAATGATCTTCTCTTCCAAGGTAGAAATGTATCTTCTCTGCACGCCAGTTGAGTATTCGAGGATATGTAGTCCTAATTCTTGTTGCAACTCTTCCGTTTAAAATTGGTAGAGTCTCGTAAATCCAAACTTGAAAACCAACTAGAAATCCACCCAGTCTATAATGAGGATTACGCTTCTTTAGTGCATCTTTGAGAGATGTAACTGATATGTCAAATAGGTCCTTACCCCACGGGTGCCTTGCCATTGCATCGTAATTCTCAACTAGTGGAAACAGATATTCTTCAAAAGCTTTCTTGTATGACGTGGAGAATAGGTATGATGTAATCAAGTACAGGATGCCAAGCCGAACTATATCATTGCCAGGTGCGTCTGAGATCCCCAAGAACACATCTCTGATATCATCATTTGTCACTGTGTGCAAGTGACTAAAGTATGTCGCTTTTATCCGTGATGGTAAGTTCTCAAGGTTTCTCCGATCATCCACTCCATCGTACCTCAAGCCTGTGACTAACGTGAACTCCGACAGTGCATATCGGACATATCGACCAGCAATGAGAAACCACAATTCTTGAGGATTCGGTTGTTCAACCATTCTAAGAAGGAAATAATGAATTAACTACGGCTGGATAATTATCTCATTGCACTCAACATAGTGTGAAAAACATGTTTGCTCTAGTATCTCCTTCTGAGCATCATTGAATTTGGATTTGAAATGAGTTAGAGCATTCTTCACAACATTTGTAGTGATTTTCCCCGGGAACCATTCCTCTTTTGGGATAACATATGGCCACACCTGAAAGAAAGATGGACTCAAATTACTATCATTACACACAAAGGCATGTGGTGTAAATTTGCTAGGTCACACCATTTGGAGAACCAGGTCCTAGTATTCACTAAACCAGGTCATAAAGTTTTCAGTTCAAGTGAGTTTTTACATTCTTATCAAACGTCTTCTTCCTTCAATTGACACAATGTTCGCCCAGTAACAACGAGATACATGGAATACAAAATTTGACAGTGAACATTCTGATTGCACGATTAGGTTTAAGTCACAAAGAAAGCTGGACTCAAATTACTATCACTACACACAAAGGCCTGTGGTGTGAATTGCTAGGTCACACCATTTGGAGAACTAGGTCACAGTATTCACTAAACCAGGTCATACTCTAGAACTAAAGATGTACAACTATGAAGGTAACTCTATGACAATGAAATTATATTTTAATTTAACATGTGTATGCAAATTTGACCTTAGAATTGGGCATTGACTACATATGCACATTCTTTTTGGATTTCCATACAGGTTTCAGTGGCAGACATCATCCATGTTCTCTTCTAACTGATCAGACAAATCCCTTTCATTAGAACTTTGATGATAATTTTTGATGTAATGAGGTCACAAGGTCATTCTGAACAATGTCATGTAGGTCACATATGAATAACTTCTAAGTTCACATCTAAATCAGTAACTACTTGTTCACAAAATTACACATTGCATTGAAGCTTTCAGGTCAAGTGAGTTTTTAGATTCTTATCAAACGTCTTCTTCCTTGAATTGACACAATGTTCGGCCAGTAACAGCGAGATACATGAAATCAAAAATTTCATAAGGTACATTCTGATTGCACGATTAGGTTTAGGTCACAAAGTTGATGGATCAAGGTCACAACTATAAAACACGTCTGAAATCAATATTCTCAATTTTTCCAAAACACATTGACAGAATCCCCAATTCAGATACATTAAAGTTTACGTCACATATTTAACAAATTAAGACGACTACATCCAATATGAGTTTACCCATGCTATTATATGCATTCTAAGGTCACAATCAATTCATTTGATTACATACCCATCGTTTTTGTGTTCTTCGACTACTTCCAACAGCCTGAATTTCTTTTCCTCCAGTGTAGGGTTTGTCTTCTCTCTTCCTTTTCCTTTCGGTGTTCTTCTTATCTGACATTTTCAATATTTCACCTCTACTGGCTTCGAAGCTTTGAACGAGATCAATGGAGACTGGACGCCAGTTAATGTTGCGGTTTATGCAGAGAAGAATATGGGTTTACGGCAGTTTCTTGTGACTGGAAGGAATCAGATATATATATATATATCGACGTCGGATATGTAGGGAAATGATTTTAAGATAATTGATTTCTAAAGATCTTTTTCTATATTTATAAACCATAATTGCGTTACTTGTGTTTTAGATAATCTTTAAATATTATATTTGTATAATATATTAAATATCTTATGTCTAACTTGATTTTTGAATAAGTTTCAGTTTGGTCTTATTTTTGAATAGGGAAATAAAAATGTAGGGTTCCCCGTAATTTCCACATAATATATTTTTTTAAAATTTGGACCATCTGGACAAAAAATGTACTGTGCTACAGCACAGTACCGTCCACACATAGATCCTCCTATGGATTTGGGTAAAGCCTAGCACAGGGCTTGCAGGCGCATGCCTGGCTCGTAGTATGAGCCAACATATGTCCAAGCGTGGGCCGTCCCGGTTCCTTTTGTATAGCTATCAAATTTATGCATGCTGGTATTGGACTAGCTATATATATGGTATGTGTCATGTGTTTTGCGAGAATAAAACTGAGAATTTTTCTGGCATTACAATTCGAACCTTTTTAAGTTCCCTGCCTTTTAGGGTGTGTTTGATAGAAGATGGAAAATAAAATGGAAAATATTTTCTTTTTCCATCTAAATTTTCCTACCTCAACCCATAAGAAAATATTTTCTTGAAAATTGGCAAAAACAAGCTTTAATTGATTGTACCTAGCAAAAGTTTTCCATTGCAAAATTTTCAATCAAACACTAAAGCTAGAAATTGTTTTTCTTGATTTGACATTTTCCATGTAAAATTTGTCCAATCAAACACATCCTTATTTCCTTTTCCCTGAATTGACTCCATATACAGTGAACTCAGACACACTGATACACACACACACAACACAGAGTAAACTTAACTTTTATTTTTACCCTAAAAGAGTGAAAACAAATATGCTCCAAAATGATATTTCTCTCTCTCTCTCTCTGAAAAAAAAAAAAAGACAATTAAGCTTTATTAATCCTATTAATATTCATTTTTTTGGAACAAAATGAGCTGAATAAAATGCCACAGAAATATGAGTAGAATAGGGATCAATGCCTTTTTGGTTGCTGCAGTTTTTGCTACTGTCCTAATTAACTAATAAGGAGCTGCAGCCACAACCCTTTCTTTGATCGATTATTTTGGTTATAATTCTCTTTAGGGTTTAGTTAGATGTTAAGGTCTTGAATTATCAAAATTTTGGCTTTCTAAGGCCCTGTTCCGTTGGATTTTGTACCAAATTAAATTTTGTGTTGAATTTATTTGTGTTTTCTAGGTAAGATGTGAGGTTAAAAATTGATTTGGAAAATTGTGTAATTGGAGAGAGAAAATATGGATGGTTAAAAAGTAATTTGAGAAATTGTGTAAATTAAATTTGTTGTCTTTTTTTGTCTTTTAGGTAATTAATTTGCCAAATTAAATCTAACCGAACGCACCCTAAATCGCGCCAATATTAATAGATCAACGTGATAATCCAACTTCACCTAATATTACTATTTGCTCACTGAACTATAAAACATTCATTGCGCACCCATCTATCCAAATTGCTTACACATTAATCACCCATTTGAGTACACAAATTAAAATTGATATATGGTCCATCACAATTCATTCACAATAGGTAAATTAGAGCCTGTTTGGTAATGTGAAATTTTTTGATTTTTGTGACTTTTTTTTTATTTTTTATTTTTTTATGGATGTGTGGTTTAAAAATATTTGAAAAGTAAAAAATTATGGGATTGATTAAGAATGGAGGGTTAAAATTGAGTTTGAAAAGTTGTGGTGAAATTTTTTTTCTTTACCAAACAAACTCTTAATGTCAACTAGTATAAGCTATAGATCAATATCTGAGTGTAAATCATAATTAAAAACAATATAAATTTATGTCAAACTGGTGTTAAAATTTTTGGGGAAAATGATTGTATCTTATTCCCATGTCCTTGAGAGTCGGTATAGTTCTTCCCAAATTTGGTCGAAGTTGAAAGCTCGCCAGTAGGGGTGTAAACGGTTTGATTTGGGCGGTTTTTGATAATTTTTCAGACCAAACCGTTTAAAGCGGTTTGAGATTTTTCCAACCCAAACCAAATCATTTCATTTCCTAAACCAAACCAAACCAAACCATTTTTTGCGGTTTGGTGCGGTTTTAAATCTCGGTTTGTAAACGAAACTAAACTAATATATGTAAATCGAGTTAAAATAACTACTGAAATAGAATTTTGAATTAAGACATCAAAATTAATTACAAATAACCCAACGACATTACGGATAGATGTTATAAGACTAACAAAATTAAAATATATGGGTAAACAACTTCTAAAATAGATACAAAGGCACAATCACAAACAAATGATCACAATAATATCAAAAAAACCTAATAGATAACATAATCCATTCTCAAGTTAGATTTTCCTATTATTTCATAACAAAACAACTTAAACTCAAATATACTGTATTCCAAGTAAAACTACTGAAGTACATGATGAAAGAATGATACTTTAGGAATTTAGAGTTTAATGAATTACAACTGATGATAAAAGATCTCAAGTACAACTAATTTTGCTTAGATAACCATATATACTCAAGTCATGACTTGCTAAACTAGTGCATCACCCGTGCGATGCACGGATATTGTATCGTACAAAATATATTGTAAAATTAGTGAATAATTTTGGTATATTGAAAAGAGTAATCCTACAGGTACAGGCCCTGTACGAATGCAATTTTTCAATTGAAAATACAAATTTGATTTGTAATAAAATATGTCAACACTTTTCTTTTAAGTTTAGTATAAGCATTATAAATTCAATACTACACCATTTTAATCCATAAATAAAAATAAGTGAGATATTGAGGATGCTATGTTTGTCGGATAGTTTAGTATTTTACTTAATACATTGGTAAATAATACTAAAATATTCGCCAAATATAAATATATTGTGGAATGTATCAATTATTTCTCATGATTTATGCCTCTCGTATTTATGTTTTTTCAATTTTGATTCAAAAATATAAATCACAATAATTATAAATGTGTGCTTAATCTTAAACCCACAAATATTTGTATTAGCCAATAAAAATATATTTTTAATTATAAAATCAAGTAGTCAAAATAATAATTACATAAATTTAGCAATTATCATGATATGACAAAATGCTACGTTGGTGACAAAAAAATTATAACAAAAATGGTATACCATATAATCTTCACACAACTATTAAAATTAAGAATGATTAAAAGAATATTATTCGCTTTTAACCACAATTTTTGCAATTTTCTCACGTATTTAACATTTTATCTAAATTTCTTTCAGAAACATCAATCACAGTAATTATAAGTTTTTGTTTAATCTTAAGAGCAAATATTTGTATTTGACCAATAAAAATGATTGTTAATTTCAATAATTTTTATGAGTTATTGTCAACTTCAAAGAAAATCCAAATTTAGTAGTTTATTTAATGGTGTATCATGTTTTTTATTTAATATTATGGATACAATATTGATTGTGTGGAATGTATTAATATATTTCTAATGGTTTATGCATTCTCCTCTCGTATTTAAGCTTTAAATTTTTCACTCAAAAATAAGAATCATAATAATTATAAAAGCGTGCTGAATCTTAACCCACAAATATTTGCATTTGACTAATAAAATTATATTTTCACCTATAAAATCAAGTGGTCAAAATAACAATTTCATAAATCTAGCAATTATCATGATATAACAATCGACAATGTTGGAGTAAAAAAATTATAGCAAAAATCGTACCATATAACCTTTACAAAACTATTAAAATTAAGAATTATTAAAAAAATATTATTCATTCTTAACCAATAACATTATAGTTTTACATATAAAATCAAGTAGTTAAAATAATACTTACGCAAATCTTGCAATTATCATGACATGGCAACCGGATAACACTGAAGGTCAAAAAATTATACCGAGAATTTTAGTTCATATAATTTTTAGACAATTATTAAAATTAATCTTATATTTGTTTTATTCAAAAAAATGTATTAATACTTAAGTTCGGCCAGCAAAAAATTGCATCGAGCATTTAATATGAAATGGGAAAATGAAAAGCCATTTCCCATCCACACCTCATTAATCAATTCAACATCAACAAATGAAAAGTCACTGGCATGACACGTCTTCCACCTATTCCAATACATATTCAAGTTGATAATTAATGTTAAACAATTGTATCGAAAATCAGGAAAAAAAACACAAAAAAATAGAAGGTTTCCAAAAAAAAATAAGTGACAGTGGGTGGGAAATTTTTTTTACGGCTGTTGTGGTTTAATATATAATATAGATATATATAATAAAATAATAATAATAATAATAATAATAATAATAATAATAATAATAATAATAATAATAATAATAATAATAATATATTAAGATTTCTCCCGTACACAAAATGCATAAAAAATAATATATTAAAATAATTAATAAAATTTTACAAACAATAAAACTACTTCAAATTATAATAGCTTCTTTGAGTAATAAAAATCAATTTATATATTTAAGTAGTAAATGGTTATTAAGTTTTCCACATTTTTTCACAAAAAAAAAAATGAAGTTGTTGTTCGATAAAAAATTGATATTATTTTTTATCGAAAATAACAGATATTTGCACATTGTTTGGAGTTGCGTTTTTAAGTATTAAAATGAACATCCTTAATAATTTCAATTTCATTTCCCATTGCACTAAACGCATTATCAAGCCCCTGTTTGGTACCTATTATTTTTAAATCTCATTTTTTAAAAACTCATTTTCAACCACACATTATACCAATAAAATAATCTACACATAAATCCAAAAATATTCTCCAATTTTTAACTACACATTTTCTAAAAAATTTACTATTCCAAATCACATTATTCCAAATAATGGGTCTCAAACAGGGACCAAATGCAGTCAACACGTTATCCATAACATAGTAATTAATTTCACTATGTAAAATGATTTCCATAATACCATTCAAATGTATATCAATGTGATGACATAATAATTAGTTTTAGTTTCAATAAATTATTAATTATCATCAGTACCTCTTACGTTGATGCAAGCAAGTTTAATTCAAATAATTAAAAAAATGAATAGTCACCGTTTTCTAAAAAAAAAAATTACTGCTTTCTGGAAAAAAAAAATCTATTAAGAAGTGTAAACAAACTTATTTGTCACTAATATTTTTAACTAAACAAAAAAAGAACAAATATTAAAGTTTAATAAAATATTAATCTAATTAATGCACAAATAATGTAAGAAAAAGTAAAGCTATTTTTGTTTTTCAAAGTTAATGTGTAGTTTTCCAAATGTATTAATTTCTTTATAAACTTTATTTTTTATAAAGCAATTAATGATGAATATTAATGCATTTCAATTTTTGGAAAGTATTTTAGACTGGAAAACAAAAATGATGTACGGAAGTTGCAATTTAACAATATGAATTTTGATAAGTGCTTGTTAATTTTTAATACTTATACATAATTTATCCAGTATACAAAATGCATAAAAAATAATATTATATTAAAATAATTATTAAAATTTTACAAACAATAAAACTACTTCAAATTATAATAGTTATATTAAAAATTTTTATAATTTTTTTATCATCAACTCTTTATTAATTTCTACATCTTGTCTTTTGAGACGATTTTTGTTCAATATATTTGTTTTGTTGGCGAAAAACACTTATTTATTTCTCATATTTTTAAATAATCAAAATAAATAATTAATACAAAAGTTAAAAAAAAATATTTGCACATCCTTTCAATGCAAATTAGCAGAATATTTGAATAGAAATTGCGATTAGAAATAAAATTTATTAATTAATTGAATGTTATAAATAACAATGCGATTAAAAAAAGTTAAGGATATAAAAGCAAAACTAAACAAATACCGAAGATCTATCTTACAATTAAACTATGGTGTAAATTTTAAAAAATGTGTTGTATGAATATAGTTCCCTAAAATAATATATTATATATATATATATATATATATATATATATATATATATATATATATATATATATATATATATATAGACAACCTATTAGCATTCAATACATGTAATCAAGTGCCTATTTACAATGCATTACACACTTTCCCACATTAAATGTCTCATTAATTGTCAACAACTCATTTCCCAATTCCGGAAATTCAATTGAAAAAAAACACTTATTTATCTCTCATATTTTTAAATAATCAAAATAAATAATTAATACAAAAGTTAAAAAAAATATTTGCACATCCTTTCAATGCAAATTAGCAGAATATTTGAATAGAAATTGCGATTAGAAATAAAATTTATTAATTAATTGAATGTTATAAATAACAATGCGATTAAAAAAAGTTAAGGATATAAAAGCAAACTAAACAAACACCGAAGATCTATCTCGCAATTAAACTATGGTGTAAATTTAAAAAAATGTGTTGTATGAATATAGTTCCCTAAAATAATATATATATATATATATATATATATATATATATATATATATATATATATATATATATATATATATATATATACATACAAACTATTAGCATTCAATACATGTAGTCAAGTGCTTATTTACAATGCATTACACACTTTCCCACATTAAATGTCTCATTAATTGTCAACAACTCATTTTCCAATTCCGGAAATTCAATTGAAAAAAAAAAAAAAAATCCAAAAATAGAAACTGAAAATGGGCGGGAAAAATTTTGACGGCTGTTCTGCTTTAATATATAATATAGATTAACAGAAGACAAATATTATAATCAAGAAAAAATAAATAATGAGCAAGTTTATGCATACTCCCCCAAAAAAATCATAGGATAAAAAACAAATAAAGTAAGAAAGTTATCGATAGTACTTAGTTGTTAGCACTAGCAAAATGCATTTCTTAACAATGAAGGAAAAGCAAGGTGCCCCTTCATATAAATTGAAAATAAAAGTGTAAAATTGGAAATAAAAGCAGTAATTTTTTTTTGTATTTTTGCAATTAAAAAATTAAATTTTAATTGTAATTTTTTAGCGGGTTGGCGGTTTGAAACGGGTTTTGATAAATGAAACCTAAACCAAACCATTTGAAAGCGGTTCGGTTTGGGTCAAAACCGAAACGTTGACGGGTCCGCGTGGATCCGAACCAACGGTTTCGAAATTGCGGTTTGATATCGGTTTGGCGGTTTGACGGTTTCGTTATACAGCCGTACTCGCCAGAACATTAAAAGAGATCGAATTCATTTTCGGTTATTAATTTGGACCACTGCTTCAGTTAAACTATGTAAATACTATTTTCAGGCAAATTAATGCTAATTATATTCAAGAAACTGGGCCAAAATATACATTGAGACATGATAAAATTAGTTATTTCTTTTTATGGCATTTTTTAATGATACAACCAAAATACCTGACTCCCACGTGATGCTTTTATAGTAGCTAAATGAATGATTTTGATCAATTTACAGGAGACACTTACTGCAATGCAATCAAAGAATTTTCTCGACTGTTTAAGCTTCACAGTTTTTAATGATCATGGTAAATACGGACGATGATTTTCAACTAGTAAAACCAAGAGAAACCAAATCATTTGTGCATTAATTTGGGCTCTAAAACTGAGTAATTGATTTTTCATTTATAGACTTTCTACTTAATTCATTGTAAAATATATTTATTTCAGTTTTGGTTGACCCAAATTGAAGTAATTGGAAGAATTTTGGATTGATTTGTGATTGATTGAAAATTCCGGGGACTAGCTTTCAAATATTGAAAGATGGAATGTTTGTGTATAGAGACTTAAACATTACGATAAAGTATCAAGGATATTATAAGGAGGTGTTCTTGCTTAAGAATTAAAAACAAAAAACCTATTTTAAGGAGCATGCGAAAAAAAATTAGCACATAGATTTTAGTATAGAGATCTTCATAAGGTCATAGAACTCATAATATGTCATTGAAAAGACAATTAAATTGCTAGTTTAACGCAAAAAATAAATCTCACTTAATTTGAATTTATAGTTAAAAAGTTATCTACGTTTGAAGAAAGACGGTCAAATTGTCCAAACCACACAATCGTCCTGAGTAAAAATCAGGTGGTTATCTGGAGGTCCAACACCCAACCAGAAACTAAAAACTAAGCTTAGGCGATCGCCTAACTTTTTTATTGGGTAGACGCCTAGGCAAAAATTGGACGAATTTTTTGTTATCTTCAGAATTTTATTTCAAGTGGAATACCTTTTTGGACCGCGACTTTACACTATTTTTGACTTATTTGGAGAGGCATATAAATATGAACTCTACATTGAAAGGGGATCCAATAGTTGATTGAAGACGAAGAAAACAAGGAATTCACATAAATATTTCATTTAGCAAAGATTGAAATGAATATTAAATTTAAGATTTTATTTTAAAAGGTCATGAATTCAACATTTTTAATTTGTTTTCTTTCTATTAACAATAGGCCAAATTCAAAATTATGTAAGGACTCAGATGAAACTTTTGTCATTTTCTTGTTATTCTAGAGTTTTAAATTTACATTAAAGACAATTTCTTGATTTTTTGAGCAATTAATATTATTCTTTCTTGTATTTAGCTAGAATTATGTGCACAGTGATTGTCTGAAATCTTGTGGCTTGTTTTTGGATTCGAGAGACTAAAAACTAGTTATATATACTAGTATTTCACTCGTGCGATGCACGAAAGTTATTATCTTCAATATCGATTTCAATAAGTATTCGTAAATTTTAGTACTTATGCATAATCAACACATATATAAATGCATAAAAAAAAAAAAAAATTCTCTATTACAATAATTATTAGAATTTAAAAAATAACATAAGTAATTCAAATTATTAAAAATTCTTTGAATGGTAAACGTCAATTTATATATTTAAACAAAAAATTATTATTGATTTCAATAATTTTTATGAATTATTAATAACTTCATTGAAAATATAAATTTAATAATTTTCAATGGTATATCATATTTGATATAATATTATGTGCACGAATATTGATGCATGTGAAAGATATTAGCATATTTCTCATAACTTCTACATTTGTCTCTTGTATTTAAAGTACTTTTTAATTTTCATTAAAAAATATCAATCACAATAATTAAAAAATAAATAGTCAAAATATTTGAATTTAACCAATAAAACTTTATTTACAAAAATAAGTAGTCAAAATAATAATTTTGAAAATCTAACAATTACCATGATACGACAACCGAGTAAAATTGGAGATTACGAAATTATACCCTATAATCTTTAAAATTCTTATTAAAATTAAGAATGATTAAAAAATATTAATCATTCTATTAATACTATTAACTAAAAAAATCGAATAATTAAGTTTTCAATATTAATCTTCGTTCAATAACATTTTCTATAAATTATTTATAAACAGTACATTTTCTAAACACACTTTTTAACCACATATTTTTTCAAAACTATTTTTCAACCACACATTTTACCTATAAACAAAATATAGCTGTTGAACAGAGGCTTAATTTATTAAAATATTTAATAATAATATATATAATATATATTTTAGAAAATATGATTAGTAATATTAATGATAATAAATAATTTGACCATTAATAATTAAAACACAATTTAATTATTGATAACTATACGTAGGATTTATAATATTAAGAACAACAAATAAATAAAAAAAACAATAAT
Source organism: Ligustrum vulgare (assembly GCA_963555705.1). Lineage (NCBI taxonomy): Eukaryota > Viridiplantae > Streptophyta > Magnoliopsida > Lamiales > Oleaceae > Ligustrum > Ligustrum vulgare. The sequence continues at coordinate 29,827,583 of OY743168.1, read as the reverse complement.
TAAATAATAATTTTAATACTAATAACTAAAAATATTGATTGAACTCATTCAATATTAACTTAATAAAAAAATAATTATAATTATAACCAAAATATACAAATAACAATAACGTCATATTAATTATTTACCATAATACTAAAATATAAAGAATTTATGAATTAAATTCTATCAAACTATCCTACTTTTATATATAGTATAGATTTTCACCAGTGTGATGAACTGAAATTGTTATCCGCAATATAGATAAGCGTTCATAAAATTTAATATAATACATAATAAACACAAACACAAAAGATACAAAAATAATTTTTTATTACAACAATTGTTAAAATTTAAAAACAACATAAATAATCCAAATTATCGAAAACTTCATTGAATCATAATTAAAATTCTGTAGTTTATTAGTAGTATATCATGTTAGATGTAATATTATGAGTACAAATATTGATACATGTTCAAGATATAAATATATTTATTATAATTTCTACATTTACTTCACATATTTAACTTTTTCTCAATTTTCGTTCAAAAATCACAATAAATTATAAATATGTGTTTAATTTTAACTCATCAAATATACCATAATTGAACAATATTGAAGATTAAGAAATTATTTTAACATATAATCTTTGCACAATTGTTAAAATTAAAAATTATTAAAAATATAATAACCATTATTTAGTATTTACCATAAAATAAAATAATATTAGTACTTACACACACATACACAAGACAATAAATGCATTCACACTAATCCACTATTCTCATTTTTTATATATATATATATATATATATATATATATTAATTGCCATAAATTACGAGAGAGAATGAAAGTATACTGCTATATGTAATCTCTAAGTGTTAGTGAATCCATTAAAATTTTCTTGTTGTTCGCGTTCATCATAGAGAACATTCGACATAGAGATATAAGCGGGTCACATATAAAAATATATTTAATTCTATTTGAGATATGATCTTAAATAAATTAGGAAGATTGATCTTCATATTGAGAAATTGTTGTCAATTTAATAACTTGAAATTAATAAGATATAATAAAAGTGATTTTTAGGTCTTAGCAATTAGCACTGCGAGCATATAATCAAAACGCAATTCAAAACGATTTGCAATTAGTTTAATTTTTATTTATAGAAATTTTATTTATAAAGTTTACTTTTATTATACAAAAATCAATCTGAACATTTTGTGTTTTGGTTAAGGCTAGACATTTAAAAATAATTTTTCAGAATCCATGTGGGAACGATACACGAACTCACAATCTACTTTATTACTTATTCGATTCGTACACTTATTGTAGGATAAACACGCAGCACATTATTATCTCCTCGTATTTTCGGGCTCCACCTTCACATTGTAGTATAAATAAGGAGAATCATATTAGCTTCTTTTTACATAAATTCCTTTTCTTTGCCTACCTATTTTGATAGTAATTTTATCTTTGTATACATAATTTCTAGCTTCTGCTTAGTAATTCAAAAAGAACCTAAGAAAATGAGATTATGTCTATTAATTATGTCATATAATTCTCCTATCAAAAAGAGGAAAAACTCCATGGAACAAGTTGCTTCGTGTAATCTCACTGCAAAAATTTTGCGTGGTCCTCATCTGTGTACTAAGCAGAAGCTTTAAAGAACCCTAAATTGGTCCCTCCTCTACTGATATCAATAATCATCCACTACAATAATAATTAATTTTCCTTTTCACCTTTATAATACTTTGCATGTGTTTACAGCAATAAACTGCTAAAAATCTTGATTCAATATCTCCATTAATCACCACTAATTAAGAATAGTTAGTGTATAAATAAATGATGTCCAATTTCTGTTAACAAATCACATTTTTTTATCTTATTTTCAATCACACATTTATCAATAAAATTAATATTACACATAAACAAAATAAAAATTCCCTAATTCATAACTACACAATATTCTTCTAAAAATTACTATTCATTTCAAATAAAATCTTTATAAATAACATCAAACAAGGGCTTAGACTTTACTCTATAAAGTTAAAGCCTCATATGTCGTCCCGGTTGATCATTCTATCACTTATTAGAATGTAATTGAAATGTAAATATAATTAATGAGACGATAAACTTGCTCATTTGTTCCTTTTTTTTCAAAATATTTCGAGTAAATTTACCGAAAAGTTAGGTGTCAATGTGTCGAGTACTACACCATAGCTTTCCCTTTCCTTGCATATGGTAATATTCTATCATCTCTTCTTTCTACAAATTGAAACTTATTTAACAAGTTCATTAATTAAAATGAAAGTTTCATATCAAGTTTTTTTTTCCCCTTTCCACACAGCTTATATATATTGATTGAAATTGAAGTTCAACATCGAAAGAGCAGTTCCTTTGCTATCTTCCTGGGTATGCTTGCAAATAAAGCCGAATTCGATTGCACTCTGTGATCTACCTAGCTAAAACTGTGAGTTCCTTTTAGTGATCTTTTCTGATTTCTCAATCCTGGTGACAAATGATTTTTTTAGTTTCCCTTCATGAAATTTTCCAAGTAGAATATGTTCAAAATCTCTCAGATTAATGATAACTAAATCTTGTTTTAGTTAATAATTTTGCACTATTTTCCGAAAACTAATTATATTGCCAAATCCCTTTTCTCTTTACCATGTAATTTGTTTTTCCTGAAATGCGTCGAATTTTCCATCTGCCGTATTTTTCTGGAAAAAAATTCATCACTTAAGGGTAATTAGCATATCGGGTTCTAGAATTTGAGGATGAAAGTATCAGAAAACCTACTTATGTGTTTTATGATTCACAAGCCCTAATCTGAAAATAAACGAGAACGATATTAAGCAGAACGCAAATCTTTTAATTTCACAATCAGTTTAATTTAGATCGTGCAGGTCAATAACGAAGCAAATGATCATATGATCATGAACTCAAGATCAGGGATAGATTTTCCAGCAAAGCAAGAAGAGGATGCCAATATTTCCAGCAAATTTTCTAAGATCCCGTCTTCTTCATCAAGTCGACAGTGGTCATCAACCTTAAAAAATCCAAGAATAGTAAACGTGTCACGTAATTTTGGAGGCAAAGACAGGCATAGCAAAGTGTGTACTGTGAGGGGATTAAGAGACCGACGAATTAGGCTTTCAGTTCCTACTGCAATTCAATTGTATAAACTTCAGGACAGGCTTGGACTCAGCCAGCCTAGTAAAGTTGTAGACTGGTTACTCGATGCAACCAAACAAGATATCGATAAGCTTCCCCCTCTTCCAATGCCTAGTGGAATGACTTTTAGCCAATTTCCTCATGATCATCATCTATCATCCAGGCTTTCCCACTTTTCGGGCGCAAATCACGCAAAGGATTCAGGGATCAATCACGCGTTTTTCTCGCCCAAGGAAGAATTAGGGATCAAGAATTTCTGCAATCATGTTGAAAGGGCACAGCAGAATCAAGAAAATCAAGAGGGTTTTGGAGGATTTGTGGCACAGAATTTTTTCCCACTGGGAAATTATCAATCTCCATTTTCTACACCTTTGCTAAATAATTCTTACTTCAATTGGGATCCTTATTCAAACTTGTCTTCATCTCAATTTGGAGCTGAACAATCCCACAACAATATTTCTGCACCATCTTCCATGGCTTTCCCTTTGAGCTCTCAACTATATTTCCCTCCCTTAATCCCTTCATTTATGGCCACGTCAATGGAGAATTAGTTGAGACAAGTTAATCACTTCATTTGATTAACTCTCCCATGAAATCTTTCCGGTCAAACTGTCCGACTGCCGGAAAATGGTAGGAAAGATAGCACTAGTTCTTAACCAAGCAAGAATTGGTTCACAGCGAGAGGATTTATGGAAGACACAAAGTTTCTTTGCTGATAATGGGCTACTACAGTAAGTCATTAATCTTGTGTCGACTTTATATATACTATTTATTTCCAAAAATATATATACATATAGGTACACTAAGATCCTGTCATTATTACAACATTTGCATTGTTATGCTTAACTTACTGAGACCAATAGTTAATGATTTACTAATAATATGTAAAATTTGAGACAAGTTGTATCTGATTTTTATATGTATAAATTATTGAAATCTATCTCTAGGCATCGTCAACTTTTATAATCTATATATCTCTCTCCTTTTCACTTTCACAGTGCAATATCATGGAATTGTGTTTATTGGATAGTCATTCTATAATGTCCATTTTGTATTTTCTTCTTTCAAGACCTTCTATAAATTTGACTTTCTCGTACCTACATAATTTCTTTAGGAAAGCTAAAATATTTTACTTCAGATCTTGTTTTGAGCTTTGCAGTAGGAACTCGCACAACCTTCAAACATGTATAGAACAATTTCCTGATTTATACCTCATTTAGAGCCAGTGGCAGATCTAGGACTAAAGTCCAGCTGGCTCGGTCAAAGGTTGACCGTGGACGATTTGACAATTGATCGATGATGGCGCAATAGCTAAATTTTTTATTTAATATTTAATTAAATAATATTAAAACTAATCAATAAGTATATGATCCTAACATCATCTGATGTTAGGATCATACGAATCGATTGAAGTTTTTTCCCTGAATTCTACACAAGATCATTCATATTGAATGTAGTGTAATTTTTTTTTTTTTTTTTTAATCAAAGTCTAATAACTCTTGTGATATACTAGAAGTAGTTGCAGGACCACTAGAGCTAGAATTATTAGGTTGAGAATTCCGTTTAGGTTGAAAAAAAAGTTCCATTATTTGTAAATCAACAACTACAATTCACAAATTAAATCAAATACTCAACAAATTTGTGATCCCAATAATCATAATCACAATTTATAAGTCAAATATTCATCAAAATCCAAATCACAATTCACTATATAATTCATTTCACAAAAATTGATAATCTAGCAAAAAAAAGATTTTCGTTTAGGTTGGAAAAAACGTTCCATAATCTGTAAATAAATAATCACAAATTAAATCAATTATTCACCAAATCTCAATTCACAATCTATAAATCAATAATCACAATTCACAAATCAAATCATATTTTCACCACATTTGAATTCACAACCTATAAATCAATAATCACAATTCATAAATTAAATCATATTTTAATATCAAAAATCCCAATTCACAAATATAATTATTTAACCACAATACACATTGCAAAAACTTAAATGTAATTATGTAACATTTATGCATAATTTCCAAATGCTTAAACCTTAAAAACTCACATCACATTATAAAATCTAAAAGATACAAAACCAAAAAAAGAAAAGAAGAAAAAATACATTCAGAATCAGAGAGACCGATTACGCTCATTACCTACCTAACGAGGCTACAGTACCGTCGACCAAAGTTGGAGTTGCAGGGCCGGAGTAAGACAGGTAGGCGGCAGTGACGACGATCGGCGGAGGCGACAACGGTAGAGCTACTGGCTACTGGAGCGGCGACGATATCCTTCCTATCGAAGGTCAGAGAAATCGCGAAAGATAAAGATTTGGAATTAGAGCTTGGGTTGGGGATTGAAATCTTAGATTTTGTATCTGTATCAATCGTTAGGCTCATTCTCTTCTTTTGGGCTTGGGTTGCTTCATGCTTGAATGCTTTCAGCGACCAGCATATTTAGGCAAAAAAAAAAAAAAAAAATTAAATTGCTCTTCAGCAGCGCCACAGGCCGGCGCCCGGCGCTCCACCGGCGGCCAGGTAGCGCGGCCGCGCTACCTCGCCTGTAGGTGGATCCGCCCCTGTTTAGAGCTAGCTAGCAACTAAAAAAGTCCTTCAATAACCAGAAACTGCCAATTTTTTTTTTTTGTTAATTCTTGTATGCTTTCCTTAAACTGTGGTGTTTTTAGTATATTTATTTACTATCTGCCTTGTTTGAGCCCAATTATATTTTCCCACATTTTTTCTATCTTACTTTCTACCGCACATTCTCTAATAAAATTTTCAATCTCTTAATTTTTAACCACTCATTCTTCAAAAAATCACTAATATTTCAAAATACATTATCTCAAATAATCTAATAATGGGTCCCAAACAAGCATAAAATCTTGTTGCTCGGTAACTCCATAATATACAATAGGTTATAGGATATATATTCGTTTGGCCAGGAAATTCAAAGCTAAATGGAAGAGATAAAGAGTTTTCTTGGTACCAAATGTTCAATGAATCATATATATAATAATATTTCTTTTCCTTTTCCTTTTTTTTTTAAAGTTCATTCAAGGTATGATATTAAGAGTTTTAATTACCCTAATGAGGTTAGGGTGTTTGGGATCAACCCGAGGTCAATTCACGTGGTTCGAGTTGGGTCGATTAGCCAAAATATGAGCCCGATAATAGTCCGCGTGAAAAAAACCCCGCCTGTTGCGGGTTTTCGAGCAGATCCGTGTCTGCTCACAAATTTTGAATTGCAACCCAGGCCTGCATGTTGACTCATACAGTTCACAAGTCCATGCGGGTCGCAGTTCGTTCTAGTTTGGTTCGTATGAATAATAATATAGAAATTTTCAAATTTATAGAATTGTTTTTGTTAAATTGTTAAATTATACATAATGAACAATTCATATTTATACAAAGAAATGTTTATATAGAATTCAAATTTATATTTTATATTATTTGAATTACTTCTAACTTTTACAAAGTTAATACAACATAAACAAATAATAACTAAATGCATTTATAATTGAACTTTACATTTCTTAATTATTAGAGAGAAAAAAGATGGTTTATATTTAGAAGTTGTACTAGAGTTTGTAGAAGAAGAGATATTTAATTTCATTGTTATCATATTTAATTTTTTTTTAATTATTTCACTGGTCGGCGGGTTAACAGTGGCCTGTGAAGATGTGACACGTGAAACCCGTCAGCTCGAGTCACGGGTCGGCCCTCAGTTTCGGGTCGATCTGGGTCAATTTTCACGGATTCAATCGATCCGCCCATCTTGACACATCTAGGATCGATGACCTATATATTGATATAAAAAATTAGTACATTGAAGGGTCTTACCTCATTGAATTCATCGAGGAGGGGAGAGTAATTAGTGCATGGGCAGTGAAGACGGTCGGATTCAGGTGAGCAAGTGCGTAAGGGTTAAAAAAAAATATATCTGTGTTTGATCAAACATACATAACACATATAATCAATTTCTTCACTGCTTATTTTTATTATTCCTGAAGCACATCATAATCGGATTCTATGCATTTCATCACCCTAGAGCTAGAGAGAAATTAAATAAGCCATGCTGCTCAGCGCCCACCATTAGAAAAGAGGGAGAGATCGATGTAGTAGCCAAAGGCACTCTGATACTTAGGTCTTATGTGACTGTGATTACTGAAGTACTTAACAAAACACCGTTGAAACCTCAACATACTGAGATTAAGGTCTAAATGTCTAATGTCAAGGCTGAGGAATTGCTTAAGGTTAATATATATAATTATCAATTTATCATTCATGCTAAGACGACGGTCTTGTCGCTTGGTCTTAACGTAGGACACGCGTTCAGTTAATTTCTTGTAAAAAGTATACCACAGACTATTTAGTGATCAAACTTCTATTTTAACCATACATTACTTTTATAAATCATTTATTAAATAAAAGCTTTGTTAAATAACCCGTTAGTCTACGTTAGATCCTATGTCATGCATTCACCTGAATTTCGTAGTAATTAATAGTTTTCTGCAGGGGTTTTGCCATGGCCAACTAGGAAATTGCTAATTTATTTTTAACTAATTACACTCTGTTTGGAAAATTTATAAATGGTTTACAAAGATGGATAGCGCACAATGGGTTCAATGAAATATGTGAATAATGATATAAGTAATATTTATGAATGTGTGATCAATTCAAGCCTCGAAAATAAGTTCTTAAGCACGAATTCAGTTTCTTCTACCGTGTGAACACTGAACACCAATAAATATACAAATTTCAATTTTCTTTCTGACTGCAAATAAGTTAAGGAGTATCTGCAAAATTTCAAGTAGGGTCGGATAAAAAAACTTCAAAAACAAAAATATATATTAATGAAATGGTAAAATAGAATGCGAAACAAATATGGACAATGCATACACTCACCGTAGTGCTCACAGCGGGGATAATGGGACCCACTAGCGGGATCAGCATGCAGTGGGTCCTACCCCCCGGGGTCATCCCCATAATTCAACAAAAATATAAGTATAATAGCCTTAGATAGTTAGATATAGGGTTTAGGGTTTGGCATTTGAGAGTTAAAAAAAAAAAAAAAGATTTCAATTTATGAATGGAATGAAATGAGACGCTGGATTAGCTAGGGTGCTATATAGGTCGTTATAATTCCACATGCTATAAAATAAAAGCCCTAGAAGAGCGTGAGAGTATTGTAGAGCCAAAAAGGAAAAGAAGCTCTGATGATAGAGTTGAACAGAGAATGGAAGAAGGCATCAGCAAGAAAAGGGTTTGGATTCTATAATTCTCTGCAATGAAAAAGAAACAAGATAAAGAGTGCATCAGTATATATCAACATTTCACAAGATCCAATAAAATTTAAACACAAGGCATGCACAGTGCCAAGTTGTGCTACAGACTTTAAATGTTGCAAAAGGTTTTTCCAGTGGTCCCTAAGGAAAAGATAATGACAGAGAACTTAGTAGAACCCAATGAATTTGGAGAGATCAAATTTGTTGTCTTCCCCCATCTTTGTGACGCTTTCGATGCATTACTTTTTCTTAGTAAATGGAAGGACTTCGACATATTATTTGATAACAATGATGCATTCATAGCCCTTGTTTGACCCCATTTTTAGAAAAAAATGAGTTATAGAATAATGATTTTTGAGAGAATGTATGGTTAAAAAATAGGAAAAGTTTTTGAGTTTATGTATAGATTATTTTATTAACATATTGTTATTGAAATGAAATTGAGAAAAAAATGAGTTTTGAATAATGAAGCTCAAATACGGGCTTAGTATCTTTATATTTGGAAACGAAGAGGTGACTCGTGGCAATATGTCAAAAGTGTAAGGGGTAATGGGACTACAAATCTCTACATGGATTTGTTGAAAATATATGTTGGCAAGGAAATTTCACTTGTGAATGTCAAATTGATCCCATATTGGAAATAGATGTGGGATTTGGAGAGGAGCTTTAAAAGGGGATTACAATCCCACAATGGAAAATGAAGAGAAAGTGGGAGTAAATGGAGCATTGATCCCACATTGAAAGAGATGTTGAATTTGGAGACGAGCTTTAAAAGGGGATTATAATCCCACGTTGGAAAATGAAGAGGGAGTAGGAGTAAGTGTTGCCTATAAATAATGAGTCATCCCAAATTGGAAATGAATAAAATGTGGCAATGTGGGGAAAATTGAAATAGCTATTCCACATATGAAGAAGAAGTGGTTGTGGACCAACTTAAATATGGTCAATAATTTGTAGGGTATAACCTTTTGTTGTATGAAGACTCATCAGTGGCCTACGTACCAATATGGGTGCAAATCTTGGACCGACTTTGGCTTCGAGCTTGAACTTATGTGCGGACGCAACCTGCGAACATGATTGCCGGACCGAATGGATCAAAAGTTGGCCACAAAGTGCAAGCTGCATTTTGAAAATTTCATTTTATGTTTCGTTTAATTTGAAACCATAACTCCACAAACGCCAGAATTCAAAGACTATGTAATGACATAAGTTATGGCAAATGAAGATAAAGTGGGAGTAAATGGAGCATTGATCCCACATTGAAAAGAGAGGTTGAATTTGGAGACGAGCTTTAAAAGGGGATTAGAATCCCACATTGGAAAATGAAGAGAAAGTAGGAGTAAGTGTTGCCTATAAATAATGAGTCATCCCAAATTGGAAATGGATAAAATGTGGTAATGTGGGGAAAATTGAAATAGCTATCCCACATAGGAAGAAGAAGTGGTTGTGAACCAACTTAAATATAGTTAATAATTTGTTGGGTGTAACCATTGTTGCATAAAGACTCATCAGTGGCCTACATGCCAACAGGGTTGAACTTGTGTGCAGATGCAACCTGCGTACATGATTACCGAATCGAATGGATCAGAAGTTGGCCATAAAGTGCAAGTCGCATTTTGAAAAATTCCTTTTATGTTCCATTTAATTTGAAACCATAACTCCACAAACGCCTGAATTCAAAGACTGTAATGACATAAGTTATGGCACTTCAATAGCTGTAGTTAGGGGTGTAAATGGATCGGATATGCCTTTATCCGATCCAATCCGATAAAAAAAATCGTAGATTCGATCCGATTCGATAATTCGACGAATTTTTTATAGTTAAATCCATATCCGATTTGCCACCTTATCAAATTTTCGATCCGAATATCCAATCGAAAATTATTTTTAGCATAATTTTTTTAATCTTTATATATTAATGAGTAAAAACTACTCATACAATTAATTATAATTTTATATCATTCATAAAAAATAAAACTAAAATATCTCAAAAAAAATTATAACAATATTTTTTATTACAAGTTTTTAAAATGAATATTATAATATATAATAATTATACTTTATAAAATGCATTACAAGTTTTAAAATGAAAAAAAAAATTATATGGAATAAAATTATATAATAATGTATAAAATATATTATATTATTATAAAAATTTGGATCGGATTGACTTATATCCATATTTGTTCTATTTAGTTAATGGATTATTGGATTCGGATCCTTATTGAGTTATCCATTATTCATCTCCCGTTAATTTAATTGAATTTCGGATCGGGTTCGGATTAAAATCCAATCCATTGACAACCTTAGATGTAGTAAGTACAAAGGCTCCTCTTATGCCTATATATTCAACTGCTATCTCCCTCAGTCTACACAACAATCAAAGCACGAAATATTTCTCTTCCTCTTTTGTTGTTATGTCAAAATCTTGTCTCGTTCCAATCAGCTTGGTGATCTAGTTCTGGCTTAGTTTTTAGTTCGTGAAGATGCAGTTCACGCCACTGTATCCAGGGACGTAGCCAGGATTTCGATGTTGCGGGGGCGAAAATCTGGGGGGTGGAGGGGTTCGGGGCGAAGCCCCCGATTTTTTTTTTTTTTTTTTAACTAATGAGATTGAAAACGACGATTTTGAGTATTAAAATAGGCAAGTTAGATTGACTGACCAAAAAAATAATCAATTTATCGATACAAAAATAATTTGTCCATTTATGTGTCTAACGCTATACAAATTGAAAATATGAGCATTAGATGGAATTCAAAAATTAAACTGCCTATCTATATAACATATGATATAGATGACTTGGATATCTAAAATTGGTCTCTCATTGTCCTCATCATTTGCTTAATTGCTTTTGTATTGGACTTGGGCTATACTATTGGATCTTTTGTTTATGTCTAATTTTTTTGTATGGTTGAATTTTAAAGTGTAGTTATTGGGTCAATATTTATTATGGGAAAAAAAATTCAAAATTTTGCGGGGGCGAAACTGAAAAATATATTACAAATTAACTAGAAATAGTTGACCAGCAGACAATGTTGGGGGGGCGGTCGCCACCCCCCGGCCCCCCTTAGCTCCGTCTCTGACTGTATCATGAGAAGAAAGACTAGAGTTACTTTAGTGAGAGGGAGAATATTGCTTTAAGGACAATGTGTTGAACACAGGCCCTGCCTCCAGACGTTAACTTGTTTTCTGCTCACTCTCAGATCGTTAGTGTATTGTAATAATTTCACCATTTAGTAAGTTTGTCCTACAAACTTAAAGAATATTTTGTTACATGTTCTCAAAATCAGTTTTCAAGCAAAGACAGTTTGGTTTTCCAAATTAGCTTTCAAACATATTTTGAAAAATAGAATTTTTAACAGTCTTCTTCTTTTTAAGCAATCTCCGAACGGTTGAATATTGTTCCCTATATTTTGTATTTGAAATTACTAATTATCTACTTGTGTTTCAGAAATGGAAAATACCCGATCAATAACGACGTGGCATCTGAAAATAAAAATCGTGTCTCTAATGGCGCAGGTAGTAGCCCCAGTGACACAGACTGCGATACCAACTCTTTCTTTGAAGACGAATGTGTTTCCTTTGCCAAGTCTAACTACTAGTCCAAGTGTGACGATCCTAGTTAATCACGAAGAAAATTTGAAGAAGTTCATTGGCTTGAACTTCAATAGGTGGCAACAAAAAATGTTGTTCTATTCCTATCATCCATGTGTTTGACTCAAACATTTAACGACAATTTATGTGTTCCTATAGTTATTAAAACTCTTTTTCAAACGGTGATTTAAAACCTTTTCCTACACGGGATTTGACTATATTTCTATGACAATTCCAAACATGTAGAAAAATATTATGTATTTATGAACACTTTTTTGGATAATACAAAGTGTGTGTGTATATATATATATATATATATATATATATATATATCTTCTATCGAATTTCATGGCAATTAATTCAAGTCTAATGCAATCCTAATCTTTCGAACTTAGAACAACATCACAATTATCAATAATTATGCGTCAACAATCATAGATGAAAATAAATACACAATTAATTACATAAAACCCATAAAATGCATAAATTAAGTATCAAGTCAAAATATGGAATCAAAAGATTAAAGTATCATCGCAATTCTAACAATCAAAAAAAAAAAAAAAAAAAAAAACCTATAAACATAATTGAATATAAATCACAATCACAAGAATAATAAAATGATGTCACCACATTCATCTTCTTGATCCTTGGTCTTCAATTGTACTCTTAACATTGCATGAATTCCTCAACAATTGGACAGCTTTTTTGGCAAGTAGTCAACAAGTTGGTAATCCCTAATATGTTTTTGCTTTTCGTCCTTTATAGGAGCCGAAAATTGATTGAAAATCACGTCCAAACTGGTTTCCAAAAGAGTTCCAACTGAATAAGGAAAGTTACCTTTGCGGGAAATCTTTTTGTCTCTACACAACATTCAGTATTCTAATAATATCTTTTTATTCCCTTATCCGATTGAGGTGATTCAAAGTGCCTTAGAAAGATAACTTAAAGGTCTACAATTCTTCTGAAATAGGATTTTCTCAATTAGAACGTTTATTGCCCCAAAATTACGTCTTAAAGTCCAACTAAAAATCTGTCCGAAAATCTTGTGTGATTAAAATCAATTTATGGTAATATTCTTTTCACATTTCATTCATCTTTGACTTCTAATTTCATCCAATTGAAATATAGCAATCTTCAAGTATTGTATCATGGTCAAATCAATCATTGAGTATTTGTAATTTGGTCATTCTTCATTTTATTTGTATATTTTAGTCCTTGAATTTTTAATTCTAATTTCTTCCATTTTCTTTGACTTTTCTTTCAATTTCCTCCATGATTGACTTCATCAACTCTTCCTTTGCATAATTTAGTACTTTTATCATCTAATTGACTTGATTTTGCTCAAATTCCTTTATTTTCTCAACTTTGGAACTATTTTTGAAATATAAACAAATAATAACAAAATGAATAGTTAATATTCTCAGACAAATAAAATCATACTTTTAGGATAGAAATAAATATATATCATACCTCTATGTGGGAAGTGCTTTCCATAAACCGTGTATTTGAGGACAGACTAGGTTGGATTTTTGCACTTATTTATAGACCTTTTTTCTTTTCATTTATTTCACTGTTGGAAGTTATATTTTTCAAAAACCAAATCAGTTGATATGGAATTGATGTGAGCATATTCCCCCACAAGGAAAACATACCCCATATAGATTTTATTCTCTAAATTGGATGTATGATTCAGCCATCCATTATTCAAACAAGTCAATTATTGAAAAAAACCAAACATACTGACATCTAAAGTACTCTAACAAACCAAACATAATGCCATCTAAATTATTCAAACAAACCAAGCATATTGCCATCTAAATTATTCAAAAGAACAATCACAAAAACTTACAATTCAACAACATTAATTCACAACCCACATACCGATACTCAAACCTTGATAGTGAAGTAGGAAAATCAACACAACTCAATAGGTACTGCATAAAAGAAAAACATGAAATCATAGACGACAAACCACAAGATTAAAACATGAAATTTTAGGAAAACAGCAAACTATTGGCACCAACCCTAAAGATAATTACCTCATGGAAGAGCGACAATTAATGTAATAATTGAAAGACCAATTTATCCACTTCACCTTGTTCTCAGTCTTTGCAATCTGAAATCCCTTCCTGTTGTCAACTTTGGTGAGGAAAGATAAGGCAAATATGTGAACATCTCTCCCTTCATCAACCAACCCCATTAACATTAACTCTTCAATGCACTGTTCAACAGTTAATGTGTCCTTTGATCTATCGCGGGACATCAAAATCGGTTTAAGATTGGTACCCATGCTTGCTAGTGTCTCAACTGAGGCGGATAGCTCTCTTGTACCAAATCGTTTCTTCTTTTCTTTTCTTTTCCTTTCCCTTTCCCTTTCCCTTTCCCTTCCCCTTCCCCTTTGAATTAGCACCTTTACATTTCTCTCCGCTTCATGTAAAAGAAACATGCATGGACGAGTTCACGTTATCCATTGTTAATGGTCCATTGCTAGAGTTGGTGTCTTTGTCATGAACAAGGATGGCGTCCTTTGAAGATTCTGTGAAGAAATATGGGCCCAAACAAAACCACGTTGCGACATTTTCGTGGTATGCGTAGAAACATTTTTGTGGGCGTTACGTAGAGTCGCAAGTGTCACCAAATAAATGGCCTTAAAGTCTTGTAATATCCAGTGCAGTCCTGATCCCAGATTTGTTTGTATTTATGATTCTCTTGTAGATCATATAAATAGATTTAACATTCATGAATATATCCAGTTATTGGTACTTATTGATTTGTATGTAAGTACGAATTAAAAATGATGTTTGATGTTGTTTAAAATTAAACCACTGTCAGTACAGAGTTCTTGATTCCGTTCCCCCCTTTTTCAGGACATTATGTCGTATATTATTGGATACAATTAATTTAACTTGTAATCTAAAGACTAAATGTAGTGCCAACAAAATGTTCTTTCAGAAATGAGTAAAGCAATAGTAAGATTGAAGAATGCATACTGAGTACGCATAGTAAATTGGTGTTGAAATGCTGAGCTAATGCAATTGCCTTTGAAAAGAAGCTGCTCAAAATCCTATATCATTTCACTTATCCAAAACATTAATTAATCGCAAAAAGAAAAACTCGAATAGGAATTACCTTGATGATCCATCTTTTCTAGGTAACACAAGCAAGAGGCACATAACTTCATAAATTCTTAGGATAACCTACAGAAGTTGATATTTTCTCAATATATTCCCCAGCACGAGAAATCTTGAAATGTATATAAGTCGAAAATTTAATTCTAACGCTTTAGTCGAAACTCTTGCATTTTTGAATATTTCTGATTCTTTGAGAATCCAAAGCTATGAGATGCAATTGACCCGAAGAAAAGAACATTCTCTTCATAAATCCCAAGCATAAAAGATACTCTGTCACTACCACATTCCACATCCTTTTAAATTCCCATATTAGAAATAATAGATAGAAAAGATATGATATAGCAAGAATATATATGTGTGTGTTAACACAACTATATACTTAGTGATTAATCACATCGTTCATGGACATGGGTCTAATTTTAAAAACCACCAATTAACTACTAATGCTTAATTGGTTCATGGGACACCCCCAACCACTAATGCCAAATCGTTGTCATCCTTTCAGGTTGAAATGGTATTAATATCGCTATATCCTTCAATAAATGCAGGACATCCGGTGTAATGCAGTCCATAATCACGAGTATGTCTCAAGTATTTTAGTACTCTTACTTTTTCCTTTCCAGTGGTCAGGTTGGAATGGTATTAATAGCGCTATATGTTGATTGCATGATTTTATGTTGATGATTTGATCTTTACTGGGAATAATTCGAGAATGTTCGAGGAGTTCAAAAGGAGTATGACAAAAGAATTTGAAATGTCTGATCTTGGATTGATGGCATATTATCTTGGGCTAGAAGTGAGGCAAAATGATGAAGGTATTTTTATTTCACAAGAAGGCTATGCAAAAGATGTTCTAAAGAAATTCAACATGAGAGAATGCAAGCCGATAAACATACCCGTTGATTATGGAACCAAGTTATCAAGAAATGAAGAAGGAGAAAGGTCGATCCTATAAGTTTCAAAAGTCTTGTAGGAAGCTTGCGGTACTTGACATGCACACGGCCCGACATTCTCTATGGAGTTGGTCTTGTAAGCCGTTACATGGAGTCACCAACGGCTACACATATGAAATCCGCAAAGAGGATACTTCGTTACATCAAAGGTAACATTGATTATTGATTACTTTATTCATCTTCTAACAACTTCAAACTTGTTGGCTATAGCAATAGCGATTGGGCCGGAGACTTGGACGAAAGAAAAAGCACAACGGGATTTACATTCTTCATGGGAGATACCGCATTTACTTGGAGTTTGAAAAAGCAACAAATTGTCACACTCTCATCTTGTGAAGCCGAATATGTTGCCGCAACTTCGTGTGTTTTTCGTACAATTTGGTTGAGAAATTTAATGAAGGAGCTCAACATGACACAAGAAGACCCAATGGAGATTTTTGTTGACAACAAGTCGGAGATTGCACTATCAAAAAATCCCGTGTTTCATGATCGAACCAAGCATATTGACACAAGGTATCATTTCATAAGGGAGAGCATAGCAAGAGAAGAGGTGGAGCTAAAATACGTGAAAACTCAAGATCAAGTGGCGGACATATTCACGAAACCATTGAAGCGTGAAGTATTCTTCAAGTTACGAGAAATGCTTGGAGTCTCCAAAATCAAGTTTAAAGGGGGGTGTTGAAATGTAAACTTGATTTATGTGTCATTATGTTGTTGGATCATATGTTGTTGTAATGTGTCCAAATCCAATTAAGTCCAAAAAAAGAAGTCCATATTGTAGTAAGTCCAATTTGGTGGTCCACATTCTAGAATCATTGATAGTTAGAACTCTCCATAGATTCTAGATGATCCATGCTCTAGAATTCTCTATATTTGAGTAAGTGGTAGAAGTGTGTAGAAAATGGAATTAAATAATATAGTTGAAAGTGTGTAGAATTGTCAATTGAGCACTATAAATAGTGCTTCATTGTCACTTGTGAGGTAGTAAGCAAAAATAAGAATTTAGTGAAGTCCCAAGTTCCTTCAAATAAAAGTCTTCTCCAAATACTATTCTAAAATTCTCTTACATATCTCATCATCTTCCTAACAATTCTTTAGTAGGTTAATGCTCCAATTATAACCCATTTGCATATTGAAAAATAAACCTAATTCTTTCCCAACCTTTCGAGTGAAGTATTTACCACTACACCGATCTTCGACAACTACAACATCAGCTTCTGACACAAATTATTTATGCTCAAGGTCGTTCCACTTAGCATTTTCAATGATGACTGCGTCACCTTGAACTTGATTGGGAGGGATGACTTTCTGATGCATCTAAGTTTTTGGTGGTGTATGCCTGCGGAGCCGGAGAACACATGCACATGTTTATGAGCTCCAACATAGGTAACTTACTTTTAACATTAGCAAGTTGGTTTAACGCCAGTTTTAATTTTACGCTGGCAAACTTATTCAAGTGGTTAAACACAATATTTCATAATTCAAACTTGAAGAAATTACGGGATCAATTATCTTCTTAAAACTTCAAATTCTTTTGAACAAAATAAATTCAACAATATCCATGCTCACTCCTACAAACGAACACATGAAAATGAAGAAAAATTAGAGACTACATATGAACCTGACCAACACGGATTAATTGCTAAAAGAATGAAACCAAAAAATGTTAATAAACTTTGCATAATTCAATTTGGAGGAAAAGAAATTCAAAGACAATCGGAGTAATTATCATTAGTTGTACGACTCATTTTTCCATTTTGCATAGTAAATATTTCTTTTGGAGTATGCTTATTGTTAAAATCCCGTTTCTTTTGGAGCAAGCTAAGGGATTATTAGGAAAGATTTAGGCTGATTTTAAGTTGACTTGTTTAGAGGATTATTTGGTTTCCTTTTTTATTTATTTCCTTTTCTTTGCACAGTTTGTATTATATTTAGGATGTGATTGTTTTGTTGTATGATAAGAAGTAAGAAAATTGTTTCTCAATTCTCCTGTTTGTAATTCTTTATTTATCATGTTGGATAAGCCATTTTGAGTTTTGTATATTAATGTTGGGCTTGCTGCATTTTTGTGTGATTTGTGCATTTGGGAACTTTTACTTTTAGTTGGCATTAGATGACAATTTACATGCACTTAAATTTGAATTAGTTGGTTGTTAGATGGATGTGTATTCCTATTTTAAATTATATTTATATGTTTGAGGAAGTTTGTTGATTTTCAGGTGGTTTTACTCCATTTTATAGAGGAAACCCTGTCAATTTTTTTTAAATGTTTAGCATAGTCAAAATTGCATTAGTAGTGGGGCCAACATCCAGGGGTGGCCAACTGGGTCATGACCCACCCCATTTTGTGAAAAATCTTTGAAGCCCATTAATATTTAAAAAAAAAAATTGTTAAAGGTAGCCCAGCCCAATTTGCCAACATCTAGTTGGTTGGCATCATCAACGGTGCACATCATGTCTCGGGTCTACTTGAGTGATTTAAGAGGGGCCATGTAAATAAATCTAAATGAAACAAAAAACTACCAGAAAACCAGCGTCGATTGTTGTTGTTACCATGAAGCTTCCAAATAGGTAAGCACGTAGAAGTTCTTTTTAGAATTGGGAAGAAAATATCAAACCAAGACTCCAGAAATTATTTGACGCTGTCACTTACCATTACTTCGGGGTAATAACTGGGTAGTCTTCTATCTATCCATGGAGAACACTAATAGGTTTGTTTATGCTACCCAAATGTGATTTCGGTACTTGAAAATCCCAAGATGAATCAATAGATTATTTGTTGATGGCAATAGGCGGTGATCCAATATCAAGTCTGTTAAGGACGTCTAAAAAATCGAAAAAAAAAATAAAAAATTTAACGATGGTGGTACCCGAAATCGTTCTCAACTTCGTGTACTTGTCAATGGCCAGATTCGTAGTAAGCAATCGTGAGGAGCCAAGGGGATCTGGAGAAGGGGTAGAGAGAGGTTTAGACTTGGTAAAGTTTTGGTGAGAAGCATGAATAGGCAAATGGTGAATTTGTTTTTGTTTGGTAACACTGTTTGATTTATAAATTGGTTTATTTATGATTTTGAGGTAAAAAGTAATAGTTAAAAATTGGAGGGAGAAAATGTGTTCGGTTAAAAAGCAATTTGAGAAATTGTGTAGTTATTAAACTGGTTTGTAAACAAGTTTATTTTGGTTACCAAACGGCATACTACTTTATTGTCTGACATTTTACTGTACAATTATATATTTTTTAATATCAAATGCAATATTTAAAAATGAGGAAACGCGTTAAAATGAGTTTTTACCGTGAAACAAACAAGGTTTATTGAGTTTTACAAGACTGGATATTACCTACGTAGTTAACAAGTTGAGTAGATATACGAGTAATCCATGGCTTGACCACTGGAAAGGAAAAAGTAAGAGTACTAAAATACTTGAGACATACTTGTGATTATGGACTGCATTACATCGGATATCCCGCATTTATTGAAGGATATAGCGATATTAATCGGATATTTGATATTAAAGACTCAAAGTCTATAAGTGAATTTGTATTCACATTGGGAGGTGCAGCGATATCGTAGAAATCCCCTATACAAACATTTATAGCCAGATCCACTATTGAATCCGAGTTTATAGCCCTCGATAAATGTGGTAAAAAAGCTGAATAACTACGCCAAATTGACAATGTGATTTTAGCCTAAGAACTCATTCATCAGATCAATTAGAAAAGAGAGGGGAGGCAACTTTGTACTCAAATTTGATATGACTAAAGCATATGATAGATTATTTTGGACTTTCCTCTACAAAGTTATGAACAAATTCGGGTTTGATGCTTATTAGATTGATAAAATTGCTAGGTGTATCCAAGGATGCAGTTTTTCAGTACTTGTCAATGGTGAACTTGTAGGATTTTTCTCATCTTCTAGGGATGTCAAGCAAGGTGACCCCATATCCCCTGCACTTCTTATCATGGCAGAAAGTCTCAACAGAGGTATTAATTAATTGTTTGCTCAGTACCAATCAATGGCCTTTGTATATGGAAGAAGAATAAAGGTGTCTCATCTTGGCTTTGCTTATAATATGATTATTTTCAAAAATGGCCAGACGAATTCATCGAAGAGTATCATGGCATTTCTGAAACAATATGAAAGAAATTCTGGACAACTTATTAACTGCACTAAAAGCTTGTTTGTGCTAGGATCAAAATTTTCAGCTGATTTCACTAAAAGGATCACAAGATTTCAAGAAGATTGCCCATCACATACTTAGGTGTGTCAATATTTGTTGGGAAGAAAAAGATCTTCCTATTTGACAAACTTGTTCAAACTATACACAAGAGAATAGGAGGATGGGAGAATCAACTTTTATTAGTTGGGGGGAGAATCACATTAATTAAACATGTGTTACAGTCTATTTCTATCTACCTACAGCAAGTACTTGCTCCTCCTCAAAGTGTCATAACTAAACTTGAAATTTTTTTCAATAGCTTCCTTTGGGGTGACAAGAAAAATGAGAAGATTACATTGGTCTACCTGGCAAAAAGTATGTTTCCCACTACTGGAAGGAGGTTTGGGTTGTAGAACAATTGAAGTTATGAATCTTGCATTTGATTGTAAATTATAGTGGCAATATAGGCAGTAGAAGTCTCCTTGGAGTAAAACTTTGCACTACAAATATAGTAAAAATCTCCAACCCAACAATATGACAGCCAAAGCATCTGATTCTGGTCTATGGAAAGGACTGATGAAAGTGAAAAATATCATGAAAATCCAAATAGCATGGAAAATTGGAACAGGGGAAAGTTTCTTTTGGAAAGATAAATGGTTATTGGTAGGGGCTTTGTCACAATATGTCTCCATAGCATATCTCAGCGGCAACAAATTTAAAGATTTTTATAATGAAGGGAAGTAGAACTTATAGCATATTCACAATGTATTACCTAATTGGATCATGGAACAAATATGCAAAATCTCGTTAAAAGAGGAGAAAGATCAAATTATTTGGATGGAAGTTAATATAGGTAGTTTCTCAATCTCTTCCTGTGTTGAAATGATCAGAGGAAAGCTACCCTCCAAAAATCATATGAAATCATATGGTCTAAATAAGTGCCAACCAAAATCTCTTTTTTGTATGGAAAGTGTGGCATAATGGAATTTCAAATAACTCAATGATCAAAAAAAGACTTGGAGTTCAAATGGTGTCTAAGTGTCAATGTTGTAAGCAGGAGGAAGACATGAATTACCTTTTCCTTTACGGACCCATTGCTGTAGAGGTATTGACCTTCTTCTTCTCTAAAATTGGTAAGCAATGGAGGGAGTATAGACATCCTATGAGTCTCTTGAATGCTTGGAGTAGAAGTTGTAGCAAATTCCCTGTGTTTTGGAAGTATTTACCTTTGTTTGTCATGCGAAATCTGTGGATTGAGAGAAATCTTTCAAAATATGAAGATAAACAAATGTCAGCCTATAGAATTATTAAAAATGTTGAAGGAAGAATGGTATTAATCCAAAATGAATTGATCATCAGAGGGGTGAAACAGAAGAAAAAATCGTATGCCTGTTGCTGGGGAAAACCTGCTGGGAATATGATTAAAATAAATGTGTCTGTACATGAGAAGCAGGCAGAATTTAGGGGAGGAAGTATTTCTAGAAATAATAATGGAGAGATTATTTTTGCACTGAGTAAAAAATCAACAGGGAAGAATAGATTTGAAGCTGCAATTGATGTGATATTGGAGAGTTTTCAGAAATGTGCGGAATTGAAATTAAAGGAAGTCAGTATTGCTACAGAGAATCAGGCAACTATCTATAGTATCAATGCTGTAAATTCTAATCCTTGGCCATTGTGTTATCAATTATCTGATATTAGAGAATATATGAGAAGACATGGAAGCAAGATCGAGGTTGAAAAGAAGACAACTAATAGAGCAACCGTTTGGTTAGCTGAAGAAGGAATTCTAATTGATGAACGTGTATGGTATTTCTCAAAAAAAATGCCCCAGAATGCTTAAGAACATAGTGAAAATGGATCAACTGCAAATTCCCTATATTTTGGAACCAGGTTGAAATTGAGAATTGAAGATTTTGCTATAAGATACTTTCTAGAATTTCATAGCATGATTTTTGAAGTGTATAGAGAGTAAGTACTCCTGATTTACAGCTTTATTTGCATTTGCATCACGATATAATGTTTTGATGGAGTAGTACTCCAATTTGCATGCATCATAATCGCTTTAAGGAAGTTATGAATCTTTTATTAAGCATTTCACTTGGAGGCAAGGGCCATGTCCTCCACCTCCTCCTCTAGGTGTTATCATTTATTAATAAAATGGTAGGGGAAACCAACCCCCTCCCCCTAGGGATGGCAAAACGGCTCTTCGGCTCGAGTCGCTATGGCTAGGCTCGAAAAAAGCTCGGGCTTAACTTGGCTTGCGGCTCGAGATTTTGAGCCAAAGCTCGAGCCGAGTTTTTTTTTTAGAGACGGACTTTGACTGGGTTCGGCTCGGCTCGAGCCAAAAAAAGGCCCGCTCAAAAAGCTCGATTGGAGCTTGAGCCATGAGTTTCGACCACGAGCTTGGCTAAACTTACTATATATATACATTTTCAATAAAAAAATTATGAATTTTGTTTATAGAAATTAAAAAAAAAATTAAAAACTTGGGACTTGGCTTGACTCGGCTCGGAAAAGCTAGAGCTTAAAGCTCGAGTCGAGCCTTATTTTTTGGGACAAGTTTTGGCTCGGTTCGGCTTAGGAGAAAAAAAGCTGGACCCCTAAAAGCTCGAGACGTGATCGAGCCTTGATCTTCGGCTCGCGAGCCGGCTCGAGTCGTTGACATCCCTACTTCCCCCACACGAGTTAAAGTAGGAGGACTAAAATCCACTTTAATAACTCTTGAGGGATTTTTTTTTTATAAAAAAAAGGCCAAATCTTAGAGGATATTCTCAGATGACCGAAGCCTGTGCTAGCAATTTGTATATATAGCAATAATCAATCAACAATTGCAATTGGAAGGGAAATGTAATGACCACTACTTTATTAAAAGATCTTTTTAAATAAAAGAAGGAAACATACCTTTAATTCCGTAACACATTCCTAAAAACACCCTTAATGCAAACAGAGTATAGAATTTATTTCTAAATGTGCACGTAAAATTTATGAGGTGGGTTGGTCATCAATTTGCATATATATATATATATATATATATATATGCAACCCAAAAATTTGGGACAAAAAGTGGTTAGCGATGATCATTGAATAAGTTTCTTCAGCTTGAGTTGGATTAAAAGTGTGGAATGTACTTACGTATATATATATATATATATATATATATATATATATATATATATATATATATATATATATATATATATATACACATAAGATTTTTTATGAAGATGAGCAACCAAGCTTCTATCTCTTACTTCCAAGCCCATGCTATAACAGTCCTTACGAACAAGCCTTTGAAGCAGATCTTACAGAAACATGATGTATCTGGTCGTTTACTCAAATGGTCAATCGAGCTTGGGAAATATGACATCGAGTTCAGGTCTTGACCTTCCATAAAAGCATAGGTCTTGGCGGACTTCGTCTCCGAACTCGCTCCAAGACCTCGGGGGCCAACAAGTCATAACAGGGAGAGGCCACATGGACTTTGTAAGTTGATGGAGCATCAAATGCTGCAGGATTGGGGGCCGGAATCATACTAAAAAAAGGATGATGGCACAATGGAGATTCAGTGTGCAATTAGGTTCAACTTCCCGACCACTAATAATGACGCAGAATATGAGACTGTTATCGCCGGACTTCAGGCAGCTCAACATCTAAGGGTCGAGCATGTCAAGGTCTTGAGTGATTCACAATTGGTAGTAGAATAAGTGAATGGCACTTTTGAAGCAAAAGATGAAAAAATGTCATCTTACAGAATGATGGTTCTAGATTTGTAGAGGAAGTTTAAATCTTGTAGGGTAGATAAAATACCAAGATCCGCTAATCACAAAGCAGATGCTCTGTCAAGACTAACTTTTTCCAAACTGGACCACTTGGAGAGAACTGTGTTCATGCAAACACTTCACGAGCCCAGTATCGCACAACAACTCGATGTCATGGATATTTCAGAACATGAGCCCAGTTGGATGGATCCAATCATTGAATATTTAACGTTGGGAAAGTTTCCAGATAATAAGGCAGAGGCAAGAAGAGTCAAAGCAAGGGCCCCGAGGTATACCATATTACAGAATACCTTATTCCGACGAAGCTTTACACTTCCCAACCTCCGATGTCTAACGCCAAAAGAGGCAGTCCTTGCTATGTTCGAGATTCATGAAGGAATTTGTGGAGGACACTAGAGAGCAAGAGCATTGGTTATGAAGTTAATGCGATACGGGTACTATTGGCCAACCACGAGGAAGGACACACACGACTACATGAAAACTTGTGATAAGTGTCAAAGGTTTGCGGCCAGATAGAAGAACTATCTTCAATTATATGCCCATACCCCTTTGTACAATGGGGAATTGACATACTTGGGCCATTCTCCATAGCTTGTGGCCAAGTCAAGTTCCTAGCAGTGGCTGTAGAATACTTCACAAAATGGACAGAAGCAAAACCTCTGGCCGTAATCACAGAACAAAAGTTAAAGGCATTTGTTTGGAAGTCAATTATCTGCCATTTTAGTCTTCCTAAGACATTAATCACTGATAATGGACGTCAGTTCGAGTGTCAAGCCTTCAAAAAATTCTACAAGAATCTAGGAATAGAACATAGGTTAACTTTCGTTTCACACCCGTAGAGTAATGGGTTAGTTGAGGTTACAAATAAGCTCATCTTGCAAGATTTGAGGACTCGTCTTAACAGTGCCAATGGTGATTTGCCCGACCTCCTTCCGGAAATACTTTGGACGAACCAAACAATATTCAAGACAGCAATAGGGGAAACTCCATTCATGCTAGCCTTTGGGATGGAAGCCGCTATTCCAGTGGAAGTGACGATTCCCAGCCTCCGCACAATGACTACGGAATCACCTGATCAACTTGAGGGGCAGAGAGAAAGTCTAGACCTTCTGGAAGAAGTCAGGGAAAGTGCCGCCCTAAGAATAACTGCTTATCAACAGACCATGTCCAAGAAGTTTAATATCCGAGTCAAGAAAAGAGAATTCAGAATGGGAGATCTTTTCCTTCTTTGAAGTGAAGCCACCGGTCATCAACCTGGGAAACTTGGACCTATTTGGGAAGGACCATACGAAATCATTCAAAAAGTGGGAAAGGGCTTGTACAGCTCCGAACAATGGATTCAAAGCCCCTTCCTCGGCCATGGAATGTTGAAAATCTGAAGCCCCACTACAAGTAGTCACCTTTCCGGTAGCAACAAGGTCATCTAGTTGTAGAAGAGTCAGGTCTGTGAACCCATCTTTTCTCTTAATTATGTCCGGACTTGCACGTCCATCAAAATTTTTTTTTAGTAAAGTCGAGCCTGCGCGCCTATCGTACTTCCTTTCAGAATCAGGGATGGGTACTCTTTTTCCTTATCCAGATTTTTTCCCAAAAGAGTTTTTCTAGATAAGGTTTTAACAAGGCCCATAGTTCAGTCCCCTTTAATAAAAGTATTTCTTCCGAAGAATGAGCACCAGAGGAAAAAATACTGGAATAACTTACAAGGTCATCCAAATGGCGTTACAAATTATTCTTCCACGAATAATTTACAATATCTCATGGTAAGACGTTACAAATTATTTCTCAACAAATAATTTACAATGTTTCATGGCAAGACGTTACAAATTATTCTTCAACAAATAATTTACAATGTCTCATGGCAAGACGTTACAAATTATTCTTCCACGAATAATTTATAATGTCTCATGGTAAGGCGTTACAAATTATTTTCCAACAAATAATTTATAATGTCTCATGGTAAGGCGTTAAAAATTATTCTTCCACTAATAATTTACAATGTCTCATGGGAAGACGTTACAAATTATTTCCCAACAAATAATTTACAATGTCTCATGGTAAGACGTTACAAATTATTCTTCCACGAATAATTATTTCTCACATTCACAAAAGTCAAGAGTTCGACCTCTTCCTTGTGAATAATTTAAGAGGTCGACCTCACCCAACCTTATAAATCATTTTTTTCCCAATTTCGCAGTCAAAAGCTCGACCTAATCTTTGTATGAATTGTCAAAAAGGTCGGCCTTGCCCGACCTTAGTAATCAATTATCATCAACCCAAAGTTTGATGCTACAAAGAATTGAAGTCCATTCCTATAACAAAATTATAGGGTCGTCTTTGCTCGACCATATACTTTTCAGGACGTAGAATCAGACCACTTGTTCAAAAGCCTTTATAAGGTCAGCTTGTGTACTCAAAACGATAAAACACAAGTAAAAAGCATGAACATTGACAGAAAAAATGGAAATTCATTTATAAAGGAAGAGTTACAAGTAGTCTACGGGGCATACCCTGGGCAAAATAACAAGGTTTGCAAAATTTTAGTCCTCGGGATCAGTCCTGTCCTCTACTTCCTCGAGCACTTCACAGTCTCCCTCTTCCTCCTCCTCAAAAGGGCTGAGGTCGAGATCATCAGCAATATAGGGAAAGCAGCCATTGGGCTCGTGTCTAGCTCGGGCATTTTCAGAAGACACCAAGCCCTTGCCTGTTTGATCACTTGAGATTAAGACTCCAACGCGTAGTTGCCCAAGGCAAGCTTGTGCTCTTCTGAGCCCTTGAATGTCTCGACTGCAGAAGCCTAGACCCTGGGCTCCCGTGCTCGAGTTTGCTCGAGCTCTTCTATCAGGCACTTGCCCTCATCTCGAGCTAAATCCCGCTCCTGAAGGGCAACCTCAAGTTCAGCCCTGACCTTTCGGAGCTCTTCCTCAGCAGCGTTAGCCCAGGTGGCCTCGTACTGAATGGAGTGCACCAGTTGACTTGCCATCTCACCCCGCTCAATGCTTTGATTGGAAACTCCCTGAGTAATGCTTAGCATCTACAAGTCGGGCAAACAAGTTATAAGAATCTTATATAAAAAGATTAAAAGAAGATTGTGTAAAAGTCTCGGGAATTACTTGGAGTGCCGCGCTCATTATATGCTCGACTCCCCCCTCCAGACTGACCTCATATTGATACTTCTTTACGAGGTCTAGATGCAAAGAGTCTTGCATCTTCCTCGACAGTCAGCAAGAGACAGGTCTGGTTAGCTCTCGCCCTTTTTTGAGGACGCCTTCTCGTCACCCCCATCTACAGTTCTCTTAGCCAGGGCACTTTGGGCCTTAGCTATTGCAGCTTGCTTCAAAGCATCTGAATCAAAGGCCATTCCTGCAACAAGGACGAGATGGTTAAACCCGATGAAAGGTCCACTGGACTAAGAATAAAGCAAGAAAGGGCAATTTTATTTACGTAATTTAAGAGGCCGAACCCTACCGGGATGAAGGTCAAGGCTGGCCTGGTCAAGAATGTTGCTATTCGCTAGGTCATTGGCTTCTTCGGCCAGTAACCTAAAATCACATACCCTTACTGCGTTTTCCATAAGCTCGGTTATGGCCTCCTCACTCAACTGACCTACCATATTGAAACTATCAACATCGGGCCTCCTAAAAGTCGGCCAAAATATGTTCTCTCCCTCTCTTGGTTTAATAAAAAAAACTTCTCTTTCCAGTACTTTATAGAAGAGGGGACCCAAGGAACCTCAAATGGAACCTTCCCGCACATATACAAAACTATTGCACCGGGGAAAATACTTAAGCTCTAATGGGCATTTACAAAGGTTGATTGTTGGCTCTATTCCTAGACTCCGGCACAAAACAAAAAAATAAACAAGTAGCCTCCACTCATTAGGAGCGAGTTGACCCGGTAATATGCCCGCGGTCAGTAAGAAATCTACAAAAAAAATGGTGAAGGGGAAACCTAAGCCCAACCATTAAGGCCTCGTAATATACTATCATCTCCCCTTCTCGACAATAATAAGAATACTCGTCCCTATCTGGAACCTTTGCAGTGTACCTCTCTGATAACCTATATCTTCTCATGTCTACCTCGATCATGTGTTCTTTCATTTTGTTATAATAGGTTGGCAGTTCGAGGTCGGCCTATCTCGGCTCTCTACCTACCCCGGGACTATTCTCAACCCCTTCATCATTATCAGATTCGTTACCTTGAGGACTAGGTGGGGGTTGGTAGAAACCTAAAGGCTTGACCTCTAAAGGTTCGTCTAAGTTCTCTACCTCCCTAAGGTCGCCCACTGAAACTTGTCTCACCATGACTCTAGATAATAAATAATAAAATTAAGAGTGGTCGGGACAGGCTTACCTAAGTGCTAAGAAATTTTTGTTGGAGAAGAGGTCGTGCTAACTGCCCGAGAAGTTCTCTGATCTCTAAAGATTCGCAAAGTAAAACGAATGAGATTATGGGGACCACATATATATAGACAGAATTGGCGGGAAATGTTTTAAAATCCATGGATTAGCTCCTGCCATGTGTTGATAAGTGTATTTTATACACTTATTTGTATGTCTAAATTAGGTGTAATTATTGTCTTTTAGGAATATTTTCTATTTAATTTGTGTTTATCGTTTACTTTTCAGAAAATATCCCAAAAGATGAAGAATGATGAAATTGATGAGAAAAAGGCATAATTGGATGTTGATGGGAGCTAAAACGAGCAATTGATAAGTTTGTGACGTCAACCGGAAAGATGCAATGTGCCAAAATGAACGAATCAGAGGTTGGAGGACCTAATTGAATGAATTAAGAGCTTAAATGGGCAAATCGAGAAGAAGATAAAGTTTGGGGACTAAATTGCAACAATTGGAAGTTAAGGATTGAAGGTGCAATTAAAAGTCAGGGACCAACTTACACAGCCGAAAGAAAGATGAAGTCACGATCGCTAGATATGTACCAAGCGATCGCGAGATGACACAAAATCTTAACCCGAGAGTAAAAGGGTCTTCCACACGATCGCCAGTCATACGCCTGCGCGATCTCGCAGTTATCCGACTGGGCCACAGATCAGATTTTTCTCGCGATTTTTAACAGGCCTTGGGCTTTTTGACCTAGGTTTTCTCCAAAACCTATATATACAACATAAGAGGCACGAGATCTGGACCTTTGCCTCTCCATAGAACGAGCCACAACAGAGATTTCATCCTAAATTTCTTGGAGATTCAAGCATCGCAGAGGGGCGTGAATTGAAGATATTTGAAGAATTGATAATTGGTACAATTTTTCCATTCTTCTTTGTTATTTTCAATGAACGTCATTATATTTTGTTTTTGCTAATTAAATATGATGTGTAGCTAAATTTGATGTTGGGATAAACGATGTAGCCTAGTTAATTATTTTAATTCCATATTCCTTGTTTTAACGCTTTAATGCATGTGTTGATTTATTATTGCGTTTAATGCGTGAATGAACTGGCCACTTATTCATGATTTTATGTGTTATTTTCATAATCCGAGAGGTGAGTTAAGAACATAGATCTAGATAATAAATCCGGTAATTAAACGAGAGATAGAGATATACTCTTGTAATTATTGCGGTCGTGTGTGAATTCTTGTGTGTAATGCAGCTAGATAAGGAATATTCGGACCCGCTGTAGAGATACAAGGTTGACTTATTTAGGTAGGATTGATTTAAACTCGAGAGAGGAATCTCAATTTAAATTAGTGAATTCGATCGAACACATATTTAGAAAATAGAACCTGGAATTGAAATTGATTTAATTGGTTAGGTGAAATCGTGAATCCCAACTATTTTACAATCTTATTTGAAAACAAAACAATTTTGTTTCATTTTAATTCTTATGTTTATGTTTTGCAATTTTAGTTTAAACAACCAATCATATTCAAATCATCCTTGTCTGTTCAAATAAGGTATAGAACTAAAATATTTCGGTAATTAATAGCAGTCCTCGTGGAACGATAATCCAGACTCTAAGGTCCACTTTATTACTTCTCACGACCCGTACACTTGCGGTGATATTTCGCTTCGCGAGATATGTGTGAACACGTGTCAACCATCTGACTTAGGGTGGTTCGCCTCCCCACATTAATTGAAGAGGGAAATAGTTGGTGAAACGCGTCATTAGCTGTCAGAAATGAATATGATAGTTGTCCAAGAAAAATATGCATTCAGAGATCTATTACAGATCCCTGTTGCACGGGGGCCAATTATCGATACAAATTCACGGCGTCCTAGAATAAGCTAGGGGTGCGGAATATAATAGGTCGGGATTACTTAGATCATAGGGTTGATCACTTTTATGACCAACAACCAAATAAGCACATGGTCGGGCAAGAATGTCTAGCCTTGTATAGATCGGGATTTATGCCCAGCCTCACTAGGTTACTCTTTTCGTTTATCTACAAGTCGACACACCGAGGTCGGGTATGCCCGGCCTTATCTTTTTTTAATCCTATAGCGTTGTATGGTTGGTACATCCCGGCCATATTACGCCTTGAAGTCCAATGCCAACAGGGTTATAAGCATTCTTCGTTTATGGGCTTCACCAATGGGCCACCTTCTTGGGCCCCCAAAATAATACGTATTCTGTAAGGACACATCCTAAAAATTCTTTTAGGGATAGAACTCCTCCTAAGAGGTAAGTTTATACAAAAAAGACTCCTTTAATTAAAGAAGGTTATGAACTTTTCAACTCTATAAATACAGCTCCTTTGATCACATATTATTCATTCATTACTCTTTACATATTTTCAGTTATATATTCTCTCTCTATTTTTCTCCAGAATACCAATTCTTACATCGGAGGGAAGACAAGGAGAATCCTCCTTGCCTTTTTTTTGCAGGTCATCCAAGGCGAATACGTTCATCTTTTCCAGTGATTAAGCAACTCCAGATCTTGACACGTCAATGTTAGGAATTTTTACAGCATCAATCGTTATCTATCTATTTATAAAAACATAGTAGTAGTCACCAAAAATATACACACACTTTCCCACCGAAACTACTTACTAAATTTGGAAAGTTTTTATTAAAAAAAAAAAGAGAAAGAGAATTATATATATAAAAAAAAATCCATTAAAGTGCAATGGGAATTGGAACCATTTCAAAATGTAATAATTTTTGAACAATCCAAACTTCAAAGTTTAATGATTGCAAATTTGAATTACATCTTTGAGCACTACATGCATTTATTTCCAAAATAAATTAAAATAAAAGTTTTGACCACTATAAAATTATATAAAAAATAATGGTAGTTAAATTAAAAAAAAAAAAAAAGTGATATTCTCAAGGTAAAAAATAGTGATTGAAAAGTTGAGAGAAAAATAATATGTTATTAAAAAGTAGTTTAAAAATGTGTTGCTTAAAAACATTTTGTCAAACAGAGACGCTTCGTTCTAATTCCAAAAAATGATATTTTGAAATTATTTTTTTATTTTTCTCAAAAAAAAAAATGTATTTTTAATTGTTAAATAGAGATGCTTCATTTTTTTTTTTTTTATTGTTTTATTTTTTTATTTTTTTTTATTTTTTTGTGAAATGGTGGAAAAATTACATCAAAGTCATCATATCTAATTTAATTAATAAATAGATATTTTTTAATTGTTATAAAAAAGTATTCAAAATGCATAATTTAGAATTTTTTAAAATTTATTAAAAAAATTATTATTCAAAAATATTCGACTTAATCATAGTGTAACTAATTTGGTAAAGTAATATTAAATTATTTCTACAGATATATTAAATTATATTATAAAATGTATTGAAAAACATTTAAATATCCCGAAAAATAAATGACTAATCCATAAATTTTCTTTCAATTAGATTATATAAAAATAAATGATTAATCCATAAATTTTCTTTAAAATCAGATAATCTCATACTTGATTGAATATAATTTTCTTTCAAATCGAATAATTTGTTACTTTATTATATATATATTTTACTTTTAGTTAATATCTCATTCATTTAAAATTATATATTTTTTACTTTTCCTTAATATCTCATTCATTTTAAATTATATCATTTTGTCTTTTTCAAAGTTTTGTATTCAATAATATTTTGCATTAAAATGTTATTGTACTATATTTTTATTTTATAAGATTATATAATTAACATATTTTCATAAATTTTGATCGAAATCACTATTACAAACATATTCCCGTGCATCGTAGGGATGAAAATACTAGTAATTACAATATATCAATTATTAGTGGTGAAATACCTAATTTTTTGGTTAAATTATCACTTGACCTTTGTTTGGGAAAAAAAAAACCCCCCTCACTTAAAATTTCATAAAAATTCCATGAGGAAATTACAGGTAAACCTGTTTTTTAATAATCAAATTCAAATATAAGATGAAACTTAAAAAACTTCAAACATCAGGTCATTATTTTGAATTTTAACTTAATAAAATATTATTAATTTTAGTAATTCTTAATTTAAATTAAACTAAACCCTAAATTATCGCTCATTCTTCCATTTCTATTCCACGACTGACAGTCTCAGCCTTCCATTTCAATTTCACACCTTCACCAATTCCTCATCAAGACCCTCTCTCTCTCACCTCTAAGCCGGTGTGCATTCATTTTAGCGAGAGAAACAGTCAATACGAATGCTGGATAGAAAGAATATTCGGTGATCCGACTGAAGATCGAAAATATCAACAATGACCTGAGTCTGACCCGTTTGATTCTCGATCGTTTAGCCATGGGAACGCCGCACCTAATTACGAATCTTACTTTCTGATAAAATATTACTGAAAATCCTCTCAAAAATATCTGACAAGAAACAACATATTTCAAATTCATTGGTGTGCAAGAGGTGGTGTATGCTTAGTGGAAAATTGATTAATTCTATCAAGTTATTGAACTGAGAGTTTTTGGAATTTGGTAGGCTTGGTTTCTTGTTTCCTAATTCAATTGATGTTAATATTGTCCTCTCTTGTCTTAGGTCACACACATTCATGGAGTAGTTCAATTCTTCAAGTCACGGGGTCACACACATTATGGAGTAGTTCAATCCTTTGCTGTGTTAGTAGATTTTCAGATTATTTTTTTTTTGGCCTGTCATTGATGTAGTAGTTCAATTCTTCAGGTCACATTTATTCAATTCCTCAAGTCACATGTTCAAATTGACTGCAGTGAGTATATTTTCATATTTGCAAATCTTCTCAGGTCACATGTTTAGATTCTTAGGTCATGTGTTCATTCTCTAATCAAATTCGTGTTCAATTCTCAAATCACAAGTTTGGTCTCAAGTCACGTGATCATTCCTAGCCTCCTAGGTCATATATTTGTTCTCAGAGATCACACATGTGAGGTCTCAAGTTACATTCTTTTATGTTCGTTCATGGAAGAAATTGAGACATCTTGGTGACAAAAAAAAAATATTGAAACGAAAATGTTGTAATTTGGATTTTCTATTGTGTATCTTTTTGGTTATCAAAGTCTTTCAAAATGGAAATACTTATTTGGAAGGTTGTAATCGATTGCTTAATTTAAGGAGCAAATATGTTGCTTTATTGGAATCTAAAATTTAATATACATATATATAAATATCAATTACGACCTGATTTTTGAATATTTGAAATTAGTTTCTTAAAAATGAAATTATATATTGTATTGTAATGACCTGATTTATGTATTTTTCCCAAATTCCATACTTAAGTGGCAACTGGGCATTGTTGGTTTGAGTCCTTTTTTACCCAAAATGGAGTAAAATCTACACAACTTTTCACGATCTTATGTCAACAAGACCTCAATAAAAGAGTAAAATTGAAACAGCATTGTTGCTGCTTGTTAACTAAAATGGGTTACTGGAATTGCAAAATACAATATAACAGTCTTTCTTGAGCATTAAATAAGCTCATATATGTTGCTACCAAATCCAGACTTCTGAGTTCTGCATATCTACTTTGAAGTTTCACATTGAAATCTGGAAGCAACTTAGATGAGACATGCTCACCAATGTTGTAAGGCCCCGGACGGGTCAACTGGGAAAATCGCAACCCAGTGCAATAAGCGGGTCACGAAATGAGTAGAAACCGGTTGTGAGAAACCCGGTAAGGAAACCACAATAACAGCATAAGCGGTTACAAGTTACAATCAACCGTATATAGAAAGAAAAATCATTACTTTTCCTAAGAAGACTTCAAAGGGAATAATGTCAATCTAGGATTATATACCACTCCATTTAGATAGGCTGAAACCATAAAATGGCCAATAAAACAGAAAACAATCATGCTATATCAGTGTCATTACGTTAAAATGTTAATTCAGCATTCTTTGGCATTTTGGGTCTCACGGTATAATAATAACGAGTTCTTACTTCTTAGAAGAATGATTATTTTGTAGTTAAGTCGAGATTAAATAAGCAAATTGACAAAAAAAAAATGTTAAACTCTTTTCTACACGTAAGTGATAGGAAGGGGAAAAATTCAAGGCTACCTCCGCTTCCACCTTTCCTGAAAGGCACAGGCAATCTCTCCATGGTAGAAAGCAAAAAATCCAGTAAGAACATTATACATCATCCTGAAGTAAAAAAGGGAGAGCTGTTAATTTGATTTGACCTGTGAGAAACAAAAGAAAATTTAACATGTCCTTTATCAATTTTCCGTTTATATTATTTGAAAAGAAAGACACAAGTATAAATAAGAATGAAGATAAGAAATTATCATATGGGCGATAAATTCCTCCTTTAACTTGAATACACTAGTGACTACTGCAGTTATCATGACTCCAGAATGGTAATCGAGGAACTCGTGTAAGTAGAGAGTTCAGTAACACTCCATGATCTGTTTTGTTCAATGTTGTACATTCACTGACCTCCAACTGAGTATCCAAATCTCGCCAAAACTTAATAATGTGGAGGCTCTCCTCTTCTGTCGATCTCTGGAGAACGATTCGAGAAGCATAACCCTTCTTCCTCATTTGAAGACATATTTCAGAGGGGTTATTAACAGTGAGCGTAACCAAGTATAACCAGCCCTTATCTGATAAAAGGTTGTCAGCAACAGGCAATATCTTATCAATTACACTCCGGCCATTCTCACCTCCAGCCCAGGCAGATGCGATACCAAACTGGCCAACTTCATACTCTGGTGTTGGCACGTAAGGCGGGTTCACAACCATCACATCTACCAATCCAGCCAAACGCATCTCTAACCCCGATGCAATGTCCGTTCTTACCAACTCTGCATAACATCCATGTACTTCCATTGTTTCACGAGTCACTCCAACAGCATGAGGGTTAGTGTCTGTCGCAATGAAGTAGCAACCAGAACTATCTTTCCCAAGCATAAGAGCTAAAGAAGTAATAACATATCCACTACCGCAACCAATTTCCATGCAAATTGAAGGACGATGATCTAATAAGTTGGCTCTATCTGCTAGAAGTGCATCAACCAACGCAAACGAATCATCACATGGGTCATATACTTCGGGATGTGAACTCATTAGACTGATTTGAGCAGTTGTAGAGAGCATTTGAATAAAATCTGCTGAAATATGTTAAGTTAATGAAGTGTAAAGCAATGGAATTTAAAATAGTTATTAACGAACATAAATTAGAAACTCTACATTCTACATACATAACTAAGAATCACGGATATGGATACGGATACGTAATTCGAATATAATATGATACGGGTAAACCAATAAAAAGTTTTTTGAAAGATTGGGATACGTGGATACATTTTATAAAATTCAACAAATTTATTAATATTAAAAAAATTAAAAAAGAAACATAATATTATAAATAAAATAAATTACTAAAATATTTTATCTTAATCCTTAATTGTCCCAACTTCATTTTCTTCTATATCATCAACATTAGCTTCTTCATTATCACTAAAATTAACATCTGCAATCCTGGCTCATCTAATAATATATTAGACAGTGGCGGACGCAGACTTTTCGTCTTACTGGGGCACGATTTGTATTTTTTCCGACGGTTTGTACGACCCCGAATTTTTTTTTTTAGGAAGACCGAAAATAAAAAAATAATTGAAATTTTATTACAATTGTTCTCTACGCGTTTTCATACTTTGATAACATTCCATAATTACATCATTGTCAATATTAAGTACACATCATTCTCAATATTTCTTACATCAAATTCAAGAGTGTTACTCCTAACATCCCCAACATTATCCCCGACGTTGAGACATATCTTAAATTTCAATATCAGTTTCTTCACCAAGTTCCTCAATCCTTTCATTCTAACTTCATTTTCATTATTTTGCTTATCAGAAGAAAACATGGAATTACACTTAAAATATTTTTTCAAATCTGATACAAACAAATAAATAAATAATTGTAAACACATATTAACCCTTAAATCTCAAATATTTCAATATAATTTTAGGGAATCAGGTAATAAATATGTTCAAGAATCAACTGATTTTTTTTTATTAAATAAAAAAAATAAAAATAAAAGTCGAAATTTTACTGGGTCACGTGCCCCTTGCTGGGTCCGCCCCTGATATTAGAACACTCAAGTAGTCCAACACCTTCAAGAGTATCAAATGAGTATCTGACAATGTCCCACATTTTAGATTCTCTTTTTTAAATAACAGTGTATTTCAATAAAAGATGTAGTTGTTAATTAATTTAATTTAAAAATCTAATTACATTATTATTAATAATATTTAGGGCCTGTTTGTTTCCAATTAAAAATCATATTTTTATCAAAGTTAAAGTTAACAATTAATTACAACCATTTATTTATGGGTCCCACAACTTTTTAACCACACATCTCATCAACTTTTATCAAAATCTGCTAAAAATCTGATTTTAATTTGTATCAAACAGGGGCTTAATAAGTTTTTGACAATAAGTAGAATTTTTTTTTTAAAAATTTATAGTCAATAATAATGAGTTTTAAAAGAGTTTAAAATCAATAACACTCTTCTTTGCTTGTCCTAACGTATAAGGCACATATCAAAAATAATTAAAAAAATATGTATCCAATACTTATCAAAGAATATCATAGAGTATCGAAACTTGAATACGTATCGAATACACAATATAATGAGTTTATAAGTATCAATGCTTCTTAGTCAAAACAGAATTAGAGATGAGAATCCCTTAATAGCTGTGTGGGATCCTTGGAGTCTTGTTTCTACTTTAAAGAATGCTCTTTTATCATATAAATATAAATAAACATCAAAAAATAACTTATGCTCTGTTTGTTAAAAGAAAAAGAAAAATAAAAATTATAATCAAAGAATGTGATGTTTTTGAGGTAAATTATATGGTTAAAAAGTGATTTGGGAAAATGTGTATGATTAAAAAATGATTTTGGAAAAAATGTTGTTTATATATATTACTTCAACCAACACATGACTCCATTTTTCCATAATTTCAATTCATTTGGAAGAGTGTGGCACCCTCTAAGGTTAAAATTTTTGCTTGGTTGGTTTCATTGAGAAAGGTAAACACTTGTGACTTGTTGCAATTGAAAAGGCCATATTTGTACATATCCCCCTCACATTGCATTATGTGTAAAAAGGCAGAGGAGAACATCGACCACATGTTACTCCATTGTGCGATTGTTAGAGACATTTGGTGCAGAATTTTGTGTTTATTTGGTGAAGTGACGGCATTACCAAGATAGGCTGAAATGATAAGAATAACATGTTCATGTGTGGGAAACAAAAAAGAAAAAAAGGCGATATGGAAGCTAATTTTAATGACATCAACTTCGACACTTTGGACATAAAGAAATCGAAGGATTTTCGATAACATAGAAAGGTCTTTGGAAGATATTTAGGATAATATTATCTTCCTTACAGGACTATGGACCAGAGCAGCTAGAATTTTTAGTGATCTAGAGAATTTTCTATTTCGATTAGACTCTAATAGCTCCTTATGTTCCATTGTCATGAATAGTTCTTAAACCTGTTGTTTAACCATGTGAAGTTTCACAAGTTTTAATTGTGACTTGTCGTGGATGTCTTGTCCACAAATGTGTTTGTAACATCAATCTCATCCTCTTTAATAAAATTTTTGTTTTTAAAAAAAAAAAAAAAAAAACTAACATTTTCACAATGTAATAAGATGGTCCCCACAAGTTGTTCATTTGCAAGCATCGTCCACTAGCTTTTAAGTGTGTGCAAATTTGATCTTTGTGCAAAATTTTCAATATACTTTTAAAAAACACATCTAACTTTTTAAAGTATAAAACGGTAATGGTTTAATTTCAATGAAAAATGAACAAAAGAATGTAAAAGAAAAGGAGAAATCATCATCCCTGCCAACTAGAGATGGCAAAAAAATCCAATCCGTCCCGTCGATCCGTCGACCCGATCCGATCCGAAAAAATCTCGATCCGTGGATCGACGGATCGAAATTTATGCGATCCGCCCCGATCCGAAAATTCACGGAACGGATTTGGATCGGGGCTGATCCGATCGCGACATTTTTTTTAATATAATTTTTTTATCATGTATAAAAATCTAATATGTAAATTTTGTAGCAAACTTTAATTTTTGGGAATAACCTGCAATCTTTGTATTTTTTTAAAAAAAAACACATTTTCATGTTCTTCATTTGAAGAAACAATTCCAATAAGTAATGGCAAAAAAACTCAATCCGTTGAATCGGCGAATCGGCCTCTATACGTCTCGTTTCAATAAAATAAATAAAATTTAATAAAAAAATAATTTTTCTAATTTTTTTTAAAGGATTTAATTTAAAATATATTTAAAAATTTTTTAAAAATTAAAAAAATTAAAAAATAAAATAAAAGAAAAATTGGGCAGATCGGTCCACGGATCGGTGGACCGATCCGCCCCGACCCGAACCGAAATTTGACGAATCCGAATCGGATCAAAAAAATTCGGGGCGGGGCGGATCGGGGTCCGATCCGCCCCGTTGCCAACACTACTGCCAACCCCCCAACCACAGTCCTTGGCAACCAGCCACCTAGCTCTCCAACCCCCTTGGACTCTCCACTTGCACCTTCCCTTTTCTAGTTTCCCAGTCCCCCTCCACCCCTTTACTAGGGTCGAACAAATAAACCATCAAATCGAATCAAACCGCAACAAATGTTTTGTTTGGTTCAGTTTCAAATTTGCAATATTTTGGTTTGGTTTGGTTTGAAAAAAATTCAAATCGCTTTACACGGTTTGATTTAGATTTCAATTTTCAAAATCGCGATTTCAAACTGCCAACCCGCTAAGTTTAAAAAAAATTATAAAAAATAAAGGTAGACATTCAATTTTAAAAAAATGCAACATGCTTCTTTATTCTCGTTAGTTTTCAATTCCAAATTCACCAAATGTTATTATCCAATAAAACCATTTACTAAATTACCCAATTCAAATTCTCAATTATCCAAAGATCTCAAATCATCTCTAAATTTCAAATCCTATTTTTCAACAGTGAGTACCTTATTTAATCTTACACTACTGTTCACATATTTAATTGTGTGATAATACAAAAGACACTCAATCATAAAATACTATAATTACAAAACATAAAATGCATATTTTAACTTGAAATTTTAGATTAATATGTATCTTTGAACTCGTTTGCAATCTAATAATTTATTACCGCATAAAATAGTTTTGTTTGTTTTGATTTAAGAAATGAAATTGTTTGGTTTGGTTTAAAAATATTACGAAGAGAAAAACATGTTTTCTTATTATTCAACTAGGTTACAAGACAAATGTATAAATAAAAGAACAAATACATATTTTTGCCTACTAGTCCCCCATCTACCCTATATACTATAATTTTGGTCCTACAAAACTAATTACATATTTCAACATTCCCCCTCAAGGTGGAGCATAAATATTAATCATGCCCAACTTGTTACAAATATAGTTGATCCGAACCCCATTTACAGCTTTTGTAAAGATATCTCCTAGTCGTTCTCCAGTCTTTACATATCCTGTAGATATCATATTTTCTTGCACTTTCTCCCGAACAAAATGACAGTTGATCTCAATATGCTTGGTTCCTTCATGAAACACGGGATTAGATGCAATGTAAAGTGCGGCTTGGTTATCACACCATAATTTTGCTGGTACTGGTACCTTAAAACCAACTTCGATCAAGAGCTGACGTATCCACATTATTTCACATACTGATTGTGCCATAGCTCTATATTCAGATTCCGCACTTGAGCGGGACACGACATTTTGCTTCTTACTTTTCCATGAAACCAAATTTCCTCCAACAAATACACAATAACCCATGGTGGATGTCAATTTTGGAGCCTGCCCAATCTGCATCTGAGAAGCATTCGACTTGACTTTGTTCATGATTTTCATACAATATACCACGTCCAGGAGCCCCCTTTACATAACACAGAATTTGCTCTAAGGCTGCCCAGTGATGAACAGTTGGGGAAGACATAAATTGACTTACAATACTAATAGAGTATGCAATGTCAGGACGAGTCACGGTGAGATAGATTGACTTCCCAACCAATCTTCTATATTTTTTAGGATTTTCAAATAAGTCACCATCTTTTGTAAGTTGAGTATTCGGAAGCATTGGTGCACTACAAGGCTTAGCTCCTAATTTTCCTATCTCGATGAATAAGTCAAGCACATATTTTCTCTGAGACAAGAAGATGTCTTTCTTGTTCCTTATCACTTCCATTCCGAAGAAATATTTCAGTAACCCCAAGTCCTTTGTGTGAAATTGGGTATGAAGGAAAGACTCAAGAGGTGAAATCCCTATAGTATCATTTCCTGTAATGACAATATCATCAACATACACAACAAAGAGAATAATGCCAGATTCAGATTGTCTATAGAATACCGAGTTATTAGACTTGCTTTTTTTCAGTCCAAAATTTTCAACTACCTGGCTAAATTTTCCAAACCAAGCACGAGGAC
Source organism: Ligustrum vulgare (assembly GCA_963555705.1). Classification (NCBI taxonomy): domain Eukaryota; kingdom Viridiplantae; phylum Streptophyta; class Magnoliopsida; order Lamiales; family Oleaceae; genus Ligustrum; species Ligustrum vulgare. The sequence continues at coordinate 29,786,664 of OY743168.1, read as the reverse complement.
TCTGTTTCAGTCCATAAAGTGACTTGCGAAGATGACACACCTTATCAGACTCCCCCTGAGTAACAAAACCAGGTGGTTGCTCCATGTAGACCTCTTCCTGAAGATCGCCATGGAGAAACGCATCAGGGAAAAAGTGTCAGAATAATCTACGCTATAGGTTTGAGCATAGCCTTTAGCTACAAGGCGGGCTTTAAGTCTAGGAACAGATCCATCAGAATTGACCTTAACAGCAAACACCCATTTACAACCAATAGCCTTTCCACCGACACGTAAATGCACTAAGTTCCAAGTACCATTAGCATCATCCATCTCCTCTATCATAGCAGCATGCCAACCAGGATGAGACAAGGCATCATGAACAGTTTTTGGAAGGGTGACCGAGTCAAGGGATGCAATAAAAGAACAAGAAGTATTGGACAAGTGATCATAAGAAACAAAAGATGAAATAGGATAAGTGCATTGACGTTTACTTTTTCGAAGAGCAATCGGAAAATCAAGATCGTTTGAGACCAGATCCGGTGGTGAAGAAGAGATTGGTGCAAGACATGTAGCAAGAGGGTCACGACATGTAGCAGGAGGGTCACGACGCTTGGAATAGACATGTCGAATATGAGGTGGTGGTGGTGTATCAACATGAGTGGTGGGTACAGCAGGTGACGATTACGTGATAGTATAAACTAACAGATCATCATCCCCCCTGAGGGAAAGAAGTAGAAGATGGAGAGAAGAATGGAGAATTTTCTAAAAAAGTAACATCAGCAGACACAAGATACTTGTGAAGACTAGGACAATAACACCGATATCCCTTTTGGAGAAGAGAGTATCCCAGAAAGACACAGTTGAGAGATTTTGGGTCTAATTTGGTAATTTGAGGACGGACGTCACGAGCAAAACAAGTACTACCAAATATGTGAGGTTCAATAGAAAACAAAGGTTTGTTAGGAAAGATGGCACTATAAGGAATCTCACCATGAAGTACAGACGAAAGCATGCGATTAATCAGAAAGCAAGCTGTGGATACTGCATCGGCCCAAAATTGTTTAGGAACGTGCGTTTGGAACATTAGTGCTCTTGCTGTCTCAAGGAGATGTCTATTCTTTCTTTCAGCCACCCCATTTTAAGAGGGTGTATCAACACGAGGATTGGTTAAGAATGCCATTTTGAAGCATGTAGGTCTGAAAAGAATGGGAAAAATATTCTTTGGCATTGTCACTTCTCAATGTAAGCACAGAGACATTAAATTGTATTTTAATTTCAGCACAAAATGCAATAAAATGAGAGAATAACTCTGAGCGATTTTTCATTAAATAAAGCCAGGTTACACGAGAGTAATCATCTACAAAAGTAACAAAATATCTGAATCCAGTTTTAAACACGACAGGACATGGACCCCAAACATCAAAATGAACTAACTCAAAAGGAAGACTCGCCCTTTTATTGACTCGAGGACCTGAATATAGACGATGATGCTTGGCAAACTGGCATGACTCACAATCCAAGGAAGATACATTATGAAACTGAGGACATAACTTCTTCAAAATTGGTAGAGAGGGATGTCCCAATTTGCAATGTGCTTGAATTGGTAGAGAGGGATGTCCCAATTTGCAATGTACTTGAAAGGGCGTTAGGACACTAGAACAAGCAAAAGACTGTGGTACTGGGGAATCCAAAACATAAAGACCGCCTAATTCATGTCCCTTACCAATAATTTTCGTTACAAGATCCTGAAATAGACAATGATCAGGAAAAAATGAGATGCAACAATTTAGGGAACGGGTGAGTTTGCTCACAGAAATTAAATTAAAAGAAAATCGTGGAAGACTTAAAATGGATGACAGGGAAAGGAAATGAGGTAGATTAATAGTACCAGAACCAAGTACACACGACATAGAGCCATCAGCTAAAGTAACATTTGTGGAAGATGTGTGTTGCTGATAAGTAGAGAAGAGACTAGGATTAACTGTCATATGGTCCGTGGCACTAGAATCAATGACCCATTTGGAAGATGAGGAACTAAGACACGTAGTTGGTTTACCTGACTCAGCTGTTGCAGTGATAGGATGAGATGAAGACCTCAATACTTCCTGATATTGAGAGAATTTTGCAAATTCATCTGCAGATACTGTAATTGTCTTTCTAGAAGGAGTGTTGGGTAGGACATCAACAGAGGCAATATGAGCTGACTGGCTTCTTTGATTGCGAATCTGTAATTTTCTGCAGGCGCGCTTGGTATGGCCAGGCTCATGGCAATAATAGCACACAACTCCCCTTGAGTCCTGAGATCGATTATCACGGCTATTTGTAACCCCTCCTCGTCTATTGGAGGGACGCCCAGATTCATTCACATTACTACGACTGACAAGGGCACTATTAGGCTGAAATGAAGTAATAGATAAACTATTCTCAGTGCGAAGTATCCTAGTAAAGGTTTCTTGCAAAGATGAAATCTTAGGACTGGATAGAATTTGGGATTTAACGGTATCAAACTCTGGACGAAGGCCCGCCAAAAAACTCATTACAGCCATTTTCTCCCGTTGAGATTGCTGAACTTTCACATCTGAACTATATGGCAATAAGACATTGAGTTCTTCATAAGTTCTTTTGAAGCTCATAAGATAGGCGATAAGAGTTTGATCTTGTTGTATAGCACGATAAAAATCTTTACACACATCATACATACGGGAAATATTCCCCTTCCCAGAGTACATAAGATCTAAGTAGTCTAGTAGTTCATTATCATATTCACAGTGATCAACCAGATTAATTACCTCACTATCAATGGAATTTCGAAGTTGCAAAAATATCCTGGCATCATCTTGCAACCAAGTCTGTTTTGTATTATCAGTAAGTGGGTCCTCAGTGAGATGGTCATTTTTTTCTATACTTCGCAAATACACCCTAATAGTCTTACTCCAAGTAATATAATTAGATTCATTAAGTTTATGTTCTGTGATTTTTGACATCACAGGAATCACATCAGTCACGCATACACTTTTATTCTCACCCATAACACTATCAACTAATGCAGCTGGGAAGAAGGCACAGAAGGAATCTGGAAACACTTAAAACTTGAGACTCAGGCAAATAAAGTCCAAAAACTGAGCTGAACCGAGCTGAAACTGCTGCTCCAAATCAGAAAATATAGGTGGCGCCGGCAGTAGCCCGGGTCGGCAGCAAAATGGCACATCGGCGCCGGAAGTGGAGAAGCTGAGCTGAACCGAGTTGAAATCGCAGTGAACTGGTCGGCGCCGGAAATGGAGCGTCGAAGTAGCCTGGTCGGGGTCAGAACAGTAGCGTCGGCATCGTGGTGGACTGGTTCAACACCGATTGGAAGAAAACTGACTGCAATCCACAACTTGGCTTATCATTTCTCGGCTACGGTTTGGCTAGGGTTCAGACCTCAACGTTGGCGGCTCTTCCTCCAATTGGCGCCTTGGCGGTGATGGACTGGCCACTCTCAGGGGTGAACAACGTGAGCTCGACAGAGGGAGGAAGAAGTTAACGACTCTGATGCCATATTACGAAGAGAGAAACATGTTTTCTTATTATTCAACTAGGTTACAAGACAAATGTATAAATAAAAGAAATACATATTTTTGCCTACTAGTCCTCCATCTACCCTATACTATAATTTTGGTCCTATAATACTAATTACATATTTCAACAAAAAAAAAATTCAAACAGTTTTACACGGTTTGGTTTGAAACTTTTCTACAAACCGCCCAAACTAAACTGTGTTCACCCTATCCTTTACGACCAATTTGCTACAAAACTTGAAAGGTTGGAGATGCCCAAGATAGGAACCTCCATGCTTCTCTTACTTTCTTTTGTGGGGGAGTAGCTTATAAATTTTCAACTTTCAACGATCTACTTTTGAAAAAATTAATTACAGAAGTAAACCAACAGTTTACACTCGTAGAATATCAATCTACTTAAAGCCTCCAAGAGTCCAAGTCATTCAACGAATCAGCATTACCGAAATCAAACAAATTAGTCCTTAAATGACAAGGATCATTTCATCCTTTTCCATTAGCATGCACAAATTTTATTAGATAGAATGAACATAAAAGCTAAAACTTTGTTAGGACAAACGGCTACGGAATATCATTCAATACTAGGGTTGGACAACCAATTAAACTCAGTACCAGACTAGAAAATTACCCATACTTATTAATTAATTAAATCATACAAAACTATCAAAGTATAGATATCTGGTAGCCCAAGTCCTTTACAATGTGCTTTGGGTATTTTCAAACCCATTTCCTTAATTTTTAAAGCTAGACATTCTTTCTATGCCTATTCCTTGGAGGACAAGCTCAAGCCGAGAAGAATTATTTGGTAAATTACTTAAATGATCATTATGAAGATTTGACCTATGAGCCTTTCCACATATTACTTTGTTGGAAATTGAATACAACTAAATTCAAGATTGTCTCCATTTTAGCCATTCAAATATCGATTCTTAGTCTGGATTCTCTAATTATTGTTGATTCTTGATTCATTTAGAAGTTTGTTGAGCACAAAATGGTTGAGCTGGTGATTTGCACTAAGAATTTGTTTCATAGTAATTAGAAACCTATATACTGATTCGACAATATTTGGATGAAGTGGAAACATTGGATGATTCTCAAAAAGTTGGTAGAAGCTATTATCATATTCGATCTTTTTATTTATTTTCTTTTATTAGTTTTTTTTATAGCATTTAATTATAATTAATGAATACATTTGATCTTATTTTTATGCAGAGAATGAATATGATGTTGCTCCAATTAATATCGACTAATAATTAGAACTAAATTTTCTATCATGTTGTTGAATTGTAATGATTAAAAGTGTAGAACTCCGGTTTGTAATATTTGTAATGATTTTAACATTTATGTTCTAACGTGTGATTTTAGACCAATAGTTAAGATTTAACTTCTATGATATACGTTATTTTTTATTTCCTAAATCGTGGTTTTAAATCAAACCAAACCAAAAAAAGCATTTTGGATTGTTTTGGAAAAAATGCAAACTCTTTTAAGTGGTCTGATTTGAAAAACTTCCACAAACCGAACCGATTAACAACTATTCCATACCAAATATCTCGTAACAGTGTGCCTACTGCTAGTGCTACATACTTCTAATTCTGTTAAAATTTCTCTCTCTCACCCTTTCAATCAACTGAACTATGGCTATAGTTCCAATTCTAGTTCTCAGCTTTTACACAATAATAGTTTTTATTTTCTAAAAAATATTCAAAACGACTTGGAAGCACAAAGCATGGACAAAAAAAAAAAAAAAAAGGACAAAATAAATAAATAATAATAAGTAAAGGGCTTCAAATTGAAAAATAGGAACAAATATAATGGGATTACAGCGAAAATTCTACATCAAAAAACTAAATAAATTACAGTTTCGTGTTTTACATACCAAAGAAACGAGGAAGCACCGTGGGATGAATTAAGTAATCGGGCTGCGCTGCCAGAGGAAAACGTCGGGTTATCTAGGAGTTTAGGATCAAAACAGCGGTAAATTGGTGATTTCCATTTAAACACGTACTACAAGAGGGGTTATATTATGTTGTACTGGCTGTTAAATATCGGAGTTACTACAATTATGGTCACAATTGATTTATTTGTAAACTGTGGATAAAGTCCTCATACAACGGTTTTTTGATGAATTGGTTTTTCAACTTTTAATTTTTGTACGAAGGGAGTCCGGGTTAACAAATTGCGCTACTCTATGGGTTAAAGTTTTGTGTTTAAAAATATATATATTTTTTAGATAAAATTTGTGATTGAAAAGTGGAAAGAAAAAATATATGTTGTTAAAAAATGATTTAAAGAATTATATTGTTTAAAGTTTTTTTTTTCTGAGTTTGCCAAACAAGCAGCTCATACGAGTCAAGAGTTGTTTGATGGAGAGATGACATATTTAACCCATCTTTGGTTCAAGCGAAAATCAAACTTAAGCAAGTTTAGATCAAAGTTGATGAAGCATGTAATTGAAAAGTTAATAAAATATATGAATTTATTAAAATGTGTGATTAAAAATAATTTTTGTGAAAAAAAATAGTTTAAAAAATTGAGGCAAAAAAGAGGGTTAGGTCATGTTCTCTTTACTGTTTTGAGGTCTGTTGACTCCGGACCCAAAGAAAGGTACAGTGATCCACCAGCGAAGGCCCAATGGTGGCCCAATGGACCTTGACCCACAGTTGAAGTCTGGAATATCTCCTTGAGATGAATGCCGAGGTGGTATGTCAAGCAAACCTCTTTAACCGACCTGGTTAACGCCCAGCCGATGTGCTTTTTACTCAGCCGGGGCGCTTTATGGCGTTGACCAGAAGAGAGAGATGGAGTCAGTGATGGGACACTGCCTTTACCCAGACTTGACAGGCGCCCATCCCCTACGAAATGTAGCAATGATTACGGTTGAAAAGTAAGATTGTCACATCCATAAGCTAGGGTGATGACAAGTGTAAAGTATGCCACGTGTCGCAATCCGAGACAAGAAGTTCCACTATAAATGAAGCACAATTGTCTCCAAGTAAGGGGTTAGCAATTTCTCACTCTTAACTCTGTATTTCTCTCACTCCCTTTTCTCTCTTTTACACACTTTTATCTCCCGCACCCAATATATATTTGCCTAAAATGAGCACTGACTTAGGCATCGGAGTGCAAACGGGAGCCACCTCGGCCCCCTTTGCAAGCTGATTGTTTGTCTTAGTGCACAGGAGATCCACGTGTTCAAGAGGGAGGAGCTGAGACGTGTTGGTCCAAGGTCCAGCCGGATTTTGTGGTCAACATTTTGGCGCCGTCTGTGGGAAGCCATACTGCTAACCACGAAAACACATGATAAAAAGCCACACGTAGAAAGGTAGGAGCTTTGAAAGATAAGCTGGTTGGCCTTGAAAAATGTAGGAGCTTTGAAAGATAAGCTGGTTGGCCTTGAAAAAGGTAGGAGCTTTGAAAGATAAGCTGGTTGGCCTTGAAAAATGTAGGAGCTTTGAAAGATAAGCTAGTTAACCTTGAAAAAGGTAAAGAACTTTGAAACATAAGTTTAAACACCCTTGAAAAAGGTAAAGGACTTTGAAACATAAATTTAACTACCTTGAAAACAGTTTAAAGCAGCAACACTTATTTTCTGAAGCATGAATGAAAGTGATGGTGATGTTAACCCCCGTAGGGGAAGAAGTGGCCGAAACAGCGAGGACGAAGCTCCTCAAGAACTCCATGAAAATGCCAACGAGGAAGTGGTACAACCTAATCCACCTCGCCGGCATCGAAATCGCCGCATGATGCGATACATGACACTCATGGCGGCCCAAATGCTGGAGATGCAGAAGCAGCAAATAGAACAGACTGCTGCAATGAATGCCTTTATGGCCAGAGGGTACGCTGTGAACGAACCCGTGATGCCTCAGCAATACTCACAGCCACATTATTCATCGTCCGAGGCGGCCACTGTATCTTATTATCAGGACCCCCAGGCATACGACGAAGTGGAATCCGAGCCCTTCTACGAGCGAGACCCAGAACATGTAACACATGAGGAACAGAACTCACCACCAGTTAGACGCAGGGAGGCTTCCCCCGCAAATTCCGGCAGTGTTTTTAGCCGAATAGGAGGGTTATTCAGGGGACAACGACGGGGACAAACGAACCCAGGTCGGCACAATGCCGCAGAGCCTAGAAATAGGCGCGAGCGACGCGCAGAAGAAGCCCTATCACAGGGTCAAATGTACAGGGACCAACAAGGTATGGGGGGAGAAAGGATGGCATCAGCACATGAGCCTAGGAATAGGCAGGAAAGAAGAGCCGGAGCAGTTCGGACTAATCCTCGGACGAGTTGCAGAGCCATGGAAGGCCAAACTACGGCCACGTTCCACCACCACAAAGGCAGGAGTACGCTCCGCCGCTCCATGGCCAATACCGTGATCAGGGGTATTCCGGTCACGACGAGAATAACGAGCTGCCGTCATACGAGTTGGATGACGAAGAGCAAGTAAGTCCCTTCACGTAGGGCCTCCGTAGATGCCCCGTCCCCCATGATTTTGAGATGCCGGAAATAGCAAAATATTCTGGCCGAGGTGATCCTGATGATCACCTGTTAAATTACCGCGCCAGCATGGAAATAGCCGGGGCCACCCCGGCACTGAAATGTAAAGCTTTTGCTTTAACCCTTGAGGGAAGTGCCATACGATGGTATAAAAAACTCCCTCCTGGCAGCATCCACAGTTGGAGAGATATGAAAACTGCTTTTAAGAATGGTTTTGTTTCTTCCAGGCTGGTCAACTCGCACTCCAACGCCTTCAGGATCTGAGGCAAGGAAGGGACGAATCTCTGAAAAGCTACCTAGCTAGATTCACTGAAGAAATGCATATCTGCGAAAATATCACAGAAGCGGAGATGTTTTCCGCCCTAAAAGGAGGGCTAGATATGACTAGCATGTTTTGGAGGGATGTCCGGAGCAGGAAATCAAGGGATTACAATACCCTGGTAGACCTGATGAAGGAAGAGATTGTATCGGAGGAAATGGCTAGGGCCAGAGATAATCATCCCCAAGGAAGGTACAACCTTGGATATTCCAATGAAGTGGACCTCAAAAAGGGCGGAAACAAGGATAGGATCGGCGGTAGCCGAGGTGGCGCGCCACGCCCATTTCCGGGGACAGGATCTAGCTTTGCAGCAGAAATCACGGAAGCTATCCCTCACTTACACTCTAACACCCCTCTCAAAATCCTCACACGGCTCAAGGAAGAGTGGAAAGCGGCCGAAGTGGAAAACAACCCATGATTGGGGCTTACTGTGCCTACCACAGATATTACGGTCACGCAACAGAGGATTGCAAAGAGATCCACATGCTAGCCGACCAAAAAGCACAGGGGAGAAGGGGAGGTGACTTCCCCCCTGACACAGGGCGGACACAAAAATCTGGCGGCCAGAAGTTCAATCGAGCTGATAGGAGAGCTCCGTGGAAGAACTCAACTAAGGAAAGAATTGACAATCGTCAAAGAGACAGGAATAAGGGCCAAGATACCGCCTCGGCACATGCCAAAGACACACGGGAACCTCCTATGCCTGTGACCGACCACCCCATCCGTGAAATCGACACAATACTGGGAGGCCCCCACCCAGGGGGGAGCACAAACAACTCCCAAAAGAGGTATATAAGAGAGGCCAAGCAGCCCGCCAACGTGAATTATCATATCCACTCCCATCCTGTGGGAATGCCTCGGACGGAACCTATCACCTTCACACAAAACGATGCCGTTGGGGTGCACTTCCCACACAACGACGCATTGGTTATCAGGGTGGTGGTGGCTCGAAATGGGCTATCACGGATGATGGTGGACGATGGTGCCTCGGTAAATGTGATCTATGGGGTAACTTTTGATAAGATGGGGATCAACACTCCTCTCATTCCAGTCCCCGATCCGATATACGGATTCACGGGGGATAGCATAACCCCCAGAGGGTCCATAACCCTTATGACTGAAGTAGGGCAAGCACCGACCCACTCCAGAATCCCTATGGAATTCCTGGTAGTTGACAAAATCTCCTCCTATCATGGCTCAATTGGGAGGCCTGGTCTCATTGACTTGGGGGCTGTAACGCATACCAAATACATTTGCATGAAGTTCCCTACGGAGCATGGTGTTGCAACTGTGAGGGGAAGCCAAACAGAATCCGGGCTTGTTACACAAATGTAATCCGGAAGTTTCAAGATCGAAACTTAAACATGATCAGTGATGTAGCCATGGCCGAGGCCGCTCCAGACCCTGAAAGATTGGGTGAAGGACCCTCTGGAGATAAGGATGTCACGATGATCCTAGAAGAGGATTTAGCGGATCTGGACCCAAGGATGGCAGGCGACAATTGCCCCACCCCCGCCGAAAGGTTGGAGTGCTTCGGCGTAGACCCATTAGACTCAATCAAGGAATTACAAGTCGGACTGGACTCACCAACCGAATACAAGAGTCAATTGAAGGACTTCCTACTTCAAAATCTCGATGTATTCGCATGGAAGCATGGCGACATGGTTGGGGTCGATCCTAAGGAGGCCTGCCACAGACTCCAGATTGACCCGCAAAGCCCTGGGTATAGGCAGAAGAGAAGACCTATGAGTTCGGATAAGTATGAGGCCTTGAAAGACGAGGTCACGAAGCTATTGAAAAATGGCTTCATCAGAGAATCGCGCTATCCGAAGTGGGTATCAAACCCTGTTTTGGTACCAAAACACAATGGGAAGCTTAGAGTATGTATTGATTTTTCGAACTTGAACCAGGCATGTCCAAAAGACAGTTTCCCACTGCCCCGGATCGATCAATTGGTCGACTCCACAGCAGGTCATGAGCTGCTAAGTTTCATGGATGCTTACTCCGGATACAATCAGATCCCCATGTACGAATCGGACGAGGAGCATACTTCGTTTATAACGGATAGAGGACTCTATTGCTACAAAGCTATGCCGTTTGGTTTGAAAAACGCGGGAGCTACATATCAAAGGCTAGTAAATCGCATGTTCGCAAAACAATTGGGAAACACCATTGAGGTGTATGTTGATGACATGTTGGTCAAAAGCATGATCGTCGCGGATCATATCCGCCATTTGTCAGAGGCCTTCGATGTTTTGAGGAAATATCGAATGAAGCTCAACCCTGCGAAGTGTGCATTTGGAGTAGCATCTGGAAAATTTCTTGGGTTCATGGTGAATAAAAGAGGAATCGAAGCCAATCCCGACAAAATCAATGCTTTGCTAAACATGCAATCGCCTCGAAATCCCAAGGAGGTGCAAAGCTTAACGGGAAGAATTGCAGCCTTGAATCGGTTCGTCTCCAAACCCACAGACAAATGCTTGCCATTTTTCAAAATCCTAAAGGGGGGGAAGCGATTCCAGTGGACACCAGAGTGTGAGCAGGCCTTCACCGACCTGAAAACATCCTTGGGACGACCCCCACTGCTATCAAAGCCAAAGGCTGGCGAGCCTCTCTACTTGTATTTGGCTGTGTCCAAGGAGGCTGTTAGCTCCGTATTAATCAGAGAAGAGGAGGGAAGTCAATTTCCAGTATATTACGTGAGCAAAGCCATGCTAGATGCGGAGACACGCTACCCAGATATGGAGAAACTTACCCTCTCACTACTCATCGCTTCTCGCAAACTTCGTCCCTACTTTCAAGCACACTCCATACACGTGCTCACCAACTTTCCCATGAGACAAGTGTTGCAAAAACCAGATGCATCTGGGAGATTACTGAAATGGGCAATAGAAGTCAGCCAGTTTGACATACACTATGTGCCTCGGACTACGATAAAAGGCCAAGCTTTGGCTGACTTCGTAGTCGAATTCACACACACGGCGGAGGTCGAAATGGTTGACAACACAGATGATGGCCAGGAATGGGAATTATTTGTTGATGGGTCATCAGCTAAGGAGCGATCCGGTGCGGGCATATTACTAATAAGCCCAGAAGGGTTTAAACTACATAGCGCAATCCGCTTTGAGTTCAAAGCTTCGAACAACGTTGCTGAGTACGAGGCGTTGTTAGCTGGGTTAAGACTTGCCAAAGCTTTGAAGATCAAATCTATAGTGGCGAACAGCGATTCACAGCTCGTTGTAAATCAATTCAATGGGCAGTTTTCTGCCAAAGAACCCTCTATGATTGCTTACTTAAAGAAAGTAAGAGATTTGGAGGCACACTTTGAAGAAATGGAATTGGAACACATCCCCAGGACAAAAAATGCCAATGCTGATACCCTGTCCAAACTAGCAAGCAGCAGTGATGCAGAGCTATATAATCTGATCCCGGTCGAACGCATGTTGACCTCCTCTATTGAGCCAGGACCAGAGATTTTGACAGTAGAAGAAGAGAGATCCTGGATGAACCCACTAATTGCATATTTGAGGCACCAGACAGTGCCAAACGAGCCGGAAGCAGCTCGGAAATTGCAAAGGTATGCTGCAAATTTCGTACTTTTGGATGATCTACTCTACAAACGGAGTTTCACCTCCCCGTTGCTAAGATGTGTTGGGCCTGAGGAAGGGCGATATGTAATGAGAGAAATCCATGAAGGTATATGTGGCAACCATGCCGGGGCACTATCGCTAGCTCGGAAAGCTCTCAAACAGGGATATTTTTGGCCCACCATGCGAAAGGATTCTCATGACTTTGTGCGCAAGTGTGATAAATGCCAAAGACACGCAACCATACCGCATCAGCCACATCACAGGCTAACCGTAGTGACAAGCCCCTGGCCTTTTTCAAAATGGGGAGTTGACATTATAGGTCCTATGCCTAGGGGAGCCGGAAATAATTGCTTTGCTATAGTGGCGATTGACTACTTCACCAAGTGGGTCGAGGCTGAACCACTTATGAGAATCACCGAGGCCAACACCACCAAGTTCATTTGGAAGAATATCATATGCCGGTTTGGGGTACCCCATTCGCTGGTTAGCGACAATGCTAAACAGTTTAAAAACAGAAGCGTGGACGAGTTGTGTGGTGATTTGGGAATTAGAAAGCTGTTTTCATCTCCACATCACCCACAGGCCAATGGGCAAGTGGAAGCAGTGAACAAAACCATAAAGAACACCCTGAAAAGGAAGCTAGAGTCCAAGAAGAGCGCATGGGTAGATGAGCTCCCGCAAGTGCTATGGGCGCTTCGCACCACTTCTCACACCGCAACTGGTGAAACGCCATTTTCACTGGCATATGGATCCGAGGCGGTATGTCCCGTTGAAATTGGAATACCCTCACTTCGACGGATTAATTACGACGAAGTGAGAAATGAAGAAGCACAAAGGGCCGGTTTGGATTTCCTCATGGAGAAGCGGAACGATTCTCAGGTAGTGATGGCCAGATACCAAGAAAAGATGGCTCGATACTACAATAAAAAAGTGAAAGGGAGACGCTTTAATATTGGAGACTTAGTCCTAAAAAAGGTTCTTCTTTCAACTCAAGAACCAGGAGTAGGGACTCTGGGTCCCAATTGGGAAGGCCCTTACAGGATCACAGCCGAGGTGGTGCCTGGTACCTACATAATTGAAGATTTGTCAGGGGTACCTTTGTGTAATCCTTGGAACACAGATCACCTTCGTCGCTATTTTCAATAAGTCAAATTCCACTTCAACAAGGCACATCGTTATCGCATGATTGTATGAGATTGCAGTTAACCATGGTGAGGATTGCATCAAGTAATAATTGGTCATACATGAAATTGTTAAAAACAAGGGACTCTTATAAAAGTCCATATTTCGATCACTGTATTATTTCTGAAATCTTTGCAAACTCAGGTTTAAGTGCCTCGGACATTGCCACATGAACCAAAGTAAAAAGGTAAATTGGTTCGCACCTACGGGGTGCTCTTTCGCACGAAATGTCAAATGTTTATGCAAAGTAATTGATGCTTTCATACATACACTTAAGCGAAATGCTCACAAGACATATGCGTACTAAGTATTGTGGATTCAAACGTAAAAATCCCTATATTATTTCTGTTGTAAGAACATAAGCGCACAATGGCACGCCGCAAACAGAAGTTAATGCAAATTTGTAAGAGGTGTTACTAAATGTAAGGTAAAAGTTGCTCTAAAATAGGTCGACGTCAGATTTAACCCACAAGCGTGAACGCATTAAGCTCGTTAAACCTGAGGGACTAGACAACAGACTCAACAGTCAGACATTTACAATATCCCACATATTATCTTACAATTAGACAGACACATTCAGACATTTACAATATTCCACATATCATCTTACAATTATGAAATTACAATTATGAAACTCGCACTTGGAAATACTCATGTTTAAGCAGTAAAGGAAAACCGTTGCTGCACCAAAATATGAATAAAATGCTCCATTCATAAAAACGAGGCATTAATAAATCAAATGAAGGTTATACTTACAATATTGGGGAGAGAAGAAAACAACTAAAACAAAACCAACTAACGAAAAGGCAAAAATAGGTAAGGATCATTGGGGAGGGACGCCTTCTGGAGAGCCCTTGCTAGGCGCACCAAGAGGATCTGCAGAAGCACCTTGAGGCTCGGGATAGAATGCTTCAATGGAGGACAGATCCAAGGTTGGAAAGGCCTCCTTCACGTCTTCCAAAGCCATCCTGGCTCCCAAGTTCCCAAAAACCCGCTGCATGGCCTCGTACTCAGGGGTTTCCTCAAAGGTATCTTTGAAGTTCTGGACAGCCTCGGACACTCTAGTATTCAAGACATTTTCCACCCGTGCCTTAACAGTCTGATCCAGGACTTCAGTGATCCTCGTTTGCATATGTTTTTCCAGAGAGGCAAGATCCTCCTCCGCCTTTGCCTTAGTCTCTCGCTCCCTCCCCAATTCTTCAGTGGCTGCTGCCACCTCGGCTTCCAGCTTCAACTTGGCTGCGTTGGCGGCGGCTAGGGCCTCAGAGGCAATAGACTGTGCAAGGTTGGAGTCATCCAATTTCTTGCACAAGACCGCCACGTCTGACTCGGAGGCATGGAGGTCATGCTTCAATTTGTCATTGTCCTCTTGGAGGCGCTTCGCATTAGCCCTCTCTTCTGAAGAAGATTTGCGGGCTATGGACAGCTGGGCCTTGAGGTCGTTGATCTCCTTGAGCATGTTGTCAGCGTGGCGGAGAGCAGTCTCGGCATCCTTCTTGTCCCGTTGAGCTACCTCCACGAAGGACTCTACCTCGTCAATAAGGGTCAGGGCCCTGGCATTCATGGCCTTGGCAGCCAGCAGCTTCCGAGAGGGAGTGGCGCTGGAGGAGAAGGCGGCCCAACCCTCTGTCCAAAATTGTTCAGTAACTAAGGCCGCCCTGGCTGGAGGTGAACTGGGAGAGTCGAACAGCGAAGAGCTAAAAGTGACGTCTCTTGGGAGGATGCTGGTTCTAATATGCCTGAGCTCTTCCGCCCCCTCTGCTGTCACTTCATAGGCTAGGCCTGGGATAGGCACAGTTGGCTCATCCTCCAGTTGCTCAGTCATTAATGGCGGAGGCACGGAAGTGGACTCCTTGCTTTTGCCTCTTCTGAGCCTCTTTAAGGGGGCGGGCTCCTCCTCAGGAACTTGCTCCGAAATGTCCTCGGATAGAAAAGGTGGCGCTGAGACATCCTTAGTATCTCTGCCCCCCTTGGATCCGCCTCTATCCGACCTCTTCCCTTTTCCTTTAGTGACACCTTTTTCAGGGTTTCCCTCTCCAGCAATGTTGGGTTGCTGGGGACCTACCGGCAACAGAGTGGGCTGTGGCAGTAGAGCTGGAAGAGGGTCTTGAAGTTGGGCAGTAGACCTCTCAGACGCTTCCCTTGCCTCTCCAATTTGCAGGTCGGCCAACACTGCTTTCTGCTTCCTTTCAACCTCGCTCCCGTGGCGCAGGCTGGAGGGACTTTCGTGGCCATGAGGCCCTTCAAAGAAATCTTTGGAAATTCTTTGGAACCTAAAAAGGAAAAGAGGATAATGGGGTTATGAACAGAAAAGAATACAAGATGTAACAGCAATAAGAAGGAGAACTCACTCATGGCTCGCATAAGGCCGTGTTTCACAAATAACTTGTTCTGTTGGATGACCCCTTGGAAGGTGCCCCTGTAGGAAAATATACGCCTTACTGCCGCTAGATCTGCGTCAGGAAGGAGATGGGCAAAAGTGTCCCCTGCCATAAGAAATAATATGTTAAGAAGCAGTCAAGATAAATAAGTATGGATGAAAGAGCAAAAGACGCATGACACTTGAAGACCCTAAAGCAAAGACAAGACTCACTAGGTATGGAAAGAGTCCGGGGAACTGTAATTTCTGGACTAGGGTCCACAGGGGAACTCTGCCACTCCCCAGCAACCCAGAACCACTGGTTCCTCCAGTTCTTTATCGAGGTAGGGTGACCAGTAATAACGGGAGTATAAGAGCCTCTGGGGGACAGATAATACCAGTCTTTGACATCCGCTCTCACGTCTCTCTCCCTCCTAACTGATTTCTTTAAAGTGTAGAGAGTGTGAATGATGTGTAGTGAGATGGGATGGTCAGGGTTGACCTCTTGCCACACCAACCAAGTTCCCACAGCCTGAGTCCAGAAATTGGGGGCCAGCTGATAGGGGCACAAGTTATAACTCCTAAGCAATGCCCTAAAGAAGGGATGCAGCGGAAGCCTCATCCCACAAGAAAGGGCGTCGTAGCATATAGCAGCCTGGCTTGAGGAAGGGCTGCAAGGTCGGCAGGAAGGGGTAGGATGCACCAAATGGACCCCTTCTGGCAATCTGAATTTTGTCGAAGCCGCAGCCAAGTCGACCCTTCGGATTTCAGTAGCAACCTCACTGCTTTCCCACAACTCTGGGTTTGGATCGGGATCAACATGGTAGCCCGAAACTTTGTTGACTTGGTCAACCCAATCCTCTACCTGAGCAATTTCCTCCGCAGTCAAACCCAACTCTTCCCTGTGCGCCCTAAACGGTGCCCTAACAATCAAGCCGAGGTCCTGGTGACCCGAAGAGGAGCTCGCCACCTTTTCTTTTCCCAAATCTTTTTCTCGCTTGCTTCGGAGCTCTCTTAGCGCGGATTCCTCCTCGGATGATAGATGAGCCATATAGTTCTGGTGTTTTTCTTCTTCGCTGTCAGAATCACTCAAATAAATTATGTCACTGTTTTTCCTATTTCTCCTCTTAACCTGCTCCCTAAAGAAACGGGAGCTAAAAACCGATAAAGAGATGGGACAGAAACCTCTGATGGGAACCGCCATCGCTAACATTTCCTGTGAACCCGTTCCCCCAACTCTTTCCATTTTTCTTTTTGTTTTAAAAGTGGGTCAGACTCAACGAAAGGAAAACAAGGTGCAAAAACAAAATTTTCAAACCCACAATGAGAAACTGAAAATAGAAGAGTTTCGCATATACAGAGACCAAGAGGTTTACCTTCAGGTGACAAATGCGTGGAACTGTGCACTGGAAATGGAGAACTCGCCGGTAAAGAAACTGTGGAACAGTAAAGGCGGACGCTGGGTAGAAAGCCCTTGAGGAGAAGACTTGAAACTTGCAGGAAAGAAAGAAATGGAGCAAGCTTTCGCCAAGGTATTGCTGCAAAAGACTCTTAGCAATTTCTCACTCTTAACTCTGTATTTCTCTCACTCCCTTTTCTCTCTTTTACACACTTTTATCTCCCGCACCCAATATATATTTGCCTAAAATGAGCACTGACTTAGGCATCGGAGTACAAACGGGAGCCACCTCGGCCCCCTTTGCAAGCTGATTGTTTGTCTTAGTGCGCAGGAGATCCACGTGTTCAAGAGGGAGGAGCTGAGACGTGTTGGTCCAAGGTCCAGCCGGATTTTGTGGTCAACAAGGTCGTTTTCTGTTTTTATTTTCGAAAATGCTAAAAACGCGTTCTCTTTACCATTTTCGAAACGCATTTTGGAAAACAAGAAAAAAAAATTTGTACGCAAAACGCCAAAAACCTCATTTTAGGGGTTTTGTGTCTATTTCGACGAAAAATGTCCAAAACGCGTTTTGGAATTTTTTTTTTAATAAAGAATTATCCTAATTTGGAACTAAACTTAATATAAAGTTTTTATTTTATTTATTTATTTATTTATTTTTTAAATTATCCTAGCTTAGAATTAAGCCTAAATAAAGATTTTTTTTTAATGAGACTTATTCTAACTTGGAATTAAGCTTAAATAAAGTTTTATTGAATTCAATATCAACATTACAAAAAAAAAAAAATTAAGTGAGAATTCTAGTTGTTATATTTCAAAAAATGTCTTGATAAATGAACTCTGGTGGTTTTGAAAGAACTTGCATTTTCTGGATTTTAACAGAACTAGAGCTTTCTCAAATTCAGAACCTGACCAAACTGTATTAATATAGACTCTTAATGCTCACATTAGTGTGTTGCATGTAACCATGTTTTCAGTGTATTGTGAAAGGAAATTTGAGTTTCAGTCAATAGTATTCAGCAAGCAAATTAATTAAAAATAGTTTAAATAGTATTCTGCAAAATTTCAAACAGAACGTGTTTTCCAGCTTTTCATTTTCAAAAACAGTTTTCAGAAATGACAAACCAAACGTGTTTTCAGCAAATTTGAAAACAAAAATGAAAACAGGAAACACAAAATATTTTCGAAAATGAAAATACAAAATAAAATACAAACAGAACGCCACCTTAGTAATTGTTCAAATTTTTCCCATGTTTGATATAGGGGTGAACATGATTTGGTTTGGACGGTTTGTAACGGAATTTCAAACCAAACCGAAAATGGTTTGAAATTTTTTTTAAAACCAAACCATATTTTGCGATTTGGTGCGGTTTGCAATCAAATAATTAAATTAGCAGATCCTAAACCAAGGCACATTCTTGTGCGATAATGTAAGAATGAATGAATGATTAATCCATCAATATCAATAGCAAAGATTTCAAATTTTGCAATTGATACACAATATTGAGTAAATGATCAATACCAACTTTATGATTGATAACTAAGAAATACCAACTGACCATTATGTAGATTACGTCAAAATGTATTATTGAATTTTTTTTCAAGGTGCAACTCACATTGGCAAGGGGATTAATTCCGCAGGTTGCAACTATAATGAAATTTATTTGTTCAAAACTATTCACAAAAATAAAAGACAACACACTATGTTACTGCAAGAGTATTTATTTATTCTATTTAGTATGCTATATATATGTGTCATGATGAAGTCTCTTCTAAATTGTTTATAAAGTTTTTCAATGAAAAGTGCAAGCACCATTTTAACTTTTCTGCAACATTCAATAGTTATAGTTGGGAATGAAAGTTGGACTGCTTTTAGGAGGGATCAAACATGCATAGATTAGAATATAGCTTCATTCCTGAAGAAATTTCACATTTTTTGCAATTGATAGAAGCTAGAAACCTTTAAAGAATACGTCCAAATATTGATAAAATTTATTCTATAACTCATTTTTACTAGAGAAATAAATCAAAACAACACTAAAATGATTTAAATATTTCAATAACAATTTGAATTTGATAAGCTATTTCTGCACTCATTTTTTATTTTTTATAATTTGTTTAAAATTTAGCTGGTTGCGGTTTGAAACCGCGATTTCGACAATTGAAACATAAATCAAACCGTTTAAAGCGGTTTGAGATTTTCCAAACCAAACCAAACAATTTCAAGTTTGAAACCTAATCAAACCAAACAATTTGTTGCGGTTTGATTCGGTTTAGGGGGGCAGTTTATTTGTTCACCCCTAGTTTGATGTTGTTTTAAAAAAAAAAATTTGAAATGAATAGTAATTTTTAAGAGAATATGTAATTAAAAAGTAGGATATTTTTTTGAATTTATGTGTAATATTATTTTATGGATAACTTTGTGGTTGAAAAGAAAAGAGAAAAATGTGATAAAATTTTAAAGGGGGCCAAACACTTATTTTAGAGTCAAAAACTACTTAGTTTTAGTGCATGTTATAACTTGGTCCCTATCCGTTAAAATAAAAATATAAAGTTTTTGTTACTTGTAGTTAGTTAAACGTGTTACATCGTGCACCAAACACACGCCTTGTTTGATCCATATTAAAATGAGTTTTTTTTATTGGAAAATGTATTTGAGAATATTGATTTTTTAAAAAAATCTGTAATTAAAAAGTAAAAGGGATACATGTATTAGAGAATGTGTGGTAGAAAGAAAGAGAGAGAAAAACATTTTAAATTATAATGGTGCCAACACTAGGGCTTTTGGATATGTTTTGTTTTTGGGCCATTTTTGCCTATCATCTGGGCTGACTCAGCTAGCCAGTTAAATCATGCTCTAATTTTGAGACTCAACTCGACTCATGTCATCGAGTTGATACTTGCCTTGACTTTTTAAGGGTCGAGCCCGAGTTCCAACGAGCTCTTTTTTTTAACATTCGTAGATGAGAGTCACAAAAATCAGACAAGATAATGACTTTTTTTTTTCACTTATTTAATTTTAATCCCTAGGAGCATACTAGTATTTAATTTTATTTAGTTCTTTTTAAAACTTCATTTTTTAAAACTCTTTTTGACCCCAAATTTTGTGAGAGTCCTCACCGCCTCTGCCTTGAGATTGGTGGATGATGTAAATCGCAAGTTATGTCCAACTGGTCATGGTCTGGGTACTACCCATTGGACTAACAAAGTGCCTAGCAAATTCGAACTTGTTAGAATTCGAACCTGCGACCTTTGTATTGCAAATGTTTGTGGATTCTCAACTTTTGCCAGTTGGGATGTGTCTGGGGCATCATCTCGTACTCTTAATTTTGGAACTCTCATTTTCGACCACATAATATCCCATCAATCAGTATTCAAAAATCTTTTTTCCCAAATAATGAGAATCAAACAGAGGGCTAATGTAGATGTTGAGCTCATTTCCCAGCCAAGAAGAATCCTAGCAACTTCCTTTCTACTTGAGCTCAAATTTGGACCACTTAAACACCGAAAACATAGCACCGTCATTCTTGAGAAATGACAATCAAATTTAGGCTCGTTGGAGATAGCAAGAATTTCGCTAGAGATATTGGTCATCTCCCACTTGTATATCCCACCGATCCAACCTTTGCAAAAACTAGTGAACCAATTCAATTGACTTATATGTACAGTAGAATACAAAAGTTTAGTAAAATCTAAGACCAAGATTAAATCCCAACCATAGGATTAGATCAATGATCCATAATTATTCTCAACAAGCACAATTCATCAATACACACATTAGCCAATCACAAAGACGTGGATAAAGTGAGCCACATTACCTACAAATCTTCACCTTGGATTACTTTAATACATTACAAATTTCCTTGATTACAAGTGTTATCTGTGTGTGTGGTCATATAAATCATCATTGCTCATTTTCTGCCAAGTACTTGCAAAAACAATTAACCATTATCTGTCATAAAAGTTCTTACATTTTTCCTCATTTGGTTCTCAACTAAGGCAAGCCAAGACTTGAACTTACTAAAAGTATCATATTTGAATTTAGGGGGGGGGGGGTACACCCAAACCTTCCTAAAGTGGTCTTCAACAATGGATAATAAAAATCTACTTCCACCTTGTGTGTGATGTTAGCATGAATGTAGAATAAAGGTTTGTTTGTGTTGTGTTCACCTATCTCAAAGCTAACTTTGTGTGGCTTTCCTAGAACACACATGTCACAAAAACTCAAAGGTGAAACACTATCCTTTCCTATCAAACTCTGATCATTAAGACACTTCAACCCCTTGTTCCCTATGCGTTCCATCCTCTTATGCCATAGATCTGATCTATCTTCATGAACTGTAGATAATGCAGACTCGTTGGC
Source organism: Ligustrum vulgare (assembly GCA_963555705.1). Classification (NCBI taxonomy): domain Eukaryota; kingdom Viridiplantae; phylum Streptophyta; class Magnoliopsida; order Lamiales; family Oleaceae; genus Ligustrum; species Ligustrum vulgare. The sequence continues at coordinate 29,765,415 of OY743168.1, read as the reverse complement.
GTCTAAGGCTTTATCTCAAAGGATATATAATACGTTCCTCTTGGGACATTTCATAACTATTAGAGAACCTCTACTAACTTTCATAGTACCAAAATGAGATTTGTACTCGTAACCCTCATTTTCCAGGATATGAGGTTCCTTGCAAGGCTCGAGACATATCTAACATTCAAAAGAGGTCTGATCATCCCATCATGCATCCTAATAGCAATATCACCTACTCCTTCCACAGTCCATATATAGTTTTCCCCACAAGTGTAGTTTCCTAGGCTTAACTTCTTTATAGTTATAAAACTAATATTTAATAGGACACATATGGACATTGGCACCTGAGTCTAAAACCCACTCACTGTCAAAATCAATTTCTGACACATTCATAGCATGTGGTATTAATAACATTATTGTCATCATATGTCACGGTCATTATTTGAAGACTATCAAACACATCACCTATAGAAACTAAGTTCTGGTCATCACTCTGCTAAGGTCTATGTTTTTTATTAAAGTCATCACAGTCTCTTTTGAATGTCCCATTTTATCACAATTGTGGCATTTCTTACCACTCTTATCTCTAAACTTAGACCTATCCTTTGACTTTCCTCTACCCTTTTAGTTTGAAAATAATTCTCTCGACTCTTTCCTCCCCCTAAAACCACCAAACAAACTCTCTTCTCTCGAACTACCAGCTTCGACTCTCTCTTCATCTCTAGCTTCCTAACCCTTAGAACTTCAACCACGATGTCTAAATTCATGGTGTCCCTAGCATATGTGATAGCAATTCTAACATCTTTATAAGACTCAAGCATGACATTTAACATTATAACAGCTAGATATTCATCATCAAATTTCTTACCATTGTAGGCCAAACACTTGACAAGACTATTAAACTCACTCAGATTGGATTCAAGATCTTTTCCTTGGTCTAATTTAAAATTGAAAAGTTTTTGAATTAAATTAATCTTTTCTGTTAAAGATCTTGAAAAGAAAAAATTGTCAAGTGTTTCCCACAATTCATTGACAGTCTTATGTTGTTCAACTTGTTCCACAATATCGCCAGATAAATGCAATATAATAGAACTATTTGAAATTTCATTCATCTCAACAATTTCATCAGGTTTATCTGTTAATGTTTTTGAATAAGTACTTAGGTATTGAAGTTCTTTAGAAACTCTTTGTTGAATTAACATAACTTTCACTTTTTGCTTCCAAGTGGAATAATCTCATTTACCATTGAATTGTGACTACACAACATAAGAACACATAATGCAAATAATAAAAAAAATCCAAACAAGTTTACATAAAACAATTACCCACACACAAATGTAAGATCAGACCAATTTTATTTCGAAATTACTTTTCAAACGTTTGTCATGCAGACACTCAGTTTACCATTCAAAGTTTAAACATAAATAATTAATTCATGTCTGAATGCAACACAAATTTGTAAGATAGTGTATGATGTTGATGCAAAGTTTTGTTCATGTGAGTATACGAGTAAAACTCATGTTTCGCACATTTTATCCTTATAGTAGAGATAACATATATTTTGACATTAGAGGATAAGGTCAATAAATTATATCTCATATCCATATCTTCGATTGATTTTATCTTTTCATAACATATTATTGAGCACATAAACGAACAATCACTTCGTAAATAACATTTATTCTTTCACATCAATCTAATAATCACTTTAAAAATAAGTAACTTATTTTCAATTCTTACCAACATACATTTTTTATTCTTTTTACAAAATTTACTTTCACCCTTTCATCTAAAGTATAGACCTAGAATCAGACTTGGTTTGGCCAACAAAACCTCCTTACAGAAATCTTGGAAAACTCATTACAAATCATTTGTACGCATCAAGCAAAAATACACGTGTATAAATAATATGCATTCAGCCAACTATCTTGATAATATGTTAGTTCCCTTAACGATACCCAACTAATTTTGGTATCATATTTGAAATTTACTTCATTTTAAAAATTATTAAAAAAAACTTTTTTTTTTAACCGATTACGTTCTTATCATAAGTATCATATTATGATACTTTTAAGGTATCACAATAGAATACTTATGATACTTTCAAAATTTTGGTATCATAACTTGAAACTTTATCAAAATTTTATGATATTTAAAGCAGAATTTTAGTATCACACATTGATACTTTACAAATTCTTTTTATGATACCTTGTCTCATACATTAAATTAAACACTTTTCATGCACTATTATCTATATTTTCAGATATAGTCCACAACCACAACCACCACAATTGCTACGACAACCACTTTCTCAACACCACCATCATTGTCTCCTTCTCAACACTACCACTACCACCTCCATCTCTACATGACCAAGACCACCACCATCACCACCACCACTACCACTACCACTACCACTACCCACACCACAAACCCACTGCCAACCACCACAACCAACACCACAAAGGCGACGTTGTATGCAGTCGGGGAAGAAGCAGCAAGATTGACGAGGTGGTTCCATTGCAGTGGAGAGAGAGCAAGATTGACGAAAATGAAGAATCAAAACTCATCGCCCATCACAAAATCTCTCCGGTAAAGAACCCCATGTCGATCGGCATGCCGTCATCTTCATAATCGAGCTTCGACTCTGCCTTGCCATCATGAATTTCGGGGAACATCCATTTATGCATTTGGAGGTGTCCTCTTGGGAGGCGGGGAAGAAGACCATTGCCGCAGAGGTGCCTTTTTGGGAGTCAGGAAAGAAGACCGTATTTTTCATTTTTTCTTTTTACAATCCGAGAACAACAGTCTTAAACAACAATTGTGGTACTTTTAACAAAAAACAACATAAATTGAATAATCGATCTACGTAAATGGTGTATAAGAACATAGGGTAATCCAAACTACTTTGCAAAGAGTTTCCTACGCCTAGCCGGTTAGGCCGGTTTCGTTCTTGAACCAGCTGTCTTTCCCACAACTTCATCGATCAAATCTTTAAATATTGACCGCTCAACATCAAGGACAATGCCTGAAATGTCACTGTCGAAATTTATCCAGCTTTCTGATTGATTCATCGTATCATGGCACAAGATTTTTTTCAAGTCATCATCGTCATCATTGAAGATGCATCGTGAATTTTTATCTTGAAGCTCATCAATCTCGGAACACAATTCTCTAAGAAGCTTTTGTGCATTCAAGTCCTTTCTGGCCACCTTGTGCGGTTTCAACCAAGGCTGGGAAAATTTCCCAGCTAAAGCCAACTTTCCGGCTAGAATTTCATTTGTAACATCAAATACAAGTTTCCTATGAATTTTCTCCTGGGTCATCGATTGAGTTGTTTCTATGGAGTTACATTCTTCCTTTTTTAAAGCGCTTGTTTTTGTTTGTTCCAAGACCAAAAATAACTCGGGATTGATAGGATGAAACTGTAAAGTTGCCAAGCTTGAGTTGAGGTCCCTGAGGATAAGACCGGAGGCTAATAGAATCTCTGAAATGTATCTGTGATCAGGGTTTGTGTTCTCACAGAGAGAAGCAATGTAATCTATACGTCCTTCATCATGGCTTGAGTTAAGCCTCTGGAGCTTCTGAATTAAGTTTTCAATGTTCTGAAGTTTCTTTCGACATATTTCAGATGTAGTACCAGGTTCCATGGAGTTAGGTACTATATCATGCACAGAACTTCCTTGAACTTTATGTGGAATTCTATCGGTATCCAAGGATCCGACCCCTGTGAATGACAAACAATTAATTAGATGAATATTTATAAAGAAAAACTGAGCTATTATTGCTCCTTTTCTTCCACAATTAGTCATCAAATGCTATTCAAAGAGCTAGAGCCTCTTAAAAGGCTACACATTCTTATTTCCACTCATCAGTTATAACGTATAGAATCTTGAGGAGAACATTTAAACTAATTTGATAAATGCTACTGAAGAATGAATAGCACTTCTGTTTCACATCAAAAGAAAATTGAATTCATGCAGACTATGGCCCTTTTTGATCCAGGAGAAATTCAACAATTTTTTTCAACCACACATTTCTAGAAATGAGACCCACTATTTTACACAATATTCAACAATAACCACACTTTCAAAAATTTCTCCAATTTCTTGCTCTATTTATCGAACTGGATGCTTTGATCGTCGCCAGTGCCCTTCGAAAAGGTGAGCCAGATAACTCATACTTCGGAATGATTATAGAGGACTGTTGTTCATTAGCTCATGAAATAAATGGACCTGTATTCAAATGGGTAAGAAAATCTGCCAATCTTGTTGCCCACGTTCTTGCAAAGGCAACGGATTCTTTGACAGATAAAGATTCTAAGGAATGGTCTTATTTTTCGCCATTATTTATTTCTGATGTACTTGTTTCCGATTCTATGAATGAATAAGTTTTATTTTGTCAAAAAAAAAAAAAGAAGCTCTATTTATCTATGACAATCCTTTTTAAGTAGGCATGGTTTATTTTTTGAGGGGACTCATGCTGCACACTTCAGACCTGTTAAACTATATCCATTTGGTGATTATATTCCTGTCGGTCCAACTATTTTATAGTTCGTTTGTGTCAGGTCTATATCTACTTGGTCCAGAAAAAAAAAGAAAAAGAAAAAGAAAAAAGTAAATCTTGATGTATAAGAGGAAGAAAAGCACGTTCATAGACTAGAGATTTTATTTACTACCAATAAAAACTCATCTTAGAGTTGTACATCCTTATACATATGAATTAGCATATTGAGCAGTTTGAAAAAATAAATAAATATAAAATTCATACCCCCTATAATCTTGTTCATTTGGTAACTTCACCACATCAGAGTTTAATTTTCACAAGAGAAGAGCATTACCTTTAAGGTTTTTACATACAAGCTTTATAGGTGATGTCAAATCGTCTGCAAACAAAGCATTATCAATAACAGATACAGGGCTTGGGTACTCAGGAGGAACATGAGCAAACTTTCCTGATTCTTCACTCACAGTATGGGGAGATTTCTGAAATAAACCAATAAACATTTTACAGAATGACCGAGTCGGAATAATTGGATATAGAATGCAGAAATCACCTACCTTCCCTACAATGCCAGATACCAAGAACTCCACGGCCTTCATAGATGCACTCTGGCCACTGATTATACCAGGAGATCTTTCGGGACTAATTACTTTCGCATTTTTGGAGTGCAATATGGTGATCTCATTAGAATGAACAGAAATTTCATTCTCAGGGTAATAGAAATTCCTCGACTCACTGCTGACCTCACCCAGTTGGTCATCCTTTTGCTGCAAGTTGGGATGTTTTGGTCTACGTCTTCCACCTGGGGAATTGGACTCTCCTGGTTGCTTAACTGATTGTCTTGTTGATTTGCTTGAATCGGGAGGTGTGGGTGGCCGAGATTGTTTTTCCAGGTCAAGTTTCTTCTGTTGTATTCTTGGACCGTATGATCCTGAACTCTTTCCTGAGCCAGAAGAGCTATCTTTGGACAACTGATGGGAACTTGTTGATGTTTGTGTGGTTCTTAAAAATCTGCTGTCTGTTTTCGAATTGACAACATTTAAAGCATTGTCTTGAGGAATAGTTTTAGAAATCTGATCTTTAGCTATTCTGCCACTGGTTAAACCCTTTCTGCCATCCACAAACTCACTAACCCGATGTTTTGGCAGACCAGATAAGCTATCAAGTGAAATGACTGAAGAAGGCATATCAGATTTCTTAACAAGTTTTGCTGGTTTCATGATTACAATTGGAGATTCATAACTTTTCAAGGATTTATCATTCTTGGTGGATGCAAGAAATTTATCAGATTGTGGCTTTTGGCTATTTGCTGATCTTGCATCATATGTGGAACTTGTATATTTTTGCTCACGGTCTTTATGACTGGTTAAACTGAAATTTTGTCCCACATCTTGGGTTTCCAAGAAGCCCTTGGCTTGCATTGCCTCCAATATCTGTTTAAGTGCTCTAAGATCCTTTCCAGATTCTGTGAATTCAAGGTCCTTCAATCTCTTCTCTACCTCACTGTAAATGGAAGGAAAGGTGTTTGGAACTTTTCCTGGACCTCGCGTACTTGTAGGGGCTGGTTTTTCAGAAACCCTTTTCCCATCAATCTGCTTCCATGGTGCTGGTTCAATCGGAAATCGTGATATAGGTTTCATTACTGTATCGGGATTTCTCCAACGTGGAGAAGTTGGCTCCTTCCTCAAGTTCATCGAGGATAGTTGGATCCGTTTGCATAGATCTAAGTTTTCACTTGACCTTGAAGAATAAACAAAATCTTCACCTGGATAAACTCTACTTGAACTCGAGTTAGTGTTGCTGGCTGAGCCAGCTTCTGGTAGTGTTTCCAAACCCATCAGCTTTGCTACAACACTTGGTGGCCGTGCCTGATTTCCATATGTTTGTTGTGAATTCTGAACCTTACCATCAAACTCACCACCATCCTTCTGCCAACTTTTTGCTGAAAAGTTGGATTTTGAATCAGCATTCATATTCCGTATTGAACCCTCTATACTGTCCAACGAAAGTCTTGGATGATCTTTAAGCTTAATGGTAGATTTTGAAATGTCCTGCGATTCAAACTGCACGTGATTCATCTCCCTCCCATCATAAGAAAACCGAGGGGTATCTTTTGAAACGGAAAAGGATGAGCCATCTTTCACACTATAGGATGATATTCTTAAAAGTTCTCTTGGTTCATTATGATTCCAAGGTGCTTCTCGAAGTTTAGAAAGAACTCTAAGAGATTCCTTGGGATCAGCAGGCAAATTCTTCTTTGTACCGAGGCCTAAGCCATGAGAATCATTGCTAATTGTTTGTAGTGGCATTGGGGAGTCCCTGTGCTTCAAATCAGGATCTGCTTCCTCCTGCATAGTTTTAGTGTTTAATGATAAGCCATGAATTTCCCTATACATGGATTCCTTCACTACATCGCGAAGATCAAGAGTTTGTCTACCAAATTGCGAAGACAAAGTTTGTTGGCTCCTTGATGGGTCCCTTGAAGGAGTTTCAGGGAAAAGTATTCGGTCATAATACGAGGTTTCTGGTTGAGTAGTTCGATTACAGTCAAGAGAAGAGAAAGAAGATGTACGAGAAGAAGATGAAAATGAAGCCCTCGAAGATTCTGTGGAGACTGTTTGTCTCTCTTGGAAATTCTTTTTTGAATTATTTTCCTACAATAGAAAATCGCAAAAATTCAAATTCTGAGCAGATAATATGTCTCTAGACACAAGTAAATTCACAGTGAAAGTTGGAGATCTGTAATTGAGAAAATAGTAAAATACCATTGCAATCAATTTGAGACTCACATAAGGAAAGTTATATAAGCATCCACCAGTCTCATCGAACAAGATTCATTTGAATAAGAGAATTGCAATTTATTCACATTTCACATGTTCAAGTCTTTTAGAAGGAGCTCATGCCCTACCAACTCTAATGGGCTATTTTGGCTGCCATAAACCTACTATCTCTTGCTGCTTGAAATAGGCAATTTTCCTCATTGTTTTTTGAAACTCTGCAAATCCCCATCCCCACAACTTGTTAACTAGTCTACTGTTATTTTTTCCAATGAAATGACCATTGTAACCTTGATATGAAAGACAGATTCTTATGCCCCCGTTTGGTAGATATTTTCTGAGAATAGATTCTGTCAAAAGTGAATTTTTTCGGAGAATCTAAGAGTGAGTCTGATGCAAAGATTTTCCATGGAAAATTTCTGTGATCCGTTTGATACCTTTTTTGTGGGTGGAAAATATTTTCTTTCTTGTTCCGATTTCCATGGTTTTCCTTGAAAACAAAGAAAATATTTTCTTTGGGTTTAGTTGAGAATTCATTTTCCACCTTCACCATACTTTCAAATATTTCAATTAAACACACCCACATTTCTTCATTTTATTTTCCATGGAAAATAATTTCTTGAAAATTAATTTCTCTCTGGAATTTGTTTTCTCTCAGCCATTTTTCATGCTTCAATCAAACAGACCCTAAGGTCAAAAAGTAGGGCAAAGCTAGGGATCCATGTACAAAATAAAATAATGTGTAATTGAAAATGAGTTTCAAAAAATGAGTACCAAACAAGGGTTACATATTATCCAACAAAGGGAATATGTACCAACTCTTGACAATAAATGACTTGCACTTATTAAATGTGTACAAAACAAATAAGAAGTTATATATAAATCCATTAGTTCAAGCCAAGTGAAGGGAAGGGAAGGGAAGAAATCATGGGGATGTTGAAGAGGAGGGAAGGGGGGGGGGGTGGTGTTATTTGCATTTTTCTCTATTAAGAAATAACGAAAGCAATTATAGTTTACCATAAATCAATCTTCACCACCGCATTACAAAAATGGCATGGCCAAAAGAAAAGAAGAATAAGAGGTAAAACTTTGAGCTGTGTAGTCTTGTTAATTTTATTCAAAAAAGGCGTTGGCCCAAATAAACATTCTCAATTCAAGTATTCAACCCTGAAAATTTAATGAAATTAAGGGATCTATAGAGATGGCGTTTCTACACGAGAAGGAAAAAAATTCGTACCATTACAGATCTTTGATGCACACTGTTATACTCCCTTTCGTAATTGCCATTATTGAAGTGGGAATTTCCTGAAAAATTAGAATAATCAATGATACATAGTTTCTGTGACGAAGGGGAAGGGCATTACATAGGATCATGGAAAACAGTACAAATACCAATTACATATGATTTATGAAGTCTAAACAATCTGCATCATTCTATCATTGGTCATGTTCATGAACTCAACAGATGCTGTAAACTGGTTATAGAATCTCTAACTAATAAGAAATCCAACAAGGTTATAGTCAAGAAACAATACTACGAGTAACATTTACCCAGACGAATCCTCTTAGGGATGTGCTGTCCAGTAAGAAAATGATGGCAATCGAACATTTGAAATATGCCTGTCATACATCCTATTTTCTTTTGTAAATCAAGATTTTCATCTGTCAATGAATGTAAAAGCTTGGCAACCATTTTTAATCCCCTCTCTTCAATCAAACTGTTCAAAACTCATGTGTGTCTATATTTATTCTAGAACCTTTCCACGCCCATCTTTAAAATGCTCCCTCTGGTTATAATTCAACAATGTTAAAAACCAGTTTTCGTGACCACAGAGTTTGAATGGACCAGGTTTTCCTTTTATTCGTCCTACCCTTTATAGCATGACCAAACAAAAGGGCATAAGGCAATTCACGAATCCCAGATTCATTTAATATAACGTTAATCATTTCAAGCAGACGAAGAATCATTAATGACGAGTCAAACCCAATAATTTAATCATCGCTCAAAGGCTCAAAAAACCTCAGAACCAGATATTAGTTCTATCTTTCCAATAGCAAATAATTCCTTCCAGAAACTTTTCTTCAAAATTCTAAGTAAAACAAAGCCCAGTACACAAATTAATTCATTTCATCAGAGAGAAGGAATTTCAATGAGCTTCACAGAATCACAGAACATAACCAAACAATATCGAACAAAAAGAGAAACCCAAAAACCGCAAATATATTCAATAAATCAAGAAACCCATACCAATGCAAAAGGGAGAAATCATTGCAGATCCAAGAAAAATGATGTTTTACACTTTTACAAGTCAATTAATTCCCTCAATAGATTGCCAAAAAGAAGACAGCCCAAAAGAGCTTGTATTGTTGGTCGTGGTGGTCCATGGGTACACCAAAATTATGTGTTTAGTTAGTCGTGAGGAGTTGGCAATTGCAGTATTGTACAGTACTTTTTATTAAAATATAAAGTAGGGAAAACTCTGCAGGCCATTTTCTCACACTTCCATGTGGGATATGCACATTGAGATCATCATTAATGTGTGAAAGATTTAAAGTCCTTAAATGAGAAAGTAAGATAGAGATATATTATTTTAAGATTAAATTGTGAATAGGAGGTGAATGTTAAAAGTAGAAAAAAAGAGGAAAAAAAAAAAAAAAGAGAGAGATTGACACAAATTCAAATAAATTAATAAAAAAAATAATGAAATGGGTCAAGTACAAGATCCAATTTTGGACCTTGTGAAGGACTTTTGTGAAGAAAAATGGGAAGAAAGTGCGAGAAGAAAAAAGAAATATTAAAGTGGGACCTACGAATTTTGTGCATCTTTCTCTTTCACGCACTTACCTCAAAATCGACCCAAATCATTAAAGATGTTCTGATTGGTCTCTCTAATTGTCTCCATGGACATGTGATTCTTGTCAGCAATTCATGGGAGAGATTAATTTTAGATGACCTCTAATTATTTTCAATGTTTCATTTTTCCCTCCAAAGGAGAGACCCAACATATATCCCGTCCAATTTGAGCTTGAATCAATGCTTAAAGACTATTGATATCACTTTTCATGGAGAAATTCAACGTCATTCTCTAATTATTCCACAATTATTCTAAAATTTTCAAACTCTCGATTATGAAAAGAAAGTGCACATTCGTGCAAATTGGATAAAGTTTGTGTGTTTTGGATAGAAGCGTCTGGAGATGAATGATGGAGTAGGCGATTTTAAGGTAAAGATAGATAACAAGACATTTGAACATATATGAGATCTTTTTAACATGAGTAGCGAATAAATTCCTTACGATCATGATTATTGTTTGGTGAAGTCTCACAAGTATACGATATCGTTGACAAGTAATAGATTTAATGAGTTAAAAGTATCGTCTCATGAGGAATAATGTTTAATTATTGGTTACTAGTCTACTAATGATTCAATGTATGAAAAACAAAAAATTGTTGTTTTTTGAATTAATCTAAAATTGCAAATATGTAAAACTCGATTTGTAAATATAAAGAGTAAATGTATTGGAGTTCAGATCCACCTATTGATATCTATCTTCTTAATTCTCAATTATGTAATATAACTCATTCACGTGTTCTTGACAATCGATAAATCTAATATATTTAACTTTCTTTTCCAATAAAAATTAAATCTATCATAAATATGACTTGAATCTATTTCTAGTTCGAATACAAATGCATATGATGCATTAAATCATACAATTATCAAAGAGATTGCACACTTCATATTAATATTCCTGACATCTAATATTTGTGTGTTTATCTTGTCATGTTTTAAATCTATTGTGAAATTTTCAACACTACAACAAGTAACTAGTTATCTAATTGATGATCAAGCAATCAGATAATCCAATGAAAATACAAGATAAATCAAGAAAAGTAAGAATTACTAAATTAATGAATCTTGAATTAAAATAAATAAAAATTAGTGTTCATCTTCATCAAATACACGAGCATTTAGCCTAGCATCTTTCTATGTAAATCACAAACAAATAATTGAAAAGGCATCACCAGAAAATCAGAATAATGGAAGGAATTGAGTAAAATCAATTTCTTCTTCTTAAATCGGATTTTGGATTTTCAATTCATGGTTAATTTCTCTCTAATTCTTGCCTCTAGTCATGATCATGGAAGAACTCCTTTTTCATCTAGGTTAGGTCTTTATATAGTCTAGAACTTAAAAATCTTGTTTTTTCCAAGTTGGACCTGAAAAAATAACAAAAAAGCATTAAAGAAAAAGCGAAAAGAAATAGTTGGATAGCGGGTCGACCACGGTTGGACTTGTGGCAAATAGAGATTTATTGCAGCCGTAGTTGAACCACGACTTTGCAACCAACGGTTGCAACTTTCTTCTTCTTTCATTTCAGTCCTCCAATATTTGCATCTCTAGACATTCAAGTTTATGTCTTCTTTCCTTTAGTCCTCAAAATTTCATTTTTATTTCAATTAATTCCTTCATTTATTGTAGCTCAAGTCCTTCAACTTTTAGAAGTTACAATTTGCTCCCCACTTTTCCCTTTTTGTTTGATTTTAGTCATTTTTCTCCGTTTAACCTCCAAATATGTCCAAATTTAAGTTTTACCCAGTGTTCTAAAATGCGGGAATAAACGCCGCCTAGGCGCGCATTAGCGCATTGCATGAGGAAAACGCCCTGTATTACCCATATGAGCGGAATAATGCTTTTTACTTAACATAAATCGAAAAAATCAGTGATTAATGGTCAAGAACCAATAATAAACCGTTACTTTTTCAATCCAATCGGTTAGAAACCAATTGAATCAGTGCTATTTAAATAAATATAAATAAGTAAAAACTATACTCAGTGGTTACATGTAAACAGATGCAATCCCTTTGCAAATTTAATTCAACTTACCATTAAACAGCCCTTTTATAAGGGTAATAGGTGTTCCCATCTCACATCAACATCCGATGTGGGATGGAAACTGATAGGTTTTTTCTTTCTTGTTTTCTTTTTAAATTGCTTTGCTTCTTTTTTTTATTATTTTTTTTACTTACCATTATTTGTTTGACTTTTTTCTTCAAACTATTATTTAAATATTATTTTTCTTATTTTATAAGGATTAAAATATTTTGACATTTTGAAACAAATAGTATAATATAAATAAAATTATCAATCATAAATCTCTCTTTTTTTTTTTTTTTTTTTTGAGTTAGTAATTCTAAAATTAAAGAAGATTATTTATATATTTTATATTATTTGTATATTTAGTTTTTATGTAATAAAATCTATTTTTCAAATAAAAATTTATTTAATGTCTTAAAATTAATTAAAATATTATTAAAAGTACGAAACGCATTATGACGGCTATTCTTCGCATTGACATGCCTAAATTTGTGATTCTTGATTCTCGACATCTACGCATCACAACGCATTAGGCATTTTAGAACCTTTTTTTTACATGAAAATTGAAACAATCACGATGAATACATAATTAAGCAATATCAAACTCTAAAATACTTACAATTGTCTAAATTTAAGGCCAATAGAAGTATAAAAAACATACTTATCAAATCCTTCAATCTTAAACTCTTGTTCATCCTCGAATAGGATAGAGCATATACACTTGTGTAAACATAAAACAGTTGTAACCTATATTAAAGTCACATTAATTCGTTGTCACTCAGGTTTTTCTTTCAATTTCGTAGAATTTTCCCTCTTCATGGAGATAGGTGTGGTAACCTATATTAAAGTCACGCATCAAAACTTTCAGCCACATAAATTTAATCATGGAAATAATAAGCATTTAGAAATTTTATTAGATTTGAATACTAGAGAAGAAAATTTGGAACACGCAATAGCAAAATTTAGAACAAAATGAAATGGAGTGGTGTGGTAGTGACAATGATGATGGCGATGCCAATATTCGGAAAATCATTTTTTTTTAAAGTAAAAGCATTCACATTCATTCATCATCCCGTCGAAGGATGGGCTTAAAAAACGAGAGATAAAATCAATCCAATCACAAGATAAAGCATGCAAACAAACAAAAGAGGCAATGGAGTGGGCAAACTCATTTCTCTCGTGAGGAATGAAGTCACAAGTACCACTATCTATTTTTTTTTCCAAGAACATGACGATATTGCGTAAAACATGTGCATTAGGCACAAACCCAAAATCAGTCTTTAAACTGTCTACTGCTAGAAAACAGTCCGATTCCACGATGTCGATAGGGGAAGGCATTGTCATGGGAGAATTTTAGTCCTGCTAGGAGTGCTTGAGCACCGGCTCCTTCAACACTTGTATCTCCCAAAAAGATTCTCGCTGAACCTGTAAGCACCAGGCCCGTGGTGTCAAAAATTAATGCACCAGAAGTAAAATATGGCAAATCATCTCTACCAGCGGCACCAACTTAGAGCTTGAGTTTCCTTGGACAAGGCACGGAGGGGTGCTCTTTAGAGGAAGTCCCACGTTTCTCCTGTCCCATGTTCGATTCATGCGTTGCTAAACAATCAGCGATAGTCAATGCAATACTTTTAGTACCTCTCTTATTTAAGCCATGAACCACCCTATTACGTTCGAACCATAAGAACCAAGCAGTGTAGATGATCAGTTTAAGATCTGTGATAGAAAAGCTCGTGGAAATAGCATACACCAGGTCTTTAGAATCAGTCCAAACTCTGAATTTCTTCTAACAAGCTTTGAATGTCGACAGTTGAGGAGGATGTGAACCAAAGACTCGGCAAGACCACAAAAAAACACATCTTCCATCATGGGAAATACCTCGACGTTGAAGATTCGTCCAGGTGGGATCAACATTGTTGTACAATCTCCACCAAAAAATACACCTTGGGAGGGATAGGTAGGTTCCAAATAATTTTCCACCAAGTATTCGTGTTTCTCGGTCCCAAATCAGAATCTGCTGGTAATGAAGAATTGTAACCACTTTGAACAGTATACCTGCCATGCGATTCAAAGTACCAAATAAATTTGTTTGGAGTGTGGGATCCTCCAATCAGGATACAAAGAATCATGTCCTTGTCTAGCTTCAGAAAAATACTATCAATTAGGCCAGTGTTCCAAGCAACTGTTGCAGTGATAAGGTCCTGTAGGGGTTTAATCGCCAGAAATCAACCACAAACTAATATTCTCATAAACAACAAACGCAAGAAACACAAAGATTTTTACCCAAAGGGTCCGAAGGTTCGGCGACCACTTTCTAACGTCTACATCCCCCTTTGAGTCTCTACCAATTGTGGATCTGATTAAGAAATTTATTAATCTCACCAAAAAGTTACAGATTACAACAATTTCCAATAGATCTTCCTCTTTCAACCCTAAATCACGCTACAACAAATACTTTCAGAACTTGATGACTACACACCAAAGTACAACTATCTCACAATAGAGATTTTGAAAGAAAATGAGATTTAATCAAAGAAGGGCACCAAAACCAGTTAAAGAGAAGACACAGAGAACATGAAGAACCAAGGTTCCGTTTCAGTATGCAGAAGGACAAGGGGCGTATCAAAGATTGAAGCCCTAGTTCAGGAGAAAGCCTTTTATAAGGCTCAGCCAGTAATCGTTTAGATTGCACTACTTGGACGGTGCAGATGTGAGAAGCTGCTACAAATTAAAAACACTCCTTTTGCTTAACTTTAAGTATTGGCACACGACTTCACAATCTCCACCTTGACAAACTTGAAGTTCAACTTATAGTCCTTGAATCAGCCAAAATTAGTATCAGTGACTCTTCTTGAGTTCCTGAAAAAGAAAAATGAAATCGTAATAGAACAGATTCTTATATATATATATATATATATATATATATATACAATGATTAGTTCCTGCAAAGATCAACCATCAGTGATATTCAAAATACCCAAACAACTTTTAAATTTATTTAAAGGTAAAACTTTTGTACCACAGTCAGAAGGATTAAATTGAGTAGGAATTTTAACCAATTTAACAATTCCTTTTTCAACCATATCTCGAACAAAATCAAATTTTATATCAACATGTTTGGTTCTATCATGATGCACAGGATTTCTACTAAGGTGTATAGCACTTTGATTATCAATGTAAAGAGTAAGTTAAATTTTTACAAAACCCATTTCACTTAATAGACCTTTAATTCATATTCCTTCTTTAACAGCATTACAGGAAGATATATATTCAGCTTCTTTGGATGATAGTGCAACCAATTTTCGTAACTGAGATTTCCAACTTATACAAGCATTACAGAGAGTAAAATTATATGAAGAAGTAGACCTTCTCTTGTCTAAATCTCCTGCAAAGTCAGAATCACAATACCCCTTTAAAACAACACCTTCAGGACATTTTCTAAAATTTAAACCAAGTTTAAAAGATCCACAAATATATCTGAACACCCATTTAACAGCAGTCCAATGTGACTCACCTGGATTTTTCATAAATCTACTTAAAACACTTATGCAGTGAGCCAGATCAGGTCTAGTGCATATCATCATGTACATAATAGAACCAATGGCATTTTGAATAAGGCACATTTGACGTTCTTTCAAATTCAGCTTCACAATTAGGAGATAAAGTAGAGGATAGTTTAAAATGATTTGCCAGAGGCAGTGTAACAGGTTTTGCCTTGGACATAGAAAATTCTTCTAACACTTTTTCAATATAGGCAGATTGATTTAAGAATAAAGAACAATCATTTCTATTTCTACAAATTTCCATTCCAAGAATTTTCCTAGCATTTCCAAGGTCTTTCATTTCAAACTCATCACTCAATTTATTTTTCACAGATTCAATTTCAGTTTTACTATTGCAGGCAAGTAGCATATCATCTCCATATAATAACAAATAGACAGAATCTGAACCTCCATCACCTTTACAAAATAGACAGGAGTCATGTTTATTTTTGCGAAATCCAAGACTTTGGATAAAGGTATCAAACCTTTTATACCATTGCCTTGGAGCTTGTTTAAGCCCATATAAGGATTTCTTCAATAAACAAACATAGTCAGATTTGTTTTTCTCAATGAAACCTTTTGGTTGTTGCATATAAATGGTTTCTTCTAAATATCCATGTAAAAAAGGCAGTTTTAACATCAAGCTGGTCAAGTTCCCAATCAAATTGAGCAGTCAAGGCAAGTAAAATTCTAATTGAGGTATATTTAGCAACAGGTGAAAAAACTTCATTATAATCAATGTCTTCCTTTTGAGAAAAGTCTTTTGCTACAAGTCTAGCTTTAAATTTCTTTTGTGTCCTATTCTGCCCTATTTCTTTGATCTTATAAATTCATTTACAATCAATCACATTTTTATTTTCAGGTTTTGGAACAACTACCCAAGCATTATTTTTATGCAAAGATAGCATTTCATCTTCCATAGCATCAATCCAAAATTTAGAATTAGAGCAACTAACAGCTTCATCAAAAGATTCAGGTTCAGCATACAAACAATTTTGAACATTAGAAAATGTCACAAAGTCATCATGATTATATCAAGTAGAAGGAATTCTATGTCTTCTACCTCTGTCTCTATGAAGCATATAATCATTTAAAGGATTCTGATCTAAATCAAATTCAGGAATATCATTTTGATTTTCAGTTTCAGGATCAGAGTTACCTGCAATGTGCTCATCTATAACCTGAGGTTGCTCCACCTCAATTTGAGTCTCATTTGGTAAACTAAAATTAGTTTGTACTTCAGAAATAATTTTTCCTTTTTCAGACGTAACAATTTTGTTGAGAGGTTTTTGAAGACAGGGCATAATATTTTTATTAAAAATGACATTTCTACCTATTATGACTTTAAAACCTTTCATATTAAATAACCAGAGCCTATAGCCTTTAGCGCTTTCACCATAACCCAGAAAAATACACTTTTGAGCTCTAGGCTCAAGTTTTCCTTCACTTTGATGTGCATAAGCAGCACAACCAAAGATCCTTAGGTGTGAATAATCAGTAGGAAAATTAGACCAAACTGATTCACGGGTTTTAAAATTTAAAACACTTGAAGGACTTCTATTTATAAGATAGGCAGCAGTTTTGACAGCTTTTCCCTAGAAAATTTTTGGCAGTCTATAACTGATTAGCATACATCTCACTTTGTTTAAAATAGTTATGTTTATCCTTTCAGCCACTCCATTTTGTTGAGGAGTGTAGGTAACAGTTTTATGTCTGAGTATGCCACAGTTCTTACAAAAATTATCAAACCCCAGATTACAGAACTCAAGACCATTATCAGTCTTGAATGCCTTAATCCTTTTGTTTGTTTGATTTTCTATAAAAGTTTTCCAAAGTTTAAACTATTGAAAAGTATCAGATTTAGTTTTTAATAAAATGAACCAAACTTTTCTGGAGAAGTCATCAACAATAGACAAATAATAGCTGAAACCACTAAGAGTACAAACAGGGGAGGGTCCCCACAAATCTGAATATAGATAATCAAGAATTGATTCAGTTTTGTGAGTACCATTTTCAAAAGAAGATTTACTTTGTTTACCCAACATACATTCTTCACAGAAATCAATGTTTTTGATAAGATCTTTACCAAAGGCTCCTGTATTTTGAAGAAGCTGCAGAGATTTTATATTCATATGGCCTAATCTTTTGTGTCATAGAATAGTTTTGTCAGAGTCATTGTCAGCATGAGCAGCCAGGTTTTTAATAACAGGGGAGGCCTTAAACAGATATAAGCCATTTTGTTTTGGTACTTCAAACAAAATGTTTGAGTCATGCATAATCCTGCAACAGTTCTTAGCAAACAAAATATCATAGACAGAATTCAATTCACCAATAGAAATTAAATTTCTTCTGAGATCAGGAATATATCTGACACATTTCAAATTGATCACATTATTCTTATTTAATATGAGATCAATATTACCAATACCTTTAATATCACAAGACATATTATTACCAAGATGTACTTTTCCTTCATTTATAGAAGTAAAGTCAGTGAACCAATTCAGGTTAGGACACATATGAAAAGAGCAGCCAGAATCCAGTATCCATTGACAAATAATATTATCAGATGTAGTAGCAAACACTAAACCATTTGCATCAGTAGTATTGGTTTTGTTTGTGGCTATCATAACAGCTATTTCATTACTGGATGCCACTTTCATATCCTTAATTCTTTTGAAACAATTTTTAATTAAGTGTCCAGTTTTCTTGCAATAAAAGCATTCTTTGGTTTTAGATTTAGACCTCACCTTTCCTTTACCCTTCCATTTTATTTTATCCTTTTCTTTTGGTGTAAAAGTATCTCCATTATTACTATACTTAGTGTGTCCTTTTCCTTTAGTAAACAGACCTACTCCTGACTTAGAATCTCTCGTTTCAGATTTTATTTCCAATTCTCTAGTTTTGAGTGCACTAATAACATCATCAACAATAATACTCTCCCTACCATATTCAAGAGCAGTCCTAAGTTCTTGATATTTATCGCCAAGAGAGTTTAAAAGAGCAACAACCTGTTGATCTGCAGAGATGGTTTCATCATAGGATTCTAAGTCTTGTACCAATTTAGTAAATCTATCTATATTCTCTTCTAAACTTAAGGTATTGTCAAACCTAAAATTATAAAAGAGTCTTAGTAGATAGCATTTATTGGACATGGACACATCTAAGTATAGGTTTTCAAGTTTGGTTCATAGTGCAACAGCAGTGGTGGTATCACCTACCTTTCTTATTACACTATCAGATAGATGTAAGAAAATCGAACTCCAAGCAATTTCATCAAGTTCAACTCTTCTAAAAGCACTAATTTCTGCAGTATAAGTTTTTGTTATTGCACCAACACATCTTTGTTTTAAAAGTAAGGCCCTCATTTTCCGGCGTCAGAGACTAAAGTCTCCAACCCCAGTCCATTGTTCTACCTTGAATTTTTGTGCAGTAGACATTTTTAAAAACTGTTCAGAAAAACTTTTGATGCAGAAAGTGGAACAAACAAAAATAGTGCAAGATTTCCAAAATTTCAAGAATGTTCAAGAAATCAAATATACACTTATATGCTCAAGAACAAAGTAGTGAAATACAATATTTGAGAATATAACAGAGTATATAATCAAAAGAAAATAAAAATAATTGCACAAGATTTGTCTTAAGGGCTGAAGGGCCTTTTGATCCCTTACCCCTCAGATTCCAGGGTCCTCGTAGGAGACCCTGGATAAAGGAAATAAGGGAGACCCTATTACCTTAATGACTTAAGAGAAAGGAGTTCCACACAAGAGAGAAGAATTTTACCGTATGTGAAATCCTAGGTTTCACAAATTTTACCAAAGATCATATGTCGTTCCTAACCAAAAAGATTGTCAGATCAGTTAAAGAATCACAGATCGTGAACAGAGAACCACCAACCAGTTTCGTGTATCAGTTTGAGGAATGCTCTAATACCACTTGTAGGGATTTAATCGCCAGAAATCAACCACAAACTAATATTCTCAGAAAACAACAAACACAAGAAACAGAAAGATTTTTACCCAAAGGGTTCGGAGGTTCGGCGACCACTTTCTAATGCCTACATCCCCCGTTGAGTCTCCACCAATTGTGGATCTGACTCAAGAACTTTATTGATCTCACCAAAAAGTTACAAATTACAACAACTGCCAATAGATCTTCCTCTTTCAACCCTAAATCACGCTACAACAAAATACTTTCAGAACTTGATGACTACACACCAAAGTACAACTATCTCACAATAGAGGTTCTGACAGAAAATGAGATTTAATCAAAGAAGGGCACCAAAACCAGTTAAAGAGAAGACACAGAGAACACAAAGAACCAAGGTTCAGTTTCAGTATGTAGAAGGACAAGGGGCGTATCATAGATTGAAGCCCTAGTTCAGGAGCAAGCCTTTTACAAGGCTCAGCCAGTAATCGTTCAGATTGCACCACGTTGCAGATGTGAGAACCTGTTACAAATTAAAAACAAGCCTTTTGCTTAACTTTAAGTATTGGCACAGGAATTCAAAGGTTCGAAACTGTACGGACCAGCGATGGAGTAGGGGACAATAGTCGAAAAATAGAGGGCCGACAACCAAGGATCCTCAAAAATTCGTGTGGATTGCCCATTTCCAACATGCCACCAAAAAATCGTTAGTAAGAACTCCTAGAGACCAAATAATGCTTTGCCATAAAAAAGAATCCCCACTCTAACTTGGGCCGAGAGGAAATCAGTAGCCGCATGATATTTTCCTTTCAAAACTCTTACCGCCATGGAGTCTGGCATTTGCGAAAGCCTCCAAGCCTGTTTAGAAATTAAGGCTTGGTTAAACAACTCCATGCTCCTGAATCCAAGATCGCTGCCACATTTGGGAATACAAAGATTATGTCATTTCATCCAATGAACTTTCCTCATAACTGCGTCCCCACCCCCACCCCCACCCCCACCCCCACCAGAACCTACTCAAAGCCGACTAAATAGATTGTATGATAACCACTGGCATCTGAAAAAGACTCATCACAAAATTAGGTATGGCCTGTAAGATCAATTTGATAAGTACTTCTAGGCCCCCACTAGAGTCCAGATTTCTCTTCCATCCTCTGATTCATTTCCAGATTTTTTCCACAAGAGGCATGAATGCCCTTTTCTTCTTCCACCCTAAGGAGATTGGGAACCCCAAATAAAGCTCATAGGTGCCTTCCTTATGAACTCCCAAGCATTGTTTGATGTCCCTTCTGACATTCCCCTCAACATTAGGGTTGAAAAAAATAGATGATTTGTTGAAGTTGAATTTTTGCCCCGATCCCACATCATACACATGGAGAATATTTTGAAAAGTTTGTGACTCTTCCACTTTAGCTCACAGGAGGATAAGGGAGTCGTCAGTGAAGAGCAAGTGGCTAACACGTGGGCATGCGTGTGTATAATGCATGCCGACCAAAGAACCATTTCTTTCTGTCATTCGAATAAAGCCAAAAAGTGCCTCAGCTGAGAACAGGAATAAATAAGGAGAGGGGGCATCCTTGGGGCAAACCTCTGGAAGGGATGACATGGCCATTCTGCTGCCCTTCAAAGATAAAGGAGAAACTAGCCGAAGAGATGCATCTGTAAACCAACTATTGCCATCTAGTGGAAAACCCCATTTTGTCCATAATTTAGATGATAAAGTCCCATTCAACCCTATCATATGCTTTACTCATATCCAATTTGAGAGCAAGAAACCCCTTCCGGCCATTGTTTCCCTTGCTCATTGAGTGAAGGCACTCAAAAGCGACCAAAGCATTGTTGGTTCTCTGCCACCCAGTCACAAAGGCACTTTAGTTTTCAGAAATAAGAGAGGGGAGGACGCCCTTAAGCCTGTTAGCTATTGTTTTGCAAATGATTTTGTATAAGACATTACAAAGACTGATTGGGCAGAAATCTGTGATTCGTTCTAGACACTTCTTTTTCGGTATCAGGATGATGTTGGTGGAATTAGTACCAGACAGTGAGGCACCGTTGTTTTAAAGCCTGTAGGCAAACCGAGTAAACATGCCTCTCAATCAACTCCCAATGTTTCTGGTAGAAAATGGCATGAAAACCATCCGGCCACGATGACTTACACGGGTTCATCATCTCCCTTAATGCTGTAGAGATCTCCTAATATATAACTAGAATGGTGAAAGAAAATAGCTACGGAAACTAAAAATCCCATTCAATTAATCATGTTTTTGAATGAACTACATGCAAAGTCACAGTAGCATGAAGATAGTATAAAGCACTCTCATTTGAAGGAATTTACTCAGCAGCAGTAGCACTATGGCTGTTGGAACAAGACTTGTATTTTTGTTGCAAATAGTGCCTCAATCCCATCATTATCAAAAAGTTTTCCCATGTTATTAAATTTGTACCAAAATATTCTGCATAGTTCTCAATTTTATGTCTCCTTATTCCATTTTGAAATAATCATAAATACCATCATCATCATCATCATCACATAGAGCAGATCCGTTTGTTCCATGGAAGAAAGCATATATATTAGCGAGACAAAACTCTCATCGCTTCTCGTGTAAAGGAGTACTGTTAGAGAATTTATCACAGATAAAATTATTTATCTATGATCTAAGATCATCATACTGAATTATCAAGAATTAAATAACTGAAGCGGAAGCGTACCTTAATCAAATATGGTTCACGATGAACGATTCAACGGTTGGATCTTCTAAATCAATAAGTAGTCCTAATTTTCTCTCTGATGATGGGATGTCAGACAGAATGAACAATACGTATGATTCAGGGACCATAACCGACTTTATATATTGAATTGCCAGTTAACCTAATTCGGCCCATCATGAATTAGGTAATGGCCTGGTACTTACACATAAAAGCTCATACATTAATTAGATGCATTAAAGCTCAATATACCAATCCTTATTAGATCACTTTAAACGGGCTTAACCAAAATTTATAGCCTTTTATTCAATACACAATAATTTACATATAAGCCCACACGATTGATTAAAATCCTTAAAATCTCCCACTTGGGCTATATGTGTAACCTTACAATTGTGTATCAATCATAACCTTATGAGTACTCAGAACTTTGCTATCATTACTGAATGCATCCCCAAACAATCCGGTCCATCAATTATATCAACATATGATCAAAGCGGCTTTCGCTACATTAATCGTAACTAAACCTATCAATGGTCACGTATATCGACATAACTGAATGACATGGATCAAGTATAGACGTGTAGCATGGAAATTACATGTAATGTGATCTTTAACATGCCTATTTCCAACTGGTCCAACTTTAGTGAGATCATCCTCAAACGAGTTCAAAGATAATAAACCTGAAACCTTACAGCTGTAAATAACTTTAACTTTAAACTGTATTCAAAAGGACAATAAATGTGTCTAATGCACCCAAAATACAAACTCCCACTGAAACCAAATATCCTTAAGAAATACAACACCCATATGAGTAATGTGCTCATGAAAGACCTTGGGTGGTAATACCTTAGTAAGCGGATCCGCAATTATGGAGTTTGTCCCAATGTGCTCTTATTGACACGTGTCCACTCTGAACTATATCCTTCACAACCAGGAACTTATGTCAATGTATTTTGACTTAGTTGAGTTCCTATTGTTACTAGAATATAAATCTGTTGAGTTATTGTCACAATATAACTTTAGTGGTCTTTCTTTACCGAACATAATACGCAGCCCAGTGACAAAATTTTACAGCAATATTCCATAATTAGATGCCCCAAAAATTGCTACAAACTCTGCTGCCATGGTGAAAGAAGCTAAAGTGTTTGCTAAGCACTCCTTCCGGAAATAGCTCCTCCAACCAGCAGATAAATGTAGCTTGATGTGGATCTTTTACTTTCTTGGCATCTAGTAAAATCGGAATCATAATACCATATGATCTCCAACTGATCCGATTTTCTGTATGTGAGCATGTAATCTTTTGTTCTCTTTAAATACCTTATAACCCATGTTTGGTTGCTTTCCAAATGATCCATCCCAGGGTTACTTAAATATCTCCTTAGTATCCCAATAACGTATGCAATATCCGAACGCATACAAATTTGAGCATACATCATATTTTCTATAGCTTAACTATATGGGATCCTCTGCATTTCTTTAACTTCAAGATCACTTTTCGAGCATTGGTTGAGACTAAATTTGTCTCCCTTAGCGATAAGGGTGTTCCCTGATTTACTGTCTTACATGCCAAATCTCTTAAGTACTTTATCGATATAGCCCTTTTGTGACAAGTCAAGAATACTCCGAGAACAATCTCGGTGTATCTGAATTCCTAATACAAAAGAGACGTCACCAAGATTTTTAATCTCAAAATTTCTTGACAAAAAATCTCATAATTTTATGTGACATGCCTATATCATTAGTGGCAAGCAATATGTTATCAACATACAAAATCAGGAAAATACACTTACTCCCACTGAATTTGTAATACACACAACCATCAACAACATTAATCTCAAGACCAAATGAGATAATTACTTGATGAAATTTGTATTACCCTTAACGAGAAGCTGGCTTGAGCACATAAATGGATTTCTTTAATTTGAAAACCGTCTCATCAATGTCTCCATTGAGAAACGTCATCTTAACATCCATTTGATATAACTCTAGGTCAAAATGTGCAACAACCTGACTTTCCTGAAAGAGTTTTTCGTAGAAACCAAAGGGAAAGTCTTTTTATAATCAATGCCATCATTCTATGTAAAGCATTTAGATACAAGACGAACTTTATATCTTTCCACATTACCTTTCGAATCCCTCTTGGTTTAAAAATTCATTTAAGACCAATGGACTTCGCACTTTTTGGTAATGGGACAAGATCCCAAACTTTATTGTCTTGCATATGCTTAAACTCCTTATTTACGACATCAATCCACTTCTGAGAGTTAGAATCCTGCATGGTCTGATGGAATTGATTGGACCATCTTCCACCATTCCATTATTTCCTTATGTTCTTGGAAAAATACTATTCAAATTATCCGGAATAGGATTTTTTCCCTTTCTCTCGTGGATCTCCTTAATGGCTTTAGTTATTAAGGTTGTTGAGCTTGTACTTCTGAAATTTACCTTATTTTGGATGGGAGGTTCTTCAATATTGTCGAATTGAGGTTCCGGATATGCTTGTTGATCAATGACATGCATAAAAACTTGCACATTGTCAAAAGCAACAATAGGAATCGAAACTGATCCTTCCTCAACTTCTTCCTTAAAGACAATATCTCTAACTTTATTTCTCCCCCAAACTCAACATCCTCAAAAAATGTTGCATTTCCCGTTTCAAAAGTTGACTTAAGTGTGGGATCATAAAATTAATAGCCCCTTAAACGCTCAAAATAACCAACAAAGTAGCTGCTGACTGTTTTGGAGTCAAATTTCTTTATGTGGCCTATAAAGCCTAGCCTTAGCTGAACATCCCCAAATGTGAAAATACTTTAGACTAAGCTTTAAGCTTGTTAAAAGCTCATAAGGTGTTTTAGTAGCTGCTTTAGTTGGTATTATGTATGATCTTTATTCAAATGTCCAGAGTTATGGCAAAAGAAACAATCCTTAATGTCTTTATGTGGTTTCTTTTGTTCTGAACCCTTAACAACTTTATTTTTTTTTATTTGTTTTCTTGCCCTTGTCTTTAGAGGTGTTTGTCAAGTGAACACTTTCAGTTCTGTCCTGCTTCAACTTTTCTTCCTCTTGCAAACAAAATAGAATGAGCTCATTTAGAGTACATTTCTCCCTTTGATAGTTACAACTGACCTTAAATTGACTGAATTGTGCAAGAAGCTTGCACACTATGAAATGAGCTCATTGAGAGTCCATTTCTACTTTGACAGTTATAACTAACATTAAATTAACTATATTGTGCAGGAAGTGATATCAATACCAAATGCACGAGCAAGTCATTAGACAAGTCGAGTTTTAGTTCCTTAAGTTTTGAAGCAATGTGAGACATCTACATGATGTACTCCCTTATTTTCCCATTGCCTTTATACTTTATTGAAATCAAGCTTTGCATAAGCGTGCTTGTTTCAGCCTTATCATTTTTCGCAAAACGTTTCTTAATTTCAGCATGGAATTCATTGGCATCATTTACATCCTTAGATATTATGCCACTAAAGGCTTCCGGAATGTCGCACTTTATGATCATGAGACTCACGTAATTTAAGCAATCCCACTTCTCAAAGTTCCTCATTTGATTAGATGAACTTTCATCCGTAAGAGGAGCAGGTTGCTCAATCCTTAGTACACGGTCTAGATCCATGCAGCCAACGAAAAGTTAATGTTCTTGTTTTGATCCTTGAAGTTTGTTCCATAAATAGAGGGATTAAATTTGATCTTATAGATATACTACTAGCAGAATTTGAGACCGAATAGAGAACACTTAAACAAAATAGCTCACATAAGTACCTTATTATGCAAATCATATTTTCAAATAATGGTAGGGCCCATCACAAGATACCTAGCACAACATCAATATTTAGTCTTTAAACAGAAATATTGACTTGTAAGTGGTACTCTTGGTGTAGTGATCAAACACTGACAGTAAGACATGTCAACCAATAAACCTTTTTTTGGACCGATTTATTGATCACACGTTAAACCAAATAACCGTCACCTGTTTATCACCACAAGTTCATGTGAAATTCGAGCCAAATATTGACATTCCTTTGGACCGATCAATATCCTCATGAAATAACACACAAACATCTAATTTTCCCTTAGTGTAGTGATCAAACAATGGCAATAAGACATGTTAACCAATAAACCTTTCTTTGGACCGATTTATTGATCACACGTTAAACCAAATAATTGCCACGTATTCATCACCACAGGTGCATGTGAAATTCGAGCCAAATATTGACCTTCCTTTGGGCCGATCAATATCCGCAATGAATAACACACACACAAATACCTTCTAATATTCAAAGTTAATTAATATCCACAAGAGAGGTTGCTTCGGCAACATGTTGCTTCAACGAACTTACTTTCTAATGTTATATTTCTCAAAAGATTTCGATGTACCAAGATTTGAAACTGAAATCACTGATTTGCATATATATATATATATATATATATATATATATATATATATATATTTGACTTTAGGATTTGAATTATAGAATTCAAAACTTTAGAATAAAGCAATCCTTAAGTTAAGATGATCAAATTGCAATATTCTTAAACCTTAGGTGGCCAATTATGAAAAATTGTAAGCTTGGAGGACTTATATTACAACTTTTCCCAAAACTTTATTGGCCAATTTAGAGAAATTCCAAACTTTAGGTCCCAATTCGAAAGAAAATCAAACTTTAAAGGTCCAAAATAGTGAATTTGGAAACTTTAAGGACTAAATTAGAAAATTTTCAAACTTTAGGGACTGAAAATGAAAATTTTCAATTTTTAAGGGACAAAATTAGAGAATTTTCAAGCTTTAGGGACCAGTTTTGAAAATTTTCAAGCCAAATATTGACCTTCCTTTGGGCCGATCAATATCCGCAATGAATAACACACACACAAATACCTTCTAATATTCAAATTTAATTAATATCCATAAGAGAGATTGCTTTGGAAACATGTTGCTTCAACTAACTTACTTTCGAATGTTATATTTCTCAAAAGATTTCGATGTACCAAGATTTGAGACTGAAATCACTGATTTGCATATATATATATATATATATTTGACTTTAGGATTTGAATTATAGAATTCAAAACTTTAGAATAAAGCAATCCTTAAGTTAAGATGATCAAATTGCAATATTCTTAAACCTTAGATGGCCAATTATGAAAAATTGTAAGCTTGGAGGACTTATATTACAATTTTTCCCAAAACTTTATTGGCCAATTTAGAGAAATTCCAAACTTTAGGTCCCAATTAGAAAGAAGATCAAACTTTAAAGGTCCAAAATAGTGAATTTGGAAACTTTAAGGACTAAATTAGAAAATTTTCAAACTTTAGGGACTGAAAATGAAAATTTTCAAACTTTAAGGGACAAAATTAGAGAATTTTCAAGCTTTAGGGACCAGTTTTGAAAATTTTTGAGCCAAATATTGACCTTCCTTTGGGCCGATCAATATCCGCAATGAATAACACACACACAAATACCTTCTAATATTCAAAGTTAATTAATATCCACAAGAGAGGTTGTTTTGGCAACATGTTGCTTCAACTAACTTACTTTCGAATGTTATATTTCTCAAAAGATTTCGATGTACCAAGATTTGAAACTGAAATCACTGATTTGCATATATATTTGACTTTAGGATTTGAATTATAGAATTCAAAACTTTAGAATAAAGCAATCCTTAAGTTAAGATGATCAAATTGCAATATTCTTAAACCTTAGGTGGCCAATTATGAAAAATTGTAAGCTTGGAGGACTTATATTACAATTTTCCCCAAAACTTTATTGGCCAATTTAGAGAAATTCCAAACTTTAGGTCTTAATTCGAAAGAAAATCAAACTTTAAAGGTCCAAAATAGTGAATTTGGAAACTTTAAGGACTAAATTAGAAAATTTTCAAACTTTAGGGACTGAAAATGAAAATTTTCAAACTTTAAGGGACAAAATTAGAGAATTTTCAAGCTTTAGGGACCAGTTTTGAAAATTTTCGAGCCAAATATTGACCTTCCTTTGGGCCGATCAATATCCGCAATGAATAACACACACACAAATACCTTCTAATATTCAAAGTTAATTAATATCCACAAGAGAGGTTATTTTGGCAACATGTTGCTTCAACTAACTTACTTTCTAATGTTATATTTCTCAAAAGATTTCGATGTACCAAGATTTGAAACTGAAATCACTGATTTGCATATATATTTGACTTTAGGATTTGAATTATAGAATTCAAAACTTTAGAATAAAGCAATCCTTAAGTTAAGATGATCAAATTGCAATATTCTTAAACCTTAGGTGGCCAATTATGAAAAATTGTAAGCTTGGAGGACTTATATTACAATTTTCCCCAAAACTTTATTGGCCAATTTAGAGAAATTCCAAACTTTAGGTCTTAATTCGAAAGAAAATCAAACTTTAAAGGTCCAAAATAGTGAATTTGGAAACTTTAAGGACTAAATTAGAAAATTTTCAAACTTTAGAGACTGAAAATGAAAATTTTCAAACTTTAAGGGACCAAATTAGAGAATTTTCAAGCTTTAGGGACCAGTTTTGAAAATTCTCAGACATTAGGGGCTGGATTAGAAAATTTTCAAACTTCATAGGCTGAACTATAAAATCAGGAACTTTTATAACCTCAACTTTAATAATTTATAACCTTAGGGGCTTAATTATAAATTCCAGAACTTGAAATGCCAACTTAAATAATTTCATAACTTTAGGGGCTAAAGTTATAAATTTCAGAACTTTAGGGTTTAAACTTTAATTCAAAACAAATGGGGAGGACTGGAGATGCAAATAAGCATAATTATCCCAAAATTGCACCACACACCCTGAAGACTTCAAATTTTCGACACAGCCCCTTGTCCCAAAATCTGATTTTCGCAATGGTTAGGGTTTCTGTAACCCTAACCGACACCCATCAATTCAGAGAACACAGCCGCCGCTAACGGTGACCCCATCGGTTGTAGCGCCTTCTCCGGCGCTGCTCTCTAGCAGCAAAGCGACGTGCAGGGCGCACTTGCACATCGCTGGACTGCTCCGCCTACTGAGTTTGACGATGCATCCAGTGGATGCGGCAGCTGAATCCACGACTCATACCACCATCAACCAAAAATTCGACCACAATAACCGGCCATACCTCAACCATAACCGATTTCATCCACAAATTCAACACCAAACTTCACAAATTCATAACTCAAACTTAAGAATATACATAAAATTTCACAAAACCGGATCTGAAACCTAATTTGTTTTCGAAATCAGATTTTCAACATCCATATCCAACACCCCAAAATCATATTCAAAATCGTCCCATAACCAGATTCTATATACATGCCGAACGTATACATATAGAAACTAAATGGAGGAAACATATACCATATGCATACACAGTTTCAAAATCAACCATCAAATTCAAGAGGAATTTTCTACCGAATCCATATTTTAATCCAAATTTTTAACCAAATCAAATTATAATCCATATACTTCAACAGCAGTAGACAAATTTACAGATTTTCTCAATCCAAATCATATAATTGAACACATATATGATAATCAACACGATGATCGGCTCTGATACCACTTGTTAGAGAATTTATCACAGATAAAATTATTTATCTATGATCTAAAATCATCATGCTGGATTATCAAGAATTAAATAACTAAAGTGGAAGCTTATCTTAATCATAAATGGTTCACGATGAACGATTCAACGGTTGGATCTTCTAAATCAATACGTAGTCCGAATTTTCTCTCTGATGATGGGATGTCAGACAGAATGAACAGTACGTATGATTCAGGGACCATAACCGACTTTATATACTAAATTGCCAATTAACTTAATTCGGCCCATCATGAATTAGGTAATGGCCTGGTATCTACACATAAAAACCCATACATTAATTAGATGCATTAAAACCCAATATACCTCAATAACTAAAGCCATTTTTAAAATTATCACTAACCTGTTTACAAATAGTTTTCCACTTATCATTTGAAACCATTTTTGCAGAAAATCCATGATAGAAATATAAGGCTAAACATCGAAGATCAGTACCTATTCTATGTGAAAGCCGAATGTGACAAATAGTCCAAATGATCGTGAAAAAGCACAAATTACAACTTCCCAATCAGTTTCTAAGTCTGAAGTGATTTCTCTTGAAGATTATGTGGCAAGTAAGTTCAAGCAGCCTCCTATAGTGATAATTGTTGATAGCTCTTTAATTATTCCAATCACAGCTAATGCAGTCACTACTATTGGCTACTCTTCATCATCACCTCCAGCTAAACGCACTTTGTTCCCACCTGAGGCTGCAGTGTCACCAACAAAGAAGTTGAATGATAAACTTGACTATACTTGTTTGGGCAGAACTTTATCATCCATGAACAATGATCTTTTGTATTATGATGAACATTATATTTTTGATCTTTTGATTGGCACTGGTGTTGTATATAAATGCTGGAAAAAAAAATTCACCAGTTTGAACATCAAAATTATGACTATGTTTATATGAAGTTTCCATTCCTGAAATTTCCATGTGCAAGTGTTTTAGCTCACATTGCATACAGTACCATGAAAATACATACAGTACCATGAAAACACTTATTTAGCAAAGCTCCCTGGGAACTTTAATTTTATTGTTGTTTATCGCAGGCTTCTTTCACTAGCAATGTTGGTCAGATACTTAAGCTTCAAAAAAAAGTTTTTGTTCAAATGTTGATATTAAATTACTTGAAGTATATTCCAATCTTAATGTTTCCTTATATTTCACAGGTTTCTTTCACTAGCAGTTTTAGTGTTGGCCAATTAAATAATTTCAATTCATTACTTAAGCATGAAAAAAACCTTTTTCTTGGAATATTATTACCAAATTAGTTGAGGTATATTCCAATCTTAATGTTTCTTTATGTTTGCTCACAAACAAGTTTTTTTTCTCATTACTAATTCTACGTGAATAAACACAAATATAAACCACTTTATGTAACTCCTGCTAGTGTGTGTGCGCGCGCGCGCAACACGACACCCTACTTTCAACATGTACACTTGTGCATATGATTGTAAGATTAAATATCATTGAGGTAGGATCAACCATTCATAGTTTATTCAATTAATAATGTTCTACAATCATGATGCTAGTGAAATGTGTCGAAAGAATGGTGTTATCGAGTAGTGAGTAGGCAATTTTAGAAATATCTGACTGGGACCAGTTTATTAATTTTGGTTGTTGCAAGGTCTTAACATGTTTGTGGTATGTTTAGTTGTTCAAAATTATGAATGAATGAATGAGAATTTAAGTTTGTGTGTGAACAAAACTAAAAAATGAAGCGAATCAGAATACTTGAAGAAATTTGTACCCTTTGAGTTATTTTTAAGGTTCTTACATAATTGATACACTTGCTTAACAATTTAAGATAATCACAATGAAGTCTTAGCCTCTGGTCGGCAACCTCATTAATTGGTGATTTAAATCAAAATTTAAACTGCACAATTTTTCAAACAACTTTTTAATCACATACATTTTCTCTCTCCAATTTTTTACCATACATTTTACTTATAAAATATAAATAAATCTTCTCTTTCCTATTTAATTAATTGCCGAACAATGCCTTAGTGTAACTTTTCAATTATCTCATATATTATAATAAAATGTTCAGTCCAACATATCAAATATACTTAGAGCATCTCTAATAGACTCTCTAAACTTAAGATACTCTTTATTTTGAAGAGTCAACTTTAAAACTTCATTCTAATATGCTCTTTACTTTAACATTTTAATTTAGAAAATAGGTTTAACCCTCTAAATTTGGAGAGTCAAACTCACTCTCTATTATTAAATACATTTAAAAAGTTTCAATTTTTAATATTCCTACATTAGTTTTCTTTATTACATATTTGATATCGTTGATCATTCACTTTTTTTTAAAAAAATATTAACTAAAAATAAAAAAAGACAATAAATTTTTTTGTGAAAAAGTAAAATAGAAAATTTGTTGGAGCTTGTAAAAAATTTTGCTTCTTAAATTTAAAGATACTCTCTATTATGTTGAATATGCTCTTTAAATATAAAGAGTTTTTTTGAGATGTTATTGAAATACCAACATCTAAATCAAACGCAAAACATGGGTAACATAGAGGCAATCAGATTAAAACTATTTTTCTCAAAATTTGAGATCATACCAAACAAAGAAGAGGATCTGCATCAACATAAATGCATGAGAAGGTACAACATTGTTATCAACAAAATTTTCTAAGAAATGACAATGGATCATTGCAAAATACATATATTTGGATTCTTATCCATTGACTTCAAAATGGCCACAGTAGAGAAATTACAAAGTAAAAAAAAAAGAGACAGTCTAGTGCCAACAAGTGTTGTTTCACTTCTTCATCTGGTTGTTGAACATTGCGAATGCACCATGAAACCGAGGATTGCAGTTACTTTGACTTCAAAGGCAACATTTTCTTGAACAAAAGTTATCAAAGGTTAATATATCAAAAACAGAAGTATTATTTCATAAACTACAAATTGTCACCATTATTTGGTGGTGGGGATGAATTGGCTTCGATAACCCGTAGATAGAAACGCCAAGATAAATTCCTTTCCGTGATGGGTCTTTGACCAAAGGGGTTTTGCTTTACGTATTCCTGGACGTTTTCAGCAAGGGCCAACCCTTCCAAATAAACACGTAGATCGCCACCAGGTCCTGCCAATCACAAAATATAACAATCATTATCAGCCCTGAAAGAGAATGAGAGGAGACTAGTTTAAGAAGTGTGTGTGAAGAGATTAAACTGTCTGATGTTAAACCTGATTCAAATCCCACATGGGTCCTAGCCTTGAATTTTTTCTCATCTTAAATAAATCCTTAATTAACAAAAGAAGCAATTGAAATATTCATAATAAACTGCATGGAGAGCTTAAGGTCATACTTGCATGTGCACCTATATTGTAGCGACGGTTATTGATTCAACATATCCTCTCTTTGGATGCAAAGGATGTCAGCATCAAGTAAATATTTAGGCTACTTATGCTACTCTCACTCATCTCCCTACAGTAAGGAGTGTCTCTAACTCGATCTCTGTCTAAGATTCTCATTATAAAGCTGGCCTATAGCCTGCCTAGCTCTCTTCTTTTGGAAGGATGAGATCTTGAAAAGGCGAACCCTAGTCCCGCAAGATGTCATCTAATCCTTTATATTGGAATGGGTAAAGAGTCCCCGATGGCAGAAAAAATGTGCAAAACAAATAGGGAAACATTAAGGCCTCATTCTCTATGCTGTTTTCAACCTGTTTTGAGTTTTCGATTTTCGGAAATATCGAAAACGCGTTCACTTTGTCCATTTTCAGAAATGCGTTTTCCAAAACACAAAAAAAAAAAAAAAAAAAATACAAAGAAAACTCAAAACGAATTTATTGCGTTTTGGATTTCTTTTTTTTTTTTTTTTTTTTTTTGTAAATTTTTTTTTTGTCACTACCTTCACTTGAAGTTCTTATGTTATTTTGTCATTATATATAGATCCATGTTAAGATTTTTTTTTTTATTTTTTTTATTTTTTTTGGTAAATATGAGACACTTCCTTAACTTGAAATTCTTATTTTATTTTTCTATTATTATATACAGATCCATGTTAAGATTTTTTATTTTTTATTTTATTTTTTATTATTATTATTTTTTTTTGGGTAAATGTGAGACACTTCCTTCACTTGAAGTTCTTATGTTACTTTGCCATTATATATAGATCCATGTTAAGATTTTATTTTATTTTTTGTAAATTTTTTTTTTTTTATATATTTTTTTTTTTTTGTAAATGTGAGATACTTCATTCACTTGAAATTCTTATGTTATTTTATCATTATATATAGATCTATGTTAAGATTTTATTGGTATGAGTTGGATTTTTGTTTAGCTGAAACAATAATAATGATGAATTCTAACTGATTTATTGACATTAAAATTAATGTAATTCAACAAATCAACCATTTTTTACATATAAAATATCACAAAATAAATATATCAGAAAATTACAAAGTAAACGTATTTTTCAGTTTTCTAATTTTGAAAACAGTTTTCCAAAATCACAAAAAGAACATGTTTTCAGCAATCCCAAAACAAACAACCAAAATCTAAAATTCAAAACAAAATCCAAAACTCAAAATTCAAAATCGAAACACAAAGAGAACTGCTCCTAAACTTCTATCTCAAACAAATTATTGAACTACTGCATCCACTGTGGTTCACTTGTCATGATTTAATACTGCTTCCTGATTCCTCTGTACAAGGCACTACCATAGTACTTTTCAAATGTATGAATAAATATTCTTGAATGCATCCTAGACACCATACAAATACATCAGGCACAGTTTTACATATAACATCTGTGTGAAAATAAGATACCTAAGTTTTGGATGCACAAGAGAAAAGACTAAAGTTAAGA
This sequence comes from Ligustrum vulgare, assembly GCA_963555705.1. Taxonomy (NCBI): domain Eukaryota; kingdom Viridiplantae; phylum Streptophyta; class Magnoliopsida; order Lamiales; family Oleaceae; genus Ligustrum; species Ligustrum vulgare. Next base: position 29,730,665 of record OY743168.1, on the reverse strand, counting down.
GATGAACTCAACCAATTATATGATCGCAATCACGTAGCTTAAGTATGGTCTAGTAAAATATTAATAAGTTATAAACATCATATATTGATGAGTTATAACAATAAATCTACGGAAAAACTGGAAATTGAAAAAACATACATGTATACATAAGAGGGAAGGATAGAGAACGTTCTAAATTGAAGAACCCAATCTTTCCTAGAAATCTAGGTCAGGACAATACTATCAGCTCCAGTAGGGAGCTGAGCTTAGATAACAGGAACACAATTTTGAAGAGATATTTAGTATTTCTTGATATGTACATAGTACAGGACATTGCTATTTGTGCATATACAGAGTAGACAAAAACTGGGAAAGTACAGTACAGATAAATCTTGAAATAAACTGAGCAAAATCTGAAAGATTTCCACAAAAATAGGAAACACCAAAAAAAATTCACATATGGCTATACTGAAGTAGAAAACAGAAGAAAACTTACCTAATGACCTGTCTCTTCTATCTCTGAACCGGTAAGTGTACGGAAAGATTGCTGTAAATGGCTATATTTAACAAAAAGAAGAAAAAAAAAAAAGGTGAAACGGAGAACCTACAAGTAAATAAGGATCGGAATTGAATTTAAATTGTGCAACATATGTGATAGATATATTCAAAGACTACACGGAGATAAAACATCAGCTAACCGGGTTGCATATGGCCTTGTATGGAGAATCATCTAACAAAAGAGTGTTTGATTCATTATATTCTCCCCTCTCCCATGGAAGATCTGGCTCACGCTTTTCCCACAGCTTTTTAAGCTTCTTTAAAAGAAGAGGCTTTTCCCTGTTCTCGACAGTATTGAAATCGGTGTAAGTGCAATGGGATTGATCCTGCAAGATATAGAATTGCTCGAGGTTAAGAAAGCTATTGCAAAAGTATTTAATGAACATATAAAACAGTCAAATGATAAATTTGTGCCACTTGGAATAAAATTAACAAGCATGTAGATGCATTTTTATAGCTGGATCTATCCAACTCTGTCCCTCGATAACTAAGCAAGAAGTTCAATAGCTGATTGTGATGTGGGCTAATATTCATGACTTGGGTTGAGTTGACTCAATCTGTGACGACAAATTGTGTCGGAAGTTCTGAATTTGGTGCATTAAAACTACGTTGATGAATGGAAAGCTTGCTTTAAAATATGTTAGGCTGCATGCTCAGCTGCAACAATCCTACGCCCTTGGGATTTGTTAGGTGGTTATGGTAGCTTTGAGCTGGGAATGGAGAGAGGAAGCAGGAAGAGTGAGAGAGGGAGGAGGTAAGGGTAAAAATGAGATTCGAAAGAGAGTTTTGGCCCAGCATTGTATAGCCTATATCATTTGTTGACAGCTTCATTAAAAAAAAAAAAAATGCACTCCTTGCCATATTTATCCAATATACTCTGCACTAAGAGCAAAAATATATGACACCTTACGATAAAATATGAATCACAATAAGAGCACAAATTTTCGACATCTTACGATAAAAGATGAATCAACAAATCCAAGAAGAATCGAAATTTAATATATCTTCGCACAGACGAATACCAACTCAACATAATTTCTTCCGAGCAAATCACTCGACCAGGTTCATGTGCACAAAGAGTCCCATTTTTATCTGATCGTTTCTTTTGTTATGCATGTAACAAACATGGAAAATTTGGTAAACTCTGATGAGAGAAAGATAAAGTAGATGTTAGCGGTCATAATCTCTTTGTTGTGAATTGATTCCACTAACAGAAATGTGGGATTGAGTGTACATGTTTGACCCCAATCGCATGAAAAGCGGAATCAATTGTAGGGAGTTAATTCCAACCCGTGATATGTAGGATTGATTCTAATCCCATGAAATATGGGATTGATTGCAATCTCATCAAACTTAGGACTGACTGATTACTAAGAGGTAAGAGCATCTCCAATGCATCCTGTTTATTCTAGCCTACATTGCAATTAAGTTGAAAGCCACCTAAAGTATGTAGCATTAATGTTTAAACAATAGATGGTCAAACTCAAAATGCATCTTCAATGGATAATTTCTAAAATAATAATAAATAAAAATGTCAATATTTATCATTATCCTCGGAGAAGAGTTTGAAAAGATCATGTTTCTTCAAATAAAATGATGATAAATGGAAAAATTATTGAATCAACAAGTTTGAAAGACCTTCTACATCTTGACGTTCACCTAGAAGGTGTATATATTTTTTGTGCCACGTCATTTGAACATTGTTCCAGATAACATGCATTGGAGAATGATTTTTTTTATCTATAATGTGCACTTGATGATGTGGCACCACTTTTTAGTGCACGTGTAGGCTGCATTGAAGATGCTCTAAGCCATGTTTGAAAAACATTGAAAAGAGTTTTTTTAGGGTAATGAGTTCTGGTGTGTGTTTAGTATTGTTTAAAAAGAGTTTTTTTTTTTAAATGAATAGTGATTTTTAGGAGAATTGATGATTGAGATTTAGTTGAAAAGTCAAATATTGTGGGCTTAACTTTTAATGAATGGTTGAGATTGAGTACTGTAGAAAAAATATAAGATTTTAAAGGAAATCAAACAAGGGCCTGGAATAGTGAGTTTTAGAAAATGTGTAGTTGAAAAAAAAAAAAAAAAAAATTGGACTTGGGTGCAAAATATTTTATTGTATGAATATGTTGTTGAACACGTTTTTTTTTTATTTTTAAAATGAGTAAAATGGATGACAAACAAGGGCTTAATAATCTTCTTGTGTCATTGTAAGGACCAATGTCATACAAAAGTGTAAAAAAGCATAACAAGTCTCTTCCTTTCTTTAACATATTATGGGAGTGGGCTTGGATTAAATTTGCAATCGTTTCCTTTGAGATGACTAATTAGTAAGAGATGATCAACAGGTCTCCAAAACCACAAGTTATATATTGACGAATAATATTGATTATGACACTTTGCTATAGGGATCTTAGTTGGATCTACCAGTCGACCCCGTGGTTGCACATGTAACCTAGAACAAGGTTGATGTCTTGCTCACGTTTTGTGCTCATATCATTACATCTTAAAGGATAAGCAAAAGACGATAATCTTCTCCTACATGATCATCCAAAAGATTATTAATGGCATACAGTATTCTGAGGACAATCACTGACAGTGAAATAAGAGAGCTTAACAGGTTGCCACGTAAGAAAGTAATTTAGCAATTGAGAAAACACCTTAAGCTGCATAACTTATTATTTTCATTGGAAAACGACTTACCCAACAGAAGAGCAACTTGCACTTATCAATTCCCAAAAGAAAATCAAGAACTGATTCCACATTTCTCCTGCAAGAGTTCAATTACTACACATCAGCCATGAGATTATACTCTGTTTCCACAAGACAAGGAAAATAAATAAATAAATAAATAGGGGCAATGATCATATAAATATGAAATAATAACAATATAAAAGAGAAACTTCATGACGATAAGAAGATTACTTGTTTCTTGATGACCAGACCCCGACGTTAAACCTCTCAAAGCAGAACTTCATAAAATCATCACAATAAGGCCTCTTAAAAACTGATACAGCAATAGAGAACTAAGTTAGAATTTTGTGGTCAGTAATCGGTAGCATTAACTTAGAAACTACTTTTAGCTTTTTTACCTGCTTTCTTCGATATTATTGCATCTGGATCATAATCATAAGGTACAACTGAAGAAATATCAACAAGCAGTCCATTCACATCTAGAACAAGAAGTTTCTTCCTGATGCAGCCAGCAGAAGTTCTCTCCAGTGGTAGATTAATGTCTTCATTCACAGCTTGGGAATCACCATCTCTTGAAGCACCACAATGCAATAATGAAGTGTCAGTATCTACTCTTCTAGACTGTTCCTCCTGATCCAAATGCGGGGAAGGGATACTTCCAAACGCATCGCCAGAAGTTGCTCTTGGGTTTGATATATCTTCTTCAGCAGACTCCAAGTTACATTGTTTACCATTATTAACAGGTTTAGCCACGTGAAGATCTTCGCTCGGGTGATTATTTGGCATATCTGCATCACAACAATTATAATTAGGTTAATTTGAATTATGATATTGCAAATTTTCTCACTGATTGAAGCTGCATCATCAACACACAAACAGCATTTTACAGTTTCTCGTTAACCTGTTTTTGACATCTTTCAGAATCTTGTCCCCAATAATCCCTCCCTGTTCTTATGTGCATGTGTTGCTCTTTGTTCCTGAAGAGCATTCTTGGGGCACAAAAAATGAAAAATATATTAAACTAGTATACCGCTTTCCCGCGGTGGGATCCGACCGTAGGATATGACATCAAATTCAATGATAAGTAAATATGAGAAAAAATCAGCCGAAGAGGTATAGTGGCCAAAATGTGCTCACGGAAAAATAATGTCAACAAACAAAATGATAGACACAAGCACACATAACAATGCTTGACAAAGAATATACCTGATTTGGTACATACAAAATCATAATTTCAAATAAGTAAACAGTAAACAACAAATGCATTGATCAACAACTCGTGGAAACATATTATCATTCATCAATCTCTATAATTGAAGACTATCTTTAACACCCAAGGTAAAGAAGAGTTCGTACTGGGAAGTTCATTTATACAAAAGTTCAATTCTGAGAGTTGAAGAAATTATCATACTCACCAGCTTTATAGCAACTTCTTCTCCAGTTTGTATATTTACTCCTGAAACAGAATATTTATAATAAAATAATTTGAATATACAATAGCACAATTAACCTTTAACAATGGAAATAAAATTGCCCAAATAAAGATCTCCAAAAGATCCGGTGCCAATTTTTCTCCCTAGCTTAAACTTTCCGCCAATCACGTGATCCCTAATTAATTTCCCAAAATCGATATTACCAAAAAAATCTTACTTTTTTTCCACAATCAACCATTCAATAGCAAAAGCATCAAAATCCTAAACTTTTAAATATACCTTTCAGATCCATGAAATCATCACAATTTCAAAATTGCAATTTTGCATAATCAAAAAACATTTACAGTGCATCATGATACATTGAAGTTTTCAGTATGAGCAACTTCAAAACCCTGAACATTATTTCGTGATATCCCAAAATAAAATAAATTAAACAATCCATTTGGGATGATAAAAATTGTACATGATTGTGCTTTCACAGTAAAGTTTAATTTAGTGCACACCTAGGTAACAGTTACCTATAAACAGAAGACTAAGCCAAATAGCAAATTCATAGCAGAAACACACTTTCACTTTACCCAGTGGTTAGTTCTTGAATCAACATTCAAAGGTTCTTGAGATTTCCAAAATCAAATGCTTCGGTTCTGTAAATAGAATATTCTTAAAATGCTGTTTTCACTAACATGGGAATGAAAAAAAAAATATACAAGGCAGCAAAATTAAACCTATTTGAGTTCCAATCAGGCTAATATTCTGCTCCCATTTCCAAAATCACGAAGATCACATAGCACATGATTCAGAAACCCAGACAACACAATTACTACCCATCCCTACACATTCTGATGTTCAAAAACTTAAAGTAGAGACACCAAAGAATTGAAAATGTAACAAATAAGAATTGAACGAAACCCTATAATAAAGAAACTCTTACCACTGGAGATGAAATCCATAATAAGACGAACATCAAAATTGGGGGTTTGGGGAGTGTAGATAAAGAACAAACCTTTTTGAAGTGGTGAAGGCTCTGAAAATAGTCTTCACGGAGCAGAGCAGTCTTCACTGAGCACTCGGTATATGGAGTCGCTGAAATCCACCCAGGAATCGTAGCACCTTTCTTTGTTCCTTGTTATGCCTCGTGCCGAGTGAATCGATTTGGACGAAGATGAAGATGAGATTAAGTTAAGAGAGGAGACGTGGGCAAACAATTGGAGAAAATCAATGTATTTTGGAGAATTTATGGTTATTTTGGGAGAATTTGAGGAAGAAAATGTTTGATGTTATTTGGTGAAGACAGACATAGATTCAATTTTACATTCGTAGGGGATTTGACCTAGATTTAATTTTAGTCATCAATCTTCAAAAGTTCAAACTTGTCGCTACTTTACCCTCTTTTGTCTTCAACAAAAATCAATATACAAATTATTAAAATCTCTTTTCTAATTTCTTCAAAGTTCTCGATATTTTTTTTAATTAATTTGTCTAATTTTTCTATAATTCTATTTCAAGGTTATATTTTTTCATAATATTATCTTCTCTCTTTCATTTGTTTTTTGTTTGCTACAAAAATATTAAAATGCATCATAGAAAACAACTATCAAAATGTGACAAACGAAAGAAAAATATAAAACGTAAAGATTTAATACAATTTCAAAAAAGTGCTCTTGATCAATTCGTGGTTACAAAAATACCAGATAAAGATACTGTAATTGACATATCAATGAAAGATTGAGCTAATGATCATTAACCAAATCATGAAGAAGAATTTGGACTCAATGACAATGATAATAATAAAGATGGTCATAGTGAAACACATTATGAAGGTGATACAAATGAAGTACATGATGAAAATGATAAAAATGAATGTTTATATTGCATGAAAAAAGATATCCAAAAAAAAAAAACAATGAAAATGTTATTTTTTAGTGACAGTTGTTCAGTTGGATTTGTATCGCAAGTGTACGACATCGTGAACAAGTAATATAGCTGACTTTTGAGTCCGAATTATCGATTCCACAATGATTAATTTATTTTTTATCGATTTACTTTGATCGAGAATTCCTAGACTAAAGCAAAAACTATTCTAAGAACGTAAAATTGCAAAAGAATCCATGAACGACAATAAATTGAGAAATTCAAAAAATCAAACAATTCAAATAAATAAGAAATATAAAATTAAATTACTAGCAACTAAATTTAAATTATAAAAACAAGAACTTGAACTATGAGTTTTCTAACAATAAATGAATATTAGGACTGACGATCTCGATGTAATAATATAGCTTAATTTTACATATCAAGTTGTTTTCTAAAATTACATTTGATCGAATTCACTTACATATCTAATTTACCACTCTGGAGTTCAAATTAATCTTATTTAACTAAGTCAACCATATATCTGTATGTTGGGTTAGAATTCTTCCTTAGCCAAAAGTATAAAATCACCTAAGAATTCGTAACTGATCACGTACAATACAATCGCAAATTCATATTTCTATCATTTTGTTGAAATTATTGAATTTTACTACGTGGTCTAAATATAAAACTTCATTCTCAAGTTGTTATAATTCAAAAATTCAACGAACTAGTAGCTAATTAATTCATGTACGAAAATCAATAGTAAAATCAATACATTCAAAATATAGTCCCAACTTGAGAAATGAAATTAAACAAAAAAATATTAAATCAACATTGTCAATCCCGAATAGAAATCTAACTACTCATTTTCTTGGAAAGAAAAATAAAGCAAATCAAAGTAAATAAAATCCGGAATTGATAGAATTGAAGGATAAATACTTTCTTGCACTAAGAATTTGTTCAAACTTTGTTTGTTTTTCAAAATCCCTAACTTTTCTCCACTTTATTCCCCAAAGATTTGAACGTGTATTTTGTGGAAGAGAGACTGTTTTAGATCTGATTTTTGTATCTCTCCTTCGTGTCTCCGAAATTAGGTTAAATAAAGGGAAGATCGACCTAGCCGGACAACTGTGCAGCCGCATGGTAGAAATTTGAGCGGTTAGTGAAATAATTCTTTATTTAAAAGAGACAATTAAATTGTTAGACTATATAAAAATGATGGACTTTAGTTATTTAATTGTGTCAATCATAATCAAATATTACTGTTAATAACAGTTACATCTACAGAAAGGAGCTTCTTAAAGTTGAATTTGATAAAATTCTTTTAGGTAAAATGTTTGATTAAAATTTTTTTTGGATGAATTGGCCATAGTATTTATTGCCGTAGTGTAATTATTGATTTTCTATTAAAAAAAAAAAATTCTAAAAAATTTAATTTTGGCATTTAAAAGCTTTGATTATTATTTATTACTTTGAATATTTTGTAAAGTAAAATTTTATTTATTTTTTAGTATTATAATAATTATTGTTGTTGTTAAAACATATTTGAAGTTAAATTAAAAGTAATTAGATGTAATGGTTAGTCGAAAATATAGGTAGGCAACCAACATCTTTGAAGGATCTTCAGAGGGGTTTACGATTTTGTAAAACATAGTAGAATCTTGTGAAAAATACTTATATGTTATATTGTCTCAGGCAGGGGAAGAGTTTTTAGAAGGTTGTTATGTAGAAATTATATAAAGAAATCTATAGAATGAATTGTAGTTATAGGATTGTGGATATTACTAACTTCTACACTATCCATTTTAACGAGATGGAAGTATAAATAAGTAGCAATTTTGTTTGTAAATCATTCAAGTTAGAGTCAACAAAACAAGTATGAGACTAATTGAAAACTTCAAAATAATTATAGCATTTTTATCAATAATCTTTTTTTTTTTTTTTTTTTTGTTAATAAGCACTTTTAATGTCCAATATATGAATAATTATTTTCCCTATATAAACATAGGGACCTTCACTGATGCCTTAGGAAGAAGGCCCTATCGTTCGCCCTCCATCCTAATTTGAATAGGTAGACATCTAAATGGTGTACCAAATGAATTTTCATAGGTAGACCATGGATTTTGAAATTTAGTTCCTGCGTAACTTCAAGATTTCTTATATAAATAGCTTTATTTTTTTCTATACGCAAATTTTATAATTAAAGATCAAGGTGCACTATTTTAATATTCGTACATGGCACCCATAAATATAGGGCCGGCCTTGTATCAACTTCCTGGCACCAGTACATAACTCAAATTCCTGTTTAGCTATACTTTTCACCGAATGCCTAAAGTGCAAAATTAGCCTAGATGAAAAGTCAACATAGTTTGAATACTAGGATATACTAGATCCTGATAAGAGGAAAATTTGACCTAATACCAATGTAACCTTAACCAGGAAATCTAAAATAGATCCAGCCTAGATGATCATGGTGATCGAGGAACAAATGTTAGTAGGATAGAAAACCTATCTGACCATAATTTCCTGAGTTTTACCGCAATTAATTACTGGCTCCAATACAATACCAGGGCAAGTTCATATGATCATTTTATTCCAGCAAAAGAAGCATTAACCTCCATATCTGAGGATCAAGTTTTACACTTAGATATGGACAACATCTCCATTAAAAAAAAAAAAAAAAAAAAAATTACATTACATAGTCATTCAATGAACCTAAAAAAAGAAAAAAGCAAAAAAAAAATTAAGTACCCGGCATAGGAATGATGTTGGATCATCAAATTCGAAATCCAATCGAAATTTAATTTACTGCTTTATCAGTTGAACAGGGAAGCAATTAAGCGTAATTGCCAGAAAAGGTTTGAATAAGACCGGAATATCATATCATAGGTGTAAAATGAGTTGTATCGAGCTATTTTAGACAATTAATGTACAAGTGTAAACTCTTTATAGGCCTGACACGATATGCATTTTTAATGAAATGACAGTTGATTTTAGTGTAACATCTCTACATGAGCTCAACACGACACTTTTATAAAGTCGAATTAAATTTAGAACTTGTAGAAAATAGAAAATATGAAAGTTTGTTAATGAAAGTATGAACATGGTTGATCTACAAGTGTTGATAACTTGTAGGTTTAAAATGATCTGCATTTAGTTGAAATGATGCTCAACATGATCTATTTTTTTAGTTCGAATTAAATTGTTAGACTCTATAAAAATGATGAGATAATTCTTTATTTAAAAGAGGCAATTAAATTGTTAGACTATATAAAATGATGGGCTGTTGTTATTTAAATGTGTCAATCATAATAAAAAATTACTGTTAATATCAGTTACAGTTACATCTGTCGAAATGAGCTTCTTAAAGTTGAATTTGATAAAATTCTTTTAGGTAAAATGTTTGATTAAAAAAAAATATTGGATGAATTGGCCATAGTCTTTATTGCAGTAGTGTAATTATTGATTCTACAAAAAAAAAAAAAAAAAAAAAATTAATTTTGGCATTTAAAAGCTTTGATTATTATTTATTACTTTGAATATTTGTTAAGTAAAATTTTATTTATTATTATTGTTGTTGTTAAAAATATATGGGTCATATTTGAAGTTAAATTAAAATGTAATCAGATGTAATGGTTAGTCGAAAATATAGGTAGGCAACCAACATCTTTGGAGGGTCTTCAGATGGGTTTACGATTTTGTAAAACATAGTAGAACCTTGTGAAAAATGCTTATATGTTATATTTTCCCAAGTAGGGGAAGAATTTTTAGAAGGTTACGTAGAAATTATATAAAGAAATCTATAGGATGAATTATAGTTATAGGATTGTGGATATTATTAACTTCTACACTATCCATTCTAACGAGATGGAAGTATAAATAAGTAACAATTTCATTTGCAAATCATTCAACTTAGAGTTAGCAAAGCAAGTATGAGAGTAATTGGAAACTTCAAAATAATTATAGCGTTTTTATCAATAATTTTCTGTTAATAAGCACTTTTAATATCCAATATATGAACACTTATTTTTCCTATATAAACATAGGGACCTTCACTGATGCCTTAGGAAGAAGACCCTATCGTTTGCCTTCCATCCTATGTTGAATGGGTAGACATTTAAATGGTGTATCAAATGACTTTACATAGGTAGACCATGAATTTTGAGATTTAGTTCCTGCGGAACTTCGAGATTCTTATATAAATAGCTTTATTTTTCTCTATACGCAAGTTTTATAATTAAAGATCAAGGTGCACGCTTTTAATATTCGTACAGAGCACCCATAAATATAGGGTCGACCCTGTATCAATTTCCTGGCATCAGTACATAACTCAAATTCCCGTTTAGCTATACTTTTCACCTAATGCCTAAAGTGAAAAATTAGCCTAGATACATCGTTTGAATACTAGGATATACTGGATCCTGATAAGAGGAAAATTTGACCTAATACCTGTATAACCTTAACCAGGAAATCTAAAATAGATTCAGCCTAGATGATCACGGTGAACAATGGACAAATGTTAGTAGGATAGAAAACCTATCTGCCCATATTTCCTGAGTTTTACCGCAATTAATTACTTGACTCCAATACAATACTAGGGTAAGTTTATATGTTCATTTTATTCCAACAAAAGAAGCATTAACTCCATATCTAAGAATCAGGTTTTACGCTTAGATATGGACAACATCTCCATTAACATTAAAAAAAAAAAAGAAAAATCTACATTACATAGTCATTCAGTGAAACCCAAAAAAATAAAAGGCAAAAAAAAAAAAATTAAGTACCCGGCATAGGAATGATGCTGGATCATCAAATTCGAAATCCAATCGAAATTTAATTTACTGCTTTTTCGGTTGAACAGGGAGGCAATTAAGCGTAATTGTCAAAAAATGACGACGGAAGATAGAGACGTAAATTGAGGGTGTACTTTTCAATTATTTTATTGCAGAAAGGCCCAAAGTCTCAAGTTCGAACTGTGAATAAGATCGGAATATCATATCATAGGTGTAAAATGAGTTGTATCAAGCTATTTTAGACAATTAATGTACAAGTGTAAACTCTTCATAGGCTTGACACGACATGCATTTTTAATGAAATGACAGTTGATTTTAGTGTAAAATCTCTACATGAGCTCAACACGACACTTTTATAAAATCGAATTAAATTGAGAACTTACAGAAAATAGAAAATATGAAGGTTTGTTAATGAAAGTATGAACATGGTTGATCTACAAGTGTTGATAACTTGTAGGTTTAAAATGATCTGCATTTAGTTGAAATGACACTAAATGTACAGAAATGTACAATAAATTTGAACGCATTCTATGAGATCTCTATGCCTTCGTGATCTAGTTAGTTGTTACAATTTCGTTTGAAAGATACGTAGTCTTGTAGAGCGATTTTTGTTTAATAATAGTAATACATAATGATAGTAAATTATTATGATGAAAATATTAAAAAAAAAATGACGACTGGTCTTAAATGTCATTAAAGAGACATTTATTGGCTAAATTTAACATAATCAATGAGACTAAGAAAATTAATCAATGGTTGTATCCAATTTTATCCGACTCAACCTACCAAAAAACGATGATTTTATACTATAAATAATGAATCCTTATTTAGTAGCAAAATTTAGACCACGGTAAATTTTGAGTCATCTTGCTCAATTCAGTGATTCAAAACAATTTGATATTTAGCAACCACAACATGTCATTTACACGCGCAATAAAAAATAAAAAAAAAAAAAAAAAGAAAAAAACCATCTCTGATCTGCATGACACACATAGTTATGATGATGCCAAAAGACTCAAAAATTTCCATGTGCCGCCTGGCTTTAAATAGGCATCTATTTCTTTGGTGTCTTCACTGTCAATGCAACTCAGATTAGTAGATAAATGATAAAGCACTCAGATGTATATTTTCCTTTCAACAAATTCATTTTAAACCTCAATTGTGTCCGAAAGAGTGCTTACATCTTCTGTCTTTTCAGCAGAGTCCATGGCTCAAAACTCATTTTTCACACCTTCACATATTTATCCACATATCCCTGCATGCACGGAGAAGATTGAAAAAAAAAAAAAAAAATTCAATTTGCAGGGACCTTTTTTTTTATATAAGCATCACAAACAGTTGTTACAGAGAATGGGAAATTTCATCTATGAGAGAACTTGGATCATTAACTCGCTTTTAAGTAGTTTTGAAAGTAACTCTTACCTCATTGTCAAAATATATAATTAACTTATTTTGAGTTTTCACCGTAAAAAGTACTTATTCTAAAACTTAATTATTCACTCATAAGTAAACTTTCTAAGCCTAGCCAGACATGTTCTAAATCTTATTTGTTCAGATTTCTTACAAAAAATAAACTTAACAGCTCCAGAAAATGGATAATTCAGTATGTTATGAGAAGAAAAATAATAGTCTATTTCCTTCAGAAAATAAGCCACAAGTAATCCCAAGGAGTGATAGAAAGCAATGCAACTATGACAAAGTGCAAAACTAGCAGTAATTGTTGAAAATATTGATGCACATAAAAACTTTCAGATGCGGCCAAAAAGAAAATGCAGAAAGATCCTTCTTTAATTCAATGCAAAAGGAACTAGGAAAATAAAGATATTATTTGGCTCTAAGTTTAGAAGGATTTACTTCCAAGTAACTTTCAACTCGAAGAAGTTACTTTTTTAAAACCAACTCTTACCTTAAGGTCAAAATAAGTAATTTATTTATCTGCAGCTTTCACATGGACAATTATTTTGAAACTTATTTACTTTTATAAGTACACTTTTTAAGCTTAGTCAAACAAGCTTTACTGAAAAGAAGGCATACCATCACAAGCTTAGTCAATTTTCCTTGCGAGGAATCAATGTACTGGTTTATTTTTGCCTGGGACTTTGGTATTCGGTGGCTCTTCATAGCTCCCGACACTTTATCAACTGTTTTCTTGACAATAGTCTTAAATGCCTCCTTGCTCATATTACCCTGGCGCCATGATGGCTTTAAAACCTCCTTCACAAAATTGGCAATGGAAATCTTAAAAAGTTTCATTGATCTTGAGTCCTTCCCCTTCTTTTTCCCAGATGTCTTGATCTGATCAATCTCCATTTCGCCGGCAGTCATTTCTGCTGCATCATTTGAATTGCTTGGACTTTCATTTTCAACAGCCCCCACCTCTGCATCTGCCGTCTCCCCAAATTCATCATTTTCTAATGATGCATCAACAGAAACAGCTCCAACTCCTTTCTTCTTATTGCTCTCTTCCACGTCCAATGCCTTACTAGATCTGCTAAAAGTAGGCATAACGTTGGAACCAACTGTTGCTTCATGTTTCTGAAGATGATCAGCTTTTCTTAATGAATTTAAAGATGGTTCAATGCTGTCAAACAGTGGATCATACTGATCACCATCTGGCCTAGGTAAAATACCCAGGGTAGCTTGGGCAGAAAAAGAAAGCGTGGAAAACATATTTCTTGAGCTAAGATTTCCAAGCTGAGCACTATATTGGTCTTGTTCTTGATATAAAAGATTCGAACTGAACTTGGAGCTCTGTGGCTGGTCAAAAGTTGATGTGCATGGCATGAAATGTCTTGGAATTCTAGATCCTACGAAGTCAGGCACAGAAGAAGGCTGATTCTGCTCAAGAAAATCTGGTGTTACTTTTGATGTGGAAGACAAAAACTTTCCACCAGGTTCACCAACCTGTCCAGAGGCACCATCAGCAGCAGGGTACTGCAGTCCATAGGATGGCTGTTGCAAGAAAGGACGACTATGAGAACTACTTTTTGGAGGCAGATTTTCACCATGGAAAGCTTGCATTCCCTTTGATGGCGACGGCATTGAGAAAGGAATAGGTTGAGCAAATACGGGATATGCACCCTGTACCGGATGTCCAGTAAAGCGTTCTCCCATGGCATTAGAACCTCCATGTGGCTGATTCATTAGATTACTTACATGCAAATTCCTTGATCTTAAGTCATCTGTGTGATGTGAAACTTGATCGGGTTCCATCAATGAAGAGTACGTCTGATGCTGACCAATCTGGGAACTGGTTAATTCAGTTGGGTAGGGCCTCAGAGATGTATGGCTAGAATAATCATTCCTTATAGGAAGTAGAGACTGTTGAGTTTGATGTGAAAGAGCCCCACCTTCTCCTATTGTGGAGTCATTGACAGATGGCATATGTGGTGGCACATGAAGTGAGCTTGACGAGGAATTTGATGGTAAAGGGAAATGTAACTGTTGGTGAGGGATGGGAGCTCGATAAGAAGGATAATTATCATGCTTTGGATGAGATTCTGCAATAGGTGGCATCAAGTTGTAATCTCGGGAAATCTGTTGGGCAGATGAGGTACTTGTAACCTGGGAGAGTGAGCGCAAGGGAGGGGACAATTGAGAAGGATGATGAGCAGTAGGTGGAGACAATTCCTTGCAGTCCAGAGACAGAGAGAGAACCTCTTCAGTTGAATATGCTTTAGTCAGAGGACTTCCAACAGAGTGTAACTCATTCCTAAAATCCTGCTTTAGAGGCTGTCTTGGACCTGAAGAAGATTCATGGTTTAAATTATTGTCCATTTGCTGATGTTGTTGATCAGCAGTTTGAAGGCCCTTATCAAGATTGCGTCCTGCAGAATGTCGAATCAAAGAATTTTCATTGCCTGAAGGCATGTCACTTGCAGAGAGACCAGATTGATTTGGGGCTGAAGCATCAACTAAATGAGGAGGTGCCACATAGTTTATATCAGTATCACGGTTGGTAGGATCAACTAGCGGTTCTGTTACAACTCCTCCTTGTAAATGAGGCATATCTTGAAAAAGTTTTATCCCTTTCTTCACTTCTTTGTGCTCGTCAACTGATATTTCTGAAGAGGTTCTAATCTCTTCAACGAAATTAGAATTCTTTGAAGTAGGCAGATGATATTGATTCTTCAATTTGCCCCTATTACATCTGAATCTATCACTCTCGTCAGACTCGTGGTGTAAATACCGACAGGAAGCTCCACGATAACACTTGCCCCGAAGAAAGTCAAAGCATTCTGGAAGTTGACCCTTCTCACGTCTCAATTTGTATCTGCCAAGATCATTGCCACGCCTTAAACCAGGTGATCTACTCCTACTTCTCCGTCTCTTAGGAGATGAGCTGAAAATGAATCAGTAAAAATATGAAATTTCCACAATCAAACTTAGATATTGCATGAAAGTGTAAATTTAAAGAAAAATCAGCTAGATGTCTAACTCAAACCTGCGAGATAGGTCGCGCCTCTCAATTCTTCTCCTTGGACTTCTCCTCGTCCTATCATTAGGCGAGTGACTTCTGCTTCGGTTTCTGCCTCTTCTTGAATGTCTCCAAGTATAACGTGGCGAATCACTAGTGTCACTGTCACTGTCCCTTTCTCTGACCAATCTCCCAAACTCATCTACATTCAATTTAGTTGCACTACTATTTGTATCAGGCTTCAGCACACTACCACTCTCAAGACCAGCGTCAACATCAAAATTGGTCGGAGAATCTTTTGGTTGGAGAATCTCGCCAGAATAACCATCCTTAACAGATTTTTGATTTTCATAGCTTCTATCAGTAGATCCCTTAGCTTTTCCAATAGCAAAAGATGTAGCATCAGCTTCTGGGAGACAATGGGGACTGAGCTTAGACCCAAAATTACACCCCTTATCGATATCAGAACTAGTAAATTCAACATTGACAGATGGAGAGGATGCTGTAGGGATAGCATTTCCTTTGTGATTTTCACCCTCATTTTCCGCACTATCATCAGAGGCATAGCCCTGTAAAAGTCTAAAAGGACTGGCACCTCCAGTGATCTGAACTGAAAGCTTCTCCGAACCACCTTCTGCTGAAGCCACTGGTGCAAATGGATGGCTGAAGTCTTCACGGGAGGAAGAAGATTTCTTTACATTGACATCCAAGGGACATTCAGTATGTACATTTGGGGTCATGCCTGAATCAACAACTCCAGAAGACTTCCTAGTAACGGAAAGATCATGATCTCCAGATCCTGCAGATACAAACCCAAGGTTGAAAAGTAATAACTTTGCAACAAGTCCAGAGACACTAAAAGCATGTCTGGGGAGAGTTCATAAATGGTTCGAATTATAAATATAAAGAAATGAGTAGTGGACAAAAAGTAGCTTGGGTGTTCATAAATAGTTTATAAACATGAGCAAGCATTTAATAAAATTCAGAGCTAGCTGCAGAGAAAATCCATTGACACGGAATCAAAAGAAACACATAACTATCAATAGATTAGCTAATAAATTTCTGAGTAACTACCATAAGTTGCAATTCTTCAACTTAAATACAGTCATCACTCTAGTATTTATAACTCAAAAAGTTAATCTCTAGGATATTATAAAAGTTAGGAACCATGTTAACAGCCCTAGGGCCAAATAATTATTATTACTTTGGGAAATAGCCTTCCTATAGTATGAGTCGTTTGGAAGGGGGGAAAAAAAGAAGGAAAAAAGAATGTCAGGTATTCAATAATGCTGTATTTCACATTTATAAGTCCCTGGACGAATAAGATAAATAGATGTAGTCAACTCTACAAAGTCTCCCATACTTGGGTTCGCTAGACAGACCATCCTTTCCAGATCAACTTTAAAACCATCCTTTCCAGATCAACTTTACAAAGAGCCATCCAAAGTTAAATCACTAAGAGTCAGATACTGTTTATTCTTATGCTATGCAAACTTAGGACAACCAATGCCTCTAGAATTAAATGTGTTGGATGATTGATGATTCAAAAGAAAGAAAGAAAAAAAAGGTATATCAACTGAATGCATCTACTATGTTGAAAATAAATTGTTAAGAAAATCAGTGGATAAGGGTAGAAATCTAACTAACAGAAAAAAAAACCTACCCCCAATGACATGATGATAGCTAGACGCATGACAGTTTGCTCTCAAGTTCAATGACGTGATGATAGCTAGACGCATGACAGTTTGCTCTCAAGTTCAATACATTTACTTGCAAAATACCCACAATGGGATATCAGGTTATGCCAGGTCTAATTACTGGTGCAGTCCGTTAATAAAAGCAAAAAAAAAAAAAAAAATTAAAGAAAAGAGCAACTCAAAAGTTGCTCAGGACATGAGCAGTCAATAACACATTTTTGTCAATGTTTTAAAAAATGATTTATTATTTAGTTTCACTATTAGTTAATAAATAGTCTAGGTCCTATATCGTTTCTAAAGATCTCATCAATGACGTGTACGGCTAAGCTTAAAGGTGCTAAAAAGCACCTTTTTGACAGCATTACCTCACTCTGTCAAAAAAGTGCTTTTAAGAGATTCTTTTAAGCTTAGCAAAACATGTACTAAGAGTACTTCTGGAACTTCTTGTGTTGGATTTATATAAGTTGTCGGAGGGGATTCGTCATTCTTGGCAACTGATTTTTGTTTTTTGGGATTAGTCATATTATTAGGGGACATGTGAAAAAAGTTCAAGTCCCATACTATTTGGGCACTGGACTCTTGGACCTCAAGTTCCGTCATGTTTAATCTGCAGCTTGTTTGAGTTTGAACCTTTTCCATAGAGGTGTGATGCTTTTTCTGTCTGGGGTTTAAGGTCTAAGAACCTAGGAAGTGCAACTGCCAGTTTTTGCTCTTATGTTTTTCTTTACATTTTATTCTTTCTGACAAAATTTCTGCCAAGAAATTAAGCACGAGAATTCAACACTTAATTAATCCAGTCCACCACAGGCCTAAAGTTCTCCTATTTACATAAACAAGCACGAATCAACAAACTTACATTGCACATCACCAAGTAGAGCGAAAAAAATTATGCTACACAAGATGTGGCATGACAAAATGGCCCTCACCAGGTGTGAGATGCATGTTTCATATGCACACACGTGTTATGCACGATCAAGCCCATTAGATCCTTCAGACCAGGTCCATGTAGGATTTTGCATTTGTAGGGTGGCATGGTGCCCAGATTAGTTTCGAGCTTGAAAAGTGTCAAATAACAAGAGTATTGATGGGGAGAAGTTGACAAGCTCATTCAAGCAAACGTCTTTGGTAGTCTCCACTCCATCATGCTTAGGTAAGCCTTATATGCAATCATTTATTGATGATTACTCAAGGGGTATACTTCTTAGAAGAGAAGTCCGAAGTCTTTCAAAAGTTCATGGAGATCAGAAGCTTAGTGGAGAATTTATTTAGAAAATAAAGGCAAAGAAAACATACCCAAAAGAGAAGAGGGCGGGGGAGAGGATTGGAAATAAATTCCTAAGAATCTGCCAAGTAAAAAGCATCATCTTTTTGGGTTTTTTAAGGAACCCCAAATATAATGCTGTGTTTAAGCGTGGAAGCAACAGATATAATCATAGTTACAAAAAATTGATTTTGGGTGGGTTGAGAAAGACAAAGGATGTCACAAAACCAACAAATTCACAACAGAATGCCATGAACTAAGAAGGCAATCGTATAAGTAGAAGAGTCCACATTCATCAAGGTAGAAGAAAACATCAGGAACAGTTATTTACCAATTTTTTGCTCCTCCAATACTGAGGATCCAGAGCAACATAAGTTTCCACCTGTAGCATTGTTGGGAAATCTATCTCCTCCAGTGTGCTGTGTCACTTGTAATTGCTTTTGTGCATCAACTTCATTAGATAATGAAGAAGATTCACAATTCAAAGTATTTGATGAGTAGTTCTTTAGCTGTTCATTAGGCTGAGTGATATCATCTAGAATCACCAAAAAAAACCAAGAATTCAGCATTCCATAGATAGGAAACTGGTATTATCTAGTGTTACTTACATAGTCATGTACCAGAAATTGAAAAAGGCTGAAAGTAAAATTAACATTTAGCTCAAAACTTAAGCACATTTAGAGAATAATTTAATTGAAGTTCTTAATCAACAGGTTTGAGCATCAAAGAACAAGATAAGTGAGTAATCAAAAAAAAAAAAAAAAAAAGCCAATTCTTATTCTCAGTGGGCTAGAAGAATAATAGTCACCCAAAAATGAAAAACAAAATCCTTTTTTACAAATTTGGAGCGAATTATCTAAAGCAGGCCTTTCAAAACAAAAAAAGAAAAAAAAACTTAGTTTTATTCTCATTAATTTAGAATAGGCTACATAAATCATTCTTCACTATTTTGCTCTATTCATTACAAGATCCACTAAGAGATCTAAAACAATGAGATCACTAGCAGCAACAATAGGCCATGTTAATTTGGGTCAATTCTCCCTCTTCTAAATTGATCTACTGATATCGCAAAACTCTAGGAAGAGATAATTGTTTAGGTCTATGCAAAACATGACCCAACCACCTAGGTTGTCCAACCTTATGTTTATCCTCAACTGACACCTCCTCCACTTGATGGTAATGCATAGGATTAGAATGGGTTGGGTGAAAAGTGCTACAAGATTTCTGTGTGATAGAAGATCGGCTAAAATTACCAGCACACCGACCAAAATGAAACAACCATATACAAGACTACTGTTCTGGCTAAAAAGATTAGAGAAAGTAGTTGACGCGAAATATAGAAATCACACAAAAAAGTAGGAATGAAGACATCACATCTCCAACATGATAAGACCAGAGTCTGGAAAGTTGGTAACAAATTCAGAGTTATTTCAGTAATTACATTGCAAACTCGAATGATGGCAATACTGAAATAGCATCAATAAGAAAAAAAAATAATGTAAATCCACGTCACAATCTAAAGGCTAGTACTACAAGATAAATAGGAAGTCAAATTAAAGCTATCTATTGCAGCATATGATATATATAGGTGCAATAGTAAAATTCAAAAGTATCAAACATTAGTCCCCAAAAAAAAAAATAATAAAATAAAAATCTGAGAGAGGACAAAGAATTTAGTTCTTGACCAGACAACAGCATACCAACATGTCCTTAGAAGCCATAACCAAAAATAAAATTTCAAACAATCAAGCCTCCATTTGGTAACTATTTATAAACAAAATTATAAACAAATTTCCTTAAACCACTTTTTAACCACAAACATTTTCCCAAACCACTTTCCAACCACATATTTTACCTCGAAACATAACATTCTTTGTTTATAAACAAAAAACTTTTACCAAACAGGGGACAAATCATCCTAATAAATATTCATCACCATGGGGCCATTTAAATGACTTTCCTGGGCTAAATCTGATACTCGGAAATGTAAAATACTGCTCCCAACTAAGCATGAAAGGAGTGTCATAGAATGAGTATCAAAATTAGATGCATGCATTTCAGCAACACGTTAAGAAACGTTCCACAGGAATTATTGGACTAACCTTCCATATCCATATCAGAATCAGATAGTGAATAAGCAACAAAAGCATCCATTTTTTCTGCTTCAGGACCATTCTTGCCAATTGGCTGACACAAAACTTCATTCTGTACTATTTTACCTTCCACAAGCTTCAATGGACATTCATTGATCAAGTTATCCTCATTTTCCTCCTTCAAACTGTTACTTCCATCATTATGGGAAACATTAACTGTGGGTGGCAAAGGTGGAGGAAGGGGTGGAACTCCTGGAGGAGAAGTGGGTGGTGGTGGTGGTGGAAACGACCTCATGGAAGGCATGTGAGGATGCTGAGGTAGTGGTAGTGGTAGTGGTGGTGGCGGTGGCAGCGCCTGTGGCTGTGGCTGTGGTGGTGGTGGCGGTGGACGTGGCGGTGCATATTGAGGTGGAGGTTGATGGTCTAAACCTCTCTCCACCATATGTCCTTGTGAAGGAACTGGTGGAAATGCACTTGGAGCTGGAGGATGCACCGTTTGATGCACATTTTGATTCCATGGCAAGTGTTGTTGGGAAGTTGGATAGGAATGTGGCATCATGGAGTTTCCATCCCCTGGTGGGGGAGGGGGACGAGTGAAGTAAGATTGGCCAGAATTTACTATATTTAATGGAACTTGCATATGTGGACCTTGATTTGGGGGACCAGGAAGGGCATGCAGATATGTAGGGAGATTAGGTAGATGCGGAAAAGGTTGAGTTCCATGTTGGATTCGCAGAGGTCTTGAAGCATGATGGACTTGCTGGAGAGGAGGAGCAGGAGCAAAGGAGCGTTGTTGAAAGTGAGGTGTGGGCGGATAAGGACCCTGCCCAACCTGACTGTAATTTCCTTGACCATGCATCTTGAACAATCAAATGAAACCGATAGCTCAGAAAGTCTTTTGTTTATAGTGTCCACCCCATCAAACAAATTGCAAAGAGCGGTCCTCTGAGACAAAGACAGGAAGAATGTGTCCGTCAATCTATGTTCAATAAAAGACACCATCTTCTATTAAAGAGAACGAAGAAATAGTAACATGTGGCAATGAAAACATACTTACAGAGAAGAAAAGAAAAACGAGGGAAGCATCGGAAATAAACCATACAACTAAGGAAAAATTTACTCTTCTAATAAAACCAGGGATAGGGATAGCCCTGAGGCCATGCGAGAGGAGCGACGAACAGGGCACTATTATTTTTGGGGCACAAAAAATGATAAATATATTAAACTAGTATACCGCTTTCCCGCGGTTGGATCCAACCGTAGGTTATGACATCAAATTCAATGAGAAGTAAATATGAGAAAAAATCAGCCAAAGAACCATTTTTACCATTGAAAGATGATTCTATCACAAGAAATGGAGAACTAAAAACATTTACATGGCATCATGATACGTCGAAGTTTTCAGCATGAGCAACTTCAAGACCCTGAACATTATTTCGTGATATCCCAAAATAAAATAAAATAAATTAAACAATCCATTTGGGCCGATAAAAATTGTACATGATTGTGCTTTTACAGTAAAGTTTAATTTAGTGCATACCTAGAAAAAAGTTTCCTATAAACAGAAGACTAAGCCAAATAGCAAATTCATAGCAGAAACACACTGTCACTTCACCCCCTGGTTAGTTCTTGAATCAACATTCAAAGGTTCTTGAGATTTCCAAAATCAAATGCTTCGGTTCTGTAAATAGAATATTCTTAAAATGCTGTTTTCACTAACATGGGAATGAAAAACAAAAAAATATATACAAGGCAGCAAAATTAAACCCCTATTTGAGTTCCAATCAGGCTAATATTCTGCTCCCATTTCCAAAATCACAAAGATCACATAGCACATGATCCAGAAACCCAGACAACACAATTACTACCCATCCCTACACATTCTGATGTTCAAAAACTTAAAGTAGAGACACCAAAGAATCGAAAATGTAACAAATAAGAATCGAACGAAACCCTAAAATAAAGAAACTCTTACCACTGGAGATAAAATCCATAATAAGCCGAACATCAAAATTGGGGGTTTGAGGAGTGTAGATAAAGAACAAACCTCTTTGAAGTGGTGAAGGCTCTGAAAATAGTCTTCACGGAGCAGAGCAGTCTTCACTGAGCACTCGGGATATGGAGTCGCTGAAATCCACCCAGAAATCGTAGCACCTTTCTTTATTCCTTGTTATGCCTCGTGCCGAGTGAATCGATTTGGACGAAGATGAAGATGAGATTAAGTTAAGAGATAGGAGATGTGGGCAACAAATTGGGGAAAATCGATGTATTTTGGAGAATTTACGGTTATTTTGGGAGAATTTGAGGAAGAAAATGCTTGATGTTTATTTGGTGAAGACACACATCCATTCCATTTTACAATTCGTAATTTCGTAGGGGTAGAAACACCTCCGACGGTCGGTGATAAATTTAGCCAAGATTTAATTTTAGTCTTCTCTTTAAAGTTCAAACTTGTTTCTACTTGGGTAACTAGTGCAAAAGGCTCTCCCTACTTTTGGACATTCTTTTTATAATTCATTTCAAAATTTGATTTTTTGATATTTTCACTTTTACATTCACATTTTTTTACTGAAAACGTCCATACAGTTTGATTTCATTCAAAGAACCGTTAGTTGACTCAAAAATTACATATTGATCACTTTAATGAAGGATAAAAATGTCATTTTGTATTAGGTAATTGGCGCAATTGATCCCTACCTTTCACACTTCTTGTGAAATTCGTCCCAACATTTTATTTTATTTTTTTACAAATTTACCCTTACATTCACCTTTTATTGCTAAAAACGTCATTACCGTTTAATTTCATCCAAAAATTCGTTAATTGACCCAAAAATCACATATTGACTATTTTTTTATAATCTTATTGACTATTTTAATGAAAGACAAACAAGTCATTTCTTATTATTTAATTTAAAATGATGTAAAATAAAAAATAATATAAAAACAAAAAAAAACAAAAAAATATTTGTTACTGTTCATCTTCTTCCCAACCCCATTCCCACTCGTTCAATTCAATTAAACCCGCTTTATTTTTTTTCAATGGCTGTAATTGGTATGATAGAAAATAACTATTTTTGTACATTTAATTTATTGGTGGAGATGGTGGAAATTCAGGATTTCACATGTTTAGGTCTGAAATTGACGCAAAGAAAATGACAGGCTCAAGGAAGACGATTAGGTTTCCAGTCTGAATCCTTTCCTGTCTTAACACCAAAAAGATGCCCCGAGCGCAATCACAACAATTGGAAAAAAATAAAGAGGGTTTAATTGAACTGAACGAGTAGGAATGAGGTTGGGAAGAAGATGAACAGTGACAAATATTTTTTTGTTTGTTTTTAATTTATTCTTTCTTTTATATCATTTTAAATTAAATAATAGGAAATGATTTGTTTATCCTTCATTAAAATAGTCAATAAGATTATCAAAAAAAAAATAGTCAATGGGTGATTTTTGGGTCAACTAATGAATTTTTGGATGAAATTAGACGGTAAGAACTTTTTAGCAAAAAAAAGTGAAGGAAAGGGTGAATTTACCAAAAAAAAAAAAAAACGTTAGGACGAATTCCACAAGAAGTATGAAAGGTAGGACCAATTGTGCCAATTACCCAATACAAAATGACATTTTTGTCAAAAATTAAAATGGTCAATATGTAATTTTTGAGTCAACTAATGATTCTTTGGATGAAATCAAATGGTAGGGACGTTTTCGGTAAAGAAATGTGAAGGTGGGGGTGAGGATGAAAATGCCAAAAAATCAAACCTTAGGACGAATTGCACAAGAATGTTTCAAATGTCCCTTTTACACCAATTACCCTTTCTACTTTATCCTTCTTCTCTTTTCAACAAAAATCAACATACAAATTATTGAAATCTACTTTCTACTTTCTTCCAAGTTTTCAGTAATTTTTTCAATTCATTTGTCTATTTTTTCTTGAAATCTTATAAAACGATTTTTTTATTGCTTGAGACAATTATAACAAGTATAATTATATAAAATATCTTTTGTTGAATTTTTATAAAACAGATTTGAAAGTTGCACATCACATTTTCTGAAAATAAATGGAAAAAAATTATAATTTTTACAAATTGTATTTACTTTTTTATTGTTGGGCACAAGCATCTATCATCTATGATTATATCATGATAATCAATTAATCTTTCATTTTGGTGTATTGTTTTCTTGAAACTAGCTACTGAATTTCCTGATTTTTGCACAATTTCTCAAGTGGTCGAATTTGTTACTTGCATGATCGTGTGTGATTTTTCTTTGATTTCTTAGGTATATTGAAATTTCAAAGCATCAAGGAGTCATCGATTTTACAAGTGTTTAATAAATGATGTTTCAATAGTTCTATTATAAGATTATATTTTTTATAATATTATCTTCTCTCTTTCATTTGTTTTTTGTTTTTCACAAAAATATTAAAATGTATTATAGAAAATAACAATCTGAATGTGACAAACGAAAGGGAAATATAAAATGTCAAGATTTAATACAATCTCAAAAATGTGCTCTTGATCGATTCGGAGTTACAAAATGCCAGATAAAGATATTGTAATTGACACACCAATGAAAGATTGAGCTAATGATCATCAACCAAATCATGAGGAAGAATTTGGATTTAATGACAATGATAATAATGAAGATAGTCATGGTGAAACACATTATGAATGTGATACAAATGAAGTACATGATGAAAATGATAAAAATGAAGGTTTATATGATTTAATTGACATGAAAAAAGATATCATAAAAACATTGAAAATATTATTTTTTTGTGGCAGTTGTTCAGTTGGATTTGTATCGCAAGTGTACGATATCGTAAACAAGTAATATAGCAGACTTTTGAGTCCGAGTTGTCGATTCCACAAGGACTAATTTATTTTTTATCAATTCACTTTGATTGAGAATTCCTAAATTAAAGCAAAAACTATTCTAAGAAACTAGTTTCACACCAGTGCGATGTACAGACATATTCAATTGTCAGTGAAAAATGTTCTGAAACATAATGATGGCTGAAAATAACATGGTATATGTTACGTTGTCATAAAACTTTTATTATGAAAAACAAATCACTAAATATTTTAAACTTATAATAATTGTAACTTTATATCTCAACTATTATTCGACGCATTTTCTAATTAGCGTGAACATATTGTTACTAAAAATAATAGAGGAATGATAATATCTGAATTGCTATATTGCTACCGCACTTTATAAAGTCGACACCACATTTTAATATCATTAAATGCCTATATCCTCTAATTATTGCCAACTTATATTATTTTTTTCTTTCAGTGTATTTTAACACCAATCTTCAATTAATTAAACATTCTACTAAATATTTTTAGAACTGAATTAAAAAAAAAAATCATGAAACCTTACCATCCTATTTGGTAGTTGTTTTGAAATATGTTAACAACGTTTATTGACATAAATCACGAATAGAATTACAATGAAATATTTAACCAAATGTTAAAGAGACAAAATTCAATAAGAAAAGTTGATGATATAAATGTAAATAAGATTAAAATTCAAGAATATTTTATGTAAATAAATTGAGATGTAATTTTTTTTGAAATGCAGTTGTAATACATTTTTCCATACAAATTTAATCGTAATATTTTCTAGAACGATGAAAAGGACTCCAATACCCATTTTTATAAATATACATTTTACAAATTTAATCGTAATATTTTCTAGAACGATGAAAAGGACTCCAATACCCATTTTTATAAATATACATTTTTATAAATATACAATCCAAGAAAGAGAATTAACAAAAAATAAATAAATAAATAAATAAAATCATTAATTGTATAAGCCCAATCAAAACTACATTTGTGTTTTGGGTTGTCCACATAAATGCCCTACTCAAATTGAGATTTACTTGAATTTTATAAAATTTGGAAATTGTTTATAATAAAATCGTAAATACTAAAAAATACTTTATAATCAGGTGAAATATCACAATCTGATACTTATAATACTTCTCAAATATGTCATTATCACAGTGTGATACTTATGATACTTTTCAATTTATTTTTTTTATATTAACAATGAAGTATTTTTCAAAATTTCTTTTTGAGGTAATAAAAACCAGTTTTGACATCTAAAATAAGTAATATGTACAATTATCTCTTTGTTGTTCTATTTTTTTTTAATAAACTCTCATACATAAGTACTCTCAGTTGAAAACTCAATCTCTCACTTGTCTCGATTCCTCCATTTTTTCTCGATACACCAAAATCGTAATACCTACTGCTTTTGGTTTTCAATGTCAAAAGATAAGTCCAAATCTACGATGAGATGTACACAGAAGATAAGTACTCCTCCATTTGTTATGGTTAAAAATCACTACATTGGACTTGTTATTTTCCAAATACTCAATTTAATTACTTTTTTTTTTAATGTATATGACCAGATCTATTAATAATTGGGAAAATACATTGGGAATGCAAGGCGGGGTGAGCTTGCCGAAAACACATCTTTCCCCTTTTTTACTTGTTTTATTTATTTCGATTAATGACATGTAATTTTATTTTCATTAATGGTTTGTAAATTTATTTATTTACGAGAATGAGTGATGTAAAATTCGAGGCAAGATTTGGAGCTTGCATGCTTCCAGATCTACCACTCTTGAGACGATACTAGCCCACAAAGGAGTACACGCCCGATCATTTGGAGAAGAAGGCTTGCTTTGCTGCGAAAAGGTATATATTCTACATGCTATTAATATTTCAGTTAGCTATATTTTATAATTTATTGTATTATATGATTTTAATTATATATATATATATATATATATATTAAGTATCCACAATTATTTATATATAGTAAATATTTTTTTCCATACCATGTGCGAATCCATAGGCATAAAATACCACTAAATACTTAAATTTTTTCTTAAATTAGATAGTCATACTTTATACCATAACTAAATTAGATGAGATTGAAATTTTATTATATTACAACTGTCCCTTTGTTAGACTCGTAGGTCGTTAGGATTGCATAAGCAACTTTAGTCTTTAGATATTTTTTAGAATGATAAAATTTAATTTAACCTATCATCGAGTAATTAATACATTTTTTGCTTTTGAAGAAGCCAAGACTTCTGTGGGATAGAACACGTTTAAGAAACTTTTTTGGGTGTTCATAGGTTATGTTTTTATTTTGTTTAGGACTGTTTATTAAAGGTGATAGGTTAAATGTCGTAAAAAACATAAAATGAAATATTAAACTGTAGACAACATTGTGATAAACATAGTTACGAAGGTGGTTAAGTAATTATCTCTTGATATACCAATCTAAGAAGTTATGATAAAAGTATTACTATTATGTAAAAATCCAAGTTCAAGAATATAACAAAGTTCAGGGCATTGATAAACCGCCATAGGTATCTCAATCATATGAGATTTTGATTGTCTTCATAGTTGTTTGAGATTAATAAAGGAATTATAAAAGCAAAGTCTACTTTAGGGATCCACGAGATTTATCAATCTAAAAAGCTTTAATAATAGTAGGAGTGGGCACATTTTCTCGGAACCGGTGGAACCGGACAGAAACCGATTAGAACGGGTCGGTCAAGATCCGGTTCTTCCAAGAAATTTTTTTGATTTGGTACTTGTATATAGAACCGAACGGGAAGCGGTTCGGTTCCCGGTTCTTATTAATTGAAACCAACGGTACTTCGGTTCCTTGTATGTTGATTTTTTTTTTAATATAAATCGTGAAGCGGTGAAACCGTTCAGACAAGTTTTCATTTGACCAAAATTCCTTTCCATTCCCAACTTCCCACATAAATAGTATCCTCCTCCAATTCCATTTAATTTCTTTTTTTATTACTTTATATAATCAATTTAACTCCCAATTTAAGTTTTAACTCATAATTTCCAACCCCAAATCGTTCGGCATTATCTAAATCCTAAATAATTTTACAAATAAAACTCTAAAAGCTGTTGATATGCAATTTCGATTTTCGAAGACAAATTTGCGCAAACGGTAGAGTTGAAAGATTTTTTTTTTTTTTTAAAGTAGCGTTGAAAGAAATTTTTAATCTTTATTAGGGAACATTTTATTTTAACATTTTTAAATGTAAAGGACCGAACCGGACCGACCTGAAACCAATTGGTTTGGTTCCGTAACCAAATATGGAACCAATGGTTCCATTACTTAGATTCCCATTGGTAATCGGTTCAGTTCGGTTCCTTTCGGAACCGGACCGAACCGGACCGCGCCCATTCCTAAATAATAGGATTAGCATTCTGAAAAAATTCAAGTTAGACAAATATAACAAAGTTTAGTGAGTTGCCAAAACGTTATAGGTATCAAACGTCTTAATTTTTGATGCACAATGTTTATTGAATTGCCAAAACTTTAGTGATTATGTGGTCTGTTAACTTGAACCTTCCAATAAAATCAGCATCCTCTGAAACACGCATGACTGCTCATATATTTTTCTTCTTGGTATACATCGCTTTAAAAAGAAATTGTTTTACAACAAGAGATTCAATCTCTAGTGGGATGATTGTATTATAAATGTCCTTCTACAAACAAATAATTATTTATTATTAACGTGCATTATTCATGTCATAATGCATGAAAATAGTGGAGTTTTTCAACCATACCTTTGCTAGATGTCCACAAATTTCTTTTGCTGACTTTACTATCAATTCTCCACACTCATGGTCCTATAGAAGCAAAGAATTTTGTCCCTTGCTCGATCACTATTTTAAGACATTTCTTCCAACTCGTCAAAGACAAATTCTTTTAAGAAATTACTTCAGTAATGATAGCAACGTCTACTTCAGTAATGATAGCAACGTCTAAACACATTCGACCTACAAGGGGAAAACATATATTAGAAATATTGATAGTGTATGACCAAATCTTAAGGTGCAGAACTATACCGTATGACTTTCAAATATTTGTTGGAGTGTTTTCACCTGAGATTAGGCTAATTTTATGTGAGGATTTGTCGTCCCCAAAATAGGCTACAATAAATTTAGATATGAATGGAATTAGATTAAATTAAAAACACAACCTTAAACAAAGTTGCACTTGATTTTTAATTCCTCTCTTTATTCCTGGCGTCAAAATAGTTTTGTGGCATGAAATGACACGCCAGACTCACCTGCAAATCATGTGTTAAAAATATATCATTTGACATTTTAATTCAATTATATATAAGATATAATTGCATGCAACAACAGGATTATGGGTACATCCTTTGAATCTTTGATGCACGAGTAAGAGTTCCAAACTTTCGTTGGTTGGGGCGATGTACATTCTTGCAACTTTTTTTTTTTTAGGAGTTTCGACAAAGGACCCATCTTTGAACAATGTATAAACTGAAGATGACAATATAATACTTGTATGAACTCAAGATGGTTGATTGAATGCAATTTTCAAATTTTAAAATTGGATTATTTGGAACTGTCATTATGATTTACGTAAAGGTTATCAATGAAATTTGATTTTGTAGCCAAATTTAAAAAAAGCAGTTGAGCACTATTAGTAAAACCACCCCAGTAACAATATAAAACTGCCATCCCCTTAATGAAAAAGAAGTGCAATATAAAAAATTGGGAAATGGAGTTTAAAAAAAAAAAGAGTAATACACGTCAGAAAGTCTCACACTTAAAATTTTAACCTCCACCAGATTCTCTCAATTCAGAATCTAGTCAACATATATTCCAATTGAGATTTTGGTCAAAAGTAATTGCCCAGAATCTCAGTTGACTTTATTAATATATATAGATTAAAATTGCAAAAGAATTCGTGAACGACAATAAATTGAGAAATTCAAAAAATAAAACAATTCAAATAAATAAGAAATATAAAATTAAATTACTAGAAAATAAATTTAAATTATAAAAACAAGAACTTGAACTATGAGTTTTCTAACAATAAATGAATATCGGGACTAACGACTCAATGTAATAATCTAGCTTAATTTTGCATCTCAAGTTATTTTCTAAATTTGCATTTGATCGAATTCACTTACGTATCTAATTTACCTCTCTGAAGTTCAAATTAGTCTTATTTAGCTAAGTCAACCATATATCTCTATATTGGGTCAGAATTCTTCCTTAGCCAAATGCATAAAATCAACTAAGAATTCATAACTGATCATGTACAATACAACCGCAAATTCATATTTCTATCATTTTGTTAAAATTGCCGAATTTTATTACGTGATCTAAATATAAAACTTCTTTCTCAAGTTGTTATAATTCGCAAATTCAAAATTAATTCATGTATGAAAAGCAATAGTAAAATCAATACATTCAAAACATAACCCCAACTTGAGAATTGAAATTAAACAAAAAAATATTAAATCAACATTGTCAATCCCGAATAGAAATCTAACTACTCATGTTCTTGGGAAGGAAAAACAAAGCAAATCAAAGTAAATAAAACCCGAAATTGATAGAATTGAATGCTAAATATTTTCTTGCACCAAAAATTTGTCCAAGCTTTGTATGTTTTTCCAAATCCCTAACTTTTTCACCACTTTATTCCCCCAAAGATTTGAATGTGTATTTTGTGGAAGAGAGACTGTTTTAGATATGATTTTTGTGCCTCTCCTTCGTGTCTCCGAATTAGGTTGTAATTAAGTTTAATAAAGGGAAGATCAACCCAGCTGGATAACTGTGCAACCGCATGGTAGAAATTTGCACGGTTAGTGAAATATTTTTTTAGTTAAAAGAGGCAATTAAATTGTTAGACTATATAAAAATGATGGACTATTGTTATTTAAATGTGTCGATCGTAATCAAATGTTACTACTAATATCAATTACAGTTACATCTGCAGAAATGAGCTTCTTAAAGTTGAATTTAATAAAATTCTTTTAGGTAAATTTTTTGATAAAAAAAAATAATGGATGCATTGGCCATAGTGTCTATTGCAGTAGTGTAATTATTGATTTTCTATAAAATAAAAAAAAATTAAAAAAATTAATCTTAACATTTAAAAGCTTTGATTATTATTTAGAGTGTGTTAGGTATTGTTTAAAAATAGTTTTTTAAAAATGAATATTGAATTTTAGGAGAATGGATAGTTAAATATTGTAGGCTTGAGTTTTAATGAATGGATGAGATTGAGTACTGTAGAAAAAAGAGAAAATTTTAATGTAAACCAAACAAGGGCTTAAATACTTTGAATATTTTATTAAGTAAAAATTTATTATTATTGTTGTTGTTATTGTTGTTGTTGTTAAAAATATAAGGGTATAAATTTGAAGTTAAATTAAAATATAATTAGATGTCATGGTTAGTCGAAAATATAGGTAAGCAACCAACACCTTTGGAGGATCTTCAGATGGGTTTACAATTTTGTAAAACATAGTAGAATCTTGTGAAAAATACTTATATGTTATATTATCCCAAGCAGGTGAAGAATTTTTAGAAGGTTGTTATGTAGAAATTATGTAAAGAATTCTATACGATTAATTGTAGTTATAAGATTGTGGATAGTATTAACTCCTACACTATGCATTCTAACGAGATGGAAGTATAATGAAGTAGCAGGCTTGTTTGTAAATCATTCAAGTTAGAGTCAGCAAAGCAAGTATGAGAGTAATTGGGAACTTAAAAATAATTATAGCATTTTTATCAATAATCTTCTATTAATAAGCACTTTTAATGTCCAATATATAAACACTGATTTTTCCTATATAAACATAGGGACCTTCATTGGTGCCTCATGAAGAAGGTCCTATCATTCTCCTTCCATCGTATGTTGAATAGGTAGACATCTAAATGGTGTACCAAATGAATTTTCATAGGTAGACCATGGATTTTCAAATTTGTTCCCGTGGAACTTCGAGATTCTTATATAAATAACTTTATTTTTTTTCCCTATAAGCAAGCTTTATAATTAAAGATCAAGGGGCACTCTTTTAATATTCATACAGAGCACCCATAAATATAGGGCCGCACCGAATAAAACTAAGGAAAAATTTACTATTCTAAGAGATCTAAAATCAGGTAAACTAGAAAGCAAAAGACTATTTCGAAATCGAAAATTAGTTCTGAGTACAATTCCAAACACTCAATTCCATGCCACCAGACAGGAAGAACAGTTCGCTTTGCACTATCGATCTAGTAAAACAGATTACAAATAGCACGTTTTTTTCCCATTAAATGGGAACTGCTCAAGTTGAGGATACAGAACCACGAGTATGTGTTATTATTCCCTAGAACCACAAAAATGAAATAAAAAAAGAAGAAGAAGAAGAAGAAACATTTTAACGGCCTATTTTATAGTAATCCTCCGTTTCCCAGGTAGTAACTTTTTCCCCGTTCAAACAATTTCCTTCAGCATTCATTTCCAAGCATCCAATTCGTTAAATATCCTACATATTATCAAGAAACAGTATGAGTATCTCCCTTTCAAGCAATGCAAAATTACAGAATCATAGGGACGCAAGGAACCTCTCACAGAACCCGCAAGTACTATATATAAATACAGATGCACGTATAGAAGTTGATTAGATGAGGCTTACTGAAATTGGGAATTGAGTAGTTCAATCCCCAGGAAAGTAATTGAAAATTAAATTCACAAGCTGTAATGAAAAATTAGAGAAATTTTATAAGATTTTCTAGCGTTTGCGAAAGAGATTTACAAAACCCTAACTCAACTGGTTCTTAAAAATGGTTTATTTTCCTTGATCTTTTTTCTTTTTCTGTTCTCTTTTTCTTTACGCAGGAAAAACTACAGCAAGCTTTGCTAGGGTGTAGAATTGAGCCCCCATCAATAATTTTTATGGCATTTGAGTCCTCAATTATTAAAGTTTGGAAAAATTGCTGCTGGTAATGCACTATAGGCTGTGTTTGATTAGGCTTGTATGGAAAGTAAAAGAATTTTCAAGATTTTCCAACTTTCATGAAAAACAAAACCACCACCCCACTAGAACCAATTTTTCATGAAAAATAAGTTAAAATATGCTTTAAAGTGTTGTATCATAGACTTCAATTCTAGTGAAAATATAGTGTATCAAACAGTAAGGGTGAAAAAATAGATGGAAAATTACCATTTTCCACGGAAAATATGGGCTATCAAACACAACCTAAGAACATCTCCAATGCATCCGTCTATTCTAGCTCACATGATAGTTAAGTTGAAAGTAATCTAATTTATGTGAGGGTAGGTTTTAAAAAATAGATGATCAAACCCAAAATTTATTTCCAAAATATATGTATATGTGTCATTATTTTTCTAACACAATAATAAATATCAATATCAATATTTTAGAGGACTAGTGGTAAGAACGTGTGTAGTAAGGTTATACTCTTAAAGTCTTGTTGTACTTATATATATGTTCTTTAAGGCAATAATTACAATTTATAAATTGTTATAAATATTTATAGTATATGATGAATGACGTTTGTACTCATATAATCCTAAATACTATTAACTTGTGTATTCATGTTTTCCTCTATAAATATGATGCTTTGGTTCATAATAAAACACAAATTTATTAGTATTATTCTCTCTTTTTCTCTAGAGTTTATAACACTTTATCAACACAACTCTCTATAAGATTGAGTTAGAAAATTTATAGGCATAATCATTTATCATGTTCACTGAAATTAATTTGATGATTCATTCGTTGTTACTCCTGAAGTAGCACAATAGACAATTAATAATCCAGAAGAATATTAATTCGAAACTCATTCAATTATAATTGTAACACCCCAAGTTTAAGAGTCTAAAACCTAGGCCTGTCAACTTCCATTCACATTAAACGCGGAATTAAATCATTTACACAACTAAAATGTTCATTTATCTATTATAAAATTTTACCGAAATTTCGACAGAGTCTCCTCTATAAATTGGACATATCCAACCTGTAGAGGGACATCAAAACCATTTTAAAAATTTAAAACATCAATCACATTCGTCATCGCCAAAACCAATTCATTCATTCTCCAACTCCTCAAGCATAAGATTTTCCAAAAATATCAACAAACATTGACAAATGAAATAAGAAGTAATTTAATCTCTAATACGTCATCCATACTTAATTAAAACCAACTTCAACCAAACAATTATCAATAATAATGAATTAAGGAATAAATTTAAATAATAACTTGAATAAATTTAACTTTATTAAATAATGGCAACAGCGGGTACTGTCTGAGTCAGTCGCCGAGTAAAAAAAATATATATATATATTTTTTTGACCGTAACAGCAACAGTCATTAACGGTAAAAATAAAAAATAAAAAATAAAAAATAAATAGATAAAATTTTACAGCATCCCCCACGTGGTCTATCCCGTGTGGTAACCCCACGGTATCATTTAGCTTCTTCAAATCCAGCCAAAAGTAACTTCTCATGTGGTAGCTCAAGGCACGTAGACGTTTCGCAATCCATTCTATAAAATCCTTTCCTTAAGCATCTTGCTTGAGTAAAACCAAGGCACATCTCAGGGGCCATGAAGAAGAGTGCTTGTATCGCAATCGGGTATCCATATACACCCTGAGAATTATATTTATACCAGTTATAATGTATATATAGTGAGAAATGGAAATGAAGCACGCAATGTACAACATATTTATATAACTATCATACAAATCCTTAATGCAGAAAGATGAATAAAGTCCATGTAATTGAGCGTGAGAGCCAAATATTTGTTTCAAGGAGGGATTATGGAAGTCCTTATCATGCTCCTGTGCCATAGTATCCTTTCTACCAGATATGTCACTCGAGTTTGTTTGTGGAAATTGTATAAATATAAAGTTAGTGAAACTGAAAACATTAAGTAGAGAAACTAAAAACACATGAGAAGCAACAATAGAAAGAAAGCAATGGTCCCAATAGCGTGAATAATTTTGGCAAAAACATAGGGATCAGTCACTACTATGGTCCTTTTTTCCAATTTCATAAAAGGGACTTGTTAGCCATTTCTAAAAGATACAAATATAAAAAAATCTATATATTAAGGGTGGCTTTCCTGATGCCCAGTGTGAAGATTAGAGCTTACAAAATGTACCTCTGTGTCACGAGTGATGGTGTAACGATCGAGAATTCTCAAGCTAAATATTAAATAAATATTTTATTTCTCAATTCTCAAATAAAAATAGTGTTATTATAATTTCCCCTATTTTCAAATTAAAGCATATTCGTCTAGTCATGTTAACTATTTTCGAGTTAATGAAATAAAATTTAAGTCCAAATCGATTTTTAGCCAAAACTTCACTTTACTTTTAATTTCAAATTGCTTCAAATTCAAATTCAAATTTTATTATTACTCAAACTACTTTAAAACCAAATTCCAAAATTTATTTAATCCAATTTTATCTATAAGACTCCCCTATTTTCAAATTAAAGCATATTCGTCTAGTCATGTTAAACATTTTCGAGTTAATGAAATAAAATTTAAGTCCAAATCGATTTTTAGCCAAAACTTCACTTTACTTTTAATTTCAAATTGCTTCAAATTCAAATTCAAATTTTATTATTATTCAAACTACTTTAAAACCAAATTCCAAAATTTATTTTATTTTATTCCAAATTTATTTAATCCAATTTTATCTATAAGACTAGTAGGAGTAACGTGCGTTGCACGAAGTAGTTTAAGATAGCATTTATTCGCGTGAAATATTAAGATTGAAATATACTTAAACTGAACAGCATTCTTTGAGGAAAAAAATGTTGGAGTCAAAGTATTTGATGAATATTGGTAGGAACAAAACCTGTGGTAAATAACAATAAGATTATAGCTCTTATAGAGATTTTATACAGCACCAGTGCTAATGGAAAGATCTAAAACATAAGTTTTATAATACAAAAGTTCATTGTTTATAGATAAGTTCAGTAGAAATAAGTTTACTCAAGTTTATCATTCAAATACAGCTTGGCAGTTGATACTGATAACTGATTCGACATGGCATTATCCTCTGTGATAGCTTCATATGTACTTCTGAACATACCAGGCAATAAACTGGATAGAACCACCTACAACACATAATGCTTTACCATCTTTGTCTACACCAATTGGTTGTTTACTGAAGTCAATGTCAACCTGCATAAAAATAACAGGTATACCTTAATGAGATTTGTTTATTGTAAATACTAAATACAAATACATTTACATGTTAATAGGTTTGTCTTATTTTTCTCGATCAAGTGTTAGAAGGTTTCAAATGCCTGACACTGTAGTTTAATTATCAAGAGATTCGGTTGAACAAATGGTTGGAAGTATTTACTAACCGTGGTAGGACAGGCATGTGTAACCACCAAAGGGGGTGAAGCAAGGTAGTAAGCTCTTGTGAAGGGATGGACATGGCTCTCAAAGTTTTGGTTTCCAGAAAGTACAGCAGGTGTAACAATGTCTGCAGAACACCACTTCATTTATGTAATAAAATTATCTGAAATCTGAAACTAACAAAAGTATTGGTGTTGAGTTGTTCCTCTATTGAATTCAATCCAGTAAAACTGTATCAAGGTTTATCAGATCAACGAGAGAACGAAGGAACAAAGTTAAGGCTTACCATTTTCTGATATAGTGGGTAGCAACTGATTCATCTAAATCCCTAGAATTTATTATGTATGTTGTGTAAAAATAGCCCATGATATGGAATCCTTGTTCATTTAAATACTTTTGTAACCCACTGCATTTCTCAAAATATAAATACTCACATATCTGTGTCTAAACAAGTATTGTGACATAAAACTAAAATCACGAGTTGTACATGTTTAAGCTCAGTAGCAAGTGTGTTGAATGAAAATTTTGATACCTTTTTTGTGCCTCCTTTGGTATAGCAGATCCCTGCATAAAACTCTCATGTTACTTCAAGATGGGGGGCATAAGAATTTATACAAGTATTTTGTATATAATTTAAAAAGATCAATCTACTGTTGACTTGTATTATCAACAAAATGGGCTCTAATTATTAGCATACCTTTAACAAAAGGTTTAAAGTTTTAATTTCAGAATATTCATGGTAATAGCACTAACGATTTAGATAAGAAAGTAGAAGTCTTTTGTTTCTACTTTACCTGACCAAGCATTGCTTCCTCAATTTTGATTCCTCCAACTCCCCAAGCAGCAACTCCTAACCCAATAATCATGGTTGTATGGAATCTGTTCGAACCGAACTATCTGTGTAGAACATACCATTAGTATTGGAAACAACTTGTCCAAGGTATTCAAGATTAACCTAAATAGTGTCAAAAATAAATAATTACTGAATTGAATTATTTGAATACTGTCATTGGGTGGAACACAAATGAGAAAATAAGAAACCAATAGAATTTGGATTATTTTATATAGAAGAGAAGAAGAAGAAGAAGATTATATAAATAGATGGAAATATATACCATCCTAGAAATAAGAATACACATCATTTCATTTTAATAATGACAGCTTGGATGCACAAAAGTAGGAACAGCATTGAATATGATATATTATTATAACCTTGCTGTGTGTTTAAAGAGAGGAAAATGGAAATTTGCAGGAATGGAAACTTCATATAAACATGGTGATAGTTTTGATGTTGAAACTGGTGGATTGTTTTTCAGCATTCAATTCAATACAGCACCAGTGCTAATCAAAAGATCAAAAACATAAGGTTCATAATACAAAAGTTCATCATTCATAGATAAGTTCAGCAGAAATAAGTCTAGTCGAGTTTATCATTCAGCTTCTTCTTTGTTGGTGACATTGCAGCCTCAGGTGGGAACAAAGTGCGTTTGGCTGGAGGTGGTGATGAAGAATGACCAGCAATTGTGACTGAATCAACTGTGGCTGGAGCAACTGAAGAGCTATCACCGGATGTCACTATAGGAGACTGCTTGAACTTGCCTGTGTATGTGTGTGTGTATAAAGTATATATATATATTTTATTTTTTATGACAAAAGAAATCTAAAAATTAAAGATATGGTAGATGTAAAGTATGGTTTGTAAAATGAATATCTTTAATAATCTTTAATAATAGAAGTTTTGGGACAATTTTATAATGGATTTTGATGTGAAGTATAATTACTTGATAGTTGAATGAGAAAAAATTGAGTTAACAAATTACAAAATTAATGATTATTGTATAATAATTGATATAGATATGTATATAACATATTTTGATTTTGAATCTGAAGTTGAATAAATATAAAAGTGAGTTTCTTATGCAAGGGGGAAAAAGAATTTTTAGTGTGCATGATGAAGAAATAAAATAATAAATTTTTGATATGTTAATAAGAAAAAAAAAGGCATGTTGTAATAATAATGTTTATGTATTCAAGAGAAACTAAAAGTTAGATGTGTACCTTTAATAAGAAGTTTTGTTAATGAAAAAAATTCATACCTGACATAACTTTGGTGTTTATGCAACTTACAGCAAAGTCTTTTAGGAAGAAGAAGCAACAAATTTAAAGATTAATTTCACCTGCAGTCTAAATGTAAATGAGATATTAGGATTCTTATGTTTTTTTTTTTTATAAGAAAATGAAATTGATTGACACAAAGCATAAAAAATGTGGATAAAAAATCCACCAATATAAAGCACGGAGTAAGAAAAGAAAAAACATCCAAAAAATATTGTGAGCTACTAACAATAATAGCACGTAGTAATCTAAAAAGATTTTAACGTATTTAAAAGAGCTAATAAAGTTTTTGTGTATGAAACATTCAAACATGCAAGAATAAATTGAGATAGAAAATATAAAATAAGATTTTTTTTTTTTTCTATTTATCGCATAAAATGTATATGTACCTCACTTCCAAAACCTTCAGGTGTTGAAATAACTTTAGTAGACCACATTAAGCACATCCTCTCAGTTGCAACAGAACTTATCTCGTGCAAGGTCCAAGGGTTACTCACACTATAAGTGCAAAGAAAATATCCACAATGAGTTAAATACATAAAAATGAACCTATTCATCGTAAGCAATAGGTTGGTATTCAGTGCATTTTTTTTTGTTGTCCTAAAATTCTACTTTCTAAAAATCCAAAACTCGAAAGGGTTGAATGTCAATTAAATTTTTTTTTTCTGGTTGGCAGAACTTCAGAATGTGAAAATGAAGAATCCATATTTATAAGGCATTGGGAAAGTTGGGAAAGGGAAGGATATAAATCAAGGACAAAATGTATAAAAAGAATCTTCAAAGTGGTTTAACAGCTTTTTCACGGTAATTGTTAATTTTTTTAAAATGCAGCAACTATAGAGATGAAAAGAATGAGAGGGGATAAAAAATTGATGGAAAAAATTTTCATATCAAAAGAGATTAATAGTGAAGAGAAATAAAA
This sequence comes from Ligustrum vulgare, assembly GCA_963555705.1. Taxonomy (NCBI): domain Eukaryota; kingdom Viridiplantae; phylum Streptophyta; class Magnoliopsida; order Lamiales; family Oleaceae; genus Ligustrum; species Ligustrum vulgare. The sequence goes on along the minus strand of OY743168.1, from coordinate 29,690,631 downwards.
AAGGGGCAAGTGTATGACAAAATACATGCAGGACTTCTGATTAGTGATGTCAATATCCTTAATAAGCAAAGAGAAGTCTAGGAGCCAAAATCTAAAAACCTCGTATGTATTGATGATCAAATGCCCATTTTTAAATGAACATGAAATTGTTATCTTCTTGGGCAAGACAAGAAATTGATCAACAGAATCAAGTTGTTTTCTGAAATCACTTGAACAAACATCAGGCAAAAAGGACCAATTGCATTGCAATTCTAGGAAAAATGAGAAGTAAAAGTTATTTCCATGAAATACAAGGAAGGAGAAAAATTATACCGTTACAAATCTAATCAAGGAGAGTGAACACATCTACAAGCTTTGTTTGATTATTACGAAACCCTTCAATGTTAGGTTTAGAAGCTGCATTTTAAGAAAGGAAATTGCCTCATGTAAAAAAGAAGTGGTAATTTAGGAGGACAAAAAACAGTAAAAAATGTATGAATAAAGAGCAATTAAAGGTAAAAAAGAAGTGATCATAACATAATTAGTAAAGGAAGAAGACTATAAAAATAATTGTTCATTGAGGTAAAATATAACCTTCTAACTGTAATACATGTATAGACTTGAATAATATAGTTTTAAGCACTTCTCACATGATTGCTTCAATAAATTTCACAGCATAATAAAATCTATGGAATACAAATTTATTCATAGGAAAGCACCAACACCTAGCTATATCAAACACCTGGGTTTCATTCTAAACTCTAAAGCACTTTAACCAGTCATTGGAAAAAAAGTTACAAAACATCCAACTCATATTATATTAGCGTGTCATAGCTAACAACCAGCCATTGGAGAAAAATATTTCATCCTAATAAACTTGGTTGGAGACTGTGACAAAATGAAATCAGTCTCCACCTAGTAGTGGCCATTTTCTTTTCATATAATTACATTTTTGAATGCAACAAAGTATAAAAATCATGTCTACCAGCACGACCAAAATATATGATGAGAAGGATATTTGTAAAAACAATTTTCAGTCGAAAGATTGAGAAAGAATATGCCTTCTGTGTTAAAATAAAAAAAAAATGTAAACCATATATTAGAAAACACCAAGATACAATTGACAGTGAAATCACACAGTGAATGACTAATTAGATCTTTTAAAGGTTAAAATCAATGTAAAAAAAAAAAGAACAAGAAAACGAAATATCCAATGAAAAAAAAGAGGTCAACTCTACAAGATTTTATAATAACTCCCTCCCAATTCAAGCACTAACAAAAACAAAGGGTATTCAACAACCGATCTTGAATTTTACAAAATATTGTACACAAATGGTAAATTAGGCCACTTTTAAAGTCAATGTGAAGAAAAACGAGAACTAAATTACCTAATGGAAGGAAGATATCATGCAATTTTTTAATGTACTAAATCAAGTATTTCTTTGTAAACAACATTTTTCGTACAATATTGATGAAGTGAACGAGATATTAGATTTTGTGGTTTCAATAACACTCGAATATCAGAACTTGATCTACTTCTAGATAACGCAACATAAAGTTGACCATGTGAAAATACTGGTTCAGGTAAATATAATCCAATGAAGTCTAATGTTTGACCTTGAGCTTTGTTAATTGTCATAGCAAAACATGGACGAATAGGGAACTGAGTTCTTTTAAAAGGAATTGAACCTTTTTCATTTTCTTCTAATGGTATAAAATGAATTCTAGGTAAGAAAACATGTTTTCCCCGGTATTCTCCAATTGCTATTTCGGCGTTAATAACATTACACTCAAATTGTCTACAAATTAATCTTGTACCGTTACATAATCCTTCAGAAGGGTTTATATTTCGAAGTAAAATAACAGGATAATTCTTTTTAAGAACAAGTTCATGGGGAGGTATACCATTAGGTGTTAATGTATTTAAAAAATCTTCATGGATACTTCCTTCTGTTTTATCAGTCACTTCATCAAAGCTATAGTAGACATATTTTTCACCATCAATTTTATCTAATAATAAGCTATGTATAAGATCGACATTTTCATTTTTGGGAGTTAAAATAACCCTGTTAATCATTGTTAAAGTATGCATGTCATAGGACTCAATACTTGGAAACACCAAATCAATAAGATCATTTAATGATTTTGTTTCTTCTTCAAATTTAATAGCGATTTTGTTTGAGAGTTCAATCATAAATTTAATAGCGATTTTATATAAAGGAAAAAAAACACGAGGGACACCTTAAAACTTCACTTTTACCTTGCATTTCAATATTTTTGTCAATATCAGCAGCAAATTCAACAAACGATCTTTCCTCTAAAAAAAAATAAAAGAATAAATAATATCAAATTAAGGAATAGAAAAAAAATAATGAAAAAGATATTTTTTTTCTATATATTTGCAGACTAACCACGGGAAGGAACACAACGCCTATGTCGTACAGGCATATCATTGCGTCTCCTGCTTTCTTTTCTTTTCAGCATATAATTCCCGTCGGCGTCGGTTTCGTGCTTCCCTTTTTTTCATATCGGACATATTGATCATTTAAAAACCTTCATTTTAACGTTAATTAGTTATCAATAGGAGATGAAAAAAAATATTAGTAAAAAACAAACAAATAAAAAATGTGTAAGTATCAACAGGAAAAGGAAAGAGAATAAAATACAAAAAAACCAAATAATTGTAAGTAGAGAAAAAAAATAAACTTAATCAGCTCTACCTGCTTCAAAATCTTGTCCGCAATTCAAGCTGGAAAGTCTCCTGACACAAACATACAAAATATCACATCAATATCACTCTAATAACTATTATAAACATAGAACGACTTACCAAAATTGATTAAAAATAGAAAAAGTAGTACAATATATACCTTTACACATTGGTAAGTGCAAAAAGAAATACGCACATATGCCTAGGTGCTTCTAAAAATTTATATTCTTAATCTTCAGTTTCTCAACTGCCCAATTCATTTATTCAAACAATATCCAAATTAAAAACTTTCTTTTTAACGTTAATCAGTTATCAATAGGAGATGAAAAAAAGATTAGTAAAAAACAAACAAATCAAAAATGTGTAAGTATCAACAGGAAAAGGAAAGAGAATAAAACATAAAAAAACCAAATAATTGTAAGTAGAGAAAAAAAAAAAAAGAAATCAACATCAACAACAATAATAAAAAGTAGCAAAAAATAAATATTCAACACTAATCTACACATTCACTGCAAATGAACTAAAAATCAAAGAGTTTAAGAACATAAGTATCAAGAAAATAGGCACATCATAAAAGGAAAAACCTCGGATGTACATTGATCAGACACAAAGACCTCAAATTATATGAAGCAGGAAAGTTTGACACAAATACTATCATTTTCACCATTTAACATAAATCAACTTACTCAATTCAATTTAAAAAATAAAGAAAATAAACATTCAAAATCTGAACAAACAAAAACAAATTAAATAGTAGCCACCCAAAAAAACCACAAACACAATATCAATTCATTTGACCTATTTTAAATCTAATCCACAATCCAAGCAGGAATGTCCTAACACAAACATAAAAAATACCACTTCATTATCCCTTCCAACATTAAACATAGAACGATTCACCAAAACTGATTAAAATACCACTTCCTTATTACTGTTAATATATATATACATATATATATACATGCAAACATGGTGAAAAAAAAATAGCTGAAGATACCTCACCACAAAATGAAGCGGAAAAAAAAAAAAAAAGAGAAAAGAAGAAAAAACTTAATCAGTTCTACCTGCTTCAAAATCTGGTCCACAGTTCAAGTTGGAAAGTCTCCTGACACAAACATACAAAATATCACATCAATATCACTCTAATAACTATTATAAACATAGAACGACTTACAAAAATTGATTACAAATAAAAAAAGTAGTAAAGCATGTGGGCTGCCTTTAATCATTGGTAAGTGCAAAAAGAAATACGCACATATGCTTAGGTGTTTCTAAAGATTTATATTCTTAATATTCAACCTGTCAACTGCGTAGTTTATTTATTCAAACAATATCCAAATTGTGTTTATCAAAGTTCACATACCCATTTCATTTTTCCACAAAATACCACATCAATATCACTTCCAATATTAAACGTGGAACTACTGCCCAAAATTAATTAAAAGTGGAGAAACCTATAAAATAATGAGTATACAAACAGAGGCTTAAAAAAAAAAAAAACCAACAGAAAGAAGCCTCCTGAAGAAACCCAAGTGTGAAGAAACGTATAAAATAATGAGTAAGTGTACAAACAGAGGCTTAAAAAAAAAAAAAGAAGTGATCTGCAGGCTAGACGGCATCAAAATCGGGGGAAAAACATAGATTTAATCTAAAAAAAAAAAAAAGAACAAAAGAATAGATCACCGTCGCCGACGACAAACGACGAAAACTCCAAACCTAGGTACGATCGATCTGTAAGCGCGACTGTCTGCAGGATAAAAAGCATCAAAATCAGGAAAATAAACATAGATCTATACAACACAAACAACGGAACAAGAAAAGCTCACCGTCGCCGACGAGAAACGACGAAAACTCCAAACCTAGGTACGATCGATCTGTAAGCGCGACTGTCTGCAGGATAAAAAGCATCAAAATCGGGAAAAAAAAAAACATAGATCTATACAAAACAAACAACGGAACAAGAGGAAAACGAACCTTCGACTGCGATCGAGATGCGAGATGCGCGATAGCGTAACCCTAGGATAAGAGAGACAGAGCGACAGACGAAATGCGATGAGAAGGTTCGTTTAGGGCAATGATAAGATAATAAAATACGCGTTCCTTACGGTATAAATCCTAACAAAAATTTAAAAAAAGCGCGTCCCACGATTTCAACTAAAAGCGTTATTTTTGGTCCATGAATAGTAATTTTGTAGTTCAATCTTATATATAGTAGGGAAATCATATTTTGTGAGGTATCCTATTTGTTTTGCCTTTCTCGAAACCAAGTTTTCTCCACAACTCTATTCTAAATAGATCACAATTCATGTACACAAAAACGAGTAAAAACTTCAGCATCTCGATAAGTTGTCTGCATTCAACACATCAACACGACCACTTAGAACCGCACTGCACGACCCCAATCAAATCTCCAACACCCAAACGGCAGCCAACCTGCCGATTATCTCCACCATCACCAAACCAACTACAATCTGCAATCTCATATGTCACACAATGAACCCAAAGCCAAGACCAACCTCGAATCATAAACTGCACATCCAACTGCATCAAAGTCACCATAGACCCAAGAATCGAATCACCATACCAACCAGAACTAGCCACCACCATAAGTCAACCACCATTGTTAAAACCCAGCATCAGGTCCACCGTTATCACCAAACGGTCACCAACTTCACTGCTTTCACGATTAACACCACCTCACAAACCAAGAACCACCATAACCATCATCATCAATCTCGACAGTCCAACTCCAACCCACAAATCAATCCAAGAAAATCCCAAATTTAAAACCCAAACCTAGAATTTAGTTAACCTAAGATACCTACTTACCTCGGTTGAGTATTCGCCGGAAAATCACAGCCCAAATCCAAATCCAAGCCTCAGTGTACCCGGTCTTAGCCCAATAAAATTTCCCAAAATTTTGCTTCTTTCACCGCCCCCTCCATCCGTCATCATCGCCGCACCGCCTGCGAACGCCGATGAAGGCACCGGTCGCCGCACCGCCTCTCTCTCTCGATTTCAATTGATGAGAGAGCGAGGAAAGGAATCTGATATTTTAAGGTTTGATTTTTATAAAATTTCCTTTCAGCCCCCCATCTTTTGAAATTCATTTAATTCGGTCCAATGTTTTTAAAAGTTCTTTTATTCAAACCTTGCACTTTTGGAAATAAGTTTGTAAGCCCCAACTGTATAAATTTTATTGAGTCAGTCCAGTTACTTTCTGAAAATTCTACTTCAGCCCCAGAACTTTTCAAATTCAACTTTGTTAAATTTCAAATTAGTCCCTAAACTTTTAAATTTGTTTTAAAACTTTTAATTCCCAAAATATTAATTTAAAATTTATTTTCTCTTTAGCTAGACGAAATCACAAGAAATATCTAAAGCACTTTAGGTTCACATCCAGTTCAATTTTTAGAAAATTTCAAGACTTTGAAGTGGGGTTTACATTAAAGCAATTGTGGTTATTTTGTTCATATTGTTTCTTGATGTGTGATTTTAATTGTGATATAATGCTTCCATGTTTTGAAAAAGGTTGTCAGGTACCGTAAATAGGTCCGAGATTGAAAGTAGGTCATTGGGTTGTCCACATTGCACAAATTTTAATTAACGCTAATAACATGTTATCAGGGATCGTAAATAGGTCCGAGATCGAAAGTGGGTCCTTGGGGTTGCCCCACAGTATACAAATCAACATAAAATAATTTTTTTAAGCATGATATTCATAATTGGATTTGCATGTCTGGATTTAACTTGGACCGATTGTTGTATCTCCAATGAGTGAAATTCATTATGCTCACCCCACTTTTTCCACCCTTCTAGGTTTAGGAGTTTGGCGATGCATGACAATGAGCGGGGCGATCTTGAAATTCAATGACAATTCATTTTAATTTATAATTTTTTAAAAACTAGTTGTTATAGCAATCATTTTCCTTTTGTCAAATTAACTTTGAATCTTATTATTTTGAAGGTTTGACAATTCGTTCATTATGTTTGATATTAAAAATCAAGTTATTTCAATAAAATACGCTTCCGCGACTTATTTCTGGTTGTTATTGTTTTTTAAAAAAATAAAAAAAAAACGTATTTTTTCTTTTATTTAAAATTGTTATTTAAACGAAATCTAGACTTCAGTACCGCTTCTAGTTAACGGAATTTGGGGCATTACAGATTGGACAATGGAGTAACTCCAAACGAAAAAATGGTAACATAATTGATTTCTATAAACAACACAACTCTATGGAGGATTAGCATCTCCTAATAATGCAAAAAACTAAAGAGGAGTTTGGGGAACCTGAAATATATTATAGGTTCTTTATATTGATTCCCAATACTAAGAAAATTTGAAAATATAAGCCCTTTCTTCCATGTATGTTTCACTCAAGTCTTTACGCAAAAATCGAATAATCGATGATAAAAAGTAAGGCCTCATTCTCTTTGCTGTTTTCAGCCCGTTTTGAGTTTTTGAAAAAATTCAAAACGCGTTCACTTTGTCCATTTCCAGAAAATCGTTTTCCAAAAAAAAATAAAAATACACACAAAACTCAAAACGAAATTATCACGTTTTGGTCATTTTGGGTTAAAAAGTCCAAAACGCGCGTTTTGGACATTAAAGACACTGTTCATGTTCAGCAAAGCAAAAGTAAAGGGAAAAGGGTGTTTCTCTCTCCAGCTCACCCATCTCCAGCAACCGTCTACAAGTGAAGTTCTCCTACCAGCTGCCTTCGTCTCCTAGTGCTCCGTTGCCGACGACCGGCGACGCCTCTTTCGAACACCCACAACCCCACTGCCGACGACGTCTTAGGTTATCTCCATTTCTCTCATTTTTCTTGTATTTACAGTTGAAATTGTTTGTGCCTTGTCCGTTGTAGATCTACCAATTTCTTGTGAAGTTTTTTGATTTTTAAGCATATTTGAGTCTCGATATATATATATATATATATATATATATATATATATATATATATATATATATATATATATATATATATATATATATATATATATATATATATATATAGCAGGGAGCAATGGCCGGCTACCACTGCTATATATATATGTGTGTATATATAGCAGTGGCCGGCTGGCCACTACTATATATATAGCAGTGGCCGGCCACCTATATATATATATATATTTTATTTGTTCATTATTATTATTTAGAGTTCAATTTTTATGGGATTTGTCATAATTTTTCACTTTGTGTATTCTCATGTAGGAATTGAAATGTTGAGGTATTATTTTATTTAAATTGTGTGTTTTTATTAATAAAAAAGAAAGAATACTCTCCATGTGACAATGAAGTCTTCTTAGAATTCAATTTTTATGGGCTTTGTCATAATTTTCCACCTAAATTACTTGTGGGAGTTCATGTAGGAATTGAAATGTTGATGTATTATATTATTTAAATTGTGTGTTTTTATTATCAAAGAGAAAGAATACTGCACATGTGACAATTTGAGGAATTCTTCGAATTCAATTTTTATGAGATTAGTCATAATTTTTCACCTAAAGTACTTGTGGGAGTTGATGTAGGAATTGAAATGTTGATGTATTATATTATTTAAATTGTGTGTTTTTATTATTAAAAAGAAAGAATACTCCCCATTTGACAATTTGAGGAATTCTTAGAATTCAATTTTTATGAGATTAGTCATAGTTTTTTACCTAAAGTACTTGTGGGAGTTCATGTAGGAATTCAAATGTTGAGGTATTACATTATTTAAATTGTGTGTTTTTATTAATAAATTGTGTGTTTTTATTTTTCCATTTTTTGGTCAATGTGAGACGATTTCTAAAGTTGAAGTCATTATATTATTTTGCCATTCAATTATCTTTTAATATCTTTTTAATGCTTCATTTCTTTTATTATCTTTTCATTTGATTACAAATCTCATCAAACATAGACAATTGGGGGGGGGGTCATAGAGGTAAAACAAAGGAACCAATGGCATGGTCGCATGAGAATGAGCATGCTTTCATCGGAATGCTTTATGATCGTGTAAAATCAGGTCTACTACAGACATCTACCTTCACGAAAGATGAATGGGGTAGAATCAATCAAGCTATGATTGAAAAGACAAAAATGGATTATGGCATCGATAGACTTAAGGGTAAGTGGAATCGCTTGCGGTCTGTTCATCGAATGTTCTCCGACCTGCTGGGACATACAGGGGTAACATGGGATCCAAATACCAATCAAGTTATTGCTGTTAAGGAAGTTTGGCAACATTTTTACACGGTAAGTTTTTTTTAATTACAACTTTAAATGTTAGCAATAGTACTATTTCATGTGTTTTTACATGGTACAAATTTTAAAATATTTGTGCTCATGCAGATTAACAAGGATACGTATAAGCTTTTCAGGAAGGAAGGATGCAAGAATTATGAGATTCTTGAGGAAATTTTTAGTGGGACCACAACAACTGGAGGTTTAGGAAATGCATCCACTCAACTTCCTCCAACATCAGATGAGGAAATAGATTTGGAGGATGCTTTCTTGACTGGAGGAGTCCATGTCCATATGTCGAATGATGATGGTATAGATGACATTGGAAAGACTCGTCGACGTGAAGAGATTGGAACAAGTGGTGGTGGACGACGACGAAAGGAACCAACTATTAAGTCTGATAAGCTCGAAGCATGCATGACCCAGTTTTCTTCTACTATGAGCATGAGGAGTGAAGAAAATGAACTGCGGAAGTTATATCTTCAAGAAAAGCTCACAAACTTACAAGGAAAATCTAGGATTCCATCTGACAGTGAAGCGTCTAGTCTTGATCTTTATTCTACTTCAGCTTGTCTTGACATCCTCAATGATATGGACGATGTTTCCAATGAGATGTACGCTAAAGCTATAACCAAATTTAAGGATCCAGATTTCAGAATGTCATTTGTGAAGATGCCAGCATGTAGGAGGGGACCAATATTGGAATTTGTTTGAGTTCAGTGTTTAGGAGTGGAGAGTACTATTTGGACTGTTGTTATTCGCTTATATTTATGTACTGTTGGATTGTTATTTTCCTTCAAAATGCGTACTCATGTTGGACTAGCCCTATTTTTCTCTTTATGCAGTATTTGATGTTATCGTTTGGTTTTATATGTGAAGCGTGTATTATGTTTGATTCTATGTTAATTTGACTATTTTTTTTCCACCTTCTCTGACTTTCTCACTATCAATGAAATTATATGTGCTATACAGGATGTCTTTGAATGACGAATCTGAGTCAAGTGAGGATGATGAAATATTCACAGACGACTTTGACGTCATCATGGAGGAGTTGATGATGTTGAACGTACTTTGTGCCAGTGAGAATACTTTACTCGAGAGGATACCATGTAGGACATCTATGCTTACTGGTAAAATGTACATTATGGAAATCATAAATGGGCATCCAGATATTTGTCATCAGATTTTTCACATGCAAAAACATGTGTTCTTAAATTTTTGTGATGCTTTGAAGCAGAGGGGGTTGTTACAAGACGGTAAAAAGGTTACCGTCGAGGAGGGTGTTTCCATGTTCCTTATGATTGTGGGGCGTACAACACGGTTTAGTGTCATAGGGGATAGATTCCAACATTCTAACAATACAATTCATAAATGGTTTAGGCGTGTGTTGCGCGCTGTTTGTGCATTTGGAACAGAGATAATACGTCCGATAAGACGGAATAGTGTGCATGAGAGGATTTTGCAGAAATATCCATACTTCAAAGATTGCATAGGTGCGATAGATGGAACACATGTAGCAGCGTATGCACCAGCTTCGAGGCAGACATCATTTCGTGGGAGGAAAATCAATGTCACACAAAATGTGATGCTGACTTGTGATTTTGATATGAAGTTTACTTTCGTTTATGCTGGATGGGAGGGTACTACAAATGATTCGAGGGTTTTCATTGATGCGGTGACATGACCTTCAAACAACTTTCCAATGCTTCGAGAAGGTGTGATATAATATTTTCGTCACTTTCATACATATTTAATCGTTTGTCAAATACTATTTAATCATTTCAATTTTTTTGTGATAGATCAATTTTACCTGGTGGATTCCGGCTACCCTAATACACCTGGTTTCTTGCTCCATATCGTGGACGTAGATACCATCTCCGTGATTATGTAGGCCGTGGAAGGCCGCGTGGAAAGGAAGAGCTCTTCAACTACAGACACTCCTCATGTCGTAACATTATTGAATGTTGCATTGGAGTTCTAAAGGCCATATTTCCTATCTTGAAGTATATTACCAATTACCCACTCACAAGGCAAAGACAAATTCCAACCGCATGCTGCGCGATACATAATTTCATTCGCCAAGAGGATGCGCTCGATAGATTGTTCACTGAGTATTCAGTAGAGAACATGATATTCCCAGAAGTCCCAGGGTCCAGTGAAGATCAAGATGCTATACAATTTGATGCTAGTCAAACAGGTCAAATGACACAAGTCAGAGATGAGATAGCTACGCAAATGTGGAATGAGTATTCCAGGAGATGCATTTAATTGCATTAAAATAATTTTTTTCTTGAATTAAATTTTTTGTAACAAAAATTAATTGTGCTTATTCTGCCCATTCACAATGGCTTGATGTTGTTACATTTGAACTACTATCCAATATATGAACTAATATATATTAATTAATTTAGATTTCAAGTTTTACATGTTGCTAGAATAACCAAATGTTTGTTGAATAGAGAACTTACTGATTTATTGACATTAAACTTAAATGTAATTCAACAAATCAACCATTTTTTAAATATAAAATATAAAAAAAAAACAATTTTTTTTTCCCGAAAATTAGACAAAGTAAACGCATTTTCCAGTTTTCCATTTTTGAAAATAGTTTTCCAAAATCTCAAAGAGAACATGTTTTTAGCAATCCCAAAATAAACAACCAAAATCCAAAACTCAAAACAAAATTCAAAATCGAAATACAAAGAGAACGGCCCCTAAGTTTTTTAACAATAGAAAGAAAATGATAAATAACTTCCGAACTAATTTTATAACATAGAAATATTTGCAAGGTAACAGATTTTTCATATACATGTCGTCTTTGGCGAAGATTATTAGTTTCATCCCAGACAGAAATCATTGCATGGACAGTTCGACCACCTACATAGCCTATCAAGAGAAGATGTCAAGAAAGTTTTGTAGGTGTTTCCAGTTCCCCAAATCCTCACATGCCAAAGTCACATGGAGTTAATGCTCTGATTCAAATGACTAAAGACTTGAGAAATGGAAGGCCATTAAACTCAAACATAATGAACTAACTTTATTTAACAAAAAAAATATACAAATTACATGGTTTAATTCATTTTGGTCCATGAAATAGAAGGAAACCAAGTAACAGGTAAATATTTGAAATCTTGCTTGATCAAAGCCTTGCCACTAAAATCGTTACCCGAAATATCTTGACCCAATGACCCCTAATCACTTCAGTGCGGTATGGCCCTCCATCCTTAACTGTAATAGCAGGATTGATGCAAAGACAAGTGAAGCAGGAAAAACTACAAGAATACTCACTTAAATATTGATTTCAAACAACGAAGCCTGATTATTCTGTGTTTTAGGGCCAATGTGCACACAGATGGGGAGGGAAAAAGAAGAAATTAGGAGTTTTGAAGGAGATGTTGAATTGTGGAAAGAAATAGCTTTCAGGTTTAGATTTGTTGAGAACGGGAACGAAATGGATTATCTTTGTAGGGTTTCTTTGAGAGAATTCATGAGAGGAGAGAAATGGAAGAGGAAAAATGAGGGGGTTTTCCCAAAACCATATTACAGTTATGCTGCAATTTTGTAACGATAACTGGCCACTAATCGTCCCAAGGAATTATCAATTGCTCATTATATGCAAAGCAAATATGAGATAATATGAGAAATTGTGTCGAATAACGGGCTCAACCATACTGCACGAGTGATTGAAGGGCAATAGATTCCTGCAATTTCTTTATTGGTGGTTGGTAATCAAATGTTCATGAAAAAAAATTGGAATTAGGAGAGAAGAACATCACAATCACAATCACAATCACCATCACCATGAGGCTTAATTTAGAGGACCAAAGTTCAAAATCACCATTCCCCCCAATCCCCACACATAACAAATGCAAATTCAAATAAGCAATTAACTCAATGAAAACATAACAAATTGTAGATCTTATTATCTCATTATTATAAAAAGTCCCTCAAGAAAATCCCCTCAACCTCAGAAATGAAGCTAACGACATCTAAATGACCTATATTTCCACTGTCTCACTTAAAATAATTACCAAAAATAATCCAAAACAACTCAACTTAGATTACAATAAAATCAAGAAAAGAACTGATCTAACCTTCAACCAACTGCTGTTGCTGTAAAAGCAAGCACTTTTCTACTGTAACGAATTCTCGAAGTAGTGGTAGTTCTCACAAAATGGGAAGGAGGTCCACTGCACTGCTAAGAGTATTCTTAACAGGCCAAGACACTTGTTTTGGTAGAAGCAGCAATATGTCTCTGGGATGAAAATGTTCTTCAAATTCAACACCATGTAAGGATTTTAATCAATTATGTGGGCTTATATGTGAATTACTGTGTATTGAATAAAAGACTATCAAATTTGGTTAAGCCCATTTAAAGTGATCTAATAAGGATTTTATATATATCGGGCTTTAATGCATCTAATTAATGTATGGGCTTTTATGTGTAGATACCAGACCATTACCTAATTCATGATGGGGCGAATTAGGTTAACTGACAATTCAGCATATAAAGTCGGTTATGGTCCCTGAATCGTACGTACTGTTCGTTCTGTCTGACATCCCATCATCAGAGAGAAAATAAGGACTACGTATTGATTTAGAAGATCCAACCAACCGAATCGTTCATCGTGAATCATATTTGATTAAGGTACGCTTCCGCTTTAGTTATTTCATTCTTGATAATTTAACATGATGATTTTGGATCGTAAATAAACAATTATCTGTGATATATTTTCTAACAAGTGGTATCAGAGCCGACATCGTGTTGAATTATCAGATCTATTTCAAATGCATATATGAAACCAAACTCCTGACATGTATATCTATTTATATATGTATGAATTTCAGTTGAATTTTGTATATATAAAATCTATTGAAGTTGAATATGGATTTCAATCTGTGAAATATACAAAGGATTAAGATTCAGATTCGATTTTCGAAATTGGATTTGGCTTTGGTGTAGACTGAATCTGAATTTAGTGGTTGAATTGTACATGTGTATTGATTTTTCGAGTTGGAGACATTGTTTGGATTTGGACTTGGATTCAGATTCAGTCGGTTTGGCTGTGGACGGAAGGAACCAAAGCAGCATCCGGCTCTACAGGTACGCGCAGGCGCGCAGCGCCGCGATTGGCTACGCTCGGCGTTGCAGGAGAATTGTGCTGGAAATGTCGCGGCGCTGCTCCACGAAATTAAGCGAGCGGAGAGCCGGCGGTGGGCTGTGCCTCTGCCGGTTTTGGAGGCGGCGCGAGCTAGGGTTTTCAACCCTAACTATTGCGAAAACCAGTTTCTTAGGGACAAGGGGCTTTCGGTTGGAAATTAGGAGTTTAAAAGGACTCCTTTGCAATTTCTGTAAATTCTGGTTATTTGAACATTAGGTCCTCCAAGGTTATTATGAAATAAAGTTTAAACCCTAAAGGCTATGGAATTTATAATTAAGCCCCTAAGGTTATAAATTATTAAAGTTGGGGTTATAAAAGTTCCTGATTTTATATTTCAGCCCCTGAAGTTTGAAAATTTTCTAATCCAGCCCCTAATGTTTGAGAATTTTCAAAACTGGTCCCTAAAGCTTGAAAATTCTCTAATTTGGTCCCTTAAAGTTTGAAAATTTTCATTTTCAGTCCCTAAAGTTTGAAAATTTTCTAATTTGGTCCTTAATGTTTGAAAATTTTCATATTTAGTCGCTAAAGTTTGAAAATTTTCTAATTTAGTCCCTAAGGTTTGAAAATTTTCTAATACAGGACCTAAAGTTCTGAAATTCTCTAATTTGAAAGTATGATTTGCATAATAAGGTATTTATGTGAGCTATTTTGTTTAAGTGTTCTCTATTCGGTTTCAAATTCTGCTAGTAGTATATCTACAAGCTCAAATTTAATCCCTGTGTTTATGGAACAACTTCAAGGATTGAACGAGAACATTCATATAGTTCTTGGCTGCATAGATCTAGACCGTGCACTAAGGATTGAACAACCTGCTCCTCTGACGGATGAAAGTTCATATAATCAAAGGAAGAACTTTGAGAAGTGAGATTGCTCATGTCGCATGAGTCTAATGATCATTAAGCGCGGCATTCCGGAAGCCTTTAGTGGCATAATATCTGAGGAGGTAAATGATGTCAATAAATTCCTTGCCGAAATTAAGAAACGTTTTGCGAAAAACGATAAGGCTGAAACAAGCACGCTTATGTAAAGCTTGATTTCAATAAAGTATAAAGGCAATGGGAAAATAAGGGAGTACATCATGTAGATGTCTCACACTGCTTCAAAATTTAAGGAACTAAAACTCGACTTGTCTAATGACTTGCTCGTGCATTTGATATTAATATCGCTTCTTGCACAATATAATTAATTTAAGGTTAGTTATAACTGTCAAAGTAGAAATGGACTCAATGAACTCATTTCATAGTATGCAAGTTTCTTGCACAATTCAGTCAATTTAAGGTCAGTTGTAACTATAAAATGGAGAAATGAACTCTAAATGAGTTTATTCTAATTTTGTGTAGAAGAGGAAGAAAAGTTGAAGCAGGATAGAACTGAAAGTGTTCACTTGGAAAACACCTCTAAAGATAAGGGCAAGAAAACAAATAAATAAAATAAAGTTGTTAAGGGTTCAGAACAAAAGAAACCACATAAAGACATTAAGGATTGTTTCTTTTGCCATAACTCTGGACATTTGAATAAAGATCATACATAATACCAACTAAAGCAGCTACTAAAACACCTTATGAGCTTTTAATAGGGTTAAAACTTAGTCTAAAGCATTTTCACATTTGGGGATGTCCAGCTAAGGCCAGGCTTTATAGGCCACATAAAGAAATTGGACTCCAAAACAGTCAGCAACTACTTTATTGGTTATTCTGAGCGTTTAAGGGGCTATTAATTTTATGATCCCACACTTAAGTCAACTTTTGAAACTGGAAATGCAACATTTTTTGAGGATGTCGAGTTTGGGGGAGAAATAAGGTTAGAGATATTGTCTTTAAGGAAGAAGTTGAGTACGGATCGGTTTCGATTCCTATTGTCGCTTTTGACAATGTGCAAGTTTTTATGCATGTGATTGATCAACAAGCATATCCGGAACCTCAATTCGACAATATTGAAGAACCTCCCATCCAAAATAAGGTAAATTTCAGAAGTACAAACTCAACAACCTCAATAACTAAAGTCATTAAGGAGATCAACGAGAGAAAGAGAAAAAATGCTATTCCGGATAATTTAAATAGTATTTTTCCAAGAACATAAGGAAATAATGGAATGGTGGAAGATGGTCTAATCAATTCCATCAGGCCATGCAGGGTTCTAACTCTCAGAAGTGGATTGATGTCGTAAATAAGGAGTATAAGCATATGCAAGACAATAAAGTTTGAGATCTTGTCCCATTACCAGAAGGTGCGAAGCCCATTGGTCTTAAATGGAATTTTAAACCAAGAGGGATTCGAAAGGTAATGTGGAAAGATATAAAGTTCGTCTTGTATCTAAATGCTTTACATAGAATGATGACATTGATTATAAAGAGACTTTCCCTTTGGTTTCTACGAAAGACTCTTTCAGGAAAGTCAGGTTGTTGCAAATTTTGATCTCGAGTTACATCAAATGGATACTAAGGTGGCGTTTCTCAATGGAGACATTGATGGGACAATGTATATGGTGCAACCAGAAAGCTTTGTGTCAGTAGACCCAAAGAATATGGTTTGCAAATTAAAGAAATCCATTGTGTACTCAAGCCAGCTTCTCGTTAAGGGTAATACAAATTTCATCAAGTAATTATCTCATTTGGTCTTGAGATTAATGCTGTTGATGGTTGTGTGTATTACAAGTTCAGTGGGAGTAAGTATGTTTTCCTGATTTTATATGTTGATTATTGCTTGCCACCAATGATATAGGCATGTCACATAAAATTATGAGATTTTTTGTCAAGGAATTTTGAGATTAAAAATCTTGGTGACGTCTCTTTTGTATTAGGAATTCAGATATACCGGGATTGTTCTCGAGGTATTCTTGGATTGTCACAAAAGGGCTATATCGATAAAGTACTTAAGAGGTTTGGCATACAAGACAATAAATCAGGGGACACCCTTATATCGTTAAGGGAGACAATTTAGTCTCAACTAATGCCCGAAAAGTTATCTTGAAGTTAAAGAAATGCAGATGATCCCATATAATTAAGCTATAGGGAATCTGATATATACTCAAGTTTGTACGCATCCGGATATTGCGTACATTGTTGGGATACTAAGGAGATATTTAAGTAACCCTGTGATGGATTATTTGGAAAGCAGCCAAATATGGGTTATAAGGTATTTAAAGAGAACAAAAGATTACATGCTCACACACAGAAAATCGGATCAGTTGGAGATCATATGGTGTTATGATTCCAATTTTACTAGATGCCAAGAAAGTAAAAGATCCACATCAGGCTACATTTATCTGCTGGTTGGAGGAGCTATTTCCGGAAGGAGTGCTTAACAAACACTTTAGCTTCTTTCACTTGGCAGCAGAGTTTGTAGCAATTTTGGGGGCATCTAATTATGGAATATAGCTGCGAAATTTTGTCACTAGGCTGCATATTTTGTACGGTATAGAAAGACCACTAAAGTTATATTGTGACAATAACTCAGCAGATTTATATTCCAGTAACAACAGGAGCTCAACTAAGTCAAAATACATTGACATAAGTTCCTGGTTGTGAAGGATACAGTTCAGAGTGGACACGTGTCAATAAGAGCACATTGGGACAAACTCCATAATTGTGGATCCGCTTACTAAAGTATTACAATCCAAGGCCTTTCATGAGCACAATACTCATATGGGTGTTGTATTTCTTAAGGATATTTGGTTTCAGTGGGAGTTTGCATTTTGGGTGCATTAGACATATTTATTGTCCTTTTGGATACAGTTTAAAGTTAAAGTTATTTACAGCTATAAGGTTTCAAGTTTATTATCTCTGAACTTGTTTGAGGATGATCTCACTAAAGTTGGACCAGTTGGAAATAGGCATGTTGAAGATCACATTACATGTAATTTCCATGCTACACATCCATACTTGATCCATGTCATTCAGTTATGTCGATATATGTGACCATTGATAGGTTTAGTTATGATTAATGTAGCGAAAGCCGCTTTGATCCTATGTTGATATAATTGATGAACCGGATTGTTTGGGGATGCATTCAGTAATGATAGCAAAATTCTGAGTACTCATAAGGTTATGATTGATACACAATTGTAAGGTTACACATATAGCCCAAGTGGGAGATTGTAAGGATTTTAATCAATCGTGTGGGCTTATATGTGAATTATTGTGTATTGAATAAAAGGCTATCAAATTTGGTTAAGACCATTCAAGGTGATCTAATAAGGATTTTATATATATCGGACTTTAATGCATATAATTAATGTATGGACTTTTATGTGTAGATACCTGGCCATTACCTAATTCATGATGGGCCGAATTAGGTTAACTGGCAATTCAGTATATAAAGTCGGTTATGGTCCCTGAATCGTACGTACTGTTCGATCTGTCTGACATCCCATCATCAGAGAGAAAATAAGGACTACGTATTGATTTAGAAGATCCAACCAACCGAATCGTTCATCGTGAATCATATTTGATTAAGGTACGCTTCCGCTTTAGTTATTTCATTCTTGATAATTCAACATGATGATTTTGGATCGTAGATAAACAATTATCCGTGATATATTTTCTAACACACCACACGTACAAAAATCAAAATCCCCTAAAAAACTGTCATTTTCTCAACTTACCTTGGACTGTCGAGGTCACTGCCTCCTCTGACCACCAATATATGAGATTCTGAAGCCATCACCACTGCCATACCAAACTTTGCCACTGTCTTCACATCTAGACTATTCTTCTTTTCAACCCCGACCGCTCCAACTCCATCTTCTACTGTTTTCTTTCTTCTTGGTGACGGTGACGATAACTTCTTCAGCTCTAGCTTTGATTTCAAATGTATAGTTTTGAATCTAGAGAAAATGGGGTGTTTACATAGAGCGATAGTTCTGAATTTTTCTAAAGGGATTAGTTTGCGGAGAGTGGTTCTGAATTTTTTTGGGGGGTTTTAGGGTTAGAACGTATAAAATACTGGTGCAATATGAATGTTGTAGAAACTATTGTGGTTACAACCCCACTAATTGTAAAGCTCACTCACATAATAACTTCCAAAAGTTATAGTAACAACCAAAAGAAACTAAAATAAAAATTAAATTTCAGATTCTGTTTGACAACTGAGATTCAGTCAAAATTGGACAGAATTTCACTTGTTTATATATATATATATATTATTTGCTCTTGGAAAGCATAAATAATAATTTCCAATATTCCAAAAGAATAATGATTTATTAGTTTTGAAGAATCGAAATAAATTCGTTATACATAGAGACATATCTTGTTGCAGACCATTAATTTTATTTCTAAAAGGTACTGGAAATTTGTCATTGTTTTTTTAATATAGTGCCTAAAAGTTCATTTTTGCCTATATCAATTATGTTTGTCTGCCAATCATTATTTTTACTCCTGAAGAGTAAATTTTTGTATGGTTTATTGTAATAATATTTGATTGCTAGTAAAGATCTTGAATTCTAATTTTCAAAGTTTCAAAATAATATTGACATATTGATTTTTAATGAGCAATAATAAAATATAACGTTCTTTCCAAGTAGCACTTGTTTCGAAGAATATATCATTTTGAATTCATGTTTATCTCTGAAGGAAAATATATAACTAATGTCATAAGGATGTTGATTAATATGATTGCATAAATGATATATGATTATATAATGGTTAGTCATATAATCATTGAAATTAAATGATTAAATTATATCTTGTATTGAACCAGATGTTCAATAAGAAGGAAAAAATTATTGGTTGGCATGACGAGTGAGACCAAACCGGAGAATAAGATTTGCAAAATTGAGAATTTGAAAACACATTAAATGAAGAACTAGGAAATTCTTAAAGTACAAAAAATTCTCATATGTTGCTTGTTCTCGGGTCAAATTGATTGTTAAACTATCACTAGCTAAAATTGGGACTGAACTCCAAAATTATCTGAAATGTATTTATGTTGACCTATGGGCCCACTCCCCTCTATGTGAACTATCTAGAAATATTATGACTATATGGATCCATTAGATAGTCACATGTTTGTTTATTGAAACTCGAAATTGGAAGTTTACAAGATTATTTGCTTGAACTGATATAGTATGAGCACAATTTTCAGATTTCTAAAAATAAGACAACATTGTCTTGATAGTGCTAGTGATTTTACATTCCAAATATTTAAAGATTACCAATTGAGATGATAGTTCAATTGTTGAAAGCTTAGCAAATTATTTGAACCCCCTCCAATAAATTGCTAAACTGTTAATATAAAGAATAAAATGATTCACAATAGGGAATGCTAAATACATGTAGCAATGCATATATGCTTCTTGCCACTATAACCCCCCTATTAGTTGGATTTAAGAATGCTAAGAAATCTTATTTAGTTTGAAATCAAATGCTATGAAATAGTATGAACCTTAATAGGTGATGTTTTATAACATGATTTTTCAGCATTAGGAGAGGATTAGTAGTTGAAAATCATACAAATGCATCATATTATGTTATCTTTATCCTCTCGATTGATAATATGAACTAGAAGTTCGATTGAAATTATGAATGAAAAGTTCAAAAGATAACATAATTATAAGATGTCATGTCATATCTATAAGAGATTAATAAAATCTCATATAATAGCTACAAAAGACTCATCTCATATTGATGTATGGCATGCCTGAAGCGTAATGATATTTGATTCAAACAAAGATCCTCAAATAAAAAAAATGGGGCAAATGATTATGATGGTCTTATTAAGTAGGCATATACTGGTGAGAAAGTATATATCGACATAACTAATTGTAAATATCTAAAAGAGATTCAAGTACTTGAAATATTGAAAATTGAGATATCTCAAGTTATGCCATTATGGGAAAAGAAATCGAATTGAAATGGTAATTGTGTTGACACACTTTATAAAACACTTGTGCAAAAGCAAATTGCAAAGCTAGTTACATGGTGCTTGAAATCTTCAAGCCCATAAACTTTTATAATAAAGCGCTTCTTATTATGAATGACATCGAGGAGAAAAAAAACACGTTGAAGAAAATTGACATAAAAATAGTTAGCCAAAGTATGCATTTAGGCTAATCTAAACCTGCTACAAAATCTGAAGTTTTGGGACCTGTAGTCTAAACACTTAAAAGTGTAAATTTAGTAAAATTCCAATAGGTATTTGTAAATGGAAATCAAAATTTTAGAGTCGTAATTCATGACTTGTTGCAAAAGGAATGTGTAACAACCCGAAAATTTCGTACTTGAGTTAAATTATTTAGAAAGTTGGAATAAAGTATTTCTTAAGAAAAGAGCCAACGCATTTTGTATTACAAGATAATATAGAATTTATAATAAAATGGGAAAAATAGGCATGAGAGAAAGTTATATACGATGTTTGAATTCAATCGAATTGAATTTCATAGTTGAGGACTAAGCTGGATATTTTAAAAATTCCTATTAATTACAATTTTGTCATTGTGATGAACATGACTTTGGGATCATTTTGTGTAATATGTAGTGATCTTTAGTCATTGCATGTTATACCATTTTATAGTTCATGATGAGATCTATGTATTGCTATCAAGTTTGATCATAATCGAAGTTGAAAAGTGCTTCAAAAATCGGGCTAAAGTTGCATATGAGAAATAGTTGGAATGTTGAGAGTTTTGAAAACATTTATAAGTATAAAATGGTAGTTGAGTAGCCATGTTTGAAAGGATCGTATGAACAATATGGTAATCCAATGTTTTTGCATGTTATACTACTTTGTGGTTCACATTGAGATCTATGAATTGATATCAAATTTGAGTACATTTGAGGTTGGGAATTTCATTGAAAGTTGAGCCAAATTTGTATACATGAAAATGGTAAGAATGATGAAAATTTGGCTGTGTTAAAACTATTCGAGCATCCATTTTTGGATTAATTGTACGGGGGATATAATGATCTGTTTTCTTTGCATATGTAACCGTTGCGAAGGTTGAAGTTTGAACTTTAAAATGGTATAAAGATTGGCCAAAACAAAGCTTGTCTTGACCTTCAAATATTGACCCAAGGAGGCACCTAGAAATAGTAAACCTGAAAATTTTGTAATATAATAATGAAAAGGATTGACACTTGTCCAAATAATTTTAAGAGGTGTTTGGAAAATCACTTATTTTGGTTAGAAGCAATTATTTATTATAATTTATGGGATTTAAATGATGGATAGTAAGGATTGAAGGACTTAGTTTCAATTATTTTAAGGACTAAACTTACATTTGATGAACGTGTAAGGGCTTATTTGTATTTATAATATCTATCTATCTATCTATTAAGTCCCAAAATTCTGTTTGAGGTCGATGGAAACAAGAAAGAACTGAGAGGCAGAGAAGAGAGGATAGAAACCGAGAGGGAGAGGAAGAAAGGAGGAGAAGAAAAAGAAGGAAAAAGAGGAGGATAAGAGAAGGGAAAGGAAGGGAAGAAGTAGGAGAAGCTTTGCTTGAGACTTGAGCTCTCAAGTATGATTTTTCTTCTTAAAATTCAAGAAGCAAGTAAAACTTGGTTTATGTTTTAATTGAGTTAATGCTTATATGGTGTTGAAGGCTTTTGCATGACTTATATGCCAAGTTTAAGGCTAAAAGCAAAAGTGTCTCCTAAGTGTTTGATTTGATGAAAGGTGCGAGTAAAGAAAATGTGTCTTAATGACTTATTTCAAAGTTTGTTTGAAACTAAGTTGCTGTCTTCATGATAAATGAGCCTAAAACACCACTTTAAATTAGAGTTAATCACACCTTAAAGCTGATTTTTAAGTGGGAATGTTGATTTAGGATTGATGGTGAACTTTTTGACGTAGTTTATGCTGTCTTGGTTGGTTTTGATGATGGGTATTGATTTAATCAATGAATGTTATGCCAAGATTAAGGTTAGAAATGCAAGTGCTCTTTGAGTGTTTGGTTAAATGTGTAAATGAAGTATGTTTTGGCAAGTTCTTATGGAATTCTATCTATAAGTTAGATGTTCGACTTAAAGAATGTGAAGATGTAAAGATGGGAATTAGCATGAAGTTTTAGGTTGCTGATTTTGTGTAA
This sequence comes from Ligustrum vulgare, assembly GCA_963555705.1. Taxonomy (NCBI): domain Eukaryota; kingdom Viridiplantae; phylum Streptophyta; class Magnoliopsida; order Lamiales; family Oleaceae; genus Ligustrum; species Ligustrum vulgare. The sequence goes on along the minus strand of OY743168.1, from coordinate 29,667,530 downwards.
ATGATCACGGAATTTCAATTATGTTAACTATATTAGCTTATTAAATCCTATTTTAAGTTAGTATGTTGGTATAGTAAAGAAACTGAAGTTTTGGGACATTTGATTTTGATATGTTAAGGTTGAAACATACTTTTGAGGTTGAATGAAAAAGAAATTCAGAATTTGAGATGATAGTTATGGAGATAAGAGTCCGAAATTATGAAAGCATATTAAGATGAAACTTTGTAGAAGTTTTAATGGAGTTTTTGAGGTAAATATGGTGGAATGTTATGTCTAAAGTTGGTTATTAGATTAAGTTGTATTCTATGTTCACCACACATGCATTGAAGTGTGATAAATGGCATTAAACATGATGATAAAAATCTGTTGGGACACTTCGTTTAAAGTTATCATTTTATATGTGTCTAAAGCTAGATTTTGAGATTAAATGAGGTTGGAAATTATATCTAAAATATGTTATTAGTTTAAGTTACATTCTAAGTTCAATATACAAGATTAAAATTGTGTTAAGAAGTCCTAAACATGCCTTAAAAATCTGTTGGAACTCCGCATTTGAAAATGTCACTTTGCAAGTGTTTAAAACTTGATTTTTAGGTCAAGTGATGTTGAATTTCATGTCTAAAACTTGTTAAATACTTAAGTTATATTTCATGTTCAATACACATGACTAGAAGTGTGTTAAGAGGTATTTAATGAGGTTTGAAAATCTACTGAAAATTCTCATGTAAAGTTACCACTTTGCAAGTGTTTAAAATTAGATTTTGAGATTTAATAAAGATGTTGGATTTTATGTCTAAAACTTGTTATTATCTTAAGTGATGATCTATGTTTAACACACATGATTAGAAATGTGTTAATAAACACTAATTGTAGTTTACAATGCTGTTAGAATTACTCAGTTAAAATGTTCCCTTGTATATGTTTAAAAAGACAATTTGAGACTAAATGATATTGAACTTGATATATAAATCTTATCATAAGTTCGAGATATGTTGTATGTCTAATATATGAGAAAGAACTATTTTAAAATGAGATTAACATGATTTGCTTAAATTGTGTACTTGGATATATAACTTTGGTGCTATGGTTATGTGAAGAATTTTTATGTGATGATAGTATGATATTGATGTCTCAAATAGAGATTATGTGTAAATTGTTATATCATGCTTGAATGAATAGTTATGTGCAAATTGGTAAACCATATATGAAGAGATAATTATGTGTGTGACCGTTCAAGCAAGATTTGTATGATTATTGACGACGCTCCGCAAGTGTACGGGTCGCGCAAGTAATAAAGTGGATTTTAAGTCCGAATATCGTTCCCACAGAGATTGTTTTAAATCGTATTTTTAGACTACTACCTTAACCGGAACTAGAAATTGTTTGAGTTTGAAAATCTTGATTTTGAAAATAAAAATGAAGATTAAACTAGAAAATTGACAAATTTGATTTTAAATGAATGAAAATAAATGCGTTAGAATTATGAATCCATTTTGACTCTATCATCCATATCTTAACCAATTATTTAAATACAATTCACGGGTTTTGAAAATCCATATTCCTAATATTGTCAAGACTCCCTTTCGGAAAAGAATCAACACCTATTTCTATACACAATCCGACTATATTTCTATGACGAATCTAAATGTATAGAAAAGCATTACAAGTTTTGTGAATACTATAGCAGATAACACAAAGCATAGGGGTATATTTCTATCCCCTATCGGACTTTGTGGAAATTGACACAAGTCTAATGAAATCTCAATCTTTCGAACTTAAGAAATCATTACCTAAAATCATACAACTAGTGATCAAGTAATTGGATGATAAAAAAAGTATAAATCAATTGCTCAAAATCATGAATTGCATAAATTAAATAATAGATTAAAATATGGAATTAAGAAATCAAAACTTCATCACAATTCCAACACAATTAACCTAGCCTAGAAACATAATAGAAAATAAATAACAAGAGATATGAAAAGATGTAACCCAATTCATCTCCTTGCAATTGTATCTTCAATCTTGATCTTGGCGTGGTTTGGATTTCTCGGCACTTCGACAGCGTTTGGCATGAATTATGAAGATTGGGAACCCCTAATTCCGTGCCTTAGGTCTGGTATTTATAGATTTCCCCGAGAATTAGGTTAATGGAGGAGAAAATTGCTGAATTCCGCGCAAAAAGCCCAGCTGCGGCCCAGTCGGGACTACCGTGCGGCCGCAAGGTTAAAAAACACGCGGTCGCATGACTCTGTAGGTAAACTTCAGTCGCCGAATTTTTTGACCGTGCGACCGCACGCCTTGTTCAACCGTGCGGCCGCACGATTGTAATTCAGGCTGCAATTTTTATCTTTTAAATTCTGCAACTTGGTCCCTATCTTTTAATTGCATAGCAAGTCCTCCAACTTCTGATTGTTGTAATTTAACCCCTGAACTTCTGATTTCTTCCAAATTCGATTTTTTCTTCAAATTAGCTATTTGATTGACTGCATCAATTCTTGAATTGCTCACTTTGACCCCTTTTACATCCAATTGCTCAATTTTAGCTTCAATTCCTTTGTTTTCTCGACTTTGGGATTATTTCTGAAATGTAAACAAATAACACAAAATAAATAACGAATATTCTAAAACAAACATATAAAATCCTACTTTTAGGATAGAAATAAGTGTATAAAATACACTTATCAACACCCCAAACTAGAACTATTGTTCGTCCTCGAACGAAATAAAACTAAACTATAAATGTAAAACGACAACTTAAATAAAAATTATGTTTTTGCTTTTGTCAACTTATTTACCATGCGCTTCAATAATCCAAATTGACGATTCACTTTAGACAAAGAAATATGAACAACATAAAATATTTACATTCATCCGATGCTCAACTTCATTGTGTGTGTGTGAATAGCCAAAATCAGATGCAAACTTATGCAAAAATAAACTTGACAATGTGTGACTTTTTATGCAAGAGTAAGCCCAAATCCCGTGTGGTCAACAATGATTTTCTTTTGATTTTCCTTACCCTCTCATGGATGATCACAACCTTATTGCTTTTCTCTCATATCCCGAGGTCTTTCCTATTGAGGTGATTTCTAGACATGTATAAATTGCATTTTTCCACACAAGGCAGTTAGGACTAGACAAGTATGCATGACAGACCAAGAATAATTAACAACATGTTAGGAATTTCAACCAACAAAGCTTATACCATTTTATTCTATTTTTCTTTCATATGGACGACTTTTTCTTTTAATGTCCTTATCTTTTACCATCTTTGTGCAAGACTTTTCATACTTGCTTTCTATATGACCCATGTAGCGAGCTTTAGGTCGGCAGCTCCCAACTCAGTTGAGCTTAGGGTACCAGGTTCAGAGAACCCCTCAGACTTAATTACCCGAGTCATAAAGGCATAAACAAAAAAGTTAAAGATGTTTTAACGTCTTATGTGTAAGTCCACTCTCCGTACTTGCTTTCTAGTTGACCCCTGTAGCGAGCTTTCAGATCGGCAACTCCCAAACCAGTTGGTTTTAGGGTACCGGGTTCAAAGAACCCCTTAGACTTACTTGCTCGAGTCAAAAAGGCATTTGAAGAGTAGAATAAAACCTTCAGCATTTTTCTGTTTTTATGGTTTATACTCGTTGATTGAAACCCCTTACACTAAAGATGTAAAATTAAAAAGTTCAAATCCTCAATCTACCAATGCATACTCAACCTAACCTTCCCACCCCTAAACTGCTTCTTGACAGTTTGGTTCTACATTTCAGGTCGGGATCTAAATTTCTAAAGGTTTGGGATTTTACAGTCAGTTCTATGTTCAAAGTGCACAAGTTTACCCCACAAATATCAAGCATCTCCTTACACAAGTCATTACTTGAAATTGGCTATGTGCTCCAATTTGATTTAAGTCTTACATGGATGAATGTTAAGAAAAATTTAGTTCACATGTTGCCCAATTTTCTAACTAAAGCACAAAAATCAATTCAAATTATGTCATAAGCAATAAATAAGTCAACAAAATTTTTCAAAATTTTCACTTTTTTTGATTTTTTTCACATTTTTCAATTTTTTTGAATTTTCTACCCAAAATCGAATGAATGTGTACATGAAGCACATGAATGAGATTCCCACCCCCAAACGAGAATCATACATTGTCCTCAATGTATTCAAAACACATAAAGAAAATAAACAACGAAATAACAAAGAGGGTTAATGTACTTCCCGGGTTTGGAAAGTTGGTGTTCCCATTTTTTGAAGCTTTGACTTGAATGTTTGTTGGATGAAATGACCCCTTACTTCCTTTTCCATGCTTGGCGTGCATTGTCCCATGATGATGTGTTCCTTGCAAATAAACATTAATGGTCATTAGAAGCATAATTATCGCATAGGAACTAAAGAAAATAACACAACACACCCAAACTAGGACTTAGAAAAAATTTCGAAATTTTTGAAAAGTGGTCGACCCCTGATTTTCAGCCCTTGACATCGCCTCGAAAAAGTGAAAATTTCCCGAGACATGTCCCGGGCATATGAAAGTATATAACTTGGTCTATAACATATCAAAAATTCAGTAAGTTTGAAGTTCATTTTGGTCATGCAAAGATGTGAAAAAGTAGGTGCAGTGAAGCTGAAAATAGGTGCGCTAGTGCAGTGGTGCCTGCAATGGCCTTGCAATGAGGTGCCATGTAGTGTAATGATGTTCAAGTTGAGTTTCATGCTTTAAGTCAGTGTAAACATGGATTGAATGATGCACAAATGATGTTTAACATGTAGTGAGGGTGATCATCCAAAAAGATTTGCCAAAACTCAACAAAACACTCATTGTGGCATTTTATCGAGCACCTAGCATGCATATTAAAGAATCAATGAAAATTATAGAGTTGGAGACTTGAATTAAGCCAAAAAATTTCACATAATAAGCACAATTCAATACACCCAGTTCTATCCTAAGCCAATCACTATCAATCCACAATATTCAATTTCCACAAAAATTTGAAGAACACAAGAATTATGCATAATCTTGGAAATTGGTGAAAAATTCTTACATTTGGATGATTTTGATGCAATGCAAGGTATGATCTTGAGTTATAATGGTGTGCAAACTGAGGGGAACAGTTGGGGATTCAATGTGGGATGATTTGGGGGAGGAATTTCGGGTTTGAAGTGGTTAAAATGAAAGAAGAATGCATATTAAACAATCTGTCGGTTCTGCCCAGTTTCACACCGTGCGACCGCACGGTTATCACACCGTGCGACCGCACGGTGTTGAAGGTAATGACTTGGAATTTTTCAAAATCTGAGTTTTGGACCCCGTTTTCAACCCCTAAATGCTTTCAAATGCATGCAACCAAATTCTAAACAATATGTTCATGTCCTAAGCTAGGTGATCAAGTAGAAGATTGTGATAAAAAGCAACAAAATAAATTAAAATGCAATTAAAATTAAAAGTGCTAAAACAAGCAAAATGGAACACTAGAATTACTTAAAACACATAACAATTCAATGCATGCATTTTAAACATACTAGTACCCCTAAAATGCACTGTCAAGCATCTAAACAACTATAAAGTAATAAAAGCAATAAAACGCAATAAACAAACAAATAAAGAAAAGGGTTTGAGAGGTTGGGTTGCCTCCCAACGAGCGCTTCATTTATAGTCTAGAGCTAGACTTTTTGGCAAACTCTCAAGGTGGTTTTAGATTGGATGGTGTAGCCTCATCATCTGCCCTTACCTTGTATTCATACTTCTCCCAGTATGCCAATTCCAACTCGACATCTATCTTGGAGCAATTTTCTAGTTCTGGCTCATGGACATCAAATTGCATCATTGTGAAAGTCACCTCTTGATTTTCGGCCCGCAGCACTACATCTCCTTTTTCTACATCAATTAATGCTCGTACAGTGGCTAGGAATGGCCGACCAAGTATCAAAGGAAAATTCTCATCTTCCTCCATATCTAAGATGATAAAGTCCGCTGGGAATATGAATTTGTGAACTTTCACTAATACATCCTCCACAACTCCATATGGGTGACAGATTGATCGATCAGCCAGTTGCAATCTGATATTGCTTTCCTTTGGTTCACCCAGTCCCAATTTCTTGTATAAAGACAGGGGCATCAGATTTATACTTGCACCTAGGTCACATAAGACCTTGTTGAATTTTAAATCACCTATAATGCAAGGTATTGAAAAGCTCCCTGGGTCTTTGAGCTTAGGTGGCAGCTTGTTTTGCAGGATTGCGCTGCATTCTTCATTCAAAGTGACCTCCTCAAGTTCTTCAAGCTTTTTCTTGCTAGACATCATCTTTTTTAGCAGCTTGGCGTAACTTGGGATCTGTGTGATGGCTTCCAAGAAAGGAATATTTATGTGCAGTTTTCTAAGCATATTCACAAACTTGTTAAACTGCTTATCCTCTCTTGTTTTCTTTAGCCTTTGTGGAAATGGAATAGGAGACTCGTGAGGCTTAATTTTTGATTTCACCTCATGGTCATCTTCCTTTTCAGCCATCTTCTCAACATTCTCCACAACTTTTTCAGGAACTCCATCTGGCTTTTTAGCATGAATCTCAGGAAGTTGCACACCACTACGCGTAGTGATAGCATTTATCTCATGTTGCACTACATTTATAGCCATTAGTTGTTCCCTTGGGTTTACCTCAGTATTTGCAGGTAATGTACCCGGAGCTCTAGCTGTGATCAACTGTGCTATCTGTCCCACTTGAGTCTCCAGATTTTTGATTGAAGCCTGTTGATCTTGAAATGTGGTTTCAGTTTTTCTCATGAACTGATCTGTTTTAGCCATGAATTGTTCTGTTCTTTCCACAAATTTCCCTAGCATCTCTTCCAGTGCAGGCTTCCTCTCTTCAGTGTTGAAATTAGGCGCAATGTGTCCATTAGAGTGATCTTTCCAAGAAAAGTTAGGATGATTGCGCCATCCTGAATTGTAGGTATTCGAGTATGGATTATTCTGGCGTTGACCTCCTTGTACATAGTCAGCTTGCTCCAATGGACAAGCCAGAATAGGGCAATCTGTAGTGGCGTGGTTTGCACCACACTCTTCACAAGTCATTTTGGCACTTTTTGATGAATGACTTACCAGTGCTATGCTCTCCACTTTCGCAGCCAAAGAGTCTATTTTTGCTGATATGGCAGTGTAAGCATCCACTTCATAGACTCCAAATGCCTTCTTTGGAACAACCCTGTCTGATCCCCACATGGCATTTGTATTTGCTATCCTCTCGAAGAGCTCCAATGCCTGGCCGATGCTCTTTGTGCTTAACGCACCATTTGATGAGGAATCAACCATGTTTTTAAAATGTGGAAGTAGTCCTTCATAGAAGCACTTCACTTGATCACCTCGTTTGATCCCATGGTTTGGACACTTCCTCAGCATGCCCTTAAATCTGTTCCATGCATCATCAAAGGATTCCGCATCTTGTTGCTGAAACATGGTGATGTCATATCTCAGTTTGGCAACCTTAGCTGGAGGCATGAATTTGGTGCAAAACTTTTGGACCAAGTCGTTCCAAGTGGTTATACTCGCAGTTGGGCGAGAATCCAACCACTCAACAGCCCTATCTCTTAGAGTGTAAGGGAATAACCTGAGTCTGATAGCATCATCAGATACGCCCTGATATTGAAAGTGTTGGCACATGTCTAAAAATTTAGAAACATGTGTGTGCGGGTTTTCATCAGGTCTCCCATGAAATTGATGTCCGTTTTGGAACATGCTGATGACATTAGTTTTCAATTGGAAGTTTGCCTGTTCAAATGGTGGATAGACTATGCTGGATTGACTTTGAACCACCTGAGGTGTCATGAAGTCACCCACCAACATGTCATCTTCATTTATTGGATCAGGGGCGGGTAATCTCAAATTGTTGTTTGCCATTTGATTTTCTTTTTGGTTTTTTAGATTTATCTAATTCCCCAAGTTCTCTTAACCTACGGTGTAATGTACGTTCTATTTCCGGGTCAGCTTCGAAGAGATTCCCTTTTTTCGAACGTAGCATACACAGCTAAAAGAAAGGAAACTAGTAACTAACTAAAACAAAGAAATTAAAATCCTAAAAATTAAAAAAAATAAAAGTAAAAGTAAAAATAAAATTAAAACAAGTAAAAAGTCCGAATTAGTGAAAGTAATCTAAAAATAAATTTAAATAACAATCCCCGGCAACGGCGCCAAAAACTTGACGACGCTCCGCAAGTGTACGGGTCGCGCAAGTAATAAAGTGGATTTTAAGTCCGAATATCGTTCCCACAGAGATTGTTTTAAATCGTATTTTTAGACTACTACCTTAACCGGAACTAGAAATTGTTTGAGTTTGAAAATCTTGATTTTGAAAATTAAAATGAAGATTAAACTAGAAAATTGACAAATTTGATTTTAAATGAATGAAAATAAATGCGTTAGAATTATGAATCCATTTTGACTCTATCATCCATATCTTAACCAATTATTTAAATACAATTCACGGGTTTTGAAAATCCATATTCCTAATATTGTCAAGACTCCCTTTCGGAAAAGAATCAACACCTATTTCTATACACAATCCGACTATATTTCTATGACGAATCTAAATGTATAGAAAAGCATTACAAGTTTTGTGAATACTATAGCAGATAACACAAAGCATAGGGGTATATTTCTATCCCCTATCGGACTTTGTGGCAATTGACACAAGTCTAATGAAAACTCAATCTTTCGAACTTAAGAAATCATTACCTAAAATCATACAACTAGTGATCAAGTAATTGGATGATAAAAAAAGTATAAATCAATTGCTCAAAATCATGAATTGCATAAATTAAATAATAGATTAAAATATGGAATTAAGAAATCAAAACTTCATCACAATTCCAACACAATTAACCTAGCCTAGAAACATAATAGAAAATAAATAACAAGAGATATGAAAAGATGTAACCCAATTCATCTCCTTGCAATTGTATCTTCAATCTTGATCTTGGCGTGGTTTGGATTTCTCGGCACTTCGACAGCGTTTGGCATGAATTATGAAGATTGGGAACCCCTAATTCCGTGCCTTAGGTCTGGTATTTATAGATTTCCCCGAGAATTAGGTTAATGGAGGAGAAAATTGCTGAATTCCGCGCAAAAAGCCCAGCTGCGGCCCAGTCGGGACTACCGTGCGGCCGCAAGGTTAAAAAACACGCGGTCGCATGACTCTGTAGGTAAACTTCAGTCGCCGAATTTTTTGACCGTGCGACCGCACGCCTTGTTCAACCGTGCGGCCGCACGGTTGTAATTCCGGCTGCAATTTTTATCTTTTAAATTCTGCAACTTGGTCCCTGTCTTTTAATTGTACAGCAAGTCCTCCAACTTCTGATTGTTGTAATTTAACCCCTGAACTTCTGATTTCTTCCAAATTCGATTTTTTCTTCAAATTAGCTATTTGATTGACTGCATCAATTCTTGAATTGCTCACTTTGACCCCTTTTACATCCAATTGCTCAATTTTAGCTTCAATTCCTTTGTTTTCTCGACTTTGGGATTATTTCTGAAATGTAAACAAATAACACAAAATAAATAGCGAATATTCTAAAACAAACATATAAAATCCTACTTTTAGGATAGAAATAAGTGTATAAAATACACTTATCAATTATTGATGTTTCATGTGCATCATAAGCATTTGTGATCATTTAAGCATTAAAAAGAAAAATGATGTTTTTAAGAAATTATCATGAACAATTAAGAAGTCCCTATTTATGTTGTACACCTAGAGAGTCAGTCCCTATTTGATGTCACGGCTATTAGATGCCCTTAGGAGTAAGTCTCATTCGAGCTAGCATGCTCGTGAGCAAAGTGCTCTAAAGAAGAATCGAGTTAGCGTACTCTTGAGTGTAAAAGAACACTCTAGTTACCTTGTGCTATTAAGAAAGCACTTTTGCACGCAGTGTAAGACCCTAATATGAGAAGGGCCCCTAAATTAAAAGACAAAGAAAGTATGAGAAAAGTGAAACATCTTTATCTTTCATGCATACCACTTTTTCAAAGAAGAAAGAAAGTATGAGAAAAGTGAAGAACCATATTTTTATGCATGTCACTTTTCAAAGAAAGAAGAAAGACAGAAAACATAAGAAAGCGAAAAACATTATCAGTCATGCATATCACTTCATGCATTACATTCATGTCATAAATATGATATTGATTGTTTGAATATAGTTATATGGAAGTAAATGTTGTGATATGAGTAAAATTATCAAATGATATGTTAATGTGATTATGATTTCATTCATTTATATGAGAGATAATGTCGAAGTTAAGAAGTAAAGTGTATGATTTATATTCATTCATGAAAATGTGAAAGTTTGACAAGAAAATAATGAGAATGATAGATGCTTACACTAGTACAAATTAATCCAAAAAAATTAAGTAATTTGCATCGCTTTTGGGGAAAATCAACGCATATAAAAAGGGCGGTGACAAAATTGTAAATATGACTGCACATTATACGTCGATTTTATATTAAAAACCGATGTAGGAGAGTAGCTTTAACAAAATGCGTCGGTTCTGACGCCAAAACCGATGCGTAAAATGCATGTACATGCGTTGGTTGCAGGAACAGACGGATATACCCATTGTCTTTTTACCACAGTAGCGCGGCATGAACTCTCATTTTCACTCCATTTCTCACCTAAAATCTCACTCCCCTCTCTTTCAATCGTCAATCCGCCGCCACCACCACTAATCTGCCACTACCACCACCAACATTCAAGCCCACACTACCACTACCACACCTATGTACGGTGCGCATTCTCTCTCTCCACCGCCCGCCACTGCCCCGTCACTTCTTGCCGTTGCGTCCTCCCTCTGTCGTTGTCATCGCATATATATATATATATATATAATGTCTTTCAAAAAAAAAATATAATTTTAATTAGTTTAAATGAACTTTTTATTAGTTTAGTTTGAATATTAATTTTAGATTGTTGATTTGAGTTAGTAGATGTATATATTGCAATTTTTGAATTGTTGGAGTTTAAATGAAATTTTAGAATGTTATATATATATATATATATATATATTTTTTTTTATAGAATATACAATTGATTATAGACATTTGATGTTGAGGAGTTGAGAATTGATGTTGGATGAATTTAGGGTAGTTGATGATATTGTTGAAGTTTGACTGAAATTGTATTTGAGTTTTAGATATGTTGAGGTTAAATTTTTTGGTTTTATTGTGATATTTTGATTCCTCCTACAGGTTGGCTAAGTCCAATTTATAGGGGAGATTCTGCTGAAATTTTTGTAGGATTTTATAAATAAAAAATGAAATTTATAATTTAAAGTGATTTCTTTCGTTTTAATACATTATGAATATCTTGATATATAGGTCGTTAGATATGGATCGGTATTGGATGTATGGGAGATGTAATACACCAGAATATGTGAAAGAAGTTGAAGAATTTATGAAATGTGTTGAGGAAAACAAAATAAAGAAAGGGGAAGAAATGATTTTATGTCCCTGTTGTGATTGTAAGAATTTGAGAAAGTTTAGCAGCTCTGAGCAAGTGAAGAGCCATTTGATTTGTTGTGGGTTTAAGGAGGGTTATACACGGTGGATATGGTATGGTGAGAGTATACTTCCTAGGACGAGCGCCGATGACATTGAGGGTTTGAGCAATAATGGTAAGATTAATGTGGAGAATAACGAGAATGATGTGGATAATGATCGGATAGATGAAATGATGCGTGATATACAAGAAGATTTCATTGAAAATCCTCATACATTCGATACCCTATTCGTTGTATGTCTATACCAAACGCGTCACTTTCACAACCGACGCGTATTGTATTTTACAACCGACACAAATGACTTAAACTGTACTAGTGTTATATGACTTCATATACTTTGTGTTAAAATTAACCTCTTATTACATGTATCAAGTTTTATTCACTGGACCATGTGGTTCATAGTTGTTCATATCTCTTTTTATAGGCAATGAAGCACTAATTTTTGTAGTGTGGATTCCCTATGGAGAATGTCGGTAGAGAATAAAGAGTACATATTGGTAACCAAAATAGAGGAAAGATTAAGCCCTTTTGTACTTAAATCTAATTTGGAATGAAATTCTTATTCTTCTAGTATTTAAAAGTTAAATATTATTTGGGGCTTAGTTTTAAAAAAATAGGTAGATTTTTATATAAATAAATGAGCCTTGTATTTTAAAGTTCTGCTTGATGTTTAAATATTATTCTTATGAAGTGTTGAAATTGTTTTTGACTCGATTGACATTAAAATGTTAAATTCAAAAGTAAGGATGATGATCCTAAAAGTGTAACAGGATAAACTCATTGTTTGTGACACTTAGTACGGTTTTAAAAAAGTTTAGAAAAGGTTTTGGTAAATGTAGTAAATTTGCACTGTTTCTGAAAGTACGCTATTAGTAGCTACATGTAGCTATGTTTTAGTTCAAAGGGAGACTATTAGTAGCCATCACCAGATTTGAAAAAAAAAATTGCCTGAATTTTGGGGTCGTCACAGAATGTCTCAAAGATGGGGCATTCAATATGAAAAAATATGCCGTATATGTAATATTTTATTTTCCTGACAATGAATCATAAGTATCAAAGATGAATACCTCTAATTACTAGCTTGAGCTCTTTGAGGTACCAATGCGTGAGATCAAAATGTATGATCAACAACTTGGTACGTTGAGAGTATTCGTTGAAATACCAATGAGTGAGATTAAAAAGAGTTATCAATACCTTGATACTTTTGGATTGTGGTGAAATGATAAGAGAAGATCTATTTTAAATATAGGAACCGTTACCTATCTAAAGTTTCACAACTAAATTTGGTGTAGCAATTTGAGAATTTAACGTGAACATATACGATGCCTAAAACATACAATATAATCATTCAAGGATTCAATATGTTTGAATATAGTTCAAGTTTTCAAGAAACTTGTTTAATCAAAGTACCCAGATATTTTGCAATTTGGATATATGCAGTATATGCTATCATAAGTGAATATCTATTGAATATGTGTACAAGAATGACCAATAATGCCATTCATTATTATGATCATTGATTATTTAAATATAGATGGATCTCTTGAAAAGTGATAAGTTATACACTTATCTACACGTTAAATTTAGGATATTATATTGTTGTTTTAGAATAAAAGCTACATAATTTGTTATTGTTTGTTTTATTTAAGAAATAATCCAAAAATCGAGAGAATGAAGGAATTGAAGCGAATAAATGTCAATTAGATGATAAATGGAGCTAAATTGTACACATGAAGAAGTTGATGAATCCAATTGAGGTCTAAAAGGAGTTAATGGAAGAAAATCAAAAGTTTAGGGACCAAAATCATCTAATCGGAAGATAAAGGACTTGTCGCACTAATTAAGAATAAGGACCAATTTTTTAGGAATTAAATATGGAAATTGCAAGAAAACGTAACACCATGCGATCACTCCTCTTAAACGCACGTGGTTGCGAGGTGTTAACTGAAATAAGCAGAACCGAAAACCATCAAAGCAAACGATCACGATCTTCTAAACCAGGCGGTCACGTGGCTATTTGACTGGGTCGTAGCTGGGCTTTAATCACGGGGTTTTGACAAGATTGTCTCCTAATTAACCTATATCTCATACTTACCTATATATACTCAACATCTTGCACAACTTTGGCGATTCCAACTCATAGAATATCATATCAAAACGTTGTCGAATCATCAAGGGAACCAAGTGGAGCTTCAATATTTCTCTACAACGAAGAAGAATAATTACTTTCGAGTTATGAATTCTATTATATCTTCTTGTGATTTATCTTGTATCGTGTTTCTAGGCTAGGTTTTTATGTTAGGATCGTGATGAAACTTTAAATTCTGGACTTCATGTTTTGATTGTTGTTTAGTTTAATGCAATTTATGGGTTTGAGCAATTAATTCTGAGTTTCTTGTTTCTATAATTCTCTAGCTAATTATTGTATGAATGTTGTGGTGTTTTATTAAGTTCGAAATATTAGGAATTCATTAAACACGTTTTAATTGCCATATAGGTTGATAGGGGATAGAAATATACGGCTATGCTTATGTTATCTTTCAAAGTGTTCATAAAACATTAATGTTTTTCTATATGTTCGCATATGTTATTGAAATATAGTTGGGTCACATATAGAAATATGATTTAATTCACCATTCGAAAGAGGGCTTTAAACAAAATAAGGACATTAATATTCAGAATTCCATGAATTGTAATTAAGTATTTAAATCAAAGAATGAATGAGGATTCTTGATTCTAGCATGTTTTTCGCATTAATTTTAATATTTAAAGTTGTTTATTTTTAATTGTTAGTTTAATTTGAATTCAAAATCAAATTGATTTTTCTAGTTTCGGTTAAGACAATTAATCTAAAATAATAAGTGTACTCAATCTTCAAGAGTATGATAATTGGACTCAAAATTCATTATATTACCTGCGCGATCCGTACACTTACGGTAAGGAAAAAGTGCAACAAGAAGCTTTAAAAGACACTTGAGAAATTGATAAACATGATATACAAATCTCAAGTAAGAATGAGGTATATTCTTTGTACAATGACATTACATGAAGAATGTTTTTATGATTAATATGAATGATCATAATGTATAAGTCATATATCCCCATATATTTATTACTATACTTTCCTCTATAAGACTCAGAAGAGATCAAGATATGGATAACTCAATACAGATTGAATCAGGGGAGTATATGTACTTTTTTCTTCTTCTTTTGCTTAGGTTTTGTCCTATTGAGTTTTTCTAACAAGGTTTTAGTGAGGCAGCATCAAAACAATCCGAAATTTTCAACGAATTCATGCAAGTGACATTGTAGCTGATATATCCCCAAAAGCACTATTAACATCTACATTCAAAAAAATAGTTCAGAAGATTGAGATGTGTCGACTAATGATTTACAATGATTAACATTAAGGGGAATATTTGTATTCTTTTTCCTTAGTCAAGGTTTTGTCCCATTAAGTTTTCCTGGAAAGGTTTTAATGAATTAATATTTATCTTAATACTCCAAGAATTAGCTGTACTATTTTTTCATTTGTTTGATATTTTTGTGTCAATAGAGTTTTATCAAATAAGGTTTTAACGAGGCAGATATTTTGTAATATGTTGTTCAAGGGGGAGTACTATAAATATTTATATTATATGGTAAATGTCGTTTGTACCCTTTTCAACTTGTTTATATTTTTCTCTCTAATTTATGTCATAAACCAATTTATAAACAATACAATTTTTCAAACCACTTTTTAACTATACACATTTTCTCTCTTTGCTTTTTATCCACATTTTACCTAAAAAATATAAGTAATCAATTTATAATTCCTACAAAGTTACTAAACAGATCAATAATACTATTTAGAAAATTGAATAAATATGGTTATTCGTTAATTTTTGTAATAGAAAAATTATATTACATTGGTCTAAATAAGGATGACAGTGAAAAAGTGGAGAGGCTCTTAAAACATCATCATTTCTATATCATTTCTTAAACTAATTATTTTTTAAGATTTCTCAATTTTCTTAAAATATGCAGCAAATTTAAAATTCAAAAACAAAATAACAAAATAAGATTCAAAAAACGGAAACAATATGAACGTAAAAAAAAAGTCACCTTAGAAATATTCATTGATTCATAGAAGACTTCATCAAGAAAGCAAACTAAATTTACAACCCCGAAGAAATCCAACAAAATTTGCATGTTTGTTACATTACATTTCAGAGTGAAAGTAGAAATAGGGGTTTGCACATTGAATTAGTAAACAATTTTTTTTTTTTTTTTTTTTTTTCCGACGAGACATTACACTTTTTAAATTTTTGGCTATTCAATTGTACTTAACATATTATTAAATTGTTGACGAATTTGAATCAATTTCTATTAGTGTGATTATACACTTAATTGCTATTCTTGGATATTCATTTTCTTACATCTAATTTCATTCAATTTTTGCCTTCTTGGCTCCATTTCAATTGTGGGCCTTTTCCAAGTGACTGTCGTAATTTAAAATTGGGAAAAATACATAAATAAAGTGATTATGAATGTCAATTTCAAAATTAAGGTGAAACTTGTATTATTTCAAAAATAAGGTTGTAATTAAAAGCAATTAATTAAATTAAATAATTAAAATGTTTTGTTAATTATATAAATATGAAAGTCACAATACTATATATTTCAAGTCACAAAAGACAAAGATTTAGGTCACGTATGATTTAAGGTCACAAATTATCAAAATATTAGGTCATAAATTGAACTTATTTTTAAGTCACAATAACGGATTTTTTAAATCATCAACTAGTTTCAAGGTCACAAAATGTCAAATTAATAAAATTCAACATATTTTTAAGTCACAAATTATTAAATCACAATTTTTTAAGAAACAATTATCAAATTAGTAGGTCACATTTACTTGATTTCCAAATCACAGTTCATCAATATTAGGTCACACATTTTTTTAAATCACGATTTTTAAGTCACAGTTATCAAATTATCAAATTATTATGTCACATTTACTTGGTTTCTAAAGTCACAGCTCATCTATATTTCACACATGAACCACCGACATCCTCAACCTAGGTCACATACCACTGCCTCTCCAATGTAGAAATATAGATACAGACTCATCGCTACTGTCACCGATGTGCCATCGCTACCGTCACCGATGTGCCATCGCCGTCGACCCCTACACCTGCACGGTACCACCGCCATATGCAATACACAAGCACCAGCCCCGATTTTCCACCACCACCATCACCATCACCATCACCATCACCATCACCTCGATTTCAAGCACAAACACAACTCCAGCACTGTCTCCATCTTCCATCTAGAACCACATTAGATCTATAGAATCTTGAATCGATGCTGTTCGTAGTGCAGCGACACTCGTCGCCCCAACCATCACAACCACCACACCCACATCCACTGCAACCACTACCTGGAACAACCACACGAATCGCAGGTCTTTAGGGACGGTGGCACTCGAATCCCTGGTAGCGACGATCGTCACTGCCTTGAAATAGCCGCTGCTTGCGGCAGTCTCTATTCGAAGCATGGGTTAAAGTGCAGCGTGTGTTGGTCATGGTGTGGGCTTTGGGATGAAGTGGCATCGTGCGACGATCTTGCAGGAGACGGGATGCTGGGCGGCGGGATGATGTGCGGCCATGGAGGGGAATGGCTGAAATGTGGTTTCTTGTGTTGATGAATTGAATGTAGAAATATTGATACAGAGTAGGGCACCGTGTATTTTAAACATTATTATTTTAATCTATTAATTAATTATATTTTTAATCACAACCTGAATTTTGAAATTATATGTGTTTGACCTCATTTATGAATTTGATTTTTTAAAAGTAGGGATGGGTGTAATTTCCACTTTAAAATTTGATGTTTATACTTTTTTTAAGAATTTTTCTTTGTAAGTATGTTGATCTAATTGAAATATGGGTTCTTAGGATTGTACGATGAAATCTTGACTTTAGAGAGAATATCCAATAATATAAATTTAATCTAGCATTTCCCACTTTCTATAAAATCACTTGGGTTTGAGCTTGATTTACTGGATAAAAACAATTGGACTCATTAGATTTTTATTTGAATGATTGGTATTTTAGTTTTTTGGAAAATGGAAAAAATACAAGGGTGTATTAGACAATCAATAGTTTTGCCTACATTGGCCTTTTTAATATACTGTAGATGTAGATTATGAAAAAGTGTTTGGAAGATCATGTTCCCGGTATAAGAATTTGGAAAAATCATGTTTCTTTCAATTAAAAAGATGAAAAATTTATGAACTAGCAAGCATTAAAAAATCATCTACATCTAAAAGATCACTCATACAGTGTCATTGTTTTTGTACCGTGTCAGTTGAACAGTATCTTGATCATCATGCATTGAAAAATGATTTTTTTTCTATCTATAATGTGCACTTGATGACGTGGCACCACTCTTTAATACACAACACATTAGTATTAGAGCATCTCCAATGTTGTCTTTTGTAAGGTTTCGGGTCATACGTGCACAACAGAAATTAAACAAACTCGAAATCATAGCTCGGATCAACCTTGCACTTAGAATTTGTGTTAAGAATTGTACCTTTGATGAATCTCGTGGATCTGAAATTTGGCACATAATGTAGAAATCTTGTCACAACTAGCTGTCCAATTATCCAGCCTCTAACATAAATCCACATAGCGAGTTGAATCTGGAACTCCATCTACCTCCAACTATTGAAATGGATTTGAGAGAATTAATTTTTCTTTTTGTGCTAGTAAGAGAAAAATCACGCGCTAGAATATTGCAAAAAAGCAACTCTCTCTATTTAAACTAAACCTAGTTCTTATAGGTTTAAGTAATACCCTAATTAGGGTTAAAATAGCGGCCTTGGGCCATTCTTGTCCAACAAGTAACCTAAGTCTAGCCCAACCAATTGGGCTTGTACATTAATTCTAACAATCTCCCACTTGGACAAGATCCAATTTCAGATACTCAATTATCGCATTTTGTGTGTGACCCATTGGGTTTCATTCACAATGACAAATGACATGTTATTATTATTCCAATCAGATTGGAATAAGATGAATTGAAATCTCTATTTCTAATTCATCATTGTCTCACCAATATCAATTAATTCACGTCGCCGTCCTAGATTGACATCTAGTAATGTGTCAAGGCAATCCATATGAAAAGGAAAATCACGTGGCATGACAAGACCTATTTTATTCGATTACCGTGGAAATATAATCTCTTCATCAATATAACCCAATTGGTTAAGAGATATAGATAGCTTCAATCTCATTTCAATCAATTATGTTATTCACATCTTATCTTAATTGATATTGTTATAACTGAAAACACATTTTCAACTCATAAGTTCATCCTGGAAGAGGAATTTACATCAACTTAAGTGAGCGAAATACATGTTATAATCTCCTACTACCCAGGAGTGATGAATTCTCTTGTTGGACATACACAACCTTCATATAATTCTCACTATACCCGTATGACGTCATCTTGATGACTCCCTCTCAAGGCCCAACATCAACGCTCGCCAAAGCATAGTAATCCTCATATAAGATTCTATGACGTCCTCAAGTCAAAGGACCAAATCCACAACTACGCATTAGAGATTCACTACTGACGCTTGGAAGTTATCTATGTGGAATCTCTAGGCGGGTCATCCAATACTTTGTTCATTTAACAATGCATCCATGTATTCATTCGAATGTTCCTCTACATTCTAGCTTGTGAGATAACTTACTTTCTTCATAAGAAAGAAATGCAACACATGCTAGTCTAACTGCAACAACAATATTCATATCTTGTTGTTACTTCGACTATGAACAATTTTAGAATAAGTTATCAATGACTTATCTCACAGTCACAACACCCTTTGACTTACAAGTTATTTAAACTTACTCTACGGACTCTATTATTTAAATGATGAGTTAAACTCAGTGTAATAATAAATCTACCTTTATTGAGACAATGATAATATATGTGTTATGCTATCAAACAATTGGATTTAGAGCATAACATTGATATTCTTCCACTAGATCCAATAACTCATGTATCCTATACATAATGAGTTTATATGATAATCATATTCTTGTTAGGATAGTGGTTTTATAGGTGGATTTTCGATATGTAACTCTTTACATATTCAACCTTCTCAAGGTTGGTGTGCATGAATTCTATTTTTCTACAATCTTCGAATGAGATAATAGCCCCTAAATACATACTCTGATCATCGACTCGCTTGTGCGATGGCTTCGTTTTTATCACAATACTCATTACTGGAGTTACAATGCTCGGAACACTTATAGTTCACTAATGAACTTAAAGATCGAGATTGTTTCACAAGCACCTATGTATTTGGTCTCGGTTGTATAGTTAGTGGTCTCCCTTTTTTGAGCCATTTCAAATTGACCACACCACTATTATAAGTTAATTAACAATCAGACTGAATATTTCCTTCATCCTTTCCCGGATTGAAGGATGATATCTCTATACCTAAATATTGTAAGTCTACATTTCTCCTCATGTCTATTGTATTATTAGTGCTTCTCAAGTACTCAATAATACAAAAGGTGTTGTACATAGTGTCGCATTGAAGAAGATCTTATTGTCAAACAATCAAGTATCTTCTCCGTATCATTCTTTCTCAATATGTGTTCTAAACACCATTTTGAGAAGATTAACCCCATGACTCTTGGGATCGAATCCTACATTGGATTCTTTTATGCTAACCACATTAGCATTATATCTATGTACATGAATTGAGAAATCAAAACAATCTTCTAGATCTATTTTTATAGATTATGGTTCCCAAATTGAAGGTTTTATTTCTCAAATCCACCATGGAGAAATTTTAAATAATTGCACTTTCACTTTAAATGTTAGAGATTCAACTTCTGATCAATAATATGTCATTTACATATAGTATCTGAAATATTGAATACTCCCACTAACCTTTTATATACACACAAGACACGATTCCTCTACAATTTTTGATAAAATCAAACATTTTGATTATCTCATCAAAATTAAGATTCTAGATCCGTGAGGCTTACTTTAATCCATAATTAGATCTTTGTAGCTAGTATACTATGTTTATATATTTAAGGATTCAAAAATCCCATAATCACAGCATGTTACTACCGCAAGCAGAATCCGAATTGATTCAGAGTAAACGCATTTACAACCTATGGGTCTTACCCATTTTCGGCGAATTAAACAAGTTCCAAAACTTGTTTTTATCTCATATTCTATGGCTTCCTGTCATCTTGTTTAGTCAACACTTGACTTAACTTCTATGTAAATATAAGCTCATTATCCTTGTGACTAATACAACATCAGGAATCAGGAATATTCATGTCTCACTAAAGAGTTGGCTCAAGAGATTGAAGTTTTTTGGGGAGAGAATTCAATACAGGTTGATTTTTTTTTTTTTTATCAGAATGGCTTGTAACTTCAATTCTTTAATATTGTCCCTTTCAATAATATCATTGAGTTGAATCCTTGATCGAATAATTAGAATAAGTTCATAGATTTAGTGCATCAATTGTTTGATGATGGTCTCATTTTGGACTTCATGGAAAACATACTCATGTGGAAATGAGCTTCAAATACTAGACTCTACCCATTAGTTCAGGGAAAATTTGCAAAGATTGTCTGATAGAAACTTTATTCCTACAGTGGTAGAAATAACACGAGTTCTCTAATTTTGTTTCCTTTTTGTTTCTTCTTAAACAAAATGTTTAGTTGGACCGACTGCACCCTTTTTAAACCTAATGCAAGGTTTGGAAGATGTGCAATTGATTTATTCTTGGAACCCTAGAATTGAATGTGCTATGGTACAAAACATTTTTCGGGGCAGCACTTGCGTAAAATTCATGGTGAAGAAGCTGAGATCGAGACAAGTAATGGAAAGAAGGTATGTTTTGTACCAATGGTAACCAGTTAAATTGCTACTTTTCCTTTTTGTGTAATGGTAAGTTGATTTGATAGAAGATACAATTGTGCATTGAATCTTGAGAGTTGAGAAGTCTTTTTTCAGTTGGTTGTGAGTATTTAACCTTTAGAGTTTGCTTAAAAGCACAACCTTTAGAGTTGCAAATTATTTGGAAGGTTAGTGGGTTTTACTTGCAAAAAATGTGCTCAACTCTTAAATGTAATCCTTTGTTTAGGTTGTCACAATATGTATTGGAATCTACAAGCCAAGAGTATTCTCTGGTATGCTCTGCTTACATGAGACCGTATCTATTTAGCTTTAGTAGAAGAGCTAAAAAGTATGTTACTTTTTATGGCATGCATGTGCACGCCGTAAAAAAAACTTTGTTTTAGTGTCAATAAAAAATGGTCAATTACATCTTCTGTACATCACATGGGTGCGATTACTAGTAATAATAACAAAAACTTACACTCACAGACACGTTTTCCCGCCCAAAAAATCCCTTCCAAATTGGTACAATTAAAACTTCCCTTTCCCAGATTGGTCAACTACATTGATGGAGCACATCTTCAATGATAATAAAGGCTACTTAATGTAGTCTATGTTATCCGAGGAATAAGTTGATTTCAGTGAAATTGTCAATATAAAAAAGTGATCTAACATCATAATAGTTGGTAACTTATAGAAATGTCAACATAGGTTTAGTTTTTAATAGATTTTTTTTGAACGTACTTGATTAATTTTAATTTAGTGTTGAATAAACAACAACAATATCTTATGTTCAGTTTGTTTGTAGGCTTTTAATAAGCAACACGAACATAATTGACACTTTTATTTTGGTTATTCACATGTGTGGGGATTTTTGGGTTTGTTTCATTTTTCGTGTAATATTTGTTAATCTCATTATGTGAATTGTTGATTTTTAATTTTATAGAGAAGTTATTATGATAATGATTAGTTAATTGCAGATTTTTAAAAGTAATTGATATAAAAAAATCAACTAAAAATTAATTAATTTACTATAATTATCATTTGTCCTTAGTGAATTGATATGCAAAAATCTATATCATTTTCATACTAACAAAAAATTAATTTCTCCTCTTCTTAATTGTCTAAATAATTAGAAATGATTTAATAATTTTATTTTTAAGATTTGGGAAAAAATGAAATTGTTTAACTTAAAACATTTTTCTAAGTTTTTACTTAATTTGATGGGTTAGCTTTATGCTTTTTCACACTAATTGGTAATCAATGTTTAATTGGAAATCAATGTGCAAATTAATTTTGGATTTGTATTTCTATTAGTTTAAATAATCTTCCAGAATTTACAGTTTAAAAAACCTTTTTTTTTTTTTTACTATAGCAGCCAAAAACACACACATTTTCGCGCAAAAAAAAAAAAACCCTTCCAAATTTGTACAATTAAACTTCCATTTTCCAGATTGTCAACCGATATGAAGACGTATTTGTTTACGAGTTTATGGTATCGCCTAATCAAGCTGAGATTAATAAGTATTTGAGTTTTGACGCAACTTGCAAATTAGATACCAATGTTGTTTTACTTCAAGAGCTTCGCATTCCTGGATTTCTGAATGGGACAAAATGTTCAAGTGTGCCTAATCATGAGTTATGGTTGAAGGTTTGGAATACCTATAATGTTGATGAGAAATATAGATCATTTAGCTGGACTGTGCAATGGTATCAAACTTATAATAACAAGACTTAGAAATCATGTCATTAAGGCGAAGATTCTTTCAGGGAACAATTCAGGTCACAAAGTCCTTATTCCAAGAAAGACTTATAATAACAAGAAATCATGTCATTGAGGCGAAGATTCTTTCAAGGAACTATTCATGTCACAAAGTCCTTATTCTAAGAATGATATTAACTCCATCTGACAAGACTGCCATTTAGGTTTCAAAGAAGTCAATTTCTATTCAAAGCTGGGTTATATCTAAAAAATTCAGTGTTTAATCACGATCAGTTATATGTTACAATTTCCAGGGTGACAAATTGTAATGGTTTAAAGACCATGATTTGTGATAAAGATCATCAACCAATCAATACAACTATAAACTTTGTCTTTAAAGAAGTGTTCCAAAATTTAGATTAGCTCGAATATTTAACATGTAATTATCGTACATTAGTTGTAAAATTTTTACTATTTTTTTTACTATGAAATGATTTGTACAACTCCTTTTTTTGGCTAATGAAGAATTGATTAAAACATGCTTTGCTCCATTAAATGTATTTTATTTTTTCTTTTAGAAACACACCAAGAAAAGGAATAGACTTGATAAACAATATTATTTATACCATTTTAACTCTAGGTTGATAAATAAGAAGAAGATAAAAGGCGAAATAGAGACTATTAGCAAGTGATTCTGCTAATGCATAATCTTGGATTCTAGAGGGGTTGTAATGTTGAGGAGAAAGAGAATGACTGGGTGGAAAATGAATGATATCTTATAACCTACAAGAAAATGCTCAAAATAAAATAAAGGAACTTGAGGAGGATGTTTTTGTATCGGATGACTCAAAATGCAAATTAGATGAAGAAAATGATACTAAAACGGAGTCCAATAAAGAGTTATATAAAATTTAAGCTATAGTGCTATCTAAGAGCAAGTCTAGTGAAAGACACGTTGGAGAGGTTTTCAAATGTATGGTTGAAAAGTGGCGAGTACCATGTAATGTGTGGTTAAATATTAATTTGAGGAAAACTTGGAAAATTTTCCAAGTACCATGTTGATGTAAAAAATTACACGGATGCGTGCGATCTCCTAATCAACTTTAGAGATAAGGAAAGTGAGAAAAGTTAGAAACGATCTTTATATGAGAATTGAATCTGAGCTCAAGGGGCCAGTCTCAAAGCATATAAAGTAATGCTACAAATGGCTCTTTGGGAGAATATTCCCTCTACTTTCTCATGTATCTATGGTTACAAATACTTTCTATTTATAAGCAACAATCAAAAAATTATTGCAAATAAAAAGATAACTTTTCTAATTTCCAAGGCAAATGCTGACTAGTTGCCATTCTCGGACTTTAGTGGGTCTCTTTGATCTTGGATTTGATTAACCACAATTTGTGACACGTGTGATTAGCTGTATATCTCACTTCCAGTAGGGGCATGGAGGAAGCTTGTTGTTCTTTTCAAGTTCCAAACCTCGCGGCAACCCACTTCGAACTAGGAATGGAACCGTCATGCTGCATGCTGAGTTCAGTATTCATTGAGGCTGGTGTGCTCCTATACCTATGACAGTCATTTTTATCTGAATTGCATGAGCTTTACCCAATTAGGCTTGGACTTTTCCCCTTTAAGCCGTTAATAATATCAACAACTACGTACTCCCAAGGCATGGAATGAATGAGTTCAGATAGAACATAAATTCTAGTCTTAATGGAAAACTATTTTGTTTCTCATGTCCCTAGGTAATGATTACCAACCATCACATCATTTTGAATGTGGCTAAGTGGTAACTCAAGGTTAAGGCTATGTTTGGCGTGCCTTATACTGTTTCAAATTCTTTCTCAATCTGACCTGTTTATTTGAGGTTCATCCAACGATTGAGATTAGTTTCCAAAAAAGGTAAATATATTTTTTCTTCACTGTCATTTTACTTTTATCTTTCCTTCACTTTCTTCTCCGATTACATTCTATGACTACAGTATTTTTTCAACAAAACTTCAACCAGTTTCTTGCTGTTAAGTGCATTTTTATACACTTTTTATACCTTTAAACTAACATATTTTGGAATATATTGAGCAAATATCTACTAATTCATGAATATTTTTTGTTTAAATAGGTTAATATCCAAGTTCGAGGCTAAAAATCACAAAAGGAGTGAAGATTCTGCTGAAATTCCAAGTTTGGGGACCATTTTGTCACTTCCGGGATGTCTTGGATGAGCTGGGCAATTAAACGAGGGACCAAATTGAAAGATTTCAAAAGTTGAATGGCCAAAAATGCAATTTTAGAAGGACCTACTTGATAGAAATATGAAAATTTGGAGACTAAATTGCTCAAGATTAAAAGATGGAGGAATTAGTGGCAATTTCGGAAGGGACTTAGCTGCAAAATCACCCTCCAGCTGAGCCACGCGAACGCGTGGCTCGAACCAAGTCACGAACGCGACTTGAACCTCAAAACGGACCCGAGACAAACTTGCTGTTCAGAAATGAACCGCGCGATCGCGCGGCTTTAAAATTAAAATAAAATAAAATAAAAAAGGTCCGGGCCTGACCGGGTCAACCGGCCGACCCGGTTCGGCCCATATGCTGAATTTAACGGATTTAGTGCATTTTTAGGGTTTTTTTTGCGGGGTTTAAATAGAAAATATCCTCATTTTTTAGGTTTATCATGTAAGTTCTTGCCCATTTGAATTTCTTTTGTAATTTTCCTCTTGATTTTCATACTTTTAATGCAATGTTAAGTTAATGTTTTTATGTTTAGTAAAGTTATTATGCATTTAAGTTGCTTATTAATGTTGGGCTTTTGATTATTGTTATTTTCTCACATATCCATCAAGAATGTCATTTACTTTTTGTGCAATTAATGTTTTATATTTGAGTGGTTGAAGATATTAATGGTTGATGAAAGAACTTGGCTCAAAGTGAAGATATCTTGAATTTTTACTTCAAGAACTATTCAAAAAGGGGGATATTTCTTTATTCTCTTGTTTTTAATCTTTATTTTGAGTATTATTCATATGTTTATGTGGTTTGTTAAATGTTGTTGTTAGTTTATTATGGGTTAATATTATTGTGTTGGAATTTTTGACTAGTTTATTTTTAATTAAGTATTTTAGGTTGTTTATGGATGTTGGGCATTTATGTTTATATTTTTTGTGATTAGGAATGTTGATTTATGTTTATGTAATCCTAAAATGTTCTCAATATTTTGTATTGTATTTGCAAGTTAGTATACATGTTCGGTTTAATTTAGAGTTTCCCATGTAATTTGGTTAATTGATTGACTACCACTATTTGATTTGTGAAAGAAGAAATT
Source organism: Ligustrum vulgare (assembly GCA_963555705.1). NCBI lineage: Eukaryota > Viridiplantae > Streptophyta > Magnoliopsida > Lamiales > Oleaceae > Ligustrum > Ligustrum vulgare. The sequence continues at coordinate 29,641,039 of OY743168.1, read as the reverse complement.
AGTCTAGTTATAAAAACTTAATTGACCTTGTCTCATGTTTTCTAGTTTAGTTTAATCACCAAGTTCTTGTTGTTATTAGTTTACTTTGGATAATTAGTTTTAATTCTAGCTTTTACATATTGTTGTCTATTTGCTTTAATTAACTAGTTTTTCATGTCGCCATATTTTAATTTTATGATAGTTAGTATTCACCATCAAACCAACTTTTTATGTTACTTAACTTTTCTCTTAAAATGAAATTAATAATTTAGTTACAAATCAATCAATCCTCGTGGGTACGATAACCCGGACTTCTTTAGTCCACTTTACTACTTGAAGGCGAACCGTGCACTTGCGGTATATGATTTTAGCGAACAAGTTTTTGGCGCTGTTGCTAGGGATTGATTTTATTTGTATTAAATGCATTGATTTTTGTTAATTGAATTGTCTTCTCATTCTTATCTCTTTCTTCTTTTTATTTTCATTTTCTAGGTACTATTGCCTTGTTTATGCAACAACGTCCGACTTGGGACATTCTTCCAATTGATCCCGAACCCGAACGAACTTTTAGGAGGAGGATTAGGGAAAGAAGAGAACAAGCTGAACATCAAAGAATACAAGGCAATATGGGAAACAACAATCAAGGTGATGCCAATTCCGCTATTGATGAAGATGATAGACCAATGGGGCAATTCATGGTCCCTCTCATCACTCAAAATCGAGGAAGCATCACATATCGCCCATTTGGACGTCCAGACTTTCATCTAAAGCTGCATGTGATAAATCTCTTCAAGGGGCATCTACAATTCTATGGAATGACCGAGGAGAATCCATTTACTCACATCTAGCGGTTTTTTTGGAGATGTGTAGTAACTTTGATTATCCGGGAATTAGCAAGGAGGCTATCAGCATGCGGTTATTTCCACATAATCTTAGAGATGGAGCTCGTGAATGGTTAGATGCCAACCCGGTTGGAAGTATTACAACATGGAATGATCTTGCTCAAAAGTTCACTACAAAATACTTTCCTCCGTCAAAAGTGGCTAAATTGAAGAATGATATCTCCACATTTCGACAACTTGACACCGAATGTTTCTATGAGGCATGGGAAAGATTCAAAGAAATGTTGAGGAAATGTCCTAATCATGGGTTCACCAAGCAAATGCAAGTTCAATATTTCTATCTTGGGATGAATCCCACTAGTCGAGTGACGGTTGATTCGGCCTCCAATGGAGCTATCACTACAAAATCACCTAATGAGGCAATTGAGCTCTTTAAAAGGATGGCTAGTCACAATTCTACTTGGCCAACCGACCGCATGGTACCAAAGAAAGCCACAAGAATTCATGAAGTTGATGCATATGCGGCTTTATCGGCAAAGATGGACCTTCTATTCAAGAAGTGTGATGATTTGTCTTCTCAACATAAGGTAAAAGCAATCTACCCTCATATTTCTATTTGTGATGTATGTGGAGCAACACACAATGTTGAGGAACGTCCCATGCTCAAAATGGCTTCTACTTCAAATGAGCAAGTGAATTATGCTCAAAATTTCAACTGACCACAAGGCAATCCTTACTCCAACACATACAATCCGGGTTGGAGGAATCATCCGAATTTTTCTTGGTCCAACAATCAAAATCAAGTAAATCCTCCCGGTTTTGTTCAACCTCCCGGTTTGGTTCAACCTCCACCATCCCAAGAGAAGAAACCTTCCATTGAGGAGATACTCATGCAATACATGAACAAGACTAATACTATTCTCCAAAATCAAGCGGCTTCTATCAAAAATCTTGAGACTCAAGTTGGGCAATTGGAAAAAATGATGACGGAGAGACAACAAGGAGCCTTGCCAAGCAATATCGAGATTAATCCAAGGGAAAATGTGCAAGCCATCACTACAAGAAGTGGAATTCAATTACCGAAAATCACGGTAAAACAACATGTGGCACAACCCGAGCTGAAAGAAAAAGGTAATGAGCATGTTGAGGAGGCGAATGAAAATGATGCAACATTGAAGGAAAATGGGGAGACCTCAACAAAGGTGCCTACTCCAGTGAAAACTTATGTGCCCCCATTCCTTTTCCTCAAAGACTCCAAAAGTACAAGGTGGATGCACAGTTTGGTAAATTTCTTGAAGTCTTCAAGAAACTTCACATCAATATACCATTTGCCGATGCATTAGCACAAATGCCTAGCTATGTAAAGTTTATGAAAGACATCATTTCAAATAAAAGGAGGCTAGAAGATCATGAAACTGTGATGCTCACGGAAGGGTGTAGTGTCATACTACAAAATAAATTGCCTCCAAAAATCAAAGATCCAGGGAGTTTTACTATTCGTTGTGCTATTGGTGATTTAACTTTTGGAAAAGCATTATGTGATCTTGGTGCTAGTATTAATATAATGCCTTTGTCTATTTTCAGGAGAGTGGGCATGGGAGAGGTGAAGCCAACCACAGTTTCATTGCAATTGGCCGATCGCTCTATTAAGCACCCGCGTGGTATTGTTGAGGATGTTCTAATCAAGGTGGACAAATTCATCTTCCCTACCTATTTTATCATTCTTGATATGGAGGAAGACCTTGATATCCCAATGATCTTGGGAAGACCCTTCCTAGCAACCGGTCGGGCTTTAATAGATGTGCAAGGAGGCAAATTGATATTGAGGGTTCAAGATGAGCAAATCACATTCGACATCATGAAATCCATTAAGTATCCCGCCGAGGTAAATTTATGCTCCCGAGTAGACATCATTGATCAAGAAGTGACTACATCATTCATCTATGGGTCATCTAAGGATCCCCTTGAGACTTGCATTGCTCACTCTATAACCACTAAGGAAGAGGATGATTTAGAAATTGGAAGGAGGTCACAACACTTGGATGCTTACAAATTTTATCCCTTCAAGAAGAGGCCATATTTTGAAGAATTGGGAGAGAGCTCTTCTCCTTCACTACCCTCCATTCATCAAGCCCCAACTCTTGGGCTCAAACCTCTTCGATCACATTTGAGGTATGCATACTAGGGCGATTCTTCTACCCTTCCGGTTATTATCTCTAATTTGTTGAATGGAGTGGAGGAAGAAAAACTACTTGAGGTGTTGAAAATGTATAAAATGGCTATTGGGTGAACTATGGCGGATATCAAGGGTATTAGCCCTACTCCATGCATGCATAAAATCCTTATGGAGGATGACTTCAAACCAACAGTGGAGCACCAACGCCGTCTAAATCCAAACATGAAAGAAGTAGTGAAAGCCGAGGTATTGAAGTGCTTGGATGCGGGAATTATCTATCCAATCTCGGATAGTGCATGGGTGAGTCCCGTCCAATGTGTTCCAAATAAAGGAGGTGTCAAGGTGGTTGAAAATGAGAACAACGAGCTTATTCCTACAAGGCCCGTGATGGGATGGAGAGTGTGCATTGACTACCGAAAGTGGAACAATGCCACTCGAAAAGATCACTTTCCTCTCCCCTTTATTGACCAAATGCTTGAGAGGTTGGCGGGGCATTTCCATTATTGTTTCTTGGATGGATACTCGGGCAACAATCAAATTTTAATAGCCCCCGAAGATCAAGAGAAGACCACATTCACATGTCCATATGGGACTTTTGCTTATAGGAGGATGCCGTTTAGTCTTTGCAATGCACCGACTACTTTTCAACGTTGTATGATGGTCATATTCTCTGACATGGTGGAAAAACTCATCGAGGTATTCATGGATGATTTTTCAATTTTTGGTTCTTCTTTCAATGAATGCTTGGATAATCTTGATTTAGTGTTGAAAAGATGCGAAGAAACCAATCTAGTACTTAATTGGGAGAAATGCCATTTTATGGTGAGAGAGGGAATTATACTTGGCCACCGGATTTTACAAGGGGGGATTGAGGTTGATAAAGCCAAAATTCAAGTTATTGAGAAATTGCCTCCTCCTACTTCGGTGAAAGGCATAAGGAGTTTCTTGGGGGCATGAGGGTTTCTATAGGAGATTCATCAAGGATTTCTCTAAAATCACTAAGCCTCTTTGTTCTCTACTTGAGAAGAACAACACTTTCCATTTCTCTCAAGAGTGTGTATTGACTTTCAACACTCTTGAGGAGAGGCTTATCTCGGCTCCTATTATTGTGGCCCCGGATTGGAGCTTACCATTTAAGCTCATGTGCGATGCTAGTGATTATGCCATGGGAGCGGTTTTGGGGCAAAGGAGAGGTAAAGTGTTGCATGTGATCTACTATGCAAGCTAACATTGAGTGATGCTCAATTGAATTATGCCACAACCGAGAAAGAGATGCTTGCCGTGGTCTTTGCCTTTGACAAATTTCGATCTTATCTCACCGGCTCAAAGGTAATTGTCTATACCGATCACTCCGCTCTAAAACACTTGCTTGCTAAGAAGGATGCGAAGCCAAGATTGATTAGATGGGTCCTTCTCTTGTAAGAATTTGATTTGGAAATCCGTGTTAAGAAGGGAGCGGATAATCTTGTAGCCGATCATCTATCTAGGCTTGATCAACCTAAAGAGTTGGGAGTAGAGGAAATAATTGAAGCCTTTCCGGATGAACAACTATTGCATGCCAAACATCTTTTCCAAGTTTTCGAAGCACCATGGTATGCGGACTTTGTGAATTTCCTTGTAAGTGGTATTCTTCCCCCGGATTTCTCTTATCAACAAAAGAAGAAATTCTTTGCCGATGTGAAACATTATTTTTGGGATGTGCCATATTTATTCAAGAGGGGGTCAGACCAAATTATTAGAAGATGTGTTCCCGAGGAGGAAATAGAAGCAATTCTTGATAGGTGTCATTCATCACCTTATGGGGGTCATTTTGGAGCTTCCAAAACCGCCTCAAAGGTTCTTCAATCGGGGTTCTATTGGCCAACTTTGTTCAAGGATGCTTATACCTTAGTATCCAAATGTGATAGATGCCAAAGGAGTGGGAATATCTCTCGGCGTAATGAAATGCCATTGACTTCAATCTTGGAAGTGGAGATTTTTGATGTTTGGAGAATTGATTTCATGGGGCCATTTCCATCCTCATTCTCAAATCAATATATTTTGGTGGCGGTGGACTATGTTTCTAAATGGGTAGAGGCGGTGACATTGCCTACTAATGATGCTCGGGTGGTTGTCAATTTTCTCAAAAAGAACATTTTTACACGCTTTGGAACCCCCCGACTCATCATTAGTGATGGAGGCAAACACTTTTCCAATCACTTCCTTGACTTACTTTTGTCAAAGTATGGAGTGAAGCACCGAGTAGCCACACCTTACCATCCCCAAACAAGTGGCCAAGTGGAGATCTCAAATCGAGAGTTGAAAAGAATTCTTGAGATGACGGTGAATACATCAAGGAAAGATTGGTCAAGGAAGTTAGACGATGCATTATGGGCTTACTGCACTGCATTCAAGACTCCTATTGGTATGTCTCCCCGTTGAACTTGAGCATCGAGCATTTTGGGCTACACGGGCACTAAACTTTGATGGAAAATTAATTGGTGAGAAGATGTTGCTTCAACTCAATGAACTTGATGAATTTTGCCTCAACTCATATGAAAATGCTTGCATCTATAAGGAGAGGACCAAGAAATGGCATGATAACCACATTATGAAGAGAGACTTCAAAGTTGGGCGACAAGTTCTTCTATTCAACTCCCGACTTCGATTATTCTCCGGAAAGCTTCGATCCCGTTGGTGGGGGCCATTCACAATTCCCCAAAATTTTCCCCATGGAGCTATTGAGCTATATCATCCCGACAAGGGAAATTTCAAAGTCAACGGGCAAAGGTTGAAACCATTCTTGGAAGGAGAACCCCCAGAGGAAAAGTCATCATTTCTCCTCAATGCTCCCGAATAAAAATCCAAAAGTCGAGCTTATGACTTTAACCAAGCGCTTTTTGGGAGGCAACCCAAAGTTCTTCTCTTTTGATTTACTTGTATTTATTTACTTTACTTCTTTACTTCCTTTTTAATTAATTGTCAAACTTTTGTGGCTAACAATTTTTTTGAAAATCCTAAGTGACATTGTCCTCAACAAGTTTGGGGGTGAACTACATTCGACGAAAGCTTTGGTCAATTTCAAGCATCACAAACAAGCATTGAATCAGGGAAGTTTCACTACCTCTTTTCTTCTTTACATATTGTTTCTATTTTCACATTGAGGACAATGTGTAATCCAAGTTTGGGGGTGTTGACTTCATTTTGCACTTTATCATGTTAGATAGCCTTTCCGGATTAAGAAATTGTGATGTTTGATTTTGTTTATTTTGTTGTGGATATTGACATGCTAGATAGCCTTGTCGGCTCAAATGATTTGATGTTTGAAATTGCTGATTAATTCACGAATCATGATCGAATATGCTACTTGTGCCTATTTTTATAAATTGCTTATCTATGAGTGATCCTGAGTTCTCTTGAGCACAATAGTCATAACTAATTGTTGTTGAGATTTGGAATCCACTGAAGGTTGGAAAAATTTGTGAAGTAGAAAATTTAGGTTGTGAGCTTGTATCTTCAATTTTTTTCAACCTATCCAATTCCTTCTCAATGCTATTAATCTCGTGATCCTTTGTGAGACAAGTTTGTGGATGGTCGAACCGGTAAAGGAGACGATCTAGATGTGTAGTGATTCCATGCATGCTTGATTTAAATTTGTGTGGAGTGTTGTTGACGTTAGTATAAGCTAAGTGATGACCAAATGTTAGAGATCTAAGCCCAATTTAATTATTGCATTGCCCTATCTCGTAGCCTTTTTGACTCGAGTAATTAAGCCCGTAGGAGTATCTTGAAACTTGGTGCCTTAAGTTTGAAACTTGGGAGTCACCGGCCTAAAGCTCGCTACATGGATCAATTAGAAAGCTTAATGAGTAGGGTACATACACACACTTGTAAAAAAAAAGAAAAAAAAAGCACATCATCATCATTGCATTTGCTTAATAAGTCTACCTCACTTCGTAGCCTTTTTGACTCGATTTAGTAAGTCCGTAGGGGTATTTTGAAATCTGGTACCCTTTGATCTTAAAACAATCGGGGAGTTGCCGACCTAAAGCTCGCTACATGGGTCAATTAGAAAGTTTAAGGGAATGAGGAAGTCACGAGCAATCATCACATTAGTTTGTAGAAATCATGCATTTGTATTTGCATAAGGGCTTAGATTATAAACTTTAATGTTGAAACACTCATCTAGTGGAGAGTCACTGCATATCTAGATTATTGAGATTGCTGGTAAGTCATAACCAAGCTTTAGTGGAAAAAGAAATGTGTGAATTGAGAGTCATCCCTAGGATTGCATTTCGAGAGAGAAAAGAAATAATATGGGGGGGATGAATGTCACGAGAGGGTAAGGAATGAAATTGACTACTAAGGGTGGATAGTATTATTTTGAAACTTATCCTTCCTACAATGTTTCTTTGAACCTTAGTGATAATTGGAAGTGACTATGCACACACACACCGATCAAACATGAGATAAGCTCAACTTCTTTTTGTAGTATTATTTTGAAAAAAGAAATGTGAATTAATCATGCAATTTTACACTCAAGTAAGAATTTACAAGTTATCTAACATTGTTGATCATTCATTCATTTGCTTTTTGTGTTAGTAGATATTCTTGCTCGAGACGAGTAAGAGTTTAAGTTTGGGGGTATGTGTTAAGTGCATTTTTATACACTTTTTATACCTTTAAATTTAAACTAGCATATTTTGGAATATATTGAGCAAATATCTACTAATTCATGCATATTTTGTGATTAAATAGGTTAATGTCCAAGTTCGAGGCTAAAAATCACAAAAGGAGTGAAGATTCTGCTGAAATTCCAAGTTTGGGGACCGTTTTGTCACTTTTGGGAAGTCATGGACGAGCTGTGCAATTAAACGAGGGACCAAATTAAAAGATTTCAAAAGTTGAAGGGCCAAAAGTGCAATTTTAGAAGGACCTACTTGATAGAAATAAGAAAATTTGGGGACTAAATTGCTCAAGATTAAAATATAGAGGACTTAGTGGCAATTACGGAAGGGACTTAGCTGCAAAATCACTCTCCAGCTGAGCCACGCGAACACGTGGCTCGAACCAAGTCACGAACGCGACTTGGACCTCAAAATGGACCCGAGACAAACTTGCTGTTAAGAAATGAACCATGCGATCGCGCGAATTTAAAATTAAAAAATAAATAAATAAAAAAGGTCCGGGCCGGACCGGGTCAACCCGGCCGACCCAGTTCGACCCATATGCTGAATTTCTCGAATCTAGTGCGTTTTAGGGTTTTTTTTGGGGGGGGGGGGGTTTAAACAGAAAAAATCCTCATTTTTCAGGTTTATCATGTAAGTTCTTGCCCCTTTGAATTCCTTTTGTAATTTTCCTCTTGATTTTCATACTTTTAATGCAATGTTAAGTTAATGTTTTTATGTTTAGTAAAGTTATTGTGCATTTAAGTTGCTTATTATTGTTGGGCTTTTGATTATTGTTATTTTCTCACATTTCCATCAAGAATGTCATTTACTTTTTGTGCAATTAATGTTTTATGTTTGAGTGGTTGAAGACATTAATGGTTTCTAAAGGAACTTGGCTCAAAGTGAAGATATCTTGAATTTTTATTTCAAGAACTACTCAAAAAGGGGGGGGGGGGTTTCTTTATTCTCTTGTTTTTAATCTTTATTTTGAGTATTATTCATATGTTTATGTGGTTTGTTAAATGTTATTGTTAGTTTATTATGGGTTAATGTTATTGTATTGGAATTTTTGACTAGTTTATTTTTAATTAAGTATTTTAGGTTGTTTATGGATGTTGGGCATTTATGTTTATGTTTTTGTGATTAGGAATGTTGATTTATGTTTATGTAATCTTAAAATGTTGTCAATATTTTGTATTGTATTTGCAAGTTAGTATACATGTTAGGTTTAATTTAGAGTTTCCCACGTAATTTGGTTAATTGATTGACTACCACTATTTGATTTTTGAAAGAAGAAATTAGTCTAGTTATAAAAACTTAATTGACCTTGTCTCATGTTTTCTAGTTTAGTTTAATCACCAAGTTCTTGTTGTTATTAGTTTACTTTGGATAATTAGTTTTAATTCTAGCTTTTACATATTATTGTCTATTTCCTTTGATTAACTAGTTTTTCATGTCGCCATGTTTTAATTTTCTGATAGTTAGTATTCACCATCAAACCAACTTTTTATGTTACTTGACTTTTCTTTTAAAATGAAATCAATAATTTAGTTACAAATCAATCAATCATTCCTCGTGGGTACGATAATCCGGACTTCTCTAGTCCACTTTACTACTTGAACGTTAACCGTGCACTTGCGGTATACGATTTTAGCGAACACTTGCGACTCTTCGTAGGTTTTCTTATAACTAGTTCTCGGTTCTCTCGAATCTTCCTTGCATTTTCATTTCTTCTTTTCTATATTGATAATTCTACTATGCTGATTTTGAAAGTTTTTCAAATTTTGTTGGAGGGTTTTGTTTTTTCAGAGTGTTAGGTAGGTTGTAGTTTTTTAAGTTAACATGAATGAGGAGAGTGTGGTGAGTTCTGGAGTGAGATCTATGGGATTCTTCATTGATGATGGTGGATCACTAGGTCACTATAGCCTCATGAGAGGTAGTAGGTGGGAATAACACAAGCCAACAAAAAGGGGCAGAGAGATTTTAGCAAGTCTCTGAAGTAAGCTCGAGTGGGAGGTCAAAAAATATGAGATGGTGGTAACTGAGGGGGACCTTAAGAGTTGGATAAAAAAGTATAGGACCCCAGAAGAGATTGAGCTCGCAGTTCCTCATTCTGAGGAAACGGCCTATGATCCTCTAGTGAGTTATATGATCATGAACATGAACATGCTTGAAGCTGGACTTAGGTTACCTCTTTCCTAGTATTTAGAAAGGTTTTTTTTAGTCCTAGAGAATGTTCCCCTTCTGTTGACTCCAAATGGATGGAGGGCTTTGCTGGTAACGATAGTACTTTGGGGTCAGCTGAGGCTTGGGGAGTTAAGTATAGAGGAGTTCCACTCTTTGTATAATGCTCACCTAAACAAGGAGAAACCTCTTTAAGGTCCTTCCAAACTCCATTAAAGAGTGAAAAATTCACTGGTTCTGGGTCTCTGATCCTTGAAATTAATCTTTCAAGGATGATCCAACTGTGGCAGCATGCATTGATGCCAACTTCAGAGCTCTGAGTAAGTCATTTTCGATTATTTTCATCCTCGATACTTGAGTTTAACCTTAATAATTTCCTATACCTTCCAGATTTTGAGAGGTATAATATCAATTCTAAATCATAGGAATGAACTAAGCAAGCTAGGGAATACGCTAATTTATGGAGAGACTGCATATACCTGATAACAGACGAGAATCTATTCAAGGCTGACCTCCTTGCTGAGAAACCTGAGTTTATTCCTCCTCCTACAAAGAAAAGTAACTACCAATCCTTATTATGTGGTTTTTTGTAAGTTGTCATTGACTAACTGAATATTTTTATAAAAAGCAAAACATTTAATGAAGGATCCCAGGCTACCAAAATAAGGGAAGGCAAGACGTCAACAAGTTCACACTTACTGTCATCTCAATCCGTGAGAAAAAGAGGAACACTCCCAATACTGAGAGAGTAATTGTTGTCAAATCTAACAAGATGGTGGTGACAACTTTCATCTTGGAGGGGGTGATCATCATTGTACAAAGATCGCCACCTACCGAGGTCGACTAGCTGGTCTCCTACCTACAACTTTATGACTTATAGCCCTCATGCTTCAGAGAGAGTGAGGACGATCTCAAAAGCTTGGACAAAGAAGTAGATGAGGTATATCCAGGACATGAATCTCGAAGAGTGTGCCATGATTGTGGCCGTTAGCCAGGGAGCCAGTCAAATGTATGCAACTGCCACTCTCCTAAGATGGATTGACAAGAAGGAAAAGCAATTACAATTGGGGGTCAAAGAAAATTCCCAACACTTGAAGATGAAAAGCATTTTCGCTTTATTGCTCAAGAATTCTCGACCACAGCAGAGAATTCCAAGGCCTTGGTTGAGGAGAAGTTAAAGATGGTGCAAGAAATGAATGCAGAGCTGCAGCGAAGCTTTGAGGAGAAGGTAAAAAATTGCAACAACTCTAGGAGCTGCTAGAGAAATCTCAGGCCGATCTCAAGGCTGCTAAAGACCGGGCTCAAGTGAATGTTAGGTAATTGCTGAATACAAAGCATCTCTTGAGCTCAAGATGGTGGAGTCTCTGCTTTACATAATGGGCATCAAGTCTGTTATTGAGGAGTTTGAGGAGAAAGCTCCAGGAGTTGACATCCACTGGCTAAGAGCTGACATCAAGAAATTGGATGAGAAGGAAGAGTTGAGGAAAGCTGAGCTCGCCCAACAGTCCACGGATCCTGCTGCGGATGTCATCACCTAGTTGCTCCTTAGATTTTTTAGCTTTTTAATTCTGAACTCCTTCATGAAACTCCTTAGCAAGCCTTCTATGTACTTTCTTTTCTGCAATAAAAACTTTGCTATTAAGTATTGAGTTATACTTTTTGTTGGATATGACTCATGTCTTAATAACTTTGCCTTAAGCGCTATAATGGTTGTTGTAATTAGTAATTAGTACTTAAGTGCATCATTAGATAATAATATCTTAAAATGTCAGGCAGTAGTCCTTTCCATTTTTTTTGTTCGAACTCAAGTATTAGCCCGTTCAGTTTTGTTATGTAGTTTAGGTCCCGAGATTTGTTGGACCCTATAAATGCATTGATCTTTTAGTTTTTTTTATGACACTTTTTAGTACTTCAGAACCTTTTGATACTCTTGTGGGATTAGATTAATTTTTCGAGTTCTGCTTAGGTCTGAGTCCTGCAGTCCCACTAGCCATTTTGAGCTTTTATTAGGGTGCTAAAGTCAATAGCTTGTGTTCTATCTATTAGGACTCTTTCTTGGATTTGTAGAGATCCTTTTTAAATGTTCAACACTTACACTACTTATGAGTCCTTATCCTCTTGCAGGGATTTTGCAGACTATTTAACCAGACTTTAATTCAGGTTTTGCTCCATATTATCAGTTTTTTGGACCTTTTAGGAGATTCTTCTCCGTATAAGGGCCGTACTTAGGGCTTTTCTTGAGATCACAAAAATCCATTGTTTCGAAAAACATAATTTATTCATGTGACAAAAAGGGTACAAAAGATGCATACATTGGGCCTTGTTTTGAATAACAAGCCCAGACTTCCCATTAATAATATTTCTTAAAGTGTTCAGTGTTTGAAGGATATAGGAAAGGAATTCTTTCTAGAGTCTATAATTCACAGGCACCACCTCTTAATATCCTTGTGACCTTGTAGTGTCCTTCCCAGTTCGGTGCCAAGGTCACGACATTAGGTTTTTTTGTAGCCAAAAAGACTTTCTTGAGGACTAGATAAAGACTTCAAAGTCTCCTTTTCGGACCTTACCATTGTAATACCTTTTGCTTCTTTGTTTGTAAATGGCATTTTTGAGTTCTGAAGTATTCAGTTTTTTTCTTTCAAAAAATCCAATTTGGCCGAAAGAGATACATTGTTGCTTTCCTTATTGAAGTGGAGAGTATGATAGGAACATACTTCTATTTTCATAGGAATTATCGCATTTGTTCCAAATGCGAGGGAGAACAGTGTTTCTCCAGTGCTGGTCCTGGTGGTTGTTTTGTATGACCATAACACGTTGGGAAGTTCCTCTGCCTAACTCCTTTAAGTTGGTCAAGCATAGCCTTCAAATTATGTTTGATTGATTTTATTAGATCTATTCCCAATTTGGAAAAATGCCAAGAGCTGATGACTAAGCTCAGCTCTTCAGAGGGGTTCTGTACACAAGCAAATCTTTGACATCTACTGCATTTACAGGAGAACTCAATTGCATCTTGTTTCAGTGTAGACCAATAATAGCCTTGTCGTAGTATTTTATGGGTGACGGCCTACCCCCAGTGTGCTATCCTCATACTTTTTATTGACTTCTCTCAAAGCGTAATAGGAGTCCTTTTTAGTGAGGCATCGTAAGAGTGGAGTTAAGTATTCCTTCTTTATAGGATTCTTTTTATGATTGTGAACCTAGCTAACCTTATCCTTAGCTTTTGGGTTAGATTTGGGACCGCTAGGGCCTATCATCTTTCAAAAAATTGAAAATTTCATCCATCCAGGTCGACTTAAGGTCTACTTTTGTGCTATCTCATTTAATTCAATCATGGCATATTGGAGTTTTCCTTTCGGATGCTATAGAGTTCGTCTACTCCATCACTAGTGCCTAATTTAGTTAATGCATTTGCGTAGCATTTTGAGTTCGTGTAATATGCTTTATATTGCAGTTGGTAAATGAGTTCAGATCTTTTTGTGATGTTTTAAAGTATCGAGTCATACGTTCGTCCTTGGTCTTGTAAACTCCTTTCAACTGATTGATCATGAGTTAAGGGTCGCTGTGGGTAATGGTCTAAGTTATTCCTATCTCTTTGGCCATTTTTAGTCCTGCTATGAGGGCCTCATATTCAGCTTCAATGTTGGAAGATTTGAAGCCAAAGGAAAGTGCCTAACAAAAGATCTACTTATCTAGGCTTATTAGGACGAGTCCTGCTTTTGTCTTTAAGTTAGTGGAAGAACCGTTGACGAACAGTTCTCATGGGCGGCCAGAGTCTAGCTTTTCTTTTTCAATTCCAGAGCTGAATTCTACAATAAAATGAGCTGATGATTGGCTAGTTTATTGCAATTCTTGGTTTGTAAAAGATTTCGAATTGTCCTAGTTCTACCGCCCATTTGACGATCTTTCCTAGTGTGCCTTCTTGTTGGAGAACTTGGAGAAGTCGATAGTACTTCAAAACAATTATCTGATGGTCCAAAGAGTATGGTCTTAGCTTTTCACGAGGTTATGTTGAGCGCGTAGACCAATTTCTCCATCGACGAATATCTGAGCTCATTTGCTTGAAGGCCTTGGCTAGTATTACTATATTGCCAACTGGGCTTCCTTTTTTTCTCTAATTAGTACGACACTAATAGACTATAGAGATATTGTCAAATAAAGATATAATAATTCTCTGACTTTAGGTTTGGACAACAACGATGTCGCACCAATTTTCTGGTGCGATTTGCAATGAAAAAGTGGGGAGAAGAAGTTGCATCAGTGGGATGGATGATGTTTTCTCCTCCCTTTTCCGTTGTGATTTCATGACGACGGTGGTAGCAAAGATGGGGTGGTGGTGGAGGGTGAGGGTCTTTTTTTTTTTTTTGGCAATTTTATAGAATATGGTCAAAATTATACCTCAAGTCCTCATCTTTAATTTTGGGTGAAAGTTATCCCCAGTGATCATTATCGAAACTCTTTGTAACTTCAATGATCAACACTGTAAAAATGAAACTTTAGTGACCGTTTTGAAAATTTAGCTGAACTTCAGTGACCGATTGTGAAATTAAGCCAAATTTTTTTACATAAACTTATAATTTTTTCTCTTATTTTTCATTAGTTTCATTAGCTTTTCCCAAATTTTTTGTCTGTTCCTTTATTCCAGATAAAAGACGAAAAAGAAATGTTTCCCGTTTCTCATTCTCTATATAGCTCCTTTAATGAGTGATTAAAATGGATTCAATTCATGTAGTTGCAGTGTGATAAAATTTATATGTATTTGGGAGACAATTAATGCTTTGTTCGGTAATAGATATAAGTCAATTTATAAATATTACAAATCTTTATACTATTTGTTAACCACACATTTTTCAAATAACTTTTAATCACATTATCTCGAAATTAACAAAATTCTATTTATAAATTCAAATGGAGCCGTCGAACACATTATAATATGCAGTGTATTATTCTTCTTCTTTTTTTTTCTCAAATAACAAACTTATGTATATGAATTGTCCAACATGAGCTGCATATTAATTTAAAAGTTTGGGATCTTCAATGCAAAAAATGAAAGATGTAGGAATTTATGGCACTCTTTTGAAAGGTTTGGGACCTTTGGCGCTACTACTCAATAAAAATAAAAATAAAAATGGATTATTTTCTTTTTTCTTTTTTCTTTTTTGGATGATAAATGGAGTATTTTCATTGTATGCGTTCCACAAAAATATAGCAGTCCAAAATAGTCTCTCCCCCTCAGCAGATCTGATCCCCAAGATCACAGGTCTATTCTATATATATATATATATATATATATATATATATATATATATATATATATATCTCTGTATGTATACCTATACGTACATTTCATATTCGATCTCTCTCTACTTTTTATGAGCTGTTTTCTACAAGTTCTGTTGATTAACAATGATCTTGATTCCAGATCTACGTTTTTATTCTGATTGTTGTGTTCAAACAAAACTGATAGCGACATTACTCAGTGATTTACTTTAACTTACTTCCGATCAAAGAGATCTGAGTTTCTTACTGTTATTACTATTTTATTTTAATTTCTGATTCCTGAATGTCGCTTATGATCTAATTAATAATAGAAATTACAGATCATTGCTTGTCTGGATTTTTTCGTTTGATTAATTGATTTTCTTTGAAAATTTGAAAAATGCTCACTTATGTATAATTTTGTTGAGTGAAATTACTGTAGGAGAGCAGTGAAAAAGTGGGAAAACTAATCAAATAAGATTTACCCGTGACGTCGAATAATCTGATCATTGTTAGTCTGAATTTCTGATTTGAAAATTGGGGTTTTTTTTTTTTTTTTTTGAAAAATGCAGACTTAAGTGTAAATTTGTTTAGTGAAGTTAATGTGTAATAAAGTAGTTAAAAAGGGTAAAGAAGAAAAATGTTACTAATTTTATAATTGAAAAAGTGAAACAACCAATCGAATAGGATAACTTGTGTTTTCTTCAACAGTTTCTTTATTATAACGAACTAATTTTTTATTTTTATTTGTTTGAGATTCTTGTTCTTGATTACAATGGCAGTAGGTTTTTGTTGCATTTTTTAATACTTCTGTGGATTTTAAACCAAATATAACAATTTAATGATAAATGTTGGGTTTTGAATTTAAGAATTTTAAGAGAGAATGGGCCGTGGAGTTAGCAGCGGTGGAGGACAAAGTTCTCTTGGGTACCTTTTCGGAAACGGTGAAGCTCCAGCCCCAACTCCAAAACCTGCTGCAGCAGAAGTTCCTGCTCAGAACCTGGCTCCAGTGGCGAGCAAGGGCGTATCAGAGAAGATTCCTGCCGATGTTAGTAAGCAGATTCCAGCTGGCATTCCAGGAAACCAAAAGAATAACTATCACCGAGCCGACGGCCAGAACACCGGAAACTTCCTCACGGTATGACTATTATTTTAGTCATATTATCATGGTTAGCTGCTAGTCATTTTTGTTCTACATAAAGATGTGTTTGTGGATGCATTTATTTATGCTTGTAAATGATAATGCCGATTCAAATGTTAAACAGTCTGAGTACCATGCTAATGAGTGGATTGTGTAAAGTGTAATCATACTCTACTATTACACCAATATACTAATCCCTAAAATATTTACTATATAGGATTTAAGAAAGACAAATGTTTTATGGAAGGGGAATGAGACATTGTATCTCCTTCACTATTATATTATATAGTGGAACAATGAAGTGGAAGCAGCTCTCACATTGATGGAGAACCTTGATAAATTTTGTTTTCTTTGTGTTTTTATTTCATTTTGTTTCTTATTATTCTTTGTGGAGAACTGATGGAAAGCCTGTTTAGGATTTCTTGACGTTGTATTCATTCGGTATTAGTGTACAACGTGATATGCATGGTTACATAATGTATTGTGCTTACAATTTGTATTAATCGAACTCACTTGTCTACCATTTTGCAATAATCACCAATGTTGTTCCCACTTTTTAGCATTTCACATGTGATTAATCGATTTAATGCAACATGTCACTTCTACTATCATTGATTAATTGTGCGATGTGCTTTCAGTTCTTCGTACATGGTTAGTTATAATGTGTATCGTGCTAACAATGTTAACCTTTCTTTTGACAGGATCGACCTTCTACTAAAGTCCATGCCGCACCTGGTGGTGGATCTTCCCTTGGCTACTTGTTTGGTGGAGGCAGCAACTAGTGCCTTGTGGAATTGCTATGTACTATTTGTCCAAGTCCCGTTTCTGTTTGGGGGCTGACAATGATTTCATCTTTCAGTTTTCTGAGTCCTGAATTGTAATATATGTTGACCTTCGTGATTGTAAGTTCCTTTCTTTCCTCGTCACCATTGACACTGTGGTAAATTGGTTATAAAAATATTTATAAATTCAAATTACTTTTTAGCTACATATTCTCTTTCGAGAACACAAGTCTTTATAATCAATTTGTTCAAACGAACTGTTAGTTACAGGTTTACAACCACGAGGTTAATCGTTTGACTTTTGGCTCTACGAAGTCTTTCATGGTCTTGGAATTTGACGTGGTACTGGAATAGAAAATTGCATCGGCTAAGAATTGTTAGTTTATGGTTGTATTTTTTATGAGTAATTTTAATTGACATTTTTAAGTGAGACTAGTGGTGTCCGTGCATTGCACGGATGGAGTAAGAATTGGGTTATATAATAATAATGTACAAATTATAGAACACCAAGATTTTAGTACAAGACCGTAAGAATTGGGTTATATAATAATAATGTACAAATTATAGAACACCAAGATTTTAGTACAAGACCTAACTACGTTAATGTATTATGCAATATAAGGACTTGCAAAATTTGTGAAATAATAACATATGCCATCTGCTGTTAGGAAATGAAGTGTTCTAAAAAATCAGAGCATAAGGAAAAGTTAGGCACTATCAATTTAACTATTGATTTAATTATAAAAAACAATGTTAGGAAATGAAGTGTTCTAAAAAATCAGAGCATAAGGAAAAGTTAGGCACTATCAATTTAACTATTGATTTAATTATAAAAAACAAGACCTGTTGCTATGATTCACATGTATTTTTGCACAAGTGAATCTCAAGCAAAATTAAAAGGATGCAATAGTAGATGGGGGACCATTGAGACTGGCAAGCATCTTTGCTTGATGAGTTTTGACATTTTCTCCTTGAAGTCCAGCTGAGTTCTTAGCAGCCATATTTCAGTGGCTCAAATCGTCTTTTTTATTTTTTTAATCTATTATTAACAGAGATATAGGTAAAGATTAATAAATGTATCAAAAAATCAGAAAAAATCAAACAAGAATTTTATTTAGTTGTAAATAAAATCAATTCTTGCACCAATGAAATGGCTGTAGTATCCTTGCTCATTACATTTGTTAACATTCAAAATGGTACCCAATAGTCAACATGGAGAAAAATCAATTCCAATAAGTCAAAACTGCTACTTATCTCAGCTTGCCCAATCTTTCTACTTTCATTTTCTATAGAAAAATATTTGTTCAAGTGTATTCACCAAATAATTTGCTATGATTTTCATTCTGCTAATTTGTGCCAGGCATAAGGCGGATATTTATAAAATTTCTAAAATTATGAAATATCAAGATAGATGACTTACCCTAAAATTTTAAATTTGATGCTATGAAAATTTAACAGGATGATTACCAGTTCTACAATGGTTCAAAGCTTTATTGATCTTTATGATCCGACTCAAACAATGTGGAGGATAACATCAAAGTCAATGTCATAATCTTGCTCCATCAAATTTTGAAGTTCTTTAGGCTGTCGAAATTCAATAACAAAAATTATCAACAATATATTAAAAAATAAATTAAGCAATCAACAGAACACCAAAATTGCTTACAGCATTTTCATCAATATCTTTATCCTTCTCGGGTACATGGGATGGACTAAAGATGTTGAAGAAGCTTTCACATTGTTTAGTTTTAGTAATTCGCTTAGCATTTTTTGAACCTTTCTGATGCATCTTTTTTAGTCTGTATCCTACATAGTAAACATTACAGATTAAACAGAGTTGAGAATTTTCAAGATATACACAACGAAGGACAATCTTTGTTCACTAAATGTAGAATAGCAAACAAAATTTACCCATTTGCTATCTCCAGTATAAGTTCATCTTCATCAATCATCAATCTTCAAGCTTAAAGTCCTTATGATTTATCAAATGTAAACCACTAGATATCTTCACGAAATTTAAGAGTCTCTTCATCGTGATCGAAAATCTAGCTCTATCACAGACATAAATAACAATATTCAGATAAACAAAAACAAAAACCAAAACCAAAATACAAATATATACAAATAGCATTAGTAAATTCTTTTTCACAAAAAAAAAAAAAAAACCTCAAAGAAATCCATACACAAAAATCTGGAAGGACTTCTCACATGTTTATAAAGAACAAACAATCGACATAACAATAATAAAAATTTGGAATAAACACCTAGAAGAGCTCAATGTTAATGAAATTTGAAATTTTTAGGAGAGAACCATTTCAATCAAATGCATGGTGTGCACATCCCGTGGAAGTACTCCACCTCTACAATAATTTATATCCAAATACAAGAAATGCTCAAAAGCTTGAACTTTACCGAACGATCAACCCACCAAAAACCATGAACATATCTCTCAGGAGCTCCCAAACAAGAATCCAACCAATCCCCTTTGAATCTTAGCCACAACCTTTGTAAAATCCCATTTACATTATAGTTTGAAACCACAAAATAATTATTACTACAATTGTTACTAATATTCGAATTGAAATTACCATTATCTTTACCATAATTAGTAATATTTGGTTCATCATCTGAGGCATCGAGAGGTATGGCTTCAGAGGGAGGATAGCGATGTACTCGTGGTGGATGTATTACTCTTTCAGGAAGGATTTGATGAACCTCCACCTCTATGTCGTCAATGAAGTCGTAGCCAGGATGTCCTAGTGGCTACTCTTGCGGCAGTTCTTCTTCTTCCACGTACTTCCACAACCTGATTTCATAAGAATTTCATCAATTTAAAATTCATAATCCAAACCATTTAAAACATCATATAGACGAAAAAATCGTTGTCGATCCATATTAAGACGATATTGAATTGAAAATTAGCAAAGGAAAGAGCAAATGAATAGAAACATTTTCCAATGATCAAGTGAATAGAACAATAATTGATACCTTCCTTTTGAGTGTATTTGCAGTTTGGATGATCTGATTTTGAGAAACTGGGGATTACTAATGTTGGCAAAGGACAATAACTAATCATTTGATAAGGTAGTACAAGCAAAAGACATCCATTTTGAAGACTCATATAGACTTGTGATGTCTGCATGCATCTTCTACCTAAAAATGATGTTCTATAATTAGCGAATCACTGATATAAAGAGGAAATGTTATTCACCTGAAAATATACTCACTAAACTTTTAGAGGCAGTAAGAACAACAAATGGTTTAATAGCTAGAAGTTGAACTTCAAGTTACTTGTGTAGGATTAACCAAAGCCAATATTTCTCTGTACACAATATTTTTGGTATAGTTTTGATGATTTTTTTTTTTTTTTGGTCTCAGTTGGCCTTACAAGTACTTTTATATATTTACTTGTTCTGGCTCTAGATAAAGCAACATATAGCTGTCCATGTGAAAGAACGGGTTTAGGCAAATATAATCCAACAAAATCGAGAGTTTGTCCTTGAACTTTATTTATACTCATTGCAAAACATACTCGAATTGGAAATTGAGTTCTCTTGAATCGAAATTGATTTGTATCACTTTCAGGAGGTATAAAAGGTATGCGAGGCAAATAAACTCTATTTCCTTTGTATTCTCCAACCCCAATTTTAGCACCAATTAGATTTCGATGAAATCTTTTGCAAATAAGTCTAGTACCATAACATAGACCTTCAGATGGATTTATATTTCGTAACAGAAACACTGGACAATTTGATTTCAACAACAACTCATGTAGTGGAATGCCATTTGGAGTTAGCATATTCAATACATCTTTTTCGAGAGTTTGTTCACTTACTTCAATTGGTACCAGAATTCCTTCGTCTTCTCAACTTATTTCCAGAAACTGGTGGTGTTAATTCTTCAATCTTCTTGTTTCTATGTTATTATGTGTAACTAAATCTAAATTTGGGGCGAATGATGTAAACCAAGTTTGATCGTTTAATTTCAATTATCTAGTTTTATGCTTCAATTATGTATTGAATTTATTTCTTTGCTTAATGCATGAATTAATTGACCACTAATTCAATGATTTGCTTAACTCGAAAGAGGAAATTTAGATACTTATGAATTCAGTCTAATACAACGTTAGAAAGAAAACTTGAGGTGAGAAACTAAACATGAGAACTAGGATACATTCGTGAGTCCCAACAATTTTAATTCATAAAAACAAAAATCCAATTTTATTTGCTTATTTAGCCTACTTTGCTATTTAACTATTTTTACTAGTTAGGAGTTCAAAAATCCAAATCTTTTTGTTTATTTGTAGTTTAGATATTGATTAATTTAGGCTAATAATAGATAAAAAAAGACATTCTCAAGGTTACGCCCCAATTTTCATTCCTAAAAACAATTTGTAAAATTTATTTTTCCTAGTCATAAGAATTTTTGCAAGGCTGTATACTCTATTAAGATAGTTTTTATAAAAGTTGAGATTGTAAAATCATCTTGTTACAGATTTATTGCTAATTTTTAAACCTTATTTGTTATAACTAATATCTATTATGCATTCTTACAGGAAAAGTCCAAGTTTAGCAACAAGGAAGCAAGTAGGTTGTCTCAACATCCACAAATCATTATTATAAATGGTCATCATCAACTCCAAGCTATAATCTAGGGGAGTACACTATTCCTACTTGTGTTTTTATTAGTTAAAGTGATTTTTTGACACATTGAGGAAAATATGATACTTAGCCCCTGTTCTCTTTGCTGTTTTGAGGTCGTTTTCTGTTTTTATTTTCGAAAACGCTAAAAACGCGTTCTCTTTACCATTTTCGAAAACGTATTTTGGAAAACAAAAAAAAAAAATTGTACAAAAAACGGAAAACGCCCGAAACATCGTTTTGGGCGTTTTGTGTGTATTTCGACAAAAAATGTCCAAAACGCGGAAAACGCGTTTTGGGAATATATATATATATTTTTTATAGAATTATCTTAACTTAGAACTAAGCTTAATATAAAGTTTTTATTTTTTTATTATTTTTTTTAGAATTATCCTACCTTGGAACTAAGCCTAAATAAAGATTTTTTTTTTTTTAGAATTATTCTAACTTGGAACTTAGTTTAAATAAAGTTTTATTGAATTCAATATCAACATTACAAAAAAAAAAAAAAATTAAATGAGAATTCTTGTTGTTATATTTCAAAAAATGCAATGATAAATGGACTCTGGTGGTTTTGAAAGAACTTGCATTTTCTGGATTTTAATAGAAGTAGAGCTTTTTCAAGTCCCGAACCTGACCAAGCTGTGTTAATATAGACTCTTAATGCTCACATTAGTGTGTTGCATGTAACCATATTTTTAGTGTATTGTGAAAGGAAATTTGAGTTGGAGTTAGTAGTATTCTGCAAGCAAATTAATTAAAAATAGTTTAAATAGTGTTCTGCAAAATTTCAAACAGAACGTGTTTTCCAGCTTTTCATTTTCAAAAACAGTTTTCAGAAATGACAAACCAAACGCGTTTTCAGCAAATTTGAAAACAAAAATGAAAATACAAAACACAAAACATTTTCGAAAATGAAAATACAAAATAAAATACAAACAGAACGCCACCTTAAGTTTTGGGGGGGGGGGTACGTAAAAATTCAATTGAAATTTCGCTTTTATTATTATTATTATTATTATAAAAAAGATTTGGGTTCGCATGTCTGTTTGTTCGGTTAAATAGCAGACACTTCATGTTTGCAACTGTGTGATTAATGAATTGTGGACATATGTGCTATATTTAGAGTAATTTGATTCATGTTAGATTATTAATTGAACACGTCAACTTGATTATTGCGC
This sequence comes from Ligustrum vulgare, assembly GCA_963555705.1. NCBI lineage: Eukaryota > Viridiplantae > Streptophyta > Magnoliopsida > Lamiales > Oleaceae > Ligustrum > Ligustrum vulgare. The sequence goes on along the minus strand of OY743168.1, from coordinate 29,618,209 downwards.
ATATAGGTGGCACTTGAATAGAATAATAGGTTGTTAGTATGGAACCTAGTATACGTATCATATGAAAAATATTACCCAATCACTTGACCAATTAGATAGTTTGGGGAGTAGAGCTAGTAGTAATGACTATTTGGGGCTTATTGATTTCATGTGTGCAAATAAACTATGTGTGGAGTGATTTTGAATGACTTATGGAAGTTAGGTAATGACCAAATGCTGGAAGTCTAATCCCTTACATAAAGTAGGAGCATGCATGCAGTCTTTTACCTCTCTTTGTAGCATTTTTTTCACTCGAGTTAGTAAGCCTGTAAGTGTATGAAAATACCTGGAGCCCTATGGTTATCTGACTTGGGATTCACCGGCCTAAAAATTGCTACATGAGTTATCTAGAAAGCTTAAGAGAGAGGTAAATCATATAGATTTATTTATGTTTGAAAAATAACATTTTTAAGAATATTGCATACATATGACACCTATCTTCGAAGCATATTTGACAAGAGTTATTAAGCTTGTACACGTATTTCTATACTTGGTGTCCTATGGTCATCTGACTTCTGAGTCATTGACCTAAAACTCATTACAGGGTCATCTTTTACTTAATGCAGAGAGATATTGCATACAAATAGCATTTAGTTGATAAGTTGCATGAAGGGATTGAGATAACCAGTGAGTTTGAATTTCCTAGTGGATATTTAAAGGTTGGGACACTCAAATTAAGGAGAATCATCGCAAACCTAAGTAGTTGTTATTACTTGTTAGACTTACCTAAACTTAAGCGGGAAATGAACTAGCGATTTAGGAAACAACTTTAGAAAATATGCCCCGGTTTGCAGAATTGCGGTCCATCCATTGCACCAAAATTATATTGTTTTTCAAGGTCCGATTGCGGGTTGCAAACCCATCTTCTGATTGTGGTTCGGCTGGGAGTGATTTTTTTATGTTTTCTTCCAGTTTTGACTTTTTTAATAGTCTCTCTCTCTCTCTCTCTTTATTTTTATTTTTTTATTTTCGAGCCTAACTAGGATTAAACTATTTTTTTGACTTTTAAACTATAAAAAAACCTACTCTAGAAAAAAAAGAGAGGGTTCTCTTCTTCTCTTATCCATTCATTAATTCTTCATCATGGTTCTACAAGAAATCAAAGGAGATTTTCAAGAAGCCAAAGAAGAAATCAAGATTTTGGGTTGAAGATTAGATCTTGGTGCAAGAACTCTTTTCTCTTCTCAACTTATTTCTAGAAATTGGTGATGTTGTTAATTCTTCAAGCTTCTTGTTTCTATTTTATTAAGTGTAACTAAGTCTAAAGTTGGGACGAATGGTGTAAACCAAGTTTGATTGTTAAATTTCAATTCTCTAGTTTTACGCTTAAATATTATGTATTGAATTTATTTATTTATTTATTTGCTTAATGCATGGATTAATTAACAACTAATTCATTGATTTGTGGATTGTAACGAATCGAGAGATGAGTTACATATTTAGACCATATGATAAATTTCGACAATTTAACAAAATGGTAGAGATACATGGCTGTGGTTATTGTGATCTGTATGAATTCTTGTGACTGAATGCGTTTGTTTAGAGCTTGTTCAGACCCAGCATAGAGATACGTGGCTGATGTGATTAGATAGAACTAATTTAAACTCGAGATAGGAATCTTAGATTCAATTGTGAATTCAGTCAAATACCAAGTTAGAAAGAAAACTTGAGGTGAGAAATTAAACATGAGAACTATGATATATTCGTGAGTTCCAACACTTTTAATTCATAAGATCAAAAATCCAATTTTATTTGCTTATTTAGCCTACTTTGATATGTAACTCCTTTCATTAGTTAGGAGTTCAAAAATCCAAATCTATTTGTTTATTTGTAGTTTAGGTATTGATTAATTTAGGCTAACAATAGAGTCATCGCAAGATCGACAACTCTGATGTACCAATAGTCTGTATTATATATATATATATTTTCCTAAAATTATTGCGTCTTGAGTTATTGTTAAACTTCCATTTCTACTTAACAAATATATTATGCCTATTACAAATTCATCTTTAATTAATTCACTAAGGAAATTATTAAACTATATTGTCTTTCTTGAAATTTAATTTTACAATCATCAAAAAGTCTTTCTTTGAACTCTATCTTACTACCGCACATTTGACTTCCTCTTATTTCATATTCTAACTTCCGCCTACAATCTTTTGGAACTAAACATTTTCTAATTATATGAAATGTACATCATATGTTTATTAAAACCATTAAATTTAATTAAATCTTTTTTATTTATTTGAATTCTATGGGTATCCTAATCATTTTACCAGACTTTATTCTTAATATCTGACAGTTATTTCTTCCTAAATATATGTTTCAATATAATTATTTTCGGTGTAATTGATAAGTGTATTTTATACATTTATTTATATGTCAAAATTAGGATAAAATATTGTCGTTTTAGAATAAATGCTATTGATTTGTTTGTTATTTGTTAATATTGCAGAAAATATCTCAAAGTTAAGATAATGAAAGAATTGAAGTGAATAACGAAAAAATGGAGCTAAATTATATGCATGGAGAATTGCATGAAGTCAATTGAGGCTAATGATAAGTTAATTGGAAGAATTTAGAAGTTTGGGGACTGAAATGGCCTAATTGGAAGTTGACTAAAGAGCAAATTAAACATGAGAGGACCAAATTGAAAATATCCAATGATTGATTTGGACCACGAGACGTTACTTTAAAGATTTCTATGAGTTAATTGGATGTAAATAAAAGTAAAAAGGAATGGAATAAGATAAGAATATTACCATAAATTAATTCCAATCACGCAAGATTTTGTACAAATTTTTAGTTGGACTTTCAAACCAAAATTTGGGGTAGTAAACGTTCGAATTGGGAAAATCTTATTGCAGGAAGAATTGTAGCCATTGAAGTTATCTTTCTAACGCACTTTTAATCACCTCAATTGGTTAAGAGAATAGAAAGATATGATAGAATCATTGAACATCGTGCAAATAAAAAAAGATTTTTAAGCTCGAGTTTGACTATTTTATTTCTTTTTTCAACTAGGTCTCTTCACAAACTATATAAAGAACATGTCTTGCACGAAAATCAGACCTTTATGCAGCCTCCCAACTACATAACTCTTCATTCTAACATCAATTTCTTTGAAAATTCAAGAAAGACAAATAGCAAGATTTGAAGATTATCAACCTGGAGCGAAGTCATGGTGCAAGACTTCCTTTCATTTGTTAATTTGATAAACTCTACATGCGTAGTAATTCTTATTTCCACTTTTTTATTTCTTTATTGATGAACAACTAATCTTTTAGCTGGGACAAACGATCTAGCTTTATTTTACGCTTTTAATTCTATAATTCAAGTTTTGAGTATAAGTTGCATTTGTTGATTTATTTATTTATTGTGTTTAATAATTGAATTACTTGATCAATAATTCTTAGTTTTTGTGGTTTTTTTTTTATAATCCAAGAGGTGAGTTAATATACTAGACCATGGTAATAAATCCGACAATTTCAATAAAATGATAGAAATATGAATTTGTGATTGCATGCGATCAATTATGAATTCCTATGAGATAGAAGAATTGATTTAAACTCGATAGAAGAATTTCAATATACATTAGTGAATTTGATCGAACACATATATAAGAATAAAAATAGAATATTGGAATTAAAAATATTGAATATGGTGAAATCGTGAGTCCCAACACTTTCAAACATCAATTTAGAAAAATCAAATTTGTAATCTTTTATTTTGCATTTTAGTTAGGATATTCTAGTTTAGATAATTTATCACAATTTGACTACTTAAATAAGACAGATTCTAACATATTTTGGTACTTAATTATAATCCTCATGGAACGATAACTCAGACCCTTTTGTCCACTTTATTATTTGATGGGGATATTGTACACTTGCAATATAGGACATCAAGTTTTTGGCGCAGTTACCAAGAATTGATAATTAATGTATATATTAATTAGTTCTTGCTTTAGTTTAACCTTTTTCTTTATTTTTATTTCTTAGTTTTTGCTTTGGGAACATTTGAAAAGTTATGAATTGTCTCCTTTTCAGAGATTGAACGGACTTTTAGACAGTTGGAGGAATCACAACAGATAGAGAAGATGGCAACGAACAGTTATCATTAGTACTATGATCGAATAGCAGTTCAGACCCATCTGATTTGTGACTTTTGTTTTGGAAATCACGCTTTACATGATTTCCTTGTTGTACTGGTATGTAGAAGGTTGATTGTGTCGAAAATAATTATCTAGTACAATGAGGTGACGAGAAACGAAGCGTGGAATTAACATCAGAAAGTTTTGAACCCAGGTTTGTTTGTGAACTGAGGAATCTTGACCCAAACTTCACGACGTGGAATCAACGATGCGAAAGAGAGAACCAAGACTTTCGAAATGTCACAAGGAATTGTCCAATTTTCTCGATAAGTTTTTGATTGTGAAGGCCACAAAGATTATCAATCTTTGATAAGTCCGGGATGAATGCCACAAGAAATAATCTTGAAAAGTTCGAAAGGAAAATATAGGAATCCACCTATAATTTTATTGAATCCTCAATAAAAATTGTTTATTAAAATCAAAGTCTAATCTCTTACAATGAAGAAATAAGATATAAATAAGTAAAAATGACCTAACAACTAGGGTAGCCGCTATTGGGCTAAAAGTAGAGTTGTAATTGACCTAAAATAAATTTAAAAAAAAAAAAAAAAACTGAAAAGGAAACAAAAATCTGCGAAATTCTATCCGCGACATAGATACGGCCGTAAGTGATGTTGTCACGGCCGTAAGTTGGTTCCTGTTTAAGAGTTATAGCCGTGACACTCACACTTACAGCTTACGACCGTAAATATGAAAATCCTGGAATTCTTCTTTTTGACCCATAGCTGATTTATGTCCTTGAATCTCACTGGTTATGACTGTGATTTCTTGTTGGCTTGAATATTTGAATTTTCCCAGCAAGCCCACTATGATTCGCATCATTCCCTCCTTCTTCAGGTTGATTCATCTCGAATCACAGCTTTGTTCATGGTGTATCAATTCACCTCCTGGATCAAATGAAAAACTTCTGCATCCATGCCATAGGAACAACCAATAGTATTCTGTAACTTGGGTGACATGGATGAATCGAATCATGAGCTTCCTTGGCCATAGGTAGTGTGGCCCAAACTCCCAAGTGTAATTAACCTGAAAAAAAAGAATTAAGTAAAATAGGGTGGGGAATGTTAGTTTCTCCATGTACAAGGTACTGATCTTTGTACTCGTGATACAACACTTCCACCTCCCTGTTCGAACTACGAGGATCTTCTCTTCACCTCCAATATTCTTCACTTTCTTGATCAATCTCCCTTTCTAAAATTTTAATTTCAACTTCCTCTTCCACATCTTTAATCTCAACCAACTCTTTCATATCTTCATTCTCATGCTCATACATTTTCTCATCAATATTTTTATTTTCTGGATCATTCACCACCTCTTCACTACCCAATTTTTCATCTTTTACCTCAAAATTTGGAGTATGTTCAACTATTTCAATTTTCAACTCCCCCTCCTCCTTCTCAACGTTCCTTTCCCGAGACTCTTTTTGCAATTTAACTACCTTTTTACCCTTCCGTGCAATAGTCTTTTGCTCTAGACGTTCTAATTTCCTCTTCAAACTCAAGATTGGGTCACTCTCCTTCTTCACCTTCTCCGCATCTTCAAGTGCCTGTTCTGGTGTTAAACCAACTAGGGTGATTTTCTTTCCATCCTTCAAGTGCCTTCCTTTTATACCCCCATGGCCTACCCAATAAGATATGGCAAGACTCTAGAGGTACTACATCACACAATATGTCATCGCTATACCTCCCAAAGGAAACACCACAAGGAATTGTCCAATTTCTCTGATAAGTTTTTGACTGTGAACGCCACAAAGATTATCAATCTTTGATTAGTTCGGGATGAATGCCACAAGAAATAATCTTGATAAGTTCGAAAGGAAAATATAGGAATCCACCTATAATTTTATTGAATCCTCAATAAAAACTGTTTATTAAAATCAAAGTCTAATATCTTACAATGAAGAAATAAGATATAAATAAGTAAAAATGACCTAACAGCTAGGATAGTCGTTATTGGGCTCAAAGTAGAGTTCTAATTGACCTAAAATAAACAAAACTTAAAAGGAAACAAAAATCTGCGAAATTTTGTTTGCGACATAGTTACGGCCGTAAGTTGGTTCCTGTTTAAGAGTTATGGCTGTGACACTCACACTTACGGCCGTAAATATGAAAATCCTATAATTCTTCTTTTTGACCCGAGCTGATTTACGCCCGTGAGCTTCACTGGTTACGGCCGTGATTTCTTGTCGGCTTGAATATTTGAATTTTTCCATCAAGCCCACTATAATTCGCATCACGAGGTGTCCACCAGAACAATTGCCAGAAATTCTGGTGAAAAGATCAGAAGAGTCAGAAAAATTGGTTGAAACAGCTGAAGAAAAAGAAGAACAACATGAAATAGTGGATCAACCAGAAAAAAATAGCTTCCATGAAGAGGTCATTACCCCATTGTCAACAATTTAAATTCTGGACATCAAACTTTAGGAAACTTAATAAAAAATGATGATAAACTAGACGAAGGGGAGTTGATTAGAAAAGAACAAACAAATAAGGAAACACTTGCGGGTGCTGAATTGACCATTCAATCCTCTAACTTCAATGCCTGGGAAATAATTGATTTCATCATTGGCACTAACGAAGTGATTGAAATTTACATATTGAAGTTCAAATCAATTGGAGATGTCAACATACATGACATGGGCAAGGTGAAATTTTGGAGCATGTATGAAAATTGGAGCAAATTCAATCGACACAAATAAAGATGGTCATCAAAAGTTTTATTTATAGTCCCTTGAACGATCACGGTAAAAAGTCGGGCTTTAAACTATAAACAAAGCGCTTATTGGGAGACAACCCAATATCACTTTTATTTATTTTACTTTAATTATCGCTTTATATTTAGTTTTATAATTTATTTGCATTTTTAGCTGTTACGATTTATAGGCTCAGAATCACCACACAGTAAACACGAAGAAAGACCTAAACATAAAACCTCAAGAAACTTTATTAATCAAAAGAAAATACAAGTATCATAAAGGTTTTACAGATCAAAGATAAACTACTCAAAAACTACAAAACTCGCGCAAAGAATAACCCCTGATTATGCACAAAGAATCAGAGAACCACAAAGAAGAAAATGTGAGAGAGATGAGTTTTCTCTCAACAGAACCACAAAGAAAAAGCAAATCGCCAAGAGAGAGAGAGAACAAAGAAGAATCTGGAAGCGAGAGAGGCCAAAAGTGAGAGATAAGAAGTTAGCATAAGTCCTTATCACTTAGATGGACGACTATGATTGATCAATAATAATCCAACAATTGAGAAAAGGCCGACTGTTGGAGTGTTTGAGCAACCGGGTCTTGGGCTTCAATAGGTTAGGTCTTGCACTTAATAAGTTAGCATATCAGGCTTCAGCCCTTTAAGATTGGTTCGGATGGTTTTAAGTTTTGGGCTCCAACATTATTCTGGTCCAATTGCATCTTTACAATCTCCACCCCAATTGGATCAGCAATACCTGCAAACCAAAATTAAGCATTATCAAAATTCTAACAAATTTAGAAATTCTAAAGCATCTTTAAACTTGTTTATAGGAATAATTTTTGTTCCAGCATCTGCAGGATTTAGCTGGGTTGGTATTTTAATAAGTTTGACAATTCCTTTCTCAGTTATCTCTAATGAAATGAGATTTTACGTCTTTGTGTTTTGATCTATTATGAAAAACATGATTTTTGCAAAGATGTAAAGCACTAAGACTATCAGTACAAATTTCAATTTTAGAATTGTCAATGCAGCCAATTTCAGACAGTAATCCTTTTAACCAAATGCATTCTTTAACAGCATCTGTGGCAGCTATATATTCTGCCTCAGTTGAAGATAAGGCAACAAGTTTTTGTAACTATGATTTCAAACTGATGCAGGAACAATTTAAAGTAAAGAAATATGAAGAAGTAGATTTCCTGTTGTAACGCCCCGAGTTCCGTATACCCGGTTCACCACGTCATTTTCTGATTTAATTTTTTTCGAATAATATTTTAGCGGAAGAAATAATTGAACTTCATTTTGGCAACATTAAATAAATTGTAATGGTCGATAAAATTGAAAACATTTATGAAACAATTTAAAATAGTAAATCGAACCATTAATATTGTACAGAAATTGACAATGTCATAATTTCTCAATAACTGAAGTTCTCGACATTATTCAAGATTTGGAAAATACGGAAATCATTAAAGTCAAACTTTCAACCATTTAACGATTATTGCCACCATCATCCATCACTTGCCACCGTCTCCGATATCTGCAAAACTGTTAAAATAGACATGAGCATTTCGTAGAAATACTCAGTAGACTCATCGCCAATTAATTAATCTACAATATGATTGAATACATAAATGCAGGCTCTTTAGAAAATAGGGTGTTGGTAGTCTCCTCTTGTGCATTAAAGCACGGGGCTTCTTTTGAAAATCATAGGCTCTTTAAAATCATAGAGTGTTGATAGTCTCGTCTCGTGCACATAAGACACGTATGTTATGCATAACATTCTCATTTCTCTTGTAGCGGATTGGGCTCCCTCAAGGGGCATTTTCCCAATTCTTGCCGCATACTCATATCATCATTATTCCTGACGAGGGAATATAGGCTCATTTCTTTTCATAAAAATGACTTTCACAAGTCACAACATACACATTCACATGCAAATCATAATTTAAATCAATTAATAGGGGCGAGTCTACCTTAAACTTGACGAGTGTGGTTGAGCGGGAATGACTTCAATTTCTTTAATTCTCCGTACGCTTCGTCTTAGCCAATAAGTCAACTTAGTCTTTGGAAATTTATAGTTTAAAAAATGATAATTTACAATTTAAGGACTGAAATTGATGATTTGAAAGTTTAGGGACCAAAATGAATACTTTGAAAGTTGAAGGACTAAAATGAATATCTTTGAAACTTGAGTTTTATAAATATACATATATATCTTTTTAAATCAATATGAACAAAATCGAAAGACTTTAAAATATGGGGGCGTAAATGATTTCTTTTAAACCTTTGGGGACTAAAATGTAAATCTTTTAAAACTTCAGGGTTAAAATAAATCATTTTAAACTAGTAGGGACTGAATTAAATAGTTTAAAGTGAAAGGGGCTGATTTAAATCATTCTCAAAACTTAAGGGACTGAATTAAAATAAATTTGATATTTAAGGGACTAAAGTGTAAATCTTGAAAATGAAAATATATATCAGATCAATTTTCTCTCTCCCCATTTCATGACTGGAGAAGCAAAGAGAGAGAGAATGCAGCGACGCCGGGAAGGACGCTACGAAATCCGGCGATTTCGTCGGCGAAACGCCAACGCAGGGCGCGGGCGAGCGGCGGTAAGGATGGGTATTCAAATTTGGGATCTGGGCATGAGTTTTAGGTGTGATTTCGGTGCGAAACAGTGGCTGGAAACGAAGTTAAAAATCGCTGTTTTTGGGCGTTAAAAACCGGTAAATTAGTCGGCGATCGAGGTAAGTAACTGAGTTCACTTATTTCTTGTTTTGGGTTTTGATTTGAGAGGGGCAGTCGTGGGGTTGTTTGATTAATTTGTGGAAGGCAGTGACGATTTGGGGATGAAGGTGGAGGTTCTGCAGGTGATCATAATGATGGAGAAATAGGTGGTGCTTTGTGAAATTGTAGTTCGATGAAAGGGGTTGTGGTGGTGATGTTTTCAACAGTGAAAACAGCGGTGGTGATGCTGGTCGGAGATGATGAAAATTGAGCAATGGAGGTGGCTGGAATGGAACAGTTGCTAGGCTGAATACGATGGCAGTGTGCTTGATTCAATTGATATTGGATGCAGTCTTGATTTTTGGTTTATTGATGGTGAATTGGAGAGGCAGGGGAGAGGTGTGGTTGATCAGTGGTTGTAGTGAGGAATTAAATTTGCAGTGGAGGTTTTTTTTTTTTTTTTTTTCTTGGAATGGGAAATGGAGATCTGCGGCGAAATATGCAGTGGGAGAGAGAATAGCTTTCGTCTGAAGGTAAAGGTGCAGACATGTGATAAAAATGAAGGTGTGGTAGGTATGATGAGTGGAATGCAAATGGTGTGTGAGTGGTGGTGATGATAATGATGGTGTTGGGGAATATGTAAAGGTGGAAAAAAAAAACGTGGGGAGCGGATTAGATTTAGGTAGATAGGGTTAATTTAAGATAATTAACTAAAAATTTGACTAATTTTGATTTGGAATCGTATTAAAAACAGATATATTTTGGACTGAAAATAAATTTAAGAATAAATAAATCTTGAGATAAAAATGAATTTCGTATTTGGACTTAACATAATTTAATAAGGAGAATTGATATATTTTTACTAAATTTGGAATTTAAAATGATTTTTTTTTTTTTTTGAAAATAATACTTTGAATAAATAATTAAAATAATATAATTTTAGAAATTCGGAATTTAATTTAAAATCGAACAATCTCAATTATTTCTTGACTTGGCTAGACGAACACGTCGCGGCGTTAACTTCAAAATAATGGGTGAAATAGTAGCGACACGATTTTCTAAATATTAAAATAATTATTAATTGCGTAAAAATTCTTGGTCGCTACACCTGTTATCAATGTTCCTAGCAAAATCAGAATCAACAAAGCCTTTTAGTTTAAAATCAGTTTTGATTTTTGAAAATACTAAACTAAGTCCTGCAGAGCCTTAAGGTATTTTGACAAAGATTTCAGTGCTTCCCTATGTAACTCACCAGAGTTACTCATAAATCTGCTAAGCACATTGACAAGAAAAGCTATATTAGGTTTGGTACAGACCATAAGATACATTACAGATCCTATAGCATTTGAATAAGGCACATTTTTCATCCTAAATTCTTCTTCATCAGATTTAGGTGAATGTTCAACGGACAATTTAAAATGTGCAGGCATACGTTAAGAAACAGGTTTTGCATCAAATAAACTAAATCTTTTCAGATCCTTTTCAATGTAATGTTTTTTTATTTAAAACTAAGTTTCCAGAATTCTTGTCTATAAAAATATCCATTCCAAGAATTCTCTTAGCATGTCCTAAGTCTTTCATTTCAAACTCAAAATGCAGTTTATGCTTAAGCAGGTTAATATCATGCATGTTTGGGCCAGCAATGAGCATACCATCAACATATAACAAAAGATAATGAAATCAGTTGCACTAGACTTGAAATAAAAATAAGAATCATATTGTCTCTTTTGAAAATTAAGGCTTTGTATAAAAGAATCAAATCTCTTATACCATTATCTTGGTGCTTGTTTCAAACCATAAAGAGATTTTTTCAGCAAACATACTAATTCAGTTTTACCTTTCATTTCAAAACCTTTAGGTTGATTCATATAAGTGGTTTCATCTAGATAACCATAAAGAAAGACAGTTTTAACATCCATTTGTTCTAATCCTAATTCAAATTGAGCAACTAAAGCAAATAAAATTCTGATTGAAGTAAACTTAACAACAGGAGAAAATATTTCATTATAATCAATCCCTTCTTTTTGTGAAAAACCTTTTGCAACAAGCCTAGCTTTGTACCTATGTTTCACATCTTTAGACTCACTTTCTTTTATTTTGTAAATCCATTTACATTCAATTATTCTTTTATTAATAGGCTTTTCAACTAAAATCCAAGTGCCATTTTTAATAAGGGAATCCATTTCTTCTTGCATTGCTTCAAGCCCAAAGTTTAGAATCAGATGAAGAAATAACTTCTTCAAAGGATTCAGGTTCACTATGCAAAGGTTCAGAGTATGTGAATGTAGAAACAAAGTTAGGATCTTCAAATCTAGGGGAGGCCTAATCTCTCTTCTAGTCCTATCCCTAATAAGCTGATAATTTTCAAGATTGAGTTCTGTTCCTATTTCAAATTTTGTTTCAAGAATAGTTTCAGAATTAGGATCAGAATTTGGGGACTGAGGTCTAGGACTGTTATTTCCAGAATGTAGGGGTTGCTCCACCTGAAACTGAGTATTGGGTAGATTATTATCATTATTCAAATGATCTGTGCTCAGCTCAGAAGTGAAGAAGTACTTTTCACTAAGAGGATCTTCCAGAATTTCATCTTTACAAGGGAAATAATTTTCATTAAAGATAACAGACCTACTTATAATAAATTTGTAACCTTCATGTTCTTTTACCCATAATCTATAATCATTGACTCTCTCTCCATAGCCCAAAAAAACATATTTTAAAGATCTGGAGTCAAGTTTGGTTTCAGTTTGGTGCACAACAAAAAATTTTCAATTTTGAGAAATCAGGGAGAATTATACCAAATCTGATCAGGTAATTTGAAATCAATAGCACTGCATGGAGAAATGTTGATCAGATATGAAGCAGTTTTCACTGCTTCACCCCAAAATTTTTTTGGCAAGTTTGAATCAAGTAAAAGACACCTAGTTCTTTCCAAAAGTGTCCTATTCATCCTCTCAGCAACCCCATTTTGTTGTGAACTATAGGTAATAGTCCTATATCTAAGGATACCTAAATTATTACAGAAGGAATCAAAGTCTTGATTACAAAATTCTAGGTCATTGTCTGTCCTAATCACTTTGACCTTCCTATCTTTCAAGTTTTGAATCAAAGAAATCCAATTTTTAAACACCCACACAGTAACATCCTTAAATTTTAACAAATGAACCCATGTTTTCCTAGAATAGTCATCAACTATAAGTAGGAAATATCTAAAACCAGAGACAAAGTTAACTGGAATAGCCATCAACTATAAGTAGGAAATATCTAAAACCAGAGACAGAGTTAACTGGAGCGGGCTCCCATAAATCTGCATGTATGTACTCAACTTTATTATTAGATTTATGAATGCCTTTATCAAAAGAACTCCTTTTCAGTTCTGCCAGAACACATTTTTCACAGAAATCAAGTTTATGTAAAACATCTTTACCAAAAACACCTTTCTTTTCAAGCAATTTAAGACCTTTCTTACCTAAATGTCCAAGTCTTTTATGCCATAAAACAATCTTATCATTTTCAGAAACTACATTAAAAGAATTGGCACAGAAAGGATATGATTTCAAAATAAAAATTCCATTTGTTTTGGGAGTACAAAAAAGTAAATAATTACCTTTAAGAATACTAAGGTAGCCTTTATGCAGTTTAACCAAGAGAAATCACGTTTCTTTTTAAATCAGGCACATATCTAGTTTGATTTTAAATGAGTGTCTTGTTATTTTACAGTTTCAACAAAACCTTACCAGTTCCCTTTACATCACAAGTCACATTGTTTCCAAGTTTCACAGAACCAAGACAGTCACTACTGAAACTAGCAAATAAATCCCTTTCAGGGCACATATGGAAAATACAGCCAGAATCAAGTATCCATTCATGCTTGTTATCAAATTCAGTAGTAACATAGACAACACCACTATTATCTTGTTTAGAAGCCTTAGTTTGATTACTAGTTCCTATTTCATTTTGTTTCTTAAAGCAGTCTTTAACATGATGTCTAGGTTTACCACAGTAATAACAAAGTCTAGGCCTGAGAACACCATCTTGACCCCCAGAATTATCTAGGCCTCTGAAATTATTTTGATTTCTAAAATTTCTTGACTTCTGAAATTGTCCTAACTTCTAAAATTGTTCTGACCTTTATAGTTATTATCCTTAGACTTGTAGAAATTGTCTTTCTTTGGGTAATTACCCCTAACAGGCTTTCTATTTGTTTTATTCCAGTGCTTGTTATTGTTAGGAGCATTCCAACTTTTGCTGAAATTGTTCAGAGGCTTATTATCCCTAAATGAATTATTTTTCTTTGAAGTTCCTATAATATTATAGGCTTATTTATAACTGTTTCTAAATTCCAGTTCCTTAATCTTAAGGGAAGTGTGAACTATTTCAGTAGTCAGCTTTTGTCCACCATATTCTAATGCATTTCTAAGGTCGTTGAATTTATCTCCCATTACATTTAGAAGGCAGTCAACTTTGTGTTCATCAGTCAATTTTTCATCAAAGTTCAGTAGGCTTTATGTAATATTATTAAACCTACTCATATTATCATCAACATCTTTGGAGGGGTCAAATCTAAAAGAAAAGTATTGTTTCCAAGGAAAACATTTATCAGGCAATGAGACTGTACCATAAACTTCCTCTAACTTATCCCAGAGTTCCATAGTAGTTTTAATCTTACTTATTTGTCTAATGATATTATCAGATAGATGAAGAAATAAAGAACTTCAGGCAGTTTCATCCATTTTATTTTGTCTATCCTGAGCTAGATTAACAGGTCAAGATTGATCAATGGCTTTTGCACACTTCATTTGAAGTAATAAAGCTTTCATTTTCTGGCTCCAGAGATTAAAATCTCTTTTGCCATTCCAAACTTCAACATCCACTTTTTTAGTATCCATTGAAGTAATGATCAAGAATTTTGATAATTTTTACAAAAATAGAAGCCTTATTTCTTTTTTTTAAAAAATATCAGATAGATAGACAGAAGAATGCAGGAGAATTTCACACATTATTTGAAAGAATCAGAGATAGTCCACAAAGTCAAGAAAGATATAATGTCTCACAGTATCTAGATCAAACACTAAGCCGTATAGTAATCAAGATGATCAGAGTCCACTAAGAATAATCACACTAAGTGAAAGAACCACAAAGAATCAGTAAGTGTATAAAAATTTTCTTCCAGTATATCCCTCAACCTACTTTGTATTAGCCCAAAACTCCCTCAGATTCCCAAATTTTCAAGAAATCCTAGACAAAGGTAAGTGAAGGGGTCCAAGACTATGCTTAAAAAAAGGGAGAGATTTTGGAGTGAACAAAGAATTTAAAAACAAATGATTATAGTAAAAGTGCAGTATATAAAGATATCACCTCATGCAAAGATTAATGGTTACTGCAATTTCCATGAAGTTTTTGTTCCACAAAGATTCAATATCGCCAAGTTCCAATACCACAAAGCTTATACAGAATCGACGAAGTTTAGCCACCAAGTAAATGTCTGATCCCCACTAAGAATTTTTCAGTATATTATAGAAAATATATTGAGTTCTTGGGATCATATGATTTTGACTCAGAAGTTTAAAAAAATCCAGACACTTGAACCAACGAAACCCTTATTTTGAAAAACTAGGGTTTCAAGAAATTTTCACAAAGTAAAAAGAAACCACGAAGATTATTGAAAGTAATTTTGAAGAATCCTTTAGGTTTGAAAATTTTCACAAAGATTTTCAGAAATCAAAAAATGTTTCAGTATGGGTTTTTTGGAATATATTCAAGAAATCACTAATTTCTTAAAAATACCACAAAGAAATCGAGAACCCTAAAATCATTTTTGAGAGAAACCACAAAGAATCTTCCAGATAACACCAGATTCACCCACAAAGTTCAGGATCTACAAGTTCTGAGTCGATAATTAGTGAAAAATCACAGGAACCCTAAGGCTCTGATACCACTATTACGATTTATAGGCTCAGAATCACCACACAGTAACCACGAAAAAATATCTAAACATAAAACCTGAAGAAACTTTATTAATCAAGAGAAAATACAAGTATCATAAAGGTTTTACGGATCAAAGATAAACTTCTCAAAAACTGCAAAACTCGCACAAAAAATCACAAAGTATTACAGATCAAACGTTGTAAATGAACCACAAAGAATAACCCCTGATTATGCAAAAAGAATCAGAGAACCACAAAGAAGATAATGTGCGAGAGATGAATTTTCTCTCAACAGAACCACGAAGAAAAAGAGAATCACCAAGAGAGAGAGAACAGAAAAGAATCTGGAAGCGAGAGAGGCCAAAAGTGAGAGATGAGAAGTCAGCATAAGTCCTTATCACTTAGATGAACGGCTGTGATTGATCAAGAATAATCCAACGGTTGAGAAAAGGCCAGCTGCTAGAGTGTTTGAGTAACCGGGTCTTGGGCTTCAATAGGTTGGGTCTTGCACTTAATAAATCAGCGTATCAGGCTTCATCCCTTTAAGATTGGTTTGGTTGGTTTTAAGTTTTGGGCTCCAACATTATTCTGGTCCAATTACATCTTTACATTAGCATATGATTATTTGCATGATTGAGTTATCAAGTTAGCATGAAAAATCCTTGCACCACATAAATTGGTTGATTAGTGCACGGTCCTTGTTAAGTTCACCACATCGTGGTATCGACACACTCTAGCCTAAAAATATGAATCTGAATTTGATGCATATTGAGCTCCATTTGATTTGAATTCATAGGTTGCATCACATCAAAATCACTTGAAAGTAATTTTTTTTTTCCTTCACTCAATGGATTTTCCTAAGTTTTTAATGCTCTTGTGGAATTTTGAGATTGTGAAATGATTGATGTTGAGATTAGGCTAGAAATTTGTATGGTTTGATGATGATTGCGAGGTGAATATTTTTGGGCAAATCCAAGTTCCCAAATCTATGATTCTCTTTGATTTTCATCTATGCACACCGAGTATTAGATGAAATGCCACAATGGGTTTTTCTTTAAGTTTTTGAAAATAATTTTGAATGGTCACCTTAAATGCACATTATACATCATATGTGTACCATTCATTCATGGCTTACATTGATTTAATGCATAAAACTTGAATGAAATATTATAGGCATCACAATGCACTCACTGCAGGGCCACTGCACAAAAATAGCTTTAGGTCCCTACTTGTTATATCTTTTCACAACCCAAATGAACTCCAAATGCTCTGAGTTTTTAATATGTTATAGACCATGTTATTTACTTTCATATGATCAAAGATGGCTTGGAAAAACTTTTGTTTTTCAAGGTAATGTCAGGGTCTGAATATGTTTGGTCGACTATGTTTGAAAATTTAGATTTTTGCTATATTTTAGTTTGGGGGTGTTGGTGTTGATCTATTTCATTTTATTAATGGTGTTTATGCTCCAAATATTATTTGTCTCTTATTTTTGAGGAACACACCATTTAGATCACCTCGAACCGAACTTTGGAAGCAAGAAAAATGGTCGAAATCATCCAAGTGACATCAAAATAAAGCTTCAAGTGATTACATCATTTTCTAAACAAGGGAAGTACTTGAACCCATCTCCTATGTGCTTTATTTATGGTGAAATCATGAGTCCAAACACTTTCAAACATCAATTTAGAAAAATCAAATTTGTAATTTTTTATTTTGCTTTTTAGTTAGAATATTCTAGTTTAGATAATTCATCACAATTTGACTATTTAAATAAGACAAGAGCTAACATATTTTGGTACTTAATTACAATCCTCATAGGATAATAACTCGGACTCTTTTGTCCACATTATTACTTGATTGCGATATTGTACACTTACAATATTTTGTTTCTAAACTTTTAATCATATACTGTATTTCTCCAATATCTCATGCATTTTATCTATTCTATTATTCATATTAATTATTCTATCTTCTAATCTTTCTATAATCTTACTATAGTCTTTACGTCTAGTATGAATTTCTTCCTTTATTACAAGACTTTTATTACACGAATTTCTAAACAATTTTTACATTGATTATGTCTGAGTTTTGGATTAAAAATTTAAGTTTCTTAAGTTTGAATAATGATTTTTTGGAAAATGTTTGGTTAAAAAGTAGGAAACAGTTTTGGATTTATGTATAATATTTATTTGTGTGAATGTATTGTTAAAAATGAGTATGAGAAAAAAGAGGTTTGAAAAATGAGTCAAACGTAGGCTATATATTATTTACTTTGAAATGTTGGAACTTTATGACAAAACAAGATGGTGGAATTGTAACAATCACAAGCACAACTAGAAGATGATGCATCTATCAAGGATGAAGCAACAATATGTAAGGTCTTGGTAGGAGTGCTGGGACTATTATTGGAATTAGAACTGCTCCACGCAAATCATATAGCAACACAGTCACAGCTTATCCCAGAAATTCCTAGATAACAAGATATTGAGAAGGATAAAGCTATTAATGAGCTTACACAGCGTCTCGAACAACATACATTACTTATTTAGATCATTCTGCACGAATGGATTTGAACTAGCATCCTCATATAAGATTGACCAATGATCCGCCTTCACCACCTCTAGTGTCACTATCAATTGTTACTTCATTAGTGTGATAATATTGTTGAAGTTACAAGGAAAACATGATTTATTTTTTATTTTTATTTTTTTGTAAATATTAGACATTTATGGTTATGTATCACTATTACTTCTTTTTATAAAGGCAATTACAATTTTTCTTTTGTATCACAAGTCCTTGTTAATTTCTTTATTGTTCTTATTCTCAATATATCTAATTTAAACTTTGTGGCTATCGAATGTTGAATTGAAATATTGGACAAAATATTATCAAGTATAAAAAAACTGGTTGTTAAAAGTATTTTATTGACACAAGACTCGGCAACAAGAGTTTGGTTGATATTTTCCTTCCGCAACCAAATTTTGGTTATTGGCCCATAATTAATTTTTTTTTTTCCAACATTCACTGACCAAGTTTGTAGTTGATGCTTAGGAAGAGAACTACACAGCGATCAAAACTTGGGCATCAAAGCTATAAATTAAGTGACCACATATCGGTAAAAGGCAGGTGCAAATACTCACAAACCAAATATTGGTCATTGAAACGTAGGCTCACCGACCACATGATCTTTATTTGTAAATCTTCAATAACCAATGTTTGGTAGCTAGATATATCTTGGTCGTCTAATGTGTACCTCGCCCAACAAAACATTGGTCACGGAATGGTAAGCGTTGGCAACCGTATTTAGATTGGTCACATACGCCATTTTATTTATGGTCTCTATTGATAAACCTTACGGACCATATACAATATCTCAATGTTTCTATTTAATTGTCAACCAATACAAAACATAGTATGGTTGATGAATGACAATGCTTGTAGCGACCATTATGCGTTGGTTTCTAATGTCTTTCACCGATTGTGAATCAGCAACCAATAGGCGACCATGATATTTTGGTCGCGAAAGACAGGCAATGACCATAAAATATTTTTTACTGACCACTTTTTTTGGTTGGTAGAAACCATTTTTATTGTAGTGGTTACAATAAAATTTGTGATTTATCTCGTAAAATATGATCAATTCAATGTACGAAAAATATATACGGGAAATGATATGGAAGATGAGGAGCATGCTACATGTACAAAATGGTTTACACACCACTCACATTGGGGGAAGGGGAAGGGGAAGGGGGGGGGGGGTGGTGTCCATATAAAATAAAATATTTGTGCCCTTCTCAATGTGAGAGAATGTAAACCATTTTGTCATTCTCATTCTCTATAACTAGAATTATGCAAAAGATGAGTATTTCATCTATCATAAATGCTAAAATGCTTGCGCGGTGTACCACGCTGGCTACCATCCCCTCACATGGAGGGATGGGGCCTACTAATGTGGGGGACGCTGGCCTGTGCGAGCACAATAGCAAATCCCTTTATTTGTAAGAGATGAGGGTAAAAAACACATTTTTCCATAATAGCTGACAAGATTGATAGACAACATGTTAAGTAATGTTTAGCATGTCTTTAATTTGACTCACAAAAACTCAAAAATCATGGATAAGAACATTTCTAATGGTTTATGGATATTTTGATCTACGTGACACTTAAGTAGATAATTATCTCACTCATATTGATAAAATAAATAGTGAGATTTAAAGCTTATCTCCAATGGTCATTACCTATAATTTTTTGTGTATACATGTGTTTTCAATATTTTGTCTAACAAGTTATCTATATCTGAACATAGTACCAGATAATGTCCCTGCCACATCAGCGCCACATAGACATGCAAACTAACAATTGAAGATTGAATTTTCATATTATTATTAATTTTTCCTGTGTGGCAATATATTTTTTCCCAATTGATAGATCATAGCACTGATGTGGCGGAGACGTTATCTGGTATTGTGTCTATAACTTGCTACACAAAATATTAAAGACACATGTATACATAAAATATTATAGACAATGACCATTGAAGATAAGTTTTAAATCTCACTTTCTATTTTATCAATATGAATGAGATATCTACTTACATACCACGTAGATCAAATTATCCTTAAACCATTAGACATACTCTAACGAATCCTTAATTCTCCTCTATATAAATGATCCCACACTCCTCGTTCCTTCACTTCCCTCAACTCGCACTCTCTCCATATTTATCTCTATTTGATCACTCTCTAAACTGCCAAATTACTACGAAAAAACTCACTTTGCAGCCGTTAAACCTCTGATACGAACTGAAAATTTAGGGGGAAAAAATGGCGTCTGAGCACAGTTTTCTACTTGTTTCACCAACTGGTTATTCCTCAACTGGATTAAGCTTTGAGAATTTGATGTGTTTTCTTGTGTTTCTTGCTTTATTTGCCTTCTGGCTGACCCCAGGTGGACTTGCATGGGCGATTTCGAAGGCCCGGGCTCGAGCCAGAGCCGCCATTCCCGGCCCCTCTGGCCTGCCGATTCTGGGCTTGCTTTTCCCCTTCACTGGCTCTCTCACTCATCGAGTTCTGTCGAAGATTGCTCTGAGGTTTAAGGCTACTCGCTTAATGGCTTTCTCTGTTGGGTTCACACGTTTCATCATCTCAAGCCATACTGAGACAGCCAAGGAGATTTTGAACAGCTCTGCCTTTGCTGATAGGCCAATTAAAGAGTCAGTCTATGAGCTTCTGTTCCACAGAGCAATGGGATTTGCTCCTTATGGAGATTACTGGAGAAATTTGAGGAAAATTTCAGCCACCCATTTGTTTTGTCCCAAGAGAATAGCCTGTTTTGGTAACTTCAGGAATGAAATCGGCCTCAAAATGGTGAACCAAATCGTGATTTCCATGGAGAAAAATAGCCATATCGAGGTAAAAAAGACTCTTCATTTTGGGTCCTTAAACAATGTGATGATGACTGTTCTTGGAAAGTGCTATGAGTTCAATACTGAAAATGATCAAGATGGATTCTTGCTCGAGAGTTTAGTGAGTGAAGGCTATGAATTGCTTGGGAAATTCAACTGGACTGATCATTTTCCTCTTCTTGGCTGGCTTGATTTGCAAGGACTAAGAAAAAGATGCAGAAATTTAGTGGCTAAAGTTAACATCTTTGTAGGGAAGATAATTGAAGAACACAGATTGAAGAGAACAAAAGATGGAAGTTTAGCGGATTATTTCGAAGATTTTGTTCATGTTTTACTTGATTTGGAGAAGGAAAACATGCTGTCTGATTCAGACATGATTGCTGTTCTTTGGGTAATTGTTTTGATTTATGTTTTTACAAGAATGCATGCTTTTGTATATATTTTCAACAACACATCTTATCAAATTTTCATCCAAAACTTTTAATACTTTTATTAAAAACTTGGTCATCTGACATCACTCATATAATAATAAGTTGTGGGTTTGCTTTATTTTTGGTATAATTTATATCAAAATTTGTGTTACGGATAATTTAGTTGAGCGTATTAATTAAACTTGAATATTTATATATTTTTACTACAGGAAATGATTTTCAGAGGGACTGATACTGTGGCCATTCTTTTGGAATGGATACTGGCTAGAATGGTTCTTCATCCTGATATTCAGGCCAAATCTCAATTTGAACTTGACACTATTGTTGGGACTAATAGAACAGTTACTGATTCTGATCTCCCTAAACTGCCTTATCTTCAAGCTATTGTAAAGGAAACCCTCAGGGTGCACCCTCCTGGTCCCCTCCTTTCGTGGGCCCGTCTTGCTATTCACGATACTTATGTAGGACACCACTTCATCCCAGCTGGCACTACGGCCATGGTTAACATGTGGGCCATAACGCATGACAAAAATGTCTGGTCCGAGCCTAATGCTTTTCTCCCCGAAAGGTTTCTTGATGAGGATGTTTCCATCATGGGCTCTGATCTTAGGTTGGCACCTTTTGGTTCCGGGAGGAGGGTATGCCCCGGAAAGACGATGGGACTTGCTACTGTCCATCTTTGGCTAGCTCAATTGCTTCAGAAGTTCCGGTGGGTGGCTTCAGATAATGGAGTCGACTTAGCCGAGTGCCTCAGCTTGTCATTGGAGATGAAGCAGCCATTGGTGTGCAAAGCTGTTCCTAGGTGTTCTTGAAGGAAGAACGCATCTGTCAAATGTTTTGGTAAATTGGTGTGTTACATTTCATGTGGTGATGTCTCTTTGTTTAGGGTTTCTACACAGCTTTTCTTGGATGGAAATCAATGCCATATATATGAAGACCTTCTATATTGTCTTACATTTCAATGTACATTTTAAGTTTTTGTCAAATAATTGTTTGCAATTTTTTTAAGCCTTCATAAAATTGTTTATAAATAATTGTTAGGAGGAGGAGCTTGTTTGGAGAGGGAGAGCTTAGGCAATTTAGGAGACAACTACAAATTTATTTGATCTATCAAACTTGCTTGAAGACTTGATACAAATGACAATGGAGCACCTCTATTTATAGCTAGTGCTCAATGAAATCTTCAATTTACTCTCAATTATCAAGTTAATTGCACTTGTTCCACCTACTACAAGATATTCTAGACATAGGTTATTCTAGAGAATTGTTATATTCTAGAATATGGACTTAGAGCCTGTTTGGTCCTAAAGAATTTTTACCAAAAATTTTCAAACTCAATCTCAACAATTCATCATTAGTTAAGATCAGAATTTTTTACTTTTCAAACCAATTTAAACCACACATCCATAAAAAAACACAAAAAAAATCACAAAACTCAAAAACTTTCCATGGACCAAACGAGCTCTCTCATGGACCATTTTATTAGAACAATTAACAAGCCCAAAACTAAAATATCAAAATAGCACAAATCAAGCTTATTTTTCAACACGCCCCCTTAAACTTGATTTTGTAACTCCGAGCATTTCTCTTAACTTGAAAAAGACTTCATACTTCAATGGTTTAGTAAAGATGCTAGCAACTTGATCTTAAGTCTTCACATAATTTAGTTCCACTTTCTTTCTTGCTATGCTCTCTCTTATGAAATGATACCTCGTGTCAATGTACTTGCTACGATCATGAAATGCGGGATTTTCAATGCAAAAGCAGACTTGTTATCAACAAAAATCTCCCTTGGCTCCTCTTGAGTCATGTTGAGTTTTTTCATAAAGTTCCGTAACCAAATTGCATGACAAATGCAAGTTGTGGTAACATACTCCGCTTCACAAGATGAAAGTATGACAATTCACTAGTACAGAAACGGCTATTCGCGTCGGTTGTAAAGGGATATTCGCGTCGGTTGTAGCAGCGACGCCTATAGAAGCGACGCACAATGTTCAGAGTTTAGGCGTCGGTTGTGAACCGACGCGTAAAACAACAAAAGGCGTTGGTTGTAGGGGCACAAACGACGCCTAAAACATACCAAAAGGCGTTGGTTGTAGGGGCACAACCGACGCCTAAAATATAACTATGGGCGTCGGTTGTGCCCCTACAACCGACGCGCATAGTATCATCGTGGGCGTCGGTTGTGCCCCAAAAACCGACGCCCATGAGTGCATTTTATTGCATCGGTTAAAGGACACAACCGACGCCTTTTATTGATCTAACCCACCGCCAAACCTCCTATACACGCGCGCACGCACACAACTGTATATTATATTTTGTTCACATTGTACATCCCATCAATAATCAACAATCATCAATCAATATATATATATATAGAAATGCATAACAAAATTAAATAACTCAACAAATAGAATTTTAAATTAATTTGTCAACAAATTTGTGCATACATAACATTAAAAATCAAAATTATACACAGTTTTTGACAAAGTATTGAGCCCATAAATTTCGAACCTCGTCGATTTCCTCCATTGAGTAAAATTCCTGAAATGCCTAAAAACAATTAAAAAGAATTAATAATTATTATGTTTATAAAATAGAAATCGTATAAATAACTTATACCTTGTCTAGAGAAGTAAATTGAGAATGAGCCGTGACTATCTCCAACATGTTTCTCATAACATAGTAGCCACACTCATCTCCTCCAGGTTGTTGAGGACACTGAAATTTGAATCTTTAAAATCAATATCTAATGAAAGTGAATATATATATATATATATATATATATATATATATATATATATATATATAATTCAAAGATTTGTAAAAACTTGGAAAGCTTAGCTAGTTTTCATACCGAATTTTTTTTCCAATTTACATTGGAATGTGTCCTCTAGCCTTCTAATGACCAAAATGCTCGGAAAGCCCTAAAATATCGATGGATATCATGAATAAGTTATAGAGATAATAATGAAACGCAAAAATCCTAAATTTTTTTTGACAGAGTCTCCCCTAAAAATTGAACTTATCCAACCTGTAAAGAGACCTATTATTGAAAACTATCCTAACAACTATCATAATCACAACATATACACATCAATTTCTCCAGGATTATTCTATGAAACTAGCCCAACTTATATATCAACCTTGCACTAAACTAAAAACCATGAACAATGCAATAATTAATTACATATTCAATGAAGGCTTGATTTCTATGGTACGCTTACAAGATTGAGCTGAATCTATGAAGTACACCTTGTTGGCTTCGCAACATATCACAAGCAACATCCAATGATTCCTACGTATTGTGAACGTGTAAATACACATTGAAATGTCTAATGGTTCAAATTTTAAGTAAAAATGATCTTACTCCTGGAAGTACGGCGCTAAAATAAATTTCTTAGATCTCAGTGCTGTCATTACTTCAACCATGTAACTCACAACACTATCTTCTTGTGTTTTTACTCTGATTGACGCAATCTTTGACGGACACATAAATCCAACTGCCTGAACACCGATTTCCTCACACAACCCATGAAGGAACCTAAAAATAATAATCAATGAATAAAATAAAATGAAAATTTAAATGAGATATATATATATATATATATATATATATATATATACAGTCTTACATTATGAATACTTGCAAGATAGATATATTCAGCCATCTCATTGAAAGCAAGTCGGTGATGTCGTCGATTGTAACATAAAGACTTTCATCGTCCTTGTGATGAAGCACAGATGCATCTAAAGGCAATTGGATGTAGTCTGTACCAACAGGCAATGTAAGGATCAGAGTGTGTAGCCGCTTGCAACTATCATCCAGACGTTGTAACGTTGCATCATTAACGAGCGGGAGTCGTCGGGTAGATGATAGATCAAAACTCTGGGTATTTTTACATTTTCCAATTTTTTTACCTTTTTTGTCAACTCTTCCTGCAATTACAGAGTTTTTATCATCATAACACGTCTAATATAATTTTAAATGTGAGTAAAATTCGAAAGAAACGTCATGTAAATAAAAATTATTATTACCTCTCCTAAAATCACCAAATTTTTAGGCCATTGACAGAAGCTTCCAATAGCTTCCCCCACCCTATTGAAGTATGGAGATGGCACTGGAAGAAGGGACTCTTCGGTACCTTGTACAACATCATCAACTGACACTTTAACATGATCAACCAATAGTTGTTGATGGTGCACAACAATCTCTGGTCCGGATGGAAAAACCATTCCCCTAGCCACTATTTGATTCTCACCATTACAACTTACAGCGAGACGACAATGGATCGGCTTCTATTGTTCAACATGATTGAAAGTAAATGTTACCTCTAATAATTGGAATATAAATTAATATTCAAAAATAATTTAACATTAAATACCTCAAGCTCGTCAAATGGATCTGGATTAACTGAGTAGAAACTACTGCGAGTTGGTGGTCGGGGATGTGGAGTTATGTCCATTTCAGCATCAACATTTAAGCCCATGCGTTGGAGGAGAGCTTCGTATTTCTGCTGCATACTGTCGATCTTACTTTGTACCTCTGCTGCATACTCTTTTCTGACCCACTCGGTGATACCAACCTCCACCTCCTTCATGATAATATCCTTAATATCATCTACAGACACAAGTCCACTCGATCGTCTGCTGGCCGCATCAGGTTTTCCATATACATCCCTCACCGTGACGTAGACACCATATCCCCTAACCCGACCAGGATGATCCTGTTTTCCAAGGGCTTCAGATAAGACGTCGTGGTGTCTCTTAGGGACAAAGGTCCCTTGAGTTGCTTCCTCTGATTTTTCAATCTGTTTTCAAAAAAAAATGAAAACTAAATATAGGTACTGAAGTGAAATTTAATTCATATTACGAACAAAATTGGGAGGCTATACTTACAATTTTTGTTTAAACCTCCCTTGTTTTTTCATTGGGGATGTAATAAGATCCATCTTCTTTCTTCTTTGATCTAGCACGTACCCAATCTAAGCTGCGATCATCGCTTAATATGGACGAACTAATTGTCCCACACGAAGAGGCCGAATACAGTGGGTCTGATAAAAGCCACTGTGGCCTCATCCCGGCATAACCAGCGGAGCCTAGAAAATGTGGATGCTCGTTGTGCGACTGGCTTTCCCTGGCCTTTTTGCTTTTTTCCTTGAAAAAATAAAGCATCACATTCATTAGTTTTCAACTCAATGATAAGAAATTAATAAGAATCATCACACTACAATTAAATATACCTTGAAAGTCTCAGTTTCACGCTGTTTCTTGAACTGCTCCCATTTCTCTTCGGTCACGTAATCATATAGCAGAGTAGGTGATGCATATTTTGGGTGCGTATTGTTAATGAAATTATGCACCAACCTAGTTTTGAAATCTTTCCATCGCATCCCCGCCACTTTTAAAATAATTTGTTTCCTTTCGTCATCGGGTATGCTGAACTCCTTCTGAAATACAACAATAATATGAGATGTTATACCATGCTAAAAAAAAAATATACAAGATTGATTAATTTTAATATGTTTGAAGTGATCTAATACCTTTATGTCTTCCCAAATCATATCTTTAAGGCCTTCAGGGACATTATGCCAATCACTAAAGCCGTGAAACTCCTATCAGTCCACCTATTCTTCGCTTTCAAGTTATACAACTTGAACACAGCAGACAATTTTGTGAGTTTCTTACAACCAGAAAATAAAGATTTTTCAGAATCATTAAACAAGCTATCGAAAATATGAGGCTTTTCGATGAAATCATCTTGTATGTCACGCAGCATTTCATCTATCCAATCATTATCCATATCATTCTCATCATTATCCACATTATTCTCCTCCTGATCAACCTTATCATCACTGGTGCTCGTCCTAGGAAGTATACTATCACCGTGCCATATCCACCGTGTATAACCTTCCTTAAACCCACGACGAATCAAATGACTCTTCACTTGCTCAGAGTTACGAAATTTTCTCAGATTCTTACAATCAAAACAAGGACATAAAAGCATTCTTCACCTTCTTTTATTTTATTTTCCTCAGCACGTTTCATAAATTCTTCAACCCCTTTCACATATTCATTTGTATTACGTCTCCCATACATCCAACCCCGATCCATATCTAATAAACCTATATATAAAGATATTCACCACGTGTTAAAACAAATGAAATCGCCATAATTTATTATTTTCATATTTTATTTATAAATTCCTACATAAATTTTGACAGAATCTCCCCTATAAATTGGACTTAGTCAACCTGTAAGGGGAATCAAAATACCATAATAAAACTAAAATAGTCAACCTCAACATATTCAAAACTCAAAAAAAACTCCTAATCAAACTTCAACATTATCATCTATTCTAAAATATTCAACATCAACATATTAAAAACTCAAACATTTTTAGCCTCTTAATTATTCACTATATATGCTCATATCTCCAAATCATTACAACATAATCATCTCAACTCACCAAAACATCCAACAAGTACAAAACATTTCAAATAATTCATTTGTAAATACCTCACAATCATTACTTATCCGTAACTTCGAAAATCAAATAAATTTTTTTAACATTCTACAATTTCAATAAAACTCTAATAATTGAAAATTTGAATTTATACATGTACTTACTCAAAATCAATAATCTACATTAACATTCAAACTAGAGTAATAAATTCATTTAAATAAATCAACATATTAAATCATAAATAAAAAATTCAATTATAACCTAAAGAAATGAAGAAACTAGTTTAAACTTAAAATATGAAAATGTGTGGGTTGTATGTATTGAAGCTTGTATATACACATTTGATGAAAAATCATAAAAAACTACTGATTTTATTATATTAATAAAATTATTTTATACTGATTTAATTTTAAATTTTAGAAAAAAATTACAAATTTTATAAATATCATCACCCAAAGAGACATCCTTTAAAGAAACACATTTGATGAAAAATCATAAAAGAAAATAGTATATAGAACATGCATTACATAAACGGCAATTTTATTGCCACTACATTTTAATTAATACACCACATTTAAAATATGTTTTTAATAAATACACCACAACAAATTTACAATCACAAATTTAAATCAATAAAAACAAATGAAATAATAAATAAAAAAATCCACATTGTGGTATCTCATCCACAAAATCACCCCACTAAATTCCAAAATTCACTGTTATCAATTTATTGATTTACTATCATCTTCTCTGGGCCAACATAACCTCATCCCCTAACCCCATGCTCTATCCCGAAATTTATATTCCAGGCAAAGCCATGGAGTAATGTTCCAAATTTATAACAGTACACATAAATTTTCATTCAATTTTTAAGTCTAATTTGC
Source organism: Ligustrum vulgare (assembly GCA_963555705.1). NCBI lineage: Eukaryota > Viridiplantae > Streptophyta > Magnoliopsida > Lamiales > Oleaceae > Ligustrum > Ligustrum vulgare. The sequence continues at coordinate 29,589,481 of OY743168.1, read as the reverse complement.
ACAGAAATTCCTTACTTTATGGCCTAAGATGCTTGAGTTCAATTCTCCACTCATCAATTTTCTAGAACCAGTAAAAAAAAATGTTCAAAACAAACAAACAAAAAAAAAACAAAAAAAAAAAAAACGAAAACTACTTACCGCAGTCGGTGGACGCAGCGAGGGGCTGGGGGCGGCTGTGCGGCGTCGGTGAGGGTGGTGGCAGCTGGGCGGCGGCGGCTTGGTGGCAAACGGAGATGGGGGCGGGCAGAGGGGAAGAGAGGTGGGTAAAGAGAGGAGTTCCACTTAACCGAAAAAAGAGAACTCGTAGAGCTACGACTAGCTGAAGCTGACGGGCGTGACTAGAAAATAATATTGGAGCGGGGGTGGGTTGGCTCATGGAGGGTGGCGAAGGAGTTTGGGTAGGGAGGAAGAATGGCGCGCGCGGGTAGGAGGAAGATGAAATTTGTACTGAAGAATAAGACCTAACTGGGGATTTTAAAAACAGTTAAACGCGTCGGTTCTTACGTTGAACCGACGCCTTTTAATAAAAAGGCGTCGGTTCAACGTAAGAACCGACGCCTATAATAGGCACATAGGCGTCGGTTCTTTAATCAGAACCGACGCCCATGCTGCGGAGGTGGCACTTATAACAACCGACGCGTTTATCTAACTCCTATTTACATTTTTGCCACCGCGTTTTTATAGGCGTCGTTTTTTGAATTTTTCAAAAAACGACGCGAATAGCTTCCTATTTTTGGACTATTTTGTACTAGTGATTGGTTGTTTCTTTAAACTCCAAATAAAAATTGTATATCCCATGCAAAATGCAAACCTGATTGTGCTTTTCCTTTCATCCAAGTCACCGGCTCAATTGTTATTACTATATCCAACATCTTTAAAATGATTAGAGGATAAATAAATTAACCATAATCAATGGTGTCTTTGATGTTGGGAAGAATCCTCTTTGCGGCTTTCATATGGGTAACGGTATATGACTCCGTGTAACAGCTAACAAGGCCAACTCCATATAGAATCCTCTTTGCGGCTTTCAAGTACCGCAAGTTTCCAAAAAGACTTTTGAAATTTGTAGGATACGTTCTTTCTCCTTCATCATTTCTTAACAATTTGATTCCACAATCAACGAGTGTGTTTATCAGCTACATTTTCTTATGTTGAATTTCTTGATCACTTCTCTTGCATATCCATCTTGAGAAATTATCATCATCACATTGCTTTACTTCTATGCCAAGATAGTATGTCATCATTCCAAGATCGGGCATTTCGAATTATTTAGTCATACTCCTTTTGAATTCCTCGAACATTCTTGGATTATTTCTGGTAAAGATCAAATCATCAACATATAAGCATACTATCAACATATCTCCATTTTTGTCCACCTTTTCATGTGGACATCTTTTGAAATTATTATCTTGAAAATACTTGTCAATTTTACTATACCATGCTCTCCATGCTTGTTTTAAACCATATAAAGTCTTTATCAATTTTAGGACTTTACTTTTTTCTCCTTTACCTCATAGTCAAGTCAAGAGGTTGTTCAATGTAAAATTCTTCTTCGATACATCCATTTAAAATGGCAGATTTCATATCCATTTGATTAATCTTCCATTTAATTTGAGCGGCCAAAGAAATAATGAATCTTATAGTTTCTAAGAGAGCAAAGAGAGTAAATAACTCATCGTAGTCAATGCCATGTCTTTGATTGTATCCTTTGGCGACCATTCTAGCTTTGTATCTTTCTAGTATTCTTCTTTATTTTGTAAACCCATTTTACTCCAATGGTTCTTTGACCATTCTCAAGTGTTGCTAGCTCCCATGTATTATTCTTCAATATTTCCTTAGTTTCTTCATCCGTGGTTTCTCTCCATTTCGTGCTTCGATCCGCTTCGTCAATACCTATTACCTCACAATTCACAATAAGACAAAAGAGTGTTAGATCATTTTGATTTTTGGTTACCTCATATAATTCTTGTGAGCTCCTTGTTGTGGTCTCCGAGATGGTTTGCTAGAACTTGAACCCTTCACTTGATAGGTATCCATAAGGGCTTGTTTGTGGTGAATAAGGTGGAATTGTGTGCTCTTGTATTTCTTTTCTTCCTTGATCTACTTCTCTTTCTTCTTCTTCTTCTTCAACAATTGATGGAAAATTGTAGTCATCTTCTAGAGAGTCCCATCTCCAAGAATCTTTTTCATCAAATTCAAAGTCTCGACTAATGATGACCTTCTTAATATTTGGATTTAGAGCTTGTATCCTTTAGATCTTGAGTCATAACCACTAAAGAGAAATTTTTCACTTTTATCATTGAACTTTGATCTCTTTTCGTCGTGCACATGAGCATAGTCAATACTTCCAAATACTTTCAAGTGTGAGATATTGGGCTTTCTTCCACTCCATACTTCTTGAGTTGTCTTTTCCCATACACTTCTAGTTGGAGACTAGCTAAGCAAATAAACTGCAAATCCACTACTTTGGTCCAATATTCTTATTAACAATCTCCTACTCTTTAGCATGCTTCGAGCCATGTTGAGGACCTTTCGGTTCTTTCTTTTCACAACATAGTTTTGTTAAGGGGATCTTAGGACTGTAACGAACCCTCAAATTCCATTGTCTTCACAAAATTTATTAAACTCTCTTGATGTGAATTCTCCCCAGGATCGGATCTCATGACTTTAATTTTTAGTCCACTTTCTCTTTCAACAAGAGCTTTGAATTTCTTAAACACTTCAAACACCTCGGACTTTTCCTCGAGGAAATAAACCCAAATTTTTCTATTAAAATCATCAATAAATAGAAGAAAATAGTTGCTCTAACCGGGGGATTTAAGATTGATTGCTCCACACACATCGGTGTGAATATTGCTAGCGGCTTCTTTGCTCTCATACTTGCTTCCTTCAGAAAGCTCTTCCAACAATGCTTCCCAAATTTGCATCCCTCGCAAAACTAGTTCGGGTGGCTAATAAATGGTAATCCTTTCACCATTCATTTCCTTCAAGTCACCAAAGTTTAGATGTCATATCCATGATGTATCTTTCACACAAGCCTTCAAACACTTTGCAACATCATTATGAAATTCTAACAAGAACATTCTAGTTTTTTGTCATTGATACCTTAGCAATCAAATTATTTTGGTAATATTTTAAGAAAATAATTTTTGCTTTGGAGTGAATGTCATAGCCTTTCTCTAAAATTCATGTCCCAACTCAAGATATTGTTCTTCATATTAGGCACATAATAAACATTTGAAATAAATTGATGACTTCCATCTTTCAAGTGTATAAGAATATCAATTTTGCCTCTTACCAGAATTTTGGATGCGTCTCCAAATGTGACATTGTCACTCACCGATTCATTAAGCTCTACAAACATATTTTTATTTCCACACATGATTTCTTGTTCCGGTGTTAAGGTACCAAGCGTTGATTCTCTTTCCTTCTCCTCCTTTGTATGCCAATAGCAAAGTAGAATCAAGCTGCCTTTCATTTTTCACAAAACGTACTTCTTCTTCAACTTGATTTGCAGTTCTACACTCCCAAGCAAAATGTCCATACTTTTGACAATTATAACATTGAACTTGGGAGTTTTCATACCTTTACTTTGAGTAATTACCTCTTCTTCGACCTCTCCTTGAAGATGATTTTGTCTACTTTCTTCATTTTTGGATGTCATATATTCTCCTCTTCCTCGGCCACATCCACGGCCATTCCCTCTTCCTCTTCCTTTATTTAAGTCGCCTCCATTACTTTCCTTCAATGTAAGTCTTCTTGAAGTACTTGCTCCAAAGAAGTGATTTGCTTCTTCTTTTGGCGTTCGTTATATGCTTGAAAGGATTCCATGTGCTCTTCAATAGTCGTTGTCTCCAAATCTTTTGTTTCTTCAATGGTGATGACAACATGCTCAAATTTCAGGTGTAAAGATCGAATAATTTTCTCCATAATTCTAGGATTATCCAAACTTTATCCATTTGCCTTCAATTGGTTAGCCACCGCCAAAACTCTCGAAAAATATTCGGAAACTGTTTTGAATTCTTTCATTTGTAAAGACTTAACTCACCTCTTAGTGTTTGTAGACAAAGTTTTTTTACTTTCTATGCTCCTATGTAGGCAGCTGGGAGCCTATCCCAAGCTTCTTTGGAGGTATTTGCTTTTGAACTCTTCTCGAACCCATTATCATGATCAAGTGATTGATAGATGATTTAGAGGGCTTTCTTGTTTCTCTTTCTTGAATCATTCATGCGTATCTTTGTGCTTGAGTGAGAGTAGCCTTTTCTCTTGGCTCGTTATATCTTTTCTCTACGATCTTCCATAGATATTGTGACCCAACGAAGCCTTCATTTTGATACTCCATTTGTCATAGCACTTGTCAAATGTTGGAATTTGAAAAGGAACCATGCCATTTCTAGTCATAACTTTAGAAAGGATTGGAATTTGAGAATTTTGATTGTGTAGATGGATCTGAAACTTTGAAAAACCCTTGAAGACCTCCGACTTAGTTAAACATGGTAAGATTGAGATTAACTCGTCCTGACTCAGTAAACTGGGTAAGTCAACTCTTCTTTTGGGGACAGAAACTTCTGATAGCGTTTTTGGAGGTTTGGACGACTTCGGATCATACTTATTTTTGCACTGTTGTGTTTCTCTCTTCGAGGGCTTCAAGAAGTAGGACACCTAAGAATGTTGCTCTGATACCAATTTGTTAGAAAAGCGAGTTTGTTTGGAAAGGAAGAACTTAGGGAATTTAGGAAAATACTACAAATTTATTTGATTTATCAAACTTGCTTGAAGACTTGATACTAATGACAATGGAGCACCACTATTTATAGTGCTAAATGGACTCTTCTACACACTCTCAACTACTAAGTTAATTTCACATGTTCCATCTACTACAAGATAATTCTAGACATAGACTCTGGAGCATGGATAATTCTAGAACATGGACTCTGACGCGATCCCACTAGGGAAGCGCGACGAAAACACGCGGAAAAAATAACTACATGAAAGATCTAAATCAGATTGAGTGATAACAATAAAAAATAGACGATGAGATTCCAACCAAAACCTCACGACACAAGAATTGACGATGCAGAGGAAAGAACTTGAATTTGTGAAAGCCTTAAGGATTGCCTATTTCCTTGATAAGTTTGTGGATGAACGCCACAAAGATTCGATCTTTGATAAGTTCGAAATAAAAGGGACTCCTCAACTTTTCAATGGAGAAAACCCTCTCAATTTCAATAATAATCAAACTTGTCTTTACAATGAATAAAATTGATAATATAAAGTAAAATTGACCTAAAACCAGGTTTAGCCGCTAATGAGCCCTAAAATATGGAAATAATGACTTAAAACGGAAAAAGAATTAAAATTCGTGAAATTCTAAAAAAGGGAAAGTTATGGCCGTGAAAGATTCATTTATGGTCGTAAGTTGCTTGAGGCTTAAGAGTTACTACCATGAATATGAGACTTACGGCCGTAAGAATGAAAATCCCATAATTCTTTTGACACGAGGGAGAGTTACGACCGTGACATGTATTTCTTACGGCTGTAATTATGATTTTGGTCCTCGAACTTCCCTTCTTTGACTCGGCTTGATCCATTTGTCTTCTGGAGTCGACTCCAACACAAAACTTGTTCCCTTTCCCACGTAAATCGCTGTTGTATCGCCGATAGCTAAACTTCTCATTTGGTTGCCTACTTTGGATCACATTAAACTCATGGATATTTTATTACAACAATTAAAAAGCCCAAAACTAAAATGTCAAAATAACCCAAATAAAGTTTATTTTTCAACATAAACAATACATTTTCCAAATCACTTTTTAAAGATAAAAATATAGACCAATTTATAAGGGTTTGAGCTACTCCTATTAAAAATGTTGAACTTTTAAGATAGACCCCCAAATATTAAAAAAAAAAGATTCTCTAAATCAATATCAAGATTAGTCAATTGACTTATGAGTTGAAAATCAGGTGTAAATCAATTGACTTTTTCACTGAAAAATTAGATGTAAATGGAGGAAAATCTAGGCTGAGAATCAGGTGCAAATAAACTAATCTTTGGACTGAAAATATGATGTAAATGGAGGAAAATCTGGCATAAAGCATTTCATATAAATACTCAATAGGTTCAGCTCAAAATTAAATAAAAAATAAAATATTTTGGAGTAGGCAACAAGACGTAAGGCAGTGTCTATTAAAAAGTTTTAAAATATTTTTCTGAGATACTGAACCTATTATTTTGTTTAAGTTTATTCTAAATTTTTTTAATTGAATGACCATTTGAGTTTTTAAATAAAATTAAGAAAATTTGAATTTCAGTTATTTTCTTCTCAATTATTATTTCGAAAACTAGTTGAAAAGATGACGTGACGTGACTGATATTTAGAACTCGGAGTGTTACAAATGCAGACCTGAAACATCATCGATTACAACCTCGTTGGTGCCATCATATTCTAAATAAATTGATAAACTAGCCAAATATACCCACAAGTGTACGGATCGTGAAAAGTAATAAAGTGGACAAACAAATCTGGATTATCGTTCCCACGAGAACTGTTATTAAGTACGGAAATATTTTAGTTCTTCTCCCTATTTGAACATACGAATGAATTTGATGTTTGAAATCTAAAACTAAGAAAATTAAATAATGCATTCGGTCGAATATGGAATTAAAATAATAGAACTAGGCTACATCGTTCATTCCAATATGAAATTTAGTTACACATCATAATTAAACAACAAAAACAATAAAATATAGCATTCATTGAAAATAACATAAGAGAATGGAAAGCTTGCACCAAGTATCGATTCTCCATGTGATCTTAAACTCTCGCACCCTTTACTATGCTTCAATCTCCCAAGAATTCCAAGTGAAAATCTCAATTATATGATTTTTTAGGTGAGGTAAATGTTCCTTTCTCGTGGCTCACAAGTTGTATATATAGGTATTGGAAAGAATTAGGTGAAAGAGGAGGAAAAACTGTTTAATCCGCTTTCGAAGTCCCAAGATCGGCTTAGTCGGACCACCGCATGATTGCCCGGTAAATCGGGGCGCAATCGCGTTCTCGAGTGGAAATTTTGACCTATCACATGATTACACGCCTTTGAGAGCCGCGATCATGTGGTACTGACTTTCAATGTAATTTTCCTCTTTTCCCTGCTTTGTAAGTTGGTCCCCTGCCTTTGAATTGCAACTTCAATCCTCAACTTCCAATTGAAGCATTTTGATCCCCATACTTTAGATTCTTCTCAATTAGCTCATTTCAGCTCTTGGCTTCTTCAATTGGGCCCTCCAACTTCAAATTTATTCACTTTGGCGCCATGCAAGTTTCCCTATTAACGTCATTAACCTCTCGATTGCCCAATTTAGCTCCAATTAGCTTCTAACTCTGCATTTTCCCATCAATTTCTTCATTCCTCATCATTTTGGGACATTTTCTGAAAAGTAAACAAATAAATACAAATTAATTAGTATGATTCACACTTTAGCATAGAGTTTTGAACAATAAAGTAAAATAATTCTAGTTATCTCATGCCAGATTTTCAAGTTTGTGTATAAATAGCCAATGTCGAACCCCTAGTCATGCAAAGATATACTTAAAACTGTGTAGCTTATTATACACAATCAAGTTCGAATCCCATGTGGTCAGCCTTATTTATCTAATGAATTTCCTTTCAAAGCTCATGAATGATCACAATTTACTGCTTTTCTCTCACATCCTTGGATTTTATCTATGGTGGTTTCTCAATATTTTCTTTGCTTTTTCCACACTAGATAGTCAGAATTAGTGATATACATACACAACAAGTCAAAAATAAGCAGTCCCCAATTTTACACCTTTGATCTTCATTTTTTATTGAAGTTTCCTCGATTTTGATGTTTGGAATTTGAATTGTTGACATTTGGACAATGACATCTTCATGACAGCTATTTTCTTTTGATTGATCCACTCTTTCGGGTTCTTCTTCTTCTTCTTCATCTTTTTCAACCAATTTGTCTGACGCATCTGATCTTTTCACTTGACTTTCTGGAAACTGTAGTGGTTGTCTCTCTGACATGCTTACTATCAATTACCTCATCAACTTCTTGATTTCATTAATTTCTGCTCGTTGACTTTGCACTTCTTGAATTATCAAATCTTGATTGTCAAAATCTTTAGTTTCAGCTTGAACTGTATGTACTGGTGGATACCTCTGCTATACTAGATAATAATTTTCTACACAATCAACCTTCCATAAACTATCCCAAGGTGCAATAGGAAAATCATATAAAGCATGATTTCCTCAGCAGAAGTCACACATCAAATACGTCTGAACTGCAGTTCGATCAAAGATCCATTGATTATTGTTCACTGCTATCTTGCTATGTTGCATCCAACTATTTGAAAATTCGTTCAATACATGAAAATGAAACAATTCACAGCTTTTAAAAATAATCCCAAAACAAAAACTAAGAAACAAAAACAAAAACAAAAATAAAAATAAAAATAAAGTTCAAACAAGTAAGAACTAATTAGTATCGATATTAATTAACAATCCCCTGCAAATGTACGGATCGTGAAAAGTAATAAAGTGAACAAAAGAGTCCGAATTATTGTTCCCATGATGATTGATATTAATTAACAATCCCCTACAAATGTACGGATCGTGAAAAGTAATAAAGTGAACAAACGAGTCCGAATTATTGTTCCCATGAGGACTGCTACTAAGTACCAAAATATTTTAGTTCTTCTCCCTATTTGAACATACGAATGAGTTTGATGTTTAAAATCTAAAACTATGAAAATTAACTAAAGAATTTAAATTGCAAGATTGCTATGTTTTTAAAAACGATTGTATAGTAGTTGAGATTCTCAATTTCACTTAACCAATTAAATTAACTCCAATACCAATTTTATTTCTTAAATATGCATTCGGTCGAATTCACTAATTTAAATTGAGATTCCTCTCTCGAGTTTAAACCAATTCCACCTAAATAAGTCAACATTGTATCTCTACAGAGAGTCCGAATATTTCTTATCTAAATATAATAAATACAAGAATTCACACATCACCGTGATAATAGCAATAGCATATTTCTATCTCTTGTTCATTTACCTAATTTATTACCTTGATCTAAATTACTAACCCACCTCTCGAATTATGAAAATAACTAAATGAATCATGACTTAGTGGCAAATTAATTCATGCATTAAAGACAACAATAAATCAACACATGCAATGAATCATTAAAATAACGGAATATTGAATTAAAATAATAAAATTAGGCTACATTGTTCATCCCAACATGAAATTTAGTTACATGTCATAATTAAACAACAAAAACAATAAAATATAACGTTTATTGAAAAAAAAAAAACATAAGAGAATTAATGGAAAACTTGCACCTAGTATCGATTCTCCACGTGATTTTCAATTCTCTCCCCATTGCTATGCTTCAATCTACCAAGAATTTCACTTGAAAAGGTCAATTATATGATATTCTTAGGTGAGGCAAATGTTCATTTTTCGTGCCTCACAAGTTGTATATATAGGTATTGGAAAGATCTAGGTGAAAGAGGAGGAAAAGCTGTTGAATTTGCACGCAAAAAACCCAAGATCGGCCTAGTCAGACCATCACAAGATTGCAAGGTACAACGGGGGCGCGATCGCATGGATAGGGGTTAAACTCTCGGGTGGAAATTTTGACCTATCGTGAGATCGCGTGGTACTGACTTTCAATGCAATTTTCCTCTTTTCCTGACTGTGTAAGTCGGTCCCTGCCTTTTAATTGTAACTTCAGTCTTCAACTTCCAATTGAATCATTTTGATCCCCATACTTTAGATTCTTCTCAATTAGCTCGTTTCAACTTTCAACTTCTTTAAATAGGTCATCCAACTTCAGATTTATTCACTTTGGCAAAATGCAAGTTTCCCGATTGACGTCATTAACCTATCGATTGTCCAACTTAACTCCAATTAGCATCAAACTGTATACCATTAATTTCTTCATTCCTCATCATTTTGGGACATTTTCTGAAAAGTAAACAAATAAACAAATACTAAATAGTATTTATTCTCAAATGACAACATAATATTCTAATTTTGACATATAAATAAGTGTATAAAATACATTTATCACCTACTTTAGTAGAAACTTTCTTTTGGCCAAGCTAATTACATTTACTTGATACTTTCAATGGATCAACATTTTTATTTTTGAGGAGATTTTGGCGACGGTTTAAATAGGAGAGAGAAGATTTATTTATGTTTTTTAAATAAAATGTGTTATTAAAAATTGGAGAGAGAAAATGTAAATTATTAAAAAGTAATTTAAAAAATTGTGTAAATTAAATTGTTGATTTAAACCAATTTATTTATAGCCGACCGCGGAACGGAGGTTTAATTTAGCAACTTTATAACCTTTTATTTTATATCCAAATTGTGCTGCATGCAACACGCAATTTTAAGGTACAATTCCTTTTTAAAAATGACATAAAAGTATTAATTATTTTTAAACATAGTTAAACTATAACTATTACACAAAATCTTTTTTTTTTTTTTTTTTTTTTGTTCTCTTCAAAGTTCAAACTTGTTATCTTATACCATATATAATTATTTAACAAAACCTTTTCCTATAAACGCATCATCAGTACGCGGACACAAGATTCATCAAGCTGGAATACATGAAAATTATTAATTATCGACCTAATAAATCTCAAATCAAATTTAAACCAATTTATTTATAATCAGTGGTAGCCCGTGTGATGCACTGAATGCGATAATAATTTTGTACATAATAGAGTCGAAGGGTAAAAAGATTGCAAAGATGAAAAAAAAGACAAAAAGAGGGGGCTATGCTAATAAATATATTACACCCTAACTAAAAAAAATTGTTTTAAATCAAAACATCCATAAATCATTATTTAATCTAGTTGATTATTTAGGACTCAAATGTGATACGAAAACATATAAAATCTTACAAAAACAATGAAAATATGAAATAAGTAATGTGCGAAATCTTCACATCGATATTAAGATCTTGCTATTACGACCTTTTTTTAGTCTTCATAAAATTCATGAGTTTAGGGAGATAAAATTGACAAATGAAAAGTTTGATGACTAATGATAAATTTGACAATTGAAAAGTTTAATGACTAAATGGCAAATTTCAGGAACTTATGAATGATAAAGATTTCTTGAATTTGAAAGAATAAGGATCAAAGTGTACCTTACAAATAGTAGAAAAATAATAGATAAATGAAATAATAAATGTGGAAAAAAGAAAACCTCAATTGATGTCATTATGATAATGCCTTATGAATAGTATTTTTTCTTAGCCTCTTTTAATTTAATACTAGTTTTGTTTGACCTGCCCCACTAATGACCCGTCCCGCCCCATAAATTAAAAAAAAAAAAAAAAAAAAAAATTTACTATATAGTTTGGAAATATTTTATATTTTGCTAATTGTTGTTCATCATGAGTATTTTACTATGTTGTAGGATCTTGTTGGAAAAAAACTTATTTAATTATGATTGTGTTGTTTAAAAAAAGTTGATCAAATAGTTTTTTTGTTTTTTAAAGAAAAAAATAATAAACGGGATGTTAATGGAGTGGGGCGGGTATGGGATGCCCCACCCTGAACCCATACCCACCTGCCTCGTTATGATTTAGCAGGTCATGGGGTGGGTATAGATTCTAAGATCTTCTCGTAGGGCAGGGGCGAGGGTACTTGCCCCGAACCTGCTATTGCCATCTCTATTAGTGAGCATGTCAAGCGCCAATACGTAAGTATTATTTAAATTCTTAATTTGATACAATTTTAAAATTTCTCTTATTTAAACCTAATTATTTTAGTTTTTGAATATTCAGTATTCTATGCTCAGGCGAAGGAAACGCACCAAGCCAACTCCTCGGAGATGCAATTTGACGAGCGCAGTGTCATTTAGGAGGCGCTCAGATAGAGGTGGGGCCATGTCAAAAGAGTTTGGCGATGGTCCCGAGCATATCCCAGTCGCATCATCAATTGCGACTTTAGCCGCTATTGGAGAGTCAACGCATGTCGCAAAGCTCGAGTAGAAAGTGAAGACCATGCCGCTCAGTTGGCAAATTTCTAGTCTGAGCGTGCTCGAGTTAACATAGTGTTGACTCAGATACTTTTGAGACAAATATCGAGGTCAAACCCAAGTCCAACATGCGGTGCTAAACCTTCGGCTCAAGTGGATGAGGACGACTATGATGACGAGGACAATGACAATATCAACTTAGATCCGTAGGGCTATACTATAAATTTATTTGTATAAGAACAAATATTGTACATAATTTTGATTTCTAATACATTTTTACTATTGTGTTTCATTTTCAATTATTATTTCATTAAAATATTTAATAATTCACAATATTTCAATACCCATTCGATGATAAAATAAAAAAATAACTAAAAAAATGAAATAGCGATGACAAAAGACCTATAGCGACGACGGGTGTTGTCTCTATAACTTACCTGCAGAGACGACAAAAGTCATTAATGAGCATAACGAATTATTATACCAATTAAGCCTCTGTATAGTAAATCATTTATAAATAGTTGTTTGTAAATATTGTTTACAAATTGCGACGTAACAATATTTCGTTCATCAATTTTTTTGAAAAGTAAAAAAGGAAGGGCAGGAATATTTTTGACCTGTCAAAATTGTTGATTTCTTAAAAAATTATCAAATGAGATGTCAACACGTGACCGTTTATAAATAAAATTTATAAACAAATCTTACCAAATATAAGCTAAGTTAATTCAACATATAGCCCCTATTTGAGAAATATTTTAAACTTGTTTTTTATCAAAATCAAAGTCATCATTTAATTATAATCATACATTTTATGGTTCCCATAATATTTTAATCACATATCTTATCAACTTTTATCAAAATAACTAAAAATTTGATTTTAATCTCCTTCGAAGAGAGGGATTGTTAGTTATACATAAAACCCTCTTATTAATTTTCTCCACTTAATCTTGAAATTGTATAATCAAAATTCACCAATGCTTTTTAACCAATTCTTAAAAACTAAACAAATTTACTTACACAAACATTATGATTTCTACTTTTGGTTTATGCTATTCACGTTTTATGAGATTAAATCCCTCAATATTTATACTACTTCCAAAAATATTTTAATTATCATTATTTTTACATAACTAGTTTGACACACGTGCGATGCATGTATCGTATTTTAGTTAAGCATGTAATAGCGTGTGACAATGTCACATTGGAAGGTTGATTAATTATTTGAGAATAAAAGTACATAGTTCGATAACATGTTAAATGATTGTATTGGAATGGAATGATTAAAAAGTAAAAAGTATCAAAATAGAATTAAATTTATAGAAATGTGTAATTTTAGAAATACATAACGAACATGTACCAGATCTTTACTCAAAAAAACGTGTAATATGGATTAAACCATGATGGAATGCACAAAAGCTATGAAAAAAACATTATGCCAACATGATAGTCCGACAAAAAAAACACCTCTTTTGTGGAAGTAACCTACAACATTGAAGAGCGGCTGAAAATATTTTCTTGCTTCATCTGCTTTCATCCTGCCTTTAATAGCTTCTAAATTAAAAGTCTCTTTTTACAAGGTTGTCTCGTGAGACTTTGTCACACTCATCTTATCTCCATAATTAAAATTTATTTTTCTCACAAAAGCTAAAGAACAATAATTTTTCCCAAAAAATCAAAAATCATATAAAACAAATTCAAATATATTCAATCCTACTACCACGGAAGATAACCCATTAAAGCTTTTTGAAACCGAAAGAAAATAATGGAGACACATTAACAATGATGTAGAAAAAACTATATGATTGTCAGAATATGGGATCCTAACAAATTACTTTACCGGATTTTTTTGGTGAGAGTGGGGGTGGATGTGATATTTGTGTCATATTGTCAAAGTTAACAAGAACAATTCAAGATTTATGAAAAAAAAAAAAAAAAAACTTGAGGATTTACAAATGAATGGGATGCCTGAAATTGAAACATCAAATGTCAAGGAGAACAAAGAATTTAATCAAAATTCAACTAAATCAACATAAAAATTAATGCACTGAAAAAGTTCAGCAAAAGAATAATCACGAACTATAGATGATTTTTACCTCATAAAATAAACAAGAATGAATAAAAAAATATTGACTTTCTAACTCAAGGCTCAAACTTTTTGGATAAACAAACCTATGAAATTTTAAAAAATCTCAAAAATTGATGAATTTAAACTAAACCCAAATATCAGCATCCTTTTGTTGCTTTTTTTGTTACACATCTAAGTACATATACTACGTATGAATAGTAATAACATTGTAGTAGTTATTTATGACCAAATTAAAATAATCATACCTAAAAGTGGTTTAGCTTGAAGCCAAAAAATGGGGCACTTCTTTGTGCACAATATACATACGTCTTGGACATGTAAAAGTTTAAATTAGCAAGTGTTCGGTAAAAATAAAAATAAAAATTATAAACCACAAAATTTCACAAATCACTTTTTAAACAGATACATTTTTTCACTCAAATTTTCAACCACTACTTTTTACCTCAAAATCATAAATAAATCAGTTTATAAACCAAACGAAGGCTTATTAATTAATGGTCATGAAAAATGCAAAGAAATGACGCTCAAACTATGAGAAGTAAAAATAAGCTATAAAGATTCTCAAATCTTACTAACACATTTTAGTCGAAAACAAAGTTGACTTAATATGTGCTCAAATATACCTTTTCCTAAATGAGAAAATGGAAAAAAAGAAAAAGAAAAAAGAAAGCTAGATTTTACAACAAGGAATTTGGAAATTTATGCAGCTGAGAGATTGATAATAAACCGTATTGCTGAAATTTTTTATCCCAGTTGAGACAGTATTTGCATTCCAAATAGAAGGTCAAAAATAAAATTACATTTCTAAATTACTTTACTGAGACCAGATGACCGATCCTTGCCAAAAAGATTGTCTTATCTTCAATTATGAGATTCAATAAGATTGTCTTATATTCAATTATGAGATTCAATCTAATCTAATTTGTAAAAAAGATTACACATCAATTATTTATTCAGATAATGAACAATCCTATCGGTTGAACAACAGAGGAGAATAACCACCTAAAGAATCAGAAAGTGATATTAAAATAAGACACTACTTTGAGATTGGATTAAATTGATGTAAAAAGGGCATTTGGAATAAGGTGAAAAAAATACTCACATGGTAGAATGGTGATGAAGGGTTGAGTTAGTTAGTCTATTAGAACTTTGGTCATTGTCTTTTGTCCCTATACTTACACATGAAAAAAATATATATATATATACATTAGCGACAGCGTGATCTAAATTATTCTCAAAACTAAAATGGATAAATTGACACAGTTTGGTTGTTAACAACATGGAGGTAACAAAATGCAAAATATCAAGGCAATAAAATATCTGATAACAATTAGATCAATATTTCATCCAAAACACAATTTGTAGTTCAAGAGTCTAAATGTCAACAGAATATAGAGCACACGCGAAATGTCTGATACAAAGAAGTTAGAACTTATGATACTTATATATCCAATATCTAGATGTGAAGGTTGTATGTTTTTTATATATAATGTGAAACTAAGCACAATTTTGATACTCATTATTCTCAAATAATGCATTTTGTAATAACAAATTTTTGAGAATGTATGGTTAAAAAGTAAAAAGTTTTTTTGGGTTTATGTGCATATTATTTTATTATAGAATGTGTGATTGAAAATAAGCTTTTGAATAATGGATACCAAACAAGACTAAGAGTGAATGGCTGGAAGCTAATACTCAACAGCTATATCAGGTAAACTTTGAATCTCAAATAAAAAAGGGGCAAATAGAGAAACCAATACAATAATTATATTTGTGACAAGGAATATTCTGTAAATATCTGGTTAAAAAGTAATCTAAAACGTAAAATTTGGTATTTTTTAAAATTAATAACACATATTTGTGCTTAATACATGTCAAATTCATTATGGACAGTGCAACGCAATAAGTGTAAATATATATGGTTAATAGTTCAAAAAGGAAAGAAAGATGGCAATAATGACAGATGCAGTAAGATTATGTAAGGCAATATGTTTACTTGTATTTATAGCAAAATTAACTAATTTAAACAGTATGAGCTACAATATTTTCATTCATTGCAATTGTTGTATTGTTTTGGGGGAAAGCTTACCCCAAACCCAAATGTAGGTTATTTAGCCTTCAAATGAATTAAAAACTTAAGGAAAATTAAAAACAGACTGGTAATAATAATTTCTAATTATCCTTTATCTTTTGGAGAGGAGAAAGTGGCAAAAGTGTGAAAGTGCTATGTAAATTCTATTTAAACAAATAATACTTTGAAACTCACATAATGCTAAAATCAAAATAAAAGCCTTTATGATTGTCCTAATCAACAAAACTTAACCATTTTAATAAGAACAGATATCACTCTAATAAAATTCAAACCCTGTACACAGATACCACAAATACCCGAAACAAAAATACATCTGATCGCCATCATTTATCATAAAAAATAATGGAATAGGTTGGGCTTGAAATGATCTAGATATAGAGTTACCACTATTTTCTCTAGTAAGTCATGGATTGTTGAATTAGCCAAACTGTGATACTTCTCTTCTGGAAGGAGAGATCTGGGCATTGATTTATATATTAGCTTTGTGTTAAAATCTTCAAAGATAATCAAACTTCCAAACCAATAAAATTCTCATTTTCTAGATTCCACAAATAAGAAATCCCAAACAAAAGAAATTAAGTAAAATAAAACTTACTGACCCAATTGCAGATCTTGTTCAAAATTTTCAATTTTCAAATTATCAGTAAGTTCTATTTAGTGGGCAGCCTTTCTTGCTTTAATTTTCAGTCTTCAACATTTCAAAAAATTTAAAAATTAAAAATCTGCAAGAAGCATAGGTGGGTTTCGTTTTCACACGACGTTCAAATGTTTATGTGTTCTTCAAAATACCTCATATCGTATCGTATAAATCATACCTATTACACTTTCGGACGAGATAACTGGCGATCTTAAGCTCCGATATTGACGTTCTAGAAACAACGAAAAAAGAGGAGACAGCGATGAGAAATCGAAAAAAATTAAAATAAATGGAAAACATGCCAACACCACATTGGAAATTTACCTGTTTTGGCCCAAAAAATGGAGTTGGAATCGAGAGCTGGTTCTTCTAGAGTTTCTGCAGAGAAAAAATGTCAGTCACTCCATTTGTTAGAGATGAAAAAGAGAAGGAAGAACAAAGAAATTGGTGTAAATCACTTTGACCTTCACTCAAATCCAACACTACACGTAAAAAATAGAGAAGACATGGGTGTATGGGAGTGAAACAGGTAACTGTCAGATTTTATTTTATTTTTTTAAGTAGTTCAAAGCCAATTCCTAGAAACGGCTTCAAGACTTCAAAAAAGGCTCCAGACACATGTTCGGCTAAACGGCTTATGAATAGTGCCATATATGGATACTCTTTTATTAGATAGGGAAATATAGTTAGGATATGAAGGATATGATAGGATTAGGATATGATATGATAGGATAAATAAGTGTTGAAGCAATAATTGCCTAAAATTCATGAGTTTAGGGAGGTAAAATTGATAATTGAAAAGTTCGATGACTAAATGATAAAATTGACTGTTGAAAAGTTTAATGACTAAATGACAAATTCTAGGAACTTATGAAATATAAAGATGTCTTAAATTTGAAAGAATAAGGATCAAAGTGTACTTTACAATAGTAGAAAAATAATAGATAAATAAAATAGTAAATGTGAAAAAAAAAGGAACGCTCGATTGATGTCATTATGATATTATTGATGATACCTTGTGAATAGTAGTATATGAATAGTATTTTCTCTTAGCCTCTTTTAATATAGCTAGGATAGGATATATAATAATAATAATAATAATAATAATAATAATAATAATAATAATAATAATAATTAGTCTAGTTAATTATAATTATAATTAATAGTTATAAGTTAAGTTGAAAATATGAGGACTTTATGACGTCATACATGATGCAAGCCTTATGAATAGTAAATGAATAGTGATTTACCTTAGTGATGAGATCATGGGGCGGCTCGATCGGGAAATTTACAACTCCGAATTGCACTTCGTTTTTTGCGTTGAATTCCAAATTAAACCATCTTTCTTATGATGTATCATGTGATCATTTATTAAACATTTCGTTTTTGACTTTTGTATTGCAGATACTTATTTTGTTAGGGCATCATTTATTAACGTAAATTGATTTCTGTAAATTTTATTGAAATAGTGAAATTTTAATTTTAGTGTGTGTTCGACGGTCAGAGAAATTTATAAATTGGATTTATTTGACTTTTTTATTTTTTTAAGATAAAATGTTTGGTTAAAAATTGTTATGTTTAGCCCTATTTGAGCCGTATTATAATCCCAAATCAATTTTTGAAAAACACACAATTTCTTTCTCCAATTTTTAAAAAGTGATTTGAAGAAAGAAAATGTGTGTTGTTCAAAACGTAATTTGAGATTATAATATGACTCAAACAGAGGTTAAACATAACAATTTTTAACAAAACATTTTACCTTAAAAAAATAAAAATTCAAATAAATCCAATTTATAAATTCCGCTAGCCGTCGAACACACACTAAAATTAAAATTTCACTGTTTCAATAAATTTTACAGAAATCGATTTACGTTAATCAATGATGCCCTAACAAAATAAGTATCTACAATACAAAAGTAAAAAAATGGTTGAATTTGGAGTTCAACGCAAAAAACGGAGTGCAATTCGGAGTTGTAGATCAAAAGTTATACACGTTTGAAGACAATGACATTTAAATCAAATACAGAATGACTAAATTGAAAGAAAAGTAAAATTTGGGGACTAATCAGCAAGAAAATCTAAAGGTAGGGACGTTATTCGCCAAAAAAATGAACGTAGGGATGTTATTCGCCAGAAAAATGAACGTATGGACGTTTTTTCACAATAATTGTCAAACGTAGGGACGTTTTGTACCAATTACCATTAAGAAACGAATTAAAAATGGAATTGGACAAAAATACCCCTCATGTTTACTATTCAATTTCAATTTAACGTTGAAATAAAATTAAATATACCGAAAAAGACGTCTCCAATAAGAAAATGTAAAGATTGGGACGTTCAGCGTAAAAAATCACAACGTTGATATGTTTTGCACAATACATATCAAAGGTAGGGACGTTTTGTACTATTAACCCTATTATTAAGTTATATTACAGGGATGGAAAAGTGCTCAGCGCAGTCTGTTACAGGGTTCGAATCCTGAAATAATGGATTTCTGTCATGTGACAATCACTTACCACACCTCCACCTTGGCTCTGAGAGGCATAACCTGCGATTTACCTCCTTACCCAATGACCAAGGACAGGGTCAATTAGGACCCTTAAGGTTTGGGCTACCCTTTTATTTAACAAAACCTTTTCCTATAAACGCATCGGTACGCTGACACAAGATTCATCAAGCTGGAATACATGAAAGAAAAAATACATAATTAAGATGTTTACAAATACAATTTTTAAAAATAAGGCCACACACACACACACACACACACACACACATATATATATATATATATACATATTCAAAAATCAGGTTGTACTTAATATTTATTATTTATGTTAAATAATTAAAAATCTTTTATTAATTATACATATTGAGGTCACAACATTGCATAATTTCATGTCACAAACACAAATCTTTTAGGTTACAAGTTTCCCAACTAATATCAAGGTCACAAATTACTAAATCATTAGGTCACACAAAAGTCAAATTAGTCAATCCGGACTTTTTTCTAGGTCACAACGTATTAAATTATTAGGTCACAAGTTTCACAACTAATTTCGATGTCACAAATTACTAAATCATTAAGTCACATAAATATCAAATTAGTCAATCTCGACGTTTTTCCAAGATCATAAGCCACAGTGTATTAAATTAGTAGGTTACAAGTTTCACAACTAATTTCAAGATCACAAATTACTAAATCATTAGGTCACACAAATGTCAAATTAATCAATTCCGATTTTTTTCTAGGTCACAACGTACTAAATTACTAGGTCATAATGTATTAAATTATTAGGTCACAACGTATGAAATTATGAGGTCACAAAAACTAATCACCACCATGAATTACACTAACAAACCTACAACATAGCCCCACCCCTCATGTCACAGCATCTCGTACAATCAACACAACACATGCAGCTGCCCCTACTGCCGCTAGCGTCTCAACACCACCACCACCACGACTATCACCGTCGCCGTCAATGCCACCACCTACGCCACCGTCACCACCTACGCCACTGTGCGACCTCCACCACCACCAAAGACAAATCACCAACAATTCAACACCATGAAACACACAAATTTGTCAAGGTTACAGCATCAATCAACACCTATGGCTGCCCTACCGCCGCTAACGTCGCAACACCACGACCTCCACCACCACGGCCTCCACCACTACCGCAGTAAACTGCACACCATGTCAAAATCTCAAGACCAAAATTCAAACTCCTTCCCTCAACACCTCCGCCACCACTTCACGTTCGCTGAACCACCACCAATCAAAGTTAAAAAAAAAAAAAGGGCAAACCACGCCGCTGCACACCGCCACCACTGCTAGATGTTGCACACGTGTCGCTGCCTCGACCAAAGCAGCGGGACCACTACTGTCAGAATCCCACTCAATCTCAGGGAGACCACAACCAGATCTGCCTGAATCCCACTCGATCTAGCAACGCGCTACAAGATCTGTGCAGCAGCGCTGACGGTTACCGGTTGTGTTCTTGCCGCCTTTTACAATGAAATCGCTCCTCCCAGTTGTGTTCTTGCAGCAGACGATCGAAGCACTGGCGGAGACCGGCGGCGCGAGGTGTGGCCGTGGGTGGAAGGCATCGTCGGTTTCTGTTCTAGAGGCTGAGAGTGAGTGGTTGTGAGGTGTATGACCGTGTTAATAGAGAGCGAGATTTAATTAGGGTTTGAAGTGGTATATGATTGAGATATTGTTGATTGATTAATTTAATTTTGAATTATTGTAATTAGTTATTAAAATATTAATTACAACCTGATTTTTGTAATAATACAAGTTTCACCTTATTTATGAATTTTGATATTTAAAAGTAGGGGAGAATGTAATTTCCACTACATGAAAATTATTAATTATCGACCTAACAAATCTCAAATCAAATCACAATTAAGAATTACTCCAAATCAAATCACAATTAAGAATCACTCCCTCTTTATTCTTTCACATATACTTCGTTCTCTGTTCCCCTCATGCATTTTTTAATGGAAGAAATAAAGCAAACTACGATTCTCTTTTAGGAACATATATGGATTATTAAGAAAGATTTTTTATATATATACCTTTTTTTTTTTTTTTTTTTTTTAACAATGTAGATGGCTTGATTGAGGAATAAGAACCTAAGTCCAATAATGATATGGATTTTGTGGGGATGCGAATCATTATTCCAGAATACTAAGAGTTATATATACATGAAAGACAAAGCTTCTCTCCTTTTATTCACCATCATTGGCGTTTGAATATCCATAAACTTTCAATTTTTTACTTTTTACATTTTTTTTCCTTCCTTTTTTCAATGCAACTTGCTTTGCATAATCTTTTTCCCAGTCACTCTCATCTTTATTAATATTCTTTTTCCAAATCCTAACTAATATGCCAACCGCGTACACATTCTTTTACTAGCATGATTCAAAACTAGACTAGAGAACGGTAGATAATATTCATAAAAAAGAAGTTATTCTTTTTCATTTTACATACGTGTGGTAAAAATATTTTAGATGTTTTCATGTACTTGTTGATTTATGAATTGTGTAGACAATGAAAAACATTAATTATATCCGATTATTATTATTATTATTATTATTATTATTATTATTATTGGTAAACAAGAATGTGTATATGTCATCCAAGGCGCATCGATGAGATATTCGTAGCCACAAGTTATACATTTGCGGGTTTTTGTATAAGCAAAAATGATATAGAGGAGAATATATATGGGGCGGGCACGTGGTTAGAGCGTGCTCCTCCCATTTCAGAAAAATGGAAAAGCTTTCAAAAGAACTGACAACCATCTAATGGGTATCGTTTATATTCCATTGATGATGTGTGAATTGGCAAAGGAATGTAATGAAATGGACTATATATATTCCATTGAAGACCAATAGGGTTTTAAGTTTTGTACTATAGTTCTATTTCCCCCTTTAAATCCCAACATTTGCCACTGATTTCGAATATGAAAACCCTATCTATAAGCTCGTGGCTAATAACTCCAAGTTCTCATAGAAGCAGCAAAAATATAAAATATAATGGATTTACGAGTAATAGCTACAAGAAAATGTAACTACTATATGGGGCTAGCCGATGACACGAAAATGTCGTCCCCATAGATTATTAGATCAAAGGGACGGCATATATTGCCTCTGTTGTGTAAATATTGCTCGTAAAAACTTTTACCTTTACAAGCTAGTGACATTAAAGAGTTGTCTCTATGTATGAGTGTGGGCGCGGTTCGATACGGAACCGAACCAAATACCAATGAGAATCTTAGTAATGGAACCATTAGTTCCATATTTAACAATGAAATGTTGACCTATAACTTTCAATTCTTTTAGTGAATGGAATGTAAACTAAATTAAAAAAATAAATAAATAAAATTTTAATCTTGCATTCTTACATATTTGTATAATACAAAATAAATGAGCACTAAGTTTTATATTATGCATTCGTGAAATGAATTAAATAATTGTAGTTTGATGTTTAAAGTGGATTGTACGATAACCAAAGGTAAAAATCTAGAAAAGATATTATAATCTTGTCCATTTTATTGTAAAATAGTGTTGATCAATATTGCATACATGCGAAAGTGTCAACCTTTGGAATGAAAATATTTGAACTTGCTCGTCGAGTGTCTCAACAGGCGCGCGCACGCACGCACGCACATATATCCACCTGTCAAGTGACGGGTAGACGGTGGCTATCAGGTGGGGCCTGTGGCCACACTTGATGCATATGTATATATATATATACCACAAATTTCACACCTATTCAATTTCAATTTGACTTTTCAACCTTTTTTAAATATTTAGAAAATTGGATCAGACTGGTTGATCAACCAGTAAAATCGGAAATTGGCCAGAAAATCGGTCTGATACGACAAAAGACAAGTCTATTTAAAAATCGTACCGGGAACCGGGGTTTTTAGCAGTTAAACTGCCACCCGGTCGGATTCTAAAAACTCGGCCATACCAAAAAAATAATATATATATATATATATATATATATATATATATATATATATATTTAAATTCCAGGGGCGATAATGTAAATAGGCCTCCCCTTTATAATTATGTACTTATTTGTACCCAAACCCTTGTCAACCCCATCCCATATCAGGTTTCAATGTGGGATGGTGATTTTATCCTTTTTATTTTATTTTTTATTTATAATTGTATAATTGTATTGTTTAATTATTTTTTTTTTTTTCATTTTCTTTATTTTTGCTAATTGTTTTGTTCCTTTTTTTAAAATTATTTTTATTTGTTAAAATTTCCTCTCTCAAATAAATTATATATTATTTTTATTTTATTTTTATGGGTTAAAGTATTTTTAAATATTTTGAAATAAATTATAGTATATTAAATAAAATTAACAATCATGAATCTATAATAAATAAAATTAATGAGTAAATGTTGGTATATTTGTACAATAAGTTAAATAAATTGTTTTTAATAATTTTTTTTTAAAATTTTTGGAACAATTTTTTAATTGAAATCTATACAATCTCGGTTCGACCTTTTGACTCTTGACCCTTTGCTTTTTTCGGGTTGAACCGATTTTCAGTTTTTTAAACACTGCATTTTTTTTCCCTTTTGCGAATCAATATTGGGACTAATATCATAAATAATTTATTTGAGGGCTCATGCAAAATTAATTTTTCAAACAGAAATTTCTCTCTAAATGGAATAAAGTTAGTATTCTCTATGAGAATCAGAACTACACAAATGGGTTCAAATCAAAGGTTTCATGAAATATATATTTACACAATAAAAAATTATTAAGCGTACGTTTGATTCACCTCATTTTTCATGGAAATTGAAAATTTCCAGCCTAATTTTCATGTTTTGACTGTTTGATTGGTTTCTATTTTCAGGAAATTGGTTTTCCAATCAATTCAGTCACACGCCTCTTTTTCAGGATTTCGAGGAATTCGTTTTCCCAGTTGGATAGGAGAATTTATTTTTTTGGGAAAATAGCGTACCATTTTTGACACGTTTGATCATTTTTATTATTGTTAATTGATTTATTTTTTTCTAAAAATTAACATTATTATTATCAATTATGAATGTGTGAAAAAATTTAAAAAAAATATATATATTTTTTATTATAATAGCTAAATTTTGCTTTATTTTTTATGAAAAATAATGTCAATCAAATAACAAAAGTTGAAAAATTTCTCACTTTTTTCACCTAGAAAATATTGTCAATCAAACACATTAAACTTCTAATTTCCATGAATTCAATTCCCTAGAATTCAATTCTCTGAAATTTACTTTCTTTCCATCCAAATTTTACTTTGGGTATCAAATGATCTGAGGGTGACAGGCACAATAGTGATGATGGAGTAGGCGGCTGCCATCATTACACCCTAATTTTTGCGACAGCTTGCACATAATAATCTTAAAAATGTTTAGAGCCTTTTAAAACGAATCATATATACCCACTGCACAAAAGCACATTCAAAAGGTCACAAATATTAGATAAGATCGAATAATACAAACTACATATAATTAAGTGAATTAATTAACATCGTGCAATATTTAGAAAAATAAGTTATAATATTGCCTATTTTACTATTGATTACTGCGTGCAATCTAATATATATGTAGCTTGACTTGAAACATCACTCCATAAAAATTGAATGTTTTATATACATTATCAAACATTGGGTGCTCTAGTGCTCTTTTTGTGTCTTGAAGGGACATCATAGTGGGTGCTCTTCAAAGACACTGAAACATTTTTGCTATCAAACAAGACTCACATTATCAAAAAAGATTGAACAAGATAAATCTACATGTACATAAGTTGTATTAGACAATGCTCTATAATATTAAGATGCAGGGAAAACAAGTTAAAATTTTATTTAGTTTAGTCTTTGATAATACTATTTGATTTATAAACTAGTTTATTTATGATTTTAAAGTAAAAAGTAGTTGTTGATAATTGAAGAGATAAAATATGTGTGGTTTCAAATTGTGCAACTTATTAACTGGTTTATAAATCAATTTATTTTGTTTATCAAAAGGACCAGTTTGGTAAGAATTAAAATTCTGATTTTAATCTAATCAAAGTAAGTAATTAATTTTAACCACATATATAATAAAACTCACAATTTTTCAACCATATATTTCATCAATATCAAAATATATTAAAATTTTTTATTTTAATCCATACCAAACACGGACTATAAATCAAATTCCCACTTCATAGAAAGCATAGCTTGTTGGATAAAATTCAATGATGTGGGGCCAAACATGTATAAAATAAAATGTGTGGTGCTATCTTAAGGATTTAGTCAATAAAGTGATCCACTAAAGATTGTTCAGGACTAATGGGTATTAAGTGTCGTGAGATTAAAGTGTAGAGACGGATTCAATGTTTTAAATTGATGATGGGCCAATTTAATAACATTGAAACACGATAGCTGCCCTACAGCTATTTATACAGGTCATGGTCCCCAATTGAGAGTGACTTTTCATAATTCTCTGCATCCCCATCAACAGAGGACAAAATAAGGAGAAAACCACGAATCAGTTGGAAGGCCATAACCCCATTCGATCAAACGCAATATAATGGATTCAGGTACGCTTCCGCTTCAGTATCGATCTTGATAATTACAGCATGATGTTTGTGAGTTTTAGATGAACATTCATCTATATTAAATTTAATTTTAAAAAGTGGTATCAGAGCCAACATCGTGTTGAATTATCAGATCAATTTTGTACGCATATATGTAAAACCTTGTTGTGTGCGTCTGTATATGTGCATAAAGGCTTCTGATTTCGCAACATTCATACATTCAATTTATTCAATAAAATTGGAAATATGGAACCAACAGTTCGTTCTCTCTATGTGTATATATGTGCGAATAATCATGGTTTAATCAAATTTGATTTTCAGTTTTTGGTTTTGAATGGATTCAGATTGTGTTGTTGTGTGCGGTGTATGGTGGTTGTGGGTTATTTGAATTGTGGTTGAGATGTTACGTGAATCTGGTCGGAGATGGAGGTAGCCGCGCGCAGTGTCGTGACGGAATGTCGCTGTTTTTGTGGCTGCAGCGCCGGTGCAGGCGGTGTGTGGCGCCGCGCTCTTGGGCCTGGTGCTTGGCGGGGCTAGGGTTTGTTCCAAACCCTAGTTCTTTTCAATTTTGATTCAGGGGGCTCAATTGAAAATTTGAAATTTTGAAGGGCTCCTTTGCAATTTTTGGATATTTTGTGTAAATTGCAACTTTGGCCCTCCCTCATTGTTTTAAAATAAAGTTCAAACCCTAAGCTTATAAAATATTTTAAGTTAGCCCTTCAGACTTCTAAATTTACAAAATAGGCCCCTGCATTTAAGAAATCATTTAAGTTGGGTTTTAAAAATTCTGAATTTTACGATTCAGTTCCTAAAGTTTTTGATTTTAATTAATTGGCCGCCAAAGTTTGGAAAATTTGCAATTTAGTCCTTCAAGTTTAAAAATATTTCATAATTGACCAATCAAGTTTAATTAACTTGCAATTTAACCATCCAACTTAATGATTACTTAATCCTAAAGTATTGAATTTCATAATTCAAATCCTAAAGCCTTAAATATATGCAAAACAGTCAATTCAAGTTCAAATTTTGGTATGACGGACTCTTTTGAGAAATATAATATTTCGAAGTGAATTAATTGAAGCAACATGTTGCCGAAGCAACCTCTCTTGTGGAAATTAATTAACTTAGAATATTAGAAGGTTTTGTGTGTGTGTTGTTCATGCGGATATTGATCGGCCCAAAGGAAGGTCAATATTTGGCTGGAATTTCACATCCACCTGTGGTGATAAACACGTGACGATTATTTGGTTTAACGTGTGATCAATAAATCGGTCTAAAGAAAGGTTTATTGGTTGACATGTCTTATTGTCAGTGTTTGATTACTACATCGAGAGTACCACTTACAAGTTAATATTTCCGTCCAAAGACTAAATATTGATGTTGTGCTGGGTATCTTGTGATGGGCCTTACCATTATTTGAAATTATTATTTGCATAATAAAGTACTAATGTAAGCTATTTCCATCTTCTTCTCTATACAGTTAATTCATCTGTTACCACAATATCTGCAAATCTTAACTCAATTCCCATGCTTGATGGGTCAAACTTCAAGAATTGGAAAGAGAACGCACTAATTGTTCTCGGCTGCATGGATCTTGACCTTGCTCTCAGGGTTGAGCAACCGGCTTCTCTTTCGGATGCAAGTTCACCTGATGACAGGAGGAACTTTGAGAAGTGGGAACGCTCAAATCGCATGAGTCTAATGATCATTAAGCGCGGCATTCCGGAACCCTTTAGGGGCGCATTATCTGAAGAGGTAACTAATGCTAAGCAATTCCTTGGCGAACTTGAAAAGCGTTTTGCTAAAAACTATAAGGCTGAAACAAGCACGCTTCTGCAAAGCTTGATTTCAATGAAGTATAGAGGCAAGGGGAACATAAGGGAGTACATCATGAAGATGTCTCATACTGCTTCAAAACTTAAGGCACTAAAGCTCGACTTGTCTGATGACTTGCTTTTGCATTTAGTATTGATATCGCTTCCTGCACATTTTAGTCAGTTTAAGGTCAGTTACAACTGTCAAAGGGAGAAATGGACTCTAAATGAGCTCATTTCATATTGTGTGCAAGAGGAAGAAAGGTTGAGGCAGGATAGAACTGAAATTGCTAACTTGGCAAGTACCTCTAAGGATAAGGGCAAGAAAAGAAAAACAGAATATGAAGCTGCTAAGGGTCCAGAACAAAAGAAGCCACATAAGGACAAAGAGGGTTGTTTCTTTTGCCTGAAACCTGGACATTTAAAGAAGGATTGTACTAAATATAACGCTTGGCGTGCAAAGAAAGGTACATTTCTTAATTTGGTCTGTTCTGAGATTAATTTAGCTTCAGTACCTAGAAACACTTGGTGGTTAGATTCTGGTGCTACTACTCACATAAGTGTTTCTATGCAGGGTTGCTTGTTCTGTCGAAAGCCAAATGATGCTTAAAGATTCATCTTTGTGGGCGATGGAAAATCGGTGGAAGTTGAAGCAATAGGAACTTTTAGGTTATTATTTGGAACTGGTTTTTATTTGGATTTGAAAGACACTTTTGTTGTGCCGTCATTTAGACGGAATTTGGTTTCTATTTCCTTATTGGACAAATCAGGATATTATTGTTCTTTTGGAAATTGTCAGTTTAGTCTTTCTTTAAATTCAAATATTGTTGGTACTGGTTCATTATGTTCATACGATAACCTATATTTGCTTGAGACTATTGCATCATATAATGAAACCTTGTATGTGGAATCATGTGGTACTAAGCGAAAATTAAATAAAGAAAATTCGGCAAAACTATGGCACAAGCGCTTAGGTCACATCTCAAAAACTAGAGTTGAACGACTTGTGTCAGATGGCATTTTGGATTCCCTCGACTTTACGGACTTTGATGTTTGTATTGATTGTATCAAGGGAAAACAGACCAAAAACAAAAGGTTAGGTGCTAATAGAACTTCGGACGTCTTAGAATTGATACACACGGATATTTGTGGACCATTCCCTACGGCTTCCTGGAATGGTCAACAATACTTTATATCATTCATAGACGATTACTCACGTTATAGGCATCTATATCTTATTCATGAAAAGTCTGAGTCACTGGACATGTTCAAAGCTTTCAAAGCTAAAGTTGAGAATCAACTCAACAAGAAAATTAAAAGCGTTAGGTCTGATCGTGGTGGTGAGTACTACGGCAGATATGACGGTTCAGGTGAACAACGTCCAGGACCATTTGCTAAATTCCTAGAGGAATGTGGAATTGTCCCACAGTACACCATGTCAGGTTCTCCTAGCATGAATGGTGTAGCTGAAAGACGAAACAGAACTCTTAAGGATATGGTAAGGAGTATGATTAGTCATTCTACTTTACCAAAATCACTCTGGGGAGAAGCATTAAAGACTGCAACTTATATTCTGAATAGAGTACCAACTAAAGATGCTGCTAAAACACCTTATGAGCTTTGGACAGGTAGAAAACCCAGTCTAAAGCATTTCCACATTTGGGGATGTCCAGCTGAGGCAAGGCCTTATAGGCCGCATGAAAATAAATTGGACTCCAAAACTGTTAGCAGCTACATTATTGGTTATTCTGAGCGATCAAGGGGCTACAAATTTTATAATCCCACGCTTAAGTCAATTTTTGAAACGGGAACTGCAACATTTTTTGAGGATGTTTAGTTTAGGGGGAGAAATAAGGTTAGAGACATTATCTTTGAGGAAGAAGCTGATGAAGGATCGATTTCGATTCCTACTATTACTTTTGACAATGTGCAGGTTTCTATACCTGTCATTGATCAAGAAGTATGTCCGAAAACTCAGCATGATAATGTTGAAGAAACTCCCATCCAAAATCCAGAAGTACAAACTCAACAACCTCAACAAACAATACCATTAAGGAGATCCACTCGAGAAAGGAAAAATGCTATTTCGGATGATTATATAGTATTTCTCCAAGAATATGAGGAAAATAATAGAATGATGGAAAATGATCCAATCAATTTTCATCAGGCCATGAAGGGTTCTGACTCTCAAAAGTGGATTGATGCCATGAATGAGGAGTATAAGTCTATGCAAGACAATAAAGTTTGGGATCTTGTCCCATTACCAAAATGTGCGAAACCCATTAGTTGTAAATGGATTTTTAAAACCAAAAGGGATTCGAAAGGTAATGTGGAAAGATATAAGGCTCGTCTTGTAGTTAAAGGCTTTACACAAAATGAAGGTATTGACTTCAAAGAGACTTTCTCTCCGGTTTCAACGAAAGACTCTTTCAAGACAGTCATGGCACTTGTTGCACATTTTGACCTTGAGTTACATCAGATGGATGTAAAGACGGCGTTTCTCAATGGAGACATTGATGAGACGATCTATATGGTGCAACCAGAAAACTTCGTGTCAGGAGACTTGAAGAATATGGTTTGCAAATTAAAGAAATTCATCTATGGACTCAAGCAAGCTTCCCGTCAGTGGTACCACAAATTTCATAAAGTGATCATCTCGTTCGGTTTTGAGATAAATGTTGTTGATGATTGTGTGTATCACAAGTTCAGTGGGAGTAAGCATATTTTCCTGGTTTTATATGTCGATGACATACTGTTTGCCACTAATGATATAGGCATGTTGCACGAAACCAAGAGCTTTCTGTCAAGGAATTTTGAGATGAAAGATCTTGGGGACGCCTCTTTCGTATTAGGAATTCAGATACACCGGGACCGCTCTCGGGGTATTCTTGGATTATCACAAAAGAGCTATATCGATAAAGTTCTTATAAGGTTTGGCATGCAGGATAGTAAACCAGGGGACACCCCTGTTGCTAAGGGAGACAAATTTAGTCTCAATCAGTGCCCGAAAAATAATCTTGAAGTTAAGGAAATGCAAAAGATTCCCTATGCATAAGCTGTTGGGAGTCTAATGTATGCTCAAGTTTGTACACGTCCAGACATAGCGTTCATTGTTGGAATGCTAGGTAGATATTTAAGTAACCCTGGGATGGATCATTGGAAAGCAGCAAAGAGGGTTATGAGGTACTTGAAGAGAACAAGAGATTGCATGCTTACATACAGCAGATCGGATAAGTTAGAAATCGTAGGATACTCCGATTCTGATTTTGCGGGATGCCAAGACAGTAGAAGATCCACATCAGGCTACATACTGCTAGCTGGAGGAGCCATTTCCTGGAGGAGTGCTAAGCAGACACTCGTAGCTTCTTCCACTATGGCAGCAGAATTTGTAGCTTGTTATGAGGCATCTAATCATGGGATATGGCTGCGAAATTTTGTCACCGGGCTGCACATTCTGAATGGAATTGAAAGACCATTAAAGTTATATTGTGACAATAACTCTGCAGTGCTATATTCCAATAACAACAGGAGTTCAATTAAGTCAAAGCACATTGACATTAAGTTCCTGGTTGTGAAGGAAAGGGTACAGAGTAGACAAATTTCCATAGAGCGTATTGGGACAAACTCCATGATTGCGGATCCGCTTACGAAGGGATTAGCACCCAAGGTCTTTCACGAGCACACTGCTCGTATGTGTGTAATATTTCTTGAGGATATCATGATTTAGTGGGAGTTTGTATTTTGGTTGCTTTATGTTTTGGTTCTGGACACATTTGTGTATTTGGATAATTTTCTGTACAGAAATAAAGTATTTTGTTCATTCTACTCTGTTACATTATGTTTGGTATTGATCTCACCTAAGGAATAAAGTCGGACCAATTGAAAATAGGCATGTTTGGATCACATAACATGTAATTTTCATATTACACTCTCATGATTGATCTATGTCATTTGGTTGTGTTTGGTATACGTGACCATTGATGGATTTAGTTACGATTAATGTAACGAAAGTCGCTTTGATCCTATATTGATATGATTGATGGACGAGATTGTTTGGAAATACCCTTAATAATGATAGCAAATTTTTGAGCTCATAAGGTTGTACACATTTGTAAGGATACATGTATGGCCCAGTGGGAGATTGTTGGATAAAATTCAATGATGTGGGGCCAAACATGTATAAAATAAAATGTGTGGTGCTATCTTAAGGATTTAGTTAATAAAGTGATCCACTAAAGATTGTTCAGGACTAATGGGTATTAAGTGTCGTGAGATTAAAATGTAGAGACGATTTCAATGTTTTAAATTGATGAGGGGCCAATTTAATAACATTGAAACACGATAGCTGCCCTACAGCTATTTATACAGGTCATAGTCCCCAATTGAGGGTGGCTTTTCATAATTCTCTGCATCCCCATCAACAGAGGACAAAATAAGGAGAAAACCACGAATCAGTTGGAAGGCCTTAACCTCGTTCGATCAAACACAATATAATGGATTCAGGTACGCTTCCGCTTCAGTATCGATCTTGATAATTACAGCATGATATTTGTGGATTTTAGATGAACATTCATCTATATTAAATTTAATTTTAACATAGCCTTGATCTAGTGTCCACGGTTGGCACAGGTTATGGTGTTCACCGTGGTTGTGATGTCGCTACATGTCTCCTATTAGACGAGACCAACTATACGTACAATTGATACATTTGATACAATTGATACATTTGATAAGGTAATCAGATTCTTTAATACCTAGCATCCACTATATGTTCAACTAGCCTTCCAAATGGACATAAGGGTTCTACAAAGGACTAATAGAGAATATTGATTAAGTAGATTGTTGATGAAGGTTACAAATAATTGGGACAGCGATGTTGATTATGATACTCACTTCTTGATGCTTGCTAGCTTCAATGTGGTATTCTAACAAAGCAAGAATGCTAACTTTTGTTGTGGGGATGCTAAAGCATAGGTTCTAAGTGAAAAACAGCCAAAAAGAAAGGACGTTTTACCCCCAAATTTATGTCCAGATTCTTAGTAGCCACCCTCGAAATGCCCACGCTGGCCTGCTCATGATGGTATACACGAGTAAATACAAATGCAACGAATATTAGACCTGCATTCTTAATAAATTCGAGATCAATTACAAAAAAAATTTAATTTGATGTAGTACGTTGTAAGTTGATCGCATTAAAAAAAATAAAAATTAACGTGTTTATTTCATAAGACGTGATGAAGTTTTTAAGTTCAGTGTCAACTTATTATTGTTGGGGTTTTGCCTCAAAATGTCAAAATAAAAAAAAAAAAAAAAAAAAAAAAAATTGAAGGAATTGAATTGCAAATGGAAGACAAGTTGTAAATAAGTTCTAATTCTAATTGAATGTTGGTATCATATGTTTGAAAATGATTTTAATTAGGATTATTTTACTGTTGATGTGTTCGGTGTCCACGGTGAGCATTGTCTTCTAATGTAATTGTAATTTCATATTGAAGATTTATTTGGACTTCAATTTGGCGTTGAATTTCAGTTGGAAAATATGAAAAAAAAAATAATAATAATAAATAAAATTGGAGTCTCTTAGATTGATTCCAATTGGAAGTTGTATGTTATTTTGTTTATTATAACCATACACATTTTCTCTTCATTATTTGTAATGTGATCAGAGTCACTACTAAAAAATAGTTTTTCACAAACGAATAATTTGCAACGGATTATCCGTTGGTAAAAGTTAAAGACTTTCACCTACAGTAAACATTAGTGAAATTCCGGTTGATACATGTGGTATATCTTTTCCAATGGATGTTCCGTCCCTAAAGTATTCCTATATTTTTCACTTACAATAATTGGAAACGAAATATCCATTGGTAAAGGTGTTAGATTTTACCAAAACAATGTAAAATGAAGTCTCAGTTGGAAAAATGAAAAACCTTTAGCAACGGAAATTCAGTTGATAAAAGGTAAAACCTAAGAAAAATACATTTACCAAGGGAATATCTATTGATAAAAGGTAACTCTTTACTAACGGATATTCGATTGGTAAAAGTATTTTTCTTATCAAGCAGAAATACTACATTTACCAATCGAATAACCGTTGATAATCAGCAATGGATAATCCGTTAGTAAAAGTGATTTGCTTTCATCAACAGAAATTAGTAACGTATATTTCGTTTGTAATATGGATATTTTCTTACAAACCTAAACTTCATACCTAATCAATTATTTTTAAATGTTGTATTTAAATAAATGTTGTTCATTTAACTAATATATAGAATCCAAAACAAAAATATTTAAAAGAATATAATTGCTCAATTGGTGGGTTGTACTTTCACAACCTTAGGTCATTGTTTCGAATCACATATGCAACAATCCTCATTCACACATCGAATAGTTCCTTGGGTAGGCTGGTCAACTAGATTGTTGGGTTGGACCATAATATCCATTACAAAGTAAAATTTCGTTGGTAAAAATTTGCTACATTACCAATGAAAATCCGATTGGTAAAATTATAGTGTGTCTTTACCAACAGAATTTCAATTTGTATAAGGGCTCACCATTACTAAAGAAATTTCGGTTGGTAAAAGTTACCAACAGAATTTCAATTGGTAAAAAGGCACACCTTTAGCAATGGAATTTCCGTAATTAAAGCGATATATGTATTGCCAACCGATATTTTGTTTGTAACTTTCAGGCACCCTCAAATAAAAAAAAAATAGTAAGTTAAGAAATTTTCGTTGGTGAAATCCATTAGGAATGGAGTTCGGGGCTTCAACAACGGAAAATCCATGCCTGAAAACCCGATTTTTAGTAGTAGGTTTTGTGAGGAAAAATTGTACCCTAATAACTTGATTTATTTTTTGATTTTTTGTGTGTGGTGTAAATAGTAAAAATCAATAGATATGGTAAAGTTTAGATATTGTTTTCAACAACAATATTAGGGGATTTTGTGAATGAAATTGTATATGATTTTAAGAATTTTTCACAGTGGAATACATTGACGTTCAGTAAAATTTTTGTCATATCTTTATATATATATATATATATATATTTTCGTATTTTTTTTGAACAACATAGAAAACATGTGAGTCATTCTTTATTCATGCTTGAAACAGAATGCAAAGAGACAATAATTGCTTCGGCTCATGAAACAATAATTGCTTCCCAATTGTATCAGTCACTGTCAGCAGGCAAAGAAATATATGCCAGAGTCTTGATAGATCATCATGATGTACTATTTCATAACGTTATGTTTGGTAGCTATTTAAGATAAAACATACGATTAAAAAGTAGTTTCGAAAATATGTGCTTAAAAAGTGGTATTGAAGATTGTAGTTGATCATAAACATTGTTTATAATTGGTTATCGTCATTTATAAATAGAATTTTGTTGTTTTTGAGGTAAAATATTTAATTGGAAAATGGTTTGAAAAATGTGTGTAATTGAAAAGTGATTTGAGGAATTATTAAAGAATGAAGCATTAAACACTATGATTTTGTACATGGAGCTGCCGCCTAAACAAGCACCAGACCCGTCGCCTATATTGCTGGTCACCATCTCTATTGCCGACGAAATTCCACCTCCATCACAACCCAACAATCAATTCAACCCTAGCCACCCAAGCACTAGCCAGACTGCCTCAATTTTTGTTCGAGACATGCCACACCCGCAACTCAAGTCTTCAATTCGACCTCTTCCACTCAACTTCTTGAAATGGGACCTATACCATTGGACTCAGAGCCCCTATATTACCTCGGGACAATCATTGTTCCAACCAAATTTGCCCAAAAATCAACATTTGAAAATTTACATGTAGACACGCAAATTGAGGCAGCTAGTTCTGCTGTGAATTTGAATATGAGACCATAAACCCCCTGAATGACATCAATTCTTTCCAATTCCACTGATCGCAGAACATTGGGAATCGTACCACCTTGTACGCATATTGAAGCATTTCGTTATTTTGTTTTTAGGTAGAATCTCAACACGGGGATACAAACATTGAACTAAAAATACCCATATTACCTCAGGTTGTCCCTTATTTGCCTAAATTCAATTGGAATTCAACCTTTCAAATCGTGTTATCGCAAACAAAAATAGAGGTAGCAATTTATGTACTTTCTAGTGCTAATATGGTCAATAATTCATTGCCATTAGCTCCCGTCCACCATCAATACTTTGGGTGCCCATTTTGACATCCAGTCCTTCTGGTTCTGTTGCATTGGGTATCGTGCCTTTGTGCATGAATACCTAGGTTTCAAATTCAGATGCTTCTAGGCAACCCCCGACCACTTTAACACCATCAAAAGAACTTGGTATGGATCCTTTAACTATGAAACCTAAGGGTAATGCTTCCTTGGATACCTTGCCCCTACAACGGGATCACTGTCCCATATCAGAATGTGGGTAGCACGCTCCTCCAGGTGCTTCCCAACGCAGTTCTCATACTACCCCATTCTGCTGATTTTCCTCTTATAGCTCCTAGGACACACGCTCGAGTTAAGAGATCCTATATTTCTACACTTTCTGGAAAACCATACTTAAATTGATCGGAGCGAGAACAAATCATTGTCCTCAATCGCACAAGCTTCCCGGGATTCTACACTTCATTAGTTTGCTACTAAGGAACCTTGAAAGAGCTTGCCATTACTGTCAGCGATGAGGACTTTCTGACTAATCCATACAAATTCACCCTTGTTGGAAAATCACCCATCGCAAACCATCTATTGCCAAATTAAGTGAGAGCTTTCTTAAATTAGGTTTTTGTAGTGACTTTTGTATTGGACTTATTGATGCACATCATATTATCATACACCACACGAGGACGACTACACAAGTATTCCTCTAAACCTCTTAGTACATTGATGGGTGTCCCTATGCGTGCTATCAAATGGACACCTAGTTTTAGTTTTGAGCATGAGATCCCTATTGTCCCTGTTTGGGTGTCTGTCCCACTATTCCTTATTCATTTCAGTGCTAAAGTTTTCTTATTTGCACTTTCTATGGACATTAAGGTCTTGCTTCGTATTGATGAGGCTATTACCAATTTACAAAGGCATAATGAGACTTGAGTTTGCATTGTGGTTGATCTTCACTATGAGCTTTCTGACAGTGTATGGATTGAGCGAAAAAAATACCATTGGTACTGGCAATTTGTTGTTTGTGAAAAGAAGCCAGAATTTACTGTCACACAGAGGCCAATTGCCTCAGTGCCTACACAGCCTACTACCACTTTTGCCCTCACCAGTTTACACCACTACCACTGTTACTACTCCTTTTGTTGACCTTGCTCTAAGGCCTACTAATAGGGCTAAGGAAAAGGGAAATGATAAGTTTTTTAATGAGCCACCCAAGTCGTGGGTGCCTGTTTCTAGGGCACCAAAAGACAGTACAAAGCCAGTTTATTTGGATTCCACTCTCAGTTCTCTCTTTCTGCAGTGACTTCACCCACAATATTACATCCACTGCAGTTACAACTTAAATGTTCCTCCCACAGTTATTGATTCGATCAATCTTCAACTTGTCGCTCCTTCAATTGTAGTTCAGTCGGTCATTCATTCTGCTCAGAAGTAAAAGTCCTTCACTGTGACTCCACTGTTGGTGTCCATACCCACATTTAATTTTGTTCTTATTTCTTTCTTTGATCCTTTGTATAGCGATCCAGAATTTTTATGCAATAAATAATTATTTTAATATTTAGAAAATTGTGTCGCTACTATTTCATTTATTATTTTGAAGTTAACGCCGCGACGAATTCGTCTAGCCAAGTCAAGAAATATCGAATTTGTTCGATTTTAAATTAAAATCCGAATTTCTAAAATTATGTTATTTTAATTATTTATTCAAAGTATTATATTCAAAATCTTTCTAAAATCCAAATTTGCCCACATGTCTTCTTCTTTACACCAAGACAACAATTCTTTACACAATAACATCATCATTTTTGTACAAATAATTTTACACCTAATTCTACACTATCATATTCTATAGTATCAAATCAATACATATTCTTCCCCATCACAACTCACGTCCCCTATATTTTTTTCTTCCTTCTTTATCATTCTTTCCACCTCAATATACCATCATCAAAGCATCTTCATCATTATCATTCATATCCCCACAAATTCCTTTACAGCACCATTATCATCATCATCATCAATTCACTATCACAAAGCCTCCATTGCCATAGAACCATTATAGAATCAAAACCATCAACCTGTATAAAACCATGGAGCTGCCACAATCATCCCAATGCAGCTCAATCTATAATCAGCTCAGCTCCATCACTTTCCTTCAAACCCAGTAACAGCTTTCTATCTACCAAATCAATACAGAACCAAGCAACCACTGTTTCATCACTGCAAATTCACCAATCACCAGAATTCCTCACTACTGATCATCACCACCCACACTGATCCATCTCCCTCACACAGCTAACCTCACATACCCATCTCAACATCACACAATTCTCAATTCCATTAAGTTTTCAGAAATCATTTTCATTATCAATTTCTCTGCAACACTCAGACCAAACGCCAATTGAATCATGAAACCACAGCCTTTAATCCATCAAGCCACGCACTGCAGCCATCACCAACAACCACCAACCATATTCATCATCATCAATCAACACCGCCATCACGCAGACCATACTGCCACCATGCCACAATTCCAACACCACAAGTCTGAACATCAGCACCTCCACCATAGCCAAAATCCCTTATCAACACCATGATCAATTTTACTGCAACCTCGACAGCTTGCAGCAACCCAAACCACCGGTTGCAGGCCTTCACAGAACCATTGCCAATCGCCTGCAAGCACAGTCCTACCATCACTGCCGAATCTTAATCTCATCACGCCACCAACCTCCATCAGCACCGGCATCATCTCCACACCCAAACCACAACCTCCACCACCATCGCACACGGACACAACCGTCATCAATACAAACCACTACTACCCAATCCCAAAGTAAAACCCAAAAACTGAGAGGAATCAAAGCCCAGAACCTTACCTTGATTCGACCTAGCTCTGGCCTGATTTTCACCGGTTGTACCGCCGATTCTCCGCAGCCCAAAACTGCCACTTTTTGCCTCGGCTCAACCATCAATCTTGCACCCAAATTTCACAATAACCTAGTCTACAACACCCCTGCCACTCGCCGCACCTTACGCCGGCGATTTCGTCTGCGAAACCGCCGGTCAGACACCATAGTTCACGAAGCCGCCAGCGTCGCTCTCTCCGATCTCTCTCTTGACTAGTTGAAATGGAAAGAGAGAGAGAGAGAAAAATATTTTAAATATATTTTGAGTTTCAGAAATTGCAACTTTAGTCCCTGAAGTTTCTAAGTCTTTCAAATCAGCCCTGATTGTTTTAAAACCTATCAATTTCAGCCCTTAAGTTTTAAATGATTTTAATCAGCCCTTTCATTTTAAAATTCTGATCAATTCAGTCCCTGCTGATTTACTTTATTTGATTTTAAGCTCAAGTTTCAAAAGTATTCATTTTAATCCCTCAACTTTCAAAAGTATTCATTTTAGTCCCTCAACTTTCAAAACATCAATTTTAGTCCTCAAAATTATAATTTATCATTTTGAACTATATATTCGATATACTAAAGTGACTTATTGGCTAAGACGAAGCGTACGGAGAATTTAAAGAAATTGAAGTCATTCCCGCTCAACTTTGCACTCGTCGGATTTGAGGTAGACTCGCACTTATTAATTGATTTAAATTATGATTTCATATGAATGTCATGTGACTTGTGAAAGTCAATTTTTAAGAAAAACAAGTATGTTTTTATGAAAGGTAAATATACCTTATGTTGTTATGAAAAGTAAGTATGTTTTTATGAAAAGAAAATATACTTTATGTTTTTACGAAAAGTAAGTATACCCTATGCTTCACGAAAATGTTTTTTTGGATCATTGCTATGAAATCAATCTACCAAGATTGTTTTGGGTCCCATATGATAAGTTATGATATGTTAAGGGGACCGGAGTTTTAGTAGCGCTACACATAAGAATTCTTGCCACCTAAGTTCGGTAACATTCTTGTGTCTCCTATGTTTATGAGGATTTGCCACGAAGTTCGGTAAAATTCCTATCTTTCCATATGTTTATGAGGATTTACCACCTAAGTTCGGTAAAATTCCTGTCGCATATGTTTATGAGGATTTCGATCCTATCTTATGTTATGATGCAATTGATCCCTATGAATTTCAGAAAATTATGCTTGGTATACTTACTACATAAGAATTCTTACCACCTAAGTTCGGTAAAATTCTTATGTTTATGAGGATTTCGATTTTATCCTATGTTATGATGAAAACTTACTGTGATTTTACTGTTATTATGATTTTACTGCATAAGAATTCTTGCCACCTAAGTTCGGTAAAGTTCTTGTATGTTTATGAGGATTTAAATCCTATCTTATGTTATGCTTTCAAAAGAAATTATGCTTGGCATAATTAAAATGTTTTTATAAGTATATGGTTTTCAAAGAGATGTTTTCAAAGAGCTGTTTCAAAGAGCTGTTTTCAAAGAGCTGTTTTCAAAGAACTATTTTCAAAGAGATGTTTTCAAAGAGCTGTTTTCAAAGAGCTATTTTCAAAGAGCATATGATTTGCAAAATATGTCCCGTGCTGTAATGCACAATATGAGTTTTATCAAGAGCAGTTTTATAAAGAAGCTCTATCAATGCCCGTTTTATAAAGAGCCGGGATTTATGTGTTTAATCATCTTATAAATTAAATTAATTTGCGATGAGTCTACTGAGTATTTCCCCCATGAAATACTCACCCTACTTTTAACAGTTTTGCAGATTTCGGAGACGGTGGCGAGCGATGAATGATGGTGGCAATAATCGTTGAACGGTTGAAAGTTTGACGTTAATGATTTCCGTATTTTCCAAATAATCGAATAATTTAGAGAAGTTCATTTATTTGAGAAATTATGATATTGGCAATTTCTTTAC
This sequence comes from Ligustrum vulgare, assembly GCA_963555705.1. Classification (NCBI taxonomy): domain Eukaryota; kingdom Viridiplantae; phylum Streptophyta; class Magnoliopsida; order Lamiales; family Oleaceae; genus Ligustrum; species Ligustrum vulgare. The sequence goes on along the minus strand of OY743168.1, from coordinate 29,548,744 downwards.
AATATTAATGGTTCGATTTACTATTTCAAATGGTTTCATAAATGTTTTCAATTTTAGCGGCCATTATAGTTTATTTAATGTTGCCAAAAATGAATTTCAATTATTTCTTCCGCAAAAATATTATTCGAAAAATTTAGAAAGAAAATGACGTAGTGAATCGGGTATACGGAACTCGGGGCGCTACAAGTTGGTATCAGAGCTAGTCTGCGTTTCTGTAGACTGGAAAAATTTTCAAAAAGAATTTTCAAGAAATATTTTCCATTATAAAATTTTATTGATGAAGATTGCCACTGCCATCATTCGTTCCACCAACTCCGAGGTAAAGAAGTTTATGATGTTTAAAGTTATTTCAGTATTTCGAATACTCATTTTACTAATTTATGAGAAAGAATGAAGAGTATTTCGGATACTTATGATTTATGAGAAATAAGAATGTATTTCTTCGAAAATAATGATGTTGTTATGCTTTGTCATAACTTATATGCTTTAATGTATGATTATGAGAAATTTTTAAAAGAAAACGAGTGTTGAGCATAATGGGAATAATATGATTTTATTGAGAATTAAGTAATGGATATTATGTTGAGTTAATTTATTATGCCTCTATGTTGAAGAGAAATTTATTATGAAGTTTGGCTTTGTGAATAAATTTTGGGAATATGATTTATGGCATATATTTATAAGTATGAGTAACTTTTGAGCCAATTAAGGTATGGAAGGAAGTAATATTGTGATATTGAAAAATATGATTTGAAATTTCTATGTTGAGGAATTATGAATTGAATTTTGGGATATTTTGATGATATTGAAGTGTTGGAATCATTTTCAATATTTTTAGATCGTTGTGATCAAATGTGGAGTTATTTATTATTGTGAGTTATGAAGTATGCTTATGGTTTGGAATAAGTCCAAATTACAAGGGAGACTCTGTCCAGAATTTTATCATTTGGAATTAAGAGCATAATATGATAAGCATCCACTAAAGGAATTAAGGTTAGACATGCAAGATCATTTACATCACAAACGAGATTTAGTAGATGATAGCAGAGATTTTATTATTTTCTCATAAGGAGAACACACAAGAGTCACACTGGAAAGGAATACATGAAACACACGAAAGCATAAGAGAAAAACATGGAAAGATCCTCAGAATGAGAGATGTGTTTCCGGAGTAGCCGTATCCTACCACCTCTGATCTTTTGAGGAAATAGAGAAAACCTTCAAAGAGGTGTGTTTCGAGAGTAAGAATACTCCGTAATCTACCACCTGGAATCTTTGAAGTACACACAAGATTTAAACATTAAGGAAATCCTAGTAAATGGAGGGGTGTCTCGAGAGTGAGAATACTCCGTACTCTACCCCCACCTATTCTAAGATTCAAAGAGTTAAGTTTACATTAACCGGACTCCATTTTCGCTTGATTCCCCTTCCTTGCGACCAATCTATCTTAACTCCTGCTGGATCTTGTATTGAGATATATGACTGCAGCTTATCCAGTAGTTCATCAATAGTAGGAGCAGAAATAAGAAGCCTTCTGGAAAATGGAGAGATGAATCCCTGTTCCACAGCATAATCAAGAAAGGTTAACAAACCATCAAAGAAATTGTTAACATTCAGAAGCCCAATAGGCTTAGTATGGAGATCTAGTTGAGCCCACGAGGTAATGTTAAAGATTTCTTCTAAGGTACCAAAACCTCCGGGCAGGGCTATAAAGGCATCAGAACCATATAGCATACAAGTTATGCGTTCATGGATGGATAAGGTTTGAACTTCATGCCCTCGTGTTTTGCCTGCAACATCTACCAAAGGGACAGGTATGACACCGATTACTTTTGATTTCTCTGCAAGAGCAGATTGGGAAACACAACCCATTAGACCACTGCTACCACCCCCATACACAAGAGTGATACCTTTTTCCCCCAGTTTCTTTCCAAGATCTACAGCCGCTTCTAGATAACCGAAGCCTTTCCCTACTTTTGATCCACAAAATACACAAATAGTTTTGATCTGTCGAAGTTTTGGTGCTTCCATCTTTGATAGTAAAGAAGGGAAAACTTACGAAGAAGATGTGATTTTGGGATGCCTGAACTATGAAATATGTTTGACTATTTAAAGCCGGAAAAATTTACTGTTTTTGATTGATTCTGAAAAAGTAAAGATTCACTTTTTGACAAAATCGGCCAACTTTTGACTATTTTATCAAAGATATCACCTTTCGGTGATTTATTTCCAGCTTTATCAAACCTCGAGAAAGGAAAATATATTTTATTTCCAAAACGCGTGAAAGAAAGCAGCAAAATATTTTAAAAAGATTTACCTTATATCATTGCTGAACTGCCAGAAGCCTCATTTTGTAAAACAGACTGGCAAACAGGATCTTTCGATATTATATTTTGGAGACTATAACGATTTTTGTCCTCGTTAAACTGAGCGTATAAGGAGAGAAGTTCACGTTGTACATAACCACTTGGGTGCGTCTCAAGAGTCAGTCGAATATCATCCAAAGACTCCTTACTCAGTCCACCCTTTATGAATTCGATTTTATCATCCCGATTAGTAGAAGAATATCCTACTGATTTGCAACGAGTATCACAATTCCAACGAGCACATTTGTAGCAACCACCCAGCCTTTTTGATCTTCGTTTCTTTGCGAACGTGCTTTTGCCTAAACCAGGCATATGTTTTGGAAATGTTGATGGTAATTCACCAGATAGTCGAACCTTTGCTTCTATCAACCAGCGAACATCTTCTGGAATATCATGAGCCATTAGCAACCTCAATCTTTCGAGCCTTATTCTATAGATCTTTCTCAGATCATTCATAGGAAGACTGGAATAATACTTGCGAATGTTAGAAAGGATGATATCCATTGTTTGATGATTCAACCTCTTCCCAGCATGAACTATTTAAAAGCGCAAGGATATGAATGAATCCGCGTGATGTTGTGACCAGCAAGAAAGCGCAGGATTATTTTAATGAAAAGAGGAGACAAGAAGTAATGCGCTGTTAAATTTTATCGATAAAGGAGATTTGATTGGAGATTTGGAATATTTTCTTGGATTATGGGTACTGATATTTTGTTTTAATAATGATAATCTTGGTATAGTGTGATGATACGTGGAAAGTAAAATGAGTACCATATTGAATCAGAATTCATACGTATATACAAGTGAAAGAAATACTTTGCAGGAAATGTGGTGACATTTAAGTATAGAATCTTAGTTTTGGGAGATATTTGTTTACTGAATTTTGGGTTACAATTATTGGAAAGATAAGTTGATGATATTATGTTGATATGTTTGGGTATTTTACGTAGAGAAAATATTCAGGAATTGTTTTGATTATTTTGAGAATATTCGATGATAAGAAGAAGAGATTCTGATTAAGTATTCAGAAATTATAAGATTAAGTAAGTTTAATTTCGAGGACGAAATTATTTTAAGGAGGTAAGATTATAGCGATCCAGAATTTTTATGCAATAAATAATTATTTTAATATTTAGAAAATTGTGTCGCTACTATTTCATTTATTATTTTGAAGTTAACGCCGCGACGAATTCGTCTAGCCAAGTCAAGAAATATCGAATTTGTTCGATTTTAAATTAAAATCCGAATTTCTAAAATTATGTTATTTTAATTATTTATTCAAAGTATTATATTCAAAATCTTTCTAAAATCCAAATTTGCCCACATGTCTTCTTCTTTACACCAAGACAACAATTCTTTACACAATAACATCATCATTTTTGTACAAATAATTTTACACCTAATTCTACACTATCATATTCTATAGTATCAAATCAATACATATTCTTCCCCATCACAACTCACGTCCCCTATATTTTTTTCTTCCTTCTTTATCATTCTTTCCACCTCAATATACCATCATCAAAGCATCTTCATCATTATCATTCATATCCCCACAAATTCCTTTACAGCACCATTATCATCATCATCAATTCACTATCACAAAGCCTCCATTGCCATAGAACCATTATAGAATCAAAACCATCAACCTGTATAAAACCATGGAGCTGCCACAATCATCCCAATGCAGCTCAATCTATAATCAGCTCAGCTCCATCACTTTCCTTCAAACCCAGTAACAGCTTTCTATCTACCAAATCAATACAGAACCAAGCAACCACTGTTTCATCACTGCAAATTCACCAATCACCAGAATTCCTCACTACTGATCATCACCACCCACACTGATCCATCTCCCTCACACAGCTAACCTCACATACCCATCTCAACATCACACAATTCTCAATTCCATTAAGTTTTCAGAAATCATTTTCATTATCAATTTCTCTGCAACACTCAGACCAAACGCCAATTGAATCATGAAACCACAGCCTTTAATCCATCAAGCCACGCACTGCAGCCATCACCAACAACCACCAACCATATTCATCATCATCAACCAACACCGCCATCACGCAGACCATACTGCCACCATGCCACAATTCCAACACCACAAGTCTGAACATCAGCACCTCCACCATAGCCAAAATCCCTTATCAACACCATGATCAATTTTACTGCAACCTCGACAGCTTGCAGCAACCCAAACCACCGGTTGCAGCCCTTCACAGAACCATTGCCAATCGCCTGCAAGCACAGTCCTACCATCACTGCCGAATCTTAATCTCATCACGCCACCAACCTCCATCAGCACCGGCATCATCTCCACACCCAAACCACAACCTCCACCACCATCGCACACGGACACAACCGTCATCAATACAAACCACTACTACCCAATCCCAAAGTAAAACCCAAAAACTGAGAGGAATCAAAGCCCAGAACCTTACCTTGATTCGACCTAGCTCTGGCCTGATTTTCACCGGTTGTACCGCCGATTCTCCGCAGCCCAAAACTGCCACTTTTTGCCTCGGCTCAACCATCAATCTTGCACCCAAATTTCACAATAACCTAGTCTACAACACCCCTGCCACTCGCCGCACCTTACGCCGGCGATTTCGTCTGCGAAACCGCCGGTCAGACACCATAGTTCACGAAGCCGCCAGCGTCGCTCTCTCCGATCTCTCTCTTGACTAGTTGAAATGGAAAGAGAGAGAGAGAGAAAAATATTTTAAATATATTTTGAGTTTCAGAAATTGCAACTTTAGTCCCTGAAGTTTCTAAGTCTTTCAAATCAGCCCTGATTGTTTTAAAACCTATCAATTTCAGCCCTTAAGTTTTAAATGATTTTAATCAGCCCTTTCATTTTAAAATTCTGATCAATTCAGTCCCTGCTGATTTACTTTATTTGATTTTAAGCTCAAGTTTCAAAAGTATTCATTTTAATCCCTCAACTTTCAAAAGTATTCATTTTAGTCCCTCAACTTTCAAAACATCAATTTTAGTCCTCAAAATTATAATTTATCATTTTGAACTATATATTCGATATACTAAAGTGACTTATTGGCTAAGACGAAGCGTACGGAGAATTTAAAGAAATTGAAGTCATTCCCGCTCAACTTTGCACTCGTCGGATTTGAGGTAGACTCGCACTTATTAATTGATTTAAATTATGATTTCATATGAATGTCATGTGACTTGTGAAAGTCAATTTTTAAGAAAAACAAGTATGTTTTTATGAAAGGTAAATATACCTTATGTTGTTATGAAAAGTAAGTATGTTTTTATGAAAAGAAAATATACTTTATGTTTTTACGAAAAGTAAGTATACCCTATGCTTCACGAAAATGTTTTTTTGGATCATTGCTATGAAATCAATCTACCAAGATTGTTTTGGGTCCCATATGATAAGTTATGATATGTTAAGGGGACCGGAGTTTTAGTAGCGCTACACATAAGAATTCTTGCCACCTAAGTTCGGTAACATTCTTGTGTCTCCTATGTTTATGAGGATTTGCCACGAAGTTCGGTAAAATTCCTATCTTTCCATATGTTTATGAGGATTTACCACCTAAGTTCGGTAAAATTCCTGTCGCATATGTTTATGAGGATTTCGATCCTATCTTATGTTATGATGCAATTGATCCCTATGAATTTCAGAAAATTATGCTTGGTATACTTACTACATAAGAATTCTTACCACCTAAGTTCGGTAAAATTCTTATGTTTATGAGGATTTCGATTTTATCCTATGTTATGATGAAAACTTACTGTGATTTTACTGTTATTATGATTTTACTGCATAAGAATTCTTGCCACCTAAGTTCGGTAAAGTTCTTGTATGTTTATGAGGATTTAAATCCTATCTTATGTTATGCTTTCAAAAGAAATTATGCTTGGCATAATTAAAATGTTTTTATAAGTATATGGTTTTCAAAGAGATGTTTTCAAAGAGCTGTTTCAAAGAGCTGTTTTCAAAGAGCTGTTTTCAAAGAACTATTTTCAAAGAGATGTTTTCAAAGAGCTGTTTTCAAAGAGCTATTTTCAAAGAGCATATGATTTGCAAAATATGTCCCGTGCTGTAATGCACAATATGAGTTTTATCAAGAGCAGTTTTATAAAGAAGCTCTATCAATGCCCGTTTTATAAAGAGCCGGGATTTATGTGTTTAATCATCTTATAAATTAAATTAATTTGCGATGAGTCTACTGAGTATTTCCCCCATGAAATACTCACCCTACTTTTAACAGTTTTGCAGATTTCGGAGACGGTGGCGAGCGATGAATGATGGTGGTAATAATCGTTGAACGGTTGAAAGTTTGACGTTAATGATTTCCGTATTTTCCAAATAATCGAATAATTTAGAGAAGTTCATTTATTTGAGAAATTATGATATTGGCAATTTCTTTACAATATTAATGGTTCGATTTACTATTTCAAATGGTTTCATAAATGTTTTCAATTTTAGCGGCCATTACAGTTTATTTAATGTTGCCAAAAATGAATTTCAATTATTTCTTCCGCAAAAATATTATTCGAAAAATTTAGAAAGAAAATGACGTAGTGAATCGGGTATACGGAACTCGGGGCGCTACACTTTGATTGGTGATATTATTCAAATGCGACGGTTATCTACAAAGCATTGGGATTTGCAGACACCAGCTACAGTTTTAATTACATTACTGCTACTGAAACTCTTCCCACTTGCCATCAAAATGTGGAAACTGCTATTCCTTTAGATCATGAGGCTCACTCTGATATTGAGAATACTGCACACTTGGAGTTTCATTAGAAAGGATTTTTTCATAGATCTTCTACTGATGACTTGGCTAGCCTCATCCAAAGGACTAAGATGATGGGTTTATTTCGGTCACTCAGAAGAAGAAATTATGGGCTACTTATACCATATTTTCTATTACTCAGATGATGGCCAAGATTTGATCGGTGGATACCTCATCACATTCCCCATCTTTATGAGTATCATCATATGGAACGTGATAGATGTAGCTAGTATAGCTACTCATAGGCACCTAAAGAGACTTGTTCATCTTTATCATGTTTGCTTATTGGTCATCTTGGAGCCCTTTGTTCTTCAAGAGAGATTTGATTACATTGGTCGGTTACTGCATTCTGATATTGGGCACGGAATACTTTAGGGGAAGGTTTGGGCTTTCCTAAATTCTATGACAACTGTTACTTCGTTAATTGATCGTATCTAGATTCTCTAAGTTAGATTGGAGGATCCTAGACTACCAAGACCTATATTTTATGATTCTTATATAAGCTTATACAATATCCTATAAGGAGATATGTGAACAATTCTTCACCTCATCTCTCTTAGTGTGGATGATCCGTGGATAGTTAGAGGAGACTTTAGCATCTTACACATGATGGTGAGCTCATGGGCCATAGCACAAGGGATAGATGTGCTTCATCATTCTTGTATATGATGTTATACCGTGGGTTGGAAGATAATGGGTTCTCTTGCAGTATGTATACTTGGATCAATGGTTGGGTTTGGGAGAGATTGGACAGAGCTCTTTAGATCTACCACTGCATCATTTTGTCAACAACTTTCAGTTAGGCATTTGATTCGGACATCATTTGATATGTACCTTTACTGCATTAGGATGATGAGAATGACTTGGCGTCCAGTCCTTTTAGATCCCTCAACGACTAGATCAAGCACCATGATGTTTTCAACTTCGTTTGTCAGAAATGGTCACTCCCCACCCATATCATGGGGATGACTACTCTCTGGGAGATGTTCTTCATTCTTCACAAGTTGGTCCTTTTTCCCAATTGCGCTGGATTCTCCTCTTCTCATTCAGTCATTTGAACCTTTATAATTTTCCTCAATTATCTCCTTTCGACTCTCAATTTCTTCAATTAAATATTTGAACTTCTGAATTCTTCCAATTTATTTTCAATTGGCTTTACCAACTTCTATTATGTATGATTTAGCCCGAATTTCCATCCAATTGCCCTTTATTCACCTCAATTTCTGCATTCTCTCGACTTTGGGATAATTTCTGAAATAAAAAGCAATTAAAAAAATCAATAGGATTTATTCTAAAACAACAATATAATATATTAATTTTAGCATGTTAATAAATATATAAAAATACACTTATTAAACACCCCTAGACTAGAATAATTGTTCATCCTCGAACAAAATAGAACTAATTACAACTTGAAAATAAAACTAAATTACAAATATTTTTCAACTGTAAGCTTGCTTGCCATATTGTCTCAGGTTCGAATAAAAAATATACTTTAGAAAAGAAAGCTGAAAAAGCACAATAAAAATTATTTCTACTTATCCAATGCTTGACTTTTCATGTGTGTGTGTGTGTGTGTGTGTGTGTGTGTGAATAGCCAAAATCAACACATACTCATGCAAAAATACACCTAACATAGTGTCGCTTATGATGCAGTAAAGTTCACATCCGATGTGATCAAACAATTATTTTCTATTTATTTTCCTTAAATCTCTCATGTATCATTAAACCATATGCTTTTCTCTGCATTATCAAGGTTCTTTCTATTTATTTGGTTTCTAAACATCAATACATTGCATTTTTCCGCACAAAGCAATTAGAATTACATAAGTCAACGTAAAAAATCGATGGTAATCAATTCTCAATTCCATACCTCCAGTATCCAAAGTTTTGGTCCCAAAGCTTATACCAAGCACTTGATTCACATATATATATTTTTTTTTAGCTTTATAAATGACTTTTGTAGCGAGCTTTATGGAATCAGGTTCTGAGAACCCCTAAAGACTTAGTAACCTGAGTCATGAAGGCTACACAGAAAAGTGAAAGATTTTATTATGTTTTACGTGTAAGTCTTCTCTTCCTTAAGCTTTCTAGTTGACCCAAGTAATGAACTTTGGGTCGATAACTCCCAACTCAGATGAATTTAGGATACCAGGTTTTAAAGGCCTTTAAAAGCTTACGTGCTCGTGTCACAAGGCTATAAAGAGAAGAATAAGATATCCGAACTATATCACTAGTAGGCGGTAAACAAGTTAGCAAAAGTTTGAAATTTTCAATTTATTTTTTTATATATTTCAAAAATCGAATGAATGCATATAAATAAAAAATGAATGAGATATCCACCCCAAACTAGAAAAACACATTGCCTCAATGTAAGACAAATATATATAACAAATAAAAATAATACAAAGAATATGGGTCAAGTACTTCCCGTTTTCAAAGGTGCATTATCATGATGTGATTTCCTCTTGAGTCGTTTGGATGTCCCAACCATGTGCTTGCTTTTTCTTGTTCGATTGTGATTTCTTTAGGTGGCATATCCCTTACACACGATAGATAATTAATATTAATAGCACAAACACCCTATAGATATTGAACTAAAATAATAAAACATCCCCAAACAAAGATAAAGTGGAATAATTTAATTTAGAACATGTGCGACTAGTGATTTTCAGCCTCAAAAAGTAAAATTCTTTCAAGATATTTTAATGCATATGAAATTATGTGACCTTCTCTATAACATATTCAAGATTTAGGTCAAAAGGAGGTCATTTGTGTCGGGAGATGATAGGACAAATGACATGAGGCTATTTTTGCTTGTAGTGGTGCAGTGATGTCAAACACAGCATGTCTTGAGGTGCAATGAAGTGAGTTTCGAGTTTGATGCATTAAAAAAGTGCGAATCATGAACTTATGAGATGTGCATCATAACACAAATAGGATCACTCGAAAATATTTGTAAAAACTCGAAGAACTCATTGAAGCATTTTATCGAACACCTAACACGCATTGACAACTTTTAAGGAAATCAATGTTTTGATCACCTGAATTAGTCCCAAAAAAAAAAAAAAAAATCACCTAAATCACAAGTCAATTCTAGCAGATTCTAGCATAACCCATCTTCTCAATCCATAAATTTCAAAATTCAAAAACTTATGAAAGTTGAGATTTTCAAACAAAATCCACAAAGTTGAGAGTTTGTACCTTTAAATTTGTTTTGGATAGGATTAGAGTTATGATTCCTACTCAATGCAATGTTGAAGATGTAGATGTTGGATAAAAATCGGATTTGGGGGTGATTTTAGGTGAGGGAACCATGTTATGATATGATTTTTGAAATTACACCACTTCCCGATTTTGACACAAAATTGGCCCAGATTACAACCGCGCGATCGCATGATTGTCAGAGGTGCGATAGCGTGTTTATTTTTTTAGCATCAATTTATTTTAATTGCATGCACCAGATCATGTAGTAAATAACAAGCATTATCAAGTGGTTTAAATGCAGAATCCCAAAAAAAAATCATTGTTTCATTCAAAACCCGTTTTCAACCCCGATGTGTCTTGTGATGCATGCCACCTTCTTCCTAATAGCGTTTTCATATTCTAGGCTCATAATTATGCTAGTCATCATGATGAATGCTTAATAAATTAAAAATGTACAAAAATACCAACATGTAAAATAAATGTTAACATGCAAACTAAGGATGCATGCAAACCTAAAGTCTAAGTGTAAAGTAAATAACAAAAGCTTAATAAATAAAAGGGTTTGAGAGTTGCATTGTCTCCAAATAAGCGCTCTGTTTATAGTCTTAAGCTCGATTTTTTTGACAGATTTCAGGTGACATGAAATATGTTGTTGAGGCCTTGCATTGATTACAATTCTCAGCCTTGCAAACCTTCTTCCTTTTCAAAATCTTTTCTACTTTGAGGCAGCTTCCAGTATAAGGATTTGGCATTTTCTCTTGATCCATGCTTAAAATAACATTCTCATCTTCCACCCTAGACTTCACCTCTCCTTTTTCCAAGTCAATCAAAGCTCTTCCAATTGTCAGAAAATGTCTACCTAAGGTTAGAGGCATTATGTCGTCTTCTTCCATGTCCACGAGTATGAATTCAGTTGGAAAAATGAATTTGTCCACTTTTACGAAAACATTACCATGAGGATAACAAATTGAACGATCAGATAGCTATAATATAAGTATAGTTGGTTTAGGCTCTCCTAAACCAAGTTTCTTATAGACAGGGAGAGATATTAGATTAATACTCATACAAAGATCACATAAGACTCTATTAAAGTTTACATTGCCAATAGTACAAGAAATAATAAGACTCTATGGATCATTGAGGATAGATGATAGCTTATCTTGCAATATTGTATTGCATTCCTCAGTTAATGCCACTATCTCGAATTCTTCTAGCCTCCTCTTTTTAGATATTATATCCATCAAGAACTTTGCATTGCTTGGTATCTACCTTATTGCATCAATGAAGGGTACATTTATGTGCAATTTTCTGAGCATATCCATGAACTTGTTGAAATGCTGATCCTTTATGTTTTTCTTCAACCTCTGTGGAAAGGGTATAGGAGTTTTATAAGGTTTAGTTGTTGATTTCTCCTTGTCTATTTCTCCTGCTTTCTCAAATGCTTCTTCAGACACCTCAACATGTTCTTCTTCTTTATCAGCTCCTTGATCATTTTTGGGGGTGAGTCTCTTAACATGGATTTCAGGTATTTGGACCCCACTTCTTGTTATAATGGCATTGACATTCTCTTTGGGATTTACCTCAATATTAATTGGCAACTTACTCGGTAATCTATGTTGAGTGCATTTTTTATGCATATTTCATATATTTTTAGTAATACTTTTTGAGTAATTTGAACAAATACCTACTTAATTGTGCATATTTTGTGGTTAAATAGGTTTAACTATCAACTTCATGGAGAAAGCACAAGAAAGAAGCTAAATGGATGAATACTTGAAGAAATTGAGGAGAAAAGAGTCAAATCCATCAAAGAGTCAAAGTTAGAGGACCAAGCTACAACCACGCGATCGCGTGGTCATGCGCAAAGCGCATTCGCGAAGTCAGGCATAAACTCAACCCGAGAGTTTTTCACCTCAACCACGCGATCGCGTGGTCAAAATATTGACAGATAATCTGGGCCGATCCGGTGCGACCCGGTTCGGCCCAAATGCTGTTGTACGCGGATCTAGTGATTTTTGGGGGTATTTTGAGGGATTTTGGCCAATTTCGGCCCAAAACCCTAGCTCTCTTTTTCTCTCTTTTGTTCTTCATTTTCATTCATTTTCCTCTTGTAATTTCTCTTGATTTTGTATAGTATAGTTGATGAATATTGATTAAGGGGAGAAATATCAACATTATTGTGGAAGAATAGTGATATTTTGAAGCAAGAATCATTGGTGAAGGGAAGTGTTTTTGCTTAATCTTCATATTTCTCTATTTATTTTATTTCATAGTTGGAATGATGTATTTAATTCTTGAATTTTATTGTTATTTCACTATGGGATAAACTATTTTGTGTTGGGATGTTGATGAAGCTTGACCTAGCTTAGTTGATTTTAATGCTTGTATTAAGAATTTAACATTTTTATTATCTTGTGCATTTATTGTTGTATTTATTGACTAGCATTTATTGTGGCCACATTTATGCTTAGGTTTCATGGAATGTGCAATTATTGAGAAATTGTTGTATATTCTAGATCAATACAATATTTGCTCTAGGTTCTTGTTTAGGATAGAGATATACCTAAAACCCTAGATGACACATTGAGCTATTTTCACAAAGGTTTAATGCAATTGGTGTGTTCTTAATCGACATAGAGATATAGTAGGTTAATGCCACTAATTAGGGTTGATTTCACTCGAGAGAGGTAATTGGCTAAGCTTGGAAAATCGGGTCTAACATGATTAATGAATTGCATTTCTATTTGCTTGTTGGTAATTCAATTAGGTAATGGTCAAGTGGAATCAAGAATCCCAACACTGCTTTATCACCTATTCATCACCATTTTTTTAGTTATTTATTTACAATCGCAACTTTAATTCTAGTACGAGAACTTTCCCAAAACAAACATTTATTGTGTGTGTTTCTTGTAAAAATTAATTATACTAGAGTGTAGTTGAAATAGACAATCCTTGTGGGATCGATAAACCGGACTCAATTAGTCCACTATCACTTGTATGCGACTCGTGCACTTGCGGTGTGTTTGTAGCGAACAAGTTTTTGGCGCCGTTGTCGGGGATTGTTCTATTTAAATTACATTTTAGTTAATATTAGTTTTAACTATTGGTTACTTTTATTTCTTGTACATACTTTCTTTTGTTTTGTTTTGTGTAAGACACCTTCTAATTTCTTGTGTTGTTCTAGGTTGTTAATTCTGCATGCGTCGAAGTAGAAGTCTTGATCTAGTTGAAATAGATCCGGATATCGAGGGGACTTTTCGACGTAGGTTAAGGGAACAATGGGAAGCTAGGAGACAACTTCTTACTTGGATGGAAGGAGAAAGAGTTAACATCGAGCTTAATGCTCCAGCTACAATTCCTCCAAGGGGTGGAATCCCACCCGATTTTGTTCCTCAAGTGGCTAGAGCTCAAGAGCCCGTTGTTAATGAAGAAGACATGCTTTTTGGGGATTTCATGAATCCTCCTATTGTCGAGAATCAATAAAGTATTGTCTATCCCTCCTACAATCATCCAAATTTTCAACTTCGACCGGATGTCATCACTTTATTCTCCAACACCATCTCATTCTATGGGAGGACCGATGAAAATCCACATGCCCATCTGGTACGGTTCCTAGAGATTTGTAGCAACTTCAACTATGAGGGTATGAATGTGGAGGCAATCCAGATGAGGTTATTTATACATACTTTGAAGGATAAAGCAAGAGAATGGCTTGACACTTTGCCTCCGGGGAGTATCACGACTTGGGTGGAGTTTGTCCAAAGATTCACTACAAAATTTTTCCCACCATCTAGAGTTGCTAAACTCAAGCATGATATTACTACATTTCAACAATTCGAGATGGAGAGATTTCATGAAGCTTGGGAGAGATTCAAAGACATGCTTAGGAAGTGCCCAAATCATGGGATTACATTGGGGCAACAAGTCAACCACTTCTATGCCGGGTTAACTTCTCATTGTCGTTCAAATGTGGATTCATCCTCTAATGGGTCCATCAAGACAAAAAGCATTCGGGAGGCTTATGATTTGTTTGATATCATGAGTGAACAAAGTGCAATGTGACCGGATAGAAGTGCACCAAGGAGTTCTAGTGGTGCACGAGGGGGTGATGATTATGCACTTGTATTGTCAAAGATTGATTCCTTGGCCAAGAAAGTGGAAGGGTTGTCTACTTCAAACTCTCGGCCCGTCAACATGGTTCAAGCCCCTCCGGTATGTGATATATGTGGGGCTAATCATCAAAGCTCTATGTGTCCATTAGTGGCAAGTGGTTCTTCATCTACCGAGCAAGTTGCTTATGCTCAAAATTTCCAACGCCAAGGGCTCAATCCATATGCTCCCACATACAATCCCGGTTGGAGCAACAATCACAATGTGTTGAATCCAAAGCCACAAGAGAAGAAAGAGGGATGGGAAGAGGCTATCACCAAGCTAGCAAATCATCAGTTGCAATATCAAGAACGCAATGATGCCTCTTTGAAAAATTTGGAGAACCAAGTGGGCCAAATAGCTAAACTTCTCTCGGAAAGGCAACAAGGAGTTTTGCCTAGCAACAACGAGACAAATCCTAGGGAGAATGTTCAAGCTATTACAACAAGGAGCGGGGTACAATTTCCTGAGATCACGGCCCCACAACCAACAACTCAATCAAACAAGGCTCCCATTGAAGAAAATGAGCCTATTCAAGCATCCAAAAAAATTGTTGAAGTGCCAAAGGAAAGTGAGCCGGAAGCATCCACATCAAAGGCCCCAACACCGATCAAGGCTTATGTGCCTCCTATCCCATTTCCTCAAAGGTTGCAAAAGCAAAAGCTCGACAGTCAATTTGAAAATTTTTTGGAAGTGTTCAAGAAGCTACACATCAACATTTCTTTCGCCGATGCATTAGCTCAAATGCCAAGCTATGCCAAGTTCATGAAGGATATTCTATCCAACAAAAGAAGGCTTGAAGAGCACGAGACAGTGATGCTAACTGAGGAATGTAGTGTCATCATTCAAAACAAGCTTCCTCCAAAAATTAAAGATCTAGGGAGTTTTACTATTCCATGCACTATTGTTGATGTTAATTTTAGTAAAGCTTTATGTGATCTTAGTGCTAGCATTAATTTGATGCCTTTGTCCATTTTCAGGAAATTGGAATTAGGGGAAGCTAAAGCAACCACCGTGTCTCTACAATTGGCGGATAGGTCCATCAAATATCCTCGGGGGATCATTGAGGATGTTCTTGTGAAGGTGGATAAATTCATCTTTCCGGAGGACTTCATTATTCTAGATATGGAGGAAGATCATGACATTCCAATCATTTTGGGAAGGCCATTTCTAGCAACCGGGAGAGCACTTATTGATGTGCAAGAAGGGCAATTGATTTTGAGGGTGCAAGATGAGCAAGTCACCTTCAATGTGTTGAAGGCCATTAAATATCCTTCAGAGTCAAATTCATGCTTACGGGTGGATGTAATTGATCGTCTTGTGGTGAACTCCTTCAACCATGGGATTTCTAAGGATCCATTGGAGTCTTGTATTGCCCACTCTTTGACTATTGAGGATGACGATCATGAAGTTGAACAAATGGCTCATTATTTGGAGGCATCACCACAATATCAACACAAGAGGGCCCCCTACTTTGAGGAGTTGAAAAAGAGTTCTTCACCACCCCTACCATCTTTCGAGAAGGCACCTACCCTCGAGCAAAAGCCTCTTCCTTCTCATTTGAGGTATGCTTACTTGGGGGAATCTTCTACCCTTCCGGTTATTATTTCGAATTTATTGAATGAAGTGGAGGAAGATAAATTGCTTCGGGTATTGAGGGAACACAAGGAAGCTATTGGATGGACAATCTCGGATATTCGAGGTATTTTCCCTTCGTTATGCATGCATAAAATTCTTATGGAAGATGATTTCAAACCTTCGGTGGAGCATCAACGTCGATTAAATCCTAACATGAAGGATGTGGTAAGAGCCGAAGTGGTGAAATGGCTTGATGCGGGTATTATCTATCCAATCTCGGATAGTGCATGGGTGAGCCCGGTGCAAGTAGTGCCAAAGAAAGGAGGTGTTACCATGGTGGAAAATGAAAATAATGAGCTTATTCCAACAAGGCCAATGATGGGGTGGAGAGTTTGCATTGATTATCGCAAGCTCAACAATGCTACTAGGAAGGATCATTTTCCCCTTCCATTCATCAATCAAATTCTTGAGAGATTGGTGGGTCACTCTCATTATTGCTTCCTAGATGGGTATTAGGGCTATAATCAAATTCCTATAGCCCTGGAAGATCAAGAAAAGACAACATTCACATGCCCATATGGAACTTTTGCATATAGGAGGATGCCCTTCGGTCTCTGCAATGCCCCCGCCACTTTCCAACGGTGCATGATGGCTATCTTCTCTGACATGGTGGAGAAATTTATTGAGGTATTTATGGATGACTTCTCAGTTTTTGGTACTTCATTTGATGATTGTTTGAATAATTTGAGAATGGTGCTAAAAAGATGTGAGGATACCAATTTGGTTTTAAATTGGGAAAAATGTCATTTCATGGTTCATGAGGGGATAGTTCTTGGGCACCAGATTTCAAGTGAAGGGATTGAGGTTGATAAGGCAAAAATTCAAGTTATTGAAAAATTACCTCCCCCAACCTCGGTAAAGGACATAAGAAGATTCTTGGGGCATGCGGGATTTTATAGGAGGTTTATCAAAGACTTCTCAAAGATCACGAAGCCACTGTGTTCATTACTTGAGAAGAGTACCACATATGATTTCTCTAAAGAGTGTCTTCAAGCTTTTAACACTCTTAAAGAGAAACTCATCACGACACCTATTATTGTGGCTCGGGATTGGATTTTGCCCTTCGAGCTTATGTGTGATGCAAGTGATTACGCCGTGGGGGTGGTTTTGGGGGAAAGGAAGGACAAACTCTTGCATGTCATCTACTACGCTAGTAGAACCTTGACCGATGCTCAATTGAACTATGCTACTACCGAGAAGGAAATGCTAACGGTGGTCTTTGCCTTTGATAAGTTTCGGTCATATCTTATTGGCTCCAAGGTGATTGTGTATACCGACCACTCGGCCCTCAAGTATTTGTTGGCAAAGAAGGACGCCAAGCCGCGGTTAATTAGGTGGGTTCTTCTTCTCTAAGAGTTTGATTTGGAGATTCGTGATAAGAAGGGGACAGAGAATCTTGTAGCCGATCACTTGTCTAGACTTGAGCAAACCGAGGAAATTTTGGATGAAGAGATAAGTGAGGTATTCCCGGATGAGCAAATTTTCCAAATCATGGATCTTCTACAAGTTGCTAGTGTGCCATGGTATGCGGACCATGTGAATTTTCTTGCAAGTGGCATCACTCCCCCGGACCGCTCTTATCAACAAAGGAAGAAGTTCTTTGCGGATATCAAGCATTATTTTTGGGATGACCTGTTGTTGTTCAAAAGGGGTCCGGATCAAATCATGAGAAGGTGTGTGCCCGAGGAGGAGATGGAGAAGATTCTTGAACAATGTCACTCATCGCCTTATGGAGGCCATTTTGGTGCCGTGAAAACCGCATCAAAGGTTCTTCAATAGGGATTTTATTGGCCCGCTTTATTCAAGGATGCTCACACACTTGTGTCCAAATGTGATCGATGCCAACGATTGGGTAATATCTCTAACCGAAATGAAATGTCCTTAAATTCTATTTTAGAGGTGGAGATATTCGATGATTGGGGTATTGATTTTATGGGACCTTTTCCATCGTCATTTTCTAATCAATACATTCTAGTTGCGGTAGACTATGTGTCCAAGTGGGTAGAAGCGGTAGCACTCCTCACAAATGATGCTCGAGTGGTGGTGAAATTTTTGAAGAAAAATATTTTTACTCATTATGGCACCCCTCGAGCTATCATTAGTGATGGAGGAAAACACTTTTGTAACCGCCTCTTCGACTCACTTTTGACCAAGTATGGAGTTAAACATCGAATATCCACTCCTTATCATCCGCAAACAAGTGGGCAGGTTGAAATTTCAAATAGAGAGTTGAAAAAGATCCTTGAAGTGACGGTGAATGCCTCAAGGAAAGATTGGTCCAAGAAATTGGATGATGCATTATGGGCATACCGCACCGCTTTCAAGACCCCCATGGTATGTCTCCATTTCGACTACTATTTGGTAAAGCATGTCATCTCCCGGTTGAGCTTGAGCACCGAGCATATTGGGCAACAAAAGTGTTGAATTTTGATATGGAGTTGGCCGGTGAGAAAAGATTACTCCAACTCAATGAGCTTGATGAATTCCGCTTTGAATCATATGAAAATGCTCGGATTTACAAAGAGAAGGCAAAGAGGTGGTATGACAAGAACATTGTGAAGCGGGACTTCCAAGTTGGGCAACAAGTACTTCTCTACAACTCAAGACTTCGATTGTTCCCCGGTAAACTCCGCTCTAGATGGTCGGGACCTTTCACCATTGCTCAAATCTTCCCACATGGAGCGGTTGAACTTTATCATGGAAGTAAAGGGAACTTCAAAGTAAATGGACAACGCTTGAAGCCATACTTGGGGGGTTAATTATGAAAAGGAGAAGTCATCCATCCCTCTTGCTAACCCGGAGTAATTGTATCAAAAATTCGAGCTTACGACTTTTACCAAGCTCTTTTTGGGAGGCAACCCAAATTTCTACTATTTTAATTCCTTGTTGATATTTACTTATTGCATTTTTATTATGTCTAACTTGTTTAATCACCAACTTTTGTAGGTTCGAAATTTTTTTTTGAAATCCTAAGCAACCTTGTCCTCAACAAGTTTGGGGGAGATTTGCGTATCAAGAGAATCAAAGCTTAGGTCAATTTGGAACATCATACACCCATCAATACGGGGAAGTTCCATCACCCATTCATTTCTTGTTATTATGTCATTGTCAACATTGAGGACAATGTTTGATTTAAGTTTGGGGGTGTTGGGATCATGTTGCTTTATGAACATTTTACATTGCCTTGCCGGCCCTTGATGTTTTGATGTTTGAAATTGTTTATTTTGTTGAGAATATTGACATGCTAGATAGCCTTTCCAGCTTATAAGACTTTGATGTTTGAAATTGTTGTTAATTCATGAGTTATGACCAAATATGCTACTTGTGCTACTTTCTTTAAATGCTTATCCATGTAAGATCATATGTACATTGAGCACAATAGTCATGTTCAATTGTCGGTGAGTTTGAGAATTGTTGAAGGGCGAAGAGGTTAATGGAGTAGATGAACTAGGTTGTGAGCTTGTATTGTTTATTTGTATCAACCTATCAAATATTTCCTAATGCTCTAAATCTCTTGACCCTAATGTAAGACAAGTTTAGGGGTGGTCGACCCGGTAAAGGAGACGGTCTAGACGTGTGGTGATTCCATGCATGTGGAAGTAAATTTTTGTGTGGAGTATCTTTCGCCAAGTATAAGCCAAATAATGAACATATGCTAGAGTTCTAAGCCCATTTTAATTTTTGCATTGCATTTCCCTATGTCGAAGCCTTTTTGACTCGAGTTATTAAGCCCGTAGGAGTACCTTGAAACTTGGTGCCTTAAGTTTGAAACTTGGGAGTCACCGGCCGAAAGCTCGCTACATGGGTCAATTAGAAAGCTTAATGAGTAGGGTACTCACACACACACTTGAAAAAAAAAAAGCACATTATCATTGCATTTGCTTAATATGTCTACCCCACTTCGTAGCCTTTTTGACTCAAGTTAATAAGTCCGTAGGGGTATTTTGAAACCTGGTACCCTTTGATCTAAAAAATCGGGGAGCTGCTGACCTAAAGCAAACTACATGGGTCAATTAGAAAGCTTAAGGGAGTGGGGAAGTCACGAGCAAACATCATGTTAGTTATTAGAAATCATGCATTTGTACTTGCATAAGGGCTTAGATAAATAGTGGGTTTGAATTGCTTGGTATAAACTTGAATGTTGAAGCACTCATTAGTGGAGAGTCACTGCATTTCTAGGTTGTCGAGATTGTCGGTAAAACACACCCATGCTTTAGTGGAAAAAGAAATAGTGATTTGAGAAGTACCCTCTAGAACTGCATCCCGGGAGTGGAAAGAAAATTATTCATTGGGGGATGAATGTCACTAGTGAGAAAGGAAAGAATTGACCACTAATGGTGGGATAGTTTTGACTTGAGACCTCTTTACTCATCAACATTCTTGAATCTTATTGACGATTGACAGTGGCTATACACACACGCACCGATCGAACATCGGATAAGCCAAACTCATTTTTGTAGCATTATTTGGGAACATAATTGTGAATTAATTATGCAATTTCACATTCATGGATGATTGCGAGCTATCTAGCATTGTTGATCATTATGTCATTTTTTGTAAATGCATGTGAATATTCTTGCTCGGGACAAGCAAGAGTTCAAGTTTGGGGGTATTTGTTGAGTGCATTTTATATGCATATTTCATATATTTTTAGTAATACTTTTTGAGTAATTTGGACAAATACCTACTTAATTGTGCATATTTTGTGGTTAAATAGGTTTAACTATCAACTTCATGGAGAAAGCACGAGAAAGAAGCTAAATGGATGAATACTTGAAGAAATTGAGGAGAAAAGAGTCAAATCCATCAAAGAGTCAAAGTTAGAGGACCAAGCTACAACCACGCGATCGCGTTGTCATGCTCAAGTCGCGTTCGCGAAGTCAGGCATAAAATCAACCCGAGAGTCTTTCACCTCAACCACGCAATCGCGAGGTACTCTACCACGCGATCTCGTGGTCAAAATATTGACAGATAATCTGGGCCAACCCGGTGCGACCCGGTTCGGACCAAATGCTGTTGTACGCGGATCTAGTGATTTTTGGGGGTATTTTGAGGGATTTTGGCCAATTTTGAATCATTCTCTTCTTTGGAAAGTCAAGAAAAACCCTAGCTCTCTTTTTCTCTCTTTTGTTCTTCATTTTCATTCATTTTCCTCTTGTAATTTCTCTTGATTTTGTATAGTATAGTTGATGAATATTGATTAAGGGGAGAAATATCAACATTATTGTGGAAGAATAGTGATATTTTGAAGCAAGAATCATTGGTGAAGGGAAGTGTTTTTGCTTAATCTTCATATTTCTCTATTTATTTTATTTCATAGTTGGAATGATGTATTTAATTCTTGAATTTTATTGTTATTTCACTATGGGATAAACTATTTTGTGTTGGGATGTTGATGAAGATTGACCTAGCTTAGTTAATTTTAATGCTTGTATTAAGAATTTAACCTTTTTATTATCTTGTGCATTTATTGTTGTATTTATTGACTACCATTTATTGTGGCCACATTTATGCTTAGGTTTCATGGAATGTGCAATTATTGAGAAATTGTTGTATATTCTAGATCAATACAATATTTGCTCTAGATTCTTGTTTAGGATAGAGATATACCTAAAACCCTAGATGACACATTGAGCTATTTTCACAAAGGTTTAATGCAATTGGTGTGTTCTTAATCGACATAGAGATATAGTAGGTTAATGCCACTAATTAGGGTTGATTTCACTCGAGAGAGGTAATTGGCTAAGCTTGGAAAATCGGGTCTAACATGATTAATGAATTGTATTTCTATTTGCTTGTTGGTAATTCAATTAGGTAATGGTCAAGTGGAATCAAGAATCCCAACACTCCTTTATCACCTATTCATCACCATTTTTCTAGTTATTTATTTACAATCGCAACTTTAATTCTAGTACGAGAACTTTCCCAAAACAAACCTTTATTGTGTGTCTTTCTTGTTAAAATTAATTATACTAGAGTGTAGTTGAAATAGAAAATCCTTGTGGGATCGATAAACCGGACTCAATTAGTCCACTATCACTTGTATGCGACTCGTGCACTTGCAGTGTATTTGTAGCGAACAATCTACCTGCTAACACTTGTGTTATCTTTCCAACCAGAGTTTCCAATTTCTAATATAGGCCCTCTGATTTTACAAGGTAGTCTCTGATTTCCTCATAAACTGATTAGTTATGCCCATATACTGCTCATTCTTCTCCATAAATTTGCTAAACTAATTAGGGCTTGCTATATTTGGAATGCATTCTTGAGAGAATTTGGTCGAGTTTTAGTATGGAATTATTAGAATGAGGAACCCTAATCTCGTGCATTATGTTGTCTATACATAGGTGAGGAGGAAACCTAGTTCAATTTGGAAAGAAATTAATAAAAGTGGATTTTAAGGAGGATAAATCTCGTCCAACCAGAAAGCCACATGATTGCATGGCTGAATGGCTTATGATCGCATGCAAGGGTCGTTTTATGTTCTACCAAACTTTGAACCGACCATTAGATTGCTTACTTTCTTGTGGCACGATTGCGTGGTTATCTAAATTTTTTTGATCCTCTAAATTAAATATCTTCAAAAGTTT
Source organism: Ligustrum vulgare (assembly GCA_963555705.1). Taxonomy (NCBI): domain Eukaryota; kingdom Viridiplantae; phylum Streptophyta; class Magnoliopsida; order Lamiales; family Oleaceae; genus Ligustrum; species Ligustrum vulgare. Next base: position 29,526,013 of record OY743168.1, on the reverse strand, counting down.
GTCCTTTTCCCCAATTGTGTGCTAGATTCTCTTCTTCTCATTCAATCATTAGAACCCTTATAATTTTTTATTTTCCTCAATTAAATCATTTTGTCTCTCAATTTCTTCAATTAAACTTTTGAAATTTCGAATTCTTCAAATTTAGTCCAATTTATCTTCAATTGGCTTCACTAACTTCCAATATGTATGATTTAGCTCGAATTTCCATCCAATTTACCTTTATTCGCCTCAATTTCTGCATTCTCTATACTTTGAGATAATTTCTGAAATAAAAGTAATTAACAATAAAATAAGTAGAATTCACTCTAAAATGACAATATCATATCCTAATTTAGCATGTAAATAAATGTATATAACATACTTATCACCCATCCTCATGGGTACTACGAGAGGGGGGGTCCTATCTCTCCATCATTTTTCATTATTGTTGTTGACTACTTTTCTCCATTACTCACAATGTAGGTAAAGTATCCTAGTATGGGAATCAACATGGTGGAACTACTATTTTCTCTCACTTAGCATTTGCTAATAATATGATCATCTTTACAAACCGTCAAAAAACAGCCGGCGGGAAGGTATTTGAGTGCTTAGAGCACTACGAGGGGAGATTCTTGTCAATTGTTCAACCAAAATAAGAAGGACTTATCCTCCTAAGATGGGGTCCTCCTATATACGAGGGCCAAGAGGACCTTCCTTTATGATGAACTTATTCAGAAGGTCATGAGCATGATCAAGGGATGGGAAACACATTTGCTATCTTCAGGAGGACTCATTACTTTGCTTAGATTTGTCTTTAGCTCTATCCCACTATATGTTCTTCGAATTATACAGCATCCTAAAACTGTACTCAAGAAGTGGGAGAGCATATTTTTATGATTTTTTGGGATTCCAAGGATCATGGGCATCAACTACATTGAGGAAGGACGTATACCTTCCTAGTGATGAGGGTGGCCTTGACTTCAGGCGATTGTTGGACACTCTAGACACTTTCTCGCTAAAGATTTGGTCATTATTTCTAGGGTAAACAGCACAAATAGTCCTCAACCTTTAGGTTTCTTGCGAAAATGGTCCTCAACGTTTAGATTTTTGCATTTATACCCTTAGAATTACCAAACATTGCGAAAATGGTCCATACCGTTAGATTTCGTTAGTTTTTACCGCTAAAAACATGTAAATAGCACAAATGGTCCTCAACCTTTGAGTTTTTTATGATAATAGTCCCTAACATATTAAGATCACGTTTGACATTTTTAGTTTGTAACCTCCAAACCTTTGGCATATTTAGTCTATAACATATTAAGCCCCCATACGTTTGACATATTTAGTCCCTAAAATATTATGCCCCTATTTGAGACCAATTATTTCAAATAAAATTATTTGTAATTGTAATTTTTTGAAGAATTTGTTGTTAAAAAAAAATTGAATTTATTTTTATATTATTTTATTGATAAAATGTGTGGTTAAAAACGAGTTTTAAAAAATAAATTTTATTCTGGATTTTTAAAATGCACAATAAAATATTTAACAAAAATTCACCGCTTCAACATATTGGTAAAAAAAAAAAAATCCATGGAATATAAACAAACAAATACATTAGACGTTATTTTAGGAATTGAATAAAAAATATGTTTTTATCAATTCTATTTTTGATTTTGAGAACCGATCAATATCGATTTTCAAAATCCCATTTTTTTCAAAACTCATTTTCTTCCACATGTTCTATTAATATTTTTTTTTTTTATTTATGCATAAATTTTTTTTTAAAAAAAATCTCATGTTTTAACCAAAACTCATCAAACTTACTTTTCAAATCGATCGATTCTAAAAATCGAAAATCGAAATTGAAAGTGAAAGTAGAACTGATAAAAACATATTTGTTATTCATTTCATAAAATGATGTTAAATGTATTTGTTTATTTATATTCCATAAATTTATTATTTTTTTTATCCATAGGCTGAAATGTTAATGTGGTGAATTTATGTTAAATATTTTACTGTGCACTTAAAAATCTAGAATAGACATTATTTTTAAAAATTCGTTTTCAACCACAAATTCTATCAATAAAATAATTTAAAAATTAATTCAATTTTTTTCTTTTACTTTTTAACCACAAATTCTTTAAAAAAATTACAATTACAAACCATATTATTTGAAATAATTGGTCTCAAATAGGAATTTAATATGTTATGGACTAAATACGTCAAACGTATTGAGACTTAATATGTTAGGGACTAAATACGTCAAACGTTTGGAGGTTAAAAACCAAATATGTCATATATGACCTCAATATGTTAGGGACTATTATCGCAAAAAACTCAAAGATTATGGATCATTTGTGCTATTTATACGTTTTAACGGTGGAAACTAACGAAATCTAGCGGTAGGGACCATTTTCGCAACGTTTGGAGATTTTGAGGGTATAAATGCCAAATCTAAACGTTGGGGACTATTTTCGCAAGAAACCTAAAGGTTGTGGACCATTTGTGCTGTTTACCCTTATTTCTATCACAGAGTTCGCTTCGGACCCAGTTCTTATTAGGAAAATATTGCAGGGGAACACACCCTACACTTGTTGCAATTCTACACTGGTTTCCCATGTTTGGAAGAGGTTGAAGAGGATTGGACATTAGTTGAACCACATATTGCTTGGCATCTGGAAGCCCGAAGCTAGTAAGATATTCCTATGGCACAATTGTTGGATGAGTGATACTACATAGGCGGACTTAATTCTACATAGGCATCACTCTTTGGAGAAGGTACATGACTATAGGTGTCAATCCGGGTGATCCAGGTCGAGTCAGCTTGCCCTGCCAACATATGAGCCTGGTAACGGCTCGCATGTAAAAAACCCACCCGCTGCGGGTTATGGGCCAGTTCCAATTCGGCCCACAAATAACTACAACCCAAGTCTGCCCGCTTGCCCATCCGGGTTGAGTTCATCCAGGTCGCGGTTCGTTCTGATTTGACCCGTATAAATAAAAACAATGAATTTTTCATATTTATAATAATTTTTTTGTTAAGTTTGTAAATAAGAAATGAGAAAAAAATGATAAATTCATATTTATACCATTAAATGTTTATATAGAATTTAAATTGATATTTTATGTTACATGAATTACTTCTAAATTTGCAAATTTAAATAAAACGTGAACAAATAACAACTAAATGCTAAATGCATTTTTAATTACTACTTTCAAAGAACATTACGTTTCTTAGCTATTAGGGAGGAAAAAAAAAGATTTAGCTTTAGAAGTTGTACTAAAGTTTATAGAAGAAGGGAGATTTTCAATGTTACGATATTTAATAAAAATAGTTTTTTTAAAAATTATTTCAAGGGCCAGGGGGTTAACCACGGCCCCAAAGGTTTGACCCGTAAAATCCGCAGTTCACACCTTGACTCGTGAACCGCCTGTAAAGTCATGGGTTGGCCTGTGGTCCTGGGTTGATCTAGGCCAATTTTCACAAGTCTGGTACGCCAATCGATCTTGACACCTCTATACATGAGTTATTCGTTGACACTTGCAGGGATACAAGTCTATTACTACAAGCTCTTTCGCCTGCGATAGTGGAATAGATTGGGGCGATTCCTCTATGTGTTGACGCCCTAGATTAGAATGTCTAGAAGAGTATGCCAGATGGTAGATTTGCTATCAAGTCTACTTGGCAGTTAGTCCAGATGGGTTACCAGTCCTAAAACTCTTTTCGATTGATGTGGAGCACTACTTTTCCTCTAATAGTATCTTCTTTATTTGGAGGTTATGGTATGGTTTGGTCTCTGTGGACTCGATTATTCAGAGGAGGATTGATTACCATTTAGCCTGTCATTGTTAGTGTTGTTCTGAGATAGAGACTATTGTACACACCTTCACATACAACAACCTCTCAAATTAGCTATGGAGACACTTTGGAGACATCTTCTAGGTACCTATGAGGCTGGGTGAAGATGTCAAACAACATTCCTCTACTGATATTTTGGTTTCTTTGTATCTCAGAAATAACGTGAAGCATAGGGAGATTTGGATGGAGCCGTGATAGATCATTTGGAGAGAACACCACATGCTCTCATTTCTTTAGATGAGACGGATGTTCAGATCGATTCATCGGCATGGGGACCTATGTTTCGCCCAACTATTCGGTATCTCTTGTTCTCCCTCCCTTATCACCCCTATCTTAGTCATTTGACGCACTCCATCAATGGAATCATACACGATCAACACTAATGGTTGTGCCAAGAATGGTGCTGCTAGTGGCAGAGGCATCATCAAAGACGAGGATGATATTGCATCAGGGCATTCTCATCTTTTAAGTGGATTGTTGTATTCTTGAGGCTGAGTTGTGAGTTATTCTTGATGGCATACTTCTCGACCGTCGACTCGACATTCCATAATTTTGGGTCAAGGTTGACTTTGTTGCGGCCATTAAGTGCATGACTAGGGGTGGAGGACCATAGGCGATTCAGGGCATCCTTCCATGGATAGAAACATCCTTCACTTCAATCGAGACACTATCTCTCACATCTATCATGAGCGTAATCAGATGGCTGACTCACTCACATTTGAGGGTTGGGATCAGCAACGCTTCCAGGAGTGCAAACTGCATGATCTACCTCGTCGACTTAGGGCACTTGTGCAAATTGACAGATATGGACTACCCAGTTTCAAAGGCCTCCATTCTTTTTATTGCAAGGGAGTAGTACTCCCTCATTTATTGATTTTAGCAACTCTACTTTCCACTTGTTGCATTATAGCTCTTTTTGGAGATCAAGTTTATTTTCCCTCCTTTCATGTATTATTTCTTTTTATGATATATACATGATTAGGGATTCTAACCTCTATCGACCTTCCTAAAGTGGACCCTAAAAACTCACCCAAGATGTGTAGATGTCTTTGCTTAAAAAAAAAAAAAGACTGTGATTTGGGACCTAATGACTACATCACCACCCTAATTGTGATTATGTAAAGCCTAAAACACAATGATCTAATTTGATGCATATACCATTTATTTAGCCTCTATCATTTATTTAGCCTCTATTTGGTAAATTTTGTATAAGCATTATATTTTTTCAAACCACTTTTTAACTATACACATTTCTCTCAATCACTTTTTAACTATATATTTTACTTATGTTATCATTATCATTACAAATTAGCAGCATCTGTTTGGAAGCTATTTTGTGTTTGTAAACAAGAAATTTGAGTTTTTGCAGTAAAAATGTCGTTGAAAAGTATTTCCGAAAAATGTGCATGCTCAAAAAGTGGTTTGGGAAATGAAATGCTTTCAAATTCATGACGTGACATAACTAGTTATTATGTGACCCGTGCTGATCATAGGTTTCGTAAATTACATTACATACTATAAAACCAATTGGTGAAATTCAATTAAATACAATTAAACCAATTGATAAGTAAAAATATTTGGGGTAGTTACACAAATACCCTTTTTTTTAGACAATTTACAAAAATATCTTTTAAAAAATTTTAAGAAGTAAAAATACTTTATAAATCTTGAGTACCACTTTTTTAATGACTAGTTTGTATGTTAAGATAATTGAATATATATATATATATATATATATATATATATATATATATATATATATATATATATATATATATAATGTTGAAATTAAAGTTTTAATTTTAATACATTTTTAGTTTATAATGTTATAGTGTGTCTCTCATCTAAATTAAAATTGTTAAGGATAATATGCTCCAAATAAATCATAAAAACTAAAGTTTCTTGTACCAATTTTATTCTTAAAAAAATATATTTAATAAGAGTCAATAAAGATGGCAGTGTATTTTATGAAAAACTTTTATGAGATACTTTTAATAATAAATTTTAAAATTTAAGGATTTCATTGTTGGTAATTATTATTTTATTTATTTATTTTTATTTTATAATTTACTTAAGTGCATATTGTTATGACATAGAATTCTGAACTTGAGGATATTAATAATTAAAATCTATATTATCATAAAAGATAATGTTTATTTCATATAATTTCCTCAACATTTTTAAAGCCTTCAACATTTTGAAATATCAAACTATTAAGATGAAAGGATTGTGAGGGTAAGATTTAATTTTTTTCTACTCAAGATTGTAAATTTAAAATATTTACATGCTTAATTCCCAAACTATATAAAATTTGTCAATATATCAAATATTCAAAGAAAATAAACCAACACATATATACAATAAAGAGCATTCATATTTTCAGTACTTTTATTGTAATATAATTATTATTTCTAACTTAATTTATTTTAAAAATTATGTATTTTCTTACTAATTTATTTTTTAATAATCAAATACAATTATTAGTTTTTAACTTTAATTTATTTTAAAATTTTCATATTTTCTTACTAATGTATTTGTTAACAATCAAACATGATACAAAGTTAAAATCAATGCAATTCTAATCAATTGGTGATTGTGACTATAAATAGTTATGACTCACTGTCATATCCTAATATTACCTTCTATGTTATTCAAATGTCACAGTATTTCCCCTAGCAACTTCTTAAGAATATTAACAGAACTCATAGGAACCACATTTTTATCATTATCCTCTTTTTAACATGTGTAGCCTGAAGTTATCTTAAGGTGATAGGACCTAATAAAATCTACTTTCAGCAATATACCACTATTTAGGTAAGTGTCCTCATTCATTCATTACAAATTCATCGTTCCCAAAACACTATTCTTCTAAAAAAAAATAAGTTATTTCTTTTTTGGAACTAAATTCATAAACCTTATTCCAAAAAAGAACTCAATCTTTATTTTAATTCTTTTTCGCAATAGAAATCTTTAAAACAATCCTAATTGAAATCATTTTCAAACAAATAAAACAAGCATTCAACAAGTATTAGAACTTATTTGATGCAATTATCCCAACACTACCCTGTATACCATTACAATTTCCATAAAACGATGATTTTAAATCGATCAAAAGACGAGCAATATAAGCCAAAGAATGGAGCATGCGGTGCTTGAAAATGGCATTAGGCTTCTGTAGGCTGAGTTAGGTAGAGAAGGGTAAGCATCGGGTGGGGGAAGTTTGCATTCATCTCCATTAAAATAAATTTTTCGAGGATATGCCCATCCCTGTTTCAGTGTAAATATGTCCTTATCCTTCTTTAGAAGTACCTCAGTTTGAACATTTCCAGAAGGTCCAGCTTCCATCAACAAGTCATTGTAAAACTTCATGCCATAGAACATGGCAGTATCATCTGCATATCATTAGTAACTTAGTACAGATTATATCACTTCAGAAAGTTTATGTGAAGTAGAGTGTCACTACGAGAATTCGGCCCTACAGAGACGACAAAAGTGGTCTCTAAAGGATCTAAAGTTGTCTCTATTGGTTATTAGAGACGACAAAGTCGTCTCAATAAGTCGTCTCTATAGGCCCGTAGCTGAAGATAAATAGAGACGACTATGTTGTCTCTCTTTCCTCCAGGACAATTGCAACAACCTTTAGAGACGTCTATGTCGTCTCTATTTTGTGAAAATATTTCATTGATTTTTTATTTATTTATTTAGACCCAATTCAATCCATTTTTATTAACCCGACCCAAATCTCGATCCGAACCATCGACCCGCGAATTTTCTTTAATTCATATGATAATTGTGCATGGCTAGGATTAGAACTCGGGACCTAAGTGTTGGGTGGGGATGTCCCAACCACTAAGGTAATTGAATTCTTGTGTTAAATTTTATTTTAAATAATATATATTAGTTAACTTAATAATATTTTCTCAACAAATTAACTTTACTATTAATTATATAAATGTAAATAATTAAATAAGTCAACAAAAAAATTAAAAAAATAAGAATAAAAAAATTAAAAAACAGAATAGAGTCATCTCTATTGGTCGATCAACAGAGACGACTTTTTTACGGAGTCGTCTCTATTAGTTGGCAATCAATAGAGAAGACTCCATAATCTCGTCTCTATTGGTCGACTAATAGAGACAACTTAAAAAGTTGTCCCTATTGGTCGATCAACAGAGACGACTTTTAGTCGTCTCTGTTGATCGACCAATAGAGACGACTTTTCGTGTCGTCTCTAATTTTTCGTCTTTTTTGCTCCTTTTTCTTGTAGGGTGTAGATTTTCCATTGTTTAGAAAATCGGACCGGACCGGCCGGTTCGACCGAGAAAATCGGGAACCGAACTGTTTTTTTTTTTGGGCTTCTTTTTTTCTCAAGTTGTTTTAAGATACTTTTTTGAATGATTTTATTTTTTAAATAAGTAAATCTTTGTTTATTTGTAAAATAACTTTTTTTAGAATATTTTATGATTTTTGAAATAATTTTTAATTTTTTACTTGACCCGTTGCTTTTTCGGTTCGAATCGATTTCCGATTTTCTAAACACATATTTTCATTTGCACTTACTGATGGACTGATAGGGGACTAAAGGCTTGTAATCGAAGCTGAAAACTCGAGTGACATTGTTGAGACTGGGATGCTGAGCCACGAGCGTCCACTGTGTATAATTCATTCTGTAATTGAAGTTAGTTATGGCAATCTTTATGCGCCAGTAGTCCTTATAATTGATCTTCACGTGCCAATGCACGCGTATGGGACACATATGATGAGTGCATTGAAGAAGTGGAGCATTATCCTTTCTCGGAGTGTTTATTCCCACTGTTTTCAGTTTGTATGAATCGCTCCTGCATTGCATTGAGATCACAAAAAGATTGTCAATGAAGAACGTGACTTGCAATCTATTAAGCATTCCAAAAAAAAAAATTGTTCTATACTTATTATTTTCAGTGTTATAGACTGTCTCACGGGCAAGTGGAATCTGTATATCTAATAAAAGCACAATTTTGCATTGTCCTCGACTAACATACTTATGATGTGTTTGGTAGAATGAATTGTACTTGGCAGTTATAAGGAAACAAATATTCTTTATGCTATCCAATTCTATCGAGTACTGCTCACCAAACATGTACTTATGATTTAGTGAAGTATATAAATAGTGGCGGAGCGAGGAATTACATCTCGGGGGCGATAAATCTTTTTGAACCAGAAGGATTGAAATTGATGATTTTGAGTAACAATTCCATCTGTACAATTAGACAGTAATTTCCACGTGGCATGTGGCCATTAAATTATATCCACATCAATTTAAAATGTTATTTCTTCCATAACAAAATCCTATAATTGCGAAAACTACTACATTCAAAATCAAAAATTCTATGAAGTTAAAGAGATTCAAATTTTCATCCCTAAAACCGCTTCATCCCTGAATCAAATCCTCAAACTAATTGATTTATAAGGCAATCCCATGTTTTTAATCCATATCCAAGAACTTCTATATCTTGATCACCAATTAGTTGAAATTTTCATTATTCACAGTTCATCGTAAATTAGTACAAATCCTAGGTCTTTCTCCTTTGTCAGTTTCATTAAATTTGACCAAAAAACATAGTTTTGGTTGTAAGGAACATGGTGACCCAAGTGAAAGGAGATTTGAATAAAAAAAAAGGACAAACCAGTTGCGGCCAAGAGCTTCTCCGCTCTTCCTCAACAAAAACCCCAACCTTTCTACTTCTACTTCTTCATCTTCCTTCCCTTCTATCTTTGGAAACAGTTGAACAGATGTTGCAAGGGCAGAGAGGAGGCACATAGTCCATTGAGGAGGGATTCGATTCATTGGAAGCAATTGAATCAGGGTCTAACGTCCACTTAAGTCTTAGGCTTTAGTGTTATTGGGCTTTAGTCTTTAGGTTATTGGGTCAATATTCGCAAACTCTAAAGAATTAAAACTAGGAAACAAACAACGCACCTCCGTCTCCTCCTTCAACATGCCTTACTAGTGACCAAACTTCAGAAACAAGAAACAAAAAAAGGCGAAGTAAACTCTGGAAAGTCGAAAACTGTTGTAGGGGTGACACTTGTAGAGATGTCTAAAATGTTGCAAGGACAAAAACTGAAATATACTACAAATTGCCTTGGAATGACTGGAACGGTTGAAAATGTTGGGGGTGGTCGCTACCCCCATTCCCCTCTAGCTCCACCACCACTGTATAGAAACATGAGAATGTATTCGACACGAGCAAAATTACAAATTGTGCTCGACAAAAGCACTTATGTTTTGTTTGATAAGGTGGACTATATAGTACTGAACATTATTAAAGAGAAAAAAGTGTTAAAATTGTGGCTGCTTAACTCTGTTGTTATGAGTAGAGTGTAACAAACATGCTCTTATGAGAATGTATAAGATCTAAGCAAAATGTGCAATTCACTCCACTAACACACTAATTATTCACTCGCGAACATAAACATGAGACTGGGAAAGAATTATATGCCCTTTATGAGAAACTAATCATAAAATCTTGCACTTGGAAATTGAAACTATTACTCACTTTATGCAATCTTTCTTGCCCCGGCAACCACAAGAACAAGATGGGCAAGGAGTGATTGTACTATTGTAGAAAGACGAGAAGGAAACACAACAGCTCGGATTCTTGGATGATAGGAATTGTGAATAAGTGCATGTCACGTTCCATGTCACTGCAGAAAATAAATCCAAATCAAAATGATTCCTTAACTAGATATTTGATAAATATGAAGATCTCGTTTGGTATGTAATATTAGACATGACAGAGTCGAGTAATATCTAGTCTTCTTTACCATACACACGTGAAATCTTGTGATACAAGACTAATTTAGAAGGAACGAGAATAGTTCAAAAGGTAATATTGCTCACTCAATGCTTGAGTTTTTCTTCGATGATCGGGAGTAAGATATACGGTGGAAGGCACGATTGTAGCAGGGCCACAAGTATAGCCCGGGCTGGGACCGAGCAGGATGAAATTCTTGGGGAGCTTTACGGTCTTATTTGAAGTTCCGGCAACTCCAACGCTCACTTGAAAAGACGAAACCGCCCCCTCTGGGTCTTGTCCATATGATGACATTACCCCAGCCTTGCAACAGTTGGCAATCTGTTGATTATAAGGTACCCCAGGAAGCAAATCCACAACTACGGGGTTTTTCTTACAACAATGTGGTACATTTCCTTTAAACTTTGAACAATCTCCTTGTTCTGTTGCTTGTGCCCCTACTATGGACCATATCACTTCTTTCTTTTGCCATTGCCATCCTAGAGTCCACCCAGGGCTCGGGATGTGTCGATACATTTGAAAGTTGTTCATTGTCACAAGTGCCTGAATCAAGTATCACGACTTTATATTTTTTAAAATTTACGTTAAGATGGTGAACAAAAAGATTCATGCACGGACTCCTCCAAGTTATCATGATTAAGGCTAAGCCCGTTTTATAGATATTAAAATTAGATTTTTAGTAGATTTTGATAAAAGTTGATGCAATGTGTGATTTGAAAAGTTGTGGATTCCGTAAAATATGTGATTAAAATTTATTTTTTTTTTAAACTTAAATTTTAATTAGATTTGTAGTGAAACCAAACACGGTTATTAAGTGAAATAAATATGACTTACCACAAATCCATCTGGAGTCCAAGATATGACATCCCATTTGATTGTTATGTTCCCAAATGGATCCAAAGGATCATATGCATCTAAAAATTTAACGAAATGTTAAACATCAATAATATAATGATTAATAATCCGACTAATGATAAGCACGAAATGTGATAAATAAGAGAGAATATTAATAATACCGGCTTTAAAAAATACAAAAGCTATGAAGATAGCCCATAAGCTGCATTTCTGATGCATTTTCTGATAGAATTTTAGTAGAATTTCTAGTTGTTAGTAATGAATATTTACACTTTGACATTGGGAAATTGAGAATTGTGTGTGTTAAGTAGAAAGTGCAAAGGAAACGAAACATGTTGATTGCACACCTAAAGGTGGTTGGTACTTCATAAGATATTTGTATCATGAAATATACATGTTATCTCTTAAGTTGTCTGTTTGTCAAACATGCTTCAAAAGGAAGATAAAAATATAAGGAGAAAAGAGACATTTGAACACAACAGCTTATAAGTCTTGATCATGGTGCTACGTCGTTTTTCCAAATAATTGATGCAAACAATGATGCCAAAATCATTAGTAATCACGAGTTACAAATCAATATAAAGGTTTTACGAGTGAAATAAGTTGTATAATGCTCAAGCCAAAAGTCCGACTATGAAGAATCGAAGAAAAGAGAAGTTCTATACAAAATACAAAAAAAAAAGGTGGGGGACCAAATAAGAGCCTGTTTGGTAATGTAAAATGTTTTAGCTTTTGTGGGTTTTTTTTTTTTTTTTAATGGATGTGTGGTTTAAAATTGTTTGAAGAATCAAAAACTGTAGAATTTATTAAGAATTGATGGTTGAGATTAGGTTTGAAAAGTTGAGTTGAAATTTCTTACTTTACCAAACAAGCTCTAAATAAGTCAAATTGAAGTCAACTAGCTATTCAATAAGGAAAATGATACTTGAACAACATGTTTTAACAATACACTCACATGGGATGTGGTCCACCAAAATGTGGGCCCCACTCTATGTGAGTGTGTTATCCACAATATTGTTCAAATATATTGTCCAAGTAGCATAACTCTTTCAATAAAGGCAAACTACCTTTTATCTCCAAAGAAAATACAAGGAGATGATGAAAAGGTGGAGCTTCAACTTTAGTGTCATCACTACTCCACCTTCCCATTTTCACAACCACTAGCTTATAATAGGATCGTGGTATTGGGAGTTGGGACAGCCATGACACTTCTCCTCACTTTTATTAATAATGTACATTGGAGAGGTAGTTTTTGATTTTGGATATCAAATCAACACATACTATCATAGTGGATTTTCTTCTAGGGAGGCCACTAACCAGTTTCATTAGAATCTATCAACGTAGCTTCGGAACAAAACTTGGAAACTCTCCGAGCAATTCCAAATTGAATAAAAGGTTTTTTTGATTGATACTCATGCCTAATGTTGGGACTTTATAATCAACACATTGAAAGTTTCAATTTTTTTTTTTTTTTTTTTTTTTCAAAAAAAAAGCCATTGCGAAATTATCATATTTAATTAGTTGAGATAAATTAGGAATAAAATAATATTTGATTAAATAAGTCAGTTACACCGTAAAACAAAACGTAAATGCTTTCCTCAAATCATAAATTCTAAAAATCCAATGGGTATAAGAGCTCGTTTGGTCCCGATATTTTTTTTCCACATTTTCATACAAATTCATTTTCAGCCGCTCATTTCTATGGAACCATCACTTTTCACAATTTTCAACAACACATTGTTCAAAAAAATTTAAATTCAGCCAAAATCATCCTTATCAAACGGGCTCTGAGACACAATTGCCTTCCTCAAATTAATTTCTTCCATACGTGTTTCAAATCTACAATGATACATATATACGGCACATAATTTCTTTAGAAAGTTGATTTGCTGGTCAAGACTGAAATCGAGATTATCATACATACAACAGAATTTCCAAATCATGATATCCCATATGCCACACCGTGAAATGAATCATTCTCAACTCGATTATCATTGCATTCTTGAAAATTTTGCATACAAGAATTCCTCTACACTGGGAATTTTCTTGAAGTTCAGTAACTGATAATACACAGTGATAATTTACTCACACAAAGGATTTATCATCTTTGTGTCCCATTGAGAAGTCAATTGGCACGACTGGAATGCTTCACCAAAACTTGAGTTTAGTTTTTTCTTTGTATGTCTTGATCCCAATCTCATATTGCCAAAATATGCATTGATTCATTAATTTTACTATAGTCTGCCTCATTGATTTTATCATAGTGCAGTGCACAATCCTGTGTAAGTTCTTAAAAGCTTTTGTGAAACTTATACCTCAATCGAACAACTGAAAAGTTTACAAGTCATGTAATTGTAATACAGACTCGGGGACCGATATTAGTGAGGACCACTGAAATTTTTTTTTTTAGACTTAACTGGGAAAAAAAAAATATTCAATGGCAAAATTCAATGTAAATTAAAACAAAAAAAAATTCTTTAAAAATAATAATTGTGGTTTATAAGTTTTAAACAATTACGATTCATGGTCATTGCATACAATACAATTAAAAAGAAATGTGGTATAAAAATGTATAGTATAGGAGAATATATGGTTAAAAAGTAGAGATTTTTTTTATATCATGTATAGAATACCTCATTAATAAAATATAGTTAAAAACGAATTTTAAAAAATGAGATGTGAATTAATGAATGCCAAACATAATTCAAAGAATGATTAAAGGAAAAAAAATGTTTTCCCAAAAGAATGAATGGACATAATTTCTTTATTGGAATTTATTATATCAATCCTTAAAATTTAGGATATTAAAACTTTCTAATTAAATCGTGCATAACATCAATCAATACATGAAAAGAAATTGCACGTGTATTAAATTTATTTATAAAAAATAACAATATTTTTTATTTCTTGCGTTAATGTTGCTCAACGTTACGAATAATATTTTTGTAGATATTTTTAGTAATGTCAAAATATAATAATGATTAAAAAAAAAAATTCTATTTCACAAAAGGAAATTATTATTATTATTTTTTTTCATTCTTGAATGTTACATAATTTGTTCATGAAATCCATATAAAAATGATCTAACTAATGAATCAATGTATTATAGAATTGATTAAACAATTTGTTAGTACCAATACACTGATTCTCGTGTAGTGGGGAATGAGTGTCAATGCAATAGTGCTGATATAATTGATATTTAATGATCATAAATCAAACAAATAAATGTCATATTTTAGCAAAAAAAAAAAAAAAAATGATGTCAGCAGTTTTGACGAGAAAACTTAGGTCAATTATCTTGTTATTATATATATTAAGATTAAGATTTTTACTCATAATTTTATTTCAAATATTCTATTACATTAGATATTCTATTATATTGGAAAAAATATTTTTTTAATTCTTGCACTTTTTCTTGTTTATTTAAATATAAGAGAAGTAAATAAAAAAAAAATCACTCCTAAAAAATTCTTTAACCGTGATAAATTGTGCTAATTAATAAAAATCTAGAATAAAAATAAGAATTAAGAGGTATAAGTGCAAAAATTAATAAAAATTAAGAATTATCATTGTAATTGAATTATGGTACACTTAATAGAAAATATGACGTTAATATAATTATCGTAGAACAAAGTACACATTAGTAGACAACGTTGAGATCTCAGATCTGGTAAAGAAGTTGTGAGATCTTTGCATAGTTAGAAAATTATTAAACAGATGTTGACATCAACATTGAAACAATTTCAACATCAAAAGGTAATAAAATAATTGCGTGTACGTACGGTACCATTAAAATGTAGCACATCCATCCAAGCAAGAACATGAGATGAAAAGAGAGAGAATCCCGAAAACCATAGGAATGGGTGGAGTTGGAAAGTAGTTCAACATCATCAACCCTATCTTACTCTTAGGGTTCGCAACGGGTTGAGGAGACTTTCCAATCCACCAATCCCCATAGATTTCAGATTATCAGCTCCCATTTCAGATCAGTTGGCATTCCATTTCTGTCAACAAAATGTATCTGCCCACAAACATGGGGCAGAGGGCATTTATGCAAAAGACTTGAGATGCAATAAATGGGGAGAGGCAGTGGGGCAGAACAAGAATGGATAAGGATCAAACGTGTAATTGTATTTATTTATTTATTTAAATAAATTTGTCAAAATCAACAATATCACGTGAAAGAGATGGGATAAACTTGTGATAATGTGCACAAAATGTCATTATTTTTTTATTTCTATTGTTTAAAACGTTTATTGGTTTTTAACGTTCTTATCCTTAATTTCAATTTTATTGGGCACACCATTATTTTCGTGCATTTTCGTTTTCTCACAAAAATTCTCGTTTGTATGGATTTTATTTCGTCCATTCATAGGTTCCATTTTCGTTTTTCTCACTACATTAAGTAAAACATTCTCGTTTTCTCACAAAAATGAGAAGGATAATTCAAATAGAGAGGAGAGAGGTGAGAGGTGGAAAATATAATAAAATACGCTAAAAATACTCTTACATAATATATTTCTATTTATGCAATTCAGTCTAGAGAACTAGAAGTTAGAAAATATCGTACGAGTATTAAAGAAGATGGAAATGATATGTTCCCTACTGTGGGGAACATATCATTTCTCTTAAAGAAGATGCTATGTTTGCTAGGGACATGTCAAAAGATAGAGAAGTAGTGGTCACCAAAATAAGAAATTCGAAGGAAAATACAATGGTAGATCTAAATCAAAGAATAAGAGCAATAAAATTTGTTACCGTTGTGGGAAATTGGGATGCTTTAAGAGGGATTTCTATGATTGTAAGAGAAAACAAAAAGATCATGTCATAGAACACCAAAATAATGTTATTTTAGAGACAGAAATTGATAGCCTTCATGTGATGACTGCTAGTGAAAGTGATCTGATTCAGGAGTGGATTCTTGACTCGGGTGCCACTTTCCATATTTGTTAAGAATTGGTTTTGCAACTGCAGGAGAATTGCACCTAGGAATGTCTACATGGATGATAATAGTTCAAATGTTGTAGACGGGATTGTGGATGTTTCAATTAAAATGATTGATTGAATAATTAAGTCTCTTTATAATTTTAGGTACGCGGCTATATTAAAATGAGATTTTAGGTGTCTTTGAAGATGAGGGTCATGAGTTTTAGGCCCTGTTCTCTTTACTATTTTCAAATCATTTTCTGTTTTCATTTTTCGAACAACCAAAACGCATTCTCTTCGCCATTTTCGAAAATGCATTTTGAAAAATATAAAGGAAATTATAAAGGAAACCCAAAACGTGAAAAAAATCGTTTTGGTCGTTTTTAGTTATAAAAACACAACACATAAAAAACGCAGAAAACATTACCTTTAACTAAAACTAGTGAATCACCCGTGCGATACACGGGAAGAAACGACTGGATAAAGATAATTCAATGTGAAATTAGATGAATCCTTTAGATAAAATTAATAAATTTCACAAATAAAAGATAAGATCATTATTTATTAACTTCATATGACTACAGATTCTGGAATACTTCTTTGTACACAAAATTGTTTGTTGATTTTGTTGGTCTTCCATTCTTATCACAAATCAACATCATTAATCCAAAACAATTTCTCACCCTAGAAATCGCTACATAAAGTTGTCCATGTGTAAACACCAGTCATTTAAGAAGTCCCACATGCGAGAATGACTGTCTTCTTTGAAATCTAATAGGTATCCTACAATCAGAATAGCTCAAAAATATCATTGGAATAAAGAACTTGAGTGTCTTGCATTGATGCCAGAAAGAATTTGACATTCTAGAACATGATCGCAAAGTTTAATAATTATCGACCTTATTCCATTGTACAATCCATGTGTATGATCAATATTTCTTAGAAAGAACTTGTGTCCTTCAATTATCCGTTGCAACGGTCCACCACGTTGCGCAATAATGATATCCTTGTATTCAAGTCGTGTATCAAAATCCACCGACAATCAATTCGGCAATTTCACCGACAATAGAAAAATCATATTGGCTATCATCGGTCGCTCACCAACTAATAAGTAATGTCTTGCATTTTAAGTGTTTTCCTCAATCATCTTTTCTCAAACCGACCTAAATTGCCTTAACAATTTGTTGTATTTGTCTAGAATATCCTTCAAATCAGAAACTATACAATCATGCAACATTGAATTGTATGATTCAATCCTATAGGGGGACATTAAAAAACATAAATTAAATTTTCGACTATCATAATAAATTTTCCGTAAGCAATATAAATATAAAAGCAATAAATACATAACACGTACCCCCATTATCCTTTTTCTACTTTCAACCTCATTCACATTGTCAAAAATGTAGAGGGAGCAAATTGCAGATCTGAACCGTCATCAGGTAACAAACTCTCAATCTTATGGCAATTTCGACCATGTAATCTAAAGATGGGGGGGCCTCTACCATCATTTAGCCCATTATCTATTCCCCTCATAGAAGTGAACGAAAACATCATATTATATATCCGAATGTTCTCAACGAAATTATTTAATCCTGTCGTCCCTGTCATACAACAAATCTTTCAAAATACGAGGATGATCTTCCATAAGAAGAATCTTCACTTTTTCTTGCATACAATTATTGAGTGTTTTTACTCTCTCTAAAGGTGAGGATTTTCCCTTTAAACATCGAACTTATCAAGATTGAGATCTTGTGGCGTTCAAATCAATTGAACTTATCAAGGATCTGGACATTCCTTGTGGCGTTCCCCCTTTGTGGTTCTTATCTCCGCATCGTAACGGGTCTCGGGTTTAATATACCCCTGGTTCTTGCGTCGTGAGGCCGGGGTTGCATTATTATCATCCGTTCCAACCTGGATTCGGAACTTTCCAAGCGTTATTCCGCGAGCTACGATGAGGACCCCCTCCCGGGTTCTCATCAAGATTCAAATCTTGTGGTGTTCAAAACAATTGAACTTATCAAGGATCTGGACATTTCTTGTGGCGTTCCCCCTTTGTGGTTCTTATCTCCGCATCGTAAAGGGTCTCGGGTTTAATATACCCATGGTTCTTGCGCCGTGAGGTCGGGGTTGCATTGTCACTGTCCGTTCCAACCTGGATTCGGAACTTTCCAAGCGTTATTCCCCGAGCTACGACGAGGACCCCCTCCTGGGTTCTCATCATATGGTATCGACCGTGACAATAGCTTTTACGGCCGTGATTATATCAGTTACGGCCGTGAAGGATTTCCATTACGGCCGTAATGCCTTTTCTGCATAAATAATTTCGTTTACTCGGCTCGGCTTGATCCTTTCGCCTTCTCGGCTCAATCCCAACATGAAACTTACTCTGTTTTAGATCTTTCCTAGGTTTTAATCTCGTTATTCCGCGTTGTTCGATGAGATTCCCCGATTGGGATCTCATCAGTAGGGGTGAACAAATAAACTGCGAAATCGAACTAACCCGCAACAAATGGTTTGGTTTGGTTCGATTTGAAAAAAAAAATCAACTGCCTTAAACGATTTGTTTTAAAAAATTAAATAGTAATTAAATGTATTTGTAAATAAAATTATTTTGATCAATAATTTGATATAGAAAAGAAGGTTTTTATGTATATGTAATAAAGAACGTAAAAGTATGGTTATTTATAACAAAATTTAATACAACTTGATTAAATATTCGATATAAATGTATATGAAAATTTGACATTGAATTTGTATGACTGAACGAAATTATTCATCAATAGTATTGAGAACAATAAAATATCACAATTATTGTAAAAAATTATTTACGTATTAAATGTAACTTTCTATAAAAATACTAATTAATTTAATAGAACGTAATACAAAGGAGATTGAATTTTTAGATGTACTAAATAACTAAAAAAATTAGATTATTTATAAAAGTTATGTACGATTCGGTTTATTCAGTATTAGATGCGTAATACAATTTCGATATAATTTTGAACTAAAAATTTTATATTTAATTTGTATGACTGAACTCAAATACTTATTTGTAAGATTCAAAACATTAAAAGACCAGATTAATTTTCTGAAAAGAGAGGTTTAAATACAAATAATTAAATATAAATAAGTAAAAAAAATTCTTCATAAAAATACTTAAATTGAAGTAGAAGTATGAACACAATAAAAGCTGAGTTTTGGAGTGTGAACACAATAAAAGCTGAATTTTCCCGTCAAAACTTAGCTACTTTTATATATTACTAGTTATCTACCCGTGCGATGTACGGAATATATAATTTTTAAATCATAATTTTGAAAATATATTGATTCAATCATATGAAATAAAAAAACATAATTTCAATAAAAAATGTTATTCATTCTGAAACTTTAAAAAAGACAAAAATATTCAAAATAAAAAATGATACATGTACACTAAGTTCACATCGCCACTCAAAATTTGACACTCGTTTAAATTTTTTATATAAATTTTTTTTTTTTTTTTTTTTAACTTTTACTTTCGTTTTTCTCTGAAAATTTTCCCACCTCATGACCTATTTCCCTTTTAATATGTTATAATTTTTTATTAACTATATTTTTTTAATGTGTTGCTTACATATATTTTATTTTTCCTTATTTTTTAAATATGCCAATTTTGTCAAAATGGTGAAATGATAAAGCCCCCGTTTGGTAATAACATTTAGTTTATAAACTTGTTTATTTATGATTTTGAAGTAAAAAGTAGTGACTGAAAATTGGAGAGAGAAAATACGTGTGATTAAAAAATTGATAGAAAATAATTAATTACTTTTCACTACAACAAAAGTAGTCTTTTACGGCATGTTTTTACGGCGTGCATATAAGGCATGCCATAAAAATAGAGTTTTTACAGCTTGCATGTTATGCACGCCGTAAAAGACCCGGGAAGATTTAGGATTTACGGCGTGCATAATTGCACTCCGTAAAATCTTGTATTTACGGCATGCAATACCAAGCATGCCGTAAGAAGATTTAGTATTTACGGCGTGTATAATTGAACGCCATAAATCTGTTTTTTACCGCGTGCAGTATTGGACGCCGTAAATGCAATTTCCAGTATTTATGGTGTGCAATAATGCACGCCGTAAATACCCAATTTATTAGCGCGTTTTCCCTAATACTAGGGCGATATTTCGCCAGTGCAAAAATGAGGTGAGGGCATCGACAATATTTTTCCTCACACCTTCGCTGCTGCCACCGTGTTCTTCCCAAGATGGAGTTCAACATTGCAAATCCCACTACCAATTTCTAGAAAATCTCGAGATCGACGATGAACAGAAACTCCAAGTACTCTGGGACAAGAGGATCTCTCAAGAAGTTAGTGGCTTTGGGTGAGGGGTTCAAGGACTACGTGTTCAAGATAATGGGACGGTGTTTCTGGGTTTACATTTGGCACTTCTGCTTCGACGTCTCATCTTCGATAGGGTGTTCTTCGAAGGCGAATTACTACGTTCTTTAGGCTTTGAGCTTTTGATTTTTGGGTGGGGCTCAATTGGTGGTCCGATATAATTCAGTTAAGGACCTATTTGGAGTCCGATTCTGGTGTCGATTTTTTTTCGCTGTTGTTATTTAATGGATTACTGGAATTCCGGTCATTGAGCAGCGGTTGACTTACCAGGGGGAAACATTTGCAGTGGGAGAATACTCTGGTTGAGTGTAATGTCCAAAACGATGCGGGGTTACGTTTAGTAGGCCGCATGAGTAGTACCGAGCAGGCGAGCACCCAAAGGCCTAGAAGCTCATGGACGACGTGGTTTCCATAGTTTTCTAGCTTTACAGGAACACCACGCTAAGCCACCAACACAATTTGGTTCCCTAAAATACAGTCAAATCGATGCTTCTGGAGTTCCTCTCCACAACTTCGCATATGGATTTTAATCAAGCATCCAGCCATTTGCAAATTTTCATTTCTTCCTCAGCCCCTGCTGCTTTGGTAATATTCTATACGTCCTCTCATAAACCCAATAGAGATGTAGCAAATGATGCAATTAGACAGTTTATTAGTTCGATTAAGAATGTTTTTCCTGAGAATACCCATCATCTTTGTGAACCTACTGTTTTGGAATTCTGTAAGTTGCTAAATGTGGCAGGGACTGATGATCCATTATATACTTTGTGCCAGAGTAGTTTGGCCTCTAGTTTTGGCTCAGTCGATTTGCCTCCAGGTTTCTGATTTCATTGGAGAAGTGGACTAAATAAAGTTGAAACCTGGGATTTGCTAAAAAATGACTAGATTGTTCTTCTTGATCCTTTGATTTTCGTTAGTTATATTCTGAATGTAATGTGATTGGTTCAAATCCTGGTTGCTCCTTTGATTCCTTTGGTTTCATAGAATGCATGAGTTAAACAAGTAAAGAATTTGCTGATATATAGGCTTCTTAGAATGATGAGGGCATTTGAGAAATGGGATAATTCATGTGTTAAACATCACTATCAATTCAAGCTTTTTTGAATCTCTGATTGTGTATTTTAATACCACAGTTTCTCCTTTTCATTTCCCTTTCTTTGTTGGGCCAAAACTATTTGTCATGAAGGATCCATCTCCTCCTGGGTTTTACCAATTTCGAGGGGGAATGAAGCAGTCGAGTTTTGTTAGTGATCATACCATGATCATTTCCCTTACTATTTTTTTTAACGATATAAGGAAGGTTGGATTCTGCAAAATAATTGATTAAAAATTTAGAATAAGAACTAATTGTACTGAAATTGTAGGACTGAAGTATTATTTTAGTAATTGGAGCAGAAAAAAGAAAGTTTGACAAAGAGGAGGGATGTGAAGAATTGTCACAATAGGAAAACACGACATTTTATGAATTTAGTGCTTGTTTGGGATAGCTTAAAAGTTGCTTAATGAGATCATAGTCAACATTGGGCTATTTGGGATTATTAGTATCATTTTAGTAGATTCATGAGACCTTAACAATTCATCTCAAGGCAGAGGGATGGGGGTGTGAATGGGTCTTTAACAACAATAACCATAGAGCATATTTTTCCCATAGTTAACTAATAATGCACCATGAACACTTGATTACCATTTGAGCAATTCTTGAAATAAATTTTCACAATTGAATTCAGGGCTTTATTTGGATAGACATCATATGCTCCAATACTACAAGTCTAAAATGCTAAACTCCATTCTACCTACTTATCTCCTTAGAGACTAGACTTAGAGTTTTATTATCTTCTCGATTTATTGTAATGTTCTTTGATTGAACTTATTTCCTGTCTGAATAGTTTTGAAATACTTAGGATGGTCTTTATCTTAACCTGCAGTTCATATCCAGCTACTCCTTAATAGAGGTGGAAGAAAATCATTGAATTTAGAATTTTCCTGCTTATGATATGTAATTTATGTTCTTTGGGTTTCCCTTTTCCTTTTCAATTTCATGAACTTAAATCCAAAGTCTTTGTGCTGGAACAATCAAACGGATGACCGAAATAAAGAAATGATTCATATCTTACTACAAACTTATAGCCTTTTTTGTATAACAAAAGATTGGGAAGATGGAAATCTTATTGTTGCAATGAAATTAATGTCGGAATTATAAAATCAGTTTAGGACTCTAGCACCATCTAGTCAAACGTAGAACTCTCTGGCTAACTTTTTCTAGGTCATCTTTATATTTTAATAGAAAATTAATTCTCCATTATAGTTTTATTTTGAGAATCATTGTTATCGTACTCTATTTTCATCCTTTTCCATATTGATGATGCTTAAGCTTTACAAAAGAGATTTTGTATTGATAAAATATTAAAGAAGATTATTTAAAAAGAACTCATGAAGTTAAATGAAGATTTTGGAGTGGGGAAATAATTATTTATTAATTATGCTTCACTTCTTGATATACTTTTAATATGATAACTATAAAATTATTAATTGTACGTTTTTTGTTTATGTGATGTACAGGAAGTTGATTCTTTTTGGCATGGCACTCTTGGTTAAAGAAAAATCTTCGATATGGATACTCTTTTGTAACATTTTTTTTTTTTTGTAAGTATACTTTTGACATACTTCTATCAAATTTTTTGAGTAGGCTAAGTGACATATAATTTTTTGTATATTGTATTGAATCTTATCTGTCGGCGTTTTTTATTTATGGAAATCGCGTTTATTGATTACATATGCATTAATGCGTTTAATTTTGTTGTACAATTATTATAAGCTTTTTGGAATTATAATTTATGAATTATAAAAAAAAATCAAATTATACTTTACGGCGTGCATCGTGGAACGCCGTAAACATGTAGCTACGGCATGCACTGGTGCAAGCCGTGAGAATTTACGGCGTGCACGAGAATTTACGGCGTGCATCAGTGCACGCCGTAAACCTTTGCCACACGCAGTAAAAACGATTTTGTAACATGCGTATTGAAGAGCATACTCATTTATTGACATATTAGGAGGTAAAATCTTATTAATTCAATTTATTTATTTTTAAAATATATTAATTCAATTTTTTTCATTTCTACCGTAAAAAATTTATATGGCATATATTTATTTATTTATTTTAAAATATATTAATCCAAACTTTTCATTTTCAATGTAACACATTTACATAGATATGATATGACATTTATTTATTTATGTTCAAATATATTAATCCAATTTTTTCATTTCCTACATAACACTTGTTATTGAATTTGAAACTTTAAAAAAAATAATAATCAAAATAAAAAATTTTGTATGTATACTCAGTGTATCATGCCACTCAAAGTTTTGCACTTAATTAAATTTTTTATATAAAATTTCTTTTAACTTTTATTTACGTTTTTTCTCTAAAAATTTTCCCACCTTATCACCTATTTTTCTTTTAATTAATATGTTATAATTTTTAATTAACTTTAGTATTTTTCATTATTTTTTAAACATACCAATTTTTGTCAAAATGATGAAATGATTAAATTTTTTACCAATTTATCATTGGTTGTAAAAGGTTGATAACAAATAATTAATTATTTTGGTAATATACTTATTGAAGAACCTACTCATTTATTGACATATTAGGAAGTAAAATTTCAATGATTTTATTTATTTATTTTCAAAATATATTGATTCAAAATTTTCATTTCTAACTTAACAAATTTATATAGCATTTATTTATTTATTTTCAAATATATTAATCCAAAATTATCATTTTCAATGTAACACATTTACATAGATATGATATTTATTTATGTTCAAATATATTAATACAATTTTTCATTTCATACGTAACACATTTAAATAGATATCACATTTATTTATGCTCAAATATATTAATCCAATTTTTTCGTTTCCTACTTAACACATTTACATAGATATCACATCATTTATGTTCAAATATATTAATCTAATTTTTTCATTTTCAATGTAACACATTTACACATAGTACATTTATTACAACTCTTACTAAATATGTAATAAATAATAATTTTTTCTACAAAAATCTTTATCTTTTATTTATTTATTTTTATATATAAAAGTAGAAGTGATGAGAGAGAGTTATTTTTTATATATAAAAGTAGAAGTGAGGAGAGGAGAGAGAGTCATTAAATGCAATTTTCCTTCCAAAATGACTCTCTCTCCTCACTTCTACTTTTATATACTCCCTCCGTCCCAAAAAATAGTCGTACAGTTATTTTCACACGAATTAAGAAATGATAGTTAATATAGTTATGGTATTAAATTTTATCAATGATTTTCATTTATACCCTTTATTGTTTTAAGTGGATTCACTTCGTTTTCCACAAAAATTTGAAAATGCAATAGTTAAGTAGTTGGCATGTATTGTACTAAGATACATTAAATAAGGGTATATGTGAAAATGAAAAATTTAATACATACTCAATATGGAAACAAGACTATCTTTTTGGGATAGACAAAAATAGTATACATGATTATCTTTTTGGGATGGGGGGAGTATAATATGTATATAATATAATATATAAAGATAAAGATATAGACATAGATATAGATTTGTATAACTGAATACATATACTTATTTGTAAGATTCAAAACATTAAAAGATCAGAATAATTTTATGAAAATAGGGTTTAAACACAAATAACAAAATATAAATAATAATTAAATAAATAAAAATTTCCATCAAAATTCTTAAGTGGAAATAGCAGTGTGAACATAATAAAAGCTGAGTTTTGAAGTGTGAACACAATAAAAGACGAGTTTTTCCGCCAAAACTCAAATGTTTTTATATATTATATATAAAATATAGATATTAGATATATAAATATAGATTCAAAACATTAAAAGATCAAAATAATTTCCTGAAACGCCAAAACTCAACTACTTTTGTATATTATATAGAATATAGATATAAATTTGTATAACTAAACATAAATACTTATTTATAAGATTTAAAACATTAAAAGATCAGAATAATTTTCTGAAAATAGAGATTTAAACACAAATTACCAAATATAAATACGAAAAAAAATTTCTTCATAAAAATACTTAAGTGGAAGTAGCAGTGTGAACAAAATAAAAATTGAGTTTTGGAGTGTGAACACAATAAAAGCTGTGTTTTCTTGCCAAAACTCAGCTGCTTTTATATACTACTACTAGTGTTACACCCGTGCGATACACCGCCATTTGTTACTTATATATATCAATTTTATATTTTAACATATGAAATTAATACTTAATTAAAAATGAGAAATGAATGAAGAATTAATTACAAATGTACATTACACATAACTTAATTTTTTTCAATTTTTTTACGGTTCATATGTTTATCGTTCCAGAAATTTCTTTAAATATTGTAATTTGAATTGATTTAAAACTTAAAATGGAAAGGAAAAATTACATTTAAATAGAATTTGTAATAAGTAGAAAAAATAGATTTATCAATGATATATGCTCAGAATTTTATTAAAACGAAAAGCTAAAGAAAAAGAAACATAGATTGATGAACGTTCATATTTTATCTTCTTTCATTTTCTATTTTAAATAAAAGTATTTATACGATAGTGACAAAGTTTTTTTTTTTTATCTTTACGATTTTTTTTGTCTTTACAAATTAAAAAAAAAAAATCGTTGATTTTCAAGAGGGAGAGACGAACCAAGAAATTTCAGGACCTGTAAAATGCAACTATTTAAAAATTTGCATTCATTTGGATTATTTTAAATTTTAATTTGTCAAAAACGAATAAGAAATAGTGAATTAATAATACTAATTACCATTTTAGGAAATGAGTTTAATAATATTGATTTTGTGGAGAATGTATATTTAAGCACCTGTATGAGACTCATTATTTCAAATAACGTAGTTCATAACAGTAAATTTTGATACAATGAGCTTTTAAAAGGTATGAATATTTTTAATTTATATGTATATTATTTTATTAATAGAATATTAGTTGAATTGATTTTTAAAAAAATCAGGATTTGAATAAAGGTACTGAATAGGAACCAATAATTTTTTTTTTTTTTTCCAAAATAGTAATAGTTAGGAACTTAAATAACTTACTACTTAAAAAATACTTCAATGACCATTTGCATAACTCATTTTCATAACTATTCAATTTTAATGATTATTGATATAATTAATTTTTTCAAAATACAATTTTAATGATTATTGATATAATTAATCTTTTCAAAGTATAATTTCTAAATTATCACAAATACCTTATCACTATCCGAATAGTATTATTGGAATTAGTACTACCTATTTTATTACAATATCTGGTATTTAAATTTATTAAACAAATATTTTATTTCATATTTACTTTAACATTACAAATTAAATATTTGTGGTCATATATTTAAATGAATGTAGTAAATTAAAAAACATGAAATTTTAGTTTCTATTAAATTTTAATGAATGTATATCACAAATATATTTAATTTTATATACTAAGAAATCATCTATGCATTTCGATTCTTAAAAGCGGTGCGATTGTTTAACCCACAATGCATAATATTTTATCACTTACCCATATGGAATTGATTTCTCAAGAATCAATTTTTCTGAACATTTATTCTTAATCATGCATTCTTTAAAAAATTATTTTTTACAATTTTTCATACTACTTTTTAACTATCCATTCTAAAAAATAACTTTTCTACAAAAACAATTCTCAAAAAATTAAAGTCAAATAGTCAACAACTGAGTAAAGTTGGAGATCACGAAATTATACAAAAAATCTTATACCGTATAATCTTTAAAAATTTATTGAAATTAAGAATGATTAAAAAAATATTAATAATTCTATTGATATTATTAACTAAAAAGAAATCAAAGCATTAATTATTCAATATTAGTTTTCGTTCAATAAGGTTTTCTATAAATTATTTATAAGCAGCGCA
The DNA here is from genome assembly GCA_963555705.1 of Ligustrum vulgare. Classification (NCBI taxonomy): domain Eukaryota; kingdom Viridiplantae; phylum Streptophyta; class Magnoliopsida; order Lamiales; family Oleaceae; genus Ligustrum; species Ligustrum vulgare. Next base: position 29,498,253 of record OY743168.1, on the reverse strand, counting down.
TTTTTTGACCACATATATATTTTAGAAAATATGATTTTTAATATTAAAAATAACAAATGATTGGACCATTAATAATTAAAACACAATTTTTATATTAATAGCTATACATAGAATTTATAATATTAAGAACAATAAATAAATAAATAAATAAATAAAATGATAATAATAATTAAATGATAACTTTAATACCGATAACTAAAAATATTGATTAAACTCATTTAGCGTTAGTTTTAATAACAAAATTAAAATTGATTAAAAAATTATCAACCATTATATATATATATATATATATATATATATATATATATATATATATATATATATATATATATGCTTAAGGCAATAAATGCTTATTTGTAAGATTCAAAAGCATCAAAAGATCAGAATAATTTTCTGAAAAATAGAGGTTTAAACACAAATAACCAAACATAAATAAATAAAAAAATTCTTCATAAAAATACTTAAGTGGAAGTAGTAGTGTGAACAAAATAAAAACTGAGTTTTGGAGTATGAACACAATAAAAGCTGTATTTTCACGCCAAAACTCAACCGTTTTTATATATTACTAGTGAATCATCCCGTGCGATGCACGGGAAGAAACGTCTAAATAAAAATAATCCTATTCGAAATTAAATGAATCCTTAAACAAAATAAATAATATTCACGAATAAGATATAAGTTCATCATTTATTAGTTTCATGTATAAATATCAACTTTTTAGGGAGAAGTCATACATGCGAAAATAATTGTGCCTGACTCTTATTGATAGTCATAGCATATGACACCATCAATGAAAATTATTTTTTTTTTTTGAAATCTAATAAGTATCATAAAATTCGAATGGCTCAACAATATCCTTGGAAGAAAGAACTTGTATCCTGCATTACTTTCAGATAGAATTTGACCTTATAAAATATGATCGTCAAGTTTTGTAACGATTATTCACTATCTCCTCGGACAAAAAAATTCTTCTCGCAAAATGAACACTTAAATGTAGGATCTTCAGTATTCATGTACTTTGAACATTCAAACAATAGATGAAAAAGTTAATAATAGAGATATCACATATAAAAGATAAAATATAATAGATGAAAATTTTACATTGAATTTATATAACTGAACACAAATATTTATTTGTAAGATTGAAAACATTAGAAGAACACATTTTTTTTATGAAAAGAGAGATTTTGATACAAAAAAACCAAATATAAATAAGTAAAACCAAATAAATTGTCGTTCTTATATTATAAAAAATAAAAAACAACTTCTCGGTAAAAGCAAATTTAAAAAAATAATAATTCTAGTTTCTTGTTTTTATTATTTTTTATATAATGTGATATACAATTTCATCAAATATATATACTGACCCATAAATTATATGTTTTTTCTTCACTCAACGGCCGAAACCATTAACATATCTATCTAACCCAAAGCTATTCTAAATAACCCAACATTAGTTAACACATTGCAACCCCAGCAGAGAAATCTAGAACATAATATAAATAGACTATTAACAAATCCTCTTATTAGTCCAAAATAATTTTACATTCTATATTGTTTTCGAAACTTTTTCTACAATATTATTGTTTTAATATTTTTTCTTTTTTGTCAGAAACTCAAATCTATGTTCAACTACTCAAAATATCACAGGTCTTGAAGAAAAGAGTAGTGCTAATCCTTTTTACTTTTTCAAAGAATAATTTACGATTTTTTATTTTCAACTGGTTTGTAATATTAATAACTAATAATCATTACCACCGCACCAGAAATTTTGAATTATAAAACGTGATAAATAGAAGGTGGAGTGGAGGGTCATGTTAAACAATACACATTTTTTTCAAAAAAATAACCCTTTAATTGAATCTTTTATTATTGTGTATATCTTCATAATAATTATATATAACAGAAATGAAAGAGGTTGTATATCGGGAAATGGAAAAAAAAAAGATATAGAAAACAAAAATGAATAAACAGATTTTGAAAAATGGGTAAAAAATGAAAGAAATTCTGAAAAAACGAAAAAGGAAAAAAAAATAATAACTGTCTTTCCAGTGTAATTAGGCGGCGGGAAATAGAAGTCATATAAACACAATAAATATTGAAGAATGTAAGTAGACGTCAGCGATTTTGAAAATAATAAATAAAGATTGAAGGGCCAACTATTTTTGAAGTGAGTTTTGAAGTTGATTATTGGATGAAAGATATGAATAATGTGAACATGATAAATATTGAAGTCCCCAAAAATTGAAAATAAATAAATAAATAAATAAAATCTGCACATGGTACAAGAGTTTTGGAGGGAAACAGTGAAGTTGACTGATGTTGACTCAGCTACTTTTATATATTATATAGATATATAGATATATAGATATAGATGCTTGAAGCTCAGTTGGTACGGTCTCAATTTTTAGGAAAGGTCAGCAGTTCGAATCCAAGCCAGAGGTAGTTTTGGACAAATGGTTTATTTTTATTTTCTTTAAGATGAAGACTTAAAAAAACTTTTTTTTAAATAAAACAACCATCATGCATATTCAAACTCAGGTGTCCTGCTTGGAATTTCAACAAGTAAACAAAATGGTCACCAACTCTTGGTTGATTTCTTTGTTAACGAAATTATATATGTTTGTTCTTGAGATGAACTAACTTCTACAACATTCTCATCTTCTAAATTTATTGGGGAACAACAATCATTGAAAATAGGATTTTGAGAAGAAAATTTGGGAGAATCCATAATAGAACAGTATTAAACAGTTGAATGAGAAGAAATAAATATGATAGCGATGATGATTAAATTGGCTATTAAATAATTGTAATTGTAGTAACTAGTGTAATAAGTGAGTAAGAATGTAAGATCCAATATAGTGGATCGAAAATAAGATAAATATTACAAATTAACTCGAATATATAGATGAAATATTTTTGTTGACGTTAAAATTAAATAAATAAATAATAAGAAACAATGAGTCAAACGGATCTTTGTATAAAGCATGTAGGCTACGCCTATGCCTGCATCTCTCTTTAGAGAGAGCCGTTGGATTCAACGACTCTCTCACTTTTTTTTCCAACTTTTTTCATTCACGAGTCAGCAGGTTAACCGCAGTGTATTCAGGTGTGACTCTCAAAACTCGTTGTTCACATCTTCTTGATCCATGAACTGCCTGCTCAAGTAAATTCAACTCATGTAACTCCCATGTCATACAATTGATTGAGGTTAAATTACCTATGTTAATTGGGGAGTTATGTGTGAAGTTATGATTGTTAATTGGGGAGTTATTTTAGAGTTATGGTATAACTCCTTTGCATGCTATATAATCCCTTCCCCTTCCTTTGAAAAACATGAAAAACATTGGTTTTGTCAAGACACATTTTATTCTATATTTTGTCCATATATTTATTTTGTTTTTGGTGATAGTTCATACAAAAGTTCGATTCGTTGTAGTAGTAACTTTGTGCTGAGTTAACTACTCAACCTCCGTTGTATCCTGGGAGACAGACGCTCAGACAAACCTCAAGCACAGATTGGTGAGGGGGGCGAATCTGTTTTAAGGAAACTGTGTTTGCACAGGCCTCGGTTCCAAATTTTTCTCGAATTTACAATTTTGGTTTTCGTCAATATTTATATTATTGTGGATTCATTTTTGGTTTGTTCTTTTGTCAATCAAATTCGACAATCATTTTCCTACAAACTTAAAACAGATTCTTTTTTCCTTCAAAATAGAATTTGGTTTTATGAAAGAATAAACAAGGGATAATTTTATTAACGTTGGTTTTCTGAAAGACACAGAAACGCAAGATGGAAAATCAATAACCTACAGCTCTATTAAATTCTAAGAATTTGATCCTCTTTGGATTATTATTTATTTTGATTTGATGCAATGGATTAGCATCCACCTGTGCTGATTATGCACCAATCACCATAGAATATTACTCATCCAATTGAAACAAAGATGATCTTGTTTCATGTTCTGATTAAAAAAAAAAAGGCAGCAAGTTGATGGCCATTGAGTCAAATGGGTTATTTGATTCTTCTAATACAAAAGTGTCACCACTATCTTTGCTAACCTTTCTTTGTACATGGGTTTGTAAAGCCTGTAATTAGAAATCATAGACTGCCAGAAGGAGGAATAAAACAAGACAAAAAAAAGTCTACCTCTTTTTGCATTTTTTTCATGCAGCTTCTCTTCAAGCCAACAAGGGACACCAAGAATCAACGTATTATTTGTGTGTTCACACTTTTGGGTTTCAACTGGTTTGGCAGAAGCTGAATTTTGGACAGTCGTCATAAGATTCTGTGGGTTGAGCAATTGAATTCTCAGTCTTCTTCTATTGTTGAAGAACATTAGAAGGGTTTGCTCGAATAAACACTTTGGTGGGTTCAATAAATGGGTTCTTTGTGCAGTGTCAGAATAAGGGCAGATAGCCCTCGTCATAATGGATCAAATCCAAGATATGTGAGCGTTGATGTGAAAGACACGAGTAGCAGTTCATCGAACGCAATTCCATTGACCCCTCGAAGTCAGGGCGAAATTTTGGAAATCCCCGAATTTGAAGAGTTTTGGGTTTTTTGATCTGAGAATAGCCACCCGGAACTTCCGTCCAGACAGGGTTTTAGGTGAAGGTGGTTTTGGGTCTGTTTTTAAGGGATGGATTGATGAACACACATTTAAAGCTGCGAAACCCAGGACTGGAATTGTTATTGCAGTCAAAAGATTGAACCAAGATGGCCTTCAACACAAGGAGTGGCTGGTTCCTGGTGTACAGCTACATGGGCTCCAGCTTTCTTACTGTGTTACGAGATGATGAAATTATTGGTGGTCTTGAAGTAATGAGAAGAGGCACACTTGTGGTACTCAACACCATGGATGGCACTGCATCGCACTCGAGTCGTCGAGGGAGCTGCGGCCATGCTGGTTGGACTTGGGGCGGCTACTGGGCTAATGTTTGAAAACCTAGCTGGATCAGTTATTGAGGCAGGGGCTTGGAACGAAAATTAGAAGATTTCGAGGGCTTCTTGTGCAATTTCGTTTTATTGGTTTATTACAAATTGAGGTCCTCAAATCTTATTAAGATATTAAAATTGATCCATAAAATTAAGGAATTTATTATTTAAGTTCCAAATTTTATAAATGATTCAAGTTGGGACTTGAATGTTTGATTTTTACAATTCAGCTCCTAAAGTTTGAAAATTCTGGATTTACACCTAATTTTGAAATTCTTATAAATTGGCCACTAAAGCTTTGCAAAATTGCTTTTAAATACCAATATTTAAGAATTACTTCAAAATTGGCCTCCAAGTTTTGTGAAATTACAGTTGCCAAGTGTCGAGCCTACTATTGCTTAAGTTGTGGCTATGCCAATTATGATGTGGCTCAAACTGTGGCTAAATTGCCAAGTCATGTTGTGACCCAAATAGTGGCACAAATTGAAGCCCCAACTGTGGTTGTTCCGATTAACCATTGGGATAATCGGAGAAATTCAATGGGTTGAATTTCAAGAGGTGGATGCAAAAGATGATGTTCTATCTGATCACCTTGAATCTTGCGAGATTCTTGACTAGGAATGCACAAATACTCCAAGAGGGTAAATGAGACATTCAAGCAATTAATGTAGTAGATGCTCGAAAGCATTATGATTTCCTGTGCCGAATTATGTCATGAACAGCTTGGCTGTACAACGGCTAAGGAATTGTGAGAGTTGGCCGCTTCCTTGAATATAAGATAGTGGATTCAAAGACTCTGACCAGTCAAAGTGATTCCACATGAGATTCATACCGAAATGATGACTTTGGTTAAAACTTTCCAAGTGGCTTCCATAATTGAAAAGATGCCTCTAGCTTGAAAAGATAATATTCCTACGAGTTATGGAAATGGAGGAAGTCTTCCTAGAAATACCTACGAATGTGGGGGCATCTTGCCGAAGTGGCTATACCTACACCAAAGAAGGTGAAGTTAGGTCTGAAAACTGTTGATCGCAATTTCATTATAGATATTTGCACAACAGTAGTGCTTATCAATTTATTGTGTATGAATATAAGATTCAAGACTTACATAAAACACAATAATCGAGAAATACTTCGTTCTTTGAATATGTATGGACATATGAGACTATATTTGAAAATAGTCAAGACCAAAAATTGGAAGAGGAAGTTGAGATTGAATCAACATAGCAAACAAGAAAGGACAAAAAAATCTTATGGTCCTGATTTTCTGACCTATATGCTAGAAACTAAACCTCAAAGTTTTAAAGAAACTGTAAACTCTTCAAAATGACCTCAATGGAAGGAGGCCATTAAAAGTGAGATAGATTCCATTTGGAAAATCATACTTGGGAAGTGGATCTTTCCGCGGGCAGCAAACCACTAGACTACCAATGGATTTTCAAAAGAAAATGAAATGAAACTATCGATGTACAAGGCCAGACTTGTAATTAAATGTTACAGGCAATGAGAAAGCCTTGATTACTTTGACATGTATTCTCTGGTGACGAGAATAACATTAAAACTGCTTTTCTAAATGGAGATTTAGAAGAAGATATTTACATGGAACAACCTGAGGGTTTTCATCACCAAGGTAGAAAAAGAAAGTCTGTAAATTGGTGAGAGAAGTCATTTTATGGCTTAATACAAGCAACCAAATAATGGCATAGAAATTTTGATAATGTCATGGTGGAAAGTTGATTTAAAATCAACAAGTATGACAAATGTGCGTATGACAAAGATACTAAAAATGACTATGTCATTTTATGTCTTCATGTTGATGATTTGCTTATCATTGGTGATAATGATAAGATGATTAAATCTACAAAAGACATGTTGAACTCGAGATTCGACATGAAAGATATGGGTTTAGCCGATGTTATCCTTGGAGTTAAAATCTCAAATGGGCTTGTTCTAAGTCAGTCACATTATGTGGACAAAGTTCTCGAGAAATTTAACAAGGATGATTTTGTAGTAGCTAGAACCCTGATAGATACAATTCAACATCTATCGAAAAATAGAGACGACGATATTTCTCAAGTTGAGTGCTCTAGAATAATCACCAGATATCTCGTAGTTATTGAAGAACATAGTTTTGCTAACTGGATATCTGATATTAAAAACTTAAAGTCTAAAAGTAGATTTGTATTCACACTGGGAGGTGCAGCAATATCATGGAATCCTCTAAACAGATAGATATAACCAGATCTATCATGGAATTTGAATTATTTCCCTTGACAAGTGTGGTGAAGAGGCTGAATGGCTACGCCAATTGTTAGAGGATATTCCTAGATGGTCAAAGCTTGTGCCAGTAATTTGTATACATTGCGATATTCAATCAGCAATTGGATGGGTACAAAGTAATATGTATAATGGTAAGTCTGGAGATATACGTCGTAGACATAATACCATAAGACAACTACTCTCTACTGGAGTTATCTCTGTTCACTATGTAAAGTCAAAAGATAACATTGGGGATCCACTAACCAAAGAGTTAAATAGAGAGTTAGTTGCAAAGTCATTGAGAGGAATGAGACTTAAGCCCTTGGACAAATGAATTAATACAATGGAAACCCAACCTAGTTGATTGGAGATCCCAAGATCGAGGTTCAAAGGGACAACCTAATTGTAAAGACTTAATTGAATCATTGTGGGGGTTAACATCCCTTGTCCATTCCTATGATGTAACAGTGATGTTCGTAAGATGAAGGATAAGCATTAGGCTTTTAATGATTCTTATGCGTCGGAAATCCGAGCGGAGTAGAGCGGGCTACTCTTAATTAAGAGATCACCTATGTGAGAGAGAAGTGGGGCCGCTTCTAAAGGAATTGTGTTGGGCTAAATTCTTAGAAACTCTCACAGAACCAGGCATATGTTCATGGCCTAACGAACATAACCGTGAGAACTGAGCTATGTAAGGAAGAATCATGTGTGAGGTATATCATCATTTACACAAAATGCAGAACAGTTCAAGGACATCGAGTCTACTGGTCAGCAAGTAAAGTAAATATACTTTCACAGAGGAAGGTTCAAAGGGTAATACCTACCTATCCTATGCAGGTTTCAACCGTTGAACTATATCACCTAGTCTTTGTGTCCTTTGTTTTTGTGTCTTTTGCAATTTTAATTCAAGTGGGGGATTGTTGGAAATTTGTGAATGTAAAATTCAACTCATGTAACTCCCATGTCATACAATTGATTGAGGTTAAATTACCCATGTTAATTGGGGAGTTATGTGTGAAGTTATGATTTTTAATTGGGGAGTTATTTTGGAGTTATGGTATAACTCCTTTGCATGCTATATAATCCCTTCCCCTTCCTTTGAAAAACATGAAAAACATTGGTTTTGTCAATACACATTTTATTCTATATTTTGTCCATATATTTATTTTGTTTTTGATGATAGTTCATACAAAAGTTCGGTTCGTTGGAGTGGTAATTTTGTGCTGAGTTAACTACTCAACCTCCGTTGTATCCTGGGAGACAGACGCTCAAACAAACCTCAAGCACAGATTGGTGAGGGGGGCGAATCTATGTTAAGGAAATTGTGTTTGCACAGGCCTCGGTTCCAAATTTTTCTCGAATTTACAATTTTGATTTTCATCAATATTTATATTATTGTGGATGGATTCATTTTTGGTTTGTTCTTTTGTCAATCAAATTCGACAATCATTTTCCTACAAAAACTTGATGTTCGAGCTATAAAGCGTGTGCTGTTAGGTTGTCTAGTTAGGGTAAAAGGCTATAGGTTAATGATTTTTGGTGAAAATAGTAATAAAATTATTAATAAAAAAGATGTGGTATTTAATAAGTTAGAAATGCAATGCCTTACGTCTAAAAAAGAACCTATAGAACATCACAAGTGAAAGATGTGGTATTTTCCACTCGTGATGCTTTATCTCAAAATCAACACCCCACCATTCCTAAAGCACTACAATTCCAAGAGCATCTTCTTTCACTATTCATTGAAGCCAACAATTTTATATTACTCTAAACATACCAAAATATCATCTCTACCCACGTGAGGAATCAGGAAAGAAATTGGAAAACAAGGATCAATCAATTTAATAAATGCGAGTAGAGACATGGACAAGGAAATTAAATTTTAGTCTTATCGTGATCAAGGGCGGAGCCCATTAAGGCCCAGCGCGGTCTATGGACTGCGCTGGACTTTGGCCGTCCAGCCCAGGCCGAATTTTTTTTTTTTTTGGGCCCAAACTCACTCTTTCTTCCAGCTACAGGTCACCACCCAACCACTCCCCGTCATTTCACTTCAGCAACTCAGGCTCTCACTTCCCTTCTTCCTCCTACTGTCCAACGAAGCCCCCTTCATCTCTACTTGGCCTCCGGTATAGGCTTCTTCCACTGCTCTAATACAGTATACGCCACCCCCACCCAACCCCGAAGATGAAAACCTTGAGGTGAAACTACCCCGCATTATTGAACGTGTGCTTGTGCAAGTCAACAACACCTCCGGTAGTTCCACTGGTTCTGGCTCCGGTGACTTCCATTAGGTATTGTAAACTGCTTTTTTAGAGTTATTGTTGAGGACTTTTTTTTAGAGTAACAATGGATATGCCTTCCAAAAGGGTTATTGTGTTTAATCGTTTCTTAAAAATTGTATAAAACCAAAGATTGATCATGTTATTAAAATTGTTATGAGATCTTTATCTTTTTTTAAAGTATGGGTTTTACTTCATCAAGTTTGAAAGGCTTGTTTGATAATTGTAGATTGAAAGCAAAAACTTGATGCTCAGTTTTCCTCCAAACTACGAAGAACTAGTGGTGAAAAAGTTCAAATCTTATTGGGGTTGTTTGTGCAATACTGATTGGGAGAACATTTAAGGTATTCTCAGTGAGTGATTACCGTAATTCGCCACTCGCACACTTGCGCAGGTAACTTAACAGAAATATCATACTTTCTAGTAATTTGGTCCCAATTTTATTGTTTTTCCTCGGTTTAGATCATTTTTTTTTATTTGGATTAGAAGCTTTACGAGCCTATTTAGTATTTACCAAATGTTATTTGATTTACCTTCTTTATGAAAGTTCTATCTTTGTTATTTAATTCTATTCAAGAACTCCAATTGTCGATACAAACTCTTCAAGGTCCTTTGTTCTACTAAATAACATGTGAAGCTACTTTTCTTTCTATTTCTTATGTTTGCATCTTGTCTATTTCGTATGTAATCTTAAGTGAAAAGGGTAGGTTTGAACTTGAGGAGAATAATTATCTTATCACATCAATAAATTACAGGATTAATAACTTATTTGATTTTTGAATGACTTATTTAATTAATAACAATTTGCAACACTTTTTTTTTTGAACAACTTTTTTAATTTTTGAATCGTGACACAATATCTTGGACTAATGGACTTGTTTGGATTTTTATCATGAAATTATATTTCAAAATATTGATTATTGGATGGTATTTTGGGGGTACTGAAAATAATACTGATTTGGCATTTGGGGTATTTTTAATATATTTGATTAACTTTGTTTGAATTTCCGAAATTTAAGATTTGTGGTTTGTAATTGTTATTTGTTGAGTTTGTTTAATTTGAAAGTTGTGATTTGTAGGAAAAAATCATGTCTACCTTAAATAGATTTTTTAAAAGAAAGTTTCCAGTTGTTGAAAATGTTGATGAGGGGACTTAAAATAGAGTGGATGTTGATGTTACACAACTTCCCACCGATCATGGAAATAGAGTGGATATTGATCTTGCACAACTTCCAACCGATCCTGGATGAAGAATTCCAATTTCAAATTACAATATTAATATTCGTGATCAAGTTCGAAGAGCGTATTTGCAAAAGGGTGCTTGTCAACCTTCAGATCATGTATTCCCAAAACGAAAGTTCGGAACATCCCAATTTAGACGATTCCAATCTTCCTGGTTCAAAGAATTTGGTAATTGGTTGGAGTACAGTATAGCAAAAGATGCCGCTTATTGTTTGTACTGTTATCTTTTCAAATCAAGTCATGGTAATCAAGGAGGAGGTGAATCTTTTGTCAGTGAAGGGTTCACGTATTGGAAAAATAAAGAAAGATTTCGAATTCACACGGGTAAACATGATAGCGAACATAATAAAGCTCGAATAAGTTGTGAAGCATTGATGAATCAAGATCAACACATTCATTCGGTTTTGCATAAGCAGTCAACACAAGCACGTAGTGATTATCGTATTCGTCTTGAGGCATCAATTGATTGTGCTAGAGTTTTGTTGCGTCAAGGGTTATCATTTCGGGGTCATGATGAATCTAAAGGTTCTCTCAATCCAGGTAACTTCCTAGTTTAATTGGAATTTCTTGCCGATCCTAATGATGATATTAAATCTGTGGTATTGGGAAATGCTCCTAAAAATTGTAAATTAACATCTCCTGATATTCAGAAGGATATAGTGAGTGCTTGTGCTGTTGAAACGATTAATGTTATTATCAAAGATGTTGGAGATTCATTGTTCTCTATTCTTGTTGATGAATCTCGTGATGTATCAGTAAAGGGGCAAATGTCAGTAGTCCTACGTTATGTGGATAGTAGTGGACATGTGAATGAACGTTTGATAGGGGTTGAGCATGTTAATAGTACCACAGCTATATCACTTAAGACTGCAATTGATATGCTATTTTCTAGACATAATTTGAGCATAACTAGGTTGAGAGGACAGGGTTATGATGGGGCAAGTAATATGCAAGGTAAGTTCAATGGTCTGAAAGCATTCATTTTGAAGGAGAACTCATATGATTTTTACATACATTGTTTTGCTCATCAACTTCAGCTAGCTCTTGTAGCTGTGACAAAGAAGAATATTCCAATTTCTAATTTCTTTCGGGTGGTTGGTGATGTTGTAAATGTCATTGGAGCATCTTGCAAACGTTATGATCTACTTAGAGAGAAACATTCAGACTTTATCGTTGAAGCATTGGGAGAGGTGGTGTTTTAAGTGGACGGAGACTTAATCAAGAAACTACTCTTCAGCGTTCTGGTGATACACGTTGGGGGTCACATTATAATTCTTTGATCAATTTGCTTTCAATGTTCTCTGCTGTTGGTGATGTACTTGAATTTATTTCAGAAGACGAATCTAGTTCTGGTGAGCAAAAAAGTGAGGCATTTAATTTATTGGAGTCGATACATTTGTTTGATTTTGCATTTAATCTACACTTGATGAAAAAAGTCTTAGGAGTTTCGAATGAGTTGTCAAAGGCATTACAATTGAAAGATCAAGATATTGTGAATGCAATGGGATTGGTGAAAATATGCAAACAACGACTCCAATTTATGAGAGACAACGGGTGGGATTTGTTTATGGAAGAAGTTCATTCTTTTTGTCAGCGATATCACCTTGATGTTCCCAATATGGATGATGTGTTTATACGCAGTGCACCTCGTGGTCGTCCTCAACGTAATCCACCACCAGAAATGACAAATTTACATCATTACTGTGTAGATTTATTCTACGCTATCATTGATTTGCAACTTCAGGAGTTGAATGATCGTTTCTCATAAGTAAATACAGAGTTACTCCTTTGTGTAGCTTGTTTATGTCCACAAAATTCATTCTATGATTTCGATAAGAAAATATTGATTCAACTTGCGGAGTTTTACAGAGAAGATTTTTCAAGATTTGATCTTCTCACACTTGATGGTCAACTTGAAACTTATATTTTTGATATGCGCTCTAACATCGCATTTCAAGAATTGAAAGGCCTTGGTGATCTTGTAGAGAAGTTGGTAATGACAAAGAAAAATAAGGTATATCCATTGGTTTATAAGCTTTTGACTTTGGCGATTATTCTACCGGTTGCTACAGCTACTGTTGAAAGAGTATTTTCTGCAATGAGCATTGTGAATGATAGATTTCGCAATGGAATGGGTTATGAGTGGATGAATGATAGCCTTGTTACAGCTACTGTTGAAAGAGTATTTTCTGCAATGAGCATTGTGAATGATAGATTTCGCAATGGAATGGGTTATGAGTGGATGAATGATAGCCTTGTTGTTTATGTAGAGAAAGATATATTTTTGAAGATTGATAATGAAACTATTGTACAACGATTTCAAAGTATGAAAACACGCAAGGAACGAATTTAAGATACTACATTTGAGTTGAGATTTATTTATTTGTCATTTGTGAAATTAAGTTTTCTTTATTTCATTTAATTTTTCTAAAAAAAAAATTTTCGGGGCAGCCCCCGTCCCCCCCCCCCCCCCTCTCAACCTCATTTAATTTTTGCCCGTGCTGACTTCAAATCCTGGCTCCGCCCCTGATCGTGATGCCTCTCTGAATCTTAAGTTGAGGAGGCATATCCAGAAGCCATTGCATGAACTTGAGAGAGAGAGAGAGAGAGAGAGGTGTATGTGAGTAAATTAGATTTGGAAGCGTAATTTAGATTGGAATTTAGGAAATGAAATCTTGATTTGGTTTGAATATTTAAATTTGGATTTTCTTTTTAAATTTTGGGTGATATTTTCCTGAATTATTTTGCATAGAGGTATATCAAACTATATTATTGTAGTAGTCAAAATTCATATTAGCAACATGGGTGTAGGACTAAATTCTCTAAACTGAAATTGTCCTATCAGCATTGTCAATCTGCTAGGCCCACAACCACCAAAACTTGATTCAAGCAACCAAGCGAGCTGAACCGATCCAATGTTCTTTGATTTTTTATTTATCTTAATATCAAATATCAAATACAGTTTCTTCCCAAATCTTCTTGTATTTATGTTGAGATGACAAAAAATTCGATTCGATCTAAAAAACTCTTCGTGGATTGATGGATCGAATTTGGATTGAGGGTGATCCGATCCTATTCGCGATCCGGTTTATTTTTTAAAAAATTAATAACTTCGTAAAAAACTTAATTGTTAAATTTAAAATATATAATCTTTTATTGAATTTGGCATAAAATTTCTAATTCTCTATATATGCATTGTTTTGTTATATGAATTGAATATTTTATTAGTTATTTATTGAGTTGTTTGTCGTTAACGAAAATAGATAACAAAAATTTCTTAATGTTTGTTCCGATCCAATCCAAACTCGACCTGATTCAAAATTTTTACTATTTGATCCAAGCCAATCTGAAATCCCGTGGAGCGGTCGGTACCAATCCTCCCGATTTGTCCCTTTGCCATCACTATATTTATGGAAGAAAAAATCAATTGGTGTTTGAAGTCTATGTGCTCATGAACCTAAGTTTGACTCGTCTCGTTTAGTCGAAACCTGAAGTCGTTTTAAGCTGACAAGAACTATGGATGTATCGATAGTCGAGCGAACAAGTGGTCCAAATTATTACTACATCTAATTCTATCTCGATAAAAATGAATAGGTTGACGATTTTTATCTTCGATTTCTATTAACTAGCACAGTTTATTATGCTAATGATGGCTAAAAAAATTTTTAGGAGTGAAGAGAATTTGTTATTTCCTTCTTTTATATATTTAAATAAGCAAAATAAATAAATAGTTGAAAGAATTCAAAAATATTTTTCTTATGTAATAGAATATTTGAAATAAAATTGTCAATAGAGATAAGATATATACTAACTAATTAATGATTAAAAATAAGAATGCAACAAAAAAATAATAATAAGAGAAAAATTGTCAAAATAAGCAAAATTATAGGGATGGAATTAAAACGTGATATCATTAAAGAATAATCAAGAAAAAACAAACGACTCCTTTTTTCTTAACCAATTGAAACGTTTGAACTTCTTCACCAACTTCTAGTTACAAAATTCTCCTCTTTTATACCTCTGCCGTTTGCCCCAACACACTCAGATCTCAATTACCCTTCTCAGTCTTTGTCCTTGTCGAAATCCAAACAATGGCAGCAATTGAGCCTTCGACCCCATTGCTGAAAGATGAGTTAGATATAGTGATTCCGACCATCAGAAACTTAGATTTCCTCGAAATGTGGAGACCCTTTTTCCAGCCCTACCATTTGATCATTGTTCAAGATGGAGATCCATCCAAAAAGATCAATGTCCCAGAGGGTTTTGATTATGAACTCTACAACCGAAATGATATAAACAAGATTCTGGGTCCTAAGGCTTCTTGTATTTCGTTTAAGGATTCGGCCTGCCGATGCTTTGGCTACTTGGTGTCCAAGAAGAAGTACATCTTCACCATTGATGATGATTGTTTTGTAAGATCCCAAACCCAGTTTTTACATTTTTCGATTTTGTTTGTTTTTGGGTTTTAAGATTTGGCCTTCATCTGTTGAATTTTAGTATCAAACACTTGATTTTGTTTTTTATGTGTAAAAGATTGGATTTTGATATATAGGGTGTGGATTTATATGATAATTTCTTACAATTTTGGTTTTGCAATGATGGGATTTGTTCTTTAATCACAATATTTTGATTTTTGAGTGTTGGTTAAAAGATTAAATTTTGATCTGTGGCTAAAACCAATTAATCATTATGCTTTATTAGCTCAAAATAAGGCTCAATTCAGCTAATGTAGGAGCAATCATACGTGAATTTTTTAATGCTCAGCTGGTTTTGGTTGTTCGAGTGTTTGGTAAAAGATTTGATTTTGATCCATGGTTAAAATGAATGAATTTAATTAATATATGCAGTAGCTCTATATGGGTCGATTCTGCTAAAGTAGGAATTATGTAAATTTTTATATTGGCCTTGGTTGTTTTGATCTTGAAATGGACGTTTAAGATTAATCTTTTGCAGCACGATGAAAAAGGTTATATTTCCATAATGGATCTATGTTAGAACTTTTTGACAAGATTACACCCCCACCCCAAAGTACTTGTATCATTCAAGTACTTAGCCTCTCTTTGGTAAAAGAACGTGGTTTATAAATTAGTTTATTTATATTTTTTAGGTAAAATGTGCAGTTGAAAAGTCGAGAGATAATGTGTATGGTTAAAAAATGGTTTGAAAAATTGTATAGTTCATAAAACAAAAAAGAAGGTTTACCGAACGGATGCTTATATTAGTTTTAAGACGGGACAACTTTGCTACACTCACAATGAGTATCACAATGTGCAATCATCTTTTTTCACATATCACATCATCTTTTAAATCAACGACAACAACACTTCCACATCATCAAATTGTCATCTACATTGTCAAAATAATTGTGCAAGTAGATTAATTCTAAGACGGGACCGCTGTTGTTTTGAATTCTGCGAATTATGTTATGCTTTTGATGCTCAGCTGTTAGGCTGTGGTTGTTTCGATCTTTGAAATGCACAATTAAGATTAATTTTCTTGATCTCGGCATCCCAAGAATATAAATCTCTTAAGATTAAGTACTTCCCCTCCAAAAGTACTTTTACCATTCAGGTGCTTTATGTTCTACCTACCGAGTTTTAAGATTTGTTTTAAACTTTTTATTTATGCATTTATTGATGCACAGGTTGCTAAAGATCCAACCGGCAAGGAAATTAATGCACTCGAACAGCACATCAAAAACCTTTTGAGCCCATCAACTCCGTTCTTCTTCAACACGCTTTATGATCCCTACCGAGATGGTGCAGATTTTGTCCGTGGATACCCATTCAGCCTTCGCGAAGGCATACCAACTGCAGTGTCACACGGGCTTTGGCTTAACATCCCAGATTATGATGCACCGACACAGCTTGTCAAGCCTCGTGAGAGGAACGCCAGGTGTGAAATCGAAATCCTTTTGCTGAAGTAGTCTTTGGTTCACGTCGATCCTTTGAGACTTTAGATACTAATACTATATGTTTTCCTATTCAGGTACGTGGATGCAGTTATGACGATACCGAAAGGAACCTTGTTCCCAATGTGCGGCATGAATTTGGGTTTTAACCGTGAATTGATTGGCCCGGCAATGTACTTTGGACTCATGGGTGATGGCCAGCCAATTGGACGCTACGATGACATGTGGGCTGGCTGGTGCACCAAGGTAGACGTCGTATGTATTTTTATCTTGTGTAAACTAAAAATTGGTTGTTTATTGGGATCCATCCATGATTTTGGGTTCCCGTTACATAGGTGATCTGCGACCACTTGGGACTAGGAATCAAGACGGGTCTTCCTTACATTTGGCACAGCAAAGCTAGCAATCCGTTCGTGAATCTTAAGAAGGAATACAAGGGTATCTACTGGCAAGAGGAGCTAATCCCCTTTTTCCAATCCGTTACCCTTACAAAAGACAGCACCACTGTTCAGAAATGTTATCTTGAACTTGCCAAGCAAGTCAAGGCCAAGCTTGGGAAGGTGGATGATTACTTCATCAAGCTTGCAGATGCAATGGTGACCTGGATCGAAGCGTGGGACGAGCTTAACTAGCCAAAGGCTCCGCCAAGTACAAATTTTACTTAAGTTACCCTTCCTTCAAGCTTTTTAGACAATGACATATTATTTTTTTCGCGCAGAGTTTGTTATTTTCCGAGTTAAGGACGGCATTCTTGTTTGCATCGTTGGAGATGAGGACCACATTCTTGTTTGCATCTATTTACTTGTATTACATTGAGCATTATTTATTGATGACAGGCTGTTACAACACAAGTGTTCTACATTATGCCCTTGTTCGAAACTCATTTTTCACAATGAAATGCATTTTGTAATCGTAAATAATATACTCAGAGAATGTATAGTTAAAAAGTTGGTAAAATTTTATGGTTCATGCTCAGATTATTTTATTAGTAAATACATAGTAAAATAAGTTTTGAAAAAAAATGAATTTTTTGAATAATGAGCATCAAATTGTTATGAACTGGAAGAGAAAAAGTGAGAAGAAATAAACGGGTAAATAAACTTGTGTTTTGTTGTGAATCAGAACCTCATGTATGTAGAGGAGAACATAGATATATAAGGTAATAATATTTATGATTACAATGGTATAAACGTTATTCATCATATAATATAATATTTATAACACTCCACCTTAAATTATTGCAAAATACTTGACTCGTTAAAACCTTATTTGATAAATAAATAAATAATGGACCAACGAAATATTATTACATCGTTATTTAATCCATCATAAATGGGTTGCCAAACGGAGCCTTTATTCACCATCCTTGTAAATAATCATTAGTCTATGTAAATCATTATCACATAATTTAATGAATAATACTACATTAATTGGAAAATATATTCCTTCCGTCTCGTGAAAATAAGATTGTTTCTTTTTTCTCATAAATTAAAAAAAATGTAATTAACATGATTGAAAATATAAGTTGTTTCTTACATTTTACTAATATATCCCTATATTAAATAATTGAATAACATAATAAATATAATTATTTTATATTTATTGATAACAACGAATATTAAATAATGACATATTAAAAAATTTTAAAAATATCTTAACTTCAATAAGAAAAGTGACCTATAATTTGAAATGAACAAATTAAAAATACAAATTTATCTTTACGGGACGGAAGGAGTAATGACAAACCTACTATATCGTAGAAATCAATGAGCATTAATTATAAATAGCTTTACTTTTTGATAATCATGATGTTCGACCAAATATCAAGTTAAAACCTTAGAGCATCTCCAATAAATACTTTAAGCTTAACATGCCTTTATTTTAGGGAGTCAATACTTAAAATGTTACTCCAATAAACTCTCTAATTTAATATTTTAATTTAGAGGGTGAATCCAACTCTCTAAATTTGGAGAGTCAGATCCACTATCTATTATTAAATGCATTAAAAAAGTTTCAATTTCCAATATTCGTACATTAACTTTCTTTATTATATACTCATTATGTCCTAATTATATAGGTTGTCTTTTCTTTTTCTCTTATCCTAATTATATAAACTTATTTCTCTATTGGAAAATATTTATTTTGTTTGTTTACTAATATATCACTATTCATTACTTTCAATAATACTCCCTCCGTCCCATTTATATAGGTTGCATTTTCTTTTTCTTTTGTTCTAATTATATATACATGTTTCTTTATTGAGAATATTTAGTTTGTTTGTTTATTTACTAATGTACCTCTATTTTTAACTTCCAATAATAATAGTTTAGATATATTTTTTTTTATCATTACAAAGGGGGGGTGGGGGGGGGGGGGACTTAGGGGAGGGAGGTGACTTGAACCCGGATCTAGAGTCCGGTAAGGGGAGGTCTCAACCACTTGGACAAGCCCCATTGGTCAATAATTTTGATATTTAAATAAAAGTAATTTGAGAATTTTATTTACAAAAATTACATTTTTAATAACATTAAATATGTTTTTTTAAATTTGTGTGAAAAGTCAAAACAACAAATATAAATGAGACGGAGGGAGTAATAATTTTGATACTTAAACAATGGTAAATTGAAAATTTTCTTTACAAAAATTATTTTTTCAATAACATTAAATATATTTTCTTAATGAGTAATTCCAGGCAGGCGTGGAGCCAATTCAGGCCCAGCGCGGTCCATGGACCACGCTGGACCTCGGGTCTGCACCGAGTTAGGCCCAACAAAAAAAAAATTAAATTAAAACGCAGCAGACCTCGGTTGAAAGCAGTCGCAGAAGCCACTAGACTCAGAAGAATAGAGGAATTAGTGGCCAATAGCCGGATCCTCCGAGCCATTTTTCAAAATACCATTTGACCCATTTGTAAGTTAAAAAGAAAAAGCGAAATAGATTTATTATTTATAAAGTCTAAAATATCCTTATAAGTATTCAAAAGAGTCCGACTCCTCACCATTTAGAGAGTTCGGGTCCGGCGAAAAACAAAGTCTCCTCACCATATAGAGAGTCGGCGTCCAAAAGAAGAAGAACTTCACTCCGGGTTGTTCAAGATTCAAATTTTCGACAATGTTAGATTACATTTTTAGCTTTGATTCCTAGATTTATAGCTTGAAGTTTGAAAATTTTCTTATGTAAATCAAGTTTGGGTTCATAGAAGCATTTTTCTTGATCTGCCATTGTTGGAGCTTGTGATTTGTGAAGAAGATGAAGTATTAGGTCCGACCGGACCTAAAGTGGTCTGGCCGGACCATTTCCGTTTTCAAAAAGGTCCGGCCGGACCTTTCTGAAAAAGGTTCGGCAGGACCAAAATGGTCCGGCCGGACCTTTTTGAAAATGGTCCGATCGGACCCTTTTTGAAATTGGTCCGGCCGGACTGTTCTGATTTTTACATTATAAATAAATTTTAAAATTCAAAATAATTATTTTATTTTTAATATTATTTATCATTTATTACAAAAATAATTTCATTACTAAATATAATTAGAATTAACAAATGGCTAACTATGATTTCATAATTGTAACAAAAATTTAATAATTTCACAATGTTTGAAAATGTAATTATAATGTCATAATTTGTTAATAATAATTACAAATAAGATATGTAATTACAATTTCATAATTTCTTAATAAAAATGAATTAATAATTTCACAATAATTAGAAATAAGATATGTAATTATAATTTAATCATGCAAATAAGAAATTTATTAATAATATCAAAATAAATTTAATTATAATAATTAAATATTGTTGATAAAAAATTATTAATATTTTTCATAATAATTAGAAATAATAAATATGAACTATAATTTCATAAATGTAAAAATATATACAATAGTTTCATAACATTAATAATTATAATTACACAACTTTAATAAAAAAAATAATACAATAATAATTAATAATGTTTATATATAAACCATAATAATAAAAAAAATAATAAAGTTCTTCCTGTAATGTTTAATTTTCCTACTTGTTCATTTACGTGCGGTAGTTTACAATGTAGAATGGTTAAATATTGCGGCATACTTTTTTGAACTTTGATTTTAACATTTGAAATTATTGCAGAATGGAGTATGCTATTGATCTTGAACTGAGAGAGCTTCCAGCTAAAGTTTCCCAGTACAGGGAATGTGACTTCGGCGCAGTTCTAAAGACTCTTGATGAGTATCATCAAGATATCTTGAAGAATTGGCCAAGATGCAATTTGCGCCTCAGATTATAGAGTCTCTGGTACTTCGACTTCTGAACCCAGTAGATGGTGGTGCATATAGTTTTTGCTTCGGGGATGACAAGATAATCACATTCTCGAGGTTTGAGTTTTCCCTCGTCGCGGGATTAAAGTGTGATGGCCAAATGGACTCAACACCCGAATTACTGTCAAAATCGAGGCTTCATCTGAAATACTTCGAAGAACAAAGGGCCATTTATAGGGGGAGCTCTGGAATACTTTAAAGACTTGTCCCGATATGTTGGACATATTGAAATTATGCATGGTCTATATTCTGGAGAGCTTCGCGAAGGGCAAGCAAGCAAAGAATGGTATCGACTTATATGGTTTGGAACTTGTTGATGATATTGAAGCCTTCAACAACTATCCATCGGGGTCTATAATTTATGTCGATACTGTTAACATATTTAAGAAAACTCATTTGATGCCCAAGGCGGAGAAGGCCCCCCGGAAGTATGATGCGTACGGCTTCCCTTTTGCTCTGCAGGTAATAATTTTAAACTTTTCATTTTGAATTAGTTTATTATGTTTTTCATCGTCATAATAATTGGAAGTTTCAAAGATATGGGCGTATGAGGTTATTCCCGCCTTAGGTGACAGGTGGGCAGTTAAGACGGGGACGCGATTTCCTCGGATGTTAAATTGGAGAGCAACGGAGGCGCCAAGTTCTGGGAAGTTTTCGGCTATCCTCGATGATCCTGAGGTGAGCGTTTAGAAATTATTATTAATGTAATATAATATTTGACACATGATTTATAAATTGTTTGAATGTTAATATATTAGCTCGAAGTCCTTCATGCGTTGACGGCTTCGACCGTAGAGGAGGAGCAGGACTACATGCGTGGACTGGTATGTAATGTAATTTTAGATTGTTATTTACCTTTGGGTTAAATAATTAATCTTCACTTTTGTTATATCTAGGATCAACGCAGTCCAGTACGAGACATGTCCCCGCCACTCATGAGATCTCATTCACTGGGGGCATCTCGCGGACCTTTACGCTCCTCCACTCCCCCGGTATGTTCATGGATTCAATAAGCTATAATATTTTATTGGGGGTTAGTTTATTTCCTATTATATTATTTGGAGTTTATAATTTGAATTTGATATGATTTTGAGTTGAGAATTATTTTTGGAGTAGTAGGTGATATGGGAGTATTATTGAGTTGTGGTTGGTGTTTTGAATTGTCGTGGTTGAGTGGTTGAATGTTTTTGCTTTATTATGACATTTTAATGTCCCTTTATAGGGTGACTAAGTCCAATTTTAAATAAACAATATTCGACATTTAATTTCCACTTTTGTTATATTTAGGATCAACGCAGTCCAATACGAGACATGTCATCGCCGCTCATGAGATCTCGTTCACCGGGGGCATCTCGCGGACCTTTACGCTCCCCCACTCCCCTGGTATGTTAATGGATTCAGTTTTCAATAAACTATAGTATTTTAATGATCACATTTACATGTTATAATATTTGAGTTAAATAATCAATTGTCATTTTTGTTTTCAGCGCCCAGTACCTCACATTAATGATTTGTTTGAGCGTCTGGTGGGAGTCATTCATGATGAGATGCATGCCCTTGGGGATGAGCTCCGAGGTAAGGTCGACGCCCTCAAAGTGAAGGTCGATGCCCTCGGAGGTAAGGTCGACGCCCTTAGGGATGAGCTCCGAGGTGGGCATGGAACCTCAGATATGATGCCAGAGCATGATGAACTGGATGATATGATAGCTCGGATGACGGAGCAAGATTTTTACAGGGTGCCGACTTGGGTCGCTGGGGATGTGACTGAGGGCGTGCCTCGGGTGGAGGAGGAGGTGCCTCGGGGGGCGGCGGAGGAGGAGGTGCCTCGGGAGGCGGAGGAGGAGGGGCTTCGGGTGGAGGAGTTGGTGCCTCGGGAGGCGGAGGAGGTGGTGCCTCGGGGGACGGAGGTGCATCAGGAAGCGGAGGAGGAGGAGGTGCCTCAGATGTCGGAGGTGCCGGAGGATGAGTCGACTGAGCGACTGACGGAGATGGTCGAGAAGAGGGGATAGAAACGTACTGTCGAGGTGAAGGAGCAGATTATAAGTAAGATGACAAGACAACCCTCACAGCATGTTCTTTCTCCCTTCACGGTCGAGGCGAAGAAGAGGACATTCGTGGACGGCACTTATGTCAACTTATTCCGCGAAGTCTATCCGGCGAAGCAAAAGGTGCTCGATATGTGGTACTCTCAACTTAAGTCGAAGTAAGTTTGTTATGTTTTTGTTTATTTATTTCTTAACTGTTAAAATGATTATATATGAATCTCTAATTATTTATTCATTCAGGTTTCGCTTCGCCATTGGGAAGACAACAATATCGGATGTCAAAGATTGGTTCGCAATAGTCCTCAGAAGCGGAGCTTGGCTTGCCGACGATGTGAGTGCATAATCGTAATTATGTGAACTCACTATATTATTTGTTGATTAAATAATATTTAATTTGCTTATTTTTGATGTTGTAGCATGTTGATCTTGCGATGGAGTTGCTGCGCGATCGGGCTAGTAGGTACCCGAAATCGTTCGGCTTTCCTGGACAAGTGATCTTGTGTTGCGGCTTTAAAAACACTGTCGACATTGAGTACTCAATGTTCGAAAACAACCCTGCCTCATACGTGTTTCCAGATTACATGTTGGACTACGTGGTAGGGGCAGAGCCCGTGTGTGGCCAGTCGTGGATGGGTTGTATACACATCAATATTCCGGTGATCGGGAACTCGCACATCATTGCTGTTGAGGTCGTGTTCGCCGAATCGAAAATGTATGTGTACAACTCCAAACATGGTTGTTTCACAGAGACCCAGCTCCAAGAAACTCTGATGCCCTTGGCATTCATTGTTCCTCTAATGGCTAAGCGTGCTGGAATTCATGTCGATGATGTACCAGTCATTGAGAGGATCAAGGGGATTTCCAAACAAGGTGTCATGTAAATTTTCTTATACTCGTATTCTAGTATTTAATTAAATTCTTAACTATATTCATTTATTTCACTAAAGTTTTTTTTTTTTTTAACTTACAGTGGAGATTGCGGGATTTTTGCAATAAAATATATTGAGTTCTTGAGTATCGGACGAGATGTCAAGATGATCAATCAAGAACATATACAGAAGTGGAGGATAAAGTTGGTTACTGATTTATATACCTACAATTGCGATCCATAAGATTTAGAAATGTAAAAATATAGTTTTTATATGTAATTGTGTATATATATTTATTTGTCAATTTCTTTATTACTGTCAATTTATTTATTGTAGTTTTTATTTGTTAATTTCTTTAGTTGAATAAATTGCCTCACAAGTATAGATAATAATATATTTTTTGGAACAAAAAAATAGTATATATATATATATATATATAAACCCTAAACCCTAAACCCTAAACCTCAAACCCCAAAATAGAAAACTATACCCTAAACCCTAAACCCTAAAATATCTATTTTTTCCCCAAGAAACATTTATCATCTTTCATCGTATAATAAGCAATTCACGAACTTTATTAACATAGACAAAATAAGATAATTTATTATCAACAACACTACAATTACAGTAAAATTTTTAATAGTGATAAAATTAATTATTCAAGGGAATTTGACTAGTACAAGTTTGGCGAGTATGGCCGACTGCGCCGCACCTACTGCACTTTCGCGGTCTGGGAAACTCTCCAGTAGATGGTATTCTAGACGTACGTACACGCCCAGGAGTACGTCTTCGGACATTCGGTGGCAGTAAATTATCAAGCGGGAGCAAGTGTTCGGGAAGTTCCCACTCACCCTCATTTGGTAGAGGAAATATAGTTTCAGCATATGCTTCTCTCCACAAAGCAGTGGTATAGTACTCAGTTGATAATGATTGTGGTGAAAAGCCCCTATGTCTAGCAACTGCAACTGCATGAGCGCATGGAAAGCGCTCAAGCTGAAACTGTCTACACGTGCACGTGTTGTCATTCAAGTCCACAACATAACCAACATTACGTCCGCATACAACGTTGAATCTAAACTGATCCAGTGGCTCCACGCCCAACCTTCTAGCCAGGTCTAATGTCTTGAAGAGTTTGGTTTCCATGGCAGGGGTGAGATAAGATGTGCATGATTGAGATTCCTCGCGTCTATCGTGAAACCAAACCTGTAACTTCTCCCTAATGTTCTCAATCATTGCCAGAATTGGTAACTCTCGATCCTTCTTAAATAATGCATTCAAAGACTCCACATTATTTGACGTCATCATAGTGTATTGATGTCCTGGAAGTTGACACCGTGCCCAATGTTGAATCCCCAATTTATCTATTAAGTTCTCCGAGGCTTTCTTACTCTTTTTATCTATTTCGATTATGAACTTATTATAATCTTCAAACGTGTAAGCCTCTGCCGCTCTCTTAAACAAGGAAACGATCCCAGTACCACGGTACGTCGTCTTCAAATTTCCTTGTATATGGTACATGCAATAACCGTGGTGTGCCTCGGGAAAAACTTCAGCTATACCATTTATGATAGAATTTCCCCGATCAGTTATAAAAGCAAGCTCATGGACACCTCCAATTACTTCCCTCAACTTTGAGAAAAACCAATTCATCGCTAGATCATTTTCGCTATCCACTATGCCGAACGCAAGAGGGTATATTTGAATGTTGGCATCTTGACATGTAGCAATAATTAACTTCCCTTCATATCTAGCTTTCAGTATTGTACCATCTACTAGAATTAGAGGTCGCATCGATCTTCTAAATTCATTTATACATTGTCCAAGAGCCATGAAAAAATACTTGAAGCAATTGTCATCGTCAGCCTCAATAAAGAATGTCGAACCAGGATTAGTTCTCGACATGTTATGACAATACCTGGCTAATTTCGCATAACTTTCCTCAGGTGAACCCATTAAATCCTCTAACACACATTCTCTAGCCTTCCAGGCCTTCTGGTAGCTCATGGTCACCCCAAAATCTCTCTGCACATCGTTAATGACGTCTCTGGGTCTGTAAATAATCCTTGGGTCATCAAACTTATGCATTATATGTCGTCCTATAAACCATGAACGCGCTTGTCTATGATCATTTCGACGAATGCCCACTTGACAAGTATGCTCTCGTGCATACTTGCGAACTACGAAGAATTGATTTGTGTCCATCCTCGTTGCTCGCATACGCCAACTACAATTATCATCTACACAGACAATTGTGTAGGTACTCCTGTCTGACTTCTTCACTTTAAACTCGAAATTGTGCTTAAGTGCAATACTGTGCACCGCTTCTTGGAGATCTTGCTTGGTATTAAATAATTGCTGGACTTCCAAATCTTATCCATCTGGAACCACACGTGAACAATTAGTCAATCGTGAACTTGGCCCAGCCTGTGAGTTCTCGAAGTGCTCATGTTGACGTCTAGATAAATTAATCAGATCATTGTTTGTAAATGGAATGTCCTCCTGATTGTCTCCGACTACATCGTGACCTCTATGGGTGATAAGAGGATCATGGAGTATAGCAACTATATCAGGAATAACATCATCATCCTCACGAACTATTTCTAATGTGTCCCAAATATCATTCACATTCTAATCCCCACCATCGAATTCTTCATTCTGATTATCGGGGGTATCCTTTCGTACTAAAGTTACACAAAGAGGAATAGTTTCCTTTTTATTCGCCTCAATTAACCACGTAATTTGCACATCAGATGTAACAAACAAGGGTGGCAATGCAACAGTAGAATTAGAGTTATATAGAAATCCAAATTTCATATCATATTCAGATGGATTAACTTCGAGTTGATCTTGTAGTTTGTTGTACAGGTCTATAAATGACATACCTGGAGTTAACAAAATTACCGAAATGTTTTGATCACTTGTATATTTCCATGACTATCGCAGATTTTCATCAACCACGAATTCACCAAAATAAGAAACTGGTATGAAAGTCATATCTGCATTAATTAAAAATAATAAAATTTCAAAACAACAAGTTAAGGAAAATTAGAGTAACTGATAAAAAATAATTGTAAAAAAAATAGTTGTCGGATAGGAGCCTCAGTCCGGCCGACCATGCATCCGCAATATTTAACCATTCTACATTGTAGACTACTGCACGTAAACGAAGAAGTAGGAAAATTAAACATTATTTAATTATTATAATTATATTTATTTTGATATTATTAATAAATTTCTTATTTGCATTATGAAATTATAATTACATATCTTATTTCTAATTACTATGAAATTATTAATTCATTTTTATTAAGAAATTATGAAATTATAATTACATATCTTATTTATAATTATTATTAACAAATTGTGACATTATTTAATAATGAAATTATTTTTGTAATATATGATAAATAATATTAAGAATAAAAAATTATTTAGAATTTTATAATTAATTATAATGTAAAAAAATAATTTAGAATAATTATTTTTGAAATTGGTCTGGCCGGACCGTTGACAGTTGACAGACACTTTTTTTCCGCTCTAATGTTCATTTTTTCCGATCTTGTTACTAAACTGATAAAAATCACACTTCACCATATTAATTTTCATTGTTTAGTCTACATAATTATAGATCTATAATTATTATTAACTAAAAAATTAATAATATATGAATTTTTCGTTAATTTTTGGTTACTGAAATTATAGATCTGTTGAATAACTTTAACACAACGAGAACAAAGTTAAATACAGTATAATAAATATTGTTACATCAACTTACCGATAAGAAGTAGCACAAGCAGATAAAAAAATTAGAGAATTATTTATCTGCGTATTGAGCACAAACAGATGAAAAAACGAGAGAATAATGAAAAGTGAGAATTGTATTGTTTTCATTTTAATATAAATATGAAATATGAGATAAATGAAGGGTATAAGAGAAATATGGTTATTAAGGGTATAGACGTCATTTTAAAGAAAAATGGGTATTGTGGTTAGTTTTTGAAAAGTTAGGTTATTTTGACTTAGCCCATGTTTGACTTGGGTATTTTTAAAATTCCCCCCAGAAGAACACCAGAAATTCGTTGAAGCAAAGGCAAAGCTAGCATAAACCTAAACTCTCTCCTCACCCCTGCCAACTCCGTGTCTCCGATCAGCGGCCCCCACCAGTGACCACCTGCCAACCACAACGCAACAATTGGTAAGAGCTAATTTATACCCATCAATCGTCATTGATTGTTTCAAGTGTGCAAACAGTGGCATATATATTGTAAGATTGTAACCAGCACTCCAGCAAGCAGCAGTAAAGCAAAGGCCTCTGGGTCGGTGAAAAGTGAAGACGGTGCCTAACTATTAATTTTGAAGCTGAAGCCTAACAAAAATGTTATATATACAGAATCAGTACATTACAAATTACACACTGTAACATGCTACAGTGTGTGATCTATAATGTACAGATATGTAACTGTAGCATTTCTCGAAGCCTAAAGGTATAAGGTATTTTGTATTTAACTTAATTTTGAGACTTTTTGTTTTGATTTTTCAACATGTGGGTATAATTAAATGTTAAATAATGGTGTTTTTTTTTTTCTTTTTTGATAATGCCTTAAATTTTTAGTGTATAGTATGCTGATTTTATTTTATTTTTTTCATTTGGAAGCATTGATTTATTTCTCATGTATTGTTGACTTGTCTATTTGATATTGATTTGGAATTGGAGATATTTTTAATTGATTTAATTACTGGTTAGCTTTGTCTGATTTTTTGTAATTTGAGATTTGTGCTTTGTTGAGTTGATTTAATTTTGAGATTTACGGTTTGTGTTTTGTGAACTCAAGTTTCTAATTAATTTATTTTATTAGGGAAATTTATGTAAACCTTAGATAGATTCTTTAAAATAAAATTCATAATTGAAGAAAATGTTGATGGGACGGCTTCAAATAGAGTGAATGGTGATGTTGTACAACTTCCCACCGATCATGGAAATAGAGTGGATGTTGATCCTACACAACTTCCCACCGATCATTGTTTAAGAGTTCCAATTTCGAATTACAACATTAATATCCGTGATCAAGTTCGAAGAACATATTTGTAAAAGGGTGCCTTTCAACCTTCAGATCATGTATTCCCAAGACGACAGTACGAAGCATCCCAATATAGAGGCTTCCAAGCTTCCTAGTTTAAGGAATTTGGTAGTTGGTTGGAGTATAGTATAGCAAAAGATGCCGCTTATTGTTTTTACTGTTACCATTTAAAATCAAGTCATGGTAATCAAGGAGGAGGTGGATCTTTTGTTAGAGAAGGGTTCACTTATTGAAAAAATAAAGAAAGATTTCAACTTCACGTGGGAAAGCGTGACAGCGTACATAACAAAGCTCGAATGAGTTGTGAGGCATTGATGAATCAAGATCAACACATTCATTCAGTTTTGCATAAACAGTCAGTACAAGCACGTAATGAATATCGTATTCGTCTAGAGGCATCAATTGATTGTGTTAAAGTTCTGTTGCGTCAAGGGTTATCATTTCGGGGCCATGATGAGTCTGAAGGTTCTCTCAATCCAGGTAACTTCTTAGTTCAATTGCAATTTCTTGCTGATCATAATGATGACATTTCGGGAGCATGTGAATGAACGTTTGATAGGAGTTGAGCATGTTAGCAGCACCACAGCTATATCACTTAAGGCTGCAATTGATATGCTATTTTCTAGATATAATTTGAGCATATCTAGGTTGAGAGGACAAGGTTATGATGGTGCAAGTAATATCCAAGGTAAATTCAATGGTCTGAAAGAACTCATTCTGAAAGAGAACTCATATGTCTTTTACATACATTGTTTTGCTCATCAACTCCATCTAGCTCTTGTAGCTGTGGCAAAGAAGAATATTCCAATTTCTAATTTCTTTCGTGTGGTTGGTGATGTTGTAAATGTTATTGGACCATCCTGCAGACTTTCTGATCTGCTTAGAGAGAAACATTCAGACTTTATCATTGAGGCATTGGAGAGAGGTGATGTTTTAAGTGGACGGGGACTCAATCAAGAAACTACTCTTCAACGCTCTGGTGATACACGCTGGGGGTCACATTATAATTCTTTGATAAGTTTGCTTTCAATGTTCTCTACTGTTGGTGATGTACTTGAATTTATTTCAGAAGATGAATCTAGTTCCGGTGATTAGAAAAGTGAGGCATTCAATTTATTAGAGTCGATACATTTGTTTGATTTTTGCATTTAATCTACACTTGATGAAAAAAGTCTTAGGAGTTTCGAATGAGTTGTCAAAGGCATTACAATTGAAAGATCAAGATATTGTGAATGCAATGGGATTGTGAAAATATGCAAACAACGACTCCAAATGATGAGAGTGGGATTTGTTTTTGGAAGAAGTTCGTTCTTTTTGTCAGCGACATCACATTGATGTTCCCATTATGGATGGTGTGTTTATACGCAGTGCACCTCGTGGTCGTCCTCAGCGTAATCCATCACCAGAAGTGACAAATTTACATCATTACTGTGTTGATTTATTCTACGCTATCATTGATTTGCAACTTCAAGAGTTGAATGATCGTTTCTCAGAGGTAAATACATAGTTACTCCTTTGTGTAGTGATAAGTGTATTTTATACACTTATTTCTATCCTAAAAGTATGAATTTATATGTTTGTTTTAGAATATTTGCTATTTATTTTGTGTTATTTGTTTATATTTCAGAAATAATTCCAAAGTCGAGAAAACAATGGAATTGGAGCAAAAACAAGGATATTGGATGATAAAAGAACCAAAGTATGCAAATCAAGAATGGATGAAGTAGATCAAGGGCTAAATTGAAAGAAAAGTCAAAGAAAGAACCAAATTGGTAGATCTCAGAAGTTCAAGGACCAAATTGCAAATATTCAATAGTTGATTCGGATCAAGATAAGATACTTGAAGAATGCTAGGAGTCAATTGGATGCAATTAAAAGTCAAAAGGGAATGAAATATGATAAGAATATTACCATAAATTCATTCCAATCACACAAGATTTTCGAGCAGATTTTTAGTCATACTTTGAAACCTAATTTCGGGGTCTTAAACGTTAGAATTGGGAAAATCCTATTTCAAGAAGAATTGTAGCCCTTTACGTTATATTTCTAACGAATTTTGAATCATATAAATCTGATTAGGGAATAAAAATATATGATCAATATACTAAACACTGTGCAGTGACAAAAAAAATCTTCCGCGAAGGTAACTTTCCTTGTTCGGTTGAAACTCTTTTGGAATTTAATTTGGACGTGAAACTCAGCATTATTTCTTCCCAAGTAACCTAATTCTCATGAAAATCTATAAATACATGGCTTGGGACACGAAATTAAGGGTTCTCAACTGTGATATTTCATGCCAAAACGCTGTCGAATTGCGAGGGGATCCATAGGAGGCCAAATTCAAGATTGAAGAACAAGGATCAAGGAGATGAATAGGGTGACATCTTTTCATACTTCTTGTGATTTATTTTCGATCATGTATTTAGGCTAGGTTTTAATTGTTAGAATTGTGATGAAGCATTAATTTATTGATTCCATGTTTTGACTTTATATTTATATTATGCAATTTATGAGATTGATGTAATTAATTATGTTATTATTATCATCTATGATTGTGGACGCATAATTATTGATGCTTGTGATAGATTTCTATGTTCGAAAGAGTGGAAATTTATTAGACCTTGATTAATTTCTGCAAAGTCCGATAGGGGATAGAAATATACCCCTGTGCTTCGTGTTATCCTTAAAAGTGTTCATAATTCGTTAATGTTTTTCTACATGTTTGGATTTGTCATAGAAATATAGGCTCATCTCATGTAGGAAAAAGTATTTATGCATCGCTGGAAAGGGGACATAAATAAATATAGGAACATGGATTTTCAATACTCATACCTTGTTATTAAATGTTGAAGTCAAATACATGGTTGATATGATTAATGTGGATTCATAATTCTAACAAATTCATCTCACCGTTTTCATAAATCAAATTTTCTTATTTTCTTTAGTTTAATTTTTAATTTATTTTTCAAAATCAAAATTTCCAAATCCTAAGCTTTTCTTGTTCCGGTTAAGGTAGTAATCTAAAAATACGATTTAAAACAATCTCTGTGGGATCGATACTTGGACTTACGTCCACTTTATTACTTGCGCAACCCGTGCACTTGCGGAGCGTTATCAAGTTTTTGGCGCCGTTGTCGGGGAGTGTAGTTTAAATTTATTTTTAGATTACTTTCACTAATTCGGACTTTTTACTTTTTTTTTGTAGTATTTTATTTTATTTTATTTTATTTTTATTTTGTTACTTTGGATTATCCACCACAATTTTAAGCCTTCCTATGTTTGGTTTTTTTCGAGGTATATTTGAATCTACCATTGGCTTGCAATGAACGATTTCAACATGGACTATGAAGACATATTTGGAGAATATACAGGTTGTGAATTTTGCTCCAAAATATATTGTAATGGACAGTGCTTGGATGGGAGCATTATTTGGGTCACACCAAAACTCTTAGTGTTTAAAGAATACTTGAAATGCCGACAACAAGCAATTGACATGTCGGATGCAAGTCACATGCTCTTTGATGAGTGTGTACTGAATGATTGGGACGAGGACATCGCTCTAGTGGGAGATGGTCCTCCATTGTGGAGTGAAAGGATAATTTCAAAATACTATCAGAAGCTAGCCAAGATAGATGAAGGTGATATGGTGCTAGGAGACTCCATGTATTGGAGTGAATTTAAAAGGTGAGGATATAATCCACTCGAGAAAGTTCATAAGAAAGACTCGCCAATGCCCGTGGAGTTTGACGAAAAATCCGCCATTGAATCCAAAGATGAGTCAACTATTGAAGAAACACTTGAAGATGATGAAAAATCAATCACAGTAGAGCTAAATAGAGATTTGGACATCAATGAGAAAGAAATCAACTTACATGGTTTTGACCTTGTTGATTGCCAAGTAATTGAGTTTGTAATTAAACTTGATGAGGAGGTGGAAGTCTTCATAGTTGAAGTTGAATTGGATGAGGACATGTTCTATAATATGGAGAGGGGCAATTTCGAGTCTTGGAGATCAAATGAGGAGTGGAACAAATCCAAAAGAAAGAAGATGGGAAAGGCATCCAAAGCTTTCTTTAGGTGCCCTTGAATTAATTTCCATAAAGTCTAGCTCTAGACTATAAATGAAGCGCTTATTGGGAGGCAACCCAATTTCTCAAACTATTTTCTTTATTTGTTTTGTTTATTGCTTTTGATTGCTTTTATTACTTTCTAGTTGTTTAGATGCTTGACCTTGCATTTTAGGATCACTAGTATGTTTAGAATGCATGCATTAAGTTGTTATGTGTTTTAAGTAATTCTAGTATTCCATTTTGCATGTTTTAACATTTTTAGCTTTAATTGCATTTTAATTTTTTTTTTTTTTATCATCACAATTTTTCAACATGAAAACCTAGTTTAGGACATGTAGACATATTGGATTTTTCCACATTTTTACAAGACTTTGCTTAATATTAGTGTTCTTCATATCTTTTTGCGAAATTTGAAATTGTGGAAAATTGGTGATGGGTTTTAGGCTAGAATTGGAGTATCGAATTGTAGGTTTATTAGATGAAAAAAAAATTGGTTTAATTCAAGTCTCCAAATCTATGCAATTCTTTAATTTCTTTATATGCATGTTAGGTGCTCGATAAAATGTTTCAATGAGGTTTTTGTTGAGTTTTGGCAATTCTTTTTGGATGATCACCTTCACTACATGTTAAACATCATTTGTACATCATCCATTCATTGTTTACACAGATTTAAGGCATAGAACTCAACATGAACATCTTTGCACTACAAAGCACCTCATTGCAAGGCCATTGCAAGGCATCGCAGCACCACTGCACCAATTTCAGCTTCATGTCACCTACTTTGTCACACTTTTCATGACCCAAATGAACTCCAAATTTGTTGAATTTTTGATATGTTGTAGACCAAGTTATGTACTTTCATATGCTCGGGACATGTCTCGGAAAATTTTCACTTTTTCAAGGCTATGTCAAGGGTCGAAAATCAGTGGTCGACCATATTTCAAAATTTTCAAAATTTTTCTAAGTCCTAGTTTGGGTGTGTTGTGCTGATTTGTTTTAGATCCTATATGATATTCATGCTTCTAATGATAAATAACTCTTGTTTGCAAGAAAATATCATCGTGGGACACTTGGAGCCAAACTTGGAAAAGTAAGAAAGGGGTCGAATCACCCAAACTACATGAAGATCAAAGCTTCAAATTGAGAACACCACCTCTCCAAACCTGGGAAGTACATAACACCCTCTTTGTTATTTTGTGTTCTTATTTAATTATTTGCTTCGAATACATTGAGGACAATGCATCGTTCTAGTTTTGGGGTGGGAATCTCATTCATGTGCTTCATGTACACATTCATTCGATTTTGGGTAAAAAATTCAAAAAAATTGAAAAATGTGAAAAAATCATAAAAAGTGAAAATTTTGAAAAATTTTGTTGACTTATTTATTGCTTATGACATGATTTGAATTGACTTTTGTGCTTTAGTTAGAATATTGGGCAACATGTGAACTAAAATTTTTCTTAACATTCCTCCATGTAAGACTTTCATCAAATTTGAACACATAGCCACTTTCAAATAAAAACTTATGTAGGGAGATGGTTGATACTTGTGGGGAAAACTTGTGCAATTTGAACATAGAACCGATTGAAAAATCCCGAATCTTAAGTAATTAGATCCCGACCTGACTATAGAACCAAACTGCTCAAGAAGCAGTTTGGGGGTGAGAAGGTTAGATTGAGTATGCATTAGTAGATTGAGGATTTGAACTTTTCAGTTTTACATCTTTAGTGTAAGGGGTTTTGATCAACGGGTATAAACCATAATAACCAGCATAAAAACAGAAAAATGCTGAAGGTCTTATTCTACTCTTCAAATGCCTTTTTGACTCGAGCAAGTAAGTCTGAGGGATTCTCTGAATCTGGTACCCTAAACTCAACTGAGTTGGGAGCTGCCGACCTAAAGCTCACTACAGGGGTCATCTAGAAAGTAAGTACGGAGAGTGGACTTACACATAAGACGTTAAAACATCTTTAACTTTTCTGTTTAAGCCTTTATGACTCGGGTAATTAAGTCTGAGGGGTTCTCTGAACCTAGTACCCTAAGCTCAACTGAGTTGGAAGCTGCCGACCTAAAGCTCGCTACAGGGGTCATATAGAAAGTAAGTATGAAAAGTATTGCACAAAGATGGTAAAAGACAAGGACATTAAAAGAAAAAAGTCGTCCAAATAAAAAAAAAGGGAATAAAATGGTATAAGCTTTGTTGATTGAAATTCCTAACACTTTGTTAATTATTCTTGGTCTTTCGTGCATACTTGTCTACTCCTAAGGTTGTGATCATCCATGAGAGGGTAAGGAAAATCAAAAGAAAATCATTGTTGACCACATGGGATTCGGGCTTACTCTTGCATAAAAAGTCACACATTGTCAAGTTTATTTTTGCATAAGTTTGCAGTTGATTTTGACTATTCACACACACACACACAATGAAGTTGAGCATCGGATGAATGAAAATATTTTATATTGTTCATATTTCTTTTTCTAAAGTGAATCGTCATTTGGGTTGTTGAAGCGCATGGTAAATAAGTTGACAAAAGCAAAAATATATATTTTATTTAATTTGCCTTTTCACATTTATAGTTTAGTTTTATTTTGTTCGAGGACGAACGATAGTTTTAGTTTGGGGGTGTTGATAAGTGTATTTTATACACTTATTTCTATCCTAAAAGTATGAATTTATATGTTTGTTTTAGAATATTTGCTATTTATTTTGTGTTATTTGTTTATATTTCAGAAATAATTCCAAAGTTGAAAAAACAATGGAATTGGAGCAAAAACAAGCAAATTGGATGATAAAAGAACCAAAGTATGCAAATCAAGAATGGATGAAGTAGATCAAGGGCTAAATTGAAAGAAAAGTCAAAGAAAGAACCAAATTGGTAGATTTGAGAAGTTCAAGGACCAAATTACAAATATTCAATAGTTGATTCGGATCAAGATAAGATACTTGAAGAATGCTAGGAGTCAATTGGATGCAATCTTACTTAATATTAATTGAGGAGAATTTCCTGCCAATTTGACACAACTTTTTGTAATTTTTTTTAATACAATATTATATATTTCATTTATTTTCACACTCAACTTTTATTGCTTTCACACTTCAAAAATCAAAACTCAACATTTATTGTGTTCACACTGCTACTTCCACTTAAATATTTTTATGGAGATTTTTTTTTTTACTTATTTATATTTGATTATTTGTGTTTAAACCTCTCTTTTCATTATTTTTTTTTTATCTTTTAATGTTTTGAATTTTGCAAATAAGTATTTGTGTGCAGTCATACAAATTCAATGCAAAATTTTCAGTTCAAAATTATATCGAAATTGTATCACGCATCTAATACTAAATAAATCTTATTGTATAAAACTTTTTTATAAATAATCTTATTTTTTAGTTATTTAGTACCTCTAAAAATTTGAGCTCATTTGTATTGCGTTCTATTAACTTAATTAGTATTTTTATAGAAAGTTACATTTAA
This sequence comes from Ligustrum vulgare, assembly GCA_963555705.1. NCBI lineage: Eukaryota > Viridiplantae > Streptophyta > Magnoliopsida > Lamiales > Oleaceae > Ligustrum > Ligustrum vulgare. The sequence goes on along the minus strand of OY743168.1, from coordinate 29,461,786 downwards.
TACGTAAATAATTTTTTTCAATAATTGTGATATTTTATTGGTATCAATCTTATGGATGAATATTTTCGTTCTGTCATACAAATCTAATATCGACTCCTTCCGCCAATTTGACACAACTTTTTGTGATTTTTTTATACAATATTGTATATTATATATTTCATTTATTTTCACACTCAACTTTTATTGCTTTCACACTCCAAAGATCAAAATTCAACTTTTATTGTGTTCACACTACTACTTCCACTTAAATATTTTTATGGAGATTTTTTTTTTTTTTTACTTATTTATATTTGATTATTTGTGTTTAAACCTCTATTTTCATAATAATAAAAAAAATTATCTTTTAATATTTTGAATTTTGTAAATAAGCATTTGTGTGCAGTCATACAAATTCAATGCAAAATTTTCAGTTCAAAATTATATCGAAGTTGTATCACGCATCTAATACTAAATAAATCTTATTGTATAAATTTTTTTTATAAATAATCTTATGTTTTTAGTTATTTAGTACATCAAAAAATTTGAACTCCCTTGTATTGCGTTCTATTAACTTAATTAGTATTTTTATAGAAAGTTACATTTAATACGTAAATAATTTTTTTTAATAATTGTGATATTTTATTGGTATCAATCTTATGGATGAATAATTTCGTTCTGTCATACAAATCTAATATCGATTTTTCATTTATATTTATATCGAATATTTAATCAATTTGTATTAAATTTTGTTTTAAATAATCATACTTTTAATTCAATATTTATGATTCTTAAATTTTTACAACAATAAGTTAATTGTCTCCCAATTTACTTAACTGATAATTGAGATGATCAATATTATACTATAATTTTCATCAAAAAACAATTACGTTGTATAAAAATTGCAAAAACTTATAATACCATGAATTTGATGCATCTTTGTCAATCACAATTTTAGTTTTTTTTCTTTTTTTATGATTATCGAATTCGTTTCTTATACGTGTTGTTTTTCATTGTCAATTGTCAAAACAATAAATCTTATCTTTTATAGTATGATCTATATTATTAACTTTTTCATCTATTGTTTGATTGTTTAGAGTACATGGACATTGGAGATCGTACATTTAAATATTTATTTTGCAAAGAAAATTTTTGTGCGAGGAGAGAATGAATAAACATTATAAAACATATCGTAATTCGAAATTCTCATTTTGTTGTGGGGTGAACACGATTTTTAATAATATTTCAAATCAAACAATTTCAAACGGTTTGGAATTTTTTCAAGCCAAACTAAACCATTTCATTTTTTAAACAAAATAAAGTCAAACTATTTTTTACGATTTGGTGCGGTTTGAAATCACAGATTGCCGATGAATAAATTAGTATATTTCAAAGCGAGCTCAAAGACACATATTCATCTAAAACTTCGAGTTGAAACTAGCTAAAAAATAGTATTAAGTTTCTAATTGAGTGCTTTGTTGTGAATCAATCTATGTTGACAAACAAACTAATTATATAGAAGTAAACTATCGCTAGCTCTTATATTAAAAATTTTATTTTAAGAAAATATCTTGGATGATGATAATGAATTGTAGGAGGAAAAATTATTTCCAAATGATTGTGGATTTGAACAAATTAATATTTGTCTCCTCAATTTTGATTTGTTGATAATAAAAAGTATATTGCTTTTTTTAAAAAAAAAAAATTGAACATTTGTCTTTATTTTTATTTTTTAAAATTTGGCGGGTTGACTGTTTGAAATCGCGATTTTGACAATTGAAACATAAACTAAATTGTTTAAGGTGGTTTGGAATTTTTACAAACCAAACCATTTGTTGCAGTTTAATTCGATTTTGCGGTTTATTTGTTCACCCCTACTTTGTTGTATACAAGAGAAAATGAATATTTCTCTAATGGAAGATCATCCTCTAATTTTGAAAGATTTGTTATATGACAGGGAGACAGGATTAAAAATTCCATTGAGAATATTCGGACATATAATATGATGTTTTCATTCACTTTTATGGGAGAATAGATAATGAGCTAAATGATGGTAGATGGCCTCCCCTCTTCAGATTACACGATCAAAATTGCCATAAGATTGAGAGTCTATTGCCTAATGACGGTTCAGCTCTGCAATTTGCTCGCTTTACATTGTTGATAATGTGAATGAGGTTGAAAGCAGAAAAAGGATTGTGAGGTACGTATTATGTATTTATTGCTTTTATATTAATATTGTTTACGGATAATTTTGTTGTGATATTCTAAAATTTTATTTATGTCTTTTAATGTCCCCGGGTAGGAGTGAATCATGCGATTCTATGTTGCATGATTTAATAGTTTTTTATTCGAAGGATATGCTAGACAAATACAACAAATTGTTAAGGCAATTTAGGTTGGTTTGAGAAAAGATGATTGAGGAAACACTTCAAATTTAAGACTTATACTTATTGGTTGGTGGGCGACCAATGATGGCCAATATGATTTTTCTATTGTCTATGAAATTGCCGAATTGATTGTCGGTGGATTTTGACACACTACCTGGACACATGGATATCACTATTGCGCCACGTGGTGGACCTTTGCAACAGATAAGTGAGGACACAAGTTCTTTCTAAGAAATATTGATCATACACAGGGATTGAGTAATGGAACAAGGTTGATAGTTACAAAACTTGGCGACCATGTTCTAGAAGGTCAAATTTTTTCTGGCATCAATGCAAGATACAAGTTCTTTATTCTAATGTTATCGTTGAACCCTTCTGATTCTAGGATACTTATTAGATTTCAAAGAGGACAATTTCTATTGATGGTGTCATATGCCATGACTATCAATAAGAGTCGGGGACAATCATTCTTGCATGTGGAACTTCTTCTTAAACGACTGGTGCTTACACATGGATAACTTTATATTGCGATTTCTAGGGTGACAAATCGTTCCAGATTAAAGATATTGATTTGTGATAAGAAAGGAAGAACAACAAAATCAACAAACAATGTTGTGTACAAAGAAGTATTCCAAAATTTGTAGTCATATGAAATCAATATATATATATTATTTTAGGGAACTATATTCATACAACACATTTTTTTAAATATATATATATATATATATATATATATATATATATATATATATATATATATATATATATATATATATATATATATATATTATTTTAGGGAACTATATTCATACAACACATTTTTTTAAATTTACACCATAGTTTAATTGCAAGATAAATCTTCGGTGTTTGTTTAGTTTTTCTTTTATATCCTTAACTTTTTTTAATCGCATTGTTATTTATAACATTCAATTAATTAATAAATTTTATTTCTAATCGCAATTTATATTCAAATATTCTGCTAATTTGCATTGAAATGATGTGCAAATATTTTTTTTAACTTTTGTATTAATTATTTATTTTGATTATTTAAAAATATGAGAGATAAATAAGTGTTATTCGCCAACAAAACAAATATATTGAACAAAAATCGTCTCAAAAGACAAGATGTAGAAATTAATAAAGAGTTGATGATAAAAAATTATAAAATTTTTTAATATAACTATTATAATTTGAAGTAGTTTTATTGTTTGTAAAATTTTAATAATTATTTTAATATAATATTATTTTTTATGCATTTTGTATAAGCATTAAAAATTAACAAGCACTTATCAAAATTCATATTGTTAAATTGCAACTTCCGTAGATCATTTTTGTTTTTCAGTCTAAAATACTTTCCAAAAACTGGAATGCATTAATATTCATCATTAATTGCTTTATAAAAAATAAATTTTATAAAGAAATTAATACATTTGGAAAACTACACATTAACTTTGAAAAACAAAAATAACTTTACTTTTTCGTGCATTATTTGTGCATTAATTATATTAATATTTTATTAAACTTTAATATTTGTTCTTTTTTGTTTAATTAAAAATATTAGTGACAAATAAGTTTGTTTACACTTCTTAATAGATTTTTTTTCCAGAAAGCAGTAATTCTTTTTTTAGAAAACGGTGACTATTCATTTTTTTTAATTATTTGAATTAAACTTGCTTGCATCAACGTAAGAGGTACTCATGATAATTAATAATTTATTGAAACTAAAACTAATTATTATGTCATCACATTGATATACATTTGAATGGTATTATGGAAATCATTTTACATAGTGAAATTAATTATTATGTTATGGATGACGTGTTGACTGCATTTAGTCCCTGTTTGAGACCCATTATTTGGAATAATGTGATTTTGAATAGTAAATTTTTTGGAGAATGTGTAGTTAAAAATTGGAGAATATTTTTGGACTTATGTGTAAATTATTTTATTGGTATAATGTGTGGTTGAAAAATGAGTTTTTAAAAAATGAGATTTAAAAATAATAGGTACCAAACAGGGGCTTGATGATGCGTTTTGTGCAATGGGAAATGAAATTGAAATTATTAAGGATATTCATTTTAATACTTAAAAACGCAACTCCAAACAATGTGCAAATATCTGTTATTTTCGATAAAAAATAATATCAATTTTTTTATCGAACAACAACTTCATTTTTTTTTTTTTTGTGAAAAAATGTGGAAAACTTAATAATCATTTACTACTTAAATATATAAATTGATTTTTATTACTCAAAGATGCTATTATAATTTGAAGTAGTTTTATTGTTTGTAAAATTTTATTAATTATTTTAATATATTATTTTTTATGCATTTTGTGTACGGGAGAAATCTTATCTTAATCATAATATATTATTATTATTATTATTATTATTATTATTATTATTATTATTATTATTATTATTATTATTATTTTATTATCTATAGTATATATTAAACCACAACAGTCGTAAAAAAAATTTCCCGCCAACTGTCACTTATTTTTTTGGAAATCTTATGTTTTTTTGTGTTTTTTTTTTCCTGATTTCCGATACAATTGTTTAACATTAATTAGCAACTTGAATATGTTTTGGAATAGGTGGAAGACGTGTCATGCTAGTGACCTTTCATTTGTTGATGTTGAATTGATTAATGAGGTGTGGATGGGAAATGGCTTTTCATTTTTCCATTTCATATTAAATGCTCGATGCAATTTTTTGCTGGCTTAAGTATTAATTAGTATTAATACATTTTTTTGAATAAAACAAATATAAGATTAATTTTAATAATTGTCTAAAAATTATATGATCTAAAATTCTAGGTATAATTTTTTGACCTTCAATGTTATCCAGATGCCATGTCATGATAATTGCAAGATTTGCGTAAGTATTATTTTAACTACTTGATTTTATATGTAAAACTATAATGTTATTGGTTAAGAATAAATAATATTTTTTTAATAATTCTTAATTTTAATAGTTGTGTAAAGGTTATATGGTACGATTTTTGCTATAATTTTTTTACTCCAACATTGTCGATTGTTATATCATGATAATTGCTAGATTTATGAAATTGTTATTTTGACCACTTGATTTTATAGGTGAAAATATAATTTTATTGGTCAAATGCAAATATTTTTGGGTTAAGATTCAGCACGTTTTTATAATTATTATGATTCTTATTTTTGAATGAAAAATTTAAAGCTTAAATACGAGAGGAGAATGCATAAACCATTAGAAATATATTGATACATTCCACATAATCAATATTGTATCCATAATATTAAATAAAAAACATGATACACCATTAAATAAACTACTAAATTTGAATTTTCTTTGAAGTTGACCATAACTCATAAAAATTATTGAAATTAACAATCATTTTTATTTGTCAAATACAAATATTTGCTCTTAATATTAAACAAAAGCTTATAATTATTGTGATTGATGTTTCTGAAAGAAATTTAGATAAAATGTTAAATACATGAGGAAAATGCAAAAATTGTGGTTAAAAGTGAATAATATTCTTTTAATCATTCTTAATTTTAATAGTTGTGTGAAGATTATATGGTATACCATTTTCGTTATAATTTTTTTGTCATCAACATAGCATGTTGTCATATCATGATAATTGCTAAATTTATGTAATTATTATTTTGACTACTTGATTTTATAATTAAAAATATAGTTTTATTGGTTAAATACAAATATTTGTGGGTTTAAGATTAAGCACACATTTATAATTATTGTGATTTATATTTTTGAATCAAAATTGGAAAAACTGAAATACGAGAGGCATAAATCATGAGAAATAATTGATACCTTCCACAATATATTTATATTTGGCGAATACTTTAGTATTGTTATAAAATATCATATAGTTAGGCAGAATTAGGAAATAGTTAGGTGAATGACAAATTACCATTATGCCCTTGTAAAATTTATATATTACGATTATGCTATTGTCCAATATTACGATTATGCCATTGTCCCCTCCTATAAATAAGGGGCTATTTCATTTCATTAGAAATATTCCTAATAAGAAATTCTCTCTGATTCTCTCTATATTATCTATTATTTTACAACACGTTATCAGCACGAGTCTCTAGTCAATTGAGTAATAACGGGAGTATGCTCTACAGTTGCATCTAAATGATGAACCTCTGTATCAGAAACCTGATTATTACTAATCAATGTTTCATTTTCTCTCGAACTGAAAAGAATGATTCCGGTCAATTCAGATATCCGATCGACGATCAGCCACCGCCATCAGAACGAATTTGTCAAGGAGAAGCCTCGCCTGAAATTTGGAGATAATCTGACGGCTGAAACAGAAGATATCGACCGGAGAAGAAAAGTTGAAAAAACCGAAACTTTCAACGCAAATTCACGCCAAACCATAAATCCAAATGACGATCGGACAACAGATCCATGACGACGGCGACGGGACGTTCCTCCGTCACCGGCGCGTGTCGACGTCACCGGAACCGGCGCGACGGCGCGTGAGTACCACGCGCACACGTCGACTCGGTGCGTGAGGGCGCGTGACGGAGATTCCGGCGATGACGTCAACAGGAAGTTTGTTCATATCGACGTTCTTGATTTTTCTATGGTCTTACTTTTCTGTTTGGTGCAGTTTTGGACATTTTTCGGTGGTCGGACGTGGCGGCGTCGTAAAAACTATTTTTAAAGCAATTCCGACGAAATTTTGAACCTCGGACCAAAAATAAGTTTGTTCTAAATTAAATTTCAAACCTATTGACGGTTTCGATTTATCCATATGATCAATATATTAAAATATGAACGATTTTGCCCTTGATGATACGATAAAATATATTAATCGTGATTTAACGAAATTGATTAATCATTATTAATGATATGATGATAAGTGTTAATAGAATATATATTCTAAATTATATTAACACTACTATATAATCAATACGATAAATTAAAAAGATTTAAAAATAACATAATAGTTGACATACCGTGATGGATTGAGTTATTATGGACTGAATTTATACCTTAACTGGATATGACTCATTATCGTAACGGATTGGACTATTATGAATACCTTGACTGGATTTGAAAATATGACTCACTCACTATTATGAATACCTTGATTGGATTTGAAGATACGACTCGCTCACTCACGAAAGGTAATTATTTCATTATGTATCAGTTTAATTATTTCATGATATTGATACCGCCTATATGGCCAGTTTAGCAATTGAATATATAGAATACTTTACATATATTCATATTTTATATTATTTCAGAAACACCTCAATTGTTGGTTAATTCTAACATATTAGAGGATGTTGTCAACATATATACGTGGTGATATTATTATTGTTTAACCTATATACATGATGATATTATTGTTATTTGATACTTCATCAAATGATACCAGAAGTTATCATTACCAAAAGTTGGCAAATGTTGATAAAAGTATTTCATCCAATGGTACCAGAAGTTACCAATATCTGTATTTGAAAGGGTGGATGAAAATTATTCAACAAGAGAATGTTGATGTATGATAAAATAATATCACATGATAGCACGGATATGGCTAATGTGAAAATAATCTCATCAGTATTATGAGATGAATATTAGATGATAAGTGTCTGGAAAAGTTCTTGCACGAGCACTTATGTATTCCAGAAGAAGTACATATTTACTCCAGAAGAAGTAAAAATTATCATCTAAACATACTGAAATGATATTATTATTGCTCCTGGAGAAGCATAAACGAGACATACATGCAAAACGAAAAAGGGGAAACATTTATGATCCTCAAAATGAGAGATGTGTTTCGGGAGTAGCCGTATCCTACCACCTCTGACCTTTTGAGGAAATAAAGAAAAAGGTGTGTTTCAAGAGTAAGAAATACTCCATACTCTACCACCTTAAATCTTTGAGATACACAAGATTAAACATTAACAAAATCCTAGAAATTTATGGTGTGTATCAAGAGTGAGAATACTCCGTACTCTACCACCACCCATTCTAGGGTTCACAAAGATAAATTTACATTAACCGGACTCCATTTTCGCTTGATTCCCCTTCCTTGCGACCAATCTATCTTAACTCCTGCTGGATCTTGTATTGGAATATATGATTGCAACTTATCCAGCAGTTCCTCGATAGTAGGAGCAGAAATAAGGATTCTCCTAGAAAATGAAGAGATGAATCCCTGTTCCACAGCATAATCAAGAAATGTTAGCAAACCATCAAAGAAATTGTTTACATTTAAAAGCCCAATAGGCTTAGTATGGAGATCTAGTTGAGCCCATGAGGTAATATTAAAGATTTCTTCTAAAGTACCAAAACCTCCAGGCAGAGCTATGAAGGCATCAGAACCATATAGCATGCAAGTTATGCGTTCATGGATAGATAAGGTTTGTACTTCATGCCCTCGTGTTTTGCCTGCGATATCAGCTAAAGGAGTAGGTATAACACTTATCACTCTAGCTTTCTCTGCTTGAGCGGATTGTGAAACACAACCCATCAATCCGCTGCTACCTCCTCCATACACGAGAGTGATGCCTTTCTCTCCCAATTTCTTTCCTAAATCCACGGCTGCTTCGAGATACCCAAAACCTTTTCCGACTTTTGATCCACAAAATACACAGATAGTTTTAATCTGTCGAAGTTTTGATCCTTCCATCTTTGAAAGTAAAGAAGAAAAAACTTACGAGAAAATGGTATTTTGGAATGCATAAACTGTGAAAATCATTGGCTTTTAAACTTGAAAAACCTCACTATTTACTACTCGTATTTCAAAAAAGTAAAGATTTACTTTTGACAAAATCACCCGACTCACCTTTCGGTGATTTAATATATTTAAACAACCTTTATCAAAACTCGTGAAAGTAAACAGAAAAATATTTTATATGTGCATATATATATATATATATATATTAAATGATTTACCTTGTATTAATGCTGCATAGCCAAAACATCATTGTTTATAACAGCCTGGAAAACATGATCTTTTGCTATTTTATTCTTGAGACTATAACGCTCTTTATCGCTGATAAATTTAGCCCATAAAGATAGTAGCTCACGCTGCACATACCCACTAGGGTGCGTTTCAAGAGTCAATCGGATATCATCCAATGACTCCTTACTCAGCCCACCCTTAATGAAGTCTATCTTATCATCTCGATTTATAGATGAATACCATATTGACTTACAACGGGTATCACATGTCCATCGAGCACATTTGTAGCAACTATTTAATCTTTTTGCTCTTCGCTTCTTTGCAAAAGTACTCTTACCTAAGCCAGGCTTGTTCTTAGGAAATGAATCTGGTAATTCACCAGCTAATCGAACTTTCGCTTCCATCAACCAGCGAACATCTTCTGGGATGCCATGATCCATCAGCAACCTCAATCTTTCGAACCTAATTCGATAAATTTTTCTCAAATCAGTTACTGGAAGATTGGAATAATATTTGCGAATATTTGAAAGTATGATATCCATTTTTGATGAATCTAGCTTTCTTCCCAAATCATCTATTTAAATGCATTATTCAACGCATAAAAGAGCGATGGCTCTGCATGTCAGTGATATTGATTCCATCAAGAAATAATGGAATAAATTATTGAAAAGGTGAGATAATGCGTCATTACCTTTTTCGATATAAGGGAAGATTTGGCGACAAAATTGAGATATTTTCTTAGATATTGTACCTGATTTTTTCGGTATAAAAGTAATAAAGGTATGTTGATTTGAACTGTATAGAAATACGTACTGATGAAATGAATACTGTATTGAACCAGAAGTTCATACATATGTACAAGTGAAATATCCTGTTGAACCAGAAGTTCTATAATGATTGGTTAGATTCCAATTCAATAATGAGATTTATTGAGAATGAATAATGGCATTCATTAAAGAACCAGAAGATTGTTATCATTGCTGCTTGTTCTCAAAAGCAAATTAATTATCTCACTAAATGAATGACTGATTTTTGCTCAAGTAATGATATTACGAGCAAAGTGATAAATGCTAGCATGAATATATCTTAAAGTCATTAATGATTTTACGAATTAGTTGAGATAATAGAATATTATATTGCTAATGGTTTAGCAGATTAAAAGCCTCAAGTTATTTGCTATGAGAACAATTTGATTATGCAGCAATATTCTACATATAAACATGTCAATACGATGAAATAATGATTATTATTCAAGGACCAGAAGTCCAAATGCTTAAATGTGTAAATCCAGTAATTATATGTACAAATGAAAAATATTTCACAGTCGTAGATGACGACTTGTTGCGCGCAAGATTTTTCATTGAACTGGCATGACATATGGTGGATGTGACTATAATCTAAATCACTAGCTTGAGCTCTTTGATATACTAATGAGTGAGATCAAAAAGTGTGATTCTCATCTCAGTATTTTGAGAGTATTCTTTGATGTACCAGTTGATCGCGGTACGTTGGGATTTCAAGTAAAATGATTGTACATTATGTGTCGAAATTGATATCTATTTCAATGATTGATTATGCTCCTGCAAATTAGAAATTGCAGTTTATAAAGTGCAAGAACATACATGTATAAATCATTGAAAGATTCAATTTGTCCAAAATGGTATCGTTATAGAATGAAGTGTGATTCTTAAAATAAAATCACATGAAGAATGATACATATGACCCCATAATATAATTGGAGTGTACTATTATTATATTTGAATATTTGGGCATGCAATTGATTTTCAATATGCAAAATTATATTATCCACCGGAAATTGATAATTCACTAGAAGTGAATATGAAAATGAATGTGTTTAATTATTCACAGAAGTGAATTCTAAATTTTGATAGAAGTGAATCAATTCTAGATTTTATTATTCACCAAAAGTGAATTCTAAATTTGATTATTCACCAGAAGTGAAAGATGCAATCGATAAATTAGTACAACATTGCTTAATATAGCATGTTATGACATCATAAATGAGCTATGAATGATTTATATAAAGCTCATCATGAATGATATGTTTTGATGAAAATATATGAGATTACATCAATTTACTTGTGATATTCCATGAAAAGGAATAAATACGCGTTGCACTCTTTTTCCCTTAGCTGAGGTTTTTCCCACAGGGTTTTCCTAGCGAGGTTTTTAATGAGACAACAGTTGAGGCGTATTGATGAAAACTAATGAGAATAATGTACTCTTTTTCCCTTCGCTGAGGTTTTGTCCCACAAGGTTTTCCTAGCAAAGGTTTTTGAGGCATCATCATAGATATCAACAAGCTATAATTCAACAACACATTGTTATACTGGAATGATATCAACAAATGAAGAAAATCATATACATCTTATGAAGAATGTTATGATATCGGCTACACACAAGAAGATTTTCATATATACATATTTCAGAAGAAAGATGATATCATTATTCAAAAGGTTCATGAATACTTGATTGCACACTTCAGGGGGAGAAACATGTTGTACTCTTTTTCCTTCGTCCAGGTTTTGTCCTACTAGGTTTTCCTGACAAGGTTTTAACGAGGCAGCAGCTGTACTCTTTTTCCTTAGTTCAGATTTTATCCCACTGGGTTTTACTGACAAGGTTTTAATGAGGCAGCACTTCAGAATTTCAAAATTCAGTACATGATTTGTTCTACTCGAACATCAGACTCAATGATTTACCATGGCCAACATCAAGGGGAGCAGCTGTACTCTTTTTCCTTCGCTCAAATTTTATCCCACTGGGTTTTCTTAGCAAGGTTTTAACGAGGCAGACAATTGAGCAAGCGAGTAACATGTCATTCAAGGGGGAGTGTTATAAAATATCATATAGTTAGGCAGAATTAGGAAATAGTTAGGTGAATGGAAAATTACCATTATGCCCCTGTAAAATTTATATATTACGATTATGCCCCTGTAAAACTTATATATTACGATTATGCCATTGTCCAATATTACGATTATGCCATTGTCCCCTCCTATAAATAGGGGCTATTTCATTTCATTAGAAATATTCCTAATAAGAAATTCTCTCTGATTCTCTCTATATTATCTATTGTTTTACAACAAGTATTATTTACTAATGTATTAAGTAAAATACTAAAGTATCCGACAAACATAGCATCCTCAATATCTCACTTATTTTTATTTATGGATTAAAATGGTGTAGTATTGAATTTATAATGCTTATACTAAACTTAAAAGAAAAGCGTTGACATATTTTATTACAAATTAAATTTGTATTTTCAATTGAAAAATTGCATTCGTACAGGGCCTGTACCTGTAGGATTACTCTTTTCAATATACCAAAATTATTCACTAATTTTACAATATATTTTGTACGATACAATATCCGTGCATCGCACGGGTGATGCACTAGTTAAAAGTCAAAAGAGAATGAAATATGATAAGAATATTACCATAAATTCATTCCAATCACACAAGATTTTCGGGCAGATTTTTAGTCATACTTTGAAACCTAATTTCGGGGTCTTAAACATTAGAATTGGGAAAATCCTATTTCAGGAAGAATTGTAGCCCTTTACGTTATCTTTCTAACGAATTTTGAATCATCTAAATAGGATAAGGGAATAAAAAGATATGATCAAAATACTAAACAATGTGCAGTGACAAAAAAAAATCTTCCGCGAAGGTAACTTTCCTTGTTCGGTTGAAACTCTTTTGCAATTTAATTTGGACGTGAAACTCATCATTCTTTCTTCCCAAGTAACCTAATTCTCATGAACATCTATAAATACATGGCTTGGGGCACGAAATTAAGGGTTCTCAACTGTGATATTTCATGCCAAAATGCTGTCGAATTGCGAGGGGATCCATAGGAGGCCAAATTCAAGATTGAAGAACAAGGATCAAGGAGATGAATAGGGTGACATCTTTTCATACTTCTTGTGATTTATTTTCGATCATGTATTTAGGCTAGGTTTTAATTGTTAGAATTGTGATGAAGCATTAATTTATTTTCGATCATGTATTTATGCATCGCTCGAAAGGGGACATAAATAAATATAGGAACATGGATTTTCAATACTCATACCTTGTTATTAAATGTTGAAGTCAAATACATGGTTGATATGATTAATGTGGATTCATAATTCTAACAAATTCATCTCACCGTTTTCATAAATCAAATTTTCTTATTTTCTTTAGTTTAATTTTTAATTTATTTTTCAAAATCAAAATTTCCAAATCCTAAGCTTTTCTTGTTCCGGTTAAGGTAGTAATCTAAAAATACGATTTAAAACAATCTCTGTGGGATCGATACTTGGACTTACGTCCACTTTATTACTTGCGCAACCCGTGCACTTGCGGAGCGTTATCATGTAGCTTGTTTATGTCCAAAAAAATTCATTTTATGATTTCGATAAGAAAAGATTGATTCAACTTGTGGAGTTTTATGTAGAAGATTTTTCAAGATTTGATCTTCTCACACTTGATGATCAACTTGAAACTTATATTTTTGATATGCGCTCTAACAATGAATTTTAAGAATTGAAAAGTCTTGACGATCTTGCAGAAAAGTTGGTAATGATAAAGAAAAATAAAGTATATCCATTGGTTTATAAGTTTCTGACTTTGGCGCTAATTCTACCGGTTGCTACAGTTACTGTTGAAAGAATATTTTCTGCAATGAGCATTGTGAAGGATAGATTGCGCAATAGAATGGGTGATGAGTGGATGAATGCTAGTCTTGTTGTTTATGTAGAAAAATATATATCTTTGAAGGTTGATAATGAAGCTATTGTACAACGATTTCAAAGTATGAAAACTCGCAAGAAACGATTATAAAGTATTTCATTTGAGGTGGAATTTGTTTACTTCTCATTTGTGACACTAAGTTTTCTATATTTAGTTAAGTTTTTCTCAAAAAAAAAAAAAAAATTCGGGGGCAGCCCCCCCCCCCCCCCCAAAACTCATTTAATTTCCGTCCATTCAATAAATGTGTGAATGTCATAATGTCATTTAGAAATATCTCTCTAGAATTAATGTTTCTTAATTTGTGTGAAAAGTCAAACTAGCTTACATAATTAGGATGAATGGAGTATTTAATATTATTGGTGATTCACTTTTTTAAAAAATAAATATTAACTAAAAATAAAGAAAGGCAAAAAACTTTTCTATTGGTCAATAGTTTGCATTAATATTTCTAGAATGAAGCAAATAATGTTTACAATAATGACAAGATTAATGAATGGATTTTTACAATAAATTTTTTTTAAAGGAATTATTACATTATTGTAAATGGATAAAAATTAATTTGAATTAATCTTCTGAACATTATTATAAATGGATTTATTGCATTTCTTCTTTCAAAAGAATAATTCAATTTGTTGTAATAATTCAAATATAATTCTGGACATTATTGTAAATGGATTTATTGTCAAAAGAAATGCTCGATTAATCTTAACATTACCCATTTCTATAAAATCATTGAAACTTGAAAGAATATACAAAAATATATATTTTTTAATCATTAATATTCTCAAGACAGAATTATTTATTGAATAAAAAAATCATAAATAAATCCACTTACAATAGTGAAAGAAATCAAGAAATAATTGATAAAAAAATCAAAAGAGTTAAAGAGAGTAACAAATGAGGTACACTCTTAATAGTTCAATAGCACACCAAATGTCATTTAAAATTTAATGGCGTTTGAGGAAACTTTGATACTGTGGCAATCAAAGTTTTAACTTGAAAGTGCATTGACACACTATATACAATCTAAAGTTCAATGATATTTGAGGAACCTTTGAAGTAGTACAGTGACAATTAGGGGGTGGACAAAAAAATCGGAACCGGTTGGTTCTTTAGGAGAAAAATGAGAAGCGAAACCGAACTGAAATCGAAAAATGGAGAATCGAACACCGATTGGTTCCTATTTGAACATCGAAAATCGAACCGAGAACTGAACATTCTTAATTTAAAAATTAAGTCCACGTAACACTTTTGACTTTTATTGTGTTGATTTACATGATAGAGTGTACAAATTCAACTTACTTAGATATATTATAATAATTGTTGAATTGTTCATATCCTGTTGCGTCTTACATGAATTTCTTTGCACCAATTTTAGACGATTGGTTGTCTGGCTCTCACTCGCATTGGTTCAATGCATTTTTTTGGTGCAGAATTTACAAATTAAGGCAATGACTATTTTAAGGATATGTACTGAACTAATTTTAGGAGGTGTGGTTTGACATGTATGTGACTTTTGTGGAAGTGCATTAGTGAATTGTGGTTTTACATTGAAGTCTGATATAAGAATTCATTAGAAATCATTTGTCATCTTCAAAGTATACTTAGGTTCAAATGACCTAAATGATTTTATGTTATAGTAAATGTATCTATATGTTATCATTATCATTTTTTTAGTCCGAATGATCCAAACATTCTAGCATAAGTAGTAGATAAAACAATAGAAGATGAAGATCTTACGTTTTAGTTGCTACTGGGAATATACAGAACATTATAACTGTTGAGATCGTACCCAAAATGCGGCACATTGGACCACCAGTGAAGGCCCATGAGGGCCCCGTGGACTCTAGCCCATGGTTAAAGCTTAGAATATCACCTTGGGTCAACTGCCGAGGTGGAATATCACGCGAACCTCTTTGGCCGAACTGATTTGTGTCTAGCCAATGTGCTTTATGCTTAGCCGAAGTGCTTTACAGTGACGCACAGAAGAGGGATGGGATAAGAAATGGAGTCAGAGATATGACACCACCTTTACCATGAAGTGACAAACGCTCATCCCCTACAAAGTATAGTAATGATTAATATCAAAAGACAAGATCTCCTTTTTAGAAGCTAGGGTTAATACAAGTATAAAGTACGCCACGTGTCACGATCTGAAACAACGAGTTCCTCTATAAATAGAGCACTCCTCCCGCTTTGTAAGAGGTTGAAAATTTCATACTCTTAACTAAATATTTACTCTCACTCCCTTTTCTCTCTTTTACACATTTATATTTCCATCACCCAATTTATATCTGATTAAAATGAGCACTGACTTTGGCATCGGAGTGCAAATGGATCCACCTCGGCCCCCTTTGCAAACTGATCGTTTGTCACAGTGCGCATGAGATACACGTGTTCAAGAGGGAGGAGCTGAGACGTGTTGGTCTAAGGTCCAGCCAGATTTTGTGGTCAACAATAACTGTATTTGGTATCTTTAGAACCTGAATATATTCAATTTGAATATTTTACCACATGGAAGGATTCATTTGGAAAATTTTGACTCAACACTTATTTGTTTTTTGCACACATTTTCATGTTTGCTCAAAGTTGAATTTTTTAATAAAAGAACCAAGTAAAGAACCGAAAAATAACCGAAATCGAATCGGAATCGTTCGGTTCTTGAGTTTTGAGAACCGAAATCGAAACTGAAATCGAACCAAAATTTTCGGTTCGATTCCGGTTTCTTCAATAACCGAACCGAAAATCGAAACGTCCAGCCCTAGTTAGGGGTGGACAAAATAACCCAATCAGACCAGACCAGACCAAACCAGAACCAAACCAAACCAAGCAGTTTGGTTCGGTTCTACATAAAAAAAAATTGTTTGGTTCTTAGAACCAAGAACCATTTGGTTTCTGTTCTAGTGGATATTCATCTTATCAAAAAATTCAAATCTGAAATTATAAATGTGAAATGTACAAAAATGTTATTTACCATACATTTTATCTCTTTTCCTATTAGACAAAGATTTTTAATCATAAATCTAAATTCTAATTCTAATTCATTTTTCTTCTTTTCAATTATAGACACGCATTCACATTACTTTACTTGCACTCCTATAACATAACAATCGTTGCACTTCTTAGTCATCATCGACGGCATTGATGTTTATTTTTTAAAATTTATGTATATATAAACCTTGACTCAATTCGTCAATTCTCAAGAGTTAACAAAAACTCAAATTGTAAATTTCATCCCTAACTCACAAGGCACCACGGTAGAATGAGACTCAGAATTTCATCGTAACATGTACTAATAAGTCTAAACAGCCTTTATGTTCGATTATCTAAGTTTCATTGGGTCGGCGAGCTTCCTTCAGACGAATTTCTTCTTATTTGACTTAGAATAACATGTTACTTTTTTCTAAATTTTTGTTTTGTTAACTAAAAATTTTATTTTCTATTTAATAATGATGTAGATGAATTCTAATGAAGCAGCAAATATAAATAGGTTTTAATTTGCATTTCTTATTTATAAATTCAATTAATGGCCCCAAAACCAAACCAAACCAAACCAAACCAAATCAGACCAAACCAGAATCGAGTGGTTTGGTTTCATATCTTTAAAAAAATCAATTGGTTCCATTAGTAAAAAATCATCAGTTTATGATTTTGTTTGATTCTTCTGAAATCAGAATCAAATCGAACCAATTCCACCCCTAGCCCCAGTGACAATTGAGGATTTTTAACATAAATACACAATTTCTTTTGTCTTTTCATGTAGAGTTTGACATATTTGTTCCATACCAACTAATTGACGCATTTCTTTTAGCTCAACTATTAGGTAACAGGTCCATGCTTGTTCTTGTGGCCCTGCTAGATTCTTTGGTTTACTTTTACAATGTTTACTGAATCGATATGTATACTGTGTTAAAAAGGAATAAAATTATTGAAGTGCTGACGTAAAAATCCGTCAACGCTCAAATAAAAACATACTGAATAAATGTTTGCTAATATTGTTTATTTTTTCTCAGCCCTTCTTCGTTTGAACAATTTTCTCTTTATATTGATCGTTTTAGACCACTTTAGTAAGATTATTGCAATCAAGGTTATTGATAGAGGAGTTTTAGTAAGATTATTGCAATCAAGGTTATTGATAGAGGAGTTTTTCGAATGGAACTGATCGAAAATGGGTGTTTCAAGTTTCGTTTCAAAAAATTTCGGAATCAAAATGTTGTTCCAAATTTTTCGGAATACACAAACTTCATTCCAAATCGAAACTCGAAAATTTTAAATGTTTATATTTTACCAAGATTTATAATAATTCTAAGAATATGAAAAAAGAAATTCGGGAAATTGAATATTTGACGGTAAATGAGTTCAAAATTTCAACTAGTCAAAAATTAAAAATTATAATTAAAGTTATAAACCACAAAAAATAACAACATAACATCTATAAATAGATTTAACATAAGTTTTTCATTGTGATCTAATAAAATAAAAGTTAACAACGATAACAATACTAACATTCTTGTATTCTTTCATCCTATAACTCAATATAGATCTAACATTTTTTTTTTCCAAAAATTTATTTTCGAGTAAACAATTATGTCACGTTCCAAAGTCCAAACCTGATGATCACACAAAACAGTGAATAAGTAACGTAAAATTTGTGATACTACAACGACAACACATTTTGAACTTTTGATTCAATCTGAACTTTCATATTAATATAATATATATGATGTGTAAAACACTTTTTCATCACATCAATTTACCTAACTTAACTCCGATGCTATAATTAAAGTGTTACTCTCGCTATTTTTTTTAACTAAGTGAAAGTGTTACTCGTTAATCGTATGTTAAATCTTATGTTAATAATATTATAATATTATATATTGTTGAATAAGTTATTTTCTTAGATTTTATATTATTAATTGTAATGCAAATAAAAAAGTTTTCGGAATTTACTCGGAAAAAATTAGATTTTTGAATCGGAATATGTTTGGAATATTTTGGAAATTTTTGGATCGAAATTTCAGAGTTTTTGGAATTTTGAGACTCGTTCCAATTCCAATCCAATTTTTCGAAAAAATTTGGAAGTTGGAAGTTTCAGATTTCGGACTAATAGGAATCGAATTTTTTTTTTGGAAAATTTTGGAACGAAATCGGTTGGAATCAGATTTTCCAATCCAACTGGCTGACTTAGTTATTGACATCTTTATATAATATATAAAAATTGGGTAGTTTCTAAAAAAAATTCCCGCCCATTTTCTGTTTCTATAAATACACTAGTACTGAAATAGGAATACGCCCCCGTTGTAGCGGCGACACATATGATGCAAACGCGTAAAGTCTAGAATTTAGGCGTCGGTTGTAAACCGACGCACAAAGTCAATTTTGGGCATCGGTTCTAATTTAGAACTCACACCTAAAGTCAAAAAAAAAAAAAAAAACTTTGGGCGTCGGTTTTATATTAAAACCGACGCCCAAAGTTAATTTTTTTTTTTTTTTTTTTTTTTTTTTTTGACTTTAGGCGTCGGTTCTAAATTTAGAATCGACGCCCAAACTTTTTTTCCATTATATGACCTGCAATGACCTGAACGTGGCCTGCAATGACCCAGGCATATATACATACACTGTAGTTCATCCACTAAAAGATGATTGATGTCTTTCGACTCCTCGATTGAACAAACTATGTAGTTGAACTAATCAGTAAGTGTGCGCAAGATCTTCTCAACAACATTCACATCAGTCATGTTCTCTTCAAGGTTCCTCATGTCGTTTGCTACCAGCATCACCCTTGCAAAGTAGTTTGAGACAGATTCTCCAAATCTCATCTCCAATACTTCAAAATTCCCGCGAAGAATTTGAAGCTGAGCATGTTGCACCCTAGCATTTCCCTAGTACTTGACTTTCATGGAATCCCACAGCTGTTTTGCCATCTCCTTCTGAGCAATTGTCTTGAGGATTGACTTGTTAATTGATTGGAAAAGATAATTTTTGGCCTTCAGATCCTTCAACTTTGTCTCCTCCGAGGTTTTCCTCTGTGCACTAGTTAAAACTTCTCCAACTGCAGGCTCTGTATACCATGTCTCAATAACACTCCAATATTCCTTTGAACATAGGAGATTCTCCATTAGCATGTTCCAATGCTCATAATCTCCATCAAACTTTGGGATGCAAGGTTGCGCAAAGTTACTTGAATCTGCTGCCATCTTCTCACTTCCTCACTCTGTCTTTTGGAAATCACTCAAAAAAGATTGCAGCTTCTTTTTTTCTTTCAGGCCCAGTGGGTGCTCTGATATCAATTTGTTGGGAATGAGAACAAAAAAACAAGGAACTCAACTCAAGAACTGGATTGAATGACTTGATCCTTTATTGAATAACAGTGGCTATCATATAGCCTTACATGAATATACCTAATAGCTAAAAACCAGCCAACGTCTTCAAAAGCGTGGTAAATGCAACAAGTCAAAATAGAAAACTCTAAAGAAGCTGTGAACAACTTCCTAAAGACTAGGACTTATTAAAACTGAAATCAGAACCTAATCAATAGATCTTAATACCTTCAGGAAACCAGAAATAAACCTTCATATACATCTCCACCATTTGTAACCAAAATTTGTCTTCAACCAAAAAGTTGTCACCAAAAAACGTCGTCGATGATGTTGTGACCATCTGACTGCACAACATTGATTCAGTGGTTGTAACCTCCAGCTCCATCTTTTGAGTTTTAGTTGTTCGGAGTTTAAGAATTAATTAGGGGTTGAGGGATATTATGCTCAATCGGGATGGTTGGTGTGGTTGTGGGTTGTGGAAGTTTTAGTTAATTTATTTAATGACATTAATATGTTAATAAAGACCTGATTTTTGCATTAATAATATCTAAATTTTATTTTTGTATTGATAAGTTGAAAAACATGGGTTTGTGTAATTTTCACTTTTGTCACTTCCATTTGCCCAAACCCTTAAACCCAACAAGCCCATTTGATAGAGATTTTGGAAGAGATAATTGTATAGATTACTTATTGTGGATAGCAAAATTGAATTTTACTACTCAGTTTTTTTTAATTTTATTTTTTAAATACTTAACTGCTACTAAAAAAAATTGAAAAGTATCATAAGTATCATACTGTAATACTAACACATTTGAGAAGTATCATAATGATTAAATTGTGATACTTCACATGATTATAAAGTATTATTTTTTAGTTTTTACGATTTTATTATAAGTCATTTTCAAATTTTAGAAGAATCATTAATTTTTTTTGGGTGAACTTTGATTTGATTAATCATGTTCATATTAATTATAAAAGGCATATTTATTTTTTGCAATTACTAATTAGCAAGCTAGGATTTTTTGAAATTCTTTTCAGCCCGCAACGCAGGTCCAATTTAAGGTCGATAAATTAGGGATTTTGTATTATAGATGGCGATGGTGATTTTTGATTGGTCAAATATTGGAATTGGGAAAAATATTAGAATTATCATTATGTTTGGGTGGCTTTGTAGCTATTTTTGTATGAATAAAACCTTTGGGTGACACTGACATGGGGAGTGATTTTTTGGGAAAAATATTAGAATTATCATTATGTTTGGGTGGATTTGTTATTTGTAGCTATTTTTGTATGAATTAAACTTTTGGGTGACACTGACATGGGGAGTGATTTTTTGGGAAAATGAGTTATTATTTTGATAATGACTTATAAATTATGTGTATCGAAGTTCTTCTTATACTCCCAATAAGTTAATTTGATACAAACCTTTTGCTTCAATAATTTTTGGACAAAACAAAATTTGGGATCAAGGGAGGGGGCCATGCCCCCTTTCAATCCTCGCCTCATGTCATGTTGCTTTCCTATCTACAAATATTCAACCCTCAAGGAAAAAAATTCCTCGTTCGGCGGCGACAAATTAATGGGAAGAAGATAAAAAAAAAAATCAAAAATTTAATTTACACAATTTTTTATACCACTTTTTAACTATTCACATTTTCTCTCTCCAATTTTTAATCCTACATTTTACTTAAAAAATATAAATAAATCAACAAAATAATTTACATTTCATATATATCCCACCAAACAGTGCCTAATTTTGCCTCAGCTTACATATCACCTCAAAATGAGATCACAATTAGACCACGTGACCAGTTTAAGACCTTACAAACTATCCACGCCAGAAGTTGTAACCATTCCTCTCTTATATACCATTATTCTCAATTAAAATTAAAATATATTTTTCTATTTTCAAATTTTAACAATACATTTTTCAATAAAATACATAACACATAAAAAAAAAAAAAAAGAATTATTTTTTTTTTTTTAACTACATGATATTCAAAAAAATACTATTGATAAACTCATTATTTACCTCAAAATGGGACTCAAACAAGGGCAAAATATGCTTATATGTATATTCCATCCGTGCAGCGCCTATACAATAAACCCCAAAAGGAAAAGACTATACAGAAACTCCAGCCAATCAAAAATCGACAACATTTTTGACGAAACCACACTGGTTTTGCAATACCACGTCTGAAACTATTTCACATCCCAATACATATATAGAACTTTCACTTGTGTAGATGTTCTTACATCTTTAAATTTACCCCTAATGTTGCATCTGTGTACAGAAAGACGCAAACATCATCGTACTGTAAATAGTATATATACACAAGAAACCTAGAGACAGAGAGAGGTTTTTATTGGGTTTTCTAGAGAGAGAGAGAGAGGGATAAAAATTAGAATGGGTAGAGGAAGAGTGCAATTGAAGAGAATTGAGAACAAGATTAATCGACAAGTGACATTTTCAAAAAGAAGATCTGGGTTGTTGAAGAAAGCTCATGAGATTTCAGTTCTTTGCGATGCGGATGTTGCTTTGATTATTTTTTCACCAAAAGGGAAACTGTTTCAGTATGCTACAGATTCATGGTACGATTTGATTTCACCTATGTATATGTTATTGTTAATTTTTTTTTATGTTTTTTCTGTGGGTTTTTATCTAGGTTTTAATATTATGCTGTGTTTCTCATGATTATAAAGTCGTACCTTTTATGTCCATTTTATTGTGCTTTATATATTATTATATTTGCATGCAAAACCTATATATTATATTTGTGCTTATGCATCATTTCGTAAACCAAATAAACTGATTTATAACTGATCGTTCAGTAACAGCAAAGAAATTAGATTTAAATTATTTTTTTATACAATTTCTCAAATAATTTTTTAGCCATACATATTTTCTCTCTCTAATTTTTAATCACATATTTTACCTAAAAAAAAATACAAAAGTTGCCGAACAGTCCATGAATCAATTAATAAATTACATAATTTTCAAACTATTTTTTAATTTCACACATTTTTTCTTTTCAATTTTTAACAATTAATTTTTATCTCGAAAATATAAATAAATCAATTTATAAATTATTATTTTTTTGACTTTTGAGAGTAGTTCCAAATTCAACAGTATTTGTTTGTGATTTCATATTTCTTGAAGATGTGCATAAATACACCAGAAAAAGGAACATACATTGCCCATAATTATTAAACAAAATGATCTCTCTTAATTTAGGGCAGGATTTTTAATAGTACGTACGAACGGAGTACCTATACTTTCTTCTCCCTCACTCCCTCCTTGAACCTGTGATCACCTTGGCTTTGTGAAACGCTAATCCCAAGCCAACCAGGACTCTAATCTTGTTTTCTCCCTAGGTTAAATTGTTTATAAATAAATTTATAGATAATAAATTTCCCCCAACCAATTTTTAACCTTATACATTTCTCCCAATTAATTTTCAATGTTAATAAAAAAAAATAAAAAAAATAAAAAAATTATCAAAGAACTTACAATTTATGCAAATGAGATTCTCAGTATGGGATGCAAAAAGATTTTGATTTTTACTTTTTCTTGTTCCGTAGTGCCCTATTCCGTACTATTTTCCTTGTCCACTAATGTCTCATATTATCAAATCCTCTAAACATGCTATTGGAATTTTAGCTTGCACCGGGTACGTAGAGAAATATGCTTAAAAAATGTATACTTAAAAAAATAGAGACAAATATGTGTTAAAAATTTAAAAGAAACCAAACAAGGATTAAATAAAACGTACTTAACTGCTTATACAAGTGGGAGAGCTATAGCTATTTATTGGATTAAATTTCTATTTCAGCGATGGGAATAGGGCGGGTTTGGGGCCCGTGCCCTGCGATTTTTTATTTTTTTAAAAAAACCAAACCCGCATCACGCCCCCGAAAATTTGGGGCTGCCCCGTTTAATTTTATTTTTTTATTTTTTAAATATTTTTAATTATTAATTATCCGATGAGTTTTTTCGTCCTTTTTGAGTCGAGTCGAGTATTTTTGCCACCTCTATTCTTTTTTCTACCAAGTGTGCTCATAATCTGATCCATGAACAAAGGCATGCTTTCTCCATATCAAATATAGTTTTCATAAGTCACTAGTAATTATTACTTACCTTGAAATCACATATTTCCTTGCTAAAACAATTATATTCTTACAAATAATAAATTCACACATCTAGCCCACTCATTCTTTGTTAAACTTTTGTTTATAAATCTTGTTCATTATCGATCACGTGACATCTTCACACAGGACCCTTTTTTTTAAAAACTTAATTTTGACTTTTCGAAAATTAAAATCAATACAATATCGGTACATCGCTATATATAAATAACCATTTATAAACAGAATGTCAAACTTGCACTTGAGCTATACTTTTAGTAAAGTATGAAACCTTACTCTTCACTCTGTTCTCGCTTTTTTTAATCAACTTTACTTTCTAACTTTGGTCACATGAATATTTTAAGGTGTAAATATAATTAATTCATGTTTATTTCTTTTAAATCTTCTTTATAAAACTACCCAACTCTAAGAATTTAAATCCCCACGTTTTCACCTTTTTTATGGTAATATAATCATCCAATTGGTTTTTCACGTTAAGTACAAATATTTTGATAATATGAGTTTGTTATAGAGTTTTGTTTTCTTTTATTACAGCATGGAAAATATTCTTGAAAAATATGAAAGATATTCATATGCAGAAAAGAAGCACACAACAACTAATGTTGACTCACCTGTAAGTGGAAATAGAATTTTTCTGACAACCTATTTTTGTCTTTTCACTGTCTGAATTTAAATACTACTGTGATTTTTTGATAGGTAAGTTTGAATCTGGAATATGCAAAGCTTAAAGCCAGACTGGAGGTTTTGCAGAAAAACCAAAGGTAAAGATTTTCGTGATAGCACGTTTGGCTGAGCTTGAAATTAATAAGTTGAACCTTTCTGTTATTTTTCAGTAACTACATTTGATTATTTTTTATATTTAATTACCATATAATATTAGAGGGTAAATATATATTTACTTAGGTATAAGTAAAACTTGTTGGGAATTGAGAAAAAAATCCCTTTTAATTACCCAAAGATCTTTGTTCAAAGAAAAATAACGCGGCAGAAAAGTATAAAATAAAGAGAAAAATTTAACGGACTAAATGAAAAATTGTTACAATCATAAAGAATTTGAATCACCAACTCCCACATATTATAAGAAAAATATTCTTAAGTTTTACCACACCCACCAACTGCTATCCTTTAAATAACGCACAAAAAGAACAAGAAACTACGATACTGGGCTAAATATTATCATCACCTACTTAAATGAGAACAAACTCTGTCAATTTATAGAGAGAGATTGTTAACGCAATTGACCTAATTTCCTTTCCAAATTTTGGCTAACCAAAGATGCCCATTAAGGAAACTTTTCCAACTTACAACTCCTTTAAATTTAACATGTTTATTGAACTAATACGCCAAAGCTCGACCAGGAAAGGAAGGATTTTCTTGATTTTATTTCTTTTATATTTGACTCTGTGCATAGGCTATGCCTTCTAGATAAAGAAACCTGGGTTCTGAATCAAATATGTTGTGGTGTTCGGTTTTTTCGTGCCCGATTGAGTGATTATTTGTTGATGACATAAACACATAAACAAGAATTAAAACAAGAACAAGAAATACCTAGGAATTGGTGACCCAATTTGGTGTAAACACGTACATCCGGGGGCTCAGGATCAAGCCAAATCCACTAACCAAAACCTTCCAATAAGAGTTTCAAGATACAAGAAATCGAACCACAAATCGCGCACAATTCTTTCTGAAGAAATCACAACTCACGGACCCTAATCTCCTCTACATACCATACTAAACACTATTCAATAGTATCACAAATATGGTCTATAAAATGACCCAACCAATACTACAAGTGATTATATAAATGGCACAAAAAAAGCTCAAACAAAGAAGGAGAAAATCAGAGTTTGCGCGAACAGGGAGAGAAACCAGAACGTGCGAAGGCCAAGCCAAGAATATCAAGTGCCAAAGACCCTAGCCATTGGATTTAGATCTCATGGTCCAAATATAAGCACTTAAAACAGATCCGGCCTTTTAACTCAAATAATTGCACCGTGGTCCTCCTAGTTTCACCAGTCGCCTAAAGAGGTCCTCCAAGTTTGAAATCTTTAATTCGGGGATCACTTTCAATAATCTTTGCCTTGATCTCCAAATTCCTCATCTCTTACTCCCATGGTTGCTTTAGCAAATTGGATGGACTTAATCATTACCATAATCGCTCGGAACCTGCACAGAAAAAAATCAGCCATAATCACTTTTCAGAATTGATAAACAAGTCTTAAGCTTACAAGCAGATATAATTTTTGTTCCCATATCAGATATTTTTCAATCAGTATGTATTTTATCAAGTTTCAAATCACCGAAACAATTTTTCTCTAACAAAATGGTACTTCACCTCTATGTGTTTAAACCTTTCGTGATAGAGAATATTTTTACTTAATAAAAGGGCACTCTGACTATCAGTATAAATCACAAGAGTATCATGCAGGAAATTATGTTCACATAAAACACCAGTTAACCAAATACATTCCTTAATAGCTTCTATGATAGTTACATACTCAGCTTCTGTACTGGACAGAGTAACTATAGGCTGTAGCTAGGATTTCCAAGTTATACAATCGGCTCATAATGTAAATAAATATGCAGTAGTGGACTTTCTCTGGTCTTTGTCACCATCGAAATCAAAATCCACATACGTTTTCAGAGACAATTTATTAGGCCATTTTTCATAAGTCAACCCAACATTAGTAGTTTCAGCTATGTACCTTAGCCCTTGTTTGGTTCTCTTTAAAATTTTCTATTTTTTCTACAGTACTTAATCTCAACCATCCATTAAAAGTCAAGTACACAATATTTGATTTTTCAACAAAATCTCAATCATCTATTCTCCTAAAAATTACTATTCATTTAAAAAAAAAAAAAAACTCTTTTTAAATAATATCAAACGCACACTTAATAGCCACTTTAACCCAGCCTAGTGAGGCTTCCCATGGTTAGACATAAATCTGCTTAGAAAACTTATAACATAGGTCAAGTTTGGTCGTGTATTGATCATGGAAAACATAATAGATCATATTGCATTAGCATAAGGAATGTTTTCCATCTCTTTAAGCTCAGTTTCAATCTTAGGACAGTGACGAGATGATAAGTTCATATGAGCAGCAAGAGGAACAGGGACAGACTTGACATCTTTCATACCAAACAAAGTTACTACCTTTTTCAAGTAACCTTCCTGTGTTATAGACAGCCTATTCTCAATTCTATCTCTCTTAAGAACCATACCTAGGATTTTCTTTGCATTTCCTAAGTCCTTCATGTCAAACTCAGATTTTAAAAGATTTTTCATTTCCATGATTTCACCTTTACTAAGGTTAGCTAATAACATATCATCTACGTATAGAAGTAGGTATACTTTACATCCATATTTACTATTATTATAGTAGGCAAAAATCATACTCACTTCTTTTAAAACCTATTTTAATGGCAGAAGTATCAAAGCGTTTATATGATTGCCTAGGACTTTGTTTCAAACCATATAAGGATTTCTTAAGTTTGCAAACATAGTCCGTTTTTCCCTTCACCTCAAAGCCTTGAGGCTAACTCATACAGATCTCCTCCTCCAACTCTCCATGCAGGAAAGCTTTCTTAACATCTAGTTGTTCCAATTCCCAATTGAATTGAACAACTAAGGTAAGTACCAATCTGATGGTTTTGTACTTTACCACAGGAGAAAATATCTCATTATAGTCAATACCTTCCCTTTGGGTGAATCCCTTAACTACTAACATAGCCTTATACCTCAAAGGATTACTGGGACTTAATACCTCATTTAACTTGTAAATCCACTTACATTTAATTGTCTTTTACTTTTCAGGTACCTTGACCAAACTCAAAATTTTATTTTCACTTAAAGATTTCATTTCTTCTCTCATTGCCTTTAACAATCTTTCATATTTAAGCACATTCATCGCTTCCTCAAAGCAAGTAAGTTTTACATTCTCAATGGCTTCACTGGAAACTAAGGCAAAATCAGTCAAATTCTGAATTTTATACCTAGGGTTAGGTCTCACTCGTTTCCTTTTCCTATCCCTAACCAATTGGTAGTCTTGTAAAGTGGTATCAATATTTGTGGGGGTTAGGTATCTCAGGTTCAAATTCAACATGAGGTTCAACATCCTCATCACCTGCATGTTCAGCAGGTCCAACTTCATCCTCTCCAACAGGAGGAACTACAGGGTTACGAGCTTTATTATGGGTATCAGTCAACTTGGTCAACTCTACAACATTCTTAGTCCTATTAATAGCCTCAGGTTCATTAGTCTTAACATTTTTCTTCAAACAAGAATCTCAAATTCATTGAACACAACATCCTGGCTAATAATAATTTGTATACCCTGAACTCCTATCATCTACAACCTATGCGCTTTCACCCCGTCAGGATACTCCAACATCACACACTTGGTAGCCCTTGGCTCCAACTTACCCTCACTCATATGTGCATATCCAGCACATCCAAATACACTAATATGGGTCAAATCAGGGGTTTACCAGTCCACAACTCTTGTGGAGTTTTAAAATCGACATAACTAGATAGGGATCTATTGATAAGGTAAGATGCAGTATTGGCAGCTTCAGCCCAGAAACCTTTAGCAAGGTCTGAACTAATTAACATACACCTAACCTTATTTATCAATGTTCTATTCATTCTCTCGGCCATCACATTCTGCTGTGGTGTATATTTACCAGTTCTGTGTCTCTTTATCCCTTTCTCCTTACAAAAGTTGTCAAATTCAAAGTTACAAAACTCAATCCCATTATTCGTTCTTAAAATTTTTAACTTTCTTTCCATTCTATTTTCCACAATTTTTAGCCAGGCTGTAAATTTGAGAAATGTCACATACAATAGAAAAATTAAATCTGGCTATCGAAAGAAGTAGAGGCGATTGGCTGAGTACCAGATGATCGTCCACGCTTAGGAGACATCTGGACAAACAATTAGGCAAAGCCCAAAATCAGCAATTGTCATGTATGTATTCCAAGTAAGAGTTTCTAATTGTGCATATGCATGAACGAATGTCGTGGATGGAAAATGATAGAGATGGCAAACGGGCCGAGCCGCTCGTTGGCTCAGCTCGTCAAATCACGAGCCACGAGCGGCTCGGCTCGTCCAACTTATGGGCTCGTCCACGAGCCAAACAAGCAAATCCTAAAACGAGCCGAGCACGGTTCGGCTCGTTTTGCATGGATGGCTTGTGAAACACGAGCCGAGCCCACGAGCTCAGCTCGTGGGCTCGTTTTTTTTTTAAATAAAATATTAATTTTAATGAAAAAAAATAAAACTATGCACGAGCCGCGAGCCAGCTCGGCTCGCGAGCCACGAGCTCAAGGGCCAAGCCGAGCTTGACCCTTGAGTAACGAGCCGAGCCGAGCCGAAGCTCGGCTCGTCTAACACGAGCCACAAGCTCGGCTCGTTGCTAAAACGAGCCGAGCAGCGAGCTTAATGGGCCGAGCCGGCTCATTTCCATCACTAGAAAATGACCATGTGGCACGCAAAATAACGTAGGGCACGCAATTCAAGACATTAGCACATAAAACGATGTAACTATATAGATATTCCAAAAATCTCCTAAAATCATAAATGCACGCTAACAGAGAAACAACTGTGTAAGAAACACAATCAAACAACAATTTTTTTTTTTTTTTTAATTAAAGATGCTCAAGCGGCATATGAACGCGATTCGATCACTCGATGTTGTACGGGTGCTCTGAATTTGCCAAGCAAAAATTCACTGATCAACACAACAAATGTCATGCATGCTATAATCCTGGCTGAGTACCAAATGATCGTCCACGCTTAGGAGACATCTAGACAAACAATTAGGCAAAGCCCAAAATCAGCAATTGTCATGTATGTATTCCAAGTAAGAGTTTCTAATTGTGAATATGCATGAATGAATGTGGTGAATGGAAAATGACCATGTGGCATGCAAAATAACGTAGGGCACGCAATTCAAGACATTAGCACATAAAATGATGTAACTATATCGATATTCCAAAAATCTCCTAAAATCATAAATGCACGCTAATAGTGAAACAACTATGTAAGAAACACAATCAAACAACAATTTTTTTTTTTTTTTTAAATTAAAGATGCTTGAGCGGCATATGAACGCGATTCGATCACTCGATGCTGTAATGGTTCTCTGAATTTTCCAAGCAAAAATTCACGGATCAACGCAACAAATTTCATGCATGCTATAATCCTAATGTTTAGTCAATGCTTATCCTCAAATCAAAACAAGAACTTGAATTTAAGAAATCAAGAATTCCAAAAATAAAACAAATCAGGGTTTAAAAATTGAGAAATTACCTTGATGAATTGATAGGTGTGTGATGATATAAGACCTCTTATCAATTTGGAATGAAAGGCATGAATGCAAACTTGAATAGTAAAAAAAAAATTTATGCTATCTTTATGTCTATATCTCCCAAAGAGTTTAAACGAGTGTCCATGTGTGAATGTGCGAATGAGACTTAGGATATTTTAGAAACGACACATGAAAGAACTAACCGTTAGAACCCTACATTGCAAATGCTAGCAACTAGATTTGAAGAGATTAGAATGAAGAATGACAAATCATTTGATGACTTTTATGCTAAGCTAAATGATATAGTCCACTCTAGTTCCAACCTAGGTGAGTGAATTCCATAATCTAAAATTTTAAGAAAAGTTCTTAGATTACTTCTTGAAAGCGCCTTTGTATGGTAACAATGTTTGATTTATAAACTGGTTTATTTATGATTTTGAGGTAAAAAATAGTGGTTAAAAATAGGATAGGAAAAATGTGTGTGGTTAAAAAGTGATTTTGAAAAATTGTGTAATTTATACACTGGTTTATAAACCAAAAAAGTACGGTTACCAAATGGAGGCCCAAGGTTACAGCAATAGAGGAAAGCAAAAACTTAAACTCTATTAAAATAGAGGAATTATTTGGATCCTTGCAGACTTATGATCTGACTCTTTCTCACACTAAGAAAAATAAGTATATTACTCTGATACCAATTGAAATAACCTTAGTATCCAATTATACAGAGGGGGTGGATAGGTATTAACGTGAAATTCAAATTTCAATTACAAATTCTAAACCCAAATGATTTAAGAACAGTATTCAATACCAATCAATAACAAATAAATATACGAAAAGAATAAATAACGTAAAAATTGGTAACAAAACAAAAACTCTTGAACAACAATTCAAGAGAAATAACCTCCTAGCAAACGTGTCAGTCATAAATCCACTAGAAAATTTTTACTTACAACAATTAGTTAAGACATAATAACTCTTTAGTTGACTCTGACCCACAATTTTGTAAATTACCAAAGACCCTCTTCTATTATGCTTCCAGCAACTCTGGACTCATTTCTCTCCATGTGGATTTTTGTAGAATGCACCTCATTCTTCACTAATTGAATCTCCACTGCTCCATCCCAACTTTAGATCTTTGAAGGCTTTATGGCAAAGAAATTAATGTACGGTGTTTTAGGATTATCGTAGACTATGACAATATCCTGACTCAATAATCAAAAAGAATATTTGATTGAATATATATGGAGAATCAAAGGATCTAGTAGATATTAAATTAATGATATCTCAATATGAAAGTAATATTCGGTCCCCAAAAAAGGAAAAGGGGTCTGGTATGGTAGAGGGTAGACTTTTAGGGCTTGTAAAACTGTTTAAAATTGTGGCGATAACTTCTCATTGTTCCAATGTTGTCCTCCTACGACCCAAATATTCAATCTTGACTTTTTTACTATATTTTGACTTCTTTTCTAATAATGCTATATTTGTCCATGAGATTGTCAATACTAAAATTAAAAACCTAATTAACACAAATAATAATAATAATAATAATAATAATAATAATAATAATAATAATAATAATAATAATAATAATCTACACTACTTTAAAAAGTATGGATGTTAAAGAATCTTTCACATTCCAATTGTACCCTCATTTATTTTCCTTTATACCAACTAAACCCTTCTTCCAATTAATTACTTAGGGTACCATCATATATTTAGTTATATATATTTAATTATATACTCATTTTATCCTTACACCTTTATTTAATAACATTAAATAATTCATTACATTTATTGTATAACAATTTACAAAATTATAATATAATTTCATAATATTATATTTTCTCATTTATTTAGTATTAAATTAATTTATTATCTAATAATTTACAATGTTGTAATATGATTTCATATTATTATTCTCATTTTATTATCTTTTTCATTTATATAATTTAATCTACATATAATAATAATAATAATAATAATAATAATAATAATAATAATAATAATAATAATAATAATAATTTCATATTATTATATTTTTCTCATTTATTTAGTATTAAATTAATTTATTATCTAATAATTTACGATTTTGTAATATGATTTCATATTATTATTTTCATGTTATTATCTTTTTCATTTATTTAATTTAATCTACATCAACAACAACAACAACAACAATAAAAATGTGAACGAGTGGAAAACCTTTGATATTACATTTAAAATTTAATTTATTTTCATTAAATATTATTAGTTATTATTTTAATCTACAATACATTTAGATATTTTTATCTTTTGTCAATAACACTCTTAAATTTTTATTAAAATCATTAATTAATTTATAAGAAAAAAATAATTATATTTTAATCAAGAATATAAATAAATAATTTCAAAACTAAAATTTTGGTTTAAACTTACATTTTTTTTTTATTTAAAAAATATGTTCTCTTTATTAATTTTGCTTGTCATTCATCTTTTACCAAAGACGTGCGAAGCACGTGCTTATTACTAGTCTGTACTTTTCGAGAACCCTAGAAACCTAAATGAAGATATCCCCCAATTCTCTTCGACACGCTTGCCATCAAATCTAACATTACTGAATCTATAAATCTGATGAAAAAATGAAGTTCCTTCCATCTACATCTCTCATGATCATAGCTTGCAAAGAAATGCGATTTGACAAACTATATGGAAATTTAGCTCAAATGTCCTTTGAATGTATTTCTGCAAATGTGATGTTCATAATTCAACACCATAATAAACACCACTACAGTGATTACGAACCCAACTACCACGAATAAGTTGAGTTAAAGTCTTTGATTCCATCGTGATATCAAACTGGAGTTCAGTTTATCCACTTTACAATACTAAGTTACATCTGACAAACTAAAATATTAAATAGTAAGTTAACCATCCCAGCTGAGTAATATTTTATAGTAAGATCATTAATCAATAGAATTTGTCAAAAATAAATGCACAAGCACAAGAATATATCATTTTTTTGGTACTTGACAGAGTTCTTAATCTGTATACTCTAGAGCATATGGCCTATACCAGGTCTTCTATTAAATCAATAGGTCTAATTAAGAGTCTTGCTTATTCTATTGACCTTAGAATTTAAAATTATCAATGAATTAAGTATGCTATGTAATTGTACAGTGCCTAGAAGATCGTTACTGTGTGTGTGTGTGTATATATATATATATATATATATATATATATATATTTGATTTAATATTTAATAAGAGTATAAACATGTACGTTTATTCAAACTAGTATTCCACCACGTACTTCGCACGTCTTATGAACGCGATAAAATAACTTATACTTTGTATCTCCTATATAATGAAAAATAAAATAAAAATTATTAAAATCATCATATTATACAAATATAATTATAACTATAACTCATTGAATATAAAGTATAATAAATAATATATTATTATTTATGATATATAGTATTAAGATATATTAAGGAGTATTAATACTAAATTGTGTTAGGTAGAATCGTTTTAAACTCTTATGATTGTGTCAAATTAATTATTATTACTGATTTTAACTTTAATAGTGAAAGTAATTATTCATATGAAAGTTACTCAATTACTTATTTATTTATTAACTTATGAGTAAATTTTGTAAAATGCATTTTCAAGTTTTCTCAATTATTAAGTGTACATCGTGATTTTCTCAATTATTAAGTATAGATCATGAAATTTTTGTAGTAAAACGAAAATTCAAAAAGACATTGAAAATGTGTGTGAACCTAGGAATAGCAATAATACACACGAATTCGATACCCGTTGGAGACCCGACATAAATGGACGGGGATTATCCGACTAAATGGGTTCGTAGGTAGGGTATGGAGGTAAACTTTAAAACCCAACAGGGGTATGGGTTGGGTGTATGTTTTACTACAATACTCATACCAATACCCATACCCGACCCACATACCCATTAATTTCCTTAAGAAATTATAGAATTTAAAATAAAAGTGAATGTGTAAAAAAATAAATAAAAATAGAACTCAAATATCTATTGACATTGTTAACTTCTAAATTTTAATATGTTTAAACTTTTAACTTTGTTAATGTCTAGAAAAATTGTTCTAATTCGTTTTTTTTGTTTCAATCTAGAACAAGCTTTTTTCAAGCCAAATTCAAGTAAAACCCAACATTTAACGGATTCAAGTTAATTCGGAACACCTCTAACTTATAACATATTTACTGCCCTAAAAATAAAAAAATAATAATAATTAGTAATATGTTTCAAATGCATGAGTATAGAAGTATACCCGCCTCCGACCTGCGCTCAGACCCGCACTCGACCCGCCATTTTTAAATGGATATATGGGTAGGGTATAGAAGCTGTAAATATTTAGTGGGTAAGGTATGGTTTGGCAAACTCGACCCATTGCAATCTCTATTTGAACCGTATAAATATTTTCATTTTTTTTGTTAGATATGAACAAGTAGGATTTCTTTTCCATTTGATAAGGATTTAAATCAGATTTTTATTAGATTTTGATAAAAGTTTATGAATTTGCATGGTTAAAAATTTGTAGGTTCCATAAAATATTTGGTTGAAAATAATTGTTAACTTTGATTTAAATTAATATCTGGATTAAAATCAACGCCAAACAGGAGCTTAATTACGTTCATCATATAAGTGAAGATTGAATACTTATTCATCTATAAATATGTTTTAATAATTTACCTCTTATTGTGCTTGATTAAAAAAAAAATCTTCAAAGTGACTCTCATGTTAGTGCTCAAAAACTTGTAATGATTCATTTTTAGAACTGTATATTAAACACATGTATTGAATTACAATGTTGTATAAGATTGCAAAGGGTTATCAATAAATATATTTTATAATTATATGCATTGAATATAAGGACCTTATATTGGAAATTGAATTTATTATTTAAAATCATTTGAAAAGTCATTCAACATTTATTTATGTGAAAATATATATCTTTTTCAGTAAGGGTATTATAGACATTAGAAAAATAGAAGTAAGGACATAATTGGTAATTAAAAGATTCCTACACATCTATACTTTTATATATTAGTGATAGTGATAGTGATAGTGATTAGTGATAGTGATAGTGATAGGGATAGGGATAGTGATATAATATTAATATATATGTAACATGATCTCATAAACTAATTCTCTTTGAAATTAAAATAATTTCAAGCATAATTCACATCAATTAAGTTTTATGACACATGTCCTTAACCTCGTGATAATCTCTATTACAACGTAGTCCTAACAAATGCCAAGTGAAATCAGAATGCTCACATTCTACATGTTAGTAAAAATATATATCCCAAAAGTGTAGTCATCCATTGCCTTTATAAGTTTCACGTGTTCTATTAGGTTATGTTCTGAATCTATTTCATAATTTCGATAAGCACGTAACTTCTCAACACATTCTATAGAAGTAGTCTTTTGGTCTCTTTCTTAAAGTCTGTTTGGTGTGAAAAATTTTAATTTTTATAATTTTTTTGGTTTTTTTATGGATGTGTAGTTTAAAAATATTTGAAAAGTCAAAAATTGTGGGCTTTACTAAGAATGAATGATTAAGATTGAATTTGAAAAATTGTGGTAAAAATTTTCCTTTTACCAAACAAGCTCTTAGACTGATAAAAGTGCATGAAATTAGTTAACATGAAACTAAGTTCGAAAAATGGAAACAAGTTGTAATAAATTACAAAACTACATCAAGACCAACACCAGTAAAAATGTGGAAACATTTTATAATTAAAAATCAGAAAAAATCTTGATATTAAAATTATATTTCCTAACATTAATACAAATATAAAAAATTTTGTTAACAAAAGAGAGACGAGTCTAAAATACTTTAAAAATATTTCTCAACATATAAGACTTGGTAATCAGTACAATGGAGCATTTAGTAAACTCTCACGAGACAACGGACCTCTAATTTAATATTTTCGATTTTGTAAAATAAAAATATTAGAATTTTCTATCCAAAAATTCTGATTCTTCCGAAAAAAATTCCGAAATTTTTTGTATTTGCATTACAATTAATAATATAAAATCTAAGAAAATAATATTTCAACAATTAATAATATTAAAATATTATTAATAAAGGATTTAACATATAACTAACGAGTAACAATTTCACTTAAGATAAAAAAAAATAGAGAGAATAACAGTTCAATTTTAGCGTAGGATTTAAGTTAGGTAAATTTGTGTTATGAAAAAATATTTTACATATCAGAAATAATAAAAAAATTCAGATTAAATCAAAAGTTCAAAATGTGTTGTCAGTTATGATATCACAAAATTTGTGTTACTTATTCACTGTTTGTGTGACCATCAGGTTTGGACTTTGGAACATGACACTATTTGTTTACTAGAAAAATAAATTTGTGAAGCAAAAAATGTTATATTTACATGGAGTTATTGGATAAGAAAATGCAAGAATTTTAGCATTGTTATCGTTGTTAACTTTCATTTTATTGGATCAGGATATTGAACAACTTATATTAAATCTATTTATAGATATTATTTTGTTATTTTTTGTAGTTTATAAATTTAATTATTGTTTTTGACTAGTTGAAGTTTTGAACTCATTTAGTTTTAGACTTTCAATTTCCTGAATTTCTTTTTTATATATTTAAAATTATTATAAATTTTGATAAAATATTAAATATTGGAAATTTCTCAATTTTGATTTGAAATGAAGTTTGTGTATTCCAAAATTTTGAAACGGAATTTGAAACACATATTTTCAATCCATTCCGTCCGAAAAACACCCTTAGGTATGTTCCAATCATTATGTCCGTGTTTCCCTACCTGTTAGGTTCAGAGTTGGATCTCATCCCCTCCCCTCCCCTCCATATGTTCACCACTTTGTATCAAAAAAAGAAGTCATGGATTCAAATTCTACGATCTATCACGTGATGAGTTGAAATTGGTAGAAATTTTAATTCAGATTTTAATTTAAGCAAAAGTCAATAATTAATTTTAATCACTTATTTTATGGAACTCACAACTTTTTAATCACGTATTTTATTAACTTTAATCAAAATCTATTAAAAATCTATTTTTAATGTCTACCAAACATGGGATAAAATTTTGGATATAGTTTTTTAAAAATTAAACCACCACTTTGAGGGTCATTTAATAATCCTAAAAAAATAGTAAATACAAAATTTGGAAGGAGTGCCTTTAGTGGATGAAAGAAACAAAGATAAATTTAATGAGTTAATACCACTATGTCCGACAAAGATAGACTTAATTTTCTTTTCTCATTTGTCCTAAATTTAGGCCATTATGGCATTATCCTAGTTGAGAGTATAGTTGATTTCTAAATCTTCTAATATGCATGTTATT
The DNA here is from genome assembly GCA_963555705.1 of Ligustrum vulgare. Lineage (NCBI taxonomy): Eukaryota > Viridiplantae > Streptophyta > Magnoliopsida > Lamiales > Oleaceae > Ligustrum > Ligustrum vulgare. The sequence goes on along the minus strand of OY743168.1, from coordinate 29,423,592 downwards.
TACTATTTAAATAATTATACAATGTAGGAATATACTATGAAAAATGTAAGTAAAATTGTTCCAACTATGCTAGTGTTCGGTAAACCAATTTATAAACTACACAATTTTCCAAACCACTTTTTAACCACACACATTTTCTCTTTCCAATTTTCAACCATTACTTTTTACCTCAAAATCATAAATAAACCAATTTATAATCCAAACAGTGTTACCAAACGGAGTGTATATCTATCCTTGTAAGATATGCAAGAAGTTCATGAATGAAGTGCGAAAATCTTTTCTTTCTTTAACCTTTGCAGGCATTATATGGGAGAGGACTTGGATTCCCTTAGCTTGGAACAGCTGGAAAATTTGGATCATCGGCTTGATGTTTCTCTTAAACAAATTCGATCTTGCAAGGTAATAATGTTATTTATTAGCCAAAAACCTTTTAGTATAATTGAGATTTCTGTAAAAATCATGAAGTCACTAAATCTCTTGAATTTCCCTTCTGCAGAACCGAGTCATCCATGAATCTATTTCTGAGCTTCAGAAGAAGGTAAGAACTTTAATCTTATATTTTATTGAAAATAAACATCATACTTGCATTGTTTCTACGATGAAATCCTAGAACGATAAACGAAATTTTAAACAATAATTCTAAGAATGATCTATGGTTAAAACTTGATCAACGCCTGGTTACGATCCTCTAGCATCTTTTGTTGAAGGAAATAATTTTGTTGTGAAGTAATAGATTTAGGAAATATATATAGCCCTTCTGTAATAGAGAATATGAAAAATGACCTTTTTTATATCTTTTGTTTAAAAGGGAATTTATGCTCATCAAATTTCTAATCTAACCTTGGTACTCGGGCTTAGTTTCAACCCTAAAAATCGAACATCAGCTCTCAAGCTCGACTCACAAAACTCTACACCTTGATTGCCACTCTTCACACCCACAAAGGATCAATGGTAATTGTAGTAATATCACAAAGGGAGTGAGATGGAATAAGGAAGCAATGGTGGAACAAATCAAGACAAAGAAATTGGCTCTCTCTTTATCTCCTCTATTGCACTCCTATATTGCGCACACAAACACACTGAAAAAGTAGATTACATAATGGGCTAGGTAAGGTCAAGTAGACAAGTTGGGTCAAGACTTCCACCAAATGGGCAAAGAAACGAGACCTAAACTCAATCCAGAAAAGGGTGCGTATTGAGCAAATTACATGAAAGTGGGAGCATTTGCACAAATATCCAACTTTTGATATCTATGATATGATACCTTTCAAATACTTGGTGCTTGTTTGTGCCTCACTATTTACAAAAATGAGTTTAGTAATAGTGATTTTTGGAAGAATGTGTGGTTAAAAAGTAAGAAATTTTTTTGCTTTATGTGTAAATTATTTTATTGATAAAATGTATGATAGAATATGAGTTGGGAAAAAATGAGGTTGTAAATAATGGGGCTCAAACAGAATCTTGGTATCAAACCTGACACTTTTTAAATTTTTATGATACTTACAGAGTAATTTTACTATCACACATTGTCATTTTCAACTTTGCGCGATATTTTTCATCATATTTAGCTATGAATTTGAATAAACACATTATAGAATTGAAGAAAAAACAACGGTGACATCTTTCAATAACACAACCATCCTGAGTGGGTCGCTGAAGCCTCGCGGGAGAAAAATGGAGATGACACGACAAGGTGACGCGGTATTAGTGGGAATATTGCGGGGTTCGAAGAGAAAAAAGAAAATGAACTAATTTTCAGTTAAAATTTTAACGTAATTGAAATTTCATTGAGGGGTAAAAATAGTATGGAGAGCAATTATCCCTAATTAAGTTACTTCCAATAGGTCAAGTCATTTTTAGGTTGAGTCAATCATTAAGGTATCGATATAATTATCCCAAAATGTTTTAACATCATCATCCTGATTTATTGGGTATCAAAAAATCTATCAGTTATTATAAAATCCATGTTGATCAAAGATGAAAAATTATTCAACATATAAAATAAAAGCTTAGACAACTTTTGACAAGAGCTCCTAAACATCAAGTATGTTTGATATTATCATTATTTTTTAGGAATTCATTCTACATGATGTGAGTAAGTTATACAATTCGTAGTTTTCTCAATCTAATTTGGCCCTTAAACAAATTAAACAATTACAGTTGAGAATATTTTTCAACAAGAACACATATCAAAGTCAATTGCTCTAATTTATCGCCCTTACAATTTCATGGCAGGGTAAGGCATTGCAAGCGCAAAATAACATACTTATGGAGAAGGTAAACACTAAAACCCATAAAATATTACACGTTGTTTAATGTGTAATTTAACTTGTATCACATATATACCTATCTTCAATATTTAGCCAACAAAATGCATACATGCGAATGGAGGTGGTTATTTAAGTGTATTGGGTATATACGCCTTTTAATTTGCGACAATTTTTGTGTACGTTATAGGTGAAAGAGAAGGAAAAAGAATTGGCTCTAACTTCTCAATTGGAACAACAAAACCATGCATGACATGAACTTATCCTCTTTTGGTCTACCCCAGCCTTTGAACTGCTTTAATGTCAGGTGCTCCCTATATATACATAATATATGTTTTTGAAAATCTTTGAACTTATATTATAGTTGCACAATCAATTGTAATAGTTGAAATCTTCATTGATTTGACAAAAAATGTAGTGAAAACGTATCCTACTTCCAAGTTTTAGGCACGGATCCAAGTTGATAGGCAAAACCTATCTTCATACGTAAATGAACATGTGAAGGTCACGTGATGATTTAACATATACTTCAATGTTGGTTGGCAAATATCTTGTAGTAGTCCAGGCAATAAGTTTGGAAACATTATCCAGTTATTGTGTATGTAATTTTATTTGTGTGTATATGCATGCATGAACGTTGGTAGTAATACTAAAACCATGCTACTCTATCACTATGCAGTCAAATATTCCAAGCTATAGGACACAATGGAGAAGTTGAAGCTTCAAGCCAGCACCAATCATCTAATACAGTAATTCCCCCATGGATGCTGAACCATATCCATGGGTAGATTTAAAGGGAATTATAAGACATGTTTGGTTGGTTGAATTAGATAGTATACTAGAATCGATGGAGATTAAGATTAGGTTAACTTGTGTACTGTCTAATGCTATGTACCAAACATGTCTTATACATAGTATTATGGGTATGTTGTTTGCTATGCATATATTATACAAATGTTTTCTATGCTGAAAATACACAGCTCTATTTATAATCCGATCAAGTCAAGGAGGCTGATATGGAAGTGTTGTGCCAAACCTGTATATAAGACTGATAAGTGTACTATATTTTGGTAATTAATGGAATAAACTTGTTTATGAAGTGTTTATAAATATATTAAATAATAAATAGATAAGAATGAGTGGGAAATAAGAAATACTTGAGGGTTCATCAAAATATGTGGATAAAAAATAAATTGAATGTTCATAAACATTTTTTATACATGAGCTCAGAGATGTATATAGCCCAGACCTCTCCTCAAGGGATTTTAAGATATAGTGATAGAATGTATATGTACCAAAAGTGCAAGAATTACGAGATAAAGTCCTACATGAAGCTCATACTACCCTTTACTCAGTACACTTTGAAGCAATCAAAGTGTGTCATGAGATCAAATCCTTATGTTGGTGGCTTGATATGAAAAGAGAAATTGCAGAATTCGTAGCTAAGTGTCTTACTTGTTAATAAGTTAAATTTGAACATAACGACCAAAAGGTATCTTATCAATAAGTTAAAGATGAATATCAACAATCGAAATACTAGTCTTTTGCAAGGTGCACTTTTGCAACACACAGCTAAACAAGTGAATGGTGCTAAGTTCTATCTTTTTCAACATCCTTTTAAAACGAGCTTTGAATATTGCTAAATCTCAAATTTATGAATCAAAAGCAACATGTAACAACTAAATATTACGGTAGGGTCTTTTAACAACATGCAATTAACGAATTTTTAATTTTTATTTTTTTAGTGGTCTCATGGTCTGGAGATGTGTGACCACATTGATTGATATAGATTTTGAATTATTTTTAAACTCTTGCGCTATGGTCTGAGAACCATATGGGGCCCGTCATTATTATATATTGCATTTGTGTATTTTTCTAGCAGCACTGTATACAGTTATCAATATTGGAGATATATGATTACGGATCACCTGTGATATGCTACCTAAAGTATATCTCAATTATAATTGGATGTTATGATAGTATTATTTGAACAAGAAGTAATATGATGCTTATAGCACATCACGATTTTGATATGCCAACTATTTTGAATATACGAATGTTCTGCCCATATATCGAGTTGTATTACTATAACTGACGCGATCTAAGTAATTACTTGTCATATATCATATACATTAGAAGATGTTTTGAACATGTGAGCTTAATTTGTATATTTTAATGTGCAATAAACATATGTTAACCATATTCTGCTATCACTGGACACACGTGTATTCATCCAAAGATTTCTAACTTTTCAAGTAGCCATAGAAATAAAAGATTAGTTATTTTAATATCAAATATATGATTATGATAATGATTTCCATTATGGAGTTTTATACTTTTAAATACACATATATAAATAATTTATTACGCCAATTCGTGTGTCGAATTATACATATCATTTATCTAAAATATTTTAAAGTTGAGAACTTATATAATTATTAACTAGAAATGTTTCCTAAATTAATATAGTTACTTTACCCAAAAAAAAAAAAAAAAATTGTTTTAAATAAAATATTTTTTTAAAACTTAGACATTTGACTCATTTACATCACTCTTAATTAAGAATTAGTGAAATATTGGCGTGAACTGGGGTCATTGCACTAACTATTTAAAATATATATATATATATATATCGTGAACTGGGGTCATTGCACTAACTATTTAAAATATATATATATATATATATATATATATATATATATATAAATTAAATCCTCCATCTATAAATAATTAACTGGGCTTCAATAAATTCACAACTAACAACAAAACTTATATCCTAAAACAGTTCAACAAACCACACAGTTTAGCAATTTTTACATATGTTTTACACACAGGTCTAAAGATGTTCTAGGAAATTGGTAAACCTACAAGTCTAACCAATAATAAAAAACTTCGTTGCAAAACCTTAGACTGTTATCACCACACTGCATTTGTTAAATAAAATAAAATAAGTGTGACAATAAAATACACATACTTCACAAATCACAAAAAGTCTACCAACTTTGTTACTTGAACAAACAAAATTGTACAAATTAGTGTACTAACTTTTACATGAGGGGAGCCCACGAATAAAATATTGTGTGTAAACCCTACTTCATGTATGTGAGAATTAGTACGCTAGTTTGTTCAACTTTTTTGTACAAGTAATTTAGTTCAAAGTCTACATAAAAGCAACAACAAACTCTCTGTCATACATGTGGCATAAAAAGATATTGAATTAAAAAATAATAGTAACATTAAATTAAATGACATTGTGAATGCTAAATTTTAAAGTAAAGTACACATACAAAACAAAAAAAACAACTTTGCTATAGTCACAATTATGATCACAATGAGAGTCACAATTTGCCTATGTGACGTAATCCTCTCTTTTCACACATCACATCATCTTTTAAATCAACTACAATAACACCTACACATCATCAAATTATCATCTACATTGTCAAAATAATTGTGCACTTTGATTAATTCCAAAACAAAAATGAATTTTTAGGCAATAACATTAAGTCAATCTAATACGCTATTAAAATCATTGAGCCAACAAACCTAGTACAAGACATAAAAATAATAATTGAACCTGATTTATGAAATTGAAATTTAAAAAGAAGGGTTAGAGGTAATTTTGTCTATCAATTAAGCTGCGTCAATCATGGCGTGGATCTAGCCAAACCAACTATTATGAGGGGCCCCTTGCTTGGAGTCCATTAGAATCATCCATTTACTGTTCCATTTTTGGTTTCTCTATAGTCTTCTATGTTATAAATAATGTATATATGTGAATGACATTACCATTATATCCCTGTAAACTTTACAATATTACGATTGTGCCATTGTCCACTCCTATAAATAGGAGCCTATACTTACCAATTTATTACACCAATTCTTGAAGAGAAATTCTCTCCTCTAAACTCTCTCCATTTCTCTCTCTATGTTGTTCTTATGATTTCGATGATTTTATAACACGTTATCAGCACGAGTCTCTAACCAATTGAGTAATAGCGGGAGTATGCTCTACAGTTGCATCTAAATGATGAGCCTCTGTATCAGAAACCTGATTATTACTAACCAATGTTTCCTTTTCTCTCAAACTGAAAAAGAATGATTCTGGTCGATCCAGATATCCGATCGACGATCGGCCACCGCCATCAGAACGGGCTTGTCAAGGAGAAGACTCGCCTAAAATTTGGCGCAGAACCAACGGCTGAAACAAAAGATATCGACCGAAGAAGAAAATCTGAAAAACTGTGCAAAAACAGATATCTGACCGAAAATTGAAATGCTTATTCCGGACGATTCTGAACTCCGATCGACGATCGGCCAGCGGCATATCAACGGGTTTTTCTAGGAGAAGACTCGACTGAAATTTGGCGCAAATCCAACGGTTAAAACGGAAGTTATTGTCCGGAGAAGAAGATGCTGGCGGACTGAAAAATGATGATTCCGGCCAAACGGTTGATCTTTTGGAAAATCGGAGACCACCGGCATGTTCAGGACGCCGAGGCACATATTATGGTGATGGGTTAATTTTTCCGATCACCGGCGCGTGGCGGCCGGCGGCGGCCGGCGGCGGCGGCGCGTGGCGGATCCGGCGATGACGAAAGGCAGTTTGTCCGTTTTGATGAATTGGATTTTTCTATGATCTTATTTTTCTGTTTTGTGCAGTTTTTAAAATATTCCGGCGGTCGAACATGGCGGTTTTCTTAAAAACTGTTTTTGGAGCAATCCTGACGAGATTTTGAACTTCGGACCAAAAGTAAGTTTGTTCTAAATTAAATTTTAAACCTATTGACGGTTTCAATTTATTCATATGAGCAATATATTAAAATATGGACGATTTTGCCCTTAATAATACATACAAGTATAATAATCGTAAATTAACGATTAATATGTGATCAATTGAATTATATTATGCTGCCACCTACATGGTTGGTTTTACCACCTACATGGTTGGCTTTACCCGGTTTAATTATTTCATTATGTCGATTCCGCCTATATGGCCGGTTTAATTGTTTCATCTCGTTGATACCGTCTATATGGCTGGTTTAATTATTTCATCACGTTGACACCGCCTATATGGTCGGTATATCAATTGAATACATATAAACACCTCAGTTGTTGGTTAATTCTAACATATTAGAGGGTTGTTGTCAACATATATACTTGGTGGTATAACCCCAGTATCGTTATTGTTAATATATATATACAATATTATTGTTATTTGATACTTCATTAAATGATACCAGAAGTTATCAATACTAAAGTTAGAAAATATTTTATCAAATGATACCAGAAGTTATCATTACCAAAAGGTTGATAAATATTAATAAAATGTTTTATCCAATGGTACCAGAAGTTACCAATATCTGAATTTGAATGGGTGGATGAAAATTATTCAACAAGAGAATGTTGATGTATGATAAGATAATATCACATGATAGCATGGATATAGCTAATGTGAAAATAATCTCATCAGTATTATGAGATGAATGATAAGTGCCTGGAAAAGTTCTTGCACGAGCACTTATATATTCCAGAAGAAGTACATATTTACTCCAGAAGAAGTAAAAATTATCATCTAAACATACTGAAATGATATTATTATTGCTCCTGAAGAAGCATAAACGAGACATACATGCAAAATGCAAAAGGGGAAAACATTTATGATCCTCAAAATTAGAGATGTGTTTCGGGAGTAGCCGTATCATACCACCTCTGACCTTTTGAGGAAATAAAGAAAAAAGTGTGTTTCAAGAGTAAGAAATACTCCATACTCTACCACTTTAAATCTTTGAGGTACACAAGATTAATACATTGATAAAATCCTAGAAATTTATGGTGTGTCTCAAGAGTGAGAATACTCCGTACTCTACCACCACCTATTCTAGAGTTCACAAAGATAAATTTACATTAACCGGACTCCATTTTCGCTTGATTCCCCTTCCTTGCGACCAATCTATCTTTACTCCTGCTGGATCTTGTATTGGAATATATGATTGCAACTTATCCAGCAGTTCCTCGATAGTAGGAGCAGAAATAAGGATTCTCCTAGAAAATGGAGATATGAATCCCTGTTCCACAGCATAATCAAGAAATGTTAGCAAACCATCAAAGAAATTGTTTACATTTAAAAGCCCTATAGGCTTAGTATGGAGATCTAGTTGAGCCCATGAAGTAATATTAAAGATTTCTTCTAAAGTACCAAAACCTCCAGGCAGGGCTATGAAGGCATCAGAACCATATAACATGCAAGTTATGCGTTCATGGATAGATAAGGTTTGTACTTCATGCCCTCGTGTTTTGCCTGCAATATCAGCTAAAGGAGTAGGTATAACACCTATCACTCTTGCTTTCTCTACTAGAGCGGATTGTGAAACACAACCCATCAATCCACTGCTACCTCCTCCATACACGAGAGTGATACCTTTCTCTCCCAATTTCTTTCCTAAATCCACGGCTGCTTCTAGATACCCAAAACCTTTTCCCACTTTTGATCCACAAAATACACAGATAGTTTTGATCTGTCGAAATTTTGGTCCTTCCATTTTTGAAAGTAAAGAAGGAAAATGTTATTTTGGGATGCATGAACTATGAAAAATGTTTGGCTATTTAAAACCGAAAAACTTCACTATTTACTGGTCGTTTTTCGAAAAAGTGAAGATTTACTTTTGACAAAATCATCCTACTCACCTTTCGGCGATTTAATATTTTTAACCAGCCTTTATCAAAACTCGTGAAAGGAAACAGAAAAAATATTTTATATGTGCATATATATCAAATGATTTACCTTGTATTAATGCTGCATAGCCAAAGCATCATTGTTTATAACAGCATGGCAAACAGGATCTTTTGCTATTATATTTTTGAGACTATATCTCTCTTTATCGCTGATGAATTTAGCCCATAAAGATAGTAGCTCACGCTGCACATATCCACTAGGGTGCGTCTCAAGAGTCAATCGGATATCATCCAATGACTCCTTACTCAGTCCACCCTTAATGAAGTCTATCTTATCATCTCGATTTATGGATGAATATCCTATTGATTTACAACGGGTATCACATGTCCATCGAGCACATTTGTAGCAACTATTTAATCTTTTTGCTCTTCGCTTCTTTGCAAAAGTACTCTTACCTAAGCCAGGCTTGTGCTTAGAAAATGAATCTGGTAATTCACCAGCTAATCGAACTTTTACTTCGATCAACCAGCGAACATCTTCTGGCATGCCATGATCCATCAGCAACCTCAATCTTTCGAGCCTAATTCGATAAATTTTTCTCAAATCATTTACTGGAAGATTGGAATAATATTTGCGAATATTTGAAAGTATGATATCCATTTTTGATGGATCTAGCCTTCTTCCCAAATCATCTATTTAAATGCATTATTCAACGCGTAAAAGAGCGGCGGCTCCGCGTGTCAGTGATATGGATTCCATCAAGAAATAATGGAATAAATTATTGAAAAGGTGAGATAATATGCCATTACCTTTTTCGATATAAGGGAAGATTTGGTGACAAGATTGAGATTATGAGATATTTCCTTGGATATTGTACCTGATTTTTCGGTATACTAAAAGTAATAAAGGTATACTAATTTGAACTATATAGAATACTGATGAAATAAATGTTGTATTGAACCAGAAGTTCATACATATGTACAAGTGAAATATCTTATTGAACCAGAAGTTCATACGTACAAGTGAAATATGTATATAGTATGAACCAGAAGCTCATAAATGAAATATACATTGTATTGAACCAGAAGTTTAACGATATTGTATTGAATCAAATATTCATACATAGAAATGAAATAAAACCGTATAGAACCAGAAGTTCTATAATAAACGGTTAGATTATCAAAAGTTCCAAATTATTTTCTATGAGAATAACTTATTCAGAAATTGTTTATCATACAACAATATTCTATGTCAAACAGGGAATAGCTCAAGAAGCTTTATTATTTGTAAAAGTGCGATATGCATACACTCCACCAAAGCGCACTGAGATATATGATTGAAATTACATCCCTAAAAGAATGACATGTGTTATGGCATTTTAGCCGATTGATAATATTTGAGAACATTATGGTGAAAACACGCCTGAAGCGTAATTATGCCTGAAGCATAATGACTATCGATTCCAAAAATAAATATCTCTTGAATGATTGAAATGATTCCTTTGAGGCTAAATACTCAAAGTAAGTAAAAGGGACATAGTCAAATGATGAGATATTCAGGTACCTGATGATAGAACATATAAAGAGATCTCTCCACGTTATATTGAGATGGAATCGATAAATAAGTCGACTGCATACCCTCTTATGAAATAAGATTGATGAAATCATAATTCTTTGGCCAAGTATGAAACCCTAATGTAGGGATTATTGTTCAAGGACCTGAAGTCCAAATGCTTAAATGTGTAAAGCCAGTAATTATATGTACAAATGAAAAATATTTCACAGTCGTAAAAGACGACTAGTTGCGCGCGAAATTTTTCATAAAACTGGCATGACATATGGTGGATAGACTATAGTCTAAATCACTAGCTTGAGCTCCTTGATATACCAATGAGTGAGATCAAAATGTATGATTCTCATCTCGGTACTTTGGGAGTATTCTTTGATGTACCAGTTGATCGCGGTACGTTGGGATTTCAAGTAAAATGATTGTAGATTATATGTCGAAATTGATATCTATTTCAATGATTGATTATGCTCCTGCAAAATTAGAAATTGCAGTTTATAAAGTGCAAGAACATACATGTATAAATCATTGAAAGATTCAATATGCCCAGATTAGTATCACTATAGAATGATACAAATGACTCCATGATATAATATGTTGAAAGTGAAATTGGAGTGTACTATTTATGACATCTGGGAAATTGATTATTCACTAGAAGCGAATACGAAAATGAATATTCACCAGAAGTGAATTTGAAATTGATTATTCACTAGAAGTGAATTTGAAAATGAATATTTAATTATTCACTAGAAGTGAAAGATGCAATCTATGAAAGTGAATTATAGATTTGATTATTCACCAGAAGTGAATTCTAAATTTGATTATTCACCAGAAGTGAAAAATACAATGAAAAGATTCGTGATTGCACCAATATACATGTAATATTCCATGAAAGGAATAAATACGCGTTGCACTCTTTTTCCCTTAGCTGAGGTTTTGTCCCACAGGGTTTTCATAGCAAGTTTTTTAATGAGGCAACAGTTGAGGCATATTGATGAAAATTAATGAGAATAATGCACTCTTTTTCCCTTCGCTGAGGTTTTGTCCCACAGGGTTTTCCTAGCAAGGTTTTTGAGGCATCATCATAGCTATCAACAAGCTATAATTCAGCAACACATTGTTATACTGGAATGATATCAACAAATGAAGAAAATCATACACATCTTATGAAGAATGTTATGATATCGACTACACACAAGAAGATTTTCATATATATTCCAGAAGAAAGATGATATCATTATTCAAAAGGTTCATGAATACTTGATTGCACACTTCAGGGGGAGAATCATGCTGTCATGCTGTACTCTTTTTCCTTCGTCCAGGTTTTGTCCCACAGGGTTTTCCTGACAAGGTTTTAACGAGGCAGCGGCTGTACTCTTTTTCCTTCGTTCAGATTTTGTCCCATTGGGTTTTACTGACAAGGTTTTAACGAGGCAGCACTGAAGCACTGAAGAACTTCAAAGATTCAATACATGATTTGTTCTACTTGAACATTAAGACTCAACGATTGACGATGGCCAATATCAGGGGGAGCAACTGTACTCTTTTTCCTTCGCTCAAGTTTTATCCCATTGGGTTTTCTTAGCAAGGTTTTAACGAGGCAGACAATTGCGTAATATGTCATTCAAGGGGGAGTGTTATAAATAATGTATATATGTGAATGACATTACCATTATATCCCTGTAAACTTTACAATATTACGATTGTGCCATTGTCCACTCCTATAAATAGGAGCCTATACTTACCAATTTATTACACCAATTCTTGAAGAGAAATTCTCTCCTCTAAACTCTCTCCATTTCTCTCTCTATGTTGTTCTTATGATTTCGATGATTTTATAACATTCTATACTAATATTAGTTGCTCTATTAAGATCAAATCTCTTAAGTACCTTTAAATACCACTCTAATTAATATGTTAAGATGTCAAGCACCATATGATATTGTTTTCGGCCAAATACCATTGTATATAGATTCTAATAGAAGTCCTCCACTACAAAAAAAAAAAAAAAAAATAGCTTTTGCAATACTCAAAAAATGTTGTCAAAAGGTTTTTGCAACGTTTGACATGTGTTGCAAATCGCAGTATTGTCGTAGAGCAAAAATTTTTTGCAACATTTTTTGAACGTTGCAAAATATTGAAATAAACGTTGTAATAGACATTTTGCAACGTTTATTAAGTATTACGGTAAACTCTTTTACAACGTTTTTTAAGTGTTGCCTAGACCATTTTGCAACGTTTATTAAGTGTTGTCTTAGACCTTTTTGCAACATTTTTTGAGTGTTGCCGTAAACCCTTTTGCAACATTTATTGAGTGTTGTCGTAAACCCTTTTACAACGTTTTTTAAGTGTTGCAAAAATTTTTAACCCAACATTTTGCAACATTTATTGAGTGTTGGCGTAGACCATTTTGCAACGTTTTTTGAACGTTGCTATATGTTTTTTTTTTAAATATTATTGAACAAATTATTTATAAAACCCCAATTTTTTCTAATTACTTCATTAAAATGATACTTTAAATAAAAAACAAAAGTAAATACATTATGACTTTTCAAATCCATACAAAATAAAGTCTTGATAATGTTTAATAAATCAATACAGAATAACAAATACACAATACAAAATAACAAATCCACGAAAGAAAGTGTTGATAATGTTTAACAAATTCGCAAAAGAACATCATCATTTGACAAAAGAAATATTTTACTACCGGAACATCAATTTCATCCTACAATATAATCGCACATTTAGATCGCAAAATTCGGTCCATCTTCAAAATTACACCTATAACAAATTTGAGCAAAGTTATAAGTGAATGTCACACTTTACTTAATAAATGGTAGAAAAAATAAGAAATAGAGTTAAAAGCAAAATACATTTATATCTTTCCAATGTGATTTCATAGAAATTGATATGACTTGTCCTAAATCAATCTACTAGACCAGAGACGTGAAGTGCATCGATGAAAAATGTCAGCTAGATGTTAGATCTACCACCAAGGAAAATGAGCTTTCACCCCAAGTGTAAAACTTAAACTTAGACGTGTTAACTTCTCTTTCCTTCCCTTCTATTGTAAAAAATTCTATAGAAATTTTGAGAGAACCTCCCCTATAAATTGGACTTAATGAACCTGTAGAAAGACATCATAACCAACATAATAATTTAAAAATCAAACCAACACTTCAAACAACTTCCAACATCAATCTCTAACTCATCAACATCACAAATTCAACAATAATCTCCATCTAACTAAATAAGACAATAAACTATTAAATGGCAAAAGTTGTTACTTTCTTCTTTGGCACTATTTGAGTATCTAAACCCAAATTAAATTTAAAACTAATTAATAATAACAAACAAAAATTTTGAATTCAAATTAAGCTTGTTTCAAATAGACTTATATGAAGTTAGTCATAAATAAGAATTCAAGACAAATTACCAGCAAGGCAACTGGACTTCTGTTCCTGCATAGCAGTTGGGGATTATTTTCCCATCGCGCACGCGGTACACTTGATGTACAATTGGCACTGTAAACCAATTACATTTTCTTGTTTAAGAACTTTTGCATCATAAAAATAAATAAATACATGTATTTTTATGTAGATTAAATTTCTCATGAAATATGTTAACACAATGGTAAAGCTAAAATGGTAGTCCCGATATTTGAACACAAAAATATTCTTTCTCATGTTGCCGGAAAGTCATCAATGATGAACATATATAGTGTCAAATCTGTAATTTACAATCCGTAATCTGGAGGTATTGGTTAAGGAGTATCTTGTGATTCCATCAACTATTATGCGAAAATGATATAAACCAGAGAGAAAATGTATTAGTTAAGATTATAAGTTATTATAATAATATAATCACTGGTTAAGCAATAAAAAAAAAAAAAAATCATGAGTGGGCATGAATCAACTATTTTACAATATAACATATCATGCAATGCAATAAAAATCTGTCATGCATTTTGCAGTCACTTTTAATCTCGTGGTATACAACATCACTAGAAGTAACATGTTGAAGATTTTAAGAGAACTGATGGCTATAAACATTAAAAAAGTATACAAAAGGGGATACTTACTATTAAAATCTCCAATAAGAAGGAAGTAAGCATGCAAACTGTGGACGAGCTTAAGATAATCGACAGTTTTTTATGCTGCAGCAAGTGCCTGAATCATTAGTTGGCCACTATGGATTGTCAAAATTAAAATTCTGTCTAATAGGAATGTCCAACCATAAGAGAAAATAAGAAAAAGAAAAATGATTAATATTTAAAAAGAAACCCAAGCCATACTTGTCCAATAAACTGTCCTCCAAACACTTTTCCAAATCTTGGAGCATCAGGCAAAGTGATACCTTGAAAAATGTTTACCTACAAAGGAACACAATAAAACTTGAGTACAAACTAATTTCCTTTCACAGGTATAATAACAATATTAACATTTACATAAAGCAAGAGACCTTTTAAATGAATCTTAAAACCACATTATTGTTTATTTACAATGCTAAGCTGATGCATCATATAAATTTGTAACAGTTGATTAGCATTTACTGTCACATTACTATCACTTGACCGAACAACACAAAATAGAAAGAATTGATAGTTCTCTTCCGTGGAATAAAATGGTTTCACTGGATGAAAAAGAATGGAGTTTTTACTATTATCAAGTGCAATTGATTCCCACACATTTGTAAAAAAACAAAAAAAAAAAGAATATATATACAAATTCAATTGACGTTCATTGAATAATGACACACTCCATACACAAGGGCACACAATTTAACTGTGTTGTACATCAAACAGTCAATTCAAGTGGAGATAATTTTTGCTGATTTAAAAACAAATAAAACCCAATGAATAAAACATTCACCTCATGACATACACTTCTCACCAAACTACTCGTACAAAAGAAATAAAGTTCAAAGTATAGAGATCTGATTGAAAAAAAGAAGTTCTATTAATCACCACGATGCATGATTGACCAATATTACTCAAGCAATGCCAAATTGTTTCTCACTGGAAACAGGTATAGAAATGAACCCCTAGATTCAGAGGAATAGGGGACTTTCTCTGCTTTAAAAAAATCCAAAAATCAATATAACTTTGAGAGTTTTGAAATTTACAATTCATATTTTCTTTTTTTGGGCAAAACCTTGGGTTCACTTATGAGGACTCAACTGGCATAACTTGGCAATAAAATTTATGATTTGTGCTAATGGTTCACCCCAAATGGCAATAGCATAAGTCGACATATAAAGAAAATTCTTATAAACTCCCTGATTTACCTTGTCGATGGATATCATATCAGATTTGCACGACATGATAAAGGAGAATGTGGACAGAGCAGCAACGACTTCTTCTACTGGAACGGCCATTGAAGATCAATAATAATCTGCCCATGTGCACAATTGAAGGCGATGGGCCCTGTCTCTCTCGGCCTGCGATTATAACACGAGAAAAGAGCAAAAATTAGGCGATTTCCAGAACTTGGTACATCAAGCACTTCTCTCAAAAAGGTAATCCAGGTGAAGAGAACGAAGCCCATTACTAAAACCCAAGAAATATAGTGTGTGCGCTGTGTGTGTGTGTCTGTCTGTCTGTCTGTCGCGGTTCATGTGTGTGGTAGGTGTTACGCGAGAGGGAGGAGGGAAGTGGGAGCTTATTATAGTGGTGGTCGGTGGTGTGGCGGCCGAGAGAGAAGAGAACGAAGGCAGCAGGGAGGATGAAGTCGAGAGAGAGCAGAGAGGTGAGGTTGAGAGTGAGGGTCGGTCAATTTTTATGGGTAGGGTTAGGTTTTAAGTTTTGTGATAATTGCAATTTAGTCACCCAATTTTAGATAATGTGAAATCTAGCCTTGAAACTAAGCTATTGCAACGTTTTAAAAATGTTGCAAAAACTTGAGGCTATTGCAACATCTTAAAAATGTTGCAAATGAGTACCATTTCGCAACACTCGCTAAACGTTGCAAAAGAACACCCTTTTGCAACGCTTTATTAAACATTGCAAAAGACTACATTTTGCAACGCTTTATTAAACGTTATAAAAGACTACCTTTTGCAACGTTTTTTGAACGTTGCCTTTTGCAACGTCCAAAAAATGTTGAACTCTTTTGCAACATTCAATAAATGTTGCAAATGAGTCTCTTTTGCAACATTCACTTAACAAATGTTGCTAAAGCTCAATTGTTAACACCAATCGCAACATTCACTTCTTAAAATGTTGCGATATGTCTCTTTAGCAACATTCAACTGGCGAATGTTGCATTCAAGTGTTGCAAAAGCCCTTTTTTGTTGTAGTGCTCCCATCTCGTTGGGATTGTGAATTGATTGAACAAGGGGATGGAGAGAAATTTAATTTTTCGAGTTTATTTCAACTCTCCAAATCTAAAAAATTTTAAATTTAGAAAATAAATAAATCGATATATTAATAATTTAAACAAAAGACAAAATTGATAATATTTTGTAAATTTCTTCTAAAATCTTTATACAACACACTTTTAGTAAGGACGCCACTCTTCATCGTGATATGCGGAAATTACAGGGAACCAAATTTTATATTTACAATTCCAATTCAAATTTAGAATATAAGGTGTAGTCCACACCTTGAGGGCCCTCACCGAACCTGCCCTGGGTCATTGGTTAAGGAGGTAAATCCCAGATTATGCCTCCAGTGCCAGGGTGGAGATGTGGTAAGTCATAACTTTCGCTTGCCACAGGGTACAAATGAGTCTCTTTTGCAACATTCACTTGACAAATGTTGCTAAAGCTCAATTGTTAACACCAATCGCAACATTCACTTCTTAAAATGTTGCGATATGTCTCTTTCGCAACATTCAACTGCCGAATGTTGCATTCAAGTGTTGCAAAAGCCCTTTTTTGTTGTAGTACTCCCATCTCGTTGGGATTGTGAATTGATTGAACAAGGGGATGGAGAGAAATTTAATTTTTCGAGTTTATTTCAACTCTCCAAATCTAAAAAATTTTAAATTTAGAAAATAAATAAATTGATATATTAATAATTTAAACAAAAGACAAAATTGATAATATTTTTTAAATTTCTTCTAAAATCTTTATACAACACACTTTTAGTAAGGACGCCACTCTTCATCGTGATATGCGGAAATTATAGGGAACCAAATTTTATATTTACAATTCCAATTCAAATTTAGAATATAAGGTGTAGCCCACACCTTGAGGACCCTAACCGAACCTGCCATGGGCCATTGGTTAAGGAGGTAAATCCCAGATTATGCCTCCAAGGCCAGGGTGGAGATGTGTTAAGTCATAACTTTCGCTTGCCACAGGGTACAAATCCATTATTTCAGGATTCGAAACCTGCACCCGACTGCGCTGATCACTTTTCAATCACTCCCCTTTGCCATTGGAAGATTTTCCCTGGGGGCATCAAATTTAGAACATTTTCATACAAAATCATGTGCTAGTTCAACTATTCAATAATAATAATGATGATGATAAACCATTTTACCTCCCACACTCACCCACTTCCACCCGCACCCCCTATTGACACACTATAAACCATGATTTAATTTCATTATTTCAACAATTTCACAATTCTACCGACGTCACCATCACAAACTACTATGTCAATTTTAGACGGCGAAGTGGAATCAACACTAGAAGAGTCAACAGGCAATGGAAATTGGTCTCTTCAATGAAACTTCCATCTTCAGGGGCAACATGCAGTGAAATTTGTGGCAATAGGCTCTAAATGCATCGGTCGTCACTGCATTGCCACGCAGTGTATAGCAACTGTGATGAGATGCAGTAATCGTCGTCAGGTAGTGCAATCGATGCACTGCGATCACCCCCGTTGCGTAGGGTTCATCGATCGGGATTTTGTAGATTTGGTGTGGTTCTCAATGGATGGCGGAGATAGTGCTGGTGTTGTGCTTGTGTATTGGTGCGTGTTGAAGTGAAAATCGGGAGGTTGGTTGAAATTTGGGTGATGTCAGTGTTGCAGGTGATGGTGGTGATGGTGCTAGTGGTGGTGGAAATCCAGGGTGTTGTTATTATAAAAAATGTTGTTCAATATATATATATATATATATATATATATATATATATATATATATATATATATATATGAGAATCGGTCCAAAAAAGAGTGAAAACAAGATCATATAGATCGATAGGACCGAACCGAACGAACTGGACCGGACTAACTGGTTTGGGCAATAATATGAATCAAGTGATCGCTTGGTTCATCATCCGGCGATCGCTTGGTATGGTCGATTTTGAATCTGTTTAAGAAAATATACTTCATGCGATCGCATGGTTGTTAAACCTCGAGATCGCATGGTTAAAAAATTTGACGGTTGGAAGATTTTCCCAAAATTTTCAATGCACCTTTTCATCAACATTTTGCACTTTTTTGTGAAGATTTATGTGAACAACGAATAGTAGGGATGATGGAATTCTATAAATAGGAATATAACTCATGTTTTACAACATAAGATAAACATATTTACATTGAGATAATCACCATCAAATTCTTATTCTTCATACTTGGAATCTTCTTCATGAGGGGAGTTAATGTCCCTGCCCCCTCACAAGGGGGGGCAGTGGGGCCCACCCCCTTGTGAGGGGGCTGGGATTTTCTTACCCTCCCCGCCACGGGGAGAGTAAAAAAATTCTCTTCTTCATTACTCTTCTTATTCCTACTTTTCAATTATTCATTTGTGCTATTTGAAACTTGGTTCAAGGCTTGAATCCGCTAACGCAATTTGCTTGGAGGCTCTTTAGTATTCTCTTTATGAGAGGGAGCAAATTTAGCTTTTAGGATAGTATACTCTGCGATTCAAGTCTTTATTCTATTCTTCATTGTTTTCTATTATCTTCTTGGTTCTTTGTTCAAGTTTGTGTCTACTTCATAAAGCGGATATCTTTACTACGAGAAAGGAACTTTCTCAATAGGTGTTGGTATGTTTCATGTGACAGTGGTGTCGTGCAATTGCAGGTGTCGATGGCAGTGGTGGTAAGTGGAGAGGTGTTGGTAGTGCTAGTGCTAGTTGGGGGAGGATGGGACTTGGATTGGGATTGGGATGGAAACGAAGATTAATTAGTTTGTGACAACTTAGTCCCCGTTTGATTGAGATTAACATCAGAGTTTTAGTAGATTGTGATAGGTGTTGGTGGCGGTGGCGATGGTGCACATGGTGGTGGTGGTTGTGCAGATGTTTGTGTGGTGTAGTGGTTGGTTGATGGTGATGGTATTGGCGACTGGGGATGGTGGTGGTAGGGTAGTGGTGGTTGTCGAGGTCGAGGTAGGGGTGGTGGTGGGAGAGGTTTGATATTAATTGTGACCCATAAATTCGTTATTTGTGACCTAAAAAAATTTGGATTGCAACTAAATTTTTAATTGTGATTCAGATTTTTTTAAGATGTGACCAATTAATTTGTAAATTGTAACCTAAAAATAAGTCGTAATCGATTATTTTCATAATTTGTGATCAAGAAAAAAGCTGTGACATATAATATTTATGATTTGTGACCGAGAAAATAAGTCTTGACATATAACATTTGTGCTTTGTAATGGAATATTAAATTGTGACCAATTAATTTGATAAGTTGTGACCGAAGATAAGTTGTAACATATAAATTTGTAATTTGTGTTCGGAAAATAAGTCACGACCAAATAATTATATAATGTGATCATAAATAATTAAGTTTCGACCAAATAATCTGATAAAATGTGACCTCTAAAATTTGATTTATGATTGTGACCATAATTTGTATATTGTGATCTTAAATTCTATAGTATTGTGACTTTAGTATATTTAATTAATAAAATATAATTATGACCTGATTTTAGATGCTTTAAACCATTTTTGTTAAGTTTAAAATTGTATCTTCTAACCATCATAGTAATACATTCTTCCCTTGCGATAATGTGTCCTTTTACGTAACAACTGCCCAAATATATTGAAATTTAAAGTTAAGCTCTCTTTGTTCATGGAAAGGTTTTTATGGAAAATTAAATAAAAACCTACATATAAAGTTTACAATTCAAAAATGAGTTGAAGTCTTGTTTTACTTCTCAAGTGATAAAAGATATTCCAATTAAAATTGTTACCTCTCCATCTCTCCAATTAAAAGTTTTTATAGTGTACTCTCTCTCTCTCTCTCTCTCTCTCTCTCTCTCTCTCTCTCTCTCTCTCTCTCTCTCTCTCTCTCTCTCTCATATTCCAATTAAAATTGTTACCTCTCCATCGCTCCAATTAAAAGTTTTTATAGTACTCTCTCTCTCTCTCTCTCTCTCTCTCTCCTCAACTCACTCGGAAGTAATCCATGATTGTATCTACTTCATCATCTCCCGCCATTATTGCCCCTATTCTCTGTAGAATCACTCAATAAAGCTACAAGCATACAAAGGCGGGCTGAGAGGGTGGTCATGTGACCCCCCAATTTTGAAGTTTAAATTTTTTTTTTAAAATAGAGATAATGTTTGGACTTTGAATAATTGAAACTTATGCGTATTGAATAGATTGTTTTAGATGAAATATATGTAAAAGATTTTAGCATGTACTCAGTAAATATAACCTCTTTTTGGTACCATTTAAAATCTAGATTTTAATCTTGGTCAAAGTCAACAATTAATCTCAACAATAGATTTTATGGGACCCACAACTTTTCAACCACACATCTCATTAACTTTTATCAAAATCTACTAAAATTCTAATTTTAATCTACACTAAACAGGAATATAATTGATTGAAATTTGAATATGTTAATTGATTGTTTACTGTGATAATATGTCAATTTCTTTTGAATTATAACGTAGATCTTACTGAAAATAATTTAGTATATTTGTGAAATTGCATATTATTTAGTACATTGTCTTTTGTGAATTTGAATTTTATTGTTATTTTCAATCTTTTCCTAAAAAAAATTTCGGGGGCACCGTAAGGTCTACCGCAAACTGTGTCCCCTACTGCAAAATGTCTGCGTCCGCCATTGCAAGCATACACCTTATCCCGCTCAAACTACTGTTTTCGCCGTCATGAAGTTGTCTCGATGAAGTAATTGTGTTTGTTGTTGGATGTTGTGGTGGTGCCGTAGTAGTTAGTTGGAGGTGGTGCTGGTGCTATTTTTTGTGGTGCTGGTTGTGGTGGAGTATGATATGATTGGGTTAGGTGGAGAAGATGGTGTTTTCACAAACATGGTCTCAAACATTCATAAATCATAAAGTCCTGGTCAGTGGCGGATCTAGCCAGAACTCCAACTAGAGCGTTGACAGTTGACCCCATCGACCGTTGATCTAGGGGTGAACAAATAAACCTCCAACCAGATAAACCGAATCAAACCGAAACAAATGGTTCGATTTCGTTCGATTTCAAAACGTGAAATGGTTTGGTTTGGAAAAATTCCAAACCGCTTTAAACGGTTTGGTTTATATTTCAATTGTCGAACCCGCGGTTTCAAACCACAACCAGCTAAGTTTTAATCAAATTATAAAAATAAAAAAAAAAATGAGTGCAGAAATAGCTTATCAAATTCAAATTGTCATTGAAATCTTTAAGTCATTTTGAGTGCTGTTTTGATTTCTTTTCTAGTAGAAATGAGTTACAGAATAACTTTTATCAAAATTTGAACGTGTTCTTGGAAAGATTTTTAGCATTTGTCAATTGCAAAAAAATTGAAAATTTTTCTGGAATAAAGCCATGTTCTAATCTATGCATGTTTGATCCATCCTAAAAAAGTCCAATTTCATTCCCAACTATAACTATTGAAAGCCACAAAAAAGTTAAAATGAGGCTTGCAATTTCCATTGAAGAATTTTATAAATAAATTAGAAGAGAATTCATAAGGACGTATACTTATAGCATACTAAATAGAATAAATACTCTTGCAGTAACATAATGTGTTGTCTTTTATTTATGTGTATGGTTTTGAACAAATAAATAGCATTGTAGTTGCAACCTGCCGGAGTAATCATCTTGCCATGTGAGTTGCATCACAAAAAAATTCAAGAATCATCTTTTGACGTAATCTACGTAATGGTCAGTTGGTATTTCTTAGTTATCGACCATAAAGTTGGTTTGATCATTTACTCAAAGCTATGTATCAATTGCGAAATTTGTGATCTTTTGCTACTGGTAGATTAATCATTCATTCATTCTTGCATTATCGTACAAGAATGTGCATTGGTTTAGGATCTACTAATTTATTTGATTGCAAACCGCGATTTTAAACTGCACCAAATGTGAAACGTGGTTTGGTTTGATTTGGTTTAGGAAATGAAATAGTTGTGTTTGGTTTGGAAAATTTTCAAACCGTTTTAAACGATTTGGTTTGATACAAACCGCCCAAACCAAATTGTGTTAACTCCTACGTTGATTGACGAACGGCAACGATCGTAGTAGCGAGATTATTTATATTATTTAATGAAAAAATATTAAAAACGAGTGTACATGTATAGAAATAAAATAAAAAGTTGTAATGAAATATATGAACATATAATCCAATACAAAGCAAAATAGTTGCAAAATCAATAATCACAATTCATAAATCAAACCATATATTCACCAAATCTCAATTCACAACCTATAAATCTATAATCACAATTCATAAATCAAACCATATTTTCACCAAATTTCAATTCACAACATATAAATCAATAATCACAACAATTCACAAATGAAATCATATTTTCACCGATAATCACAATTCACAAATCTAACCAAATTGCAAAAACTTAAATGTAACATTTATGCATAATTCCCAAAACAATCATAAGAAATCAAGGTTTAGCCTCATTACCTGATAATTCAAATGAGAAATCACAAATCGATCAAAAATTGGGAATGGCAGTGGCAATGACTATGAGGGCCCCGGACAGATCTAACCAAAAAATAGAGAAATTAAACATCAATATTATTGATTAAAACTTAAAAATTACATAACCAATTAATAAAAAATTACAATAAAACAATAGTCATTAGTCAACAAAACAAATCTGGAATGAAAAAATCATTATCGTTCGTCAGTGTACGTCACCAAGCAAGCAGTGCTCCGACCGCCGAACTGAAGCTAGAGGCCGTCAGTGGGGCGACCAGCGGCGTGAACCGTGCCCTATGAAGCCTGAGCGCTACTAGGTGGCTTGGAGTTTGGAGGTTGGACGCGGACGAAAGAACCGAGATCTTCAAAGGGCTTGAATATTGGGATTTTTGGTCGAGGTCGGGAGTGATTGGGTAATTGAAGCCAGAGGTTTGGGGCTTTTGGGCTTGGGTAGTTTGCTCTCCTTGGGCCAAGACCAAAAAAAAAAAAGAAATGAAACTGCAGACTGGCTACTGCAGCGTGCGCACAGTCGGAGCCGGCTCACCTGCTGGTGGATCCGCCACTGGTCCTGGTCACACTTAACACATAATTAGCCACAAATAGTCACAGTTCACACAGAACCGACCACAATCAAAGCATTATAGGTCGAGACAATCATAGTTTTCACAAACCTGGTCACACTTAACACGAAAAATGGTCACAAATAGTTACAGTTCACATAGACCTAGTCATAATCAACGCATTACATATCACACATAGTCACAATTTTCAAAAATTTATATATTATCCAACATTGTTATTTCAACATATTTGCTTCTTCTTTCCCATTGCGGACTGAGGAAGAGTTTCTCTTCCACTCTGTTATACATACAGAGCTTCAACCTTAGCGAATCTCTCTCTATCTCTCACTCTTTCTATATATATTTACATATTTTTTTTCTTTAAAATCATAAATATCACACACAATCTAAAAAGGAAGGGAAAAAAAGTGGGGAAAATGGATTTAGCCTCAAAACTTCAATTAATAGACCCACGGTCCAATTTCCTCCTCGAAATTGCCCCATCTCAACCATTCATTAAAAATCAAGTCTATAATATTTGATTTTTCAATTAAATTTCAACCATCAATTCTTCTAAAAATTATTATTCATTTAAAAAAACTCATTTTAAACAATATCAAATGCACTCTGAAAATCACAAATAGGCACTGAAAAGACATGGGGTGCGTTGATTTATTTATATAATATTATATTAATTTTATTATTTAGCACGTGAATTTTAAAAATATTTTTAAGTTGTTCATTAGTTATAAAAAAAAATAATTCTTATAGTGTTTTCCCAAGTTTTATACATTTTCACATAATAATTTAATCTTTTATCTTAAAAAATTTTAACTTTGGAAAGGCTAAATCTTTTGAACAACTACGTTTAAACCTATATATGTGGCCTTCTAGGTTGCATCTTTTCGTATTGAAATTTCATTTATTCTCCGTCTTTGGAGTAATTACATTTTCAGTATATTGTTTTGCTTCAATTCTATATTACTTTTTTCTTCGAGTTTGTTTAAAAGAAAATTTATTTGACTCTTTTAAGATTATGTGTGTGTTTGATATTGCATAAAAAGAGTTTTTTTGAAATGAACAGTAATTTTTTGGGTTAATAGCACAAAACGTCCCTACCTTTGACATGTATTTTGTAAAACGTCTCAAAGTTTTGATTTTTGACGCTAAACGTCCCAACATTTACATTTTCTTGTGGGAGACATCCTTTCCGTTAAATTTAACCATATTTCACCGTTAATTTAGAATTGAACAGTAAATATTTAACACATGCAAGGGCATTTTCGTCAAAATCAAAAGCAACTCATTCATATTTGGGTAATTGGCACAAAACGTCCCTACGTTTGACACTTATTGTGAAAAAACGTCCCTACGTTTATTTTTTTGGCGAATAACGTCTCTACGTTTATGTTTTTGGCGAATAATGTCCATACCTTTAAATTTTCTTGTTGATTAGTCTCCAAATTTTACTTTTCTTTCAATTTAGTTATTCCATATTTTATTTAAAGGTAATTGTCTTCAAACGTGTATGACTTTTGATCTACAACTCCGAATTGCACTCTTTTTTTGCGTTGAACTCCAAATTCAACCATCTTTCTTATGATGTATCATGTGCTCATTTATTAAATATTTCGTTTTAACTTTGGTATAGTAGATACTTATTTTGTTAGGGCATCATTGATTGACGTAAATTGATTACTGTAAATTTTATTGAAACAGTGAAATTTTAATTTTAGTGTGTGTTCGGAGGCCAGCGGAATTTATAAATTGGATTTATTTGACTTTTTTATTTTTTTAAGATAAAATATTTGATTAAAAATTTGTATGTTTAGCCCCTGTTTGAGTTATATTATAATCTCTAATAACTTTTTGAACAACACACAATTTCTTTCTCCAATTTTTAAAAGGTGATTTGAAGAGAGAGAATGTGTGTTGTTCAAACAGTGATTTGAGATTATAATATGACTCAAACAGAGGTTAAACACAACAATTTTTAACCAAACATTTTACATTAAAAAAATAAAAAAGTCAAATAAATCCAATTTATAAATTCCGCTAGCCGCCGAACATACACTAAAATTAAAATTTCACTGTTTCAATAAAATTTACAGAAATCAATTTATGTCAATCAATGATGCTCTAACAAAATAAGTATCTACTATACAAAAGTCAAAACAAAATGTTTAATAAATGAGCACATGATACATCATAAGAAAGATGGTTGAATTTGGAGTTCAACGCAAAAAACGGAGTGCAATTCGGAGTTGTAGATCAAAAGTTATACACGTTTGAAGACAAATACCTTTAAATCAAATACGGAATAACTAAATTTAAAGAAAAATAAAATTTGAGGACTAATCAACAAGAAAATTTAAAGGTATGGACGTTATTCGCAAAAAAAATAAACATAGGGACATTATTCGCCAAAAAAATAAACGTATGGACGTTTTTCCACAATAAGTGTCAAACGTAGGGACGTTTTGTGCCAATTACCCAAATATGAATGGACTGCTTTTGATTTTGACGAAAATGCTCTTACATGTGTTAAATATTTACTGTTCAATTCTAAATTAACGGTGAAATGGGGTTAAAGTTGACGGAAATGATGTCTCCCACAAGAAAATGTAAAGGTTGGGACGTTTAGCGTCAAAAATCAAAACGTTTGGACGTTTTGCACAATACATGTCAAAGGTAGGGACGTTTTGTTTTATTAACCCTAGTTTTTTAGAGAATGGATGGTTGAGATTTGATTGAAAAGTAAAATATTGTGAACTTGACTTTTAATAGATGGTTGAAATTGAGTACTGTACTAAAAAGAGAAAAACTTTTAGAAAAACAAACAAGGACTATATATATTCTTTTGGGAAAAATAACTTTCAAACACAAATATTGCTTGAGATTTCAGCAGTTGAATGAAAAAATTTATCTTAACGACACCATATGGGAATTCGTTGAATCTAGATAATCATTTGTTTCATAATATTTATAAAAATAATATTAAAGTCAATGTGTTGGAACAAATATTTATATGCTATTATTATTAAAATGTGATTCATTAAAGTTAACTATTATATATTACTTAAAACAAAATAATACATAAGAATTTATTTGCCACAATGATTGGGATATCATTCACCTAACTACTTGGTCAAGAGTTCGAGTCTCCAAGCCAGCACTATCATCATATGAATTAAAAATGAAAAATAAATACACGAGGTTAGGGTTGGGTTCAAATTCAGGCCGGGTTCAAAATGGGTCGGATCGGGTCAAGTTAAATTAATAAATTATTAATAAAATATTTTTCATTATTAGAGACGACTATGTCGTCGCTAATTGTCGTCGCAATAGCCTTCGAAGAAATAGAGACGAAGTTGTCGTCACTATTAACTTTCAGCTACGGACCTAAAATTACGACTATTAGCGACGATAATGTCGTCGCTATTGATCTATAGCGACGATTTTTAGACTTTTAACGACGACTTCTGTCGTCGCTGTTGGTCCGATTTCTTGTAGTGCATTTTCTTTAAATTTTATTCACGAACAACAAATCACATCCTAAGTTGTTCCCATATTTAAATTCCTCATTCAAATCTAAGTTTTAAGTAAAAGAAATTACGTAAATTTATGAGTAAAAGATAATTATTCTAC
The DNA here is from genome assembly GCA_963555705.1 of Ligustrum vulgare. Taxonomy (NCBI): domain Eukaryota; kingdom Viridiplantae; phylum Streptophyta; class Magnoliopsida; order Lamiales; family Oleaceae; genus Ligustrum; species Ligustrum vulgare. The sequence continues at coordinate 29,396,074 of OY743168.1, read as the reverse complement.
ACCGTCATTCTTCGTGCCAATTAATTATGAATATGGAACTTTTGCCACCTGGCTAATGCTTTCCAACTCTCCACCTAAATTGGGAACAAAAAACTACAAAAGATGTACTAATAAAATTCCACCCTTAGCTAACCCCACAAAATAGACACAACGTATACATGCAAGTCATGAAATGGAATCATGGAATTTTGCCTAACCACTCGATTGTGACATTTGAGGGGGAGGGGGGGGGGGGGTTAAAAATAAATAAAATAAAATAAAAACTCAATGAAATAAATAATGCTTTACACACTTTTGTCTGCCGTTAAGGTTTGACATATATAAATGTATGACTACATCAAGTTGACCATTTTTGCTATAGGCGTACGTCTTTAATAAGTTCCCTAAGTCGAATTTACTTTAACATGCATGCTAAATAGAAAAGTTATTACAATTCAACGATCGCGCACTCTTGACCGAATTAAATTTGTTGTTTAATTAAACATATATATATGTTTGGTTAAAGATTTTTATTTATAAAGAAAGAATGTAATATTTTCGATATAAAGTACAAGGTTTGTGAAATTGTTTAACAAATTTCTTCAAATCAATTTTCAAACATATATATTATTTCGAAAATGTCACTTTCTTCGTTTACAATCAAAATGCATTTTATCAAATAGAGGCTTGTGTTTGATATTGTTTAAAAAGAATTTTTTTTTTAAATGAATAGTGATTTTTAGGAGAATGGATAGTTGAGATTTGGTTAAAAAGTCAAATATTGTGTGCTTGAATTTTAATGAATGATTGAGATTAAATATTGTAGGAAAAAAAAAGAAAAATTTAAAGTATATCAAACAAGGATCTCTCTATCACATCCGTGTATAGTTAAAAAATTATATATGTTTGCACGTATAAGTCATATAATTATGATTGGCATGCACGACCTTATTTAATCGAACTCCCGTCTAAATACGAATCATGGTGGGCACGTTCAAGAAACCCCACATTTGGAAAATATAGAATAACTACAAAATCACAAAGAAAATGATACCCATCACCTACCATATACATGCCCTCCAAAAACCACACACTATATAATTTCTTCTTTCCCGAAAACACATGACCAGTTCACACACACACAAAAATTCATATCGGAGTATAGCCTGAAAATCAACACGATCGAGAATGCCAGAATTCTGCATGAGTCGAGCTGCGGCTAGTGTTCGTGCTCGTGTCCGTGTCCGTTCGCCGTCAGTGCAGCACGAGAAGAGTGCAAGTTTTATCGAGGGTCGAGAGAAATCCGATTCTCCAAGTGAAGTTAATGAACCAAATTTCAACAATTATTTGTCGAAATCGGAATTTGAACGTGGGAATAGAGTGATGGTGGTTGTGGATTCGAGCCCGGAAGCTAAAGATGCTCTAGAATGGGCACTCTCTCATACTGTTCAAGCACAGGATACAATTATTCTCCTGCATGTTGCCAAACAAGGTAATATATACATATATCTTTTTGCATTGTTAATTTTCTCTCGACCGTGACTGCAATTTTTTAGTTATTATGAAATTATTATATTTACTTGACTTGAAAATAAGTAGTAAAAAATTGTGTTTTACAGATGAAAATTATAATGGAGAAATTAATCGAAGGGCATATGAACTTCTTCATTCCATGGAAAATATATGTCAATCAAGAAGACCTGAGGTGAGTAAGCCTCTGTTTGGCAGTGTTCTGTGTGTATAATAAACAAGGAACTTGAATTTTTTTTTTAAGTAAAATGTGTGGTTGAAAAGTGATTACAAAAAAATTTTGTGGATAAAAAATGATATGGAGAAAGAATTTACTAAATTATCTACTTCCAGTTTAAATCTGCACCCGTCTAAAATTATATATTATTATTATTATTATTTTTATCATTTTTATCAAAATAAAACATTCCGCAGTTAGGTTGTCTTTTTGGATATGACAACCATAAAAAATCACTTTTCTAAAAGCTCGATTCTGCTTACGTTTAGGCGCACTTAAGTTTGAAGTTTGGCTGTGTCGCTTCGTCATGCTTAACACTTCACCTGTGCTTCGCTTACATTTTTTCGCGTCTAAGCATACTATTGCGTGATGTTAGATCTCGTCGTTTCGTCACGCTTTACACGTTTTAGAATTGTGGAAAAAATATATACAAACCATCTTTCCAAATTAATCAAATATTTTTTCATGAAAAATAATACATAAACAAATAACGAAGTTAATTATGTTGATGTATGTTATGATGATGAATTAGGTGGACGTGGAGGTGGCAATTCGAGAAGGAAAGGAAAAGGGAGAAATAATAATGGAAGAAGCTAAGCATAGGCGGGTTTTATTACTAGTTTTGGGACAGCGAAAACGGTCCATAGTATGGAGATTACAGAGATTTTGGTCGACAGAATTAAGGACGAAAAATAGGATCGTGGATTACTGCATTCAGAATGCTAATTGCATGACAATTGCCGTGAGAAAGAAAAAGAAATATGGAGGATATTTGATTACTACTAAAAGTCACAAAAAATTCTGGCTTTTGGCTTAATTTTCATTTTATTTTAATTTTATTAATGAAATTATAGATTATAGATGTGGCTGTAAGACTAAGAGCATGTATGTAATTCAAGTTTCCATTACTGTGCCTATATATTGGTCTGGGGGATAATTTATTTTTAATTAATACATAAACAAAGAGTAAATTGAAGTTATGGTGATCTTAGTCCAATGAACTCACATTGTGTATGACTTTAATATATTGCACGTGAAATGTTTTTAAATTATGAATTAATCTAAGTGAACAATTGTGGTGACAGTGTAGATGACAATTTGATGATGGGGATGTGTTATTGTTGTTAATTAAAAAGATGGTGTGATGTATGAAAAGAGAAAATTGTGCCATGTAGGCAAATTATGACCCTTATTGTGACATTAATTGTAACTGTAGCAAAACTGTTAAATTATTGGCGTATATAGTACGTAGTACTGATTGTTTGTGTTTCTTTTATTTTGTTAAAAAAATATGATGTGCAAAAGTTCTATTTTAAAAATTTCATGGATTAAACTACAACACATGGAAAAACAAGAAACGCCAATCAGAATTCAATCTAACAAAAAAGTCTATCTAGAAAGAAAAGTAATCTATAGTGAACCAATGGCAAAAATCTTAGGGTCCAAATACAACTTCGTTTTGGTCAACAATGCACAAAAATAAATAAATAAATAAACTTAAAAAAAATAAGGATACAGCGATATGTTAAGTTTAAAAGCCCAATTATTTGATAAATAGATAAAGTGACAATTGGATAAGGACAAAAATCCTAGTTTAGGACTACTAAGGAGATTATTTTCTTATAAAATTCTATTAAAAAACTGGAGTCTTTGTCGAATGTGAATTTACTCCTATTGAAGATTTAGAATTCTAGTATAATTTGGATTTATCTTTATTAGATCATTAGAGTCCTTTTGTAACGTGGATTTGCCCCTTATTTAATCTTATAAGGGGAAATCCTTAGGCTAATATAGGGGGGGGGGGAGAGGTTAGAGAAGATAGGTGTGTTTTTTCTTTTGTAAAACGTTCGTTTTCATTATAGTGAAGTTATGCGATAGAATAGGATACTAGTTCTTACCCGTGCGATGCACGGCAACTGTAATTTCTATGAATGATTCCAAAAGAAAACATCATGACGTGCCAATAAATAATTCATAAATAATTTCATACAATATTAATAATGTCTATTCAATTTTGAAAGTTCGAAAAAATTAAATATAAGTGAAGTTCAGACAATAGAAATAGAACGCAAAAAATAAAATGTAAAATGTTAGATTAAAGCATTGGTGATAGATCCGTACATATTAGTGAAGTTCGGACAATGTTAGTGAAATTTACCATAGCCATTCAAACCCTATTAATCGTCCATGAAAATCTCATTACCATGATAAGTCTTGAGGAATCAGAACCAAAGTGCTTTTCAATTTCTTCAATCGTTCCAGCTGGCTTCTTAACCCCTAGATTGGATAAATGGTCAAAGCAAACACAAACAATATTAATGAATACTATCCCAATGTCAAGATGTGCTTATTACCCTAAAATCTTGATTGATATATATAACAGTCCACCAAATCAAATGCATACTCAAAATACAATAAATTCGAAAATAATACAGTTAAATGACAACTTTTTAGTTGATGAACAAATCGAAACTTACTATGGGCGGCGGCAAGTCAATTGGTCGGATTCGTCATGGATGTGGGCGGCGATATGTTAGCTTTTGCAAAATGGACTTCGGAAATGGGATGAGCAGGTCGGGCTGAAGATTCTGTCCGGAAACGCCTCGCCGGACCGCCGCCGCCGCCGGAAACCGCCCCAGTCGCAGGAGATCGGAAAATGCCAAAAAACACAGGAAGCTTCTCCTCCTCGTCACGAACCCAACGGTGGTGACCGTTTCGCGATTGGAGCTCCCGTTTGGCCGGAATCGCGATTTTTCAGTCCGCCAGCAATATCTTCTCCGGTGAATAACTTCTGTTTCAACCGTCGGATCGCCCCAAAATTTTAGGCGAGTCTTCTCCTTGAAGAGACCGTTCTGATGGCGGTGGCCGATCGTAGATCGGAGTTCTGGATCGGCCGGAATGTCACTTTTTCAGTCCGGTCAGAAAATGGAAAAACTGGCTTCTTTTCAGATTCTGTAACTTTTCAGATTTTGTGATTTTCAAATTTTGAATTTTAGTCAAACACAAACAATATTAATGAATACTATCCCAATGTCAAGATTTGCTTATTACCCTAAAATCTTGATTGATATATATAACAGTCCACCAAATCAAATGCATACTCAAAATACAATAAATTCGAAAATAATACAGTTAAATGACAGCTTTTTAGTTAATGAACAAATCGAAACTTACTATGGGTAGGGGCAAGTCAATTGGTCGGATTCGTCATGGATGTGGGCGGCGATATGTTAGCTTTTGCAAAATGGACTTCGGAAATGGGATGAGCAGGTCGGGCTGAAGATTCTGTCCGGAAACGCCTCGCCGGAAACCGCCCCAGTCGCCGGAGATCGAAAAATGCCAAAAACCACAGGAAGCTTCTCCTCCTCGTCACGAACCCAACGTTGGTGACCGTTTCGCGATTGGAGCTCCCGTTTGGCCGGAATCGCGATTTTTCAGTCCGCCAGCAATATCTTCTCCGGTGAATAACTTCTGTTTCAACCGTCGGATCGCCCCAAAATTTTAGGCGAGTCTTCTCCTTGAAGAGCCCGTTCTGATGGCAGTGGCCGATCGTAGATCGGAGTTCTGGATCGGCCGGAATGTCACTTTTTCAGTCCGGTCAGAAAATGGAAAAACTGGCTTCTTTTCAGATTCTGTAACTTTTCAGATTTTGTGATTTTCAAATTTTGAATTTTAGTCAAATTTGATATTTGAAATGGACCTACTTTATTAGTCTTCCCCAGCAAGCTTCACATGGGCGGGAATTTAAGCCAAACTTTGAGCGGGAATTTTTGTTGGACTTAGCTCCTTTTATATAATATATAGATAATTACACATTGAGGCGAACATCTATAAGTCTTGTATGTCATAATTGTTTTTCCTTTCTTGATATTAATTGATTTCGATAAAAGTAGAATGAGGGATCGTAATTCTCAACAACTAGTATCGGATATTTGATTCTTGATTGAGAGCAATGACAGGTGAAGAGGAGGGATCGCTGAGAATCTGCATGTTTGATAGTAACGATTATGCATTTTGGAAGATGTAGATGGTGATGATCTATACATTAAAAAATTGAAACAAAGGAAAAGCCAACCAAAATGAGTAACGAGGATTTGAAACTCCTTAATCGTCAAGTGTTGAGTGTTGTTCAATTAACACTATCAAATAATGTTGATCACAACGTGATGAAAGAGAAAACCACGACATATCTGATGGAAATGTTGTCCAATATGTATAAGAAGTCATCCGCATGTAACAAGGTACATCTTATGAAAAAATTATTTGATTTGAAGATGGCCGGAGGCTCTGTAACAGCAGAACATCTCAATAAATTAAATACAATTATCAATCAATTGGTTTTTGTCGAGATTAAATTTGATGATAATATCCATGCCCTAATCCTGTTGGCATCACTACCAAATAGTTGAGAGTCTATGTAACGTCCCAAAGTTCTCATGGCTTTTTCAAGACTAGAGCTCTGATAACACTCTTGTAACGACTCAAAATCACGTGAATATTTTTTGTCAGTGGCATAAACGATGTCATATTACTGGGTTTTCAAAATAATTTTAAACATCCTTAAAACAAAATTTGTTCCTTTAATATATTTTAGATAATAATAAAATAGAGAGTTCAATAACAAACGCCATAATTCTTATTCAGTGGTGTGTCCACAACCCACAGGTCGTCACCTAGCGTAACACTCTCTGTCAAGCCGTCTGAACAACAACAAATACACAAGATAAATTCACAATATATAAGCTGAAGAAAATTTCAAGAATAGTTACAAAAGAAAGGAATTTACCTCTCTAAAGCTCTACAAGGACTGTCTTGATGTACCAAAAACTAACCTAGGGTTTGAGACCTTTACAATATGTATACAAAGTTCAAAACAAAGAGTTTGAGAAATTGCACAAAAAACCCCACCTTTTGAATTCGGGGACTTTCGATCGACCGAAATGGAACTTTCGGTCGTACACCGCTCAGCCGAACCCGACTGAGGCTACCTCTAAAATCCCTGCAGAGTTTCGGTCGTTTCGGTCTACCGAAATGTCCCGAGCTTCCAAAATTAGGCAATTGACCTTAATCTTGCTCTCTTCCATGTGGACTTGATTTCAGAGCTTGAAAATAAGTCCCGCCATCGACTCTTGGACCTCTTTGGCCTTGGATCTTGTCATAGGCCCCACCGATATTCTTATCGGGGGTGACTTGTTTGACTTTGACTTGATTGACTCCCTTGATTCTCATCATCCCCTCCCTCTTGAAAAAGATTCGACCTCGAATCTTCACCTGCATCAAAAGGGGATAAGTCAGAGATATTAAAATAAGCTGATACATTGTACTCACCAGGGAGGTCAAGCTTATAGGCATTGTCATTAATTTTCTCGAGGATTTGAAAGGGGCCATCACCACGTGGTTGCAATTTTGATTTTCTTTGATTCGAGAACCGCTCCTTCCTCAAATGTAATCATACCCAATCACCGACCTCGAATGACAATTGCTTTCTACCTTTGTTGGCACTAGAGGCATATTGTTCATTCTTCTTCTCGATTTGGAGTTTGACCTTCTCGTGGAGAGATTTTACTAACTCTGCCTTTCTCTTCCCATCTAAACTACCTCTTTCATCAATAGGCAACGGAATCAAATCGAAAGGAGTTAAAGTGTTAAAACCATAAACAATCTCGAATAGAGAAAAAGAAGTAGTAGAATGAACACTTCGATTATATGCAAATTCAACAAAAGGTAAACACTCTTCCCAATTCCTCAGATTGCCCTTAAGGATAGTGCGAAGAAGTTGTGTTAAAGTTCTATTAACAACTTCGGTTTTACCATCAGATTGAGGGTGACACGTCGTGGAAAATAAAATTTTAATCCCCAATTTTCCCCCACAAAACCTTCCAAAAGTGGCTAAGAAATTTGACATTTCTATCTGACACAATGCTCCTAGGAATCCCGTGAAGTCTCACTACTTCTTTAAAGAATAGGTCGACTATGTGAGTGGCATCATCGGTTTTATGACAAGCAAGGAAGTGTGCCATTTTACTAAATCGATCAACTATCACAAAGATGGAATCTCTCCCCTTCTTGGACCTAGGTAGACCTAAGATAAAATTCATAGAAATGTCAGTCCACGGTTCACTAGGAACGGGTAGGGGCGTATATAATCCATGTGGTTCTACCTTGGACTTGGCCTTCCTACAAGTTATGCACATCGAACAAATTCTCCCAACGTCCCTCCTCATTTTAGGCCAAAAGAAATGTTCTTCCAAGATTTCCAAGGTCCTCCTCACCCCAAAGTGACCCATCAATCCCCTTCCATGGGCCTCCCTTATCATCAACTCCCTCAATGAGCAATTTGGCACACAAAGTTTACCTTCAAGAAATAAAAACCCCTCATGCCTATAATATTTATCAAATGTAACCCTCTCACATGACACAAATATACTAGCAAAATCCGCATCATGCGCATACAAGTCCTTAATACTCTCAAAACCCAACAACTTAGCACTCAAGGTAGTAATAAGAGCATACATTTGAGAAAGGGCATCGGTTACCACATTCTCCTTAGCCACAAGTAGTGGTGTCATGTCTCTAATGCTCTCACCAACGCATAGAGCTCCTTGTCATAGGTGGGGTAGTTCAGGGCGGCTCCACTAAGCTTCTATCTAAAGTAGGCAATTGGCATTTTTTCTTACATCAAAACTGCTCCAATACCCGTGCCTGAAGTATCATATTTAATCTCAAAAGTTTTGTCAAAATTAGACAAGAATAAAACCGAGGCAGTGCACAATTTGTTCTTTATTTTATTAAATGCATTTTCTTGTGCCTCCCCCTATTTAAACCCAACATGCTTTTTGACAACCTCGGTAAGTGGTGAAACTAGTGTGCTAAAATCCTTGACAAAACGACGGTAAAAACTAGTTAACCCGTGAAAGCTTCTTACCTCGGTGATACTTGTGGGAGTGGGTAATTCCTTAATGGCTTTGATCTTCTCCTCATCGACCTCTATCCCCTTAATACTAACTACAAATCCAAGAAAGACCACACTCTCCATGCAAAAATTACACTTTTTGAGGTTAACATACAATTTTTCTTTTTTTAAAACCAAAAGTACACTTCTCAAGTGCTCAATATGCTCATTCAAATTCTTGCTATAAATCAAAATATTATCGAAGTAAACTACCACAAATTTCCCAATGAATGCACGCAAAACATAGTTCATTAATCTCATAAAAGTGCTTGGTGCATTAGTGAGACCGAAGGGCATAACCAACTACTCATATAAACCATATTTAGTTTTAAAAGCGGTTTTTCATTCATCTCCTTCTCTCATCCTAATTTGGCGGTATACACTCCTCAAATCAATTTTGCTAAAAATGCAAGAACCATGCAATTCATTTAGCATATCATCTAACCAAGGAATGGGGTATTGATACTTTACCGTTATATTGTTAATGGCTCGGAAATCGACGCACATCCTAAAGGTTCCATCCTTCTTGGGCACTAGTAGCACGGGAACGGCACAAGGACTCATGCTCTCACGACCATATCCTTTGCTCATCAACTCCTCGACTTGTTTTTGGAGTTCCTTGGTCTCTTCCGGATTGCTTCGGTACGCCGGTCTGTTTGGAATGACAACTCCGGGAATGAAATCAATTTGGTGCTCGATGCCCCTAATGGGTGGAAGTCCACTAGACATCTCCTCCGGGAAGACATCTTCGAACTCCTGCAACAAAGAAGTAGCTAAAGTGGGGAGGGAAGTGCGAGGTTCATCAAGTGTAAGGAGAGACTCCTTATACACCATCAAAAGAATGGAATGATTTTCTTTTAATGCTCTCTCCACATCACCTTTACTAACATAAAAATTCATTTTTTTTTTCAACATCGTTTGCCCTCTTTCTATTTTCTTTCACCCCCTCATTTTTTTCACTACTTTTCTCCCCTCTTTTTTTTTACTTTCTTTTTGTGCCCCACTCAACTCCATCTTTTTTTTTCTTATTTATTTTTCCTCCTCTTCCTCCCTCTTGAGTTTCAATTGGTCTTTACAAACTTCTTCCGGACTCAAAAGTAGGAGTGTTACGGGCTTCCCATTCATTTGGAAGCTATACCTATTTTTCCTACCATCATGCAATACTCTCCTATCATATTGTCATGGCCTACCCAATAGTATATGTGTAGCTTGCATGGGAAGCACACCATAAAGTACTTGATCTTCATATGTCCCAATGTTGAAAGTAAGTAGTACTTGCTTGCTTACCTTCAACTCACCATAATCACTCAACCATTGTAACTTATAAGGACTAGGGTGTGGCATTAAAGGTAATCCCAACCTCTCTACCATACTAGTGCTAGCTACATTGGTGCAACTTCCCCCATCAATGATGAGACTACAAGCTTTGTCCCTCACAAGACACCTAGTGTGGAAAATATTCTCCCTTTGCTTAGCCGCCTCATCCACCTTGGTTTGGGTGTTGAGAGATCTAATGGTGACTAAAGACTTGGGCGGACTAACAACTCCCTCCACCTCTTCATCCTCACCATCACTATCTCCTCCACATTGCACTCTCTCTTCGTCCTCTTCATCTTCCGAGTACCACTGATGCGAACCCCTTCGGTGCATTGACCGAAAATTCCCACAACAATTTTAATACCAACCCAAGAAAGCTAAAGTGGTAAATAAATGGATAAACACCTTAACCCAAGTTTAAATCTAACCCAAAATTCAAGGATTAACAAACCCTAGCCCAATGGAAAGAAATAAACAAATTCCAAGGTGGCGGAAATCAACAACAAACACAAGAATAATAATACCCTAGATTTAGTTGAAGAAATTCCAAAGATAATACAAGAACAAAGGAGGTTAACCTTACATCAATGAGTCTCTCTTAAGACCAAGCTTCAATGAACAACCAAGTTATTTACAAATTACAAGAAAATGTGTATTTAATGTACAAAATGGGTAAAAAGTATAATTTCGGAAATTGCAAGAAAAACCCCATTTTTTGTAAAACGGAGTGTTTCGGTCGACCGAACTGGTCGACCGAAAATAGTTCGGTCGATCACAGGGTCGACCGAAAGTGGACTTTCGGTCGACCGCCACTCATCCGAAAGTGACTGAGGCTGGAACAAAATTCCTCTGCAGAAGATCGGTCGACCGGAAGAAAGTTCGGTCGACCGAAAGTGGCTGAAACTCCAATTTTGGCTCCAACTTGATTCTTGGCTTCTTTTCTTGATTTATTCACGTTGTTTAGCCTCGAATCTTGAACCTCTTCAACTTCGGATCTCGTCATGGGTCCCACGGGCACGTGCATTGAGGTTTGACTTTCCCGATTCTCATCATCCCCTCCCTCTTGAAAATGATTCGACCTCGAATCTTGCTTGAATGCACTGTCGTGAAACTCCTTGAACTTTGATCTTGCAACATTGTGGATCACAGGTTCGTGCAATGAAGTTGGACCCTCGTGATTCTCATCATCTCCTCCATCTCGAAAGAGATTCGACCACGAATCGACACCTACAATAAAAAAATAGAAAATTCAGACACAATAAATGTTACTGAAATTTCATACTCACAGCGTAAAATCAATTTGTAGGAGTTGCGAAGAACTTGAGAGGTGCCAACATCACAGGGTAGCATTTTGGATTTTATTCGATCGGGAACCCGTTCTCCCCTTGAAAAGAACCATTTCCAACCACCCGGATCAAATACGAATCGTCTCCTACCATGGTTGGCATGTGAAGGACATTGTAGGCCAATCCCCTCAGATGGAGGCACGAACCTCCTGTGAAGGAGCTTAACCAAAGGTGCATTCTTGTGCCCACCTAAACCAACTCTTTCTCCAATAAATATATGCATAAATTTCAACAGAGTTAATAGGTTAAAGTCACAAGCAATTTTAAGTGGAGGAAACTTGCTAATATGATGAGCAATTAAAGTGTAAGCAAATTTAACAACCACAAAATTAGCACCAACTTCGTGCAAAAGCACGACCTCCCGAAAGAAAAGATTAGCTATGTTGAGGACCTTATTGGTTTCATGGCATGCAATCAAACGTGACATTTTAATTCTCCTACCAACAATCATAAAAATAGCTTCATTTTCTTTCTTTGTTCCAAGTAAACCTGCTATAAAATTTATAAGATTAGTAATCCAAGGTCTACTCATGATGGGCAAATATGTATGGAATTTTGGGACAAAAACTTGAGTTTAGCCATTTTGCAAGTTAGGCATTTTTGACAAGTACAAACATGTTCAACACCAATCTTCAAATTAGGCCAATAAAATTGATCACATAATACCCCTAAGACCCCGTTGATTTTAAATCGCCCCATCAAACAACTATCATGTGCCTCTTCCATTAGCAATTTACACATGGCACATTTAAAAAGCAACAATCCAATTTTCCAAAACAAATAACTATCATGCCCATAGAATTCATCAAGATATCGCTCACAACATGATTCATAAATGTTTAACAAATTTGGATTATTAACATGCATGTCCTTAACATGTTCAAGATAAAATGAGGGGGCATCAAGAAATGTTAGAAGTGAAGTCTTATTATCACCAAGACATCTCAATAAATATCTCCCATGGACTCCCCTAGTTAACAATTTCTTTAGAGAGCAAATATGCACGTCAAGCATATTTTCACACAAGGATTTGGTACTTAGGAAAATTGGCACATGCAAAAAGTTGCATTCACAAATCAAGCACTCATCATGCCAATGACTCTTACCACATGTTACATTTCCACAAGTCAACAACACACTGGTCAAATATATTTCAAGATCATACAACCCTCTAATATATTCAAAGCACAATAACCTTACATTTAAAGAAATATTGGGATCATACCTCCTAGATGTTGCATCGGTCATCTCATTTTCTTTACCTCGGTTGTACTCGTTGTTGTAGGAAAATGTTTCCATGAATTTCTTCCATAAGGCATGATTTTAGAGTTCTTTGTTGCCTTGATAAGTTGGCCTCACAATTTCCTGCAACAAAGAAAGAACCAAACTAGGGAGGGAAGTGTTAGAATATTCAAGAGTAAAGGACATTTTGGAGTGATCTCTTCTCTCAATTTCTTTGGTGGCACTCATCACTTCCTCACCTTTTTCTGAGGTAGAATCCTCAACCCTCGGTTCTTCTCTCACCTCTCCTTCTTCTGGAGTCGTGGCTCCAACTCTCACTGCCTCTCCTTTTTCTAGGGACGTGGCCCCAACTCTCTTGCTCTCATTTTTATTTTCTTCAATTTTATCAATTGAAGGTTCTTTTGTTTTCCTATCCTCCCCTTCTTTCTCTTCTTTTTCCTTCTCCTTCTCCTTTTCTTCCTCGAATTCCTTCTTGAGCTTCATTTGGTCTTTGCATACTTCTTCCGAGCTCAAAGATAGGATCACAACCTTTTTTTCATTCATTTTGAAGCTACACCAGTTCCTCCCCCTATTAAGATTCACATTTCGCTCACTTTGCCAAGGTCTCTCCAAAATTATGTGAGTAGTGTGTAAGGGAACCACATCACATAATATTTGATCACTATAAGTACCAATGTGAAAAGTAAGAAGAACTTGTTCACTTACCCTCACCTCCCCATAGTCGTTCAACCTTTGCAATATATAAGGACTAGGATGCTTCATAACCGGTAACCCCAATTTCTCAACTCTACTAGCACTCACCAAATTAGTGCCAACCTCCCCATCTATCATGAGACTACATGGTTTATCACTCACTAGGCACCTAGTGTAGAAATTATCATTCCCATGTTCCTCCACCTCATTAGTAAGGGCCATAGATTGTGGTGGCCTAGCATTTATCTCCAACACTCCCTTCTCATTATCACCCCTCCTATGGAATGATGGACTTTTCATTTTTGCCTTATCAATAATATCATCAATTCCATCTCCACTCCTATCTACCCATTCTCTTCTCCTCCTATTCATACTCCATTCTTCTTCCACTTCTCCACTTCTACCCATTCCATGGAGTGATGAATTTTGCATTCTCGCACTATCAATATTTTCATCAACTCCATTTCTCCTACCTTCTAACCACTCTCTTCTTTTCCTATTCAAACTCCCATTTTGTTCATCATCCCTTTCATCATCCCAAGCATCCCTTCTAATTTTCCTATTCAAACTCTCATTTTGTTTTCCACTTCCATCCCTATACACAATGTTCCCAAATTTATCCCTCACCCTTCTTCTACTACACATCATTTTTTCATCTCCCCTATTTGATGTACTCTCCCCTCTTGTCCCTAAATTTTCCAACTCACCCCCACTTTTCTCCATTTGTCTAGCCATGGTGGTTGAAAGATTTTCCAACAAGTACTTCAAATCTTGAGTTTGAGAATTGAAAATGGACATGGTATGCAAGTGTGAAAGTGTTCTCACAAGAAAATATTTCTCTCGTGTTTCACTCAAATTTGGCTTTTACCCTCTATTGAACTCACCACTCTTGCCTTTTTTCCACTCAAAATCTCCTTTCTCAAGTTCTCCAAGGAAGGTAATCAACTAAACCACAAAGTATAATTCTTGTGGAGTTAAAGAAATCACCAACAAGGAAGAAGGAATTTAGAACAAGTAGACAGAAATAGCAAGTAGAATTTATGTGCTTGCTATACTCAAAAGGAACAATATTTATGTGGGATAAGATGCTAGGATCACAATTTCAACAATGAGATTGAATACACAAGTATTAGACAAGGCATATATGTAGAGCAAATAAGCACAAGAGTGTAAATTTCAATGAAGCAATTTAGCAAACACTTTGTACTCAATATTGAAGTGGCCTTGAATGTATATTATGTGGATATATGAATAAATCCCCAACAACTCAAATGTAGTAAGGAATGAATGATCAACAATTTCCCAATGTATGGAGCAAGTGATATATGGAATAAAATGTTGATAACACAATCTCAATTATGGGAATTGGATAGCCCCAAGTAATTAGCAATATATGGGTATTGAACAATAAAGCACTAAGGGAGTATTTTTGTTTGGGACAATTGATCAAACACTTTTAGTACACAATTGGAAAGTGTAGGTTTTGTAGTGAATGAAAATGAAATTCCCCCAACAAACTCACAATCAATATACCCAATACATAGAATCAACAATACACATGAGCATAACAATTTTCCCCAATTTTTTTTCTTGAATTTTCGGATTTTTTTTTTTCACAATGTCAAGAACAACAACAAGAAAGTAAAGATAGGTTTACCAAATTAGAGCAAAGCTCTGATACCAAATGATGCGAACCCTTTCGGTGCGTTGACCGAAAATTCCCACAACAATTTTAATACCAACCCAAGAAAGCTAAAGTGGTAAATAAATGGATAAACACCCAAAATTCAAGGATTAACAAACCCTAGCCCAATGGAAAGAAATAAACAAATCCCAAGGTGGCGAAAATCAACAACAAACACAAGAATAATAATACCCTAGATTTAGTTGAAGAAATTCCAAAGATAATACAAGAACAAAGGAGGTTAACATTACCTCAAGGAGTCTCTCTTAATACCAAGCTTCAATGAACAACCAAGTTATTTACAAATGACAAGAAAATGTGTATTTAATGTACAAAATGGGTAAAAAGTGTAATTTCGGAAATTGCAAGAAAAACCTCCTTTTTTTGTAAAACGGAGTGTTTCGGTCGACCGAACTGGTCGACCGAAAATAGTTCGGTCGATCACAGGGTCGACCGAAAGTGGACTTTCGGTCGACCGCCACTCATCCGAAAGTGACTGAGGCTGGAACAAAATTCCTCTGAAGAAGATCGGTCGACCGGAAGAAAGTTCGGTCGACCGAAAGTGGCTGAAACTCCAATTTTGGCTCCAACTTGATTCTTGGCTTCTTTTCTTGATATATTCACGTTGTTTAGCCTCGAATCTTGAACATCTTCAACTTCGGATCTCGTCATGGGTCCCACGGGCACGTGCATTGAGGTTTGACTTTTCCGATTCTCATCAACCACTCCCCATTTTTAATAAACATCACCCTATTGTTAGGGCACTCTCGAGAATAATGCCCCCGTCCTCTACATTTGAAGCATTCAATATCCCAACTCCTAGAAGCGGTAGGAACAACATTTGATATATCCTTGACGAAACCAACTTCCTTCCCCTTGGAGGTTTCAATATTGTCTTTAAGTAGTGTTTTATCAACCTTTTCACTCTCCCACTTAGACTTCCAATTGGAACTAGGACCCGCCCAAAAAAAAAATTTGTCCCTTCTTTTTCAATTGAACCTCCACTTTAATAGCCATGTGTATCAACTCCTCCATCTCCACATAATGGTGTAATTCCACCATGTAGGCTATCTCCCTATTCAATCCACTCATAAATCGAGCCATAATGGCTTCTCTATCCTCCTCTATGTTGGCCTTCATCAAGGCCTTCTCCAACTCCTTGTAATAATCTTCAACTCCTTTAGTTCCTTGAGTAAGAGTTTGTAGTCTTTGATAGAGCACCCTATAGTAGTGACTTGGTACAAATATTTTCCTCATAAGACTCTTCAATTCATCCCAAGTATCCACACTACCTTCTAGATTCCTTCTCCTAGTGAGCAATAAATTATCCCACCAAGCTAAGGCATAGTCGGTAAACTCCACTACCGCTAACTTAACCTTTTTATCCTTGGAGTACCTATGACATTCAAAAATAAATTTCATTTTCCTTTCCCATTCTAAGTAGGCATCCGGATCACTCTTCCCATGGAAATAAGTAGGCATCCGGATCCTCTATGTTGGCCCTCATCAAGGCCTTCTCCAACTCCTTGTAATAATCTTCAACCCCTTTAGTTCCTTGAGTAAGAGTTTGTAGTCTTTGATAGAGCACCCTATAGTAGTGACTTGGTACAAATCTTTTTATCATAAGACTCTTCAATTCATCCCAAGTATCCACACTACCTTCTAGATTCCTTCTCCTAGTGAGCAATAAATTATCCCACCAAGCTAAGGCATAGTCGGTAAACTCCACTACCGCTAACTTAACATTTTTATCCTTGGAGTACCTATGACATTCAAAAATCAATTCCATTTTCCTTTCCCATTTTAAGTAGGCATCCGGATCACCCTTCCCATGGAAAGAAGGAATTTTCATCTTTATACTTCCAAGATTACCATCCACTCCATCCCTACCCCTAGGGTTCCTCCCATGACCTCGACCAAATCCCCTCACATTCCTACCTCCTCCCATGTTCCAATTTTGGTCACTACCCCCTTCACTCTCCAATTCATCATCATCAACATCATCATCCTCATACTCATCTCTAGGCCTTCTCCTATCACCCCTCCTAACATTATCATCCATTGAGGGTGGAGCTTCCCTCCTAGTCTCCAATCTCGCTAATCTCCCCTCCAATCTTCCCCCCATATCCGCCATGGTAACCGTGAGAGCTTGTATCATATCTCTCAACTCTTGAGTTTGTGCATTAGAATCTTGTCCACTTGAAGTATGTGTATTAGCCATGGAGCGTAAGTGAGCAAGTGTCCTCACAAAATATTTTTGCTCGTGTTTCACTCAACTAGGCTTTTTCCCTCTAATGAGCTCACCACTCTTGCCTTTTACCACTCCTCACTTTCTTACCCAAACTTTCTAAGGAACGTAATTCAACTAAATTGATAATTCAATTCTTATGTAGCACAAATTCCACAAACAACAAATGAAGGATTGACACAATAGCAAGTAGAAATTAGTTGCTTGCTATTATACAAGAAAGTAAGGGATTGAACTTGACCAACAAGATTTTCAAGGGTATAGTCACAATAAGCTAGATGTAAGACACAAGGAATTCAACTAGGAATTTGTTTGTTAAATGAAAGGTAGGATTCAATATGGAAACACTCTTTGAAACATTTTGTCAAACACTTAGGATGCAAACTTGAATAGTTTAGGATTTTCAAGTGTTTGTTCAAATGTAACCCCAACAAATTTTCAAATTGATAATAACTACAATGCCCAATATGTAGGAATCATGAAATACTCATGGGCATACACAATTTCCAATTTTTTCTCAATTTTCGTTTTTTTTTTTTTTTTTTTTTTTTTTGAATAACAAGAACAACAACAAGAAATGTAAAGATAGAACTACCAATTTTTAGAGCCAAGCTTTGATACTAAATGATGCGAACCCCTTTGGTGATTAAACCAAAAATTCTCACAACAATTTTATATCAACCCAAGAAAGTTAAAAATGGTAATAAATGAAGAATCTTGACCCAAGTTTAACCCAACCAATATTCTAACGAAAGTGAACCCTAGCCCAATGGAAAGATTAAGACAAATACCAAGATTGTGTGGAATGAACAACAACAAATACACAAGATAAATTTTCAATATATAAGTTGAAGAAAATTTCAAGAATAGTTACAAAGGGAAGAAAGGAATTTACCTCTCTAAAGCTCTCCAAGGAGTGTCTTGATGTACCAAAAACTAACCTAGGGTTTGAGACCTTTACAATATTTATACAAAGTTCAAAACAAAAAGTTTGAGAAATTGCACAAAAAACCCCGCCTTTTGAATTCGGGAACTTTCAGTCGACCACCTGGTCGACCGAAATGGAACTTTCGGTCGTACACCACTCAGTCGAACCCGACTAAGGCTACCTCTAAAATCCCTGCAGAGTTTCGGTCGACCGGAGTGACTTTCGGTCGACCGAAATGTCCCGAGCTTCCAAAATTAGGCAATTGACCTCAATATTGCTCTCTTCCATGTGAACTTGATTTCGGAGCTTGAAAATGAGTCCCGCCATCGACTCTTGGACCTCTTTGGCCTTGGATCTTGTCATAGGCCCCACTGATATTCTTATCGAGGGTTGACTTGTTTAGCTTTTACTTGATTGACTCCCTTGATTCTCATCACTGCCCCTTTCCAATCTGTTTACATTCCAATGAAGCTTCGAGAAAATCATTGATGCATCACTATTTGTAAATGGGTTTTTTAAAATTATTTATTTCATGGTAACAAATGTCAAAATATGTTTTCATCTATGAGTAATGTTATTTATCTCAAGGTCGAGATTTATCTCAACTTTGAGATACATAACATTATTCATTCATCTATGGATATTAATCCAAAGTCCGGTGTTTGTAAAAATACCCAACTTTTAGTATCATATTTGAAACTTACTTCATTTTCAAAAAGTATTGAATTTTTTTTTTTTTTTACAGAAAAATATTGTTTTCACACAAGTATCATGTTATGATACTTTAAAAGTTGTGAAACTTTCAAATTTTTTGTATCATAACATGAAATTTTATCAAACTTTTATGATACTTATGACAGAATTTTAGTATCACATCATGATACTTTACAAAAAAATTATGATATTTTGTCTCAGACATAAAATCAAACACTTTTCATACACTATTCTCACATTTTCAGGTATAATCTACAACTACTCGGCTGCCACCGGTTAGTATGATATCTTCACTCTTTCCGATCAGTTCTAGACCGGGTTCTTGCACTCTACCCCTACTTCCGTCTGCACAGCTTCCAAGCACCGCCAATTTCGTGGACTGCTGCCTATCATCACCACTTTCGACATCAACCTTGGCCAGAATTTTAGATTTTTCTTTGGAATTTTTCGAGTAAGGGTATCAACGAGCCGAGCCAAATATCAAGGCTCGAGCTTTTAGTCTTAGAGGTCATATAATATACACAATAAATGTAATTGACATATCAAACATAACTTTGAGTAGAAAATTATAGTAAAGCAACGATTATAATTATCGCAAAGAAATTTGTGAACTTGTGAGTTTTTAAATAGAATTAACAAGTATTAATAGACCAAAAACGTAATACAAATTTCAAATTGAAATCCAGTTAAATCAACAGATTCAATCAATTCAATAACTTCAATTTCAAAAAATAAATAAATAAATAACTAACTATCGCTAGTCACTTGCGTGTTGGCTGCCTGCACATAGGCCATTTTGCCCGTCTTACATTTTGGCCCATCTAAGACGGGCCAAAATTGTCTGGCCGGCTCGAGCCTGGGTCGGATTTTCAGGCTCAATCCTCCGAGCCACAAATCGAGCTTTGCTCGATTTTTTTGCAAGTCGGGCCCAAGCTGCCCAAAGCCGACATGCCTATTTTCAGGTCAGTAATGCGAGAACCAGCCACTAGGTCAGTGTAATTGCTAAATTCGATGTTGTATTCTAAACAGAATATTGATAACACATTGATGATGAGAATACGACGGTCTTGGGGAATCAGGTTGGCGTAATTGCTGGGAATCAGCCAGTTTGGTTGGTTACAATGAATTTTCATATCAGAGATTGGAAGGTGTGGGGGGAAAGAAGATACCATGGAAGCGGCTAACGGGTGGGAAGAAGGGGAGGGGAGGGAGAAGATGGCAGTGAAGAAGATACAGTATTTCTCAATTGAATTGAATTGGAACATATTTTTCTGTTTGGTGTCATTTTTATAGTACACATTGCAATTTATTGTCACTTCCATTTCTTTAAAGCCCAAATCTAGGATCTTCTTCTTTTTATTCACGTTATGCAGGAGCTAGGTTTTCTTTCTAAGGAGTAAATAGTGGGAAATAGCCGGCTGACCCAACTTATTTCTCAAAATGCCCGTTGATCAAACTAACAGTTAAAAAATAAAATTAAAAAAGGGGTTTAAATTTTCAAAAGTTTAGGTGGCGTTCTGTTTGTATTTTATTTTATATTTTCATTTTCGAAAATGTTTTGTATTTTGTGTTTTCATTTTTGTTTTCAAATTTGCTGAAAAAGCGTTTGGTTTGTCATTTCTGAAAACTATTTTTGAAAATGAAAAGCTGAAAAACACGTTCTATTTGAAATTTTGCAGAACACTATTTAAACTATTTTTAATTAATTTGCTTACAGAATACTACTAACTCCAACTCAAATTTCCTTTCACAATACACTAAAAATATGGTTATATGCAACACACTAATGTGAGCATTAAGAGTCTATATTAACACAACTTGGTCAGGTTCGGGACTTGAGAAAGCTCTACTTCTATTAAAATCCAGAAAATGCAAGTTCTTTCAAAACCATTAGAGTCCATTTATCATTGCATTTTTTGAAATATAACAACAAGAATTCTCATTTAATTTTTTTTTTTTTTTTTTTTGTAATGTTGATATTGAATTCAATAAAATTTTATTTAAACTAAGTTCCAAGTTAAGATAATTTAAAAAAAAAAAAAAAAAAAATCTTTATTTAGGCTTAGTTCCAAGCTAGGATAATTCTAAAAATAAAAAAAAAAATAAAAAAAATTTTATATTAAGCTTAGTTCTAAGTTAAGATAATTCTGTATAAAAAAAAATTCCCAAAACGCGTTTTCCGCGTTTTGGACATTTTTTGTCAAAATACACACAAAACGTCCAAAACGATGTTTCGGGCGTTTTCCGTTTTGTGTACAAATTTTTTTTTTTGTTTTCCAAAATGCGTTTTCGAAAATGGTAAAGAGAACGCGTTTTTAGAGTTTTCGAAAATAAAAACAGAAAACGACCTCAAAACAGCAAAGAGAACAGGGACTTATCCCCCTCCAAGTTTCAAAATATTGACAGTTAATTTTCCATTTTAAGCTTTAAATTTCAAATTTCGTGTATTTTAAACTTGAATTACATTCTTTGATTTAAATCTTGATAAATAGTTTAATTTATAATTAATACATACATTGACGTTATTAATGGTTTAGAATAGAATTTGTGTTGAAAATAGGAAGTGACAGAGCTCGCTGAGAATTGCAAGCTCTACCGGCCACAACAGCGTCTTCGGAAGAAGACACTATAGTATGAAGGCCCAAGCGGGTTGACCGTCCGTTAGACAGACGTTACTCACGAAGACGCTACCATATGAAGGCAATGGGGCGGGTTCGGGGCCGCCCCGCCCTGCGAAGTCGCGGGGCGGGTCGACCTCCCGCCCCGCTAAGGACCCGATTTTTTTTTTTTTTTTTTTTTTTTTTTTTTTTTTTTTTTTTTTTTTTTTTTTTTTTTTTTTTTTTTTAATAAATAAATTGGTAATGAAATTTTACGTGAAAAATTTAGACGTTGAACTAGTTAGAGTTTTTAAGTTTGAATTTTAAAAATAATATGTATATATTTGAAGAAAAAATCAATAAATAATATAATGGTATAGTGGTTGTATATTCTCATATCCCTAAATTCCACCAATGTTTAATTCTTCTGGACTTCATCAAATTTATTTTAGTTTCTCATTTAAAAATATATATATATTTTTACCGGGTCACGGGGCGGGGCGGACCTCGTTTCGGGGCGGAAAACTCGCCCCGCGAACCCGGCGGGACGGGTAATTTTCGGGGCGGGTCATTTCGGGTCCTTCGGGTTTTTTTGCCATCCCTACGAGCCATCCTAACCCAGCTTGGTCCTCCATTAGACAGCTGTTGAGGAAATTAGGCCTTCAGCCACCTCCTTAACAAAAGTTTTGATATTTGACTAATATAATAATATATTATGATTTATGATATATGCCATGTCAATGTAAATGATTTTGTAAAATATCATCCAATTTAAAAAATGAAAAAGAAAAATCAAATTTGAATATTCAAATTTCAATTTATCTGCTAAATATCTCATTTAACTAATGACGCTTACTAATAATCAAAAAAAAGAGATAATACTGCCTGCAATTGCATTCTCTCTCTCAACAATTCTCTTTAATCCTCATCTTGAAACTATCCCTCTCCATTTCTATTGAACATTTTGAAACAAATGGATTATTTCTCCTCCTCCATTACCTTTCGATTCTTCTTCACATCATCAAGTTCCATAATTCCACAGATGGAGCAAAAGTAGGAAGAAAGGGAAAAAGAGATGGTACATCGTCGACAATGTGAAGGCCAAGATCCAGGATAAGTAAGATATCCAATATTCTTATTTTGTACAAGAAATATGTGTGAAAATGCAAAGTAGACTGTGTCATTTTTAACATAGAACTTAACATCGCATTTATATTGTACTTTACATATATTTGGGATTCTTTGTCAAATATATAATATTATGAGCTGATCTTCGGTTGTAGATTGATGATTAAATTTCTGTCATTGTAATCATCATATGAATGAATTCGATACCAAATCTTGATTTTTGTTGGGAAGGATGCTATTGTAACTAGGCCACTGGGCAATTCTCAAGTGTTTGTGAATATGTCTAAATGATAAAATTGAGAGTATTAACTTATTTATGGTATTTTCTTTTCTTTAACAGTCATGAAAACTTTGAAATGTCGCAATGTTGTAGCTAGTGATTTATCTTAAGAAGGCTGGGGAGATACATAGAAGAGTTATAATTCAAATATCTATCCACAATTCATAGATATTTAGGTGGCGTTCTGTTTGTATTTTATTTTGTATTTTCATTTTCGAAAATGTTTTGTGTTTTGTGTTTTCATTTTTGTTTTCAAATTTGCTGAAAACGCGTTTGGTTTGTTATTTCTGAAAACTGTTTTTGAAAATGAAAAGTTGGAAAACACGTTCTGTTTGAAATTTTGCAGAACACTATTTAAACTATTTTTAATTCATTTGCTTGCAGAATACTACTAACTCCAACTCAAATTTCCTTTCACAATACACTAAAAATATGGTTACATGCAACACACTAATGTGAGTATTAAAAGTTTATATTAACACAACTTGGTCAGGTTCGGGACTTGAGAAAGCTCTACTTCTATTAAAATCCAGAAAATGCAAGTTCTTTCAAAACCACCAGAGTCCATTTATCATTACATTTTTTTGAAATATAACAACAAGAATTCTCATTTAATATTTTTTTTTTTTTGTAATGTTGATATTGAATTGAATAAAACTTTATTTAAACTAAGTTCCAAGTTAGGATAATTCTCAAAAAAAAAAAAAAAAAAAAATTATTTAGGCTTAATTCCAAGTTAGGATAATTCTAAAAAAATAATAAAATAATAAAAAAATAAAAACTTTATATTAAGCTTAGTTCTAAGTTAAGATAATTCTCTAAAAAAAAAAAAAAAAAATTCTCAAAACGCGTTTTCCGCGTTTTGGACATTTTTTGTCGAAATACACACAAAACGCCTAAAACGATGTTTCGGGCGTTTTCCGTTTTGTGTACAAATTTTTTTTTTTGTTTTTCAAAATGAGTTTTCGAAAATGGTAAAGAGAACGCGTTTTTAACGTTTTCGAAAATAAAAACAGAAAACGACCTCAAAACAGCAAAGAGAACAGGGACTTAATTTTTTTTTCCATTTTTTTCACAGGTGATGGTCTAGGTAGCGGGCTAGTACGGGGCTGTGACTTGAGTTATGATTATGTGAAAATAAATGCAGAGTACACAATATAGAAAATATCTTCTTCATAGAACTACATATGGTCATCTCAGATGTTAAGACTCTCATTCGGCTAGATCTCAGCGTATTCTGCACTTTCCTTTGCAAATGAACGAGATATAACCTATTGGCAACACCGACTCGAGATCATTAAGATTTTGCCTTTATTTTTTTTAACTAATGAATCAAAGCTAAATCCCTTATCCATGAACAAATATGTTCGAGCAAAAGATGAAATAATTGATTCTCAATTAAGCACCAAACTGAGCGCCATCAAAAGATATAGATGAGTACTACCATAAACTAGCAATGTGCTGATAACGCAAGCACATGAATACTATCATAAACTAGCAATCAAATGGCATTGCATTAAGTGACAACAAGCTCAATGAAAATAGTACAATAACATGAAAGTGTAGATCACCACAAAAAAGAAATCTTCAGCAAGTTTTCAGAACAGTTCCACCACCAGACAAATATTTTTCTGTCCCTCAAAAGTTCCACTGATCTACAAAACCTCACTAAATTATTTATACTTACAACATTAGCAGAATGAAAATAAAGCCGTGTCGATTTAGATGAAGGCTCATGTAGCTTCTATGATTGGATAGAGCAACCTGGTAACAGAATTTTTAAGAAAATTACTTCCGCAGAATGCAACTTGGCTTCCAACATCGAAATTTTCAACATTCTTTCAAGCATGTTTCTGGTCTTTGCACTTGCTGCTTGGAGAAGAATTTGCCATCGCCCTTCTGTTTTTTTTGTCTTCCCATATTTTCCTACTATCACTGCGATTCTTGTTTGATACCATGTGTGACACTGCTGAAGCTGGATCATACACCTCAGGGGCCCACGTCACTGAAAGCTTCTTAGGGTATATTTCCTTTACATCTTCCGCCAATCCTCCGACCCTCCTGTTACATCTTCGACCATCAATTCTCTGATTTTGAAACCTTTCTATTCTTGATCTTCTCCGCCATTGTCTCCAGAAGATCTTTTCCTCCATGAGCAGGAGTTGCAGGGTGCGGTTTCTTGATTCCTCTCTTTAATCACTGCCGTTGTTGTGATTTTCCTAACCGATGTTGGGTCTCTTCTCATCATGTGATGTGTTCCGGACCCTCGACAATCGGAGTCATAACAGGCTTGACGGAAAAAGTTAAATATTCAAGTCAAATAAAAGTACAATTCAGTCAACCATGTCGGAATTAGATGCATAATGTGTTTTTCGAGTAGAAATAGGCCACTAAGCAAAACTCATGGGCAAAAGCCCTTGAGCCAACTGATTTTATGGCTAAATTCCATTATTTGGAGCTTCAAAACAGCAAGTCAATTATGTAGACGGAAATTAGGATTTTTGCGTATTTTTAGGTTAAATTTTCTTTTAATTATTTGTTTGTCATTTTAGAATTTTAGTCTAATTAGAATTCTATTTTGAGTCAATTAGCGGCTAGGTTATTTTACTTATTTATATTCCTTTACATTCATTGTAATTCAGACTTGAGATTTGATTTTGATATAAACAGTTTTTATTGAGGATTCAATAAAAGTTATAGGTGGATTCCTATATTTTTCGAACTTATCAAGAATATTTCTTTTGGCGTTCAAATATCGAACTTATCAAATATTTGCTAGAATATTTGTGGCGTTCAAATCCAGAAACTAATCAGGGAGATTGGACAAATCCTTGTGGCGTTTCGAAAGTCGTGGTTCTTTATTCCGCATCATCGAGCCATCGCGTCGTGAATATCGGGTCATGATTCATCCGTCCAACCACAACCTGAGTTCGGAACTTTCCGGCGTTTCTTCCGCACTTCGAACCTCATCATCTGGTATCAAAGCTGAACTCTGAATTCAGGTTTTTCTATCTAGTTTGATTTTTATGTTTATCATCGAGTCCCATAAAAATCATCCATATCTTTCTGAGTGTTTTGTTTTCAGTTTTTTGCGTTCTTCTTCTTCTTGAATTTGTTGAGTCTTTAATCCAAAAAATTATCCCCAAAAAATTTCAAAAGTGTTTGTTTTGCTTAATTCTTATCAAAATCCTGTTCCGTTTCTTTTGTTGTGTTCGTGTCGAATTTTCGGATTTATTTAAAAAAATTATTTTTTTATTATTATTTAATTCCGAAAATTCATTTTTCAAAAAAAAAAAAAAAAAAAAGTCATTCCAAGATTCAAGAACCAATTTCTTGAGTTTCTTTAAAATTCTTGGTATTCATTTCCTTTCAAGTCAATAAAAGTCGTTTTTGCTATTTGATGTCTAAATCCTCTTCATTCTTGAATTTTTTTTAACACCACATAAGGAATGGATTATGATCCGGGCTTTTTATTCCAAACTAGATGTTATGTGGATCATAAGGGGTGTAGTTTGGCGATTGATGGAAAGTGCTTTACTAATTTCGTTAATAGCCCGTGGTTGAAAAATTAGGATTGCCCCTAGAACCACACTATAAACCTTATAGGATGGCGTGGATGAGGGAGTTTGGGAATTTCAAAGTAACCAAACAAGTTTTAGTGCCTATCACCCAGGGAAGTATAGTGAGGATGTATGGTGTGATGTAGTGCCATTGAAGTCTTATCATATTTTATTGGAAAAACCTTGGAGACGTAGGAGGGAGACTGATTATGATAAGAGTATGCACATATACAAATTCCTTAAGAAAGGGGAAACATGCGCATTGTATGGGTTGACATTAGAAGAAACACTAGAAGATTCACGAAGGGTAAGGAAGGAGAGTGAAATGTGGTGTAATAAGAGGCATCGTGGGGATAAGAATATTGATAAGAAGGAGGGAGAGTTGAAATTAAAAACAAATAAACAAACTCCAAAATTTGATGAGGAGAAGGTGGAGTTGGGTAGCGAGGAAATGATTAAGAATGAAATTGTTGATGATGAGAGGAATGAATTGGAAGTTGGGGTAGAAGTTCAAAATTTGGGTTTTGAATTGGTAGATCTACATTTGGATAGTGATGAGGTGGTGTGCGAACATGGTGATACGAATGTGGAGGTAGAAGATGTGGTTGAATTTGAAATAAAAAAATTTGAAGAGGTGGATGAGCTAGAAAATCTTGAGTTAGAGGAAGTAACCGAGCTTGAGAGAAAAGAGATAGAGGGGGGTGAGCAAGAAGTTGCAAAATGAGAACGAGGTGAAGAGAAGGGTCTCATGGTTCAAATGGTGGAATTGACGGTGATAATTCATGAATATAAGGATCCATACATTGTACCTCATGAACCTAACATTTTCCTCCCCGCTTTATTTAATTTTGTCTTGCAGGTTAAATGTACTTGGAAATTTGGGCAACACCACCAATGCCCACAGGAGTTTCTACTTCAATCCATTCATGTAACCCAAGTTACAGGATACTATTGGTCATCCCTCTGGCATGGAAGCAATAATTTTCCGTTTGATCCATGAGGTGAAGTGAAACAACAGGAACAAAGCTATGATTCGGGACGAATCATCCTAAAGAAGGAGGGTATGATGTGTTCCGGACCCTCGACAATCGGAGTCATAGCAGGCTTGACGGAAAAAGTTAAATATTCAAGCCAAATAAAAGTACAATCCAGTCAACCATGTCGGAATTAGATGCATAATGTGTTTTTCGAGTAGAAATGGGCCACTAAGCAAAACTCATGGGCAAAAGCCCTAGAGCCAACTGATTTTATGGCTAAATTCCATCATTTGGGGCTTCAAAACAGCAAGTCAATTATGTAGACGGAAATTAGGGTTTTTGCGTATTTTTAGGTAAAATTTTGTTTTAATTATTTGTTTGCCTATTTTAGAATTTTAGTCTAATTAGAATTCTATTTTGAGTCAATTAGCGGCTAGGTTATTTTACTTATTTATATTCCTTTCCATTCATTGTAATTCAGACTTGAAATTTGATTTTGATATAAACAGTTTTTATTGAGGATTCAACAAAAGTTATAGGTGGATTCCTATGTTTTTCGAACTTATCAAAAATATTTCTTGTGGCGTTCAAATATCGAACTTATCAAATATTTGCTAGAATATTTGTGGCGTTCAAATCCAGAAACTAATCAGGGAGATTGGACAAATTCGTGTGGCGTTTCGAAAGTCGTGGTTCTTTATTCCGCATCGTCGAGCCATCGCGTCGTGAATATCGGATCATGATTCATTCGTCCAACCACAACCTGAGTTCGAAACTTTCCGACGTTTCTTCCGCGCTTCGAACCTCATCGTGTCTCGTCTCGGCTCTTATGGTGAAACAATTTTAATATAAATCTCTAAATTTTTGAGTTTTGGATAAGAATATTGATTACATTCATTTTTTCTATAATTGCATTTTATATTAAAATAGATTTTTTCTTAAATTATCCATTATATTTAAACATGATATTTTCACAAATTTTTTATTTCTACATGACATTTTTAAAGATTATTAATTTAGTGTTATCAAAATTAGGTTATATTAGGTGGTATCACTCTAACCCCCCCCCCCCCCCCCCCCCCAAATGTTAGTTTCTTTTGAAATTGTATAGTTGTATTTGCACGTTTCAATCTAAAAGCAAGTTTGGCTAATTTTAAAGAAATATTTTCCAACAAGTTACTTTCTTTTGAAAAAATGTAACTTATTCTAAAAGTACATCTCCCCGTAACTTTTAGTTTTTACACAAAGAACCTCCATTTGTCAAGTCTCGACGCTGTACAATCAAATCCAGGGAATGGACTCTGCTTTCCCATTTTTTTTATAAAACGTACTGGCAAAACCAATCTGATATTGAATTTCCTTCTGCAGTAATCTCAGTACACACTTTTAAGCATAATTCTCGAATTCAAAATACTTGGCCACAATAATCATCACCACCTTGAAAAGCTTCAGACAAATATTTGTGTGACAAAGTGAATTTCATTACCGGAATTTCCAGCTCTGGAATTTTAAGTTTGTTTTAAAACAAGTGATTGTAGATGTAATCTTGCATTGGCAGCCACAGCAATAGACTCTTCATCTTGCTTTTCCTTTACAGTGGCAACAGCATTAATATAAGCTTCTCTTGCTGCCTCCAGTTTCTTCCTTTCGATTTCATTCAAATCGTCCTGTAAAACATACAGTCCATGTTATACATCTGTATCTTCTCTTTTAGTTCAAAGCAAAGAAAACCAATTTATTAACTCAGGGGTTTGATATGAGCAACAAACCCCAGCTTTTGTTTACTTGGCTATGAACCACATCTTAAGTACCAAGTAAATTATTAACAGCAAACACAAATATATAGAGATTTCCCATATGAATAGGTATTCACTAATCGTATTAATTTGGTGAAAATATAAACATCCTAACATTGTTGGGGGATCTGGTAAAGTCGACAACATAGTGCAAACATGATTGACCACCCCCACATTCACCCCCGAAATACAATATCAAACTAAATGCAGATGTCATTGTGTCATGTTTCTAGTAAAACCCATACTTAATCCAAGCCATTTTTGCAAGTTTCCTAATGTGCAGTTACACAGATCACTGTCTTTCTTTTTTCTTTTTTTTTTTAATTTCTGTTCGATAAAAAGAGAATTCCAGAGAGTGAGTCAAAGGAAGGAGATGATACTTTCAAAAAAAAAGAAAAAGAAAGGGAGATGATATGCATATGCATATGCACAATCAAGCATCTAATTTTTATTAATTGTGCGTTTTTAAATGCATAAATTGCAATTGGTTTGCTTTGAGGGGGGTATTTGTCTATTCTCTTTGCTGCTGCTTTTTTTAGATGGAGGGATTGTTGCTATGACAGATAACTTACTAAACCATGATCATGGTCCAGAGAGTGAGGAATGTCCTCATAGTCTTCAACCGAAAGGGCAGAACGAGTCCCGGCCAAGCCCTGAATCAATACCATCATGGATGAAACCTGTCCTTCCACCATTTCTAGATCTTCCTGGAGCTTCAGCACATTTTTATTGGAAGTCATTGATTCCCATTGTAACTTTTCCACAGCTGCTTGTTTGTCAGCAAGCTCAATCTGTGGAATACATACACAACATTATATGAAGTAGTCCCACTGGATAGAAATTGTTGGGCTAAGCTCAAAAAATATATAAGTTACTTTTAACTTTTTTTTTTTTTTTTCAAACATGTTCGAACATGCTCTAACTGACTCACAAATGACTTCCACTGTAAAAGCAATTAGATTTAAGTCACAGCACCTGATAAGCAGTGACTTTATTTCCAATCTCAAGACAATGTCAAAACACAATCATTCTTAAATCACATATATCGAAATAGTTGATCCAAAGAAAGGCAAAGAGTGCTAGTTCTTTCAGATGTTAAGGTCACCTTGTAAACATAAACCAACAAGGAGTGTTCGATAACACCATCGGACAAAACATACGAAATTGAACAGATGTTGTACATAATAAACTCGGATTGTTGTTTTTGAACACATACATGTTGCCACCTAAATTGTTTAGATGACTTCGTTGTTGAATCATAAAGTTAACTCAAAGGTTTCATAACTTATCCCTAAAAAGTAAATAGCTATAATTTAGCCATAAGAAGATTAAAGTACACAATAAGGGTGTGTTTGAGACCCATATTTTGAAAGAATAGGTTTTTTAATAGTAATTTTTTGGATATTGTGTAGTTAAAAAAAGGAGGAAAAAGTTTTGGATTTGTGTAAATAGATTTTATTAAAAGAATGTATGATTGAAAATGAGTTTGGGGAAATGAGTTTTTATATAATGGGGTTCAAACAGAAGTTACAAGTGTTTATCTACTGAATACATATCTTTATGCATTAATCGGTTAATTTACTTGCTGGGTCAATTTATGTGGTCTTTAATAATTTAGAGTTCATTTGATCCCAAACACTTTTTCAAATTTTTGAGGAATTTTGAATTTTTGGAACAATGTGTAGTTGAAAAGTTATTGAAATGTGTGAAAAGTGGTGGATCTTAAAGAAATATGTATTTGAAAATGAATTTCAGAGAAAGTTAGAAAAAAAGGGGTTGATCCAAACCGGCTGATGTGGGATGTGTAAAAGTTGATAACAAACAATAAGGAATTAGAAGAGAAAGGGGTGCAAAGAAGAGAAGAAGAATTGGAGGGCAAAGAAATCAATGTTTATACATATAATCTGGTTGAAAATTACAATGAATAATCTCTCTATTTATAGGGCAAGAAATTGAAATTAAATGAACTTCTAATACCATAGAACTTTATCAAAACATTAAACTAATCTATTCTATTTAAATAATATACTGGAAAAAGAACTCTTATTATAAAATCCTAATCAAACTATAACTCTATATTAATCCTTATTTTGATCTCCGTCATTTCTCGCTAGTTGAGAGAACTCGACTCCGACAAGTTAAGATGGAACTTCATACTCCAAGGAGATCGATCTTTTTTCTTGACCAAATTCATGTGTTGAACATTGGATAACATTATCTGGCTGAACTCATATCAAGAAGGACAGTATTTATTAAGAACGACGGTCTTTATTAAGAGCCAAATACCTAAATTGAACAAGCGACATCAACTAAATATGCAAATCATCTCCAAGAATATGAATAATCGTTCTTATGAGTCAAATAATGGGACTCAACAATTGATGACAACTGAAGCTTCAAATCATTCCCAATAATATGATCTAACTAAGGGGGACGATCAATCGTTCGAATCAAGTATCGAAAAGCAGCTCCAAGCAACAAAAGCTCATGCAACTCATCCTTAAAATCTTCAACTGATTGTATTAATGAGGAGCACAAGGAACTAGAACTGTAGATAGGCGCGTAGAGAAAATGATTACAACATCAAAGGCTTGAATGGGCCTGATAAGGAAACAATTCTAATACATTGAAAATAAAACTTTCATTCAAATGTGATGACCATCAAATTTATTTTTACATTAGTAATCAAAAACTCTTCAATGTACGTGTTCATGAAATCGAGTCACTGAGACACGTAACAACGAATAATAATCACCATTAAAATCTCAAAGTCAATATTGCACTTCAAAAACAATTTCAAAACTTTCATGAATAAAAATAATGTCTTTTTAACTTGATATGAAATTTAGGAACATTGGCTACAAAGGTAGGAACTAAAATAGCATGTCAATAATTAGTAGGCAACATCCGAATATCTATAGGAAGAGTATGTAAGAAGATAAATTATCTTAGATAAAATCTTTGCAACTCGAGGAGTATAGATCATTTGGGGTAATGTCACAACAAAGCCAACTCTAAAAGCACAAGGAGGAGTAGGCAAAATGTTTGAGGTAACATTGATAAATGCAATTCATCAATTGTCTCATGATCAATTATGTCTAAAATCGGTGTGAGAGGGGATACAAGTCAATTCTAAGTTCTCACAACTCTCATCCTCACTATCAAAAATGTTAATGGGTACGATTGTCTTCTATAGGAGGAACTAGATTTAGGAAGTAATTGGAGTGATGTGTCTGCATTTTTACATAACTAGTATTTTCACCTGTGCGATGCACGGGAATATAGTTGTGATAATGATTTCAATCAAAATTTATGAAAATATATTAATTATACAATCATATCAAATAAAAATATAATACAATAACACTTTAATACAAAATATTATAGAATTCAAAACTTAAAAAAAATAATCAAAATAGGAAATGCAACATTTACAAAACTAATAAAAGATAAAAAATTATAATCATTATAAGATTTTTTTTTTTCTTTTCTTTTTAAAATTATTTCTCTTTAAAAAAAAATAGTTTTATTTACTATTTATTTGTTTGTTAAACTTTTTTTTTTTAAATAAGTTATTTTTATCTTTTTTTTTTGATATATTAAATTATTTTGAAATAAAATTTAATAAATGAAATTAACAATCATAAATCTATATTTGATTTGAATTGGTAAAGAATATTGTTGTTATATTCTTTGTTTATTTAATTTTACTCCAAATGAGCAAATGTCGTTTTATTTGTAAAATAATTTCTTTTGGAAAATTTTATGATCTTTGAAATAATTATTTATTTTTAATTAAAAACGATTCGACCCCGGTTCAACCCGATTCAATCTTCTGACCTTTGACTTGTTGCCTCTTTCAGGTCAAACCATTTCAGGTTTTCTTAACACGGAGTATTATATAACTTAAAATATATAATTTAATATGATGTAAAAAATATAAAGTAAAACTTTGATATTTGATCTTTTGGACGATTTTACGGACAATGTTATTACAGTTTGCTCTCACTTGTTATATTGTATTAAACTTCTTGTTGAGATCTTCGATTTGACGCCTATAATACATATTTTTCGAGTACTTTAAAATAATACAATGATGTATATGATTAAAAAAGTGGTTTGAAAAATTGTATGTTTACATTATGATTAAGCAGAATATTTTAATTAATTTAACAAAATTTCTAAATTGCGGATCTTGAATATTTTTTTATAACAATAGAGAATTATCTATTTATTTTTTAAATTAGAATTATGATGCTTTTGATGTAATTTTTTCACATTTTTCACAAAAAAAAAAATGAAGTTAGGATACATAATAAGATTAATAGTTATATTAAAATCAATCATCCTATTAAGTAAAAACAAATTTGATAAAAAAAATGATAATTTTAATTTGTCCTTTTTTTGGAATTAGAACGAAGCATCTCTGTTTGATAAAATATTTTTAAACAACACGCTTTTAAACTACTTTTTAATCACATGTATTTTTTCTCTCAACTTTTCAATCACTAATTTTTATCTCGAAAACATCACATTCTTTGTTTTTAAACAAAAAATTTTAACTACCATTAGTTTTTATATAATTTAACAGTGCTCAAAACGATTTTTTTTTTTATTTTTTATTTGGAAACAAATGCATATAGTGCTCAAAAGTGTAATTCAAATTTTCAATCATTACATTTTTCAAAATGCAATCATTTTTTATTTATTTTTTAATTCTTATGTTTTTTGCAAAACCTTTCCAAATTTAGCAGGTACATTTTGGCGGGAAATTGTGTGTGTGTGTTATTTTTGGTAAAGACTTTGTGTGTGTGTGTGTGTATATATATATATATATATATATATATATAGATTGATGAAGTCGAAAAGATATGTAACAATGATTGGCTAAAGCTCATTTAAGGATTGGGGTCCGGGAATATCATCGGGCAAAATTTCAGGATTTAAACCATCAATAAACCTAGAAGCTATGATGTGAATGGCTTCATAAATATAACAACTTTGTAATAAAGGTTTGAAATAGGCGAGATACTCACTAACAGTGGATGTACCTTGTCTACAGTATAAAAAGAATCAGTTTAACAATTGAGTTCGATAAAAGGCATATTTATTACTCAAAATTTGTTTAATCTCATCTCACATATTGATAAAATGTTGACCTAGACGATTACGTAAAAAGGGTTTCCAATAAATTCTAGCGGAATCAATAAGTAACCTATTAGCATAGCAAATTTGACGTGAGTCACTCAAAGTAGGATAGACGGAGAACTTTTCAAGATTATCAAGTCAATCCAAAAATGATTCTAGACTGGTCCAACCATCAAAGTCCCATGGTTCTATTGGAACGTGCCTAAACGAATAATGGGCGTTGTAAACATGGTTCCTGGACAGAGGATAATTGTATTAGTTAGCGGACGTGAAAGGCACATTATTATGATAATGATTTACGAGATTCGTGCTAGGGTAAGAATTGTTATAAAAATTAGACATAAATTTTTTTATTTCTTTTTTTAAATGAAAACTGTTGACCACAAAATCTGGTAGAACCTTGAATCAACACGTCTCAATTCCTCGCTCTTGAACAGGTGGATGTCCTGCACACTAAGCCAAACGATCAGCGTGCAAAAGGGGCCATGGAGGCTCCCGTTTGCACTCCAACGCTCAAGTCAAGACTCATCTCGAGTAAATATATGTTGAATACGGGAAATATAAGTATGTAGAAGAGAGAAAATGAAGTGAAAATAGTATGTTCAGTTAGAGTATAGAGTTGCTAAACACTATTTTGGAGCTGATGAATCCTATTTACAATAAGAGTAGTTTGCTCAAGATTATTACGTGTTCCTTTTTCCATGTGGCAAGTCCATAATTTATTGTAAAGGTAAACCATTTATTTGGTTATAATCATTACTATGTATCTTGGGATTAAGGTAGGTGTCACATCCCGTTAAAGTGCTTGTCTCATCAAGCCGCAATTCTCATAAGGGTCGCGTCCCTTCTGAAACAGTGCCTGAATTGCACAGTGACTAATCTTGTCATTAGTCCGGAGTACATACTTCGGACAAATGCAACTCGACAATATAGATCAGGCTATGCGGTGCTTCGGATAGCATGATGCCTCGATCAACAATGACTTGTTTGACACGAGGGGCCCATTGGAGCCAATGGGCCCTTACTAATGACGTGTCAAGCTAATTTTGAGCATGGTCGTAAAAAAAACAATGCAACAATTTTTTATTTTTTTTTTTTGAAATTAATTAGACAAACGAAAACACTTAGATTAAAGAAAAAATTCTCAATATAAAAGAAATTATTACTCATGAGACTCAAAAGAGTCAAACAATGTTCCAATCATCTTCAAGCTAGCATGGCTACGCTGGAGGAGATTTGTACAATCAAATTCCTTATCAATCTGAGCAATGTGAATGAACTGGCAGCGGATAACTCTAGCGAGAGGGGTGGTGGCGATAGCGTGAATGAACTGACGCAGGATCACTCTGGTGAGAACAATGGGGGACTAGGCCATGGTGACAGAGCACGAAGGTGATAAGGAAACAATGCGGTGGAGCAAGCAGTGTGAGTGGAGGCATGACAGATTTTAGAGACTGGGGAAGGCCGACAAATAGAGATGTAGATCGATGGGTTTATGGGCTTGGGTATAATTTGGGTTAGTGGATGGTTTGGTAATATTAACAGGCGTTGGGTTATAGAAGTCGTAGTCTAATAAGTTGGGTTTATATGGGTTTTTGTAAGTTGATATTTGTATGAATGGGACGGATACTTTGGTTTGGGGGTTGATAAGTGGGTTTGATGTTTTATAGTAGGTTACAATATATGGTTAGTTGGCCTTGGGAGATATTGGAGTGTAGGACTTGGGTTGATGTGGGCCGGTATTTATGTATGTTGGAGATGTAGGTCTAGGGACTGGCATAATGATTGTGGATGTGTGAAGGAAGTTAATTGGGCCAGGTTAATAAATGGCTGGGTGAATATGGGTTTAAAAGGATTAGAGTATGGGAGTTTTGTTGTTTCTATGGTAAGTGGGCTAATTTTGTGTTGATGGATAATATAGATGAAAGTAGGCTAATGGTTTATTAGGGTTTTGGTAAATATAAGGACGTGGGGATGGTTTAGGAGCAGTCAAGTAGCAGATTACCAGCAACAGTAATCACAAATATTTATTTTCCTTTTTTTTTTTTAATCAGAAAATATAGCTAAAAAGCTGATGTTCGGTGAACAGTTCCGACTTTCTTTTTTTTGGAATTTATTTATTTATTTATTTTGGGAACTAACTAAACTAAAAATGCTACTGCTATACGAATTTTTGTATTTGTGTTGTTCAAAAGGATTTTTTTGGGTATGAAAGTGTTTGGATTTTGGGTGGGTGGTGGAAGGTTGCGGTAGGTTTATGGAATGGATGGAAACGATTGGTTGGAAGCGGTGAATTTTTGAATTTGAGAAAGGTCAAGGAGAACGAATTGCTCTGATACCAAATTGACACAAGATGCGTATAATTTGATAACAAACAATAACGAACCAAAAGAAAAAGAGGTGCAAAGAAGAGAAGAAGAATTGAAGGGCAAAGAAATCAATGTTTATTCATATAATCTGGTTTAAAATTACAATGAATAATCTCTCTATTTATAGAGCAAGAAATTAAAATAAACTGAAACTAAACAAACTTCTAATACTATAGAACTTTATCAAACATTAAACTAGTCTAATCTATTTAAATAACATATTTGAAATCGACTATCAAATCCAAATTAAAAATCTATATTTATCCTTATCTTGATCTCCATCACGGGCCATCGGGCCCTTATTTAAGCACATTCTAAGAATTCTAAAATTGGAGTTAAGAGTCAC
Organism: Ligustrum vulgare; assembly: GCA_963555705.1. Taxonomy (NCBI): domain Eukaryota; kingdom Viridiplantae; phylum Streptophyta; class Magnoliopsida; order Lamiales; family Oleaceae; genus Ligustrum; species Ligustrum vulgare. The sequence continues at coordinate 29,359,023 of OY743168.1, read as the reverse complement.
ATCCTCTCACATCTTGGAGTCAAATTAGGAATTATAAGTTGAATCTTAGAAAGATTATCTTATGTTTCTTTATCAGAGTCCAATTCTAGTTAAGTAGATTTCTCCAAGTCTTTAAATAGATATGTAACCTTCATAATCCAAACGATATTAGACTATTTCGTTGTCGACAGAGTTGTTGAGATTAGGAGCATGTTTGAGAAATAAAATTTTGGATCTTATTCTATAATTGATTCCTACAAAATATTCTATAATTGATTTCCCCCTTTTTTTTTGGTTAATTCTGTGATCTTATTCTTTAACTTTTGGTAACATTTTAGAGTACCTACAGCAGTAATCTACTTCATATTGTGTCAAAGAAAATATTAAAGTCAACTTTATCACCTCCAAAACCTTTTACATCTGACGTTGCTGTGCATGAAGCACTGTTAATACCCATGACAGCTTGCTAACAAACTATGAAGCCTTATCCTTGTTCCTTAAATTTCACTGCAAGCGTTGCATATAAATATTCTAATCTAAACACTTCAAAGAAAAAATCACCAATTATATTGATGAAATTTAGCTGGTAGCATCAATCATCCAAAAATGAAGCACCAAAATGCCTGAGAGAAACTGAGGGCTCTCATAGCAAGGAAATCCTACAAGACAATCATAAGTAGTGGAGTGGGCTCAATAGCATATCATACCTTTGCATCAGATAGCTGTAGTTGAGTAGACTTGATTAACAATTCCTTTTCCTTAATCTCATTTTTAAGTTCATCAAGTCGTGTATGCATGGAAGCCATTTCATTCTTTGAGAGTTCCGCTGACTTCAGAAGTTCATCTTTTTGTGATATTTTCTTCTGCAGATCCTCCACTTGTTCTGTCAGTGCTAGCAACTCCTGTCTTTCCTTTTCTAATTGAAATGACCTCGAGGAAAATAATGATACATTATCAGTACATCCATCTTGGCTATCGACCACATGTTTATTTTCATCCTCATCTCCATGGTCTCTATGCTTTTTCATTGGAATTGATTGAGCAGCATTCCTTCTTGCTGTCTGCAAAAAACACCAACATCCATTGTGAGGTTTTGAATAGAAAATGTAACTTTTCTACACAAAGTATGGAAGCAAATAGCATCATACAATAAAATGCAAATTTGTCAATTGAATAATTTGATATGCTAATACAACAAGGTTTGGATACAGATAGATGTTCATGAGGTTCGTAAGTGCGACTCGCTACAAATTTTGATCTTCAAAGGCTCAGTTCTTTGTAAGAGAATTAGGTTACCAAACCAGAAGTTTAGATTCTAGTTCACAGAATTCCTACCTCCAAAGCTTGCATATTACATTCCTCATTCCCATGCATACAAACATAAAAACCCTTTTTATGTTTTTTATTATTTTATATGGAAAAGATGAACCACGTACAAACCACAGGTAAATAACAACTTATACCTTAAAATCAGTAATCTATTACCCATGCTTAAAACCAGTCTCAAATAGGAGCAGATAATTAAGGGAATTAAAGCTCAGAAAAGGGGGGGAGGCACGCATAGCATTGTACTGTTCACAAGACTGGGCTTAGGAATTGCTCCGTAGCTAATTGCATGTATGTTAAATTCCTGCAACATACATCACTTCTTTGAAGGTGCGTACCGGAATTATCCATTAACTCATGCATAAGACCAAACAAAACTATAAAAAAACGTGATTTTAAAATGTAATAATGATTTATCTTTCTATTTTCAATGCCAGTTTATCTTCTCATATTTTTATTTCTACCATAGAACTTCATTTCTTTTCAAATTAACATTTTCCTTCGTTAACTTTGAAAAATTTACTACATGACTTCCCTTATTTGTTTCACTACATTTATTTACTAAAAATGGAACTGCACATTTTCTTTATTCAATCTCAAGTACATTTGTTCCATTAACTATTAAGAACTTTTCTTGTTCTAATCTTTACATAAGATAACAAATTAAATTTTAGAGTTAAGATACTACACATTTATAATCCAGAAAAGGTCCTGTCAAATAATTCTCACCATTTAAGCATCATAAAACTAATGCAATTTATATCCATATATCCAGAAAACATAAAAAATCATATCAATATATTTTCAAAGTGGTAAGGATTAACTATCAAAATTCCCATAAGGAAAAAAAAAAAAATTACCTTCTTGTAGAGGGATTCCTTAGTAGGCGTCTTGGTATAAATCACAGAACCCCGTCTGGTAAAAGAAGTATTTGCTTTCCGATCCTACAAAATTTTCATACATAAACTATCCTCTATAATGAAAAATGACTCCTTGAGAAAACGAACAAAATCACTTAATTAAAGCAGAAGTGTACAAATTACAATAAGTGATTGAACAAGAGGGACGATCTCAACGAGATTATTGAAGAGGACGCGGTCGACGTTGCTGGCGGCGGAGGCGTTGGCGGCAGCAGCGGAGAGAGAAGACAAAGTGCTGGCGAGAGATGAATGGTCTTCACCACCACCACCGGAGATACCGTCGGACAGCCATGACTTGGGATCCGACCCGAATCCGCTGTTGTCCTGTAAATGCTGGGGTTCATACATTTTTTTTCAAAATTGAATTGATTATTTTCTTTGTGAAATAAGAAAAGCAGTTTTGGAGTAGGACTGAACAAGACTTGATTTTGAATCTTTTCCTTTTCAGTTTCTTTTTCTCTTTTTTGAAAAAAAAAAATAATAATAATTGAAAGAACAGTTGGTGTCGGATCAGCTACCCCAGCCCAATTCTACATGGGCCTTTACGGTCTAGGAACACGGGTCAATATCTTCACACCTGCAATCTAGTGGAAGAATGTTTCGAGACATTTACGAAAATATCCCACTTTTGATACCAAAAATTGAAATTTACTTCCTTTGCAAACTATCACAATATTATATTTTTCATTTTTTCATTTATTGAAATTTATGTCCTTTAAAAATATCACAATTACAATTTGATACTTCTCCACCGTCGTCCTTGCATTTGAAACCTCGAGATTTCAAATTACAAGTGCCAGGTTAGAATCAAGAATAACCAAGCCCATGATCCACAAAATCAATTCCAAGTTGGGTAAATTACACCTATTAATGTTTTGTATTTAATTTTTTTTAAAACTAGACATTTGAGAAGTAATTATGGAAATCAGATATTAATTTCAAAAAAAACCAAAATTAACTCATTGATTTCTTCGTCTTCTCTCGTCTCTCTCTGCATACCAAAAAAATGGCATCCTCTTTCATCTATATCTTTCCTCTCTCTTTTCACACCAACACATGGCATTCACTCTCTACGAAGGCACTTCTCTAGCGACGGAGGTCAGATCGACGACTGCGAGTAGATCAACTCTGCAAGAGTCCCTGCGCTCATATCGATGTTGTGCAAAGGCGATCGGTGGAGTGTGTGGGGATGATGTATGGACTGACGGTTGCTACATGAAGGCTAGAGAGGATAAGGCTGCTACGTGAAAGGATTTTTGGGGCTACTATGAGAGGAGAGTGGTGTAATCGAAGGGAGGGAGGGGCTATATGGTTTGAGTGCTGTGAGGGAAAGAGAGTCTTGTGAGGTATGTGAGAGAGAGGTTCGAGAGTTGTGTGGCTGGAGAAGTGTTTTGTGTCTTGAGCTAAAAGTGTATTGTAAGAGTGGGGTGTTATGGTGGTATCTGAAAAAAGAGTACGGCTGTGAAATCTACTATTGAGAGTTGGCTACGTAGATGATGGAGTGTGTGTGAGGAAAAGATAGTTGTTTGTCGAGTGTGAAGGGTGCTACTGTTCAGGGGTTTTGAGAGAGAGGTCGATTGTGGCTGGTGGAGTATTGAAAGGAGGAGTGACTGGTGTATTTCACAGTGGAGTTAGAGAGCTGGTGAAGGAGATGAGTTGTGTGGGATGGAGAAGTGTGTTCCAGCTGGAGAGAGTTTGGGACAGGTTGGCGGTTGGAAGTTGGGGATAGTGAAGTGGTTGGTGGTGATGGTGATGATGGGGAGGTGGTGGTGGTGGTTGTAATTAGTTACAATTGGAATTAAAACTACAATTGTATTTTCGAGGTGGTCCGACGAAATCGGTTGTGGCGGTGACTAATTACAAATTACAATAATGTAATTAATTACGAATTACACCAATGTTTTATTAATTCATAATTTACCGTTGTAATTAATTACAAGATCAAAATAAAGTTACAATTGTAATAAATTACAAAATCTGATTCTGATTAAAAAATATCTTATTTTGATACTTGTGTAATTAATTACAAATCATCTAACTACATAAATTTTCAAACCTTAATGTTTGTAATTATGAACTTAACCCTTCCATGTTAGGGAGCAAGAATAAGATTGTTTGTTGGTTCTAGTTACTCGCAAAAGGTGAAGGAGAATTCGCCGGAGCAAGAAAATAATTACGTTCATGTTGACGTACTTGAGATATGAGCCAGCAAGCTTTTAGGTGGGATGAAGTTATCTGGACTTTTCTATGGAATTTTCTAAGTATTCGGATCGATTTGTAATAAATTTAAACTAGCTGAATAGGATGTTAAATTTGGTAGATGTGAAATGGAGCTCAGATCACCGAGAGGAACGCTTTATTAAATCGCTCATCTTATAAGGGATGGCAAAAAAATTTCCCCTACCCCGAACCCAATGGAGCCCCAACCCTAATGAGGAAAAAATAATGACCCGCGGGTTGGTGGGGCTGATTTGAGATGGGAATTGATGACCTAAAGCGAGTTCAATCGATGCGGGTTTTGTCTGACCCGCCCTACCTCAAAAAAAAAAAATTATTTCCTTTTTACCTAAGTCTTACACTAAATGTACTGATATGGATTTTTGTACTCATATTGTATCATCTCCAACTCATCTTTTCTAATAAAACCTCTCCCAATATTCCCACTCTTTTGCCCAACCACCTCTTTTAATTCTTCACTCTCATGCTCATGGACCCCCTCTTCAATATTTTTAACCTCCTGCTCATGCATCTCATCATCACAGTTCAAATTTATAACTTCTACCCCAATTTTCAATTCACCCTCTTTAACCTCATTTTTCATTGCATCATCCTTCTTCTCTAACAACTCGGCTAAAAATAATGTGAACCCACATAGCAATAGTAGCTACTAAACCCACATAAGATTCATAACGAACCCAAAAAAGCTAAGAATCAATGTTTAGAGTTTGATTCAAAATTTTTGAACCAATCAACCAACACAATCAAGAAGATATGTTGACCTCTTGATCACAAGAATTTAGATACTTCTCACCCGAATTGTTTGAAAACACAAGAATTAAACTTTGTAATGTTTAAAGTAGTTCAGCGAAGAACAAAGTAGAAAAAAATTTGTCTCTCGAAATATTATTATCAAAGTTGTGTGTTGTAAAATTACAATGAAGATGCCTTTATATGGGCTACAAATACAATAATTAAATCCTAGTTTACTTAGGAAAGTAAATAAAGACTAATCTAACTAGGGATTAAATTAAATAAAACAAATCCTAATCTAATTAGGAAATAAATAAAATAAACTCTTTTATAACAATAAGGGTTGAAATAGAATTGTAGGCTATCAAAGCAGAATTTCTTTTTAAAAAAAAAAAGCAATTAACTTACAATTCAGAAAAATTATCAAAGCGCCTAACTTTGCGATTACATAGTATTTTGGCCATATCGTTCTCTCTCGATGTCCAATTGTAATGATTCAAAATGCGTTGCAAATATAACTCAAAGAGACACAATTCTTACAGAAATACCGATTTCCCAATTCGAATGTTTTTCTTTGAGAAAAATGGATCTCAACATCGAACTAAAAATCTAAATCGTAATCCTTGTGGATTTTTTATTCTTCTCTGTTTTCTAACTGCATCGTAAGTCTTCTATGATTTGAATTTTGGCCTCCAATATTCTTTGCATAGCTGAACTATGATTACTTCTAGTAAAAAAAAAAAAAGGATCAGCGAGGCGTGACCTTAAGCAAAGTTCACTTATGGTTGGTAAACAATGGAGAATTAAGTGTTTCCACACCTTAAGAAAGGTTCGCTGTTGCATTGTACCATTTTGAGTTCCAAACTTCTTCATAATTTGTGATATTGATCTTCATGTCAAGCATACTATGATTCACATTACTCCCTCCTTCTTCAGGATAATTCATCTCGAATCATAGCTTAGTTCATGATGTATCAATGTATTCCCTGAATCAAATGGAAATTTGTTGCTTTCATGACACAGAATCGACATATTGCACTCATTTGATTGATAGACATTAATGGGAAATTATTGCTTCTATGACACGGAATCAACAAATTCCTATTCTTATCATGCCTCCATGGTCTCTCCAACATGATATGGCAAGACTTTAGATCAATGACATCACACAATACTTCATCACTATACCTCCAAATGGTGATATTCACTAGGACTTGCTTGGTCCCGTTGAGCTTCCCATGCTCTTTCAACCATCAATGTTTAAGGCCAAGGATGTTGAACCAAGCAATCGAGATATGGAAACTTTCCAAATTGGTACCAGGATTCAATTAAGTCTTTCATATGACAGAGGTCTTGAGTTTGAATATTGGGTACACGTCAGAAAGCCATGAGAAGCAATGTAGAAACTTGAAAACTTTTATCATATTATTTTTTAGAAGACTTACTATCGTGAGCCTAGCCTATGGACAAACATTATGTTTGGTCCACATAAGATAAATAAAGCCCAAAATTAGTCCAAATAAGTTTATCATATGGTTTATTAAATTATTTTAAAATATATATGATTTGAGAAAAAATTGTTTCAAATGATAAACTCTAAAAAAATATTATATATTTTTTTAAAATTCTAAGGGACTATGTTGCACAATTTATTTTATAGAATGATACAAATTCATCTTTCAAAAGTATAAACAAAAATGGAGGGACTTATAAAGTTTATTTAGTCATGTATATACTTTATTATGTTTATTGAAAAGTTTAGGACTAAAGGTGCAATATACTTTAATTTTAAACTCATTCTCTCTCCCTCTCCTCCTACATGAAGTATATAGATACATATATACATAATATACACATTCACAGTAAAATTGAAACCGAAATGCAAGGAAAATGAAATGAAAGAAATGATTAACACATTTACCCCATTTAATCACCTTTAAACACTCCATAAACCTCCACATAAAACACTCCATTACACCATTTATAATGATCACATGAATGAGGACCCATTTTTTCTCTTCAAGTGGTAGAAATGGTGGTTTCAACTTCTTTCACTCATTCACATTCCTTCCACTTTAAAAGGAGTCTTCTAAAGTAGTGTGCAAATTCCTTGGCTTCAAATATCACAAACCAACGAAAAAAATCTCATTTTTAGGAAGCTTAAAGTTCAAAGCAAGAAGGTGATCGGATTTGTATAGCCGGTTCACCGTCGGAAGACACCATTCACAAATCAACAGTAATACTTGGATATTTACATGTTGATCTTTGTGACCAGCAACTACGCATACTATATTTTGATTGAAGTATTATCTGTTGATTGTCAATGAGTTTTTAAGAAAGGGTTGTACCTTTTTTTTTTGGTACTGAAAAACGAAGATGAAACGTTTCATAATTTTAAAGAATGGAATTTCTTGATTGTAAATCAAACTAATAAGAAGATAAAACTTTTGAAAATTGATAACGATTTGGAGATCTGTAATACCATCAATCATGAGTTTAGTGATCCTAATGTTACCACAGAACTTGAAAGTGAAGTGTAACTTGACCTAACTAACTATTAACTTGCTAGAGATGGGGTAAGGAGACATGTAAGGCCATCTACTAGATATAAAAATGATGATTTTATGTTTCTTTATATTGTATTGATGATTTCTGTGTTGAACTTGCTACTTATGAAGAAGTTGTTGCTACTTATGAAGAAGTTGTTGCATGTAATGATTCTAAAAATTAGTTGGCAACAAAAATCTTTATATAAGAATAAAACCTAGATATTGGTTAAAAGACCCAATAATCAAAGTGTCATTGACTGCAAGTGGGTTTGAAAAATGAGGGTGATTTAAGTAAACAAGATAAAATGTGTAAAGTTAGGTTAGTTGATAAAGGATTTTTCAAAAAAAAAAGAAGGCATGGACTATAATGAAGTTTTTTTCACTAGTTCTTAAATGCACCTTAATCAGAATTTTATTAGCTTAGTAGCTCTATTTGTTTGGGAAGTTGAACAACTTGATGTAAAAATCACTTTTCTTGAGAATGAACTAATACATGCAACAACCAAAAGGCATTAAATAAAGGGTAAGATAGAATCTATTTATCTATTAAAAAGGTCATTATATGGCCTCAAAAAAGTTCATAGGCAATGGTATAAAATGTTTGAGTCATATATGAAATGATTGGTTTTAGGAAAAGAAATTATGCTTCTTGTTTGTTTTATGATGGAAATGGTGGACCTAAATCTATTTATTTGTTATTATATATTGATGATATGTTAGCTTGTCATGACATGACATGCATAGATTCAATTAAACAAAAACTCAATTTTGAATTTGAGATGAAGGACATTGGCCCTCCTAAGAGAATTCTTGGAATGACCATCACTTGGAATAGAATAAATAGTACTCGGATCCTTAATCAAACTTCGTATATATAGAGTTTTTTTCTAAGAAATTACGATCTTACAATCTATTTGGTAAATTGGTTTATAAACCAGTATATAAAGTAGACAAATTCTCAAACCACTTTAACCACACACATTTTCTCTCTCCAATTTTCAACCACTACTTTTACTTCAAAATAATAAATAAACCAGTTTATAAACCATACAATGTTACCAAACAATGACTCAAAATTTGATATTGTTCATAAACGAACTATTGAATTTTGATCTTAACTATCGGATATGAAGAACAATGAGTTTTGAATGTCATGTTCAAATTTCATGATAATTAGACCATGGATTATTGAGATATCAACTGATGAGATCCCAGTCGAGGAATCTCGTCGAACACGCGGAATAACGACAAATTAAAACCTAGGAAAGATCTAAATCAGAACTGACACAAGACAGACAACGAAAATAAGGATAGAACGACGGTAAAACCTTGACCCGACAATCACGACGCAATTTATGGCGATGCGGATTGAAGAACCAAGATTGGTGAACGCCACAAAGACTTGTCAATTTCCTTGATAAGTATCGAATTTGGAAACGCCACAAATATTCTTGCGAATATTTGATAAGTTTGCTGGAAGAACGCCACAAAGATCGGATCTTTGATAAGTTCAAGAAAAATGGAATAAACTCAACCTTTCAATTTTGGAGAATCCTCTCACAAATTTTATTAATCAAACTCAACTTTCTCTTTTTACAATGAATTGAAAAAAGCGTATAAATAAGCAAAATAACCTAGCATCTAATTTACTCAAAATAGAATTCTAAATAGACTAAAATTCTAAAATAGGAAAATAACCTAAAATAATAAAAGGAAACAAAATAATTGGCAAAATTCCGGAAAATCTGGCTTTGCTCATTTACGACCGTGACGACTCCTTTTACGGCCGTAAAGGCCTTTCTGATCAAAAACTGAGTTATTGGTTACGACCGTGACACAATGATTACGGCCGTGAATTTCCTCTAGTTTGAATGTTACGGCCGTAAGACTGGACATTACGGCCGTGAGACATTTTCTGCTGAAATTCTGTCTTTTCCTTCGATAGTTGATTACGGCCGTGAAAATAGCTTTTACGACCGTGATTATATGATTTACGGCCGTGAAGGATTTCCATTACGGCCGTAAGGCCTTTTCTGCATAAACAATTTCGTGTACTCGGCTCGGCTTGATTCTTTCGTCTTCTCGACTCGATTCCAACATGGAACTTGCTCCGTTTTCCATGTAGATCACCGTCATACTGCCGATGTCTCGACTTCGCCCTTCGATGCCTAGTCCGGATCACATCATACTCCCTCTCTTGAAAAGGATTCGACCTCGAATCCATTTTTGGTCGGCTTTTCAAGCTCCTCCTGCTTTCCTGGGCTCGATGATCATTTTTAAGCGTCATGCAATCCTTTAGACTCTTGGGCTGCTTATTTTGACCAATAACTTTCTTTCCCGATTTACGTTCATGGCTTGAGTTATGACCCTGCAAAACAGATTTCGTAGAACTGGGGAGGGATGTGTTAGCAAATGCAAATAAACTCTTTTTTGTAATGGACTCTCTTTTCTTTTTCCTTTCACTCTCAAGCTCACCTTTTTCTGAGGTCGTGGCCTCAACGCTCTTATTTTTCCCCTCAAACTCGCTTTTTATTTTCAATTGGTCCTCTCGGACTTCTTTTGGAGATAGCGGAGCAAGAATGATCTTTTTTCCACCCTTGACGAAAGAATATCGATTTGTAAACCCGTCGTGCACTACCCTCCTATCATGTTGCCAGGGTCTCCCCAACAAAATATGGCCAACATGCATAGGTACCACGTCACAAACCACCTTATCCTTATAACCTACGATCGCAAAATTGACCCTAGCCTGCTTATTTACCTTAATCTCTCCCGACTCGGTCAGCCATTGCAATTTATAAGGGTTTGGATGTTTTATCAAGCTTAAACCTAATTTATCAACCAACATTGTACTAACCACATTAGTACAACTTCCCCCGTCAATCACCATACCACAAACCTTTTTACCCACTAGGCATCTAGTATGGAATAAATTATCCCTTTGCTCACCAATTTCATCCACCCTGACCCTAGCACTAAGGACACGCCGATTAACAAGTGATTCTTTTTCAGGATAGGTCAATCCTTCCTCATCACTACTACTAGCTCCAACATCCACTAACTTAGGCATTCCCTTAAATTCATCCTCGGAACTAATTTCACCATTATCACGCAAGATCATTAGCTTCCTATTTGGACACTGGGATGCTATATGATCCATACCCAATCACTTAAAACACTTAATATTTCTATCCCGAGTAGTTTGAGAATCAGAAATATTTTTACCTTTCGTTGTAGGCTCCTCCTTCCCTTTCGGGTTATGTTCAACGTTGGATTCCTGCTTAGGCTGTGATGTAGGATAAGATGGTGAGTGTCTTGCTGCCCCCTTTCGCCTTAGCTGTCTTTCCACCTTCATGGCCATATGCACCATATCTTCCAGCTCCACATAATGTTGCAGCTCAATGACATTGGCAATATCTCTATTCAGCCCACTCAAAAACCTAGCCATCGTAGCTTCCTGATCCTCCACCACGTTAGCCCGAATCATCGCCACCTCCATATCCTTATGATAATCTTCTACACTCCTCGACCCCTGAGTCATACCCTGCAACCTCTGATAAATATCCCTATAATAATGAGTCGGCACAAACCGCTTCCTCATTATGGTTTTTAATTCACCCCAACTCTCCACCGGCTCCTCAAGGTTCCTCCTCCTACCCGTAACTAGTTGATCCCACCAAATATTTGCGTAGTCGGTGAATTCAATCACGGCTAATTTGACCTTCTTCTTCTCCGAATAATTATTACAATCAAAAAGCCGTTCGACCTTTGTCTCCCAATCCAAGTACGCCTCCGGATCACTCCTACCCTGGAATGATGGTATTCTCACTTTAATTTTCCCAAGGTCGTCATCAACATCATCTCTATCCCCACGATGCCTCCTAGCATCACGACGCTCCCTATCATGCCTCCTTTCATTCCTATCTCCTCTATCCCTCCTTCGTATATTACCTAAAGATATACTGCCACTTTCACTGCCCATGTCTTCATTATCCACACCAACCTCACGTCTATTACCTCTCCTAACCTGAGAATCATCATGAGATTGATCCCGAGGTCTTTGTTCACACTCTGCACCTCTATTCACCATCTGTGCCATAAATCTCTCAAATTGTGCCCTTATTGCTACAATATCACCATTACCCTGTTCATCCTTTCTATTCACACCCCTGGGCTGTTTCCTGTCTCCAACAGAAGATGAAGATGTAGAAGCCTCTCTATCAGACATTTTTAAGACACGAACAAGGAAATTCGGAATATTTGGGGAATATTTGGGAATTTTCGGATTTTTTTTTAATCTGCCAGAGAATAGGACTACGAGTATGGCAGAAAAAAGGAAACTGGATTTGGACGAAAAACGAACAAGAAAAACACTTTTGAATTTTTGGGACTGACTCTTATGGATCAAACTGGAAAAATATATGACTGACACGAAGAACGTGAAGAACACGAAAAAAATCAAGAAACGCAAGAATCTGAAATAGATTCAAGCTCTGATACCAGATGATGAGATCCCAGTCGGGGAATCTCGTCGAACACGCGGAATAACGACAAATTAAAACCTAGGAAAGATCTAAATCAGAACTGACACAAGACAGACAACGAAAATAAGGATAGAACGACGGTAAAGCCTTGACCCGACAATCACGACGCAATTTATGGCGATGCGGATTGAAGAACCAAGATTGGTAAACGCCACAAGGACTTGTCAATTTCCTTGATAAGTATCGAATTTGGAAACGCCACAAATATTCTTGCGAATATTTGATAAGTTTGCTGGAAGAACGCCACAAAGATCGGATCTTTGATAAGTTCAAGAAAAAGGGAATAAACTCAACCTTTCAATTTTGGAGAATCCTCTCACAAATTTTATTAATCAAACTCAACTTTCTCTTTTTACAATGAATTGAAAAAAGCGTATAAATAAGCAAAATAACCTAGCATCTAATTTACTCAAAATAGAATTCTAAATAGATTAAAATTCTAAAATAGGAAAATAACTTAAAATAATAAAAGGAAACAAAATAATTGGCAAAATTCCGGAAAATCTGGCGTTGCTCATTTACGGCCGTGACGACTCCTTTTATGGCCGTAAAGGCCTTTCTGATCAAAAACTGAGTTATTGGTTACGGCCGTGACACAATGATTACGGCCGTGAATTTCCTCCGGTTTGAATGTTACGGCCGTAAGACTGGACATTACGGCCGTGAGACCTTTTCTGCTGAAATTCTGTCTTTTCCTTCGATAGTTGATTACGGCCGTGACAATAGCTTTTACGGCCGTGATTATATGATTTACGGCCGTGAAGGATTTCCATTACGGCCGTAAGGCCTTTTCTGCATAAACAATTTCGTGTACTCGGCTCGGCTTGATTCTTTCGTCTTCTCGGCTCGATTCCAACATGGAACTTGCTCCGTTTTCCATGTAGATCACCGTCATACTGCCGATGTCTCGACTTCGCCCTTCGATGCCTGGTCCGGATCACATCATCAAAATTTGATCAAAACTACTGTAAGCTGTCCAAATCCTATGAATTTCTGCACTGTGATTCCAATATAGTAGTACAACTCTTCCATAGTATACATAGTCATCCTTTTCACGAATATCAATTCAATATTCTTCTAGAACATTAATTTGTATAAATTTATATTCTTATTTTAGTAAGCAACAATAGAATATTCTTTAGAACTTCAAGACGTATAATGTGTATACTTTTTCATGAGCATAATATTTATCTAAAATATTGTTTAAATAGTAACATTTCACAAGAACAATGACATGAAATTCTTCTAGAATATGAATGTTCACACATTAAACCTTTTAAAGTAATAATACAATATTATTTTTAAATATTGTTATGTGTCAATTTGTACTTCTTCTGGAGCAATAAAATAATTCAAATATAATATTCATTTTCAAACAATGTACAACATTCTTCTTGAATATTGAATAAATTATTTCTTTTTCAAGAACTATAGTATAATATTCTTCTAAAATATTGATTTATATTGTTTCCTTTTCAAGAATTATAACACAATGTTCTTTTGAAATATTGATTTAGATTATTTTCTTTTCAATGTTATTCTGAAATATTGATTATAACGCTATACTATTTCAGTAGTAACAAAAAATTATTATTTAAAAACATTAATTCTTCATGAGTATATTTTCTAGCAGATTGTTAATATGCAGAGTTTTGCTTCTTCACTAGCAATAAGTCGAAATTCATCTTGGAATATTGAAATTCTAATATCATACTCTTCAGAAACATTTATTATAATATATTTTAATATTTGCACGTTGAACTTCTTCAAAAGCAATAACGTAATACACTTCTGACTAGTTCATTTTGATTTTAAAAGAATTTAACCACACATTTTAAAAATAAAATATTCTACATACAAACTCAAAAAAGTTTCTCTCATTTTCAATCGCACAACATCCTATCAATCATTAACCAACTCTTTTTTGCCAAATAATGGCAATCAAACAGATAATTATTAAGCATTTTTTTATCCTAACTTAGGAGCCAAATTTTCAAACATATTCTAAATAAACAAAACCATATTACTAACACTATCAAGTGCATTATCATATATACATCATGTGCAATGCACGTACCATGACTAATCTTTCATAGAAATGTATTCACCTAAGAGCATATCCAATAGACTCTTTATATTTAAAGAGCATATTCCACATAATGGAGAGCATTTTTAAATTTAAAGAGTAAGATTTTTTTACAATCTCCAACAAACTCTTTATTTTTTACTCTTTATTTTACTTTTTCAAAAAAATATTTATTTTATTCTTTATTTTTAGTTAATATTTATTTTTTAAAAAATGAATGACCAGGATATAAAATATGTAATAAAGAAAGTTAATGTGTTGAAATAGTGTCCAAGCCCAATAAGTTAGGTTGGGCTGGACTTAGGCCAACTTGGGTTGGCCCAAGTCCATTATCTCTACCCTAATTAGGTTTAGCGTACACCTATAAGTACTAGATTGGTCACAAGACAACTAGGGCTTTGAGTCGTCTTGGGTTGCTAGCAAAATCTTTTCTAGATCCTAGCTTGCTGTGTGGATTACTGTCAGATGTTGAATGATTGGACGGTTGTGGTGACAAGATTTCTACATCCTGTGCCATATTTCAGATCCACGAGATTCATCAAATGTATAATTCTTGACACAGATTCTATCTAAGTGCAAGGTTGATCTAGCCTATGGTTTCGAGTTTTTTAATTTTCGCTGTACATGTATGACCCGAAACCTTACAGCGGCGTCAGAGCCTACCTTATTACCTGTTAGAGTTTATTATGGCTTTGATGGATGCAATGTGTTTGAAGAAGATTTTCATGTTTTTAGTTTTTGAGAAAATTGATTTTCTTGTTCCAAATTTGATTTAGAAAAGAAATTTAATTTTGGGTCGAGAAATGAATCAAAACATTGATTGGAAGATGCCGACACAACTGCTACCAGAGGGGGCGGCAGTGCAACGCTGTTGTGCAGAGAGCAAAGCTCCACTGCACACTTCGCGCTGGTTCACATCGGCCTGAGACTGTAGCTGAATGTCAGTGACGACCACAGGCCACCTAGGTGTTACGATGTCGCTGTAATTGCAAGAGTAGTGTGGCTGCTACACAACAGCACCAAGGTGCTACTGCAGCGATGGATGCCACCGTTGAACAGCAACGGTTCCCACCACTGGTGAGTGACATGGCGTCAGGGCCGCCCAGCCAAGAAGGAGAAAGAGATCAGAAGGTTCTCTTGTTTGGGAGAAGGTTTTGGAGGCAAGGGCCTGTGTTGCAATTTACGATGTTGCATGCCCCTATTTGCAAATTTCATTTTAAGGTTTAGAATTTGGGCGGGGTCATCTATGCAATTTCTGGAATAGTAAGCCCCTAACAGTAATTTATGAAATTGAAAAGGGTCTGATTTTAATTTTGAATTAAATGGTCAAAATGCAAATTCTCGAAAGCTCTTTTGAATGTAATTTTGAAAGGTTTTTAATTTGATTTTAAAGGGTTTTGACCTATGTTTTAATTTTGATTAGAATTTTAATTTTGACCCATTAAAGTTTTATTTTAAAATTCACGATTTTTAAGTTATTGTTAAAATTGGATTTTAACAAATTATATAACTTTGACCCTAAATTGAGTTTTATTTTATTTATGAGTTTTATCCTAAATTAAAATGTTAATTCAATTTGACCTAATTTCAGAATTAGACTTTGGACTCTAATTTGGTGTTTAATTAAAATTTGATTTTAATTAAACTAGATTTAATAATTATTTAATTCGATTAATTGATTATTAATTGAATCTTATTTAGGATTTGATTCTAAATTCGATTAGCTGTAGAATCTTGAAGTTGGAGTTGAACTCTAATTTAGTATATAATTAAAATTTAATTTTAATTAAATAAACACTTCAACTAAAGTAATTGGTTAATTAATTACTAAATTGAATTTTATTTTATTTTAGGAGTTTTATCCTAAAAAAGATGTTAATTCAATTTGCCTCTTTTGGAATTAGAGTTTGGTATTTGATTAAAATACAATTTTAATTAAACAAGACCCGCTAATTAAAGTTAATAAATTAATTTGAGTAATTAATTATTGTTACGATTCATTTTATCTAAATAAGTTTAGACGACCTAAATTTCTAGAAACTTGAAACTTATTTATGTCATATTAGATATTATATTGTTGTACATTTATATGATGAATGTGTACTTAGTGGATGGTTATGGACTCGAACCATGTGATTGGCTAAATGATTAATTTATTCTGCTTTTATTGATTAGGCCTTCGAGCCTATTACTATTATTTTATTGGGCCTACGTGTCTATTATTTAATTTATTTGGACATGTGAGCTCTAATTTGTAGATATGGGTCTGCGCGTCCATTTAATACAGGCTTGTGTGCCAACTAGTATAGGATACATGTTGCAGCTGGTCATAAGAAGACAACTAGTATAGGATACATATTGCAACAGTAGATGGAGATTATTGCATTTAGCATTCGGTGATTGAATGCAATGTCCCTAGGAATTAACCAATTAGTCTTCTTCATGGCTCAAGAAGACCAGATAGAAACCGTCCATAATCATCCACAGTAATATTATATGTATAATTAATTGCATGGTTGATACTAGTTAATATATATAGGAATGATGAGACCAAATCTCTCACTTAAAAATTATATTAAGTCATATTTTTCATTATTATAATGAAAAACCAGAATTTGCTATCGATGTCAGCTTGTTGAGTCACTCAAGGTTACTCGCTGATAGATATGTTTTTCATTATAAATTATCGGATACTTCTGAATAACGGGTCATACTTAACCAAAATCACATCCTTTATTCAGTCAATCAAAAGGGATATAATTTTGGAAGAAATTTATTAAATTTGTAATAATTGGTTAATATAAAGCGTCTTTCATAGTTATAGTGAATAAACCAGAATCTGCCTTAATGTCGGTTTGTTGAGTTACTCAAGGCTGTGAATGGGAAGGTGTGTTTATTACTATGAAACATAAGATATTTCTGAACCATGGGTAGAATTTAACCCAAATTTATCTTTTGTTGAGTCACTCAAGGAGATGAGATTTTGGAGGCACAGTCAAGTAAACACATAAGATGTGTGCGACAAGGAGTTGTCTGCTTAATGATCTAGGAGTCACATGGAGATATGATTGATATGAGTATCTACCTGGATGTTTTATTAGGGCTTGTTGAGTTACTCAAGGTTCTAATAGAACAAAAGGGATCCTAGCCCACTGTGAATCTAACATGATTTCACGATATTAATGTCGAGGGTCATTAATTCCAGTAAAACGATGGGAGTAATCAATTTAATAAAAAACCTTATTAAATTGTTTTTTTGCATGATAACACATGATTCTATTTTAATTATTATTGTTGTTGTATGATTTTAAAGCTGAGTTATTACTTGAACTTGAACAGTATAAGCAAGTTCATTAGACTGAAATCCTTAGATTGGTATCGTGATGTTTGGGAACTAATATCAAACACAATATGATCGAGAATACTCTTCTCGAACATGCCAATAATAGGACACTAAATTTATAATTGCAAGGCTTCTTTAATCGAACTGAAGAACTGAAAAGTTTGGAGTTTTTTATTCGATAGAGGTTAAATGATCTACTTAGCCAATCGAGTGTTAGATACCGATAATATACAATGGCTAAAAGTAGAATAATTAAAAAAAAAATGGCGATATACCTGTTTGTAGGTAATAAAGCAAATGTTGTTTGAACAGCTTAAGAATGTATCACCTATCTTTGCCTTCTCGTTCAGTTTAATTAGACAATTGTTAATTACAGTTCTTATGAAGAACAAAACTTCCACTTCATGTTTAGACATGGAGTGATTATCCTCTTTAATTAAGAATAATAGTTATTCGTTAACTTGGATGGGATACTTTAATTAAGAAATAAGGTAAATGACAAATAGTCTACATTCTGAATATTGATAAGACAAAGAAGAAGTCACAATTAAATCTGACTCTTGACTAATTCAATTAATAAAGATATATCTATATCTCACATTGGAGGTAAATTAACAAGTCAATTTTCTTGAAAAAAGGAAAAGTGAGATGGTTGATCCACTAATCCTGTTACATTCGGATGTAAGTGGGCATACGTTAGAGTGGTCTTTAATCATTAGATAACCTTGATAGTCATTTTTATTTATAATGAAGTTTAAATCCGAGAGTTTGAAAATTTGAAATAATATAGATAAAAATTAGAAGGCTAAAATGAGAAAAATATTCTAGACACATAGATTTGATCAAAGTGAGAAATATTTTAAAGTGATTGACTTCAAGATTATGTTATGAGAACATAATTTTCGCATAGATAATTCTTTCGCATACGCCTTAGCACAACGACGAATGTGAAAGGACAAAGATTGCAATTGATGCAATCACTAATGAAGCCACGCAAAATCTCCAAAATAGTTTTTGGAGCTTTGCACAGAATAATTTATGTTACACACTTTGTCGTGTTCCGTGATAATCGGTTGATGAAGGTCCATATAAGATATGTATTTCAAAGGTGCATTAAGATTTAAGATCTTAATACTTATTGGAATTATACTAAATTTGGATAAGCAATAGCCTTAGTCCAATATATATATTTGTGGGATATCCAAAATATTGTTGGATATTATTCTACGTTTCTATTGAGAAAGAAAGTCTATCTCAAATTTTGTCAATATCTTGGAAAAATAGTTCATTTAAGAGAAGACGGTGAGAGTAAAAGTAGAACATGAAATAGTTCGTTATATCACATATATATTTAATCGATTATTTAAGTTAGAATATGCGCTTGCATTGGATGAGGTACAAATCAATGCTTGGAACAAGCACGCTACTAGGACATAATGACGACTGAGAACGCATTAGCTTCATGTAATGATATTAGGACCATTTATACTCCATGAGCTATACATCCTTGATTCTTGATATTGCATTAGTCATCAAGGATAATGAGCATATATTTACATAGAAGCTAAGTCAAATGTTGACTAAATGAGATGGCATGAAGCCTTGAAATCCGAGATAAAAACAAGTTTTGGAATTTGTTTGATTCGGTTGAAATGGGTAAGACACATGGGCTGTAAATGCGTTTACTCTGAATCATTTTGGATTCTGCTTGCGGTAGCAACATGCTGTGATTATGGGATTTTTGAAATGGATATCAAATCGTATTCCTTAAAGGGAATCTTGACGAGAGATTTGTGTATGACACAATCCGAATGTTTTGAATATTTAAATATCCAAACATAGTATACTTGCTACAAAGATATAATTATGGATTAAAGCAAGCATTATGGAGTTAGAATCTTAATTTTGATGAGAAAATCAAAATATTTGATTTTATAAAAAATTGTCATATGAATCATGTGTGTATGTAAAAGGTTAATGGGAGTGTTCAATATTTTTGATATTATATGTAGATGACATATTGTTGATCTGAAGCTGAATCTTTGAGCTTGAAAGCAAAATTGCAATTATTTAAAATTTCTCTATGATGGATGAGAAATAAGACCTTCACTTTGGGAACCAGAATCTATAGAGATAGATGTGGAATGTTGTTTCGATTTATCAAACCATGTACAAAGATAAAATGCTAATTGGGTTAACATGAATAAATTCAATGTAGGATTCTATCCAAAAAGTTTTGGGGTTAATCTTCTAAAAAATGATGTTTAGAACACATATTGAGAAAGAATGATATGGAGAAGATAATTGATTGTTTGAAAATAAAATCTTCTTAAATGCGACACTATGTACGACACCTTTTGTATTATTAAGTACTTGAGAAGCACTGAGAATACAATAGACACGAGGTGAAATGTATACTTACGGTATTTGGGTATAGAGATACCATCCTTCAGTTCGGGAAAGGATGAAGGAAAAATTCAGTTTGATTGTTAATTAACTCATAGTAGTAGTGTGGTCAGTTTGAAATGGTTCAAACAAGGAAAATTGCTAAATATACAACCGATGCCAAATACATAAGAGCTTGTGAAGCAATGTCAATCATTAAGTTCATTAGTGAACTATAAGTGTTCATAGTATTGTATGAGTACTTTGATAACTAGGGATGTTTTTCGAATGGAATGGATCGGAAACAGGTGTTCCAAGTTTCGTTTCAAAAAATTTTGGAATCAAAATATTGTTCAAAATTCTGTTCCAAAATTGGCGGAATATACAAACATAATTCCAAATCGAAATTCGGATATTTCGAAAAATTTCGAAAATTTCCAATACTTAATTTTATTAATATTTATAATAATTTTAAGTATATACAAAAAGAAATTCAGGGAATTGAATGTTTAAAATTAAATGAGTTCAAGATTTTAACTAGTCAAAACTCTAATTGATTAAAGTTACAAACCACAAAAAATAATAAAATAGCAGCATAACATTTATATATAGATTTTAAATAAGTTTTTTCATCATGATTCAATAAAAATAAACAATGCTACAATTCTTGCAATTTCTCATCTAAGCACTCATGTAGATCTAATATTTTCACTTCAAAAATTTATCTTCTAGTAAACAAATAGTATAATGCTCCAAAGTCCAAACATGATAATCACACAAATAGTGAATAAGTGAAGCAAATTTTGCGATATCACAAATGACAACACATTTTGAACTTTGGTTTAATCAGAACTTTTTATTATATCTAATGTAAAATATTTTTCACCACCAATTTATCTAACTTAAAATCCTATGGTTTTTACATAATAAAAGTGTTTCTTGTCAGTTATATGATAAATCTCATGTTAATAATATTTTAATATTATTAATTGTTCAATAAATTACTTTCTTAGATTTTATATTAGTAATTTTAATATAAATAAATAAATAAATAATTGGAATTTATTCGGAAAAAATCAGAATTTTCAAATCGGAATATTTGGAAGCTTTTGGATCGAAATTTTGGAATTTTGAAACTTGTTCCAATTTCAATCCAATTTTTTCGAAAAATCTCGGAAGTCTGAAGTTTCGGATCAGGAATAATCGAATTTTTTTGGAAAATTCAGAACGAAATCGGACGGAATCAAATTTTCCAATCCAACTTGCAGCCCCAGTGAAAACAATGGAGCCATCACGCAAGCGTAGGAACTGGGTTTCATCGATGATCTGAGAGTGTATTGAGAAACTACTATCTCATTCGAAGATTGTAGAAAAATAGAATTCATACCCATTAACCTTGAGAATGTTGAATATGTGAAGAGTCACATATCAGAGATCCACCTGTAAAACCACTATCCCAGCAGGAATGTGATTGTCATATAAACTTATGTGGTACATGAGTTATTGGATCTAGTGGGAGTATGTCAATGTTATGCTCTAAATCCAATAGTTGAAATAACATAACACATATTATCATTGTTTAAATAAAGATAGATCTATCATTACAAAGAGTTTAACTTATCATTTAAATAATAGAGTCCGTAGAGTAGGTTTAATTAACTTGTAAGTCACAAGGTATTAGTGATGGCAACGGGTCGGGTTCGGGTCGGGTCTCCCCGACCCGCGCCCCGCCCCGTCAGATTTTATTAAACCCAAACCCGCCCCGTGACCCGCGAGTTTCGGGTCGGGGCGGGTTCGGGTTCGGGGCGGGTCGGCTCTGCCGCCCCGTTTACCGACCCGTTTAATTTTTTTTCTATTTTTTTTATTTTTTTTTTATTTTTTCTACATTTTTTTATTGTTTTTCTTTAATATATTATTTAAAATAATATAATCGGGGCGGGTTCGGGTCGGGGCGGTCAAAACCCGTACCCGCCCCGCGACCCGCTTGGGTCGCTAAAGCTTAACCCGAACCCGCCCCGCCAACCCGCGGGGCGGGTTTTTTTCCACCCATTAGGGGCGGGTACCCGTCGGGTTCGGGTCGGGTCGGGTTTTTTTGCCATCTCTACAAGGTATTATGACTGTGAGATACAAGTCATTAATAACTTATTCTAAAATTGTCCCAGTCGAAGTAACAACAAAATGCAGATATTGTTGTTGCAGTTAGATTAGCATGTGTTGCATTTCTTTCTTATGAAGAAAGTAGCTTATCTCACAAGTTAGAATATAGAGAGACGTTCGAATGAACACGTGGATGTATTATTAAATGAACAAACATTGGATGACCTGTAAAGAGATTCCACATGGATAACTATCCAACCGTCAATGGTGAATCTTTAATGTGCGACTGTGGATTTGGTCATTTGACTTGAGGACATCATGGAATCATATATGAGGATTGCTATACTTTGGCGAACGTTAATATTGGCTCTTGAGAGGGAGTCATTAGGATGACGCCGTACATGTATAGTTAGAGTCATTTGAAGGTTGTGTATGTCCAATATGAGGATTCATCACTCCTGGGTAGTAGAAGATTATAACTTGTATTTTTCCCGCTTAAGTTGATGTAAATTCCTCAACTGGGGTGAAGTTATGAGTTGAAAATGTGTTTTCAGTCATAACAAGATCAACTAAGAGAAGAGGCGAATAACATAATTGGTTGAAATGAGATTGATGCGGTCCATATCTCTTAACCAATTGGGTTATATTGATGAAATGATTATATTTTCACGATAACCGTACATAAACTGGTTTTGTCATAACCACATGACATTTTCAATCAATCTTCGACTGCGACGTGAATTAATCGATCTTGGTGAATCGAGGATGAATTAGAAATAAAGATTTCAATTCATCTTATTCCAATCAGATTGTAATAATAATAACACGACGTTTCCATTGTGAATTAAACCTGATGGGTCACACATAAAAGCAAGAATTAAGAATCTGAAACTGGATCTTGTACAGGTGAGAGATTGTTAGAATAACATCCAAGCCCAATTAGTTGGGTTGGCCTGGACTTGGGTTGGCCCAAGTCCATTATCTTTACCCTAATTAGGTTTAGCGTAAACCTATAAGTACTAGATTGGTCACAAGACAACTAGGGCTTTGAGACGTCTTAGGTTGCTAGCACAACCTCTTCCAGATCCTAACTTGTTGTGTGGATTACTATCAGAGGCTGGACAATTGGACGGCTGTGGTGACAAGATTTCTACACCCTGTGCCAGATTCAAATCCACGAGATTCATCAAAGATATAATTCTTAACACAAATTCTATCTAAGTGCAAAGTTGATCCGGGTTATGGTTTCGAGTCTTTTAATTTATATTGTGCATGTATGAGCCGAAACCTTACATAATGTAGGAACATTGAAAATTAAAATTTTTTGAATGCATTTAATAAGAGAGAGTAGGTTTGGCTCTCCAATTTTGAAGAACCAAACCCACTCTTTAAATTAAAATGTTAATTAGTATTCAAAAACTAAGTTCGTTGACAAATGAAAATAATCTCTTTCAGCTTAGCAAGTGTTTGGTAACTTGTTTATAAACAAGTTTTTTCTTCACATTCCCCAAACTACTTTTCATCATACACATTTTTCGAAATTACTTTTCAACCACACATTTTACCTCAAAAATTCAAAAGCTTGACAATATGTCAAGAGATTGGTTAAGTATTTTCTAAGGTTATATCTTTTCAATGTATAAAATATTTATAATCAATTTTCATGATCGAAAAATGATAGGGTGGGAATCACTTAACTGAACAGGGACTAGGGGTGTAAGTGGTCCGATATAACCAGTTTTGACAGATTTTGAAACCAAACAGTTTAAATCGATTTGAAAAAAACTCAAACCTAAACCAAAACATTTAAAAGGGTCTGAGAACAGTTTGATAAAACTCAAACATAAACCTAACAGTTGGGTCCGGTTTTAAACCGTCGATTTCACCATATATTTTTTTGCCTTTTTTTATTTTTATGTCACTAGTTCATTGATTTCGATATATACTTATACTTTATTGACAATAAAAGTCTGTTAGGTAATGTGAAAAATTTTGATTTTTGTGATTTTTTTGGTTTTTTTATGGATGTGTGGTTTTAAAAAGTTTGAAAAGTCAACAATTGTGGATTTGACTAAGAATTGATGATTGAGATTGAGTTTGAAAAATTGATATAAAATTTTTACCATTAGCAAACATGCTCTAAATCTAAACAAACTAAATATATCTACTATAATAAATTAAAATACTAACTAAGAGATGTTAGCTGTAAGAGAAATTGGGAAAAAATTTGAATGTGTAGTTGAAAATATGTAAAGTGGTGGGTCCCACATGTGGCTGAAAATGAATTTGAGGAAAAATAGTTTAATTTCTCTAGAACCATAGAAGGCTTAAATAAAAACGAAATCATGGTAAATTCCAATATAGTTATTTTGTCCATTTTTTAGGCTATAATGTTACAAATAAAAGTTACGACAGTGTTACAATACAAGTCTATAAGGCCAAAAAATAACATGATGTTCAATAAGACCTATGCGATCATCATATCTAGAAAAAAAAAATGAGATTTATTGATTAGATAGAGAGTATAACCGTCCATAACAAAAAAATGTTTATTGATTTATTTGAATAAGTATATAATTATCTAATTGAGTAATAAATGTAATAGAAACTAACAAGAATACCCATATAATTATTGAATTTGATATATTGGCCGAATTTTCAAAAATTCTCCTTTGTTTATTTTTTATTTTTATATATATTTTTTACCACACCGGTTTGGTTTCAAATCGTAATTAAAAATTTCAAACCTAAATCAAACCATCTTTGACCGGTTTGGTCCAGGCTCAAAACCATTTCGTTGACGATTCCGCGTGACACCGGTCCGACTATTTTTAAAATGTGATTTCGATTCGATTTTCTGATTTGACGGTTGTTGCTTACAATCCCAATAGGGACTTACTTAGTAATCATACTCTACCTCAGCCCATCCAAGCCCATCACCATGACCAAGATTGTTAGGGATTGAAGATGGGGGACCAAAGTTGAAGGGCATGTCAACACTCCAACCAACTGGGCCTTAATGGCGTACGGGGAGAGTGTTTGTGGTATAGGACAGAGACTTCCATTATAATGCAAGACCAAAACTAAAGAAAGTTTTCAATGCCCATATCTTTTCCAATCTAAGGGAGTAAAATGAATCCCAAACAGGGCATAAGCTATTTTAATACAAGATGAAGATTTGAACACACAATGGACAGAAAGTTGTGGACAAGTACTGAATTCGAGTCCCCCACGGCCCCACTCCTACCTAACATGGCCAACATTTGCTTTTGTCAGTTAACTGTTCAGTCAAGTAATTATCTTGAGAATTTGGACTAAGCTTAGTCAAGGTATAACCTAGGGTTCCCATCTATCCTGTCATGTCCTGGACTTTGGTGAAATAAGTAAATCCCAAGATATGTTCCAAGGGTGCAGGGTGGGGAACTTGTCTTTCGATTTCGCTTCCCAAGGACCTCATCCATATTTTAGGATTCGAATACTCGACACGACAGCTGAAAGGTAGGATGGAGACTTTCCACCTCCCTCTTTCACCACTTGAAGTTATGTCACGTGGTTATAGTTATTTAGCATTTAAAAGTGAGTTTCTAGGCCCCCAATTTATTTAACTAAAAACAAAATATTTATTTATAAACAGTCATGAGCCGCAAAAGACTCTCTAATACAGCTATTGAGTGACAAGCACAGCTAGCAAGGGGTCAAGCCCTTTACCCAAAAAAAAAGGTGTAGCCCACACCCTGAGGGCCCGAACCGACCACGCCCAAGGTCATTGGTTCGGGAAGGTAAATTCAGGTTATGCCTCCAAGTAGTCAGGGTGGAAGGGCTTATGGTAAGTATGAGCAAATCTCAATAACTCCCGCTTGCCACAAGGCCAATTCCACATTGCGGGGAATCGAACCAAGCACACAGCTGCGCTGAGCACTTACCACCCATCCCCTTTGCCACTTGGAGATGTGCCCTGAGGGCTCCCTTTACCCGTAATGTTCTGCTCATTATTCAAGGGCCAAGTTGAAATTGTGGGTTGTGGCTCTCTGCCCACCTTGTGTTTTATTTTTAAAATAAGAAAAACAATTGCAACCCTCTTCCCATGTTCAGACTTGAGAACAGCTACCCAGTCTCTCTTTGGTAAGAGTTTTTTGTTTATAACAGAAAAAAAAAGATATTTTTAAGGTAAGATGTGATGTTAAAAAGTAGTTGATGAAATATGTGTGGTTAAATAGTGATTTGAAAAAATATATCGTTTATAAATTCGTTTATAAACACTTTACCAAACGAAGGCTTCAATTTTCAAGTAAGATAATTTAAAATTGTAAGCGAATAACTTGTTATGTGTACAATTATATTTTTAAATCAAAAAAATATTAAGAAAATAACAAAATTTGATTATATGATGAAATTAAAATTAAAGATCATTTACATGACTACTTACAATTTTAACTTACCTATTTTGTAAACGAAAATGCGCGTCCTATCAATTATTGATACAAATTAACGCTTCCAAAATATATTCTTTGAATCGGCTCCTGACTTCGAACAAAGTCTTTTTTATCTACACTGAAAGCAGGCTTCGAAGTTATCGTGCTAACCGAAGATGTTATTAGATCTTTTGCAATGACAGAAACAATTGGATATCTACGTTCATTTGTTCGCCAAAATTTATGTAAATCAAACTTTAATAAATCAACAAATTCTACGTTTCTAAGCAATTCTTGCTTAATTTTTTTATTTTTTTTTCCTTTTTTAAAGATTAAGGTAATGCAATTGCAGTGGGACCAGAATGCTTGATGAAATACATATAGTTGAAAAAGTACCTTATGCATCCATAATTTCTATATTTATGAAATGTTGTTGCAATAATAAAAAGATGTTCAAGAACCCTAGAACTAGTGAGGTAGTATACCACATATAATATTTTGATCGAACCATAAGTACTTGTCAAAAATCTTTTAATTTTAAAAGCAATTTCTCAATCAGTTGCTGTAAAATAGACTCATTGTCATTTCTTACATGCTATTATTATAATATTCAATGATAAAGTATCTATATCATTCACGTGATTTTAGTAATAAATACGTAAAGTTCCAACTTTACCTACGTCAATGAATTTTTTTTAGCATCTTGACCAATTTGTAAACATAATTCCTCAAATACTTGTTTTTTACTTGGTTAAATTATGATATAAAGCAGTGTATTCATAGTTCTATCCATTTGATCTTTAATATGTTTCATGTCATATTTAACAATTACGTTTACAATGTAAAATACATTTTTAACGTTATCTACAACAGATTTATTTACACTAATATTATCAAATGTAAAATAATGAATTTTATTTTCACAACGATATTTTCTAGCAGATCGTCATAAAAATATATTCGAATAACATATAGGAAAATGTGTTAATTCTGTTCGAAAGAAAGTTTTAAACAAAATAAGAATATTGATATTCAAGATCTCATTAATTGTTGTTAAGCATTTATATTAAAGCATGAATGATAGAAAATAAGGGTTGTAATAAAAAATAATAAATTATCACAATCCTCGTGGATACGATACTTGAACTCATAATCCATTATATTACTTGTGTGATCCGTACACTTGCGATAAGGAAACAACGAACATTAAGCCTTTGTTTGGCAAACTATTTAAAAACATATTTTTAAACCACACTTTTCAACTACTCCATCCGTCTCATTTTCATTTGGCTGGTTTGATTTTTCACATAAATTAAGAAAACATATTTAATGTTATTGAAAATGTAATTTTTGTATAGAAAATTCTCAAATTACCCTTTTTAAGTATCAAATTATTATTATTGGAACTTGAAAGTAATAAATAGGAGTACATTAGTAGATAAACAAAATAAATACTTCCGAATAAAGAAACATGTATATATAATTGGGACAAGAGAAAAAAGAAATGTAGTCTATATAAATGAGACGGATGAAGTACAAATTTAACCTCGAAAAGTGAAGAGAGAAAATAAGTGTGATTAAAAACGTGATTTGAAAAATTGTATTATTTAAAAATATATTTTTAAACAATTTGCCAAACTAGGCTTAATTCTTTTACCATTTTTAACAATATAATAATAATAATTAACATTATTTTTAATAATACTCATTAAATAAGGGTAAATTAGGAAAATTATTTGTAATATTTACATTTTCAATAACATTCTTAATTTGTGTGGAGGGGAAAATCAACATATATAAATGGAACGAAATGAGTATTATTTGCTTATGTTTGGGGCAAATTAAAATTCACTGTTTTTCAATCATATATCTCAATAATAATTATCAAAATTTACTAAAAATTCAAATTTCTCTATCAAACTGTGACTTGACACGTGCCTACTACAGTTTTGAGGGTATAAGAGTCACTTAAAACGAACGCTTTAAAATATCAACTTTGTTATTTGTACAAATAAAATTGTACAAACTAGTGACATGAAGGGCCTCATGAGTAAATATTGTGTTCAAACCCCACTTCCATAAAAGGATTAGTACTTGGTACCCTAGTTTGTACGATTTTATTTGTACAAAAATTTAAGGGTACTTTCGGCGGCTATATTTTTAATTATAAATATTTGATTTTTCAAATTTTGAGGTAAATAAATGGTTAAAATTTGAAGAGAGAAAAGATGTGTGATTAAAAAATTGTATTGAAAATTGAAATGAATATAATAAAAAAAAAATAAACAAAAATGCAGAACACATTGTAAAATATCGGATAGAAATACTTTTATTGAGGAAGATCTGGATATTTGTCGCTTGTCAGCGTGCTAAAAATCTTGAACCGAGTGTGAGTCGGCAAATGTGAGCATCGCCGGAAAATATGGAAGGTGTATGTGCAATCGGAGGCGGCTGCGGAGGCAGGAAGCTGAGACCGCACAACCACCATCAAGCATTGAAGTGTCCTAGGTGCGAATCGCTCAACACAAAGTTTTGTTATTACAATAATTATAACCAATCTCAGCCGCGCCACTTCTGCAAGAGCTGCCGACGGTACTGGACTAAAGGCGGTATCCTCCGTAACGTCCCCGTCGGCGGCGGAAACCGAAAGACGAGCAAGCGGTCCAAACCAAAAAAAGAACGCAAATCGAATTCACATTCGAGCAGCGAGTGTTCCAGTCTCGCCGCTGCCGTGATGACTGCCACTCCCACCTCAGTCGACGGGAACATTGGGTCCACTACTGATTTATGTTACAATTTTCCTGAGTCAAAACTTTATAATGCGAATCCGAATCCACCAGCTACGACTTCAAACCGTAGCTTTGATTCACAACCTCGGGTGAATCAACCATTGGATTTCACCGGCGTTGGAAGCTTCACGAGCCTGGGAAATATTCTAGGGTTTAACATAGCCGACATTTCCACATCGTTCGATCCGCTAGAGCAAGCTTCGACCGTAGAGAATCCTAGCTCGGCGATTAGGGATTACACGGGTAATCAGAATGACTTCGCGGAAGAGAATCTAATGATTGACGGCCGACATTCGGCGGCGCTAGATTGGAGAATCGTCGGCGGCGGCGAAGGAGGACGGTGCGGAGATGAAGGGCCGTTTGATTTCACTGGGACCGTTGATCAGGCTTACTGGAGTGATTCATTTCTTAATTATCTTCCATAAATTATTATTTCTCATATAAAAGTAGAAAATAGTCTGAGGTCATTCAAATGATTTTATGATCGATAAATATATATATTTACTGATAATTAGTTATTATTCTCATTGACAAGATTGTGCAAATTTGAAACTTCCAATTACTGAGTGACAGTATCTTATTTTTCACAATATTTTAGATCTCGTTTTAAATTTATATATTATATATATTCTGTGACCAATTATGTATAATCTTTTCTAGTAGTGTTAGTGTGTCCGTTTGATTATGAAAAATGGGTAAAAATAATAAATTTCAGGGAAGTTAATTTTCATGAAATTATTTTTCATGGAATATAAAATGAAGGAATTTAGTTGTATTTGATTGAAAGTGTAATTAGTATTTGAAAGCGTAGTAAAGATGAAAAATGAATTCTCAATTATACTTATTAAGAGCCTGTTTGGTAATGTGAAAAGAATTTATTTTTGTAATTTTTTTTGAGTTTTTTGTTGGATCTGTGGTTTAAAAATGTTTGAAAAGTAAAAAATTGTGGGCTTGATTAATTATGAATGGTTGAGATTGAGTTTAAAAAGTTGTGGTAAAATTTTTATCTTTACCAAACAGACTTTTAACAAAATATTTTTCTCGAGTAAAATCATGGAAATCAACACATGACAAAATATTTTTCATCCACTAAAAACGTAATCAGACCAATCACTTCATTTTTCGTTTCATGGAAAATGTGCGTATCATCCTGATCATACCAATACCATAATCTTCTAATTTGATATTGGAACATTATGGAGACAATCGGAGTGACTCAGATTGAAATACGCAATCAAGAAATGATACAAGGGTAGTGTGAGAATGGTTATAAAGATTTGCAAATTTAAAATTATATATGCTTGATTACAAGCCATTTCTTTTAGGCTCAGCGCGACAATATTGTAGTAATCATAAATTAATTTATTTATATTTTTGAATTAAAATGTGTGATTGAAAATTAGAGAGAAAATAAGTATAATTAAAAAGTGATTTGAAAAAATTGTGTTTATAAATTAATTTATAAATTGTAATAATTACGTTAAAGAATATAGGCTTAAATTTGGTGCTTCTCTTTTTTATATTGTCACAAGTATTGTTTATTGGGTAAAAAACCTATGGTTTATAAATTATATTCAAACTTTAAAATGCTACTCCTATAGACTTTCTAATTTAACATTTTTATTTAGAGAGTGACTTTCCTCAAAATAATTTCTCAAACCAATTTTTAACCACACATTTTTTCTTTTCCAATTTTTAACCACAATTTTTTATCTTAAAAACATAAATAAATCAGTTTTCTAGAATTTTTGCAAAACAAGAATTCAACCCACATATTTTTAGTTTTGAGATTTTCTTCTTGTGTTCTTCCAGTTTGCCTATTTCTTTTCGTCCAGCAACATTGAAACACGGCTCCAACCGCTTCCTTTGGGGCTCAGTTTACTGCCTATGAATTATGCACTGCCTTCCAATAAGGTGTATAGGAAATTGGTTTCACTAGTCACAAGAATCATTCACTAGAACACTACCTTCAAGACTACACACACATACTACTCATATTTCAAGTTAACGTTATGAAAAGTATCTTTTGAAAACTCAAACTATCCAGAAAGTAAATTTAGTTTCTTTGAAGAGAGAGATTTTTGAAGACCCAAATAATTTTCTATATCTTCGAAGAAAGGGATCGATGCTTTCCTATTGAGGAGGGTGGTCTCGGCTTCAGGCGACTTCAGGATACTTTGGACACTTCCTCACTAAAGCTTTGGTAGCTCTTTTGATCATAGATCTTTTTGTGGGCTCAATTCTTAGTGGAAAAATATTGCATGGAGACACACCCTTCACTTGTTACAATCCTACATTCGGCATCTCCTGTCTGGAAGAAGTTGAAGAGGGATGGATCACGGGCCGAGTCACATATTACTTGGCATCTAGGACCTGGGACAAATAATCTTCTAACATAATTTTTAGATGTATAACACTACTTTGGCGGCCTAGTTTCCAGACAGGCATCATTACTCGAAGAGAGTAAAGTACTTCTTTAATGAAATTGCCTGGGATATAGGTCAATTACCAGCTCTTCCATCTGCTATGGAAGAATAAATTGGGGCGATTCCTCTATGAATTGACGTCCCAGATCAGATTGTTTAGAGGGGTACGCGAGATGGTAAATTTGCTACAAAGTCTGCTTGACAGTTAGTCTGTACGGGTCAGCAATCCTATGACTTTTTTCGATTGATGTGGAGCACTAATTTGCCTCTCAAAGTGTCTTTCTTCATTTGGAGGCTATGGCAGCGTTTGTTCCCCGTGGACTCGGTAATTCAAAGGATATTGGTTGTCATTTGGCCTCTTATTGCTAGTGCTGTTCTGAGATTAGGGTGTAAATGGATAGGATATGAATAGGAACTGCCTTTATCCGATCCGATAAGAATATTTCGTAGATCCGATCCGATCCGATAATCCGACTAATTTTTTATAGTTAAATTCATATCCGATTTGCTACCTTATCAGATATTCGATCCGATTATCCAATCCGAAATAATTTTTAGCATAATTTTTTTAATGTTTATATATTAATGAGTAATAATTACTCATACAATTAATTATAATTTCATATCATTCATAAAAAATAAAACCATAATATCTCAAAAAATTATAACAATATTTATATATTACAAGTTTTAAAATGAATATTGTAATATATTGTATTATTATATTATAATTATACTTTATAAAATACATTACAAGATTTAAAATGAAAAAAAATTATATAATAATATATAAAATATATTATATTATTATAAAAATTCGGATCGGATTAACTTATATCCATATTTATTTTATTTAATTAACAGATTATTGGATTCGGATCCTTATCGGGTTATCGGATTGAGACCTTAAATCTAGCTCCCATTAATTTCATCGAATTTCGGATCAGGATCGAATTAAAATCCGATCCATTGACAGCCCTATCTGAGATAGAGACTATTGCACACACCTTCACAGGCAGGACCATATCAGATCAGGTATAGCGACACTTCAAAGATGTCTTCCAAGTACTTATGAGGTTGGATGACGTTGTCAGACAGCGATTCCGTAGATGGAGTTACTCTATCCCAGCATATTCAACATGGTCATATTCGCATCAACATATCTCTATTAATATTCTGGTTTCTTTAGATCGGGAGAATGAGCTGAAGCACAAGGGGATTCAGATGGAGCTGCAATGGATCACTCGAAGAGTATACCACATGTTCTCATTTCTTCACACGAGACGACTCTTCAGATAGCTTCATTGGAGTGGGACCTCGCTTCGCCTCACTATTTGGTATATCTTTTGTTTTTCCTCTCCCATCACCCCTATTTTAGTTCTTTGATACACTCCATCAGTTGGATCCTATAAGATCAACACTTATGTATGTGTCAAGGATGGTGCTACTAGTGACGAGGGTGTCATCAGAGACCATGGAAGACATTGCATTAGGGTGTTCTCATCCTTTTACTGGGATTGCCTTAGTCCTAAGGCTAAACTTTGAGTTGTTCTTGATGGCATATTTCTCGCTCTTCGACTCGACATTCCGGACATTCGGGTTGATGGTGACCTCACTGTGGCCATTCATTGCATCACTAAGAGTGGAGGAGCATGGGCAATTCAGGGCATTCTTCGACGGATTAGAGACATCCTTTATTTTGATCGAGACACTATCTCTAACATCTACCATGAGGGTAATCAAGTGGCTAACTTACTCACATCTTAGGGTAGACATCTTTTATTTTAGTCCTCTAACATGTGTTTTTCAATACATTAGAGACATCATTTATTTTGGTCCTCTAACATAATTTAACAATATATGCAAATAATATCTTTCACCTTCATCAACATTTGTTAATACAATCCTTCCAACTTCAGAGCTTTTTTTCTTTTTTTTTACAGTCATGGATCCATCTATACAATTTTTTTCTTTTTCATTGATAGTGTTCATTCTAAAAACTTTAGTTAAGCATTGATTTCTTAAAAAAAATCTCTTCTAAAAAGTCCA
The DNA here is from genome assembly GCA_963555705.1 of Ligustrum vulgare. NCBI lineage: Eukaryota > Viridiplantae > Streptophyta > Magnoliopsida > Lamiales > Oleaceae > Ligustrum > Ligustrum vulgare. Next base: position 29,325,148 of record OY743168.1, on the reverse strand, counting down.
TTAAAATCTTCGGGATTTTTATACGTAATCAAGTGGTTATTTTCAAGGTGTAATTGTAAGGAAATAACAACATGAATCATTTCATACATAGTAATTCCATAGATTCTCCAAATTGCTTCAGGATGAGAGATCCATCTACCAGACTGAATTTTTTGTATTTCATAGACAATTTGAATTTAATTTTCATCATTGACAGTAAAATTTACCTTTTCATGGCCTTTGTAAACATATTTGTACAAGTATTTAACATCTTTGATCGTTGAACATATTTCTAGATATGAGTCGGTCTAATGATCTAGAGATCTATGCCCTGATGATCTTGATATGAGTTGCAAGAAGTGTCTAGGTAAGTTAAATCTACTCGACATAGTTTGTATACTTGTACAATAGAAAGAAAAAACTATATGAACAACATCAAAGAATAAAATAATAAACATCTCGAAGTAGATAAATAGTCATAATTTCAAGGTTTAAGGGTTTAAGGTTCATATGAATAATAGAAAAGTAAAAAACAGATTAGTTAAGTCGTGTGGATCAATTGGACCGATGGTTATGGCTTGGGGATAAGAAAGGTAGCTACTTGGTCCAGACTGGTTACCGGATGCTCACGAGAAATTCTAACCAAATTCCCCCCCCCCCACCTGAATACTGCTGTTTGGCACTTTATTTGGTCATTGAAGGTCCTGGCTAAGGTGAAAATTACCATGTGAAGGGCGTTATCTGGTTGCCTTCCTACTATGACGGAGCTACGTGGTAGATGCGTGGATGTGTCCATAATCTGCCCATTATGTAACAATAGTCCGGAAGATGTGTATCATGCTTTGGTGTCATATCCCTTCGCTAAAAGTTTATAGCAGATTTCTTCGATTGGGGAGTTCAGCACAGCTGTGTGATAAGTGTATTCTATACACTTATTTGTGTGCCTAAATTAGGTGTAATTATTGTCGTTTAGGAATATTTGCTATTTAATTTGTGTTTATCGTTTACTTTTCAGAAAATATCCCAAAAGATGAAGAATGAAGCAATTAATGGAAAAATGGCACAATTGGATGTTAATTAGAGCTAAATTGGACAAGTGAGGAGTTTGTGACAACAACCGGGAAACCTACATGGTGTCAAAGAGAAGAAATCAGAGGTTGGAGGACCTAATTGAATAAATTAAGAGCTTAAATGGGCAAATCGAGAAGAAGATAAAGTTTGGGGACTAAATTGCAACAATTGGAAGTTGAGGATTGAAGGTGCAATTAAAAGTCAAGGACCAACTTACACAGCCGGAAAAAGATGGAAAATTGCATTGCAACGTCCTTCCACGTGATCGCGGGATTTCTACCACGTGATCGCGAGGTGCCTCGAATTTTTCAACAGAGAGTTTTACCTATGCCCACGCGATCACGAGGTTTTATACCACGTGATCGCTTGGCTTTCCGGCTGGGCCAAAAGTGGGCTTTTTCTCGCGATTTTCAACAGCATTCTTGCTTTTTGACCTAGATTTTCTCCAAAACCTATATATACAACATAAGAGGCACGAAATTGAGACCTTTGCCTCTCCATAGAACAAGCCACAATCGAGAAATCAACATCAAATCCTTGGGGAATCAAGCATCGCAAAGGGGCGTGAATTGAAAACAGTTGAAGAATTGATAATTGGTGCAATCTTTCCATTCTTTATATTGTTTTTCAATGAATGTTTATTTTTACTGTTATTGTTCTTTATTCATGATGTGTAACTAATTGCCACGTTGGGATGAACGATGTAGCCTAGTCATATTATTTTAATTCCAAATTCAGTTGTTTTAATGTTTTGTTGCATGTATTGATTTATTATTATTCTTAATGCTTGAATTGCTTGATCACCAGTTCATGATATATTGAATTATTTCCATAATCCGAGAGGTGAGTTAATAATTTAGAACATGGTAATAAATCCGATAATTGAACGAGAGATAGAGATATACTCTTGTTATTATTGCGGTCGTGTGTGAATTCTTGTATTTATTGCATCTAGATAAGGAATATTCAGACCCGCTGTAGAGATACATGGTTGACTTATGTAGGTAGAATTGATTTAAACTCGAGAGAGAAATTTCAATATAAATTAGTGAATTCGACCGAGTACTTAATTAGGAAATAAAACATGGAATTAGAGTTAATTTAATTGGTTAGGTGAAATCGTAAATCCCAACTATTTTACAATCGTTTTTAAAAACAAAACAAATTCTCCAATTTTAAATTCTTTAGTTTAATTCTTTTGTTTTAGATTTCAAACATCAAATTATTTTGTTAATTCAAATAAGGTTTAGAACTAACACATTTCGGTAATTAATAGCAGTCTCCGTGGGACGATAATCCGGACTCTTAGGTCCACTTTATTACTTCTCACGACCCGTGCACTTGCGGGGATATCTCGCATCGCGAGATATCAGGTGAACAAGTTTTTGGCGCCGTTGCCGGGGATCTGTTTTTACTAATATCGATACCAATAAATTCTTACTTTAATTTGAATTTTGTTTTGCTTTATTTTAATTTAGTTAGATTTATTTTTCGAATTATCTTTATAAATTCATGTTAAGAAGAACTAAATCTTTTGAATTGCTTCCTCTTGATACAGAAATTGAACGCACTTTTCGACAAAGGCGCAAACAACAGTTGGAAGCAGCTCAACACACAGGTTTAGCAATGGCAGATAACCCAATTCAACCAAACCAAAACAATCTCCCAGCAGAAATTGTAGTTCAACAACAAAATCAACCGAACAATGGGAGGCGAGCATTAAGGGATTACATGATTCCCCCAGTGGGAAATATTGGAACTTGTATAGTGCCGCCTGCTATACCTGCCAACAACTTTGAGATCAAGACTTTTTTGATCTCTCTGATCCAAAACTCTGCCGTCTTTCATGGGCTGCCCTCTGAGGATCCACATGCACACTTGCGAACCTTTCAAGAGTTATGTGACATGCAGCGAATGAACGGGGTTCCGGGTGACGCTGTGAAGCTGAAATTATTTTTTTCTCATTGGCAGACAAGGCAAAGGCATGGTTTTACACGCTGCCCCTCCATACAATCACTACTTGGGAAGTAATGAGTCAAAAATTTGTTGACAAGTTCTTTCCACCTGGACGGATGTCAAAATTAAGGCGCGAAATCCTTTCGTTCAATCAACAGCCAGGAGAGTCTATCTTTGAGGCTTGGGAAAGATTCAATGAGCTGGTTCGTCAATGTCCTACTCATGGAATAGCCGATTGGATTCTCATACAGACTTTTTACAACGGGTTGACAAATGACAACAAGAAGCATGCAGATTCAGCTGCAGGTGGATCAGTGATGGATTTGACTTATGAAGAAGCCTCTGAAATATTTGAGAAAATGGCAGCAAATAGTTATCAGTGGTACTCCGATCGCACCGCACAGAAATCTGGTGGAATAGCTGCGGTAAATGAAATTACAGCTATTAATGCTAAACTGGACGCATTGACAAGAAAATTTGATAACATGAATCAGCAGCCAGTACTTGCAGCTCAGGCAACTACAGTTTGTGATTACTGTTTTGAGAATCATGCACTATCAGAGTGTCCAATGGCATATCAAGGTCAACCGGATAAAGAGCATGCAAATTTTGTTGGGAACAATCAGAGGCAGCAAGGAGGTATGTACTCACAGACGTACAACCCTGAATGGAGAAAGCATCCCAACTTTTCATGGGCTAATAATCAACACACCCAACGACCACCAGGGTTTCAGCAACAACAACAACCACAGCAGCAACAAGTGAAAAAGACTTCCAGTGAAGAATTGATACTTCAGCTGCTGCAAAATCATCAAGCTGATATTAAAGAAATAAAAATTCAGTTGGGACAGTTGGCAAACGCAAGTTCAGAAAGACAACAAGGTAAATTTCCAAGTAATACAGAAACAAATCCACGAGAACAGGTACAAGCCATTACAACCAGAAGTGGAGTTCAATTACCAGAAATTGGCGTGAGAGGAACAGATAACTCTGAAATAGTGAGAGAAGCAGTGGAAGAGAAAGAAGCTGATCACACGGAGAGTGAAAAGTCAACGGAAAAATCTGACAGGGCAGAAGAAGTGGAGGTGAGGAAGGCCCCGACCCCAGTTAAAGCCTACGTACCTCCCATACCATATCCACAGAGGCTGAGGAAGCATAAAATAGACCAGCAGTTTGCAAAATTCATTGAGAAAATCAAGCAGCTGCACATCAACATTCCCTTCGCAGAGGCTTTAACCCAGATGCCGAGCTATGCGAAGTTCATGAAAGAAATCCTGACAAATAAACGAAAGCTGGACGAGCATGAGACAGTGATGCTCACCGAAGAATACAGTGCAATAATCCAGAAGAAATTGCCTCCCAAACTGAAGGATCCAGGGAGTTTCACAATCCCTTGCACTATTGGTTCTATTGAATTTGAATCTGCTTTATGTGATTTAGGAGCCAGCATTAATCTAATGCCTTTATCTATTTTCAGGAAGCTCGGGATTGGAGAAGCAAAACCAACCACTATCTCCTTGCAATTAGCAGATCGTTCGATAAAATACCCATGGGGGTTGCTTGAAGACGTACTGATAAGAGTTGGGAAGTTTATTTACCCTGCGGACTTCGTTATACTGGATATGGAAGAAGATAAGACAATTCCTCTCATCTTGGGACGACCGTTTTTGAGAACGGGAAAGGCTTTAATAGATGTTCACGAAGGAACACTAGTGCTTCGTGTGGATGAGGAGAAGATCACCTTCAACATCTTTAAGTCTATGAAATATCCCTCGTCATTGGATACGTGTTTCACGGTGGACACTGTGCAAGAAGCAGTTCGTAGTGTATATGATGAGGAGCATCCTGAAGATCCCTTGGAGGCATGCATCGTTCAGTCAGAATCTGTAAACTAGGAAAATGAGGAAGTGGCAAGGATTGCTAATGAATTGGAGGCATCACCAAGGTTCACGTTGAGGGCAGGTCGTTATTTTGAACCATTAGGTGAAAATTTGCAGAAGTCCCGACCATCGTGTGAAATTCCTCCCACTTTGGAGTTGAAACCTTTACCAGCCCACCTGCGATATGCATTTTTGGGGGAGTCATCAACATTGCCTATTATTATTTCAAGCCACTTGACAGCGTTGGAAGAAGAACGGCTGCTGCGGGTGGTGAAGGAACACAAAACCGCAATAGGATGGACTATTGCCGATATCAAAGGTATTAGTCCGACTATCTGCATGCATAAAATTTTGATGGAAGATGATTACAAGCCATCAGTAGAAGGACAGCGTAGACTGAATCCTACTTTGAAGGAAGTGGTAAGAAAAGAGATTTTAAAGCTACTTGATGCAGGTATTATATATCCGATATCAGACAGTGCTTGGGTCAGTCCAGTTCATGTAGTGCCAAAGAAGGGGGGCATGACAGTAATTGCGAATGAAAACAACGAGTTGATCCCTACAAGGACAGTGACCAGTTGGAGAGTATGTATTGATTACAGGAAATTAAATGCTGCAACCAGAAAAGACCATTTTCCACTACCGTTCATCGATCAGATGTTGGAAAAGCTAGCGGGTCATTCACACTATTGTTTTCTTGATGGATACTCGGGGTACAATCAGATTGCCATTGCCTTGGCCGATTAAGAGAAAACTACTTTTACCTGTCCCTATGGTACATTTGCCTTCAGGAGAATGCCGTTTGGACTGTGTAACGCTCCAGCAACGTTCCAGAGGTGCATGATGGCAATATTTTCCGATATGGTGGAGCGGTTTATTGAAGTCTTCATGGATGACTTCTCAGTCTTTGGTTCCTCGTTCGATGAGTGCCTACACCACCTATCCCTAGTGCTTAAAAGATGCACGGAAACAAATCTGGTGTTGAATTGGGAGAAGTGTCACTTTATGGTGCATGAGGGAATTGTGCTAGGACATCGGATCTCTGAAAAGGGAATTGAAGTGGACAGGGCAAAAATTCAGGTAATTGAAAAATTACCACCACCTAGCTCAGTCAAAGGAGTCAGAAGTTTTTTAGGCCATGCTGGATTTTACAGGAGATTTATAAAGGATTTTTCCAAAATCACGAAGCCCTTGTGTAATTTATTGGAGAAGGACGTAGTCTTTAATTTTTCTGAAGAGTGTTTGTCATCATTTACTACACTCAAAGAAAAATTAACTACCGCTCCAATTATCGTGGCACCGGACTGGAGTTTGCCTTTTGAACTCATGTGTGACGCGAGTGACTACGCTGTGGGGGCAGCATTGGGGCAACGAAAGGACAAAATTTTCCACGTAATTTATTATGCCAGCAGGACTTTAACAGATGCCCAGATAAATTATGCCACAACGGAGAAAGAGCTATTAGCAGTGGTGTTCGCCTTTGACAAATTCAGGTCTTATCTTATAGGATCAAAAGTAGTGGTGTACACAAATCATTCGGCGTTGAAGTACTTATTTGGAAAAAAAGATGCCAAGCCTAGACTGATCAGATGGGTTTTACTGCTTCAAGAATTCGATATTGAAATCCGGGATAAAAAAGGTACAGAGAATCAGATTGCGGATCATTTATCCAGATTGGAGCAGGTAAATGAGGAAAATCTTGAAGACATAAAGGAAGTATTCCCCGATGAACAGTTGATGCTACTAGCCCATATGTTGCAGGTAGAAAATAATAAGGGGCCCTGGTATGCAGATTATGTAAATTACTTGGCGAGCAACGTTTTGCCTCCTGATTTTACTTACCAGCAGAAGAAAAAGTTCTTTCACGATCTAAAATTCTTTTATTGGGAAGATCCATTTTTGTACCGAAGGGGACCTGACCAAATAATTCGACGGTGCATTCCAGATGAAGAAATTTTATCGGTTCTAGAAAGGTGCCACTCATCCCCATATGGTGGACACATGGGAGCCACTAAAACGGCAGCTAAAGTCTTGCAATGTGGGTTTTATTGGCCAACAGTGTTTAAGGACGCCTTCTCGTTTGTCAAGGCGTGTGACCGGTGTCAACGAACAGGTAATATATCATCCAAGCATGAAATGCCGCTAAACAGTGTGTTGGAAATGGAAGTTTTTGATGTGTGGGGAATAGACTTCATGGGTCCTTTCCCACCTTCATACAACAACAAATACATACTGGTGGCGGTTGACTATGTATCAAAGTAGGTCGAAGCAAAGGCATGCCCAACCAATGACGCCAGAATTGTGGTTGAATTTATACGGAAAAACATTTTTACTCGTTTTGGAGCACCAAGAGCGATCATAAGTGATGGGGGAACTCATTTCAACAACAGGTTGTTCAAGGCAGTATTGTCCAAATATGGGACTCGTCATCGCATGGGAACAGCTTATCACCCACAGACTAGTGGGCAAGTGGAAACTTCAAACGGGCAGTTGAAACGGATTTTGGAAACAACAGTGAGGTCATCCCGTAAGGACTGGGCCAGCAAATTGGATGATGCTCTGTGGGCATATAGGACAGCTTTCAAGACTCCCATCGGGATATCACCATTTCAGTTAGTATATGGAAAAGCATGTCATCTGCCTGTAGAATTTGAACACAAGGCATACTGGGCTTTAAAGCAGTTGAACCTGGATATAGACTTGGCCAAAGATCAGAGATTCTTGCAGCTAAATGCATTGGATGAATTTCGCTTGGGAGCCTATGAGAATGCTTCCATCTATAAAGACCAGACTAAGAAGTGGCATGATCGCCACATTCACAAGAGAGAATTTCAAGTTGGGGACCAGGTGCTCCTGTACAATTCGCGCTTAAAGCTTTTTCCTGGAAAATTGAGGTCGAGATGGTCTGGTCCTTTCACAATTGCTCAAATATTTCCATATGGCACTTTCGAGCTTCATCATCCGACTAAAGGACATTTTAAAGTTAATGGGCAAAGAATCAAGCATTACTATGAGGTGGAGTTTGATAAGGCGAAGTCACACATTGACATCACCGTTCCAGAGTAAACAACGCAGAAAGTCGGGCTTGAGACTATAAACGGAGCGCTTGTTGGGAGGCAACCCAATTTTTCTTCTCTTGCATTTTTATGTTTTATGTTTACCTTAGTTTCGGATTATTTTTATCAATTCTTTATCATTGTTGCATTCATGACATTTGCATTAGTTAGCCTTTGATTGTTTTCGTTTTTGTTCAAACATTTTTGTGCACATTTCACTCATGTCAATTCCTCTTTGCATGCTTTGGCATTTTAGGCATATTTTCAGATTTCTAGGTATTTTGGGCATTGTAGATTTTAGTTGTCACTCCCGACCTCCTAACGAGATTGACCAAGGTTTAATGTCGATATTCATGATCATCCACGCTTTTCTAGCATTTTGTGGCATTTGGTTCATATTATTTTAACTTTAAAATATATATATATATATATATATATATATATATATATATATATATATATATATATATATATATATATATATATATATAGGCTTAGTCGCGATCGCTGGTTTACCAAGTCAGTGATCGCGACCTGCCGTCTTTTTGTTAACAGATTAATTTTAAACTCCACCACGCGATCGCTAACAGTCATACTAAGCGATCGCGTGGGTGACCTGGGCGCGAGATTTCAATTTTTAAACCCGGCAGCAGTCCCTTGGTTATTCATAACGCTGCCGGGTGTGTCCTCTCTCTCTCGCCACCGGTTGGGTCATCTCTCGATTCTTGAAGACTACCACCATCTTTCTCGTGCATCATCACTATTTTCAACACCCCTAATCACATTATCAAGGTATGCACTCATGTGAAATTTTGGATTTCTCTCTTGTTGACCGAATATGCCCTAGTGTTGAGATTGTGTTTATTTGATCGATTGGAGTTTGGGCTTAGGGTAGATTTTGGTTAGGTGGTGTGTGGAGATGATGGGTAATATTTTTGGGTAACTTCATTTGCCCAAAGTTGTGATTTATGCATATATTGAGTAATGCCTTCATTGTGTTCGATGAAATGTCCCAACGAAAATTTTGATGCAATTTGGAAAATCCACTCGAGCACGTATCTTTGTTACATGTTTTTCACTGTATTTGTGCTATAATCTCGCTATTTGACTCAGTGCATCGCATCCATTTGCTTATTTCAATATCTAGCACCATTGCAGCCACTGCAGGGTCACTGCAGGGTCACTGCAAGGCCACTGCAAGGCCATTGCACGCTCGCGTCATCACTTCATCGCGAATTTTCTATATGCATCTGATTTCTGTCTGCTCTTCACTTGTCATATGCTACTCTTGAATTGTATTACTTTATTGTGCTCGGGACACGTTTCAATAATTTTACTTTTTTGGGCACGACAACCGAGGCTGAAAAGCACCAGTCGGGCTGTTTGTCTTTCATTTCTTTTTCTCACAAGTTTGGGGGTTTGTGCAACCTTTCTTATACTTTTTCCACTCTCGCATTGGTTCTAATGATGCGTTTGCTCTGTGTAGGTACAATAATGCCTCCAAAGGCCACGGCTGCTCAGAAAGGGAAGAGACAGGCTGGGCCTTCTAAGCGAAAACGAGGATCCTCCTCTGCGGATCCTGAGGTTGATCAGGGGAACATAGGAGATATACAGAGGTTTGTGGGGAGCGAAGAATTGCGCAGATATGATGTACTGCTTAAGGGGAAGAAAATGTGGAATGAACGTGAGGTCATTGTAGCCGATTTCCCGGATACTGAGCTCGCCCACCTTATAGAGAGAGCTGGTTGGCACAAATTGGCAGGCACACCGCACAAGCCATATCCACTTTTGGTCAAGGAGTTCCTAGCCAACTTCAACCATGCCATTGAGACAGAAGGTGCCCCTCAAAGGTATAAGACCTGGGTGCGTGGTAAATGGATCCGATTTTCTCCGGCTGTAATTGAGCGGGTTTTGGAGCTGACACGAGAGGGGATTGAGCCGGTCCCTAGTGATTTGGATATTGATATGATTACTGACTTCTTGTACGGCCGGCAGCATGTGGTATTGGAGAAGCCAGGGCGCTTCGAACATGGGGAGCTCACAGAGAGTATCAGGGTCCTGCACATCTTCATGTGCCATAACATCGATCCCACTTCCCACAGGACAGAGTTTAACGAAGACCGGGCCCGCTTAATTCATCATCTAGCCAGGGGGCGCAAATTGGATTTGGGGAGGCACATCTTTGATTTTATTATCACACTTGCCTCCCAGCTGGACTCCGGCCGCCAGATCATGTTTCCTTGTTTGATCAGTGCGATCTGCGTGGCCGAAGGAGTGGATATTTTACCCCTTGAAGAACCTGCACCTCTCGGGGCCATTATCAGCAGACGCACCAGAGAGAGCACGAGGCCTAGGGTACAGCGAGGTCCACCTGCTCCTCCCCCAGCCCCAATGGATCTTGTTGCCCCTGTTGACCCAGCTGTACCAGCAGAGCCAGCAGAACCGTCCGCACCAGCCGCTCCAGCAGCACCAGCACATGTGCCAGCTCCTCTTGGAGATGAGAGGCTCCTCCGGCAGATACTTTTGGAGTTGACTGACCTGACTCGCGCCGTTAACTTGAGGAGGGAAGCTGAAGTTGCACAGCACAGGCAGTTAGAAATCTTGGAACAGCGACTTGACCGTCTGGTTCAGGGTAATATCGCTGGAGAGCAGCGCATCATGCGCCATACGATGACAGAATTCAGCGGTCAGTTATCACGGATACAGGCCAGGCTCTTCTCTATGGAGGGCCGACTGGAAGGGAACGAGCGGAGAGCTGAGGGCATTGAAACAAGAGTGCAAGGAATCGAACGAAGGGCTGAGGGGATTGAGGCGAGATTGGAAGGAATAGAAGGCAGGTTGGGTGCAGACGCCGCGGGACCATCTCAGCCACAGCTGCAGGACCTACCCCCAGGAAGTTCTTGATCTTTTTCTTTTTACCTTGCCTTCCATTTTTGATTCTTTCTTGTTTTATTGTTCATTGAGGGCAATGTAATTTTTAAGTTTGGGGGTGGTTGTTAATTTTTAGGCTGTATTTATTTTCGATCATATGGGCCTGTATTAATTGATAGTCTGTAACTCTTCAAACCTCTATTAATCAATGCAACTACTTGATCCTTTTATTTGATGTAAAAAAATAAAAAAAAATAAATAAATAAAAATAAACAAAAAAATAAAAAAAGTCTTTTAGTTAAAAATTGTGTTGACACACTTATTACCTAGGAAATAGTATGAATCAGTTTATGTTTAGGCTTAAAAATTGAACAACATGGAAGCATGAACTTATTTCTTAACTAGTTATGTTTTGCTAGAGTCATATTTATTTGCGCACATAGCCAATGTTGGGTAATTGCTTGTGTGTGGGATTGTGTTTAATACATGTGGGGTAGAGTTTGTGCAATTGGAACTTAAGAATGACTCATAAATCCCTAAACTTAGATCGTTAGACATCCCATCCCTAAATTAGAACCAATCATGCTAAAATGCAAGTTTGGGGGTAAAAAGGTTGGAATTTGTGTGTGTTGACGGGTTGGAAGTCTGTGGTTTTTGGTTTTGCACTTTAGTCAGTGCAATTTGGTCAACTGGTATAAACCATTTCCAGCATAAAAACAGAAAAATGCTGAAGGTCTTATTCCACTCTTCAAATGCCTTTTTGACTCGAGTAAGTAAGTCCGAGGGGTCTTTCAAACCTGGTGCCCTAAAGCCAACTGGCTTGGGAGTCATCGACCTAAAGCTCGCTACAGGGGTCAATTAGAAAGCAAGTACGGAGAGTGGACTTACACATAAGACATTATAACATCTTTAACTTTTCTGTTTAAGCCTTTATGACTTGGGCAAGTACGTCTGAGGGGTTCTTTGAACCTGTACCCTAAAGCCATCTGGTTTGGGAGTTACCGACCTGAAAGCCCGCTACAGGGGTCATATAGAAAGCCAGTATGAAAAGTTTTGCACAAAGATGGTAAAAGACAGGGACAATTACAAGAAAAAGTCGTCCAATAAAAAAAAAAAAATTATTGTATGGTATAAGCTTTGTTGACTGAGTTGTGGTGGTTGAGGTTGTAGAATTGGGAACTGCTTTCTTTTGATTTTTCATGCACACAAATTTCTGATTCTGACTACCTTGTGTGGAAAAAGCAAAGAATAATTTTTAGAACCCACATAGACAGAAACCCGGGATGTGAGAGAAAAGCAGAAAGTGGTGATCATCCGTGAGTGCTGAAAGGAATTTCATTAGACATCATAGATTGACCACATGGGACTTGGGCTTGATTATGCATAATGAGCCACACAGTATTGAGCACATCTTGGGCATAAGTATGCATTTGACATTGGCTATTCACACACACACACACTTGAAACTCTGGCATGATATAACTAGAAATTATTTTACATTGTTGTTCATAACTCGTGCCTAGAGTCTAAATTGATTTGGACTATGGAGGCATATGGTAAGCATGTTGGCACAACAAAAAAATATCTCATATCTTGTCTATTTGATTTTGTAAGTCATTATCCGTTGTTCGAGGACGAACAATAATTCAAGTTTGGGGGTATTTGATAGGTGTGTTTTATACACTTGGGAATATGCCAAAATGAGAATTTATCATGATTATTTATGAATTTATTCTATCTAAATTGCATTTAATTGTTGTTATTTCAGAATTTTGGTCAAAAGGAGGAGCAAGGAAGCAATTACGGGAAATGAAGCTCAAAAGAAGGAAAATTGAAGAGAAACAGAAATTCTAGGGTCAAATTGATCAAATCAATAGTGGGGGATTCATTTTGCAAATAAAATCAGAGGACCAACTTGAAGGCCAAGAGAAAGATGGCGAATCGCGTGTCGAATCTCCAGGTCGCGATCGCTGAGGCTCAATGTCAGTGATCGCGACTTGGCGATAAAATGCATGCAGAACGAAATAAGGCTCGCCCACGCGATCGCTGACGTACCAACCACGCGATCGCGTGGGTGTCCGTCTGGGCCTGTGTTGGGCTTTTGTGCGCGATTTTAAGAGGCAAACTCTGGAAATTAACCTAGTTGGGGAGAGAGGCGTGAAAAAGGGAGCAGTTTTCTTTGTGCAGAGCGGAAGATTGGAGGATTCTTGGCTATTCAACATCGAATTGACGAGGAGACTCAAGCACAGAAAAAGCACAGGAGATTAGGAGCTAAACACGGGAAAGCAAATCTTGGTGCAAGACTTCTTTTTTTTCATCGTTGAACTCATAAACTCCAGCATGTTTAAGTTTATTTCAGATTGTTTTTGTTATTCAGTTATTATGTGTAACTAATCCTAACGTTGGGAATCACGACGTAGCCTAGTCATATTACTTTAATTCCTTGTTCCTTGTTTTAATGCCGTAATGCATGTGTTGGTTTATTATTGCGTTTAATGCTTGAATGAATTGGCCACTTATTCATGATTTTGTATGTTATTTCCATAATCCGAGAGGTGAGTTAATAACATAGATCTAGGTAATAAATCCATTAATTGAACGAGAGATAGAGATATACTTCCGTGATTAGTGCGATCATCTTTAAGTTCTTGCATGTAATGCATTTAGGTAAGGAATATTCGGACCCGCTGTAGAGATACAAGGTTGACTTATCTAGGTAGAGTTGATTTAAACTCGAGAGAGGAATCTCAACTTAATTTAGTGAACTTGATCGATCACATATTTAGAAAATAAAATCTGGAACAGGAATTGAGTTAATTGGCTAGGTGATCTCGTGAATCCCAACCACTTTCAATCATACTTAAAAACAATCAACAATTGCTAAACCTCAATTTTGTGCAAAGTTTTAATCTGTCAGTCATAGTTATAAACATTAGTTTCCAAACAATCAAAAATTCATTTCTTTGTTCAAATAGGGATAAGAATTTACACATTTCGGTACTTAGTAAACGGTCCTTGTGGGAACGATAATCCGGACTCTTAGGTCCATTTTAACTACTCTTCACGACCCGTTCACTTGCGGGGATATTTCGTAGTCCGAGATATCAGTGAACACTGTGCTTTAGATGGGGGACTGGTGGAATAATTTGAACCAACGATGTAACAATGAGGAGTTAGCATTTGCTGCCATGCTGTTTTGGAACATCTAGATTAACAAAAATGATCAAGTACGGTCGAACCAAAAAACATCGATTGGACAGATCTTGAGCAGTTGTATCTCCTTGTTGGTGCAGTGGCAGTGTGCGTAGGCCTCCCCTTCCTCGTCTTTCCCTGCACATAGCACATAAGGAGGGTTGGATACATGGATAAAACTACCTATAGGCAGACTAAAATGCAACTTTGACGCGGCCTTATTTAATCCTGGAACCATTAGATTTGGGTGTATCATTCAGAATGCCCACAGACAGTTGGTTGAGGCGTGGAATGGAGCGTTGGTTGGGGCAATGGATCCTACTATACCTGAAGCCATCAGCTATAGGGAGGCACTCAGTTAGATCAAGGAACATGGTCTCAATGGCGTTATCGTGGAGTTAGATTCTCAAGTATTTATCAGCACTATCAACTCCTCTTGTACAGATTCCTCTTATTTTGGCTTACTTGTTGATAAGTGAATTTTATACATTAATTTCTATTCTAAAATAGGATTAATTGTTTTCGTTTTAAAATATTTTCTATTGATTTCGTTATTATTTGTTTATACTGTAGAAAATATCTCGAAGCCGAGAATATGAAAGTTCAGGGACTAAATTGCCACAATCGGAAGATGAAGGACTTGAGATGCAACAAAGGTTTGAGGACCAACATGTAGCAATTGAAAAACAAAAATTGCATGGCAAAGTTATAGCCATGCTATCACATGGGTTTATACCATGCGGTTGCATGACCGTTAAAAAACCACTAGAATTGATTTTTTTATAACCGTGTTGTCGCACCAATTATAACTGTGTGATCACATGGCTATCCGACTGGGCCGACCTCTGGACTTTTTATCGCAGATCTCAACAGATTTCACCCTCTTTTTGCCTTGATTTTACCCAAAACTGTATATACTTATTGTTGTGCACTTTTTGGGGGTTCCCAATCAATCTAATTTATGCTAAAACGCTGCTTGATTCTCAAGAAACCAAGCAACACCAAGATTGAAGATTCAAGTGCAAGACTTTTATCCGATTGATGAATTCCCATAATTATTCTTGTATTTATTCTTTAATTATGTTTCTAGGCTAGATTTTAATGTTAGGATTATGATGATACTTTATCTTCCGGATTCCATGTTTTGACTTATTATTTAATTTATTTATGCAATTTATGGGTTTGAGCAATTAATTGTGTATTGTTTTTCATCCATAATTTTGGATGCATGATTATATGATGTATACGTGATGTTTTTCTATGTTTGAAAGAGTGGAAATCGTTAGACTTGAATTAATTTCCACAAGGTTCAATAGGAGATAGAAATACACTCATATGCTTTGTGTAATCTTCAATAGTGTTCACAAAATGAAAATGTTTTTCTATGTATTTGTATTTGTCATAGAAATATAGTTGAATCCCTTATAGGAAAAGACTTTAATTCATCGTTCAAAAGAGGATTTTAATAACATTAGGAAAATGAATTTTCAAAACCCCCATAAATTGTTATTAAATGTTTAAGTCAAGATATGGATGATGGAGATAAAGTGGTTTTACAATTCTAACATGTTTGTTTCATAAGTTTATTTAAGCCAATTCTTTTCACTTTCTTAGTTTAGTTGGTAGTTTAGTTTTAGTTTACAAGCTTAATTGAGCGATTGAGAAGTTTGTGACTTAAATCGGGAAGCATGCATGTTGCTAAAGAAAGTAAATTAGAAGTTGGAGGACCCCAATTGAAGGAGTTAAGAGCTAAAACAAGCAAATCGAGAAGATTCCAAAGTATGGAGACTAAATCGCCTCAATTGAAAGTGGAGGACCAAGGCTGCAAATAAAAGGTGGGGACTTACTTTTACATCCGGGAATAGATGAAAATTGCATCACATGGTACACCATGTGATCGCCGGGCATAGAACCGCGCGATCGTGCACCTTGTTGACTGGGTTGAAATCGGTTTTTTGTGTGTGTGTGTGTGTGTGTGCTCAGAGTCAGCAGTTTTTTCTCTTCTTTGACCTAGGTTTCTCCAATACCTATATATACTACTTGAGAGGCACGAAATATGTACCTTTGCCTCTCCAAAGAACGAGCCACAATTGAGAATTTAACATCAAATTCTTGGGGAATCAAGCATCGCAAAGGGCGTGAATTGAAGATAATTGAAGAATCGATACTTGGTGCAAGCGTTCCTTTCTTTATATTATTTTCAATGAACGTTTATTATTGTTGTTTTTTGCTCTTTAATTATAAGGTGTAACTAAACTCTATGTTGGGATGAACGATGTAGCCTAGTTTTACTATTTTAATTCCAAATTCCATATTTTAATGATTTTGTTGCATGTATAGATTTATTATTGTTCTTAATGCATGAATGAACTGACCACTTATTCATGATTACATGAGTTATTTTCATAATCTGAGAGGTGAGTTAATAACTTAGATCTTGATAATAAATCTGGTAATTAAACAAGAGATAGAGATATACTTTTGTTGTTATTGCAGTCGTGTGTGAATTCTTGTTTGCTATGCATCTAGATAAGGAATATTCGAACCCGCTATACAGATACATTGTTGACTTATTTAGGTAGATTTGAGTTAAACTCAAGAGAGAAATTTCAATATACATTAGTGAATTCGACCGAATACATTATTAGGAAATAAAACTGGAATTGGAGTTAATTTAATTGACTAGGTGAAATCGTAAAACCCAACTACCTTACAATCATTTTTGAAAACAAAAGCAATTTCGCATTATAATTCTTTAGTTTAATTTTATTAGTTTTAGTTTAAAACAACAAATTCTTTCGTCCGTTCAAATAAGGATAAGAATTAACTTATTTCGGGTACTTAGTAAGCAGTATTTGTGGGACGATAATCTGGACTCGTTTGTCTACTTTATTAATTTTCACGACTAGTACACTTGCAGGGATATTTCGCATCGTGAAATATTAGTGAACAAGTTTTTGGCACCGTTGCCGGGGACTGTTTTATTAATATCGATACCCATTAGTTCTTACTTTAATTTGAACTTTATTTTCTTTATTCTTATTTTATTTATTTTTATTTTTATTTTTGGTTTTGTTTTATTTAATTCATGTTAAGAAGGACTAAGTCTTTTGATTTACTTCCTCTTGGTACAGAAATCGAACACACCTTTCAACAGAGGCGCAGACAACAATTGGAAGCAACTCACATTTAACCATGGCAGATAACAGAAATCAGAATAATCTGCCAGCAGTTTTTATTGAACAACAACCTAATCATGGAAGGCGTGTGTTGAGAGAGTACATGGTGCCCCCTGTGGGGAATATTGGGACTTGCGTCCTGCCTCCTACAATTCCAGCTAACAATTTTGAGATCAAGACCTCATTGATTTCCTTGATCCAAAACTCGGCTGTTTTTCATGGATTGCCATTTGAAGACCCACATGCACATCTTTGGACTTTTCTGGAATTGTGTGATATGCAGCACATGAACGAAGTACCAGATGATGCTGTGAAGTTAAAACTATTTTCACTCTCACTGGCAGACAAGGCAAAAGCATGGTTTTACTCTTTTTTACTTCTCACGACTTGTACACTTACGAGGATATTTCACATTGCGAAATATTAGTGAACACACATGCAACAAAAGTGCAAAACTAGAATTAAAAAATTAAAATCGTAAAACTAAGCTACATCGAATATTCCAACTATTAAATTAATTGTGCATCAATAAAGAGGTAAAAACGCAGTAAAAATCTAAACTATTCATGTTGAGTTTATCAAATTAACAAAGAAAAGGAAATATTGCACCAAGTATTTTTCACTTCATTGATAAAATCTTCAATTCTCAAGCATTTGCCTTCAATTTCCTCCAAAGAATTTGATGTTAAGAAATTGGAGTAATGCTGTTTAGAAGTTGTGCAAAGGTTCCTGAATTCGTGCATAAGAGGTTGTATATATAGAAGAAGAGAAAATCTAGACAAAATATGAGAAAATTCGTGTATGGGCATGACTCCACTAGGCCTAAGAAAGCTACGCGGCCACGCAGGGTAAACCATGTGGCCGCGCAATTGGTTGATTTTCGGATTTGTTAATTTCATTGACGTCGCGCGACCACGGAGTTGTAGAGCTCGTGGCCGCGCATTACAAGTAATGTTGTGCAATTTTAGCTTTTGATCTTGTCTAAGTTGACCCTCATTCTTTATTTGCATCCAAATCCTCCAACTTCCAATTATGACAATTTGACTCCTATACTTCTGATTTCTTCTATTTTCTTCCTTGTTTTCCTCAATTAACTCCTTGCACTTCTTCATGTCTCCAATTTAGTTCCAATTATCATCCAAAGGCTCATTTTTTTCCATTAATTGCCTCATTCACATGATTTTGAGATGATTTTTGAAATATAAACAAATACGAACCAAATGAATAGCAAATATTCTCGAACAAACATATAGGGTCCTACTTTTGACATATAAATAAGTGTATAAAATAAACTTATCAACTGGCTCACAAGTGCTAACATGAACCTCAAGATATTAATGCTTACCCTCAATTAAAATTAGAAACAAATAAAATTGTGATGGAATTCCCTTCCACTAAAAAATTTGAAAAAATAAAATTATGTAGGATATGTTTGATTGAAATAAGTACATGGAAGAATATTTTCCACTCGTTTTTTTATCTTTAGCACATTCAATTGCCTTTTTTTTTCGTGAAATTGGATTTCCTACTTGTATCTATGAAACGCTTATTCTCGAAGGAAATATTTTCTTTGAGTTTATCATAATTCATTTTCCACATTAGCACACTTTCGAATATTAATTCCACTTTTTATCATAATGTTCAACTTCCTAGAAATCCATCACATATTACATATATAGTAACAACTGAGTTCATGCTGCTAGAGCCCACTACTTTCCTGCCTAAAACAACATTTTAGCAATTTTTTTATTTTTATTTTTTGTATCACATTTTTCTTATATCTATAGCATATGTTCAACAAACTTTTCATACATTGGGAAATGCTTTTTGTACTTTTTCTTGGTCTTCTCTCTTGAAACAAAATTTCTACATTTTTTTACGTCTTTTTTTGCATATATCCTTAATTCATATTCAAAATGTCATTAATACATTGAGACGGGTCCCACTACAGTAATTACATTATCTCCTCTTTCTTCAATTTTTTTTTAATATTGTTTCCCATCAAACATTCAATTCACACAACTTCTATTTGTAAAATAATCTATTGCTCCCATATCTATGCAAAAATCAAATTCTAAATCACATTTGATATTAAAACTTACTAGGACAACCTTTCAAGTACTCTTTTGTTATTCCTATTATTTTCTTCCATCCTATTCAAAGACAGAAGAAGATTCATCCAACAAAGCCAAATAACCAAATATATCATCACAAAACCAATAGAAGTACTTTGTTAACTTATTTTAAGTTATGTTTATTGTCATTCTCTATTTTTCTACATATTATAATTTAAGTAAATTTAATTTAATTACTTTATACGTGTGTTTAATAATTTTTATTACGTTTAATTAAATTACTAGTTGTTTACTTGGACTTGAGTTTGTATTTATTTCCTATATGTTTGTGATAATGATTTAATATTTGGAGATAATGTTTGTCACTTATTATTCTTGATATTTATCTCCTATATGTTTGTGATAATGATTTGATATTTGGAGATAATGTTTGTTACTTATCTTTTATGATAAGGATAAAGAATTGTGATAATATTTTACTTGGCTTAGAATTCTATCTTTATCACTTATTATTCTTTATAAATATTAAGATAATATTTTAGCCTTGTTAAAATAATCCTATTGGCCGAAAATCTTGATTGACCGAAAATCTTGACCCTAATTCTTGGGGTCCAAGTTTGAGTTTATCATTATGGTAAGATCTTATTGTTACATAACCAATCTTGATTATCTTACTTTATCTTCACTTATGGTAAGAATCTTTAATTTATGATTATCTTACCTTATATCTATTAACTTGTAATTATCATTTGTTTATTATAGGTAATAGAGATCTTGCACAATTAGGAGTCTTGGAAGACGAGCATCTCGTGTGCAATATATATAGAGAAAGACGGGACTCTTTTCTCTTAAGTCTGAGAGACGAAAATTATCATTGTACTAAAATAATACACGGGTTTTTCATATTCTGACTTCAATTCTCTGGGAGGAGTATTTCAATCACTACAAAAGAAAAGACTTTCAGCCAGAAGATCAAACGGGAGTTCAGATTTTTTGAAGATGTTGCAGTTTCAAAGAAATCTACTGAAGAGTGATGGGATGCCAGCTCATATTACAGGTCATAGAAGGATCATGGAGTGATTTATTTCTTGGGTGTTTGATAAGTCTATGTGTAGATTTATCATGTAGCTTAGATTGATCCCTGTAAAACCTTTTCTTATATAGTGATTAATTTTTATCCGCAGGGTGCGGGCACATGGGTTTTTCCTGTTAGGATTTTCCCCACGTAAAACTCAAATATTGTGTTCCTGTCTCTTTACAATCCTGCATCGCTTATACTGTTCTGTTATTTTCACGTTTTATAATCTAGACGAATCTGGCATAACAGGATTCATCTGGATCTACGCTAAAAACAAGAATTTCACATTGCATTGTTAATCCATGATTTTCCAGACAAATTTATAATAGTCAGTTGTGTCTTAATTAAGAATTAGACAACTTTAAATTTTTCAAGTAGTATCAGAGCTGGTTCACTTCTAAAAGTGAGATATGGTTCTCTAAAATGGAATATTCTGCATATCTCTTAGGCCACCTTTATTGATTGATAATAAATATGGATGTTGGAAAATTTGTATGGAAATTTTTATTCAGTCTATTGATGATCGTTGTTGTACATCTGTCCTTAATGGTTACACAACACCCACTGTCACTATTGGAGGTGTTGTCACAGCTGTATCTAGAAGTGTTTATACTGCGGATGAATTAGCTAACACAAATTGGAATTCAAAAGCACTTAACGCTATTGTTTCTTTGGTTGATCCAGGTCAATTCAGGTTGATTTCTTCCTTAAGAACCGCTAAGGAAGCATGGGATGCTTTGAAGGTAGCAAATGAAGGAACCAATGATGTCAAAACCTCCAAGCTACAGATGATCACTCTTAAGTTTGAACAACTATCTATGGATGAGCGAGAAGGCTTCAAAAGTTTATACGCCAGATTGAGTGATCTCACAAACTCAGCTGAAGCCCTTGGTAAAACATGCTCTAATGACCAGATTGTACAAAAGATTCTTAGATCTTTACCAGACAGATTTCATGCAAAAGTAACGGCCATTGAAGAAAGCAAGGGTCTTTCAACCATGTGAGTTGAGGAATTTGTAGGCTCATTAATGACCTATGAGTTAAATCTGGTCCGAAGAAAGAAAGATAATAAATCAGGGATTGCGTTCAAATCAAGCAACGAAGAGCCAGACAAATCTAGAGAGATGGATGAGACTGAAAGCTTCGCACTTCTCACCAGGAAATTTAGGAAATTCCTCAAAGGCAAACAGAAAGAAATATCTTCCACCTTTCAAGGCCAGAATCAAAATCAACAAAAACAAAGGAAGAAAAACAATTTCTATCTCAGGAACAATGCTAATTCATTTGAAGGAAAGCCTAAGAATCGTATTAAGTGCAGAGATTGCGAAGGATATGGACACATAGTTGCAGAATGTCCCAACACTCTAAAGAAGACCAAAGAAAGGATGGTCATGAATGATATATGGAGTGATGAAGACACGGAGGAATCTAGATCAAATTCAGACAGCTGCACTTCTGAAAACAGGTAACTACCTTTACTGCTTTACAGTCATCTGATACTGATTCTGGAAACTCTTCTTATGCAGGAACTAACTCTTATGAATCTGGATTAAACACTGAAAGTTTGAAGAAAGAACTTCAAAAAGCAGAAGAGAGGATACAAATGTTGCAAGCCGTGGCTGAACACAACAGGAAAGTATTCCAGATGCATCTATATTCCAGATATGACGAAAATGATGAGTTAAGTAGGTTGAGTGCTGAACTTGCTAAAGAAAAAGACATGATCAAGATATTAGTACTTAGATCTGTTCAGCTTGATGAAATTCTAAACCATGGGAGACCCGCTAGCACAAAAAGTGGACTTAGATATGAAGGTAAGGGTAAAACTCATGAAAACAAGATGATCTTTGTGAAAGAAACAAGATACGGGAAGAAGGAGCAATAAGGAATCTTCTTAGATGAATCTACTTCCTACCATCATCAATTCAATGATGTTGGAACTCAGCACTCACATCCATCCAGGAACCATACAGGTAGAAAGTTTCAACCGAATCTGTACAAGCAAGATGAATATGTCCGTCAGACTGGCAGAAAATTTCAATCTCGTCAGAATCGACAAGATACATCTGTCTTTCAGGTATTCTGTGATTTTTGTACCAAACCTGGTCATGATGTATTTAGGTGTTATGAGTACTTGAAATTAATCGACTCAAACAAAAGAATACTTGTAACTAGGCAAGAAAAGAGGATTAGAACTAATGCTTATGTAGTTCAATTATCATTCAGTGCCTTGATTCCTAACACCTGGTTTTTTGTTACTTTTGGTGATGGACAAAAAAGGTAAGATTGATGGATTGGGTATCATTAATATTAAAGGATTTCCTACATTAACCAATGTATTGTATGTTGGGCTTAAGGCTAATCTGATTAGTGTAAGTCAATTATGTGATGATAACCTGCTTGTCCAATTTTCTAAAGATTATTGCAAGGTATTAAGTTGTGACAGGAACTTAAATCCATTGGAAATGTCCTGTTTAAGGGAATTAAATCCAAGGATAAATGTTATACACTTGAAAGTCAAGACATCTAAACTACCATGATCCCACAAAGATGGCTAAAGCACAAGCCGTGAGAGGCCTACCCAATATCAAGAACATTCTAGATGAAATCTGTACTGATTTTCAAAAGGGTAAGCAAATCAAACATGATACAATCCGGAACCCCGATGATAGGAATCATAGCAGGCTTGACAGAAAAATCTACAATTCAAGCCAACTTGGAGCAAAAACGAGGCAAAAAGAATCAATTTTGTTCTTACGGCCGTAATGTCAAGATTATCACGGCCGTAATCAAGTCCCTGGTTAAAATACAGAATTTCAAGTCTTTACACTCACGGTCGTAAATAATGAAGTCACGGCCGTAACTCTTCATCAGTAAGTGGCTTATGGCCTAACAATGCGGCGGATCAGATTTTTTCTAGAATTTCGCATATTTTATTTCCTTTTCCTATTTTAGTATTTTAGGTCAATTAGGAGTCTATTTTGAGCCCATTCGCGTCTAGGGTTTTTGTTTGTTTATTTATACGCTTTTTCTATTCATTGTATTACGGACTTTGATTTTGATATAAACTGTTTTTATTGAGGATTTAATGAAAGTTATAGGTGGATTCCTATTTTTTTCGAACTTATCAAGAATATTTCTTGTTGAGTTCAAATATCGAACTTATCAAATATTTCTTGAGAATATTTGTGGCATTCAAATAAGAGATTTATCAAGGAGATTGGGCAATTCCTTGTGGCGTTTGGAAAGTCGTGGTTCTTTATTCCGCATCGTCGAGCCATCCTGTCATGAATATCGGATCATGATTCATCCGTCCAACTGCAACCTGAGTTCGGAACTTTCTGGCGTTTAATTCCGCGCATCTCGAATCTCATCAAAACATCAACACAGGTCAGGTACATCTCACAACACCTCTCGTATACTTGAACTTACTCACATGGATCTAATGGGTTCTATTCAAAAGGAAAGTATTGGTGATAAGAGATACATCTATGTATGTGGTGAAGATTTCTCAAGATATACCAGGGTTATGTTTATTCGTGATAAATCTGATGCCTTTGACAATTTTGCTAATCTTTTTCCAGAAATTAAGTAATGAAAAGACTGATAAACATGTAGCTGAAGCTAATAAGTTGCAGATTCAACAAAAACAGCAAGTTGAAAATGAAAAATCAGTAGAAAAATCACACCAAGTAGAAAGTCAAAATAACACTGAAGAATGTGACAATGATGAATCTAACTATCCAGATACATCTTCCTTTCCAGAGGCAACTGACTACCTAGATACACTTGATGTTGAAGAACCAAAATTGTTGAAAAGACCATCTACCAGAGTTCAGAAGGTACAGCAGGATGAATCTGGAATATTCATATGTCAAGCAAAGTATGATAAAAATCCGGTGAAGAAATTTGGGCTTGAAGATGCAAAGGCTATGAGAACTCCCATGGCAACTACACTGAAAATTTCAAAAGATGGCTCTGGCAAGGACGTGAATCCATCTCTCTACAGAAGCATGATTGAGAGTCTTCTGTATTTGACTGCTAGTAGGCCAGACATATCCTTCAGTGTTGGAGTATGTACAAGATATAAAGCCAAACCTAAGGAGCCACACGTAGCTGCTGTAAAAAAGATCATCAGATATGTAAATGGTACACTAAGTTACGGAATTTGGTTTACTAAAGATACCCTGCCCATCTTGCAGGTTATTCAGATGCAGACTTGGCTGGAAATGTGGATGATCAAAAGAGTACGTCTGAAGGATGTTTTTACATTGCAAACAACTTGGTGGTATGGCTAAACAAAAAACAAAATTCAGAATCCCTTTCCACAGTAGAAGCGGAGTATATTGTAGCAGGTAGTTGCTGTACACAGCTCCTCTGGATGAAACAAATGTTGGAAGTTCATGGGATTTCTACAGAACATGCCACTATGTAATGTGATAACACCAGTGCCATCAACATCTCTAAAAATCCTGTTCAGCACTCCAGAACCAAACACATTGATATCTGACACCTCTTCATCAGAGAATTGGTGAAATAAAAGATTATCAATCTGGAGCACATACAGACTGATCTACAGCTTGCAGATTTGTTCACTAAGGCCCTCGATACTGTCAAATTTGAAAATCTTAGGAAACAAATTGGAGTATCACCTCCTTCAGAATAGGGACATGCATATTAAAAAAAATTGCATTATTTATTTATTTTTTATAGCATGCAGGTTGACTTATCCTATTCTTATACTAAGTGTAGATCATGTTTTTGCTTGCAGATATATCTGAGTGCTTGAGGCTGATAACGAGACAGATACTTCTGGCTGATGTCAGTTTACGTTCTCCAGATGAATCTAACCAGCACTCAGATTTGGGCAATTCAAAGAATATGTCACTACTATCAGAGCTGTCTGGTTGATTACTGATTGAAGTTTTATATTCTGTGTGTAGACTTGTGATCTAAATCTTACTTTTAGTATTGCACGCATTTTTCTTATTGTCCAAGGGCAAGGCCGGTGGAAAAATAAGGCTACCTATCCAAGCCAAGTTCATACCCTTTAGCTTCAAAATAAAAGAATTTTACGAAAATGTGGAAATATCATAGAAGAAAGGGAAAAATCTAGTAAGATAACTTCTGGGGATTATGTGAATCTACCAATCCAAGCCAAGTTCATAACCTTCTTCTTATCTAAAGGGGGACCTCTTGTAAGATAACTTCTGGGGATTGTGTGAAGCTGTTTGCACCTCCAAAAGACATTGTCACAATATTGAAAAATTCGACAAGCTGGATTTGAGAAAATGCACTTTTTATAGATATTGATCGGTCTAATTGTGCACTATGGTGACAAATCAATAAGTCAGGACAATCATATGATTTTGACAGTATGTGGATTACTAAGGGTTGCTCGGATCACACACCCACTTTAATCAACTTAATCATGTACGTGGTGGACTGTACACTGCCAGATGTATCTGCCTCAACTGATGCCAACAGTGTTCCGACGTGTCTCAGGTACCCAGATGCATCTAGATTTTTCATTTACGAAATTTAGTTATTTTTTTGAAAATCTTTAGTTAAGGCAGTATATTGTGGGCTAATGTGCTTGAATCTTGCAGAACAAGTCAGTAAATTGTGGAGCCCAATTTTGGTAATTTATTTGTTACCTAATTCTTGATTTATCTTGTTTCCATATTTATCCCATTTTTTTAGAAAAGGAAATTGGTAGAAACTAAGATTCTCAAGAGATATCTTTATCTATTAGGAATACAATTAAAAAAAAAATCTCTTGAATTCTATTTGTACTCAATTTCCTCAAGAATCTTTTCTCAAATCCCGATTTCCTCTCTCTCCCTCTCCTACATTTGAAAAACATAAATTTACAAAAACCCTCTTAAACCACCTTGATATCCAAAAGATTGAAATAAAGGGGGAGATGCCAAAAATGATAAAGATGTGGAAGAAGGTAAATCTGGAAACAAATCGGCAGAAGACGCGGATGGATCTGACCATGACACAGTTGAATCTAGTAAGTTAGAGTCAGAGGATAAAGAAGATGAATCCGATGAAATGGAGGGATTTAGAGGTGAAGATAAATCAGATGATACTGAAGGAAGTGAAGATGAGGATAATGATGATGAAACAGTAGATTATGAAGAAGAAGAAGAAGAAGAAGAAGAAGAAGAAGAAACTGCTAGGCTAGACAGAATGAACAAGAAAAAGGTGAAGAAACTAGTGTCTGCAAAGAAAAAGAGATCAAGCACAAAGGAAGATGCATCTGCCGCTCCAGATGGATCTAGGTATGATCCTTCATCATGTGTTAGCATCCCTATGTAGACTACCAAAGGTACTCTTACACCTTCCAGAATTAAATTTTGGTCGACTGGTGCCTGGTAAGGGATTGCACTATGAGTCTCATATATCAAATTTTGCACAAGATTGTTAAGGAAAATCTTGACTAGTTATTCATGAATCGAGTTTTAAATGTGTTTCAGGAAGTGGTCCTCGACAAGGGAACACATATTTTCTTGTTTACCCCTGGATTATTTCACAAATTTTGGCTGATTAGGGTGTCAAGAGACCTAAAGATGGATCTGGCCAGCATGATTCGTCTGGACAGGATGGCAGGATTGGCATCTGGAAGCAGAAGTTATCGTTCTAAAGGAAGAAGTGTTTGAACTCAAAACCACTGTCAAAAGGTGGTTCTTCCAAAGATGAGATCTCAAAGGCCACTACTGAAAAGAAGAAGACCAAGTCCAAAAATAATTTCTAACTGGAAGAAAAATCTATTTTGAATTCTATGTTTGAGGGGTCGTTGGGGAGAGACATAGATGTTATATCATACTGCATTAAATTTATAAGTGTTGCAGTAATGGGGAGCATTTTTTGTGTTCCCTGAAACTTAACTTTTATTTCCAGTTTATATGGTTTGTAACTGACTTTTGCCTATTTTTGTCTACTCGTGCTTACATTGGCAGGTTACAAGATGTAGAAGGCTTCCTCTATTTCTTCCAAAAAGGGGAGTAGTATTTTTTTTCTCATCTTTTCTAATTGTTTGAATGTTGAAGTAACTTTCGATTTATTTGGATGTTCCTTATGTGCTTATTATTCTTCTCTCTTTACATGCATATATTGATTGTTATGAGCAGATTATGATGCATAACTTGAGGGGGAGAATTTTGATAGGGGGAGCTTTATTTACTTCTACTTGTACTTATGAAAAGATGATTAAGTTTTGAAAAAATAGAAAAAGTCAAAGGGGGAGATTGTTAACTTATTTTAAGTTATGTTTATTAGCATTTTCTATTTTTCTATATGTTGTAATTTAAGTAAATTTAATTTAATTACTTTACACGTGTGTTTAGTAATTTTTATTAAGTTTAATTAAATTACCAGTTGTTCACTTGGACTTGAGATTGTATTTATCTCCTTTATGTTTGTGATAATGATTTAATATTTGGAGATAATGTTTGTTACTTATCTTTTATGATAAGGATCAAGAATTGTGATAATATTTTACTTGGGTTGGAATTCTATCTTTATCACTTATTATTCTTTATAAGTATTAAGATAATATTTTAGCCTTGTGAAAATAATCCTATTGGCCGAAAATCTTGGCCCTAATTCTTGGGGTCCAAGTTTGAGTTTATCACTTATGGTAAGATCTTATTCTTACATAACAAATCTTGATTATCTTACTTTATCTTCACGTATGGTAAGAATCTTTAATTTATGATTATCTTGCCTTATCTCTATTAACTTGTAATTATCATTGGTTTATTACAGGTAATAGAGATCTTGCACAATTAGGAGTCTTGGAAGACAAGCAACTCACGTGCTATTTATATGGAGAAAGAGGAGACATTTTTCTTTAAAATCTAAGAGCCTAAAATTATCAATGTGCTGAAATAATACACGGCTTTTTCATATTCTGACTTCAATTCTCCAGGAGGAGTTTTTCAATCACTACAAAAGAAAAGAATTTTAGCCAAAAGATCAAACGGGAGGTTTGGATCGAGATCGAACTGGAGTTCGGATTTGCTGGAGATTGTTGCAGTTTCAAAGAAAGTTACTGAAGAGTGGTGGGATGCCAGCTCATATTACACGTCATAGAAGGATCAAGGAGTGATTTATTTCTTAGGTGTTTGATAAGTCTATGCGTAGATTTATCCCGTAACTTAGATTGATCTGTGTAAAACATTGTTTTATATAGTGATTGATTTTTGTCCGCAGGGTGCAGGCACGTGGGTTTTTCCTATTAGGATTTTTTCTACATAAAGCTCAAATATTGTGTTCCTGTCTCTTTATAATCATGCGTCGCTTATACTGTTCTTTCCACGTTTTATAATCCAGGCGAATCTGGCGTAACAGGATTCATCTGGATCTGCACCAAAAACAAAAATTTCATGTTTCACTATTAATCCGTAACTGTCCAGACAAACTTGTGACAGTCAGTTATGTCTTAATTAAGAGTTAGACAACTTTAAATTTTTCAAACTTGACACAATAATAAAAGAATGCAGTACGGTGAAGGCCAATCATAAAAAAGAAGATGAGTGAACGTGTCAAGCACCGCAGCTATTACTTAACCTCTTGACCCACTCGCAGCCGCAGTTTTCCCAACTTCGACCGCACTTTATAAATATTATTTCAATTATTGTAATTCCCTTTTAATTGTAAAAATTTATTATGATTCATCGTCTTTTAAACGTCTACTCCTGTCACTTAGGTTTTTTCTATTTATGATATTATAGTGGGTAAAGAATTTAAAATTTTCAACCTTTTTGGTGTCCACCCCCTGCACCAACATTTGTAATTTACTACTTTTATCAATCAATATAATTTACTGCTTTCTACAATCAATGAACAATCAAGTTTCAATGTATTCAAATTCTCTCTTGTAAAGTTTTCTTCAATTTTTAATCAAATGTTCTTTCGTCCCGAGACAAGCAAGAAAAGGCAGAAGGTAGTCTAGTGGAATAGATTACTGCCGCACGGTGCCCCTTTCTGTGCCAAGAAGAAAGATGCCCTGTGAAAGTTGGTATTAGAGCCAGGGTCACATCCCTCGATAAGAAAGCAATGGATCCAAAGGCTATGGATCCGAATGCATCACAAACTACTAAGGTGGGTGATGCTAAGAGGAGTAATAAACAATGCGTAGATTTGCTTGATGGGAAAACTACAAGGTTATGTTATGTTGTTGACAGCTTCGAGGAAAACGTTGAAATGACGGAAGCGGATATTCGGGAATTACACATCCAACTGGATGAAAGCCAAGCGGCTTGCACAACACAATGATTAAATCTATCGCAATCATTCCTGATCTGCATGAAGAGATGAAAACATTGAGAGTTCAGGTACGAATTCTCCAACGTGCGATGGGCAATGGGAAAGCTCCCGTACAAGCCTAGGGTCAGAATATCGAAACTGTGCACCTATGGAGGGGCAAGTGATGCAAAGGAAGTTGACAACTTCTTGTTTGACATTGAACAATACTTTCTTGCTATGGGCATTAAAGATGAAGCAAGAAAGGTGACTACAACTACCATGTATCTGAGTGGAGATGTAAAATTGTGGTAGCAGACCAAATATGTTGATATTCAGGCCAACAGGGTCATGACAGATTCTTAGGATCTTCTGAAAGAAGTGATTCGAACCCAGTTCTTTTCAGAGAATGTGGAATATCAAGTCCGTTAGGCACCGCGGGAATTAAAACATACGGGCTTTGTCAGGGAATATGTGAAAGCCTTTTTTGGGCATATGCTAAATATTCGAGACATGTTAGAAAAAGGACAAGCTTTTCACCTTCACGGAAGGCTTGAAATAGTGGACACGTACGGAACTCCAGAGGTAGAAGGTTATGGATTTGAGCATGACAATGGGAGCTGCCGAGTGCCTGATGGATTATCAAACTAAAACTAAGAAAGAGCGACCACCCACGAGTAGTTAATCTAATGGTGGAGGAAATAAGCAATTCAAAACTGGGTCGAGTTCAAATGGGGGAGATACTCCAACCAAATAGGAGGTGGCTATCAAGGTTCTCGTCATAACAACTTTCAGGGTTATCATCAAGGTAGTCATCAAGGCAACTATCAGGGTAGTAACCAAAGTAATTGGAATAAAGGAAAGACATCAGAGGGTATATCTGATACTGCTCCTAAAATTGTATGCTTTTATGTGAAGGGCCTTATCGAGTGTCTGATTGTCCACAAAAACGATTAGTAAAAGCCTATTGTCAACTAGCAAGTGGAGTATCAACTTCGAAGCAAAATGCCCTGCCTGCTAGTAATAACGACGAGACTGACTCTAAAGAAGACGAGGAGGTGGTCGGTGCATTTTCACATCAGTGTAATACTATTATATCACATTGAACTACTAAAAAATAGAAAGTTTATATGAATGAGGCAAAATCGGAAAAACCAAAACCTCGCATTTGTCGAGCTAAAGGGTTAATAAACATTGATGTGAAGATAAATGGGAAGCCCATCAGGGCCATGGTGGATACTAGAGCAACCTATAACTACCTTGCAAGTATTGAAGTCGAGCGCCTTGGGTTGGTTCTAGAGAAAGGTAATGGGAAAGTAAAGGCCATCAACTCGATTGCCCACCCAATTGCCGGGGTATCCAAATCTGTGTTAATCAAGGCTGATTCTTTTGATGGAAGGACTAATTTGTCAGTTGTTCAGATGGACGATTTAAAATTTATTTTGGGATTGGAATTTTTTCGGGATACGAAGATAGTAGTATTCCCGCACTTTGACTCCTTAATGATGATGCTCACAAAGCCCTGCATCATACCCACATTGGCGTGGAGATTGGGGGAGAAAAACATCTTGGCCATGCAATTCAGTAAGGGCTTCCAGAGAAATGAACACTTATTCTTGTGCACTCTTCGTCTAGAAGAGATTGAAAAAGCATCTGGTCCTATTCCGAAGCCTATCCGAAAAATTATACAAGAGTTTGAGGACGTCATGCCGGAGGAGTTATCGAAAATATTGCCTCCTAAGAGGGCAATTGATCGCGAGATTGAACTTATTCCAGGGTCCAAGCCACCTGCCGAGCACCTGATCGGATGTCTAAACCTGAGCTTGAAGAGCTTAGGAAACAACTAGGAGAAATGCTGGAATGTGGGATTATCGTTCCTAATAAATCACCATATGGAACTCCCATGTTATTTCAGAAAAGGCTGATGGTTCTCTCAGAATGTGTTGTGATTATCACGCCATGAACAAGATCAATGTGAAAAATAGTTCTCCTATTCCGATGGTGGCGGATTGCTTCGACCGACTAAGCAAGGCTAAATATTATACTAAAATTAATTTTCGATCTATATACTGGCATGTTTAGATCAAGGAGGGAGATGAAGTAAAGACTACTGTAGTAACAAGATATGGAGCTTTCAAATTTAAAGTCATGGCTTTTGGCTTGACAAATGCTCCTGCCTGTATGATGATGAATCAGGTGCTTCATGAATTTTTAGATGATTTCGTAGTCGTATATAAAGACGACATTGTAATTTACAGTGAGACATTGTAGGAACATATGCACCATGTAAGAAGAGTCCTTAGTCGACTCTGAGAGAATGAACTTTATGCGAAGCCATCCAAATGCTCGTTCACCCAAACTTCTATCAGCTTCTTGGGTCACATTATTGAGCAAGGAAAGGTTTACATAGATTTGAAGAAAGTTACAGACAAACACCAAAGAATGTACATGATGTACGCTCATTTCTTAGGTTATGCAATTATTATCGAAGATTCGTGAAGGGATACTCAGAAATTGCACGGCCCCTGACTGAACTAACGAAGAAGGAAAAAGTATGGGATTGGTCTGCACAATGCCAAGCAGCTTTTGAGAAGTTGAAGAAGGCTATGTGAACAAACCTTGTATTAACCTTACCGATGTGATGAAATCGTTTGAAGTCTAGAAAATTCGTCAAATTTTGCTCTTGGTGGAGTCCTCATAAAGGAAGGACATCCGATTGCTTTTGAAAGTCAAAAGCTCAATGATGTAGAACACCGTTATTCAACAGACGAAAAAGAGTTGTTGGCGGTTGTTCATTGCCTCAGAGTATGTCGTCACTAACTACTTGGGTCTCCATTTATTGTGAAAATCGATAATACTGCGGTTATCCACTTCATGTCCCAACTGATACTTTCAAGCAAACAAGCTCGTTGGCAAGAACTTCTTTTGGAGTTCAACTTCATGTTGGAGTATCGTCCCGGATCCAGCAATCATGTCACGGATGCTCTCATCCGTCAAGTTGACTTAGCTTCAATTTGTGCAGTGGCTTCTCTTTCAAGGATTGAAGTTATTACAGATACAAGAGATCGAATACGGGCACTTTTAGAGAAGGACCCGACTACACAATATTTGGTCGACCTCATCAAACAGGGTAATACTCGTCATTTCTGGTTGGATGAGGGTCTAGTGAAGACAAAAGGGGACCGCATGTATGTCTCGAAGGGTGGAGATTTGAGAAAATCCCTGATAATGGAATGCCACGATACGCTATGGACGGGACATCCTGGAGAAGAACACACTTTTGCACTTTTACAACGTGCTTTCTATTGGCCGCAAATGCGGGACTACGTTGCAACTTATGTGAAGACTTGTCTTATTTGTCAGTAGGATAAGGCAGATCATCAGTAGAAGGTAGGCTTTCTTAAACCTCTTTTTGTCCCATTCAATCCATTTGAAAGTGTATCGATGGATTATATAATTGGATTGTCGAAAGTCGTAGATTTTGGCATTATTATTGTTGTGGTTGACCGTTTATCAAAATATGCAACCTTTATCTCAGCACCTAAGTATGTTTCCACTGAAGAGAAAGCTCATCTCTTCTTCAAGCATATTTTCAAATACTGGTGGTTGCCTAAAGACATTGTTAGTGATCGAGATCCTCGATTTACTGGCATATTTTGGACTGAATTGTTCAAGCTTTTTGATTCAACTCTGAGCATGAATTCTAGTTTTCGCCCTCAAACTGATGGACAGACAAAGCGCTTCAACTCTATATTGGAGGAATATCTTCTGCATTGCATCTCTACTTCACAGAAAAATTTGGTGAAACTCTTGGATGCGGCCCAGGTTTGCTTCAATGCCCAAAAGAGCTCTTCCACAAATAAGAGTCCTTTTGAGATTGTCACGGGCCAGCAACCGTTACTCCCTCATAATGTAGATCTGAATTCAAGTACCAAGTCCCCTCAAGTAAGGAACTTCTCTCAAGAATTGAAACGAAAAATTGAAATTTCCACAAGTTATCTTGAGAAAGCACAGAAACGGTACAAGAAGTCTGTTGATCTGAAGCGCCGTTTTGTTGAATTCAATCTGGGAGATTTGTTGATGGTTAAACTTCCCGACAAAAACTATTACAAGCTCGCCAGAGGGAAAGACTCCAAGTTGGTTCCAAAATACATAGGGCCATTACTCATTGTGAAGAGGATTGGAAAAGTTGCTTACAGAGTATAGCCCCCTTCATGGTGCAAAATTCACAAGGTCCTCCATGTTGGTGTTTTTAAGCCATTTTTGCAGACAAAGAGGATGCATCAAGAAATAAGTCGAGTGACCTATTTTTGAATTGAAGAAAATTGGAAAGAGGGTTGTTGAAGCTATTCTTGATCGCCGAGTAAACCGAGCTTCCAGGAAGGATCATCAAGAGTATTTGGTCAAATGGAGCGGATCTAGCAGTGATGAGAATACTCGGGGAAAGAGAAAAAGACCTTGGAGCCTTCAAACATCCAATTAAAGAATTATTATGAACTGAAGACGTTGCCAAAATAGATGGGCGAGAATGTCAATGACCGCAGCTAATACTTTGCCCCTTGACCCACTCACAGCCGCAATTTGCCCAACTTTGGCCGTACTTTGTAATTATTATTTCAATTATTGTAATTCCCTTTTAATTGTAAAAATTTATTATGATTTCTCGTCTTTTAAATGTCTACTCCTATCACTTAGGTTTTTTCTATTTAAGCTATTATAGGGGTAATAGAATTTAAAACTTTCAACCTTTTTGGTGTCCACCCCTTACACCAACATTTGTAATTTACTTCTTTCATCAATAAATGTAATTTATACTTTCGACAATCAATGAACAATGAAGTTTCAATGCATTCAGATTTTCTCTTGTAAAGTTTTCTTCAATTTGTAATCAAATATTCTTTCATCCCGAGACAAGCGAGAAAAAACAGAAGGTAGTCTAGCGAAGCAGACTACTGCCACACGGTACCCCTTTCGGTGCCAAGAAGAAAGGTGTCCCATGAAAGAATGTCTCAATCCAATTTGGTCAATGTATTTTCTTCTTAGAACATATATACCTTGGGTTAATTTTCAGTTTCTCTCATTTTGCATTTTGTTAAATGTGTGATGGAGTTTTTCAGACATAATGAATGTAAATTTTCTTTTCGTTATGTTGTGGTTAAGCACCTTCCGTTTTGATTCCTACCAAGCAGTTTTCCGATTTTTGGATGTACGTCAGTTCCTCTGCCTATAATGACAAAAGTGTAGTACCCAACATCAAAATCAATTCAAGAGAACACTCCTACATTTGCTAAGTTTAAAGAATACTAGTATCACACCCGTACGTTGTACGGAAGAAAAATATGAAATGATTTTACTGTAAATATCATAACAAAATAGGAAAGTAAAATTGAACACATTATTTTTTTTGATTATTGATACAGACTGTTAACAAATACTCAAAATAGAAATAAATTACAATTCTCATCAATTTTGGAAAACTTTTTTAAATAATACATTGTTTGTACAATCTATAGTTGTTCACACCCTTGTGATACACGAAAGTTGCTATAGACAAAATATATTTAAATAATTGCTCAAATTTAAATTAAATAATGCAATTTTTCAAATATATGTTGTATAGAATAAATAAAAAATTTCATCCAAATATTTTTGACTAACATGAATAAAAATAATAATCCTCAAAATATTATAATTTACATAAAATAAAGTAATTGTAACAAATTAAATATATGCGGTCTTATATATAAATAAATGTAACAAATTAAGCAATATTGACGATGCACGAAAGTGAAAATCAACCTCAAGATTTGCGGTGCACGAACGTGGATTCAACTCAAGAGATCTTTCACATGATTAATAATTTTTAATTTTTAAATGCGATGCATATAATTGAACGTAATTAAATGCATATTTAATTATATGCAAATAAAAAATTGTTAATGAAAATATAAATAAAATATATATAGTGAGTCTTTTTGTCTATATATGTTAATAAAATTAAGAATAAAGTTTCACCATTTTTTACGGCATATAATTATTTTTTTAATATTTTAATAAAATTGTAAATCATTGAATTGTTTTATCATCTTTACGGGAAAATAAGTCATGAATTAAGTGTTTTAGAGATTGTACTGTGAACATATCAATGATAGCCCAAGATAAACTAACCAAGAGGGGGGTGAATTGATTTTACAAAACTTTTTCGATAAATACTCTTAAGTTTGATACAATTTACCAATTATGAACAATAAATGATTAGGAGCACTAAACTTATCAAGGTAAAAAGATATGGATAAAAGAACTTAGACAATTTACCAAATACTAAAATAAAAGGATATTGCACAATATGAAATAAGAAATAAATATAAGTGCAATGGAAGTAAGTAAAAAGGGATAAGAGAGTGCAAACGATGATTTAAGGAGGTTCAATCAACCAATGTGATCTATGTCCTCCGTTACCGAGCTCTCCGTCATGAGTAAGACCAAATCTACTATATTGATAGTTTACAACAAGGAGTATCGAATCCTTAAATGACTTACAACAAAGAACATTTATCCTTAGGTGACTTTGCAACAATGAGCACCTATCCTTTACAATCGATTTTTCACAAGGATCTCGAAACCATAAACAAAATACAAATGAGAATTTTTACAATTGAATAAACTCTCTTAACAAATGATATGATCAAGTCAAGTATCTTGAGAGTTTAGGATAACACTTCAATAGATAGCAAATATTTAAAGCTTAAGTATTTATGAAAACTTTGATAAATGATATGAAATAGTTTTGCTTGAATCAAAGTTTTTTCAACCAATGATCCATCTTTCCAAATAATACTAGTTAAGTATGAAGAGAGATATACACTTCAATCTAAGTGTTTGGTAATGAAGAACTCAATCAAAGATCAAGAATAAAATGAGACTAATGAGTTTTCTTCAATGTAGAATTCTTGATAAAAATATGTAAATGATTTTGATCAATTAAGAATTACTTTGCAATAAATGAAATAGAATATAAAATCAAGTAAACTCAATGAATTTTCAAGTGAATATGCTCTCTTAATTGCTCTTGTGGTTGTTGGAATTGAATGCAAGAGAAAGACCTATTTATAGATCAAGAAAAAAACAGCTGCAAGGACTTTCAATCAATCAATTCACCACTTTCGGTCGATCGACAGTTTAAACTAGCTGTTACACTATTTGAGCCATTGGACTTTCGGTTGAACAAACATTTTCGGTCGATCAAGGAAATTTCGGTCGACCGAAATAGCTAAATTTGAAAAATTTTATTTTATATCAAAAAGTTCATTTTTCCAAAATCTATTTCATGTTATGATCTAAAAATCATTTTTATGCAAGTAATGATTTTATGAAAAATATTTTGAGCTTTATGAACTTGCTAAAAATTGAAGTGTCAATACCGTTACATTATAAATTGAAGATTTTCAACATGAATCTTTTAAGACTTTAATCTTCGGTCTTTGACGATCTTGTTCACTTCAAATCTCTTTTTGATTGCTTTGTACTTCAATGGATGATGATTTGGATCTTAGAATTCTCAAATGACATATATATGATAAAGCTCAAGAATTGAAACCATTAGTAATACAAGATATTTCGTTTGTTATAATCAAAATAATATACACGTGAATAATCATATGTCAACAATCAACTCCATTTCTGAAATTTACGTTCAATAAATGAAATTTTCTTTTTTTAAAAAAATTTTGAACTACAAAATTAGGCTCATACAGTATATTGCACTCAACTTACATATTCTCCTTAAGATCGACACTTTTCTTTTTATATATTGTTCTTCATCATATTCTTCCCAAAAAGAGGTGTAGGATAGAATTTTTTTTATATAATTTAATTTTTTAAGCATCAATTATAAATATCAAGTGTTTTTCTAAAAAAAATAATCGTTAATTTTAATAGATATTATTACATTAATTGATTCTTCTTTCTTCATATTGTTACATTATTATTTTAATAAAAATTACTGATCGATCAATTGTTTAATAGAAATTATATGAACTAATTATTAAAATCTGTAATATATTTTACATATTTTAATTATTTAAATTTATAATGAAAAATAGAAAAATGAACAGAATCAGTAAATAAATAAAAATAATGTGAAAATGATGAATGAATTGAAGAAATCTTAAATTTGTAAAATTAACCTAACTTAATTGGACTTGCCTTAAAAATTCATATAATTATTATTTATTTTAATTTGACGAGAAAAAATCAGAATATAAATTAATCATCTATTACTAAAATGAATTTAGTTAACTAATTATAGATAATATTATAGGACTTAAATGATATAATTTAAAATGAATTAGATATTGAGGAAAAATAAAAAATAAAACTTTACCTTCAATTTTTGATATGATTTTACGGACAATATATTTAAAATTTGCTCTCATTTGTTAGTTTGAATTAAACTTCTCACTGTAATCTTTAATTTGACACCCATATTACATATTTTTTAATTTCAAAATAATACAATAATTATTAAAAGAATAATAATAAAATAGAAAAAATAACATTTTGATATTATTAATAGCATAACACGAATGCCAATGCAATTAATGACACATGTAAAATAATAATTGCTAAAATACTTAATATAATATTTTTTAGCAAAAAATTCCAAATTTAGAATTTTGATGACGGCTATTCTACTTTTGTATATATTAAGAATTAAGATTAAGATTAAGATAAGATTCATCTTGCCTTCTGTTTAGTTTTCATCATATTGGCACCAAAATATTAAGTTTCATTACTATTGGCAGAATTCATAGGATTAGAATCAAATGGAAATTAAAAATTAAATCTCAAAATACTTGGTCAATTACTTAGCCTTTGTTTGGCAACTCATTATAATGAGTAGCCATCATTTTTTTTGAATTTCGAGGTAAATTTTGTGATTAAAAATTAGAGAGAGAACATATGTATGGTTAAAAAGTGATTGGAAAAATTGTGTAAATTATAATGAGTAATAATTACTCATTATAATGAGTTGCCAAACAGAGGCTTAGTCAGTTTTTTAGCTCTAATGTATGTAATCATTAGAGTTTAGATGTTAGATTAATTAGTATCTAAATTTAATTTAATTTTATTTAGCAAGTTAGTATTTGTATTTATTTTTTTGATCAGTTAGTATTATTTTTTATCAATTTTATATATATTTATTTATTTATTTATTTGCTCTAAATCTATCCTTGTTATTACTTTAGACTAAATATACTGCAATGTGTGTTTACGTAAATTGATATTTTCTAAGTTGATCTTTTGTTAAATCATATCCCTCTATTCTTCATTACATTATTTTTTCTAAACAAATTGTAACTTAAAAATCCATTTTAATAGATATATTTTCTAAGTTTATTGTAACTTAAAATATCCATTTTACATAAATTCATATTGAAAATTTAAAAGTCCATTTTCAAGTTAAAATCCATTTTAATAAATACTGTAACTTAAAAAAAAAAATCCATTTTACGTAAATTAATATTTTCCAAGTTTATTTTTTTTGTTAGATCATGTACTCTATTTTTAATTACAAAAATTTTTCTAAACAATTTGTAACTTAAAAATCCATTTTTTGAGTTATTATTATTATTATTATTATTATTATTATTATTATTGTTGTTGTTGTTGTTGTTGTTGTTGTTGTTATTATTATTGGGGATCCAGTTAGTCACATAATGATTTTGCAGATTTTCATTACTTTTTATAACGATGACAAACATTATTATCAAAAAATGATGCTTAAAAAATTAAATGCATATATAACAAAAAGTCAGAGTTGAAAAAAAAAAAAAAATAGATCTCCAAATGTCATTCTCTTCAAGTTGCACCACTATTTCAAACTTAGGGACTTTAATAGTCTAACTTATCTTCAGCCATTATTAAGATCTTCTTTAAGAGTGACATTATGGGAAAGATAAGAGGATATATTGATTTCCAATAAAACACTGATGGTTTTAGGATAATCTTTTGATTTTTATTGTCAACGGATTCGGGATGGTGCTTAAAAGAACTGAAATTGCCGGCAGGGTGTTGAGTTAAATGAGAAGAGGTAGGCTTCTTCTTCTTCCTTTTTTTTTTTTTTTTTGGAAACATTTGTTTTCCAATGTATAAACAAGAAATAAAATATATGTGGCTAAAAATTGGTTTAAAAAAACTGATTACTTTAAATTGGGGTTTAAACCCCAAATGTCGAATAGTCACTTAGTATGTTAACAAACTGAATCAAATTATTTAGATAATTTACATAAATCTTGACCAAGAGTTATTCCGAAAAAAAATACACTCCTTCGTTCATACCACTTTTTTGGAAAAAAATAAAAAAATGTGCTTTTTGTTCGTATTAATCGTTTGAACAAATAAATAATTTTATTAACTTGCATCATCATTTTAATTATATAAATTATTTTAATCTTAGTTAAATTCGTGAGGTCCATCTAGTAGTTATTGATGCGATCCCAGTCGGGGAATCTCGTCGAACAACGCGGAATAACGAAATTAAAACCCTAGAAAAGATCTAAATCAGATCTGATATGAAAATAACAAGAACACGAAGAAATTAACGGAAATTAAAAGATAGATTCGACGGTAAAACCTTGACCCTACAATCACGACGCAATTAATGATGATGCGGATTGAAGAACCAAGATTGGTGAACGCCACAAGGGTTGTCAATTCCTTGATAAGTTCGTTGAGTGAACGCCACAAAGAACGGATCTTTGATAAGTTCGAAACAAAAGGGAAAAAACTCAACATTTAACAAAAGAATCCTCTCTTAATTTAATTCATAAACTCAAACTTGTTCTTTTACAATGAATGGAAAGGAATATAAATAAGCAAAATAACATAGCCTCTAATTTACTCAAAATAGAATTCTAATTAAACTAGAACACTAAATTAGGAAAATAACCTAAAAACCAAAAGGAAATAAAATAATTGGAAAATCCGAAAAATCTGGCCCGCTCCTCATTTACGGCCGTGAGGAACTCTCTTACGGCCGTAATTACGGCCTCTCTGAACAAAACCTGTTTTATTAGTTACGACCGTAACTTTCAGACTTACGGCCGTAAGCCTGGTTCTACTGAAATTTGGCATTTTCCCTTGATAGTTGATTACGGCCGTGACAATAGCTTTTACGGCCGTGATTATATGAGTTACGGCCGTGAAGGATTTCCATTATGGCCGTAGTGCCTTTTCTGCATAAACAATTTCGTGTACTCGGCTCGGCTTGATTCTTTCGTCTTCTCGGCTCGATTCTAACATGAAACTTACTCCGTTTTACACGTAGATCACTATCGTATTGCCGACGTCTCGACTTTTCCCTTCGATGCCTGGTCCGGATCGTATCATACTCCCTATCTTGAAAAGGATTCCACCTCGAATCCATTTTTGGTCGACTTTTCAAACTCCTCCTACTTTTCTGAGCTCGATGATCATTTTTAAGCTCTGTGCGATCCCTTAGACTTTTAGGTTGCCCATTTTTTCCAACGGATATCTTCCCGGCCTTAAGTTCATGGTTTGATTTATGTCTCTGCAAAACAGATTTAATAGAACTGGGGAGGGATGTGTTAGCAAATGCAAATAAACTCATTTTTGTGGTGGACTCTCTTTTCTTTTTCTTTTCACTCTCAAGCTCACCTTTTTCTGAGGTCGTGGCCTCAACGCTCTTATTTTTCCTCTCAAACTCGCTTTTTATTTTCAATTGGTCCTCTTGGACTTCTTTAGGTGATAGCGGAGCAAGAGTGATCATTTTTCCACCCTTCACGAAAGAATATCGATTTTTAAACCCATCGTGTACTACCCTCCTATCATGTTGTCAGAGTCTCCCCAACAAAATATGGCCAACATGCATAGGTACCACGTCACAAACCACCTCATCCTTATAACCCCCGATGGCAAAATTGATCATAGCCTGCTTATTTACCTTAATTTCTCCTGACTCGGTCAGCCATTGCAATTTATAAGGGTTCGAATGTTTTATCAAGCTTAAACCCAGTTTCTCAACCAACATTGTACTAACCACATTAGTACAACTTCCCCCGTCAATCACCATACCACAAACCTTTTTACCCACTAAGCACCTAGTATGAAAGAGATTATCCCTTTGCTCACCAATTTCATCCACCCTGACCCTAGTACTAAGGACATGCCGATTAACAAGTGAATCTTTAACAGCATAGGTCAGCCCTTCCTCATCACTACTACTAGCCCCAACATCCACTAACTTAGGCATTCCCTTAAATTCATCCTCGAAACTAATTTCTCCATTTTCACGCAAGATCATTAGCCTCCTATTTGGACACTGGGATGCTATATGACCCGTACTCAAGCACTTAAAACACTTAATATTTCTATCCCGAGTAGTTTGAGAATCAGAAATATTTTTACCTTTCGTTGTAGGCTCCTCCTTCCCTTTCGGGTTATGTTCAACGTTGGATTCCTGCTTAGGTTGTGATGTAGGATAAGATAGTGAGTGTCTTGATGCCTCCTTTCGCCTTAGCTGCCTTTCCACCTTCATAGCCATATGCACCATATCTTCTAGCTCCATATAATGTTGCAGCTCAATGACATTGGCAATGTCTCTATTCAGCCCACTCA
This sequence comes from Ligustrum vulgare, assembly GCA_963555705.1. Classification (NCBI taxonomy): domain Eukaryota; kingdom Viridiplantae; phylum Streptophyta; class Magnoliopsida; order Lamiales; family Oleaceae; genus Ligustrum; species Ligustrum vulgare. The sequence goes on along the minus strand of OY743168.1, from coordinate 29,282,917 downwards.
GAAACCTAGCCATCGTAGCTTCCCGATCCTCCACCACATTAGCCCTAATCATCGCTACCTCCTTATCCTTGTGATAATCCTCTACACTCCTCGACCCCTGAGTCATACCCTGCAGCCTCTGGTAAATATCCCTATAATAATGAGTTGACACAAACCGCTTCCTCATTATGGTTTTTAATTCACCCCAAGTCTCCACTGGCTCCTCAAGGTTCCTCCTCCTACCCGTCACTAGTTGATCCCACCAAATATTGGCATAATCTGTGAATTCAATCACAACTAATTTCACCTTCTTCTTTTCCGAATAATTGTGACAATCAAATAGCCGTTCAACCTTGGTCTCCCAATCTAAGTATGCCTCCGGATCACTCCTATCCTGGAATGATGGTAATTGCACTTTAATTTTCCCAAGGTCGTCATCAACATCATCTCTACTCGCACGATGCCTCCTAGCATCACGACACTCCCTATCATGCCTCCACTCATACCTATCTCCTCTATCCCTCCTTCGCATACTACCCAAAGATATGCTGCTACTTTCACTGCCCATGTCTTCATCATCCACACCAACCTCACGCCTATTACCTCTCCTAATCCGAGAACCATCATGAGATTGATCCCGAGGTATTTGTTTACGCTCTGCGCCTTGATTCTCCATCTGTTCCATAAACCTCTCAAATTGTGCCCTCATTGCTGCAATATCATCATTACCCTGTTCATTCCTTCTATTCACACCCCGAGCTGTTTTCTGTCTCCAATAGAAGATGAAGATGTGGAAACCTCTCTATCAGACATTTTTTAAGATACGAACAAGGAAATTCAGAATATTTGGGGAATATTTGGGAATTTTCGGATTTTTTTTAATCTGCCAGAGAATTGGATTACGAGTATGGCAGAAAAGACGGAACTGGATTTGGACGAAAAACGAAGAAGAAAAACGCTTTTGAATTTTTGGGACTCATTCTTATGGATCAAACTGAAAAAATTTATGACTGACACGAAGAATGCGAAGAACACGAAAAAATCAAGAAACGCAAGAATCTGAAATAGATCCAAGCTCTGATACCAGATGATGAGATCCCAGTCGGGGAATCTCGTCGAACAACGCGGAATAACGAAATTAAAACCCAAGGAAAGATCTAAATCAGATCTGACACGAAAATAACAAGAAGAAATTAACGGAAATTAAAAGATAGATTCGACGGGAAAACCTTGACCCGACAATTACGAGGCAATTAATGATGATGCGGATTGAAGAACCAAGATTGGTGAACGCCACAAGGGTTGTCAATTCCTTGATAAGTTCGTTGAGTGAACGCCACAAAGAACGGATCTTTGATAAGTTCGAAACAAAAGGGAAAAACTCAACCTTTAACAAGAGAATCCTCTCTCAATTTAATTCATAAACTCAAACTTGTTCTTTTACAATGAATGGAAAGGAATATAAATAAGCAAAATAACATAGCCTCTAATTTACTCAAAATAGAATTCTAATTAAACTAGAACACTAAATTAGGAAAATAACCTAAAAACCAAAAGGAAATAAAATAATTGAAAAATCCGGAAAATCTGGTCCGCTCCTCATTTACGGTCGTGAGGAACTCTCTTACGGCTGTAATGGCCTCTCTGAACAAAACCTGTTTTATTAGTTACAACCGTAACTTTCAGACTTACGGCCATAAGCCTGGTCCTGCTGAAATTTGGCCTTTTCCCTTGATAGTTGAAACTTACTCCGTTTTGCACGTAGATCACTATCGTATTGCCGATGTCTCGACTTTGCCCTTCGATGCCTAGTCCGGATCGAATCAGTTATGATAAAAAAAAAATCCTCAAGAAATTAAGAGGAAAAAAATAGCAGGAATATTTATGAGAAATGAATTACTTCTTTTAGTTTTTTTATTTTCAATTGGATTAGTTGTCATTATAACATGTCCGTATATCACCCGAGTTTCAAATTAGTTGTTTTTATATGATTTTTTTTTTTTTTTTACAATTCTGCCTCTGTTATTAAACACAATCATTATAAAATTTAAATATAAGTAATTTATAAATAACATAATTTCTTAAAACACTTTTTAATCACACATTTTCTTCTCTACTTTTTAATCGCATATTTTATATAAAAAAATATAAATAAATCAATTTATAATTATTAAACCTATGTTTGGATAACCCAGATTTTTTGGATTTTTTTAGTTTTTAAACCAATTTTTAAATTACACAATTTCCCAAATCAATCTCTAATCATATATATTTCCTCTTTCTAATTTTTAACCATTCATCTACCTAAAAAACAATAAAAAAAACTGTTTTTTTTTCTCCCAAGCCACCGAACAGAGGCTAAAGTATTATAAACTTATTTTTTCCATTAAAATTTCATTCTTGTTAAAATACAGTCCAGTTCTCCTGTGCGACATGCGCAGGAGAACTTGTAGGGCAAAGCTCATATGGTGTCAGCCTTTTGGCTGATACCTTTAACCTTATTTTTTAATTTTTTTTGTTTTATATTGTAACTTTTATTTGATAATATTATTTAGTTTATAAATTAATTTAATTATGATTTCGAGATTAAAAATAGTGGTTAAAAATATGAGAGAGAAAATATGTGTGGTTAAAAAATAATTCGAAAAATTATGTAATTTATAAATTGATTATAAATCAGTTTATTTTATTTACAAAAACGAATGTTTTTTCTACTTATTTTATCTTATAATTTGATTTTTTGTCATGTACTTTTTTTATCTTTTATTTTGTCATAATAAATTTTAATATACATACATATATTAAATAAAATTTAATATTCATAATAACAGTGTAAATTCAGTTTGATATTCAAAACATCGCAATACATTTAATACATACTTTACTTTGTAAATAAAGAAAAAATGACTTACCAAAGAATTCAACAAAAAAAGAAATAAACAAAGTTTGAAAATATTTTTATCCTTCATTTATTTATTTTTCTGAATGAAGTATATTTTTTGAATGAGTAAATGAAATGTACATGAATAATGAATTTAGCAAACACAACCTTTATTTGATAATACTGTTTAATTTATAAATTGATTTATTTATAATTTTGAAATCAAAAAAGTATTGATTAAAAATTAAAAAGAAAAAATATGTATAATTAAAAAATAATTTGAAAAATTATATAATTTATAAATTAATTTATAAATCAATTTATTTTAATTACCAAATACAAGTTAAGGTATAATATATATATATATATATATATATATATATAATAAAAAAAATAAAAAAAGATTGTCAGCCTCTGAGCTTTGCCTTGGCCAAGGAAAGCTCACTTTTGTTTGCGCGCGCAGGAAAACAAATTCGTGTTGCAATAACCTTATTTTGGGTCCCACAAGATCCATAGAAATTTTGTCTCACAAATAATTAGCGTAACAAACGATTTTTATTGAATGATAGAGGCCGTTTGATATAAATAAAATTTTTACAACAAAAAAAAAAAAAAAAAAAAAAAACTTTACAAATTTAATTTCAACAATTTATATTCAAATTCAACCAAACAAGTATAAACTTTTCAAATTAATCTATACCACAAATTCACAAAAAAAAAAAAAAAAAAAAGCATAAAAAATAAATCACAACAACCAAAACTTTTTCATTTACTTTTTTCATTTACTGGCTCATAATTTTCATTTTCTTCTCAAGGCACAGACATTTTGAATCTGTAAAAATGGATTTCTGGCAAAGAGCTCGGAGCTTCGCCGAGGAAGCCGCAAAGCGATCACAGGAGCTGACTCAGGGAATCGGCTCCACCAATTTCTCCGACGTAGTGTCGGAGGCGTCGAAGCGGTCCAAGGAATTTGCCGCCGAGATGTCGAACAAGTCCAAGGAAATTGCTGTTGAGGCATCAAAGAAGTCGAAGGAGATCGCGGCTGAAGCGTCGAAGAAGTCGAAGGAGATTGCTGATCAGATCAAGTTTCAGATTCCGCCGGTCGCAGCTGCGGCATTGACTAACCTGGTAGACACGGGTCAGAAGGGAAATGAGGTTGATCTGGAGAAATATGGGGTCACTGATGAGCTCCGGCAGTTTGTGAAGGGGATTACTACGAATACTTTTCAGGATTTCCCGCTTGAAGGTATTATTTATCTGATTATAATTCCACGGTATGTAATGGTTACTGTGCTGTGTGATTGACATTGTTAATATTTGTGAATATCCTTTTCTCTCTAGACAGTTAAATATTAAGTATCTGAAGGAATTATTCGCATTTTTGTCTTGTAAAATAGTTCGAGGAATCGGTATGCAATATGCATAACTGAATATTGGTTCCAAATGCGGTTTTTTAAAGCCAATTTTGCTGTTTGAACTTAGAAGGTCTCATAAAACTTGTTTGCTTGCTTGTGCTTTTGGAATATGAGTTTTTCCAAAGCCTAGGCTTCAAAATGAACCGCAAGGAGAACTTTGTAGCAATTAGCTTTCTGGAATCAATTTGCAGGAAGCGAATTCAAATATAATAGGATTTCTATGATAGACAACAACCACGTACACTGGGAATAATTTATGTTATTATACTTTAATTTTAGAATGGATGCTATCTTGTGAATGTCTTTCCTTGGATCTTAGGAGGGGTCTTCTAATTTCTAATCACTTGTTTGGATCTGAAACAGCTTGGTGAAAATTTTATGTGCATATTTCACTTGAAAAACAACTTTATTTTTACTCATGTATGCTCCATACTGCAAAAGTTGGTTTTGATTAGGAGAATCCTAGAAGGTATAATTCCTCTTCTGTTATTTTAGCTCTTTACGATATTAATTTTCCTTTCAGAATGAATCTCAGTGGTACAGGTAGTTGCAATTTATATTGTTTCTTTGACATATTATCCTTTCTCCTTGCCTTAGTTTCCTGAAACTCAGATCTAGATTTTCCTTGCCTGATTTATTATTTTCAGTGGTATTCTCAAAACAGGATACCTTTTAAGTATATAAATTAAATTGGAAAATAATTATAGAAATGACAAGGAAATGACGTTTCTTCAGACTTCATGTAAGCCACTTATTCAATAATTTGGTGTTGCAATGAAAGAATAAGGTCTGGCCTAATGGTCAAGAAATGAAAACAAAAGTAAATGGAAGCAGCCTCCGGAGCATAAGTCAATGGTTGAAAGGTGAGAGTGAGAAATAACAGCTGCGGGGTGGAAGCTCGAATCCTACATTTGATTTGAATGAGGCTACTTGCAAGCGCAGTTAAATAACAAGTTCTGAACCCTGCTTTATTGAGTCACATTCTCTACAAATCTCCAGAACAGGGGCTCTAAGGGCTCCTAAGATTGGAGTTCAACTTTTTTTGTTATGTAAATGGAAACAGCATTAGGAATTATCTAGAAAAGAGCCTCTGTTTGCTACAAAGACCGAGCATTTTGACAGACCCAAACAGCAATGTGTCAGAACCCTAGTGAGTCCTATTTCACTTTTAATGAAATGTTATATTTGAATTCTAAGTTTGGACAAATTTGCAAATTCAATAAAAAATAAATTGTTAATTCATAAGCTTTTGAAGAAGCTTCTTGCCCAAAGTACCTTCTCCATAAGCATCGTTTTCAAGGTAAAAATTCTCAGGTCAGCTCCCCAAAAGCAAAAGTGATTGCTAAGTTAAGACTCCCTCCCATGGCAGTCGAAAAAGAAAAATAGGGTGCCACGTGGACCTCCACTTTTGAAAGGTGGGAAATGAAATAGTTGACAACGTCAACTTGTACTAAGATAAAAGAAAAACAAAATGATTCTCTGGAAAAGCTCTCTAGACATCATAGGAATGCAATTATGCAAGTTCAATTTCTTTTTCCGGTTATATCCTATCTTATGCTTGCACTTGTGATTACTGGTTCATTATGTAGAAAATTTCTTTGAAACCTTTTTAAATAATCTGAAAAGGGAAAGAATACTTGGTAGGTGTACTAATATTATTATTTTGGTAGAAACGGACAAGTTTAAGCCCTTGCCTCTTCTTTTTCTTCTTGTGCATTTACCGTCTCATTGTCATTGTTGTTGCCTGGCCTAATTTACATCTTTTCCGTGTATTACAATTCTCAGTTCACGTCATCTTGACACCTTTGGTAGCAAAACTTAACTTGACCAGCATTTTTATGTGCAGATGACTCTGAGATGTCAGATATTCCTACTGTTTCTAATATTCGACAGGATCTCACAGAGTGGCAAGCAATGCATGCAAAGCTTATGCTTTCGACAGTGAAGGTTAGATCTGTATCACCTTAAGCACACCTGAGATGGTGAGAATAAAAAAAATAAAATTCCTGTGGAATTAGATATTTAACCTATCTGTTATGACAGTAAGAGAGTGTGCGGGTGATCAGTATCACAATCTTATTATTGCAATCATGGTTTAAAAAGGCGGAAACGAGTACTAAGGCTATTTTCCAACGTAGGTGCTTTGAGGAGTAAATCTTATTGTGAGCCAAAAAAATTAATAAAAATATAAATATAAATATAAACGTGCAATAAAATAAACAAAATGTAAAAGTATCGAAAACAACAAATTAACTTAATGTATCGATTCAAATTAGCACAAAAAAATTAATAAAGACAAAAAGCAATTCAAACTAGACAAAAAAAAAAAAAAAAAAAAAAAAGAAGATCCCATATGATCGGTTATGATCTATACATTTTTATTTTTCCCTTTTGTTTAGGATTAGTTTGATTTATTTTCTTTTATTTATAAAAGCAAATAATTAATTCAGGTTTTAGTATATTAAAGATCTTATTAAATTACCCATCAAGATTAGGTATATCCATAGCTTGCAAATCGATGTTAATTTTTAGGTTTTAAAAATTGGGGGGCTAGAGACTTATGAGCGCATGCCTTTTAATTAATGAGGCATGTTGAGGTTCTCACTCAACCCTTGAAAAATACGTGGCTTAGCTTGAGATGCTGTCTCTGGAACATTTTTTTAAACCATGATTGTGATGTCTTAAAGTTGAGCTTTAAAGTTTTAAAGTAACACCAAAATGGTGCTACTTTACAATCATAATACTTGGTGTTGTTTTGCAGGAAATCTCTAAGCTAAGGTATGAGTTATGCCCACGAGTGATGAAAGAGAGGAAGTTTTGGAGAATCTACTTTATTATAGTTAACAGTCATCTGACACTGTGAGTACCTTCCTTGGAAGAAATTTTATTTTTTGATAGCATTGATGAAGATTTCCCCTAATGTTTTTATAATCAAGCACATGTATAATTTATTTGTATTTGGTAAATTTTGAAGCATTTAAAATGTGTAGGTAGTACCATATTCTGTCGGTTTTATATTACAAATTAAGTATGTCTGAGTTACAGCTCACTCTGACAGGAAGACAGAAAATATGACCTAAATATTCATGCTTGGATGACAAAGATGCTGCTGAGTTCTACTTAAGAGTTCACAGTGTCTGTACCTTCAATGTACTTATCAGTAATTGGTTGTTTTATTAATATGTTCCCACGCGTGAGGATGAAGCAGGATTGTCTAGGGGCACCTATAATCTTAATTTAATATCAATTTGTGCTAGTTTTGCTAGCAAAATATGTGAAGTTCATAGTTGAAATAATCTGACTTAATATACAACAGACATGAGTAGTTCTTTGCCATGTTTTATGTGAAGTATACTTAATCTCTGATGTAAACAAAGACAATAAACTATTTAAGCAGGTCAGTTGCTTGGGTTACTATAAAAGAGAAGGGAACATATAGGATTTCATCTGAAAGATGGCATTGTGATTCCATCACCATCATTCTTAGCTGGAAAGTAATTAAATTAAGTAAAAGGAGAGTATTAAAGAAACAGAGGGAGATAATATGCATTGAAATGTCAACTGAGAGAACTACAGAATTTACCACTTAGTTGATCTAAATGAAAGAAAGAAAAAAAAAAAGGCAGAATTTCTGCTTCTAAATTATGCTTATCTCACAAGTTATGAAGACCGATAAACCAGAACAAACAAATAATAATTTCTTTTCTTAGGTCTGAATAAATTTCTGGGGAAAAACTCATGAGAAAATGTTGAGGGTCTTTAAAAAAATGATCTTCCGATGATAAACCTGGGAGGTAATTTTAAAAGCTTCAGTTATCCTTTATCTTGTTATACTGAAAATTGATTTCATACCTCTAAATGACTTCAGCAATTCTAGATTTCCACTTTTCCTATTGGTCATTTTTTTGCAGGTTTCACATTATATTTAGAAATTCTGATTTCTTTTGCATGAATAAGAACTGAGAATCAGTTGCCATAGAACACGCTATCTCTGCTATCCCGACTCAAACTTGTCAAAGCTGTAGTTACACATAGATTCATTTTGATACAAGCTAGCTAATCTAATATATATTTGATTCAATTAAAGTCTATTGCTGAAAACCTTTAATGCCAGTTGTGTGAAGAATATATAGTTATTCCAGAGAAGTTTTCTGTTCAGAGTGGTTTAATATCCGCATCTAATTACTTGGGAAAACAAAGGTTAAGTGTCAAGTTGGGAAAATTGAGTTAAAAAAATAAAAATAAAAATAAAAAAATAAAATGCTGCCTTGGCTTATAGAGGGCTTATTTTTTTCACTAATCCAGATCATGTGACCAGACTAGAGCAAAACAAATCTTCAAAAATAGAAAACAAAAGTATATTTCTTAAATCAACAGAATGGGAATGGTTCAAACGAGAGATCATTATAGTTTCCTCTCCCCTTCAGGTGATGTGTAAAAATGAATTCAGAAAGTATTGATCATATATTGCTACATTGTGATGTTGCTAGATTTCTATGGTGTAACTTCTTCAGGAAGTTGGTTTTAATTGTGTTTTAAGTGGAAGTGTATTTTATTGCTCATTTAAAATATGATTTATTTTGGTAAGGGTAAAATGGGCATGATCATATCATATGGAAACAATAGTTTCAACTATATTTTGGGTGATTTGGATAGAGAAATGATTTTGATCTTTGAATGAAAAGAGTTGGGAAGTTTATAAGTTATGGGAAAGATCTGGGCTCACATAAAGGATTTCTATGGATAAGGAGTTCAAGAGCATTTCTTTCTCTTTAATTATCCTTAGTTGGGGGGAAAAATATTTTTACATGTTCTAACAACTTTGTAGTTATGTCTTTGAGAATGATCTATGTAAATTGCTCTTGATCCAGAAATTTCTTTGACCTTCTGACCTATTGAATGGGTCATGTTATGAAGTTCATATAAGTTTCATGTCCAGACAAGAACGTAGTTAAAACATACCATCTAAGAACACTAAGGCTGCGTTCTCTTTGTGTTTCAGTTTCCTGTTTTCATTTTCGAAAATATTTTCTATTTTCCATTTTCTGTGACTTTTTTCGAAATTGCTGAAAACGCGTTTGGTTTGTTATTTCTGAAAACTGTTTTCGAAAATGAAAAACTGGAAAACGCGTTTTGTTTAAAATTTTGAAGAAAATTATTTCTGTATACTTGTAATTATATTGTTTGTGAATATAAATGAAATAAAGATGTCATATTTGAGTTGCACAACAAAAATAAATGAAATAACCCTTATCACATAATTTGGTTATACCAAAAAAGTTCAAAAATTCATGTTGCCCTTTTAAAGTAATCGTTTCACATTTGGGTAATAATTTTCCATTCTAAAGTAATCGTTCCATTTAATACTTTATATATATACATCCTTTTAGTAAGCACTCATAACGTTTAAAATTTAAGTTTCAATAAAATTTGCAAAAATCAATTTACGTTAATTAATGATGCTCTTACAAAATAAGTGTCTACAATACAAAAGTAAAAAAGAAATGTTTAATAATTAAACACATGATACATCATCAGAAAGATGGTTGAATTTGGAGTTTGACGCAAAAAACAAAGTGCAATTCGGAGTTGTACATCAAAAGTTATACATGTTTGAAGACAATGGCCTATAAAGCAAATACGATAAGGACTAAATTGAAAGAAAAGTAAAATTTGTGAACTAATGTGCAACAAAATCTGAAGTTGAGGGACCTAAGTTGCAAATAAATTAGGGTATTTTCGAAAGAAATTTCAAAATTTTAGGATTAAAATGACAAGTTTTGAAAATTAGGGATCAATAATGTAATTAAAAATGATAAATTTTGACAAATTTCATATTTTTTTGATTATTTAAATTTTTTTTTTTTTAAAGTGGAAAACGCGCGTTTTCCACTTTCAAGGTATAAATTTCGGAATCCATTTCCTTTACAAATTTTGAAAACGTTTTCGAAAATTATTTCCGAAAACGGCACAAGAGAACGCGTTTTCCGCGTTTTCGAAAATGAAAAACGGAAAACGGCTGGAAAACGCCAAAGAGAACGCAGCCTAAGCCTTTGATTGAATATGTTCATTTATATCAAGTTCATACCTACTTCAACCTTCTTACTTCATTTTTTAAAGCAAGTCCTTTCTTAGGCTTTTGAACTGCATTACTTTATCTACTGTGAGAAGCCTGGAATGCTGTTCAAAACAGGATGCATATTGCATATGGCTTGTGTTTAGCTAAATTTTCTGTGATAGTTTCTTATATGAAGTTGGTAGAATGTCCAACTTAATGTCTGATCATTCTATTATTGTTATGAATTTGAAGGATCTTAGATGTAGTTTGATAAACCCCATAAATGTCTTTAGGCATCACTATGTGTGGGTGAATGCGTGTATCTCTGAATTAATGGTTCTTAGCTTAAATGTTCCAAATTTATTGGGTTTGTTGTAGGTATGAAAAACGGTATATGGATGAGGTAAAGCTAAATTCTGCCGAAATGGTAAAAGAAGCTGAAGTAAAGGAAATTACATCTGGTGAAACATCTTCTAAAATGGCAGTGGAGGTTTCAAACCAGAAAAGCAATAATTTGAAGTCATCGGCCTCAGAGCTGGATTTAGATGTATTTCTTCTTGGAGACCTCGAGGACAGTGACGATAGTCCAGGTACATTAAAGGCACTTGTCAATGTGTCAATCAATAAGTCCCGTAGATAATCACAATAACGCCCTCCTTTTGATTTTATCTCATTTCTCTTTCGTTCCTTTTCAATCTCTTCATTTTTATTTGGATTTGGCTTTCCCACAGGAAAACTTTATTAGTTTCTTGATCTGGTTTACACTTATCTTTTGTGCATGGCAAAATTAGCAGATATGAATTGGTTTCGTTTCGTTTCGTTTCTGTTGCCATATTAGTCATATATTTTGGCTAATTAGTCCATATCCAATTATCTTGCATTTTTTCCCGAATAAGAGAAAATTATAATTATAATTATGTTCTGATCAAAACCATTAGATAATCAATCTTGAAATTGTTTGTGGCTCAAATCGACCTGACTGACTCTACAAGGTTCATTATATTTCCCAACCAGAAAGTTTCCCTCACTTACATATAACAATAATAAAATCCCACTTCACGTACAAGGAAAAAAGCTATTTTTTCTTTTCTTTTGCTTATCTCGTGGCCGAGGGCCAACCTTAGGCCAACTATTTTTGGGTATTTGGATTTTTGTGGTGAATTCCTTTAAAAATAATAAAATTCTCGCATATAAACCAACGTTTAGAAAACCGAACCCGGGAAATCTGGGAATCGACAGAAAATCGGCTGGAAAAAAAACCGGCCGGTTCAAACGGGAAAATCTAGAACCGGCCGTTTTTTAAAATCCGGTTTTTTTTTTTTCTTTTTCTAGTAGCTTCATAACAGAGACAGGGTTAAGGGATTTGGCACTATCAAATACAGAATTCACGTGGTCAAACATGAGGGAAAGATTGGCGTGCTCTAGGATAGATAGGTTCTTATTCACAGAAGGATGAGAAACTTTGTTTGAAATAGTTAGGCAAGAAGCTCTTGTGAGGGTGACATCTGATCATTGCCCCATTGTAATGGATACGAGCAGATTCAAATGGGGTCCTACACCTTTTCGTTTTGAAAATATGTGGTTAAGGCATAAAGATTTTAACAAAAATTGGAAGAGGTGGTGGGATGACTGTGATAACCAGAGGTGGGCAGGTTACACATTTATGGAAAAATTGAAAAGAATAAAGGAAGAGCTGAAAGTTTGGAACAAAAAAGAATTTGGAGATGTGAGATTGGAAAAAAAATCAATCATGAACAGAATTGAGGAAATAGATAAGAAAGAAGACACACAAAACATAGAAGAAACATATAGATCTGAAAGAAGAAAGCTAAAAAGAAGATTGGAGGAACTCATAATTAGGGAGGAAATATCTTGGAACCAGAAAGCGAGGATCAAGGGGGTTAAGGAATGGGACAATAACTCCAAAATGTTCCACAGGATCGCAAGTGGGAGGAAAACAAACAATCTGATCAATAAAATAGAGAGTGACAAGGGATTGATGCTACAAACAGAACAGGAAATAGAAAATGAAATCATAGGCTTTTTTGAAAACATTTTTAAAAAGGAGGAGGTTGGCGATATTGGAATTGATGGTATAGATTGGAAGGAGATCCAAGTGGAAAGTAAACTGAAGCTGGAAGAACCATTTACAGTAGAAGAAGTGAGACAGGGCCTATTCAGCTGTGAAGGTGATAAAGCTCCAGGTCCAGATGGTTTTTCTATGGCAGCACTACAGGAAGGATGGGAAGTGATTAAAGAGGATTTGATGAAGGTTTTCATGGAATTCCATAACAATGGTATTGTGAACGCTAGAGTAAATGAAACATTCATATGCCTAATACCCAAAAAACTGAATTCAATGTCTATCAAGGATTTTCGACCAATTAGTCTGGTTTCTTCCCTTTACAAAATTTTGGCAAAAGTTCTGTCTATGAGACTAAAGGTAGTTTTACCAGAAACAATTGAGAAGGCTCAATGTGCTTTTGTAAAGGGAAGACAAATTTTGGATTCGGTCTTGATAGCAAATGAAATCGTGGAAGAGTATAGGATGAAAAAGAAAGAGGGTGTGGTACTTAAGATCGATTTTGAGAAGGCGTATGATAAAGTTAGCTGGGAATTCCTTGATTATGTGTTGGAAAAGAAAGGTTTTGGAGAAAGATGGAGGAAGTGGATATGGGGATGTGTATCTTCAACAAATTTCTCGGTGTTGATCAATGGAAAACCAAGAGGAAAATTCGGAGCATCTAGAGGCTTAAGACAGGGTGATCCCCTATCACCTTTTTTATTTATCTTAGTTGGAGATGTTTTGAGTAGAATGGTGAACAAGGCTTGTAATGAAGATATGATAGAAAGCTTTAAAATAGGAAGGAACAATGTAAGAATATCACATCTTCAATATGCGGACGACAGTATTTTCTTTTTGGAAAATAAGGATGAGAGCATCAATAATCTAATGGAAATTCTTGACATTTTTTCTAAAAACTCAGGAATTAAAATAAATTTGACTAAGAGTACAGTGGTGGGTTTAAATCTAATGGAAGGAAGAATTGAACACATAGCAAAAAATTGGGGTTATGTTAAGGGTGTGTGGCCACTCAATTACCTCGGACTACCTTTAGGGGGAAATCCAAATGCCTATTCTTTTTGGAACCCAGTGATAGAAAGAATTGCTAAAAGATTAGAAGGGTGGCACAAAGGTTGTTTGTCACGTGGTGGGAGACTTATTCTTCTCCAATCGGTACTGGGAAGTATTCCCACATACTTCATGTCAATCTTTAAAATGCCGAAGAAGGTCATAATGATGATCGAGAAAATGATGAGAGATTTTTTTTGGGAAGGTCAGGGAGAGAATCGCAGTGACCATCTAGTCAAATGGGATATCGTGTCAAAACCAAAACAATCTGGTGGGTTGGGAATTGGGAACATAGAATTGAAAAACATGGCCTTATTAGGGAAATGGTTATGGAGGTTCCCCAAAGAATCGGAGTCACTTTGGCGCTCCATCATTCTTAGTAGGTATGGCTATCACTCTAATGGATGGGATGCGAATTTTGGAATGAACTCCACCCTTCGAGCACCATGGAAATCAATTGCAAGAGCTTGGGATAAATTTATGGAAAATATCAAATTTGTAGCGGGAAAAGGTGATAAAATCCGGTTTTGGCTTGACAAATGGATTACTGAACAATCATTTCAAGAGGCTTTCCCTAGACTTTTCCGCCTATCTAACAGCAAAAATGCTCTCATTAGTGATATTGTTTTCTTTCCATTAGCCTCTAAGCCGGTCTGGAATTTAGTTTTTGATAGGAATCTTAGTGATAGAGAAACCGAAGAATTCACTTCCCTACTAAATACTCTTGAAAATATACACATCGATACTTCTACACCTGACAAAAGAATATGGAATGCCCACCCCTCGGGTGAGTTTTCTTGCAAATCTTTTTTATACACATTATTTCAACCAACATGTCACACCTTCTATCCACACTTTCAATTCATTTGGAAGAGTATGGTACCTTCTAAGGTTAAAATTTTTGTTTGGTTGGTTTCTTTGGGAAAGGTGAACACTTGTGACTTGATGCAATTGAAAAGACCATATTTGTACATATCCCCCTCACACTGCATTATGTGTAAAAAGGCGGAGGAGAACATCGACCATATATTACTTCATTGTGTGATTGCTAGAGACATTTGGTGCAGAATCTTGTGTATATTTGGTGAAGAAATGGCATTACCAAGAAAATGGTCTGAAATGATACGGATAAAATGTTCATGTGGGGGAAACAACAAGGAAAGAAAGACGATATGGAAATTGATTTTAATATCATCAGCTTGGACACTATGGACAGAAAGAAACCGGAGGATTTTTGATGATATTGAAAGATCGGTGGAGGATATCTGGGAAAATATTATTTTCCTTACAGGATTATGGGCCAGAGCTGCTGGAATTTTTAGTGGTCTAGAAAATTTTCTTTTTCGATTGGACCCTAATAGTTTTTTTTGTCCCATTGTAATGAATTGCGTTTAACCTTGTGGTTAATTTCTTGAAAGTGTCATAAGGTTTCATTGACATTTGTAGTGGATGTCTTGTCCACTACCATATTTGTAACACCATTAGCATTATCTTTAATAAAAGTTTTGTGTTTCTTATCAAAAAAAAAAAAAAAAAGAGTAAATATTAGTTTATTTGTAAAATTACTTGTTTTTTTAGAATTTTTTGTGATTTTAAGAATAATTTTTATGTTTTAATTGAAACCGATTCGATCCGGTCGGACCTTCTGACCCTTGACCTATTTCCTACTAGTGCTAAAAACATTAGAATTCTTGATTATTGTCTTCTAATTGCTATTGAATAGATGGGAAAAGAAAAAGATGGTTCTTGAAAATAGCCATGGCTATTTTAAATTGTTATGAGGTGGGTGGACCGATGTCTTATTAATGGGATAATTTAAGAATGCATCATGCTCAATATGTGGATCGTTTTAATTAATTATTATTTGACTTTTAATTTATAAAGAACTAATCTTTGAATACAATTAAATGTTAATTATCATTGTGCCGCCTGTTTTCAAATGTTTTTACAAAAATTTCCTTTTCCTTCTCTTTGTTGATGAACTTTTTTTTATTATTAAAAATTTCATAGCTTTTGGTACTTCATTACTAGTTTATATTTTAGACTATTAGGGATTAATTCATGTATTTTGGAAGTAGACTTTTATTTTTATTTGAATGTTGTATTCTTATAATTAACATGTTCTGTTATTTTCTATCCATGATAACGGATGTGTTATTGCTCTATTAAAGAACCTATGTTCTCCTATTAGAGTTTCATATTCTCCATCCTCACTAGTCTTGGTTATATATGATGAGATTGTCTAAAATTTTGAAATAATATTGCTGAAATTCCTAGAGATCCACGACTAGTAAATTGAAGCCATCAAACCTTATTAAAATAACAAAAAGAAATAATTCTTTCAACCTTGGAGACTAGTCTTTGGAGAACATGTGCTAAAGACATACCTTAAATAAAGTTGTAATAGGCTTCCTGTTTTGATCATGTAAGTAGTTAAGTTGAGGAGGAAAATTGGTTTAGAGATCAATATCATTGCAGTAAACATCAATATGTACTCAAATGTTCTTTTCATTCGTTGACAAGTAGTCTCAACTTGCTAATTTGACTTACTTTTCTTCCTTTTCGTAAGTATTACTATCATTGTAAAAAGTTCGTGTTTAATGACTTCATATTACTTAGTCTCCTAGGGCCTCAAAGTTCTGAGTGTTGACCCTGCCCTTGCCCAACTACCATATAGCTGTACATTAACTGGATTAGGCGCATTAGACTTGTCTTTTTCAGTTTGTGATGAATCTTCAGCATTCTAATTAATGACTATTCTTTTGGTTTCTCAGATGGTGGTGATGATGGATTCAATGATGATTTTGATAAGATATAGCTTGGTAAGTGTAGTGTATTACTTGCATCCGTGGTTCTGTGTGCGCACGTGTGTGTGGAGGGATTGGGGTATTATGGTGTTCTCAGAAATTTCAGTTCGTTTTATTTAAATTTTCCAGTGAAACCAATGAAAAATTGTTGCGCCTCAGTGCCTCACTTTTATGGTTTTGTCGGTTTTATTATAGATTACAAATCTTTGACCTTTCTATTAAGTAAATATTAATTCTGTGTGATATTTGGTATATTGAATTAATTGAAGGGGACTTAGCTTGTTTTGTGTAGGAGGTTTTGGAGGAATTTTGAGTTTTTGAGATAATGTGTGGTTGAAAAGCTATGAAGCACGGACATGAGTGTCCGACACGACACGTGTCGGACACGCTGACACGTGATTTTCGAAAAAAGTTAGGACACGACACGTTAATTTTTTAATATATTTTTATTTTTTTTTAAAGAAAAAACTTTTGTACACTCGTTGTATAGAAAATTAATAGGCATATATATCAAACTTAACATTTCATACATATTTTTTCATAATTTGAGTTCAACAAAAAACAAAATTCAAATATTTTTTCATACCTCTAGTGTTGGAGTTTTTTTTTTTTGCACCGACAGTGAGTGAGGAAAGAAACCAGCAGGGAACACAAGTGGATTTTACTTTGCTTTTTGCCTTTTTTGCTTTGTCACATCAAAATCAAAATTCAAATTAAGGGCATAAAGGTAAAAATGCTGTTACTTAGCTTGTTGGAGAATTCTTTACAGTTTAATTATTATTTTATTGTATTAAAAAAGGAACCGACATTTTCATGACAAATCAAAATCAAAAAGAGAAAATGGAACTGTTTGGCCTTCTTCTTCCGTGCGCAAGTTTGCAACTCGATGTGGTTCATTCTCGTTTCTTCAACAGACAGTAGAAGTTCAATACTCTCACGTTCCAGCTTCGATTCTATCTTCAAACACAAGATTAGGACTTTTCAAAATTAGGGCAAAATCCTCTCAATACATAGTAACACAGGTATGCAGCGTCTTCTTCCTCGCAGCGTCTTCTTCCTCTATTTTTTTCTTCTTTTCTGGTTGCTGGCCTGGACGTGTCCGACACGAGGAATAAGTGCTCCATTTTCCGACACGAACAAAGGAGTGTCGGACTCGTGTCGCCGGCGTGTCGGCTCGTGTCCGTGTCCGATACTTGTCGGACACGGACTCGCGGCCTTCCTGAACGTGTCCGTGCTTCCCAGTTGAAAAGTTGTGAGTCATATAGAAATGTGTGGCTGAAATTGAATTTGAGGGAAATGGTGGAATATCTACCCCACACTAAACAAGCTCTAAGTGCGAAATTTAACCTAGTGAGTATAATTTGGTTAGACTGACCTTATGTAGTTAAGTGACCAAAACTCAGTCCAAGTTTTGTTTAAACAATTGAAGAAAGCTGAAATCACATATTTAATGGTGGTACATTCACTCCCAATAAAATAAACAAATGCATTAAATGCATCTTTTCCTGTTTCCGTGGATAATGTAATGTCATTTTACTTGCCACCAGGTTAAAATAGGAATAGGAAGTTTGATCATGGATGCATGGCAGCCTGCTTATTTGACAATAGGTTGCTTTTGCTTGTAGTCTTCTTATAATTCTGTGGAAGATGGGAAAGGACAACAGGCAGAGTTTGTTACAGTGACTGAACTGATAATGTCAATACTTCTAACAGAATTGGAAAATAAAACACTCATAAAAGGAGGACCTATTCAGATGCTGAATGAAAATCCTGCCGCAAGAAAAAAATTTGCAAGCAATAGTAAATTCTGCTCTCTTTGGTTCCCTTTTGAATTGACTAAATTATTCTTAGCACTGTGTCATTATCAATTTTCTTCCCGTTTATCTGTCTTACCTTTTTATTTCTCTATTTTCTAATTAAGGATGTGAGATTTGTTGGAGCGGGGACTAACTCTAGGGCTGATGTATAGTATTCTAGTAATTTCAATTTCTTTATTTCCCTTTCCGTATTGAATATCACTAACATCTGGTGGATTCTCTTCACATTTACTATATATACGCTATAATGTGGATTGCAAGCATTTG
The DNA here is from genome assembly GCA_963555705.1 of Ligustrum vulgare. Taxonomy (NCBI): domain Eukaryota; kingdom Viridiplantae; phylum Streptophyta; class Magnoliopsida; order Lamiales; family Oleaceae; genus Ligustrum; species Ligustrum vulgare. The sequence goes on along the minus strand of OY743168.1, from coordinate 29,264,560 downwards.
TTTCACTTAGCACTTAAATATTCTTGCTCCATACATTAGAATCTGGCTTTATAAGTCAATTCCTAGTACATTAGGAAAATGTCATTTCAATTTTACGCAAGCGATTTGTTTGTTGTTACCCTTCAATGTGTTGAAATGAGATTTTTTTTTTTTTCATCATTAATGTGGTTTGTGCTAGCATAATGTGTACTCTTACAGTATGTCTGACGTCTGGATCCCTGCCACCCCATCCCACCGTGGATTTCCGGAGGTGAGGTGGGGACCATGTTTATTATTTGTTGTCCCTGCCCCGGTTAGCCAGCTAATTGGGAAATCCCTGTCCAAATTCAGTACGGGGTAACGCTGGGTGAGACATTTTGGCTTTAGGGAGATTTCTTGTCCATTTGTGTGTGTGTGAGAATAAGTAAGCAAGAGTGGCATGGTTTTAATCTTGGCTGATTTCCAATAGGCCTTACAGAATATTAGTACATTGGAATTTGTAAAAGGGAAAAGGACCGTTAATTCTGTATTGAGGAAATTACACAAACTACCCTTAAAATTTAACCTATTTGAATAATACCTTTTTATACTAATTATAGAATCCATCACAACGTAATAATATGGCCTAAACCATTGAAAAAAAAAAAAAAACCCAAACCCAATCAAATGAGAAACCCCTTTTTGTCCTAATGGTTGCAAGTCATCCATCCTTTATTTACTCCTACAAGATCAGACCCCAGATTCTCTCTTCCTCTTCATTAAGTCAGTAGTTACGCCCTCATCAAGAGACTCAATTCCAGAAGAGTTGAAAACCCCACACACCTCAGCGGATAGTCCATGTGAAGTGATGAGTAAACTAGAGGAGGTGAGGCTGCTGGTAGTAGACGTGGTGGCTGGCGACTCTTCGTGTGGTGAGGGTGATGGGGTTGATTTATGTGGTGCTGGAGTTGATTTCACTGGCTCAAGACTAGGTACTGATGATTGAAATGGGTTATGTGAAGGTCATGACTCATAAGGTTACTGGTGGCGGGGGTGATGGAGATTGAACAGGTGGTTACTAGTTTGGGTGATGGGGATGGACTTTGATAGTGTAGAATCTGTTTAACTAAATTGCCTGGAGGCATTGGTTCTCAGAGTTCAGCTGGGAGTCTTGGAGCTGAGCGATTTGAACTCCCGGGGGAATCTCTCTATCTTCATCTCCGACTTTTCAAGCTTCCTGCAGGAGGCCCTCACTTCTTTGTAAATTTCTATCCGTTTTTTGCCGCTTTGGGTTGTGGGTATTATTTTACACCGTGGCTGCAAGCATGTCGTTCACCGGCAGAGTAACTGTTGCAGAGAGACTTCCTCAATAGCCTCCACCCCACCCCCCCCCCCCTCCTCCCAAAAGAGGCCTAAAATTTATGGACATAATGTTGGATTAGTATGTGTGCCTAAAATCTGGGATGTGGCTTTTTATTGTTCAAATACTTGTTATAATTTGATATACTTGCATAATTCTTCTTGAGTTGAGTCATATGGTTATTCCAGCAGTATGCTCTTGTTCTTATTAGAGTAGTTACTGTCATTTTTTGATTATGTATCATGTGTTATAGCAAGCTTGTTGGTAAGAATTTTGCATATATTCTAAGTTGAGATGTAAAATTTATCAGGAACAAGTTCTCAATTATGAATATTGAGATCTGCTTGATGTTTGATAATTAGAAAATGTATCTACTAGTGCTTATGGACTTGGGTATTTTATTAGTCCAGGATGGATATTGTGCTTCGTAATAAATTTGTTAAGATTTAAAGAATTTCACATTTGTTGGCACTTTTCATAATGATCTTTATTCACCGTCAGAATCCATCAAAATTATTGTTTGCTACTTATTTGATGTATATGTAATTTTACAGCTTCTATATGATGTGTTTGTGTATAGAATATGAAAAATGTCTAATGTATCCAATAGTGTTTGGGTAGTGATATTGCAAAAATTGAAAAAGTGACATCTGTGTCACTTTTTTTTTTTTTTTTTCCTTTCCAAATCCTTGTTTGCTACTTATTTGATTTTATTTATATGTAATTTTATTGCTCTTATATGGTGTGATTGTGTATGGAGAAATGCAAAAATTAAAAAAAGTGACATTACAAAAAAAAAAAAAAAAGTGATAAGATGCAACTTTTTTTTCACTAAAAAATGAACTTTTTTTAAAAACGGCATTCAAGTAGAAAAAAAATGATAATGTCACTTTTTCACTAAAGAGGTACAAAAGTTTTTTTAAAAAAGGGCATTGTGTCACTTTTATAAAAGTCACATTTATTAGAAAGTGACAAAAATATAAAAAGCAGTGGCACTCAAAATTGTAAAAGGGCATTGTGTCACTTTTATAAAAGTCATATTTATTAGAAAGTGACAAAAATATAAAAAGCAGTGGCACTCAAAATTGTAAAAGGGCATTGTGTCACTTTTATAAAAGTCATATTTATTAGAAAGTGACAAAAATATAAAAAGCAGTGGCACTCAAAATTGTTAAGTTTTGACGCATGTAGTCAATGATGAATATTGTAAAAATTTAAAAAGTGATATTCAAGTAGTAAAAAGTGACAAAAGTTATGTTTTTTACTTGACAGTTATACCGTGTCATTTTTTAATTAAAAGGGAATGGGAGTTAAAAGAAAAAGTAAGAAGTGACATTTTGTCACTTTAGTCAATTATGGATATTGAAGAAATTGAAAAAGTGACGTTCGAGTAAAAAAAAAGTGACATTTTGTTTGTATATGGAGAATGTGTAATGTATATATTAGTATTTGTGGACTTATATAATTTGTTAGTTAATAATGAATGTTGAAAAAACAGAAAAATTGATTTTCAAGTAAAAAAAAGTGATTAATTGTCATTTTTTCACAAAAAAAGTGACAAAGTTTCACTTTTTCGGTTAAAAGAAAAAATGATAAAAAGTAACATTATGTCACTTAAAAATAAAATTAAAAAAAAAAAAGAAAAAAGAAAAAGTGGCACAATTATTTTAAATTTTGAATAAAACTAATAAGTCATGAATTTACTCTAAAATTTTAATTTATATTTGACAAAAGAAAGTAATATACATGTCATTTATTTAAAAAAGTGATAAAAATATTTAAAAAGTGACAATTGTTATAAATAATATAAAATATGTGAATGATTAATTACTATTATGCCCCTATAAACTTTACATATTATAATTGTGTCATTGTTCACTCCTATAAATATGAGTCATTTCATTATGATCACACATAATGAGAAGTTCTCTCTCATTCTCTATCTCTCTTTTATTTGTTAGATTTTGATAGTTTCACAACACGTTATCAGCACGAGTCTCTAGCCAATTGAGTAATATGATGGAAGTATGCTCTACAGTTGCATCTAAATGATGAACCTCTGTATCAGAAACCTGATTATTATCAATCAATGTTTTCCTTTCCCAAATTAAACACTTTTGATCTTAGAAAATAATCAACATATTGTAGATCTGAAAATATCAAGAAAGATGGAAACTTTGCATGATTCAAAAAGTTCCATACGAGAAAAGAAACGTGGTCGCAATGTTGTGCAAAAAGGAAAGTTGGAAAAATTGAAAAATCCGAAACTTCCAAAGTTGATCTACGAAAAACTATACATTTAATCGACGATCGGAGACCAGATCTAAAATCTCGGCGGCGAGACGAATCTCCGGTACCGGTGCGTGACGCCCACGCGCAGACGTCCACTCGGCGTGTGAGGGCGCGTGGCAGCTGTTCCGGCGACGACGTCAAAAGGCAGTTTGTTCATAGCGACGTTTTTGAATTTTCTATGGTCTTACTTTTCTGTTTGGTGCAGTTTTGTACGTTTTCCGATGGTCGAACGTGGCGGCTTCGTAAAAACTATTTTTGAAGTAATTCCGGCGAGATTTTGAACTTCGGACCAAAAGTAAGTTTATTCTAAATTAAATTTCAAACCTATTGACGGTTTCAATTTACTCATATGATCAATATATTAAAATATGGATGATTTTGCCCTTGATGATACGTTAAAGTATATTAATCGCGATTTAACGAATTTGATTAATCATGATTACTGATCTGATGATAAGTGCTAGTAGAATATATATATTCTCAATCATTTAACACTACTATGTGATCAATATGATAAATTAAAAGATTTAAAACAAGGTACAAGTAATATAATGGTTACCATATCGTGATGTATTGAGTATAATTCATTATCGTAACGGATTGGACTATTATGAATACTGTGACTGGATTTGGAAATATGACTTGTTCATTTATAAAAGGTAATTATTTCATTATATTGTTATCACCTATATGGTTGGTTCTACAAGTTTCAAGCATGTTACGTTACCACCTATATGGTTGGTTCTACCAGTTTTAAGCATATTACGTTACCACCTATATAGTTTGTTCTACTGGTTTTAAATATTTCTGTTCATCTAAATTTGATATATTATTGTTATTTGATATTTCAACAAAATGGTACCAGAAGTTACCATTACCAAAAGATTGTTAAATTTTAATGAAAATATTTTATTAAATGGTACCAGAAGTTACCAATATCTGTATTGAAAGGACAGATGAAAATAAATTATCTAACAAGAAAATCTTGATGTATGATAAGATAATATCACATGATAGCATGTAAATGGCTAATGTGAAAATAATCTCATCAATATTATGAGATAAATATTATATGATTGAGATAAACAGTTTTGATCAAAGTTCTTGAACAAGCATTTATGTACTCCAAAAGAAGTACACATTTACTCCAGAAGTAAAGATTATCATTTAAACATACGGAAATGATATTATTGCTCCTGAAGAAGTATAAACGAGTCATACATGCAAAACACGGGGGGGGGGGGGGGGGAACATTTATGATCCTCAAAAGTAGATGTGTGTCTCAAGAGTAAGAATACTCCGTACTCCACCAATCCTAAATCTTTTTTTTTTTTGTGTCTCAAGAGTAAGAATACTCCGTACTCCACCACTCCTAATCCTTTTGAGGTTCACAAGATTAAGTTCAAATGCTTATCAATACTAGAGGTGTGTCTCAGGAGTAAGAATACCCCGTACTCTACCACCCACAATATTTTGAGATTCACAAGGATAAATTTACATTAACCGGACTCCATTTTCGCTTGATTCCCCTTCCTTGTGACCAATCTATCTTAACTCCTACTGGATCTTGTATTGGAATATATGACTGCAAGTATCCAGCAGTTTCTCGATAGTAGGAGCAGAAATAAGAATCCTCCTGGAAAATTGAGAGATGAATCCCTGTTCCACAGCATGATCAAGAAATGACAGCAAACCATCAAAGAAATTGTTAACATTTAAAAGTCCAATAGGCTTGGTATGAAGATCTAACTGTGCCTAAGAGGTAATATTAAAGATTTTCTCTAAAGTACCAAAACCTCCCGGCAGGGCTATGAAGGCATTAGAACCATATAACATGCAAGTTATGCGTTCATGGATAAATAATGTCTGTACTTCATGCCCTCGTGTTTTTCCTGCAACATCTACCAAAGGAACATGTATAACGCCTATCACATTCACTCGTTCTGTTTGAGCAGATTGGGAAACACAACCCATCAATCCACTGCTACCTCCTCCATATACTAGATTGATACATTTTTCTCCCAACTTCTTTCCTAAATCCACTGTTGCTTCTAAATACCCAAAACACTTCCCTACTTTTGATCCACAAAATATACAGATAGTTTTGATTTGTCGAAGTTTTGGTCCTTCCATCTTTGAGAGTATAAGGAAAGAAAAACTTACAAGAAATTATTATTTTGGGATGCTTTAAATTGCGAAATTATCTGACTTTTTAAACTTGAAAATATTCACTATTTACTACTCTTCTTTTGAAAAAGTTGCTATTTACTTTTGACTAAATCACACCACTTTTGATCTTGTCTCTGACAGCATATATTTTGCTCTATAATGGATACTCTTTCGGTGATCTCTCAGTAATAATCTGTTAATACGTGAAAAATATAAAATACTTTGTTAAAATATATACACTATACCGATTTACCTTGTATCAATGTTGGGTAGTCAAAATATCATTGTTTATAACTGCCTGGCAAACATGATCTTTTACTATTATATTTTTGAGACTATAACGGTCTTTATCGCTGATGAATTTAGCCCATAAAGATAGTAGCTCACGCTGCACATACCCACTAGGGTGCGTCTCAAGAGTCAATTGGATATCATCCAATGACTCCTTACTCAGTCCACCCTTAATGAAATCTATTTTATCATCTTGATTTCTGGATGAATATCCTATTGATTTACAACGAGTATCACATATCCATCGAGCACATTTGTAACAACCATTTAATCTTTTTGCTCTTCGCTTCTTTGCAAAAGTACTCTTACCTAAGTCAGGCACGTGCTTAGAAAAGAATATGGTAATTCACTAGCTAATTGAACTTTGCTTCGATCAACCAATGAACATCTTCTGGGATACCTTTATCCATCAGCAGCCTCAATCTTTCGAGTCGAACTCGGTAAATCTTTTTCAAAACATTTATTGGGAGATTTGAGTAGTATTTACGAATATTTGATAATATATCATCCATTTTTTATGGATCTGATCTTCTCCCAAAGTGATCTATTTAAATGCATTATTTAACGCGTAAAAGAGTGGTGACTCCGCGTGTCAGTGATTCCACCAAGAAAAGGGAAAAAATTTGTAATCAAAAGGTGGGGACAAAGATCATTTTCTTGTGATGTCATTCTAATCACCTTTTTGGATATACTAAATTAAGGTATACTAATTTATATATTCAAACAAGTAAATATTGTATTGAACCAGAAGCTCATACGTACAAGTAAAATATGTATATAGTATGAACCAGAAGTTCATAAGTAAAATATGCATTATATTGGACAAGAAGTTCATCAATATTGTATTGAATCAAATATTCATACATAGAAATGAAATAAAACCGTATTGAACCAGAAGTTCTATAATAAACGGTTAGGTTATCAAAAGTTTCAAATTATTTTTTATGAGAATAACTTATTTAGAAATTGTTTATCATACAACAATATTCTATGTCAAACAGGGATTAGCTCAAGAAGCTTTATGATTTGTAAAAGTGCTATATGTATACAATTCACCAAAGCGCACTTAGATATATGATTGAGATTATATCCCTAAAAGGATGACATGTGTTATGACATTTTAGCCGATTGATATAATATAATATTTGTGAACATTATGGGGAAAACACGCCTGAAGCGTAATTATGCCTGAAGTATAATGACTATCGATTTCAAAAATAAATATCTCTTAAATGATTGAAATAATTCCTTTGAGACTAAATACTCATGGTGAAGGGACATAATTAAATGTAAGAGACTCAGGTACCTGATGATAGAACATATAAAGAGATCTCTCTATGTTATATTGAGATGAAATGGAATCGATAAATAAGTCGACTGCATACATAAACAACCCTCTTATGAAAATGAGGTTGATGAAATTATAATACTTTGGCCAAGTATAAAACCCCAATGTAGGGATTATTTTCTTAAATTTGTAAAGCCAGCAGTTATTTATACAAATGAAAAATATTACACAGTCGTAAGAAACGACTCGTTGCACACGAAATTTTTCATAGAACTGGCATGACATATGGTGGATAGACTATAGTCTAAATTACTAGCTTGAGCTCTTTGATATACCAATGAGTGAGATCAAAATGTATGATTCTCATCTCGGTACTTTGAGAGTATTCTTTGATGTACCAGTTGATCGCGGTACGTTGGGATTTCAAGTAAAATGATTATAGATTATATGTCGAAATTGATATATATTTCAATGATTGATTATACTTATACAAATCAGAAATTGTGGTTTATGAGATGCAAGAACATACATGTATAATCAATGAAAGATTCAATATACCCAGATTTGTATCACTATAGAATGATACAAATGACTCCATGATATAATATGTTGAAATTGAAATTGAAGTGTACTATTTATGACATCTGGGAAATTGATTATTCACTAGAAGTGAATTTGAAAATGAATATTTTATTATTCACTAGAAGTGAATATGAAAATGAATATGTTTAATTATTCACCAGAAGTGAATTCTAGATTTGATTATTCACCAGAAGTGAATTCTAGATTTGATTATTCACCGGAAGTGAATTCTAAATTTGATTATTCACCGGAAGTGAAATATGCAATCGGTAAATTAGTAAAACATTGTTTAATATAGCATGTTGTGACATCATAAATGAGTTATGAACAATTTATATAGAGCTCATCATAAATGATATGTTTGATGAAAAGATTCATGATTACATCAATATACTTGTAGTATTCCTTGAAAGGAATAAATACGCGTTGCACTTTTTTTTCCCTTGGCTGAGGTTTTGTCCCACAGGGTTTTCCTAGCAGGGTTTTTAATGAGTCAGCAGTTGAGGCGTATTAATGAGAATAATGTACTATTTTTCCATTTGCTAAGGTTTTGTCACACATGGTTTTCCTAGCAAGGTTTTTGAGGCATTATCATAGCTATCGACAAGCTATAATTCAGCAACACATTGTTATACTGGAATGATATCAACAAATGAAGAAAATCATATACATCTTATGAAGAATGTTATGATATCAACTATACAAGGAGATTTTTATATATTCCAGACGAAAGATGATATCAATGTTCGAGAAGTTCATGAATCCTCGATTGTACAATTCAGGGGGAGAATCATGTTGTACTCTTTTTCCTTCGTCCATGTTTTTTCCTACTAGGTTTTCCCGACAAGGTTTTAACGAGGCAGCGACTGTACTCTTTTTTCTTTGTTCAGATTTTATCCCACCGGGTTTTACTGACAAGGTTTTAAAGAGGCAGCACTTTAGAATTTCAAGATTCAGTACATGATTTGTTCTACTCGAACATTAGACTCAATGATTCACAATGACCAACATCAGGGGGAGCTTCTGTACTCTTTTTCCTTCGCTCAAGTTTTATCCCACTGGGTTTTTTTAGTAAGGTTTTAATGAGACAGGCAATTGCGGAATAGGTCATTCAAGGGGGAGTGTTATAAATAATATAAAATATGTGAATGACCAATTACCATTATACCTCTGTAAACTTTACATATTACGATTGTACCATTGTTCACTCCTATAAATAGGAGTCATTTCATTATGATCACACCTAATGAGAAGTTCTCTCTCATTCTCTCCTTCTCTATCTCTCTTTTATTTGTTAGATTTTGATAGTTTCACAATAGCAATCAAATTTTACAAATTATTTTTACTTCCTAAAAATTTTTAAAAGATTTTTTGTGAGTAATCCTAAAAAATAAGAGTATTTGTGTAAACACCCCTTTTGTATTTTCCCATGTTCTCGTAGATACACTAGGAATATGGAATGAATTAAAATACTTGTGGGTATTATAAATTAAAGAAAAAAGTCAAGAGAATAGAGAAGTCAATAGACTTGTATATTTTATTAAAAACCAGAATCTCATATATATAGGAAAAAATTGATGATATAACAATAATAACAACAACAATAAGTATAAGGGCTTTAGGGATATAAGTGTCATTTGTTAATAATATATTATTTACAATACTATTACTTGAATGATGCATTGCAAAATATTTGTCTCGTTAAAACCTTTTTTTGATGGAAGCACAAATGGGGGACAAAAATCAAAAGAATGAAAAATAGTATAGTTATTTTGGAGTATTATGAACAATGTTGCCCCCATTAAAATTTTACAAAGAGAATTCAGTGAGACAAAATTTAAGCGAAGGAAAATGAGTACATCTATTCTCCATGATGTTGATCATTATAAATCATTGAGTTGATGCATTTTAATCTCGTGAACCAATTTATTGAATGAAGATGCTGACAATACTTTTTTGAATAAATTAGTCATATTGTCATTTGATTGAACATCATTATCATCAATCTTCTAAAAGATGTATGTATTAAAGTCCTTCATCAATAAGTCATAATAGTTACCTCATTAAAAACTTCACTAGGAAAAAACTGTGGGATAAGACCTCAGTTAAGAGAAGGAGTGTAGGAGTGTAGTACGTATTAACTCTCCATTATGGGGCATTAAAATTATATTGATATTGTATTTCATATTTCAACTGTTAATCGATGTAATATCGAATGCGTTCACCAAACATATATAAATAGCTTATATATCATATTATTTGTTCTTTAAATATAAATTCAATTCTTCATTTAAACTTGAAAAATTATATCATATTTCCAATCATCTAAACATGTTGCATTGAACTATGTTCTATAATCAATATGCATCAATATATTTAATGCAGTCTTCAAATTTGAAGGTGACTTATTCACTTCAATTTCCACTCCAATTTATTGCATCCTCTTTGTTAAAAAAACCTCTGTTCGGGCGACTGATTTTAGTTAACTATAACCCCCAACTTGTAAATCACCGAAAACCCTCTTTCGTTGTACTTCCCGCACCTTTTAACAATTCTTGACTCTTTTCTCTCCATGTGGATTGTCAAGAATAAACCTCGTTCTTCTTCACTGAAACTCTAGTGACATCTCCCCAACTCCAAAACTTCGAAGACTTAGTAGTAAAGGATTTTAGATTTGGTGTTTTATGAATGACAATATTGAATTAACAATCAAGAAATTGTTGTGATTGATCTTTGAAATCAAATGATGGATCAAGAGATTGATATAATGTAATCTCTATAAAACGAGTCACCCCTAAAAACGAAAGAGGGACTAGATATTTATAATATCAATAATTTTAGGGAGACATTTTTGAGGACATTTTTAAGTGACATTGTGACAAAGCGCACATTTATTGAATATTGAAAAAGTAAGTGGTGGGGTAGTTATTTTCACCACTAAATGAATGTGTGATATGTCACAATGTAATTTAAAAATGTCCTCAAAAAATGTGTTCCTAAAATTACTCTTATAATATAAAGTGTTTGAGATAGTATAGGTTGTAGGAAGTTTAAAAATTGCAAAACAACATATGTCCGGATTTTACAACTTTCATTATTTTTATCACATCTTTCTTTCCCGATATTTGATGAAGGCAATTCAATATGCGTGGGAAAGATAAAAGGGCTATAGTTCTTGTAAAATTAGTTTTTTTCCAATTCGGATGTTTGTTATGAGAAAAATCGAGTCTCAAACTCCACTAAAAATATGGATCATTATTCTTGCGGGTTTTGGATTCTCTTGGACTTTTAATTGCATTCTAAGTCTTCTTGAACATTTCTTTGACATATCTTTTAAAACTTAAATACTCAATTAAATCAATTATCGTACTTTGACTCTAACTTTGACTTTATAAATGATTTCTTTTGTTCATAGGATTGTCGATTACATCAAAACCTAATACAACCAAATATCACTAGTTTAGAACAGTTTTCATCCAAGTGAAATACAAATATACTTGTAAATAATTTTCTCAAAGTCAGGCCATACCAAGTGATTGATGTAGATTGTGTTCCCTTTGTTCATGGCCTCAATTACTATTTATTTACCTATCTTGAAAAGTTATAAGGGGTTTATATAAAACGACCATAATGAGATTATACACTATAGAGAATGGCATGTGAAAACAAAAGATCTAATGAACTCAACAATATAAAGCCGGGTAGGATTAACCTGAAGTGAAGATCCTTTAATTGATCCCATCTTTGAAGCAGTAATAGACTTTGGATCCACATTTTGAGTTCTTGAGAAAATTTTGTTAGTCAAGTAATGAACCTGATATGAATGACAACATGGAGACCTGCTAAAATGGTTGCATAGAAAAACATAAATGTGGTGCAAAACTAATTTGTAAGCTCATGAGCATGAATTAGCCTTTGTTCGAAAACATTTTTCCGCTGTTAATAAACCACTGTGCACAAACCAAGTAACCGTCCAGGCAGGTGATGAATGTGTGTTGTCAGTCAGTCAGAAGCCAAAGTCTTTTCGAAAATCCGCCAGGCGCCAACTAAATATGCAATTCATTTCACCAGTTTTGCTGCAGTTGTAAAGGCAATGGAGGAAAATTGATAGCAAGTTCTGTTCTTTCCATCAAATCATCAAGATTTAATTCCATTTCTTATTTCTCTCTACCTCTTCCTCAATGAGGATCTGTGTATGATGAGAGTTTCAAAGAAAACAAAGCGTCAATTTTAGGTTCTATGTAACCTATCGATTAATTTCTAAAACCATGCTAATAAATAATCTTATTGATGATGCTAAAAATCGCACCTGAAATATTTCGAGCTTCAGCAATAAACTAGCACGAACTGGATCTCCGAATACCTGCAATAAATGCGAGAAGGTGTGCCCTCGTCGCCCCTCCGATGCTTAAGTCAATAAAGATGAAGGAGAAAATTTATGCAAAAGGCTATAAACTGGAAGAATAATAATTATGTACCTGAATTATGATTGTGTGCCATGTATTTATAGAGATATATGGACGAATTATGATAAGATCTAGATACCTGCATTGCATGAGTCATGTTAGGAATCACTCTCCTATTTTTTAGGGATGAGGTTGTAAAACCCAAATAGGATTCTGTTGGAAGATGAGTTCTATTGGAATTAGGAGGTTGTAGACTCAAGTCATGCCCGATCAATGAGAGAGTGACTATCATCATTTACCTCGAGCACATCATGCACCTTTTTGGTGAGATATATGTACTCGGGTTATTCTATCCTCGGGGGTATTATGAGTGGTCGGAGCAATGTTTCGCCACGAGCATTTTAAGTGCGATCGGGGGTTATATTCTCCTCGGGGTTGTTCATGTCCTCGGGATTCTCAATATGGTGTATGATGTAATGTTTAAGTGCTCGACCTCGAGGTTCATATGTTGTTCGGGGGTACCAAGATATGACGTGGCTAAATATTCAAGTGCTCGGGGATAAGGACAAGGGATATGCTCGGGGTATAAATGATTGTTGGGATTGAAGTCCTCCTCGGGGGTATCAAGATGTAATATGAGATAATATTCATGTGTTTGGGCTCGAGGTCATCCTCGAGTTTATGGTGGTCGAGGTCTTCCTCGGGGATAGTGATAAGTTTGTTTTACACACTTATTTTGCTTTTAAATCGATAATTTAATTGACAAATTGAGCAAATTTCTACTTATAAATTGTGTTTATCTTGTACAATTAGGTATAACCTCAATTGGAAAGAAAATGGACAAGATTGGAGTGCAATTGAGCTAAAGGAGGAACAAATTTGATGTCCAAGGACCTAATTGAAAGAAATCAAAAGTTTGGTGACCAATTGCAACTTCTCAGAAAGTTGGAGGACTAAAGATGCAAACATTTCAGTGGCATATTTGTAATAAAAGTCAAAATTCGAGGACTAAATTGAAGAAGGCCAGAAGACGAGGAACTTCCTTACAAATATTTTAAAAGAAAAAGAAAAAAAACAAAAAGAAAAAAAATTATTATTATAATATATATGGCATGGGCTTTAGTGCTCGTGCCATTGGAATCAATTTGCTGGGCGCTCTTTGAGGGCCCAGCAAATTGAGGCAGTTCTTTTATCTGCATCCCACGCGATCGCGTGGGTTTATTTCACGCGATCGCGTGGGCAATTTTCGACTCAATTTTGATTTTAATTTTCTGTTTTTATTATTTTAAATTATGGTTGCGTTTGGCTCTAATTGGACGCATTTTTTGGACCATTTTAGATCTAAATTTTGGAAGTATAAATACTCTCATTTCTTAACACTCAAAATCCCAATTTTTATCTCAAAACCCTAGTCTCTTCTCCCATTTTTCTTCTTCTTCTTCTTTTTTTTTTTTTTGATTTAGTTTGTAATTTAGTTTGTAGTTTGGTTTAATTTTCAAGTTCCTAGCACCCATTGAACCAAATAATCAAGAAGTAAAGTGGAAATACAAAACAAAGTTCAAAGATTCTTGGAGCAAAAAATCAAGGGAAGTGTTGTATTTCATTTTTCTTGTATTTTTATTTTTAATTTCTATATTTTGTGATGTATTTTCATAAACCTTATCTTTTGTGGAATATTTATATAACGAGCTAGTTGTTTTATGTTGGAATGATAATGATTGATGTAACTTAACTTAGTTTAAATAATTTTAAGGGTTGTTTATTAATTTTGAGTTTATTTCATATGTGTTTGTTTTTGAGATTATTCCATGTGTTTGATTGATCACCAAATATATGTTTGGTAAAGTGTATGATAATCGAGAGATATTGTACATTTTAGACCAAATAGCAAATGCTCTAAGTTCTTGTTAAAGATAGAGATATACCTTAAACCCTAGATGACCCATTGAACTATTTTCACAAAAAGTTAATGCAATTGATTGAGTTTTAATCGACATAGAGATATAATAGGTTAAACCAATTGATTAGGGTTAATTTCACTTGAGAGAGGTAATTAGCTAAGCTTGAAAAATTGGGTTTAACATTGTAAATTGGTAATTTATTAATTTGCATGTGTTGAGAAATTACTTAAGCAAGAGTTTAGTGAAATCATGAATTCCAACTATTTTATCTTCCATTTTCCTTATTTTAATTTGGTTTAAAATTAGTTTCTTTAATTTAGAATTTTCCAAATCCATCTTTAATTGTGTGTTTTATTGGTTAAGATTAAATTAACTAAAGTATAATTGAGTATACATTTCTCGTGGAATCGACAATCCGGACTCAAAAAGTCCACTTTATTACTTGTACGCGACCCGTGCGCTTGCGGTACACACTATTTTGAGCGAACAGATAAAAAATATGATATAGGGTGATATTCATGTGTTTGGGGTTGAGGTCCTCCTCGGGTTCATGATGGTCCTCAGGGTTACACATTTGATTAGGAGATTATATTTTGTCAAATAGCTCGGGTTTGTGGCTTTTGTGATATTAAGGTATGAATAAAATTTATATTCATCACTTATGTATCCACTAAATTATAAATAAAATGTTTTCCAGAAAAATGAAATTTGCAACACCTATTTTTTATTTATTACGACGCAGCAATCATGAACATTTATCATGCAAAGACAAAGTAATGAATAAGCTTCTTAAATCCTTTAAATCACCAATTATAAGTAATCTTCTCCCATCTTTTACTTCAGATTCTTTCAGAGAATTCATCTATCTATTTGCTAACAACAAAAGGGATTAGCTAGGTTTTTGCCATCACATCTCATAATCCACAAATTCCAAGTTTTTTCCAAATTTGATGATTGCTTCCAAGACATTCAAGATGGAGTGAAACTGAAAAGAAAGAGAATAATTTCCATGTAATTTTCCTGATCTAAACGATGAACACTTTCAAGTAAAAATTTTGGTCATTAAAACACATCCATAGAATCAGAAACATTGATAGACTCAATACATAACACCACTTCCGTCTAGACACTAGAAGAAAATTCCTATATGAAAAAATTAAATACTCAATTTCTCAAAAGTCCTCTCTTTTCACTCTGCCCCTATCCAAAGATTCTTTCTTTAATTTCTATTTTTTTTTTTAATTAATCTAAGGATACCAAACCAATCAAATAAGACGGGGGAAAATCTCCAGTTAAACTACAGAAACTTTATTTCATAAAAAAATTGATAAACAAAAGAAAAGATTTAGGCCATGTTCTCTTTGTTATTTTGAGGTCGTTTTCTATTTTTATTTTCAAAAACATTAAAAACGCGTTCTCTTTATCATTTTTGAAATTGCATTTTGGAAAAATTTTACGCAAAACGCTCGAAACCTCGTTTTGGACGTTTTGTGTGTATTTCAACTAAAAATGTTCAAAACGCGATAAACGCGTTTTGAAATTTTTTTTTTTTAAAGAATTATCCTAACTTGAAACTAAGTTTAAAATAAAGTTTTTATTTTTATTTTATTTTATTTTAGAATTATCCTAACTTGGAACTAAGCCTAAATAATTTTTTTTTTTTTGAGAATTATCCTAATATGGAACTAGGCATAAATAAAGTTTTATTGAATTCAATATCAACATTAAAAAAAAAAATTTGAGAATTCTTGTTATATTTCAAAAAATGTCTTGATAAATGAACTCTGGTGGTTTTGAAAGAATTTGCATTTTCTGGATTTTAATAAAACAAAAGCTTCCTCAAATCCTAGACCTGACCAAGCTGTGTTATTATAAACTCTTAGTGCTCATATTAGTGTGTTACAGGTAAATCATATTTTTAGTGTATTGTGAAAGGGAATTTGAGTTTGAGTCAGTAGTATTCTGCAAGCAAATTAATTAAAAATAGTTTAAATAGTATTTTGCAAAATTTTAAACAGAACGTGTTTTTCAGCTTTTCATTTTTAAAAACAATTTTCAAAAATGACAAACCAAACACGTTTTCAGCAAATTTGAAAATAAAAATAAAAACAGGAAATATAAAACATTTTCGAAAATGAAAAATACAAAATAAAATACAAACAAAACGTCACCTTAGTACTTTAGTATGTGTTTAGCGGACCGCTTATAATAAATATTTATAATCATTATAATTTTCAATACCACTTTTTAATTATACACATTTTTCGAAATCATTTTTTAACAACATATTTTACCATAAAAAAAACTTGATTATAATAAAAATGCAAGCTGTCGAACAGTCACATAAATGAACCAAAGCTCAGACAATAAAATTGAGTAAGAGCCCGTTTGGTAGAGCTGTTGTGAATAGTGTTGGGATATTTGACTCAAATTAAGAATGAGAATATTTTGGACAATTGATTTTCTTGTTAAAGTGGTTAACTTGGAGAGCAAGTTAAATGTGAGAAGATAAGAAAGATAAGCATGAATTTATTTCCTTATTCTAATATTCTACTTCAACAAGGAAACATCTTGGTGTACAAGTAATACACGTTTTTGGGTTATATTTACATATAAATATGTGTGTTGAGGAGCCAATTAATTACATATTGATTAGAGAGTATTGTGAGGAAAAATGTAGTCCAACATCTTAGTTTTTCTTCGATTCTTTGTGAGTTGTACAAAGAAGTAGAAATTGGTAGATGGGGTAAAGCTTAATTATTTTTCCTACAATACTTGGGGGTTTGGTGGGTGCGAATTCTAATAATTTATTATATAGTGAAAAGCTTTGACGAGGGTTCGTGGACGTAGACAAGTTGCCTAACCACGTAAATTTTTGTGTTCGTATTTATTTTCTTGTTGACTCAATTATTTTTGAACATCAAAATTCTTATGGGGTTAATTAGAGAGGGAATTTGTGTGTAATTCCCAACAGTGGCGCCGTCGGCGGGGAAATGACGTCTAATTAACAGGGTATCAGGTGGTTCGAAGATTTTTGGAGCAAAATAAAATATGTTTGGAAAGTACAACGTATAGAAATTTGGCTGGAAGATCAATTTGACTCGTGGTAAATACAAGTCATGGATGAATTGATTTAGACGGGACTGCAAAAAGCTTTGAAGGAAAAACCAACCCCGAGTTCTGACAAAGAAACTGAATTCAGCAAGAGTGATGAAGATTTGGATTTGAAGGCTGCTAAGATGTTACAACTTTGTTTGGACAAAAATATTCTTGCAAATATTTATGTGATATTTGTTGTGAAGGAACTGTGGGAAAAATTGGAAGAGTTGTATCGGATGAAGAGCTTGTCAAATAACTTATATATGAAGGAGCGGTTTCATTCTTTGAGAATGAATGCAGGTATGAAAATCTTAGACCATTTTAGTATTCTCAATGTGATTGTTTCTGAAATGGAATCTATTGGAGTTAAGATTGATGATGAGGATAAGGTTCATCTGGTCTCTTCCATTCAAGTTTAAGAATATCATGCTAATCTTGATGTACGGGAAGGAAACGGTGAAATTTTCAGAAGTTAAGTTGATTAGGTTGAAGTGACAGTTCATTTGAAAACGCTTGGCTTGTTACTGAAAAGTGGAAGAGAGGTAACTCCATGAAGAAGAAGGTAATGTGTTGGAACTGTGGTAAATCTAGTCATGTGAGAAGAAATTGTCCCAAAAGGTGGAGCATAGTCTGCTAACTGCTCGGAGGTGGACAATACTACTTTCCTGGTAGAGGGTGGTAATGATGTACTTTAGTAAGATGAAACTTCCTTATGACATGAAGCCAGTTGCCACGATAGATGATGTGTTCTTACTGGTGGGTACATGTGTTTGTACACGGACATTGGTTTGTCATTAATGCAAGATGTGTTATGAAATTGATGTCGATGGCTGATAAGCTTCCAAGGAAAGCCAAACATGGGAGTTGCACTATAATTTTTCAGTAAGGTCATTTCGACATGAGTCGATGAAAAGCTCGGAGTTTGTTGATAATTCTGAGTGATGGTTATACTCATATGGTGGAGTATAAGATCGTCAAAGTGGAAAATTGCTTGCTTGTTACCCAATTGTTGATTTAAATATTTTGGCTCTGGTGAATTTCTGTCAAGGTGGAAATTGTTCGGATATTTGACTCAAATTAAGAATGTGAATGTTTTGGATAATTGATTTTCTTGTTAAAGTGGTTGACTTGGAGACCAAGTTAAAGGTAGGAAGAAAAGGAAGATAATATTTTTAGCATGAATTTATTTCCTCATTCTGATATTCTACTTCAACAAGGAAACATCTTGAGGTACAAGTAATACACGTTTTTTGGGTTATGTTTACCTATAAATATGTGTGTTGAGGAGCCAATTAATTACACATTGATTAGAGAGTATTATGAGGAAAAATGTAGTCTAGCATCTTAATTTTTCTTGGGTTGTACAAAGAAGTAGAAATTGGTATATGTGGTAAAACTTGATTATTTTTCCTACAATACTTGGGGGGTTTGGTGAGTGCAAATTCTATATAATTGTAACAATTTATTATATAGTGAAAAACTTTGGTAAGGGTCCGTGGACGTAGGTAAGTTACCGAACCACGTAAATTTCTGTGTTTGTATTTATTTTCTTGTTGGCTCAATTATTTCTTGAACATCAAAATTCCTGTGGGGTTAATTAGAGAGGAAATTTGTGTGTAATTCCCAACAAATAGAGCTATTTGCAGTAAAGCTTTTATTAGTAGAGTTTTTTTTTAAAAGTGCTGTTAACAAAAAGCAGTTGACTGTTACGTTATCACTCCAGAAAATACTGTTAATATTAAATTGATTGTTTGGCAGTACAAATATAAAAGTGCTTTTGTATAAACTAACACTTACATTATATCTCATATTTGACTAAAAATTAAATAATTATTTTACCTCAATGTTGAATCTATATTAAAAAAAACATTTAATTAATTCATAAAATAGAATATTTCATTATATTTTTTTATTAATTAATTATAAAAAAATATATTTTTTCAATTTATTTTCAAAATATTTTAGATTTTATTAATCAATGAATTATAATATTTCAATAGATTTTCCATAAGAGTTATAGAAAAAATATTTTGTCAATAATTTTAAATTTTATTAATTAATAAAATATAATTTCATATTAATCAATAAAATATAATATTTCAGTACAACTTAAGAAAAATAATATATTTTCAACATATTTCATATTTTATTAATTCATAAAATAGAATTTTATATTAATCAACAATATATAATATAGTGTCTGTTTGATTATAATTAAAATGAGTTTTTTTTTAAATGAATAGTTATTTTTAAGAGAATTGATGGTTGAAATTTGGTTGAAAAGTCAAATATTGTAGGCTTGACTTTTAATAGATGGTTGAGATTGAGTACTTTAGAAAAATGAGAAAATTTTAATGAAAAACAAACAAGGGCATAATATTTCAATAAGAGTTATGAACAATAATATATTTTCATTTTTCAACATATTTCAAATCTTATTAATTAATAAAATATAATTTTTATTAATCAATAAAATATAATATTTTAATACAAATTATGAATATAATATATTTTCAATAGATTTCATAATAAGATATTATATATTTTAGCTTTTTGTAAAAGTGCTTTTTTGACAAGTTACAAATTTGAGCTTCTCTAAAATAGCTTAAAAGGTTGTTTATTCAATCAAAAAGTACTTTCTCAATCACAATCAAACACCTATATTTTTTTTTACTAAAAGTACCTTAGACCTTCTAAAAGGACTTTTAGACATCAAAAAGTCCTACCAAACACACACTAAAACGTACAATAACAGTTCAAATTGCATTTTTTATTATACAAAGAACATACAAAAAATGAACCAGAAACTAAACACCAATCTCATGTCTAAGGTCCTGTTCTCTTTATTGTTTTGAGATCGTTTTCTGTTTTTATTTTTGAAAATGCTAAAAACGCGTTCTATTTACCATTTTTGAAAACGCATTTTAGAAAAAAAAAATTGTAAACAAAACGCAAAACGCCCAAAACCTCGTTTTGGACATTTTATGTGTATTTCGACAAAAAAATGTCCAAAATGCGAAAAACGCGTAAAATTTTTTATTTTTTATTTTTTTTAAAGAATTATCCTAACTTGGAACTAAGCTTAATATAAAGTTTTTATTTTTATTTATTTGTTTATTATTATTTTTAGAATTATTCTAGCTTGGAACCATACCTAAATAAATATTATTATTATTATTATTTTTGGAGAATTATCCTAACTTGGAACTAAGTTTAAATGAAGTTTTATTGAATTCAATATCAACATTAAAAAAAAAAAAAGTGAGAATTCTTGTTATATTTCAAAAAATGTCCTGATAGATGGATTCTTGTGATTTTGAAAGAACTTGCATTTTCTGAATTTTAATGGAACAAGAGCTTTCTCAAATCCCGAACCTGACCAAGCTGTGTTAATATAGACTCTTAATGCTCACATTAGTGTGTTGCATGTAATCATGTTTTCAGTGTATTGTGAAAGGAATTTGAGTTTAAATCAGTAGTATTCTGGAAGCAAATTAATTAAAAATAGTTTAAGTAATATTCTGCAAAATTTCAAACAGAACGCATTTTCCAGCTATTTATTTTCAAAAACAATTTTCAGAAATGACAAACCAAACGCGTTTTCAGTAAATTTGAAAACAAACATAAAAACAGGAAACACAAAACATTTTGAAAAATGAAAATACAAAATAAAATACAAACAAACGCCACCTAAGCTTTTGCTTGGTTTTCTTTAAAAAAATTTCTTTTATATTTTTTCTACAATAGTCAATCTCAATTATCCATTAAAAGTCAAGCATATTTGACATTTCAACCAAATTTCAATAATCTACTCTCCTAAAAATCACTATTCATTTCAAATAAAATTATTTTTAAATAATATCAAACAGAGTGTTAAAAAATAAAGCAATTACACCGGCACACTCTTCTTCTCACTCGTACATACACACAAACTCAAAACGCTGGACAAAGAACAATCATATAAACGAAATGATAAACAATTGCACAAAACAAAAGCATGAAAAAATCTTGTTCAATGGCTTACGTGCTGGAATCTTACGAGTCCCTGCTGCTTCACTTTTGTTCTTCTCCAGTTTGTGAATTTGCGAGTCCTACATCATCATTGCAGATCGATGAAATGAATATGAAGGAAAAAAACTGCAAAGTCAAACGCAGAGGAAGGAGGAAGATGACAACGTAGAGAGAAAAATAAAAAAACAGAATGTTAGAAAATTTATCACAGATAATTATTTATCTATGATCCAAAATAAACCATCATACTGAATTATCAAGAATTAAATAACTGAAGTGGAAGCGTACCTTAATTAAACATGATTCACGATAAACGATTCGGTTGGTTGGATCTTCTAAATCGATACGTAATCCTTATTTTCTCTGGATTTCAGACAAGATGAACAGTACGTAGGATTCATGGACCATAACCGACTTTATATACCGAATTTCCAATTAACCTAATCCGGCCCATCATGAATTAGGTAATGACCTGGTATCTACACATAAAAGTCCATACATTTAATTAGATGCATTAAAGCCCGATATATATAAAACCCTTATTAGATCACTTTAAATGGGCTTAACCAAATTTGATAGCCTTTTATTCAATACACAATAATTCACATATAAGCCCACACGATTGATTAAAATCCTTACAATCTCCCACTTGGGCTATATGTGTAACCTTACAATTGTGTATCAATCATAACCTTATGAGTACTCAGAATTTTGCTATCATTATTGAATGCATCCCCAAACAATTCGGTCCATCAATTATATCAACATAGGATCAAAGCAGCTTTCGCTACATTAATCGTAACTAAACCTTCAATGGTCACGTATATCGACATAACTGAATGGCATGGATCAAGTATGGATGTGTAGCATGGAAATTACATGTAATGTGATCTTCAACATGCCTATTTCCAACTGGTCCAACTTTAGTGAGATCATCCTTAAACAAGTTCAGAGATAATAAACCCGAAACCTTACAGCTATAAATAACTTTAACTTTAACTGTATCCAAAAGGACAGTAAATGTGTCTAATGCACCCAAAATACAAACTCCCACTGAAACCGAATATCCTTAAGAAATACAACACCTATATGAGTATTGTGCTCACGAAAGACCTTGGGTTGTAATACTTTAGTAAGCGGATCCGCAATTATGGAGTTTGTCCCAATGTGCTCTTATTGACACGTGTCCACTCTGAACTGTATCCTTCACAACCAGGAACTTATGTCAATGTATTTTGACTTAGTTGAGCTCCTGTTGTTACTGGAATATAAATCTGCTGAGTTATTGTCACAATATAACTTTAATGGTCTTTCTATACCATACAGAATACGCAGCCTTGTGACAAAATTTCGCAGCTATATTCCATAATTAGATGCCCCCAAAATTGCTACAACTGTGCTGCCAAGTGAAAGAAGCTAAAGTGTCTGTTAAGCACTCCATCCGGAAATAGCTCCTCCAACCAGCAGATAAATGTAGCCTTATGTGGATCTTTTACTTTCTTGGCATCTAGTAAAAATCGGAATCATAATACCATATGATCTCCAACTGATCCGATTTTCTGTATGTGAGTATGTAATCTTTTGTTCTCTTTAAATACTTTATAACCCATGTTTGGCTGCTTTCCAAATGATCCATCCCAGGGTTACTTAAATATCTCATTAGTATCCTAATAATGTATGCAATACCCGAACGCATACAAATTTGAGCATACATCAGATTTTCTATAACTTAACTATATGGGATCCTCTGCATTTCTTTAACTTCAAGATAACTTTTCGGGCATTAGTTGAGACTAAATTGTCTCCCTTAGCGATAGGGTTGTCCCCTGATTTACTGTCTTGCATGCCAAACCTCTTAAGTACTTTATCGATATAGCCCTTTTGTGACAATCCAAGAATACCTCGAGAATAATCTCGGTGTATCTGAATTCCTAATACAAAAGAGACGTCGCCAAGATTTTTAATCTCAAAATTCCTTGACAAAAATCTCATAATTTTATGTGACATGCCTATATCATTAGTGGCAAGCAATATGTTATCAACATACAAAATCAGGAAAATACACTTACTCCCACTAAACTTGTAATACATACAATTATCAACAACATTAATCTCAAAACCAAATGAGATAATTGCTTGATGAAATTTGTATTACCCTTAATGGGAAGCTGACTTGAGTACACAATGGATTTCTTTAATTTGCAAACCATTTTCTTTGGGTCTACTGACACAAAGTTTACTGATTGCACCATATAGATCGTCCCATCAATTTCACCATTGAGAAACGCCACCTTAGTATCCATTTTATGTAACTCGAGGTCAAAATGTGCAACAACCTAACTTTCCTGAAAGAGTCTTTCGTTGAAACCAAAGGGAAAGTCTCTTTATAATCAATGTCATCATTCTATGTAAAGCATTTAGATACAAGACGAACTTTATATCTTTCCACATTACCTTTCGAATCCCTCTTGGTTTAAAAAATCCATTTAAGACCAATGAGCTTCGCACCTTCTGGTAATGGGACAAGATCCCAAACTTTATTGTCTTGCATATGCTTATACTTCTTATTTATGGCATCAATCCACTTTTGAGAGTTAGAACCCTGCATGGCCTGATGGAAATTGATTGGACCATCTTCCGTCATTCCATTATTTTCCTTATGTTCTTGGAGAAATACTATTTAATTATCCGGAATAGCATGTTTTCCCTTTCTCTCGTGGATCTCCTTAATGGCTTTAGTTATTGAGGGTGTTGAGTTTGTACTTCTGAAATTTACCTTGTTTTGGATGGGAGATTCTTCAATATTGTCTAATTGAGGTTCCAGATATGCTTCTTGATCAATGACATGCATAAAAACTTGCACATTGTCAAAAGCAACAATAGGGATCGAAACCGATCATTCCTCAACTTCTTCCTTAAAGACAATATATTTAACCTTATTTCTCCCCCCAAACTCAACTTCCTCAAAAATGTTGCAGTTCCCGTTTCAAAAGTTGACTTAAGTGTGGGATCATAAAATTAATAGCCCCTCGATCGCTCAGAATAACCAATAAAGTAGCTGCTGACTGTTTTGGAGTCCAATTTCTTTATGTGGCCTATAAAGCCTAGCCTTAGCTGGACATCCCCAAATGTAGAAATGCTTTAGACTAGGTTTTCTTCCTGTCAAAAGCTCTTAAGGTACTTTAGCAGCAACTTTAGTTGGTAATATGTACGATCTTTTCTTTAAATGTCCAGAGTTATGGCAAAAGAAACAATCCTTAATGTCTTTGTGTGGTTTCTTTTGTTCTGAACCCTTAACAACTTTATTTTCTTTATTTGTTTACTTGCCCTTATCTTTAGAGGTATTTGCTAAGTGAACACTTTCAGTTCTGTCCTGCTTCAACTTTTCTTCCTCTTGCACAAAAAATAGAATGAGCTCATTTAGAGTTCATTTCTCCATTTAACAGTTATAACTGACCTTAAATTGACAGAATTGTGCAGGAAGCTATATCAATACCAAATGCACGAGCAAGTCATAAGACAAGTCGAGTTTTAATGCCTTAAGTTTTGAAACAGTGTGAGACATCTACATGATGTACTCCCTTATTTTCCCATTGCCTTTATACTTTATTGAAATCAAGCTTTGCATAAGCGTGCTTGTTTCAGCCTTATCGTTTTTCGCAAAACGTTTCTTAATTTCGGCAAGGAATTCATTGGCATCATTTACCTCCTCATATACTATGCCACTAAAGGCTTCCTGAATGCCGCACTTAATGATCATGAGACTTACGTAATTTAAGAAATCCCACTTCTCAAAGTTCCTCATTTGATTAGATGAACTTTCATCCGTAAGAGGAGCATGTTGCTCAATCCTTAGTACACGGTCTCGATCCATGCAGCCAACGAAAAGTTAATGTTGTTGTTTTGATCCTTGAAGTTTGTTCCATAAATATAGGGATTAGATTTGAGCTTATAGATATACTACTAGCAGAATTTGAAACTGAATAGAGAACACTTAAATAAAATAGCTCACATAAGTACCTTATTATGCAAATCATACTTTCAAATAATGGTAGGGCCCATCACAAGATACCTAGCACAACATCAATATTTAGTCTTTGGACAGAAATATTGACTTGTAAGTGGTACTCTTGGTGTAGTGATCAAACACTGATAGTAAGACATGTCAACCAACAAACCTTTCTTTGGACCGATTTATTGATCACACGTAAAACCAAATAACCGTCACGTATTTATCACCACAAGTTCATGTGAAATTCGGGCCAAATATTGACCTTCCTTTGGGCCGATCAATATCCGCATGAGATAACACACAAACACCTAATTTTCCCTTAGTGTAGTGATCAAACACTGGCAATAAGACATGTTAACCAATAAACCTTTCTTTGGACCGATTTATTGGTCACACGTTAAACTAAATAATTGCCACGTGTTTATCACCACAGGTGCAAGTGAAATTCGAGCCAGATATTGACCTTTCTTTGGGCCGATCAATATTCGCAATGAATAACACACACAAATACCTTCTAATATCCAAAGTTAATTAATATCCATAAGAAAGCTTGCTTTGGCAACATGTTGCTTCAACTAACTTACTTTCGAATATTATATCTCTTAAAAGATTCCGATGTACCAAGATTTGAAACTGAAATTCATTGATTTGCATCTATATTTGACTTTAGGATTTGAATTATAGAATTCAAAACTTTAGAATAAAGCAATTCTTAAGTTGAGAGAGTCAATTGCAATATTCTTAAACCTTAGGTGGCCAATTATGTAAAATTTTAAGCTTGAAGGACTTAAATTATAATTTTCCCAAAACTTTATTGGCCAATTTTGAGAAATTCCAAACTTTAGGTCTCAATTTGAAAGAAAATCAAACTTTAGAGGTCCAAAATAGGAAATTTTCAATCTTTAAAGGTTGATTTTGAAAATTTTCAAACTTTAGGGGCCAATTTAGAAAATTCCCAAACTTTAGGGACTTAATTTAAAAAAAGTTCAAACTTTAAGGACCAATTTTGAAAATTTCCAAACTTTAGTTACTGAATTAGAAAATTTTCAAACTTTAGGGACCAAATTAAAGAATTTCAGAACTTTAGGTGCTGTATTAGAAAATCTTCAAACTTTAGGGACTGAATTAGAAAATTTTCAAACTGTAGGGACTTAAAATGAAAATTTTCAAACTTTAAGGGACCAAATTAGAGAGTTTTCAAGCTTTAGGGACCAGTTTTGAAAATTCTCAAACATTAGGGACTGAATTAGAAATTTTTCAAACTTCAGGGTTTGAATTATACAATTTAGAACTTTAAAAGGCCCAACTTAAATAATTTTATAAATTCGGGGCTGATTTCATAAAATTCATAACTTTAAGGGCCAATTTAAATAATCTTATAACATCAGGATTAAACATTTAATCTACAACAAAGTAGAGGACCGGAGGAGCAATTAAACATAATTATACAAAATTGCAAAAGAGGCCCTTCCATACTTCTAATTTCCAAGACAAGCCCCTGCCTTAAAATCGATTACAACAACTGGGTTTGAACCCTATCCTCCACGCCTACGCCGCCCCCAAACGCGGCGCCAGCCACCACCGCCTGCAGCGTCATCGCCGGTGCTGCAGCCCAGACCACAGCGTCGCTGTGCGCGACGCTGTAAGCCACGGCCTGCGACGCTACTAAATCCACCGCTCGCAACGCCTGTCGCTGGCCGTGGCAGCGGCTCCTTAATCAACCAAAACCAACCCCAATATACATCCACATATTCAACCACAAATAACCGGCCATAACTCGATTTCGACCACCATTGCAACGCAGCGCTATCTCCCATCATCGCACCGAGCGCCGATTTCATCCAAAAATTCGAATCCAATTTCCAAAAAAAAAAAAAAAAACGTTCAAATCCCAAATCACACAAGTTGAAAACCCAGATTTTGACCGCAATACAGAATCCCAAACTTCAACAGAAATCCATACCTTATCTCGAAAGGTGCATACATACAAATTCCATATATTATAATTTCAAAATAAACTTACGCATATACATACACACAGAAACTCCAAATCTGAATTTATAAATCCATATTTTTCAAAACTTTCAATCCTTCGGTGTATGTATATACTCTTAATTTGATATACATAGGCAGAGAATTAAATTTTACATATATGCTTTCCAAATTGGTCTGATAATTCAACACGATGTTGGCTCTGATACCACTTGTTAGAAAATTTATCACAGATAATTATTTATCTATGATCCAAAATAAATTATCATGCTGAATTATCAAGAATTAAATAACTGAAGCGGAAGTGTACCTTAATCAAACATGATTCACGATAAACGATTCGGTTGGTTGGATCTTCTAAATCGATACGTAATCCTTATTTTCTCTCTGATGATGAGATGTCAGACAAGATGAACAGTACGTAGGATTCAGGGACCATAACCGACTTTATATACTGAATTACCAATTAACCTAATCCGGCCCATCATGAATTAGGTAATGGCCTGGTATCTACACATAAAAGTCCATACATTTAATTAGATGCATTAAAGCCCGATATATATAAAATTCTTATTAAATCACTTTAAATGGGCTTAACCAAATTTGATAACCTTTTATTCAATACACAATAATTCACATATAAGCCCACACGATTGATTAAAATCCTTACACAGAAGTCAATCGGACTTTGGTCCAATTTAAAACAGAGTTGGATTGTTACCTCAAATCATGATTTTTGGCTCCAGCCTCCAGTCTGGGAATCTGGACAAAGAAATCACGGAAATGGAGACCACGCTTGCCGTGAGAAGGATAAAAGAGCAATATTTTTCAACTTCTTCATAAGAATTGTCCTTCAGTCCAAATGTATTGGTTAAGGCTTGTATTTTGCAATTTGGAAGGAATATATTTGTGTGTATTTTGCAATTTGGAAGGCAAAAAAATTGTAAAAATCTTACTTGAACTCTCTCTAGACTTGGGGGATTTTGGGAGATTTTCGTCCCATGCCGCCACCTCTTCCAAATCCGACCAAACCGCAAGATTTTCTACCGGAAATTGTTTCTAACATCGACAACAACACTATTACATCAATCTCCATTAATCAAATTCCAAAAACTTCCACAAAATCAAGCCAAAAATTAATTCAAGAAAATGAAGAAACTTCAAAGTGCACTTTCGTTGCTACCCATGTCTCAATCCAACCATTGTACAACTTCCCTACTAGTAGAGAACGTATCCATGAAGATGTTTCGTTGTTTGAAGAGCCCCATGCAGCTGATTTGAAAAAGGAGGCAACTAGAGTTCATACTCTTAGATCTGCATCGACCCACTTCGAATCCGATTCAAGCTATGGGACCACCATCAATAATCTCAGAAGCATCAAAAACTCCTAGCATGGTCTTCCTCCTACTCGATTTGGCCAAAATATCATTTTTTGAAGCAAACCCACCACAACCAATCGTAGCTGCGAAATTTCCCGCAGCTTCCATTTCTGCTCTCCTAGCTCCTAAAAATGCCCAAATTCAACCCCGAAAGTCATATGCTACCTCACCTAATGCCCGACCCATGATTACTCAAACTGAAAGTAGCCAAAACGAATCATTTACTGCAGTCACACAAGCACCCCTAGATTCTGCTTTGTACATGTTTGCCATTAAGGAACATTTTCTATATCTGAATGAGCCAGCCATGAAGATTACTTATTTGTGCCATACAAGTTTACACTTATTGGTAAATTCCCTCACCGTAAGCCTCCAATCACCAAGCTATGTAATAGATTTTTATAATTTGGATTTCTTGGTGATTATAGTATTGGGCTTATAGATGCTCACCGTATATTGATCCACTTAACTCATGAGGATGACTATGCACGACTATTTCTTGAGCCATCTTGGTATGTTGAGTAATGCCTCATGAGGGCAATCAAATGGACACCAAAATTTCCACCTGAACATGAGCTCCCCATTGTTCCGTATGGGTATCCTTCCTATTAATTTCAATTCATTTTCGAGCCAATGGGTTTTTGTATGCACTTGCTAGAGGCATTGGGGTCCCATTGCGCATTGATGAGGCCACCACAGATTTTTGTAGACCTAGTGAAGCTCGAGTTTGTATTGAGGTTGATTTGGAGTGTGAGCTTCCAGTTTGGATTTGGGTTCAGAGACAAAAATACCCTGGATACTGGTAGCCAGTAGTTTACGACAAGAAACCAGATTACTGTCTTAGGTGCAAGGCTAAGGGACATTCAGAGGTTTAGTGTCAGATTGAGAGACCACCAACTTTCCATACACCACCACCATCACCTACTTCTACGACAGCAGTCATAGCACCACCTCCCATACAAAAGAAGAGGTGGGTCCTAGTTTCAGCAGCCCCCTCTTTCTTCCCCACTACTTCCACTGCAGCACATTCAGTCACCCAGTTGATACCATCAGTAATGTTCACTGATTTAACATAGCAAGTGTACCGGTCGCGACAAGTAATAAAGTGGACTTTTGGAGTCCGAGTTATCGTACCCACGAGGAATTTGATTAAGTATCAAAGTTATTCTAATTCTCACTTTATTCGAATGACAAATAATTGAAGTTATGATGATTCTAAAGAGGAAACTAAAATCACTTAAACAAAGAATAAAAATGTGTTTTTAAATCAATTGATGGGAATTTGGGATTTCATGATTTCACGTAGCAACGAACATATATCTCTATCGCTCATTCAATTACCAGATTTTATTCCTAGGTTTAGATCATTAGCTTACCTCTCGAATTATGAAAACGATCCAATTAATCAATGAATTAGTGACCAGTTAATTCACGCATTGAACACAAAATAAAACCATACAAATGCAATCAAACAGTAAAACTTGAGTAATTAAATTAAATGCATAAAACTACGCTACATCGTTTGATACCAACAAATAGTTTAGTTACTCATAATGAAAATAATTAAAATGTCGTAATAAACTATACTAGACATCATAAGTAAATTCAAGAGAAAAGTAAAAGAACTCTTGCACCAAGAAGTATCTTTCACGAATTTATCTTCGAATTTCTTTGCCTTCCCCTCCAATTGAGCCTCCAAAACATCCAAACTTTTATGGTGAATTGTGCCTCTAGAGTAGATGTGCAAATGTCCTGAATTCGTGCATGAGAAGTCTCTTTTATAGATCTTTCAAGAAACCTAGGCTAAACCATGCTGAAATCTGCGCGTGGGCCTGACTTCTCTGGGCCTCGGACAACAACGTGGCCGCGCAGGGTAAACTTTGGTAGCCGCTCAGGTTGTCAAAATCTGGTTCTGTTAATTTCAATATTTTAGCGTGGCCACCATATTGATAATCTGTGGCCGCTCAGTACAATTATTAGCATGCAATTTCCATCTTTTCGGAACGTTTAAGTTGGCTCCTGAACTTTATTTGCACACGAGTCCCTTATCTTCTGATTGTAGCAATTAAGTCCCTGAACTATCCAAACACTTCAACTCTTCTTCCAAACTTCACTCCATCTTCAATTAAGCTCCCAAACCTTGATATCTCCCATCTAACTCTTCTTGGAATCCCGAGTGATGCCACCATCACTTATTTTGCTCCTTTTTAGCTCCGATTAGCTTCCAAATATACATTATTCCACTTTATTGCTTCATTTTTCCATGTTTTAGAAAATTACTACAATGTAAACAAATATAAAGCAATTATGTAATAATTATTCAAGAATAACAATAATTTATTCTAATTTAGATATATAAGAAGTGTATAAAATGTACTTATGAAATACCCCCAAACTAGAGTTATTATTTACCCTCGACAAATGTAAAAATAAACTACTAACTAAACTAGAAAATAGCAATTTTTTTGTTGTGTTGACTTATTCACCATAAGACTCAATAATACAAATCAAATCATATTTTGGCAAAGAGTTCTTGAACAACAAAGCACAAATAGTTCTAGTCAAGTCATGCTCAATTTTCAAGTGTGTGTGTGAATAGCAAATGTCAAACCCCTACTTTGCAAAAATATATGTAACACTGTGTAGTTTAATATGTAGAGTCAAGCCCAAATCCCGTGTGGTCAACCTATGAAGTTCTAAACATTTCACTTATATCGCTCATGGAAGACCACAACTTACTGTTTTCTCTCAAATCCCATATTCCCTCTATTGTGGTTTCTAAACATTTGAACATTGCATTTTTCCACACAAGATAGTCAGAATTAGAAGTACGCATGTACAACAAGTCAGAAATAGGAAACCCCCAATTCTACAACCTCAATCTTCACAATTTTAGTCAACAAGCTTATACCAAGCATTATTCTTTTTTTTTTTTTTTGTATCTTTCAATGGACGACTTTTTCTTTTATATCCATGTTTTTTTTATCATACTATATGACTCCTGTAGCGAGTTTTAGGCCAGTGACTCCCAAGTCATACGACTTTAGGGCGCCAGGTTCAAAGAACCCCTCATACTTAATTACCTGAGTCATAAAGGCTTAAACATAAAAGTTAAAGATGTTTTAGCGTCTTATGAGTAAATCCACCATCTGTACTTGCTTTCTAATTGACACTTGTAGCGAATATTAGGCTGATAGCTCCCAACTCAGTTGAGTTTAGGGTACCAGGTTTGACCTTAAAGCTTACTCGTTCGAGTTAAAAAGGCTTTTGAAGAGTAGAATAAGGTCTTCAGTATTTTTCTGTTTTTATGCTGGTGTTAGTTTATACTTGTTGACCAAATTGCTTTAACTAAAGCGTAAAACCAAGAATCACAGACTTCCAACCCATCAAACACGCACATTCTAATCATTCTACCCCTAAACTAGCTTCTTGAGCTGTTTGGTTCTAAGTTTGGGTCGGAATGTTTAAAGATCTAAGTTTAGAGATTATACAGTCATTCCTAAGTTCATATTTCATAAATGTATCCCACAATTATTAAACATATCCCTACACAAGTTGTAGTTTAACGAAGGCTATGTGTTCATATAGATGAAATCAAGCAAGTCATGACTAGTAAATAAAACTCAAGTTTTGATGTTGTCCAATTATTCAAACCAAAGCACAATTTGATGCATACTATTTCCTAGGAAATAAACATGTTAACACAATTTTCAAAGTTTTCAATTTTTTTTCTATTTTTTTTGGAAATAAAATTTTCCATATAATAGAAGTAAGTAAAGCAGATGAAGCACATGAACAAATGAAACACATTAAGCCTTTAGAATGAAATAGCATTTCCCAAACTAAAATTATACATTGTCCTCAATGTATATCATGAAGGTATGGTATTTGAAACAAAAGAAACATAACAATGAGGGGCTCAAGTACTTCCCGGGTTTGGAGATGCAAAGTCTCCAATTTGGAGCTTTTTCCTTGAAAGCAAGCTTGGTTGATTCCAATGTGATGAATGATGATGTTGATGTGTACCTCGCACAATGAAACCAATAACTTAGTCACAACAAAAGTTATAAGCAAGTATAATTAATCACATCCACAACCCCCAAACTAAGAGCAAAGCATAAGTATGGACTTGATTTTAAAGTAGTCAACTACTCCCATTTGGCCCTTGACAAGGCTGTGAAAGATCGAAATTTTACCGAGCCATATTTGGACACATGAAAGTGTTTAATGTGATCTCAAATATGTCAAAGATTCAAGTCATTTGAAGTCCAATAGGGTGAGATGATGTGGAAAAAATTGATGCCTAAGCTGAGAATTGTGCAAAAACTTGCAATGACCTTGATCTTGTGCCCTATTGTGCCTATGATATCCAACCAAAATTTGTGAACTTGTGATGATATAATTCATGAATGGATTTCACGTAATCAAAGTTCAATATAAATTGAAGAATGTTGTTCAATAGATTTTGCGAAAAGTTGATGGAAGTTTCATTGAAACATTTCAACAAACACCTTGTGTGCATTCTTAAGGATGAAGACAAATCATGATAATGGAGGCAAGAAGTTATCCAAATTTTTGACCTATGTTTGACAATCAATTCTACACAACAGTCTAGCCTAATCCATAACTCAAGAATCCACAAACTTCAAATTTCAAGGAATCCCCAAAATAATTAAAATTGTAGATTGAAGGTGGAATTCATACATTTTTTGGAGGTTGGGATGTGATGTAGGCTTGTGCAATGCTCAATTCCATGTATGATATTGTAATTTAGGTGATATGTTATGTTTGGGGTATTTTTGGGAGAGAAAAAGTAGTTGAAAGTTATGAATATGAATGATTTGCTAAAGAGTATAAAAATCTGCCGAATTTTTCCTGGAGTTAACTACGCGACCGCGCAGTAGGAATTGCAGTGGCCATGCACGCAAACGCTGTAAGGTTTTGCTATTTTTAAGGATAACTCGTAGCCACCAAAGTGTAATGGCGTGGCCACGTGTCTCTCTGTCTGAAAAAGATTTTTATGTCAATTTTAAATTTCAACTCCAATTTTTCACCTAAAAACACATTGTTCTCAATAATCTCACTCACCTAACCTTGCTTCCTACTTTGAACTAAGGTTTCATGCATGAGTTCATGACTTAAACACATAATTCAAGCATGCCATGTAAACCAACTAATACTATGGAATGGATAAGTTTTTATGCAACAAATTATGCTTTCACTTCTAAGGCTTAGATAATTATGATGAAATTGATGCCAACAGACTTAACATAAAGAACATGTTCATAGTAACTTCCTAATGTGAACAAAAATGAATAGCAAAAGTGAAACTCAATGATGTCAACAAAAATAAACAGATCAATTAAATCCTAAAGTACTAATAAAAAATTAAACAAAGCACAATAAGAACAAAAATGATATATGTTTGGGTTGCCTCCCTACAAGCGCTCCATTTAGAGTCTAAAGCTCGACTTTTGGAAAAGTTACTCAAGGTGGCTCAAGACGTGGCGTTGGAGCATTGTCCCCAATTTTTTATTTTCTCTTAATACTCCCAAATTCCTCATGTTTTGATTTGGCTTTAAGCTTCGCCTCCTTACTCAATGATGGTTCCACCTCAATTCTTGAACAATTTTCCATATTTGGGTCATAGTTCTCCATCTGAGTTAGGCTAAATGTCGCGTGTTCATTTTCAATCCTAAATGTTACCTTCCTTTTTTCAACATCAATTAAAATTCGTACAGTAGCAAGAAATGGTCTCCCTAAAATCAAAGATAGCTTGTCATCCTCCTCCATGTCCAAAATCACAAAATCAGCAGGAAATATGAACTTCTTCACTTTCATCAACACATCCTCTACAACTCCATATGAGTATCGAATAGATTAATCAGCAAGCTACAACCTGATTGTCTTTGGCTTTGGGCCACATAAATTAAATTTACTGTAAACAGATAAAAGCATTAGATTAATGCTTGCACCTAAATCGCATAGAACTTTGTTGAATTTTAAATCACTAATGATGCATGGAATAGAGAAACTCCATGGATCTTCTAGCTTAGTGGCAACTTCTTCTGTAGGATTGCACTGCATTCCTCATTTAAAGATATCAAAGCACAATCTTCTAGCTTCTTCTTTTTAGACATCACCACCTTCAAGAATTTAGCGTAGCTTGGTATTTTCTTGATGGCTCTATAAAGGGGATGTTTATGTGCAGTTTCTTTAGTATTTCTAGAAACTTATTGAACTGTTGATCCATAAGATGATGTGCCACTCTCCTAGGATATGGAAGCAGTGGAACATAAGCTGTCACAGGTGGCCTTGCTGTCCTGATTTTTGTGGTTCATCAGGCAGGTTCACTACCTTTGGCTGCTCATCCTTTTCTTTTCCTCCTTCAACGACTTCTTTTAATTTGTCTGCTTTCTTCACTTGAACTTCCAGCAATTGAACCCTGCTCCTTGTAGTGATGGCGTAACATACTCCTTTGAATCTGTTTCAGTATTGCTTGGCAACTGTTCTGGCCGTCTCTCAGTTTTGCTAGCTGCCAACTGTCCAATTTGATTTTTCAATTCAGTGATTTCACCCTGATGAATTTTTATCATCTGCATTATTACTGTCACGTTTTCATTCATAGTGGTCTAACCCAGTTCCAGCGTATCCTATTGTAGGAATCCAGACGGGTTTTGGAGATTTTGATTATTTCACCAAGAGGAGTCAGGATTCTTTCTCAAATCTGGATTGTGCATTTGAGAATATGGCCCTTTTTGCTTTTCATTATTTCTTAGATACTTTGCCTGCTCCAAACCTGTTGACTTTGAATTGCAAAAGGACAATTATATGATGCATGATTATCAAAACAAATATCACATATTTGATTTTCCTGAACTGCATATATGGGCTGTTTTCCTGAACCATCCAATTTCTTTACTGAAGCATCAACCTTTGCAATAAGTGTTGTAATTCCATCTACTTCGTAAATCTCTCCAACCTTTGGTGTTGCCCGGTTAGAATACCACTAATAGCAATTTGTTGCCATTTTCTCAAAAATATCAGCTGCTTGCTCATAGGTCAAATCCATAAGTGAACCACCAGCTGCTGAATCTGCATGTCTCTTGTTTTCATGCGTCAACCCATTGTAAAATATTTGGACCAAAATTCAGTCAGATATACCATGAATGGGACACCGTCTCTGCAATTCATTGTATCTCTCCCATGCCCCAAAGATTGATTCCCTTGGCTGTTAATTGAAAGTTAGGATCTCTCTTCTGAGTTTTAAAACTCGACTGGGTGGGAAGAATTTATTAACAAATTTCCGACTTAACACGGCCCAAAATGTAACAGAATCATATGGCAATGAATAGAACCAAGATTTCACTTTGTCTGCTAGAGAGAAAGAGAAGAGCTTCATTTTGACTGCCTCATCTAGAACTCCATTCAATTTTTGCATGTCACATATTTCCTGAAAAGTTCTGAGATGTGCAAGTGGGTCCTCTTAAGATAGACCATGAAAAACACATATATACTGGATCAGTGTAATTAATGATGCCTTGATTTCATAATTTTCAACTAGAATTTGTGGCAGAGTGACACAAGTTCGAATATCATCCACAGGGGAAATCATGTAATCCTTCAAAGGTCGCCCTCTAGGTATTTGTTGTTGCTCCAATATAATTGCTTGTTGTTGATTTAACTGATGTGCATTCATAGGATCCTGATGATTGTTTGGAGGTTGAGGATTGTTTGGAACTCTATCTTCAGCCATTGTTTTGATGAAATTCTTCCAACTACTGATATCGCCTTTGTCGAAGATTTCTTTTGCTTTCTGCGTCTAAAAGAGACAATTCACAGTTCTCTCTATTTTTTTTTAATTTTTTTTTAACTTCTTAACAATAAATAAAAAATAAAAGTACTAAAAAGTAAAATTCAAATTCAAGCAAAAATTAAAAGGAATTGATATTAATCATAAATTTGCGACAACGACGTCAAGAACTTGTTCACTGATTTAACACCGCAAGTATATGGGCCGTGACAAGTAATATAGTGGACTTTTAGAGTCCGACTTATCGTATCCATGAGGAATTTGATTAAGTATCAAAGTTATTCTAATTCTCACTTTATTCGAATGACAAATAATTGAAGTTATGATGATTCTAAGGAGGAAACTAAAATCACTTAAACAAAGAATAAAAGTGTGTTTTTAAGTCAATTGATGTGAAGTTGGGATTTCATGATTTCACGTAGTCAATACCTTTAATCACACCACTCAAGTCTTAATCTACTAATGTGATCGGTCGAGCTCATTTATGAACATGAAATTCCCCTCATGGGTTTAAATCAACTCTACCTAATTAGTCAACCGTGTTAACGAACAACTGGTTGTAATGATTAGGTGCATGAACAACTCAAATAAGACCGCAATAACAACGAACGCATTTCTCTATCGCTCATTTAATTACTGAGTTTTATTCCTAGGTCTAGATCATTAGCTCACCTCTCGGATTATGAAAACGATCCAATTAATCAACGAATTAGTGGTCAATTAATTCACGTATTGAAACAAAATAAAACCATACACATGCATTCAAATCGTAAAACTTGAGTAA
Source organism: Ligustrum vulgare (assembly GCA_963555705.1). Classification (NCBI taxonomy): domain Eukaryota; kingdom Viridiplantae; phylum Streptophyta; class Magnoliopsida; order Lamiales; family Oleaceae; genus Ligustrum; species Ligustrum vulgare. The sequence continues at coordinate 29,227,223 of OY743168.1, read as the reverse complement.
TAAAATTAAAGGCGTAAAACTACGCTACATTGTTTGATCCCAACAAATAGTTTAATTACTCATAATGAAAATAATTAAAATGCAGTAATTAACTATACCTAGACATCATAAGTAAATTCAAGAGAAAAGTAAAAGATCTCTTACACCAAGAAGTATCTTCCACGAATTTATCTTCGAATTTCCTTGCCTTCGTCTCCAATTGAGCCTCCACAATCTCCAAATTTTTATGGTGAATTGTGTCTCTAGAGTATATGTGCAAAGGTCCTGAATTCGTGCATGAAAATTCTCTTTTATAGATTTTCCAAGAAACTTAGGCTAAACCACACTAAAATTTGAACATGGGCCTGACTTCTCTGGGCCTCGGACAACTGTGCGATTGCGCAGGGTAAACTTTGGTGGCCGTGCAGGTTGTCAAAATTCGGTTATGTTAATTTCAAGATTTTAGTGCGACCACCATGTTGATCATATGTGGCCACGCAGTACAGTTTTTCGCTTGAAATTTCCATCTTTCTTGTACGTTTAAGTTGGCCCCTTAACTTTTTTTGTACATGAGTCTTTTATCTTCTGATTGCGGCAATTAAGTCCCCGAACTTTTCAAGCACTTCAATTATTCTTCCAAACTTCACTCCATCTTCAATTAAGCTACCGAGCCTTAATTTCTCCCATCTAACTCTTCTTGGAAATCCCGGGTGATGCCACCATCACTAATTTTGCTCCTTTTTAGCGATAATTAGCTTCCAAATGTATATTATTCCACTTTATTACTTCACTTTTCCATGTTTGAAAAAGTTCCTACAATGTAAAAAAATATAAAGCTATTATGTAATAATTATTCAAGAATAACAATAACTTATCCTAATTTAGATATGTAAATAAGTGTATAAAATGCACTTATCAAGTAACAGAGACTGCACCCACACCTACAAAGGTTATACCAAAGACCACAACACATATTCCTACAGCTTGAGCTTAGCACAGAGATTCTCCCTACATCTCCTAACCAAAATAAAGAGGCTCCTATTGAGGTAACTCCTCCTACTACTGAGATCATACTAGAGGTTCACATAGAGGCTACACAGAACATTCCTACATCTACTGAGCCTATGTTAGTGGCAGTTCCTACCGTATCTAAGCTTCCTCTACATGCTCCTATTAAGGTACGTCCTATCTCTATCACTCCTATAACTACTAGTGTTGTACCTGCTATAGAGGCACTATCCACAGCTACACTCACTAGCTCCCACCATCTTCAGAGACAACACCGTTTTTTCATGGGTCAGCAAGGACAGTTCCACAAATTCTTGCACATGGTCTACTAGTAGAGCGAGGTACAAAGAAATCAAAGGTGAAACAGTTTTTGTTAGACCATTTTAAGGTAAAGCACCGTATGAAAATCACATCTTCCTTGAGATTTTTCATTTGTTGACTTGGTCACTAATCTTTTTGGTGAGGAGAAAGCTCCTTAGCCTTCCACTGTTTAGACTTCCACACTGTCACCTACTCCTACCCTACGACAGGATAAGGTGAAGGCACAGATTGAAAGTGATATTGATGGGATGGGTTTGGGCAACTACATGCAGAACACTGAGGTAAACTTCCCATCACCTACTTGAGCATCTTCATCTAGATCGCGCACACCACATGTCCTTTTAGTCACTATGCCAGCTGCATCACACACAAGCCATACCTTGAGATCAGAAGCACCTACCTTACATCCATCCAGCAGTGGTCCTTCACCTAGATGGTCTCATTTCACCAGACGAGATCATTTACCGATTGGCGATCGAGATCATTCACCGTGGAATGACCCCGACCAAGACCCCGTTTATTCTGAGTTCTATGATCGTTTTCAACCGAGACTGTCACGACGTACGACCTACTCTATGTATCACTCTGAGCGTAATATGAGGATCATGCCCCATGAGTATCAATAAATGTTTTACATATACTCCTTGTATTTAATATTTTTCCATAAGCTCATAATTTAGAATTTGAGTATTTGTCGCTCTACCAATTACTAGAGGTCAGGTATATGTCCCCTTCATTTTCTTGTTTTTTCTTTTATCTAATAAAAAAACTTATTTATTAAGAAAAATGATGGAGAAGGCAAAGAGAAGAAATGAAGCGTATGTAAACTGGACAGGAAAATTTCAGAAACACTACAAAAAAATCGTAGCAAAATCACTTAGCATTCTTTTGGTAAAAAAATAAACTGGTTTATAAACTAGTTTATAAACTATATAATTTTTTAAATCACTTTTTAAGAGCAACTCCAATCGTGGTGTAAATTTGTTGCCAATTTGCACCTCCAAAAATTACTTTTACATCCCAATATACATCCTGGTGGATATAAACCAAAATTTTGCTTCAATGGATAGATGTAAATTGTAAGATTTAAATTTAATTTTTGTACAATTTTTTTAGCTAGTAAATTTTACGTTAATCTATTTTTTGAGCTTGTGCATATATATAAATATTACGAACAAATTGACCTAAAAAATCAAAATTTGGTTAAGAAAATAAAAATATTAAAAAATAAAAAATGTGCAAATTAAGGCCGAAATTCTAATTTACATCCGTTTTACACTCCGTCATTGGAGAACATTCTGTTGAACTTTGGGATGTAAATCACTAATTTGAGCTAATTTACACCATCATTGGAGTTGCTCTAACCACACACATTTCTCTCTCCAATTTTTCACCACTATTTTTTACCTCAAAATCATAAATAAACTAGTTTATAAACTAAACAATTTAACCAAACGTGGTGAAATGACATAGTTTTGAATGAGAATGTCAAAATAGGCACCGTTTTACAGTGTTCTAAAAAGCTTGATTTGCTTGTGCGCGTTTAGACTTGAAGCTTAGCCTTGCAGCTTCATCATGCTTCGCTCTTCGCTCAAGCATTGTTGCCTTTTTCGCGCCTTGGTGCTCTTAAGCGTGATGCTCTTCGTCACGCTTTACGTTTTTTAGAGCACTGTCATTTTATATGTGGACGAAATTTTTGAACATTGGGTTGTTGGTTTGAGTATGCTTGATGGGTGAATCTGAAATTTAAATTGAAATGTGTGTTGAGGGGTGCAATTAGGGATGGACAAAATAATCAAATTAGAACAAAACCAGACTAAGCGGTGCAGTTCGATTTTACAAAAAAAAAAAATAATGGTTTGATTCTTAGGACCGAGAACTATTTGGTTCAGTTTTGGTTTTGGTTCTCATTTCATAACCAAAACCAAAACCAAGAACTATATATATCTTAATTCTTAATATATATATATATATATATATATATATATATATATATATATATATATATAGAGAGAGAGAGAGAGAGAGAGAGAGAGAGAGAGAGAGAGAGTAATCATCGTCAAAATACACACATAGTTTTCCGCCAATTTTTTTTCTAAATTTAGAATTTTTTTTCTAAAAAATAGCGTTTTAAATATTTTAACAATTATTATTTTACATGTGTAATTAATTGCATTAGCATCCGTGCTATGTTATTAATAACATCAAAATGTTATTTTATCTATTTTATTATTATTCTTTTAATAATTATTGTATTATTTTGAAATTGAAAAATATGTAATATGAGTATCAAATTAAAAATCACAGTGAGAAGTTTAATGCAAGCTAACAAGTGAGAGCAAATTGCAAATATATTGTCCGTAAAATCATATAAAAAATTAATGGTAAAGTTTTATTTTATATTTTATATTTTTCCTCAATATCTAATTCATTTTAAACTATATCATTTAAGTCCTACAATATTATCTATAATTAGCTAAATAAATTCATTTTAGTCATAGATGATTAATTTTTGTTCTAATTTTTCTCATCAAATTAAAATAAATAATAACTATATGAATTTTTAAGGCAAATCCAATTAAGTTGAGTTAATTTTACAAAATTAAGTTTTCTTCAATTTCTTCATCATTTTCACATCATTTTTATTTATTTACTGATTCTATTCATTTTTCTATTTTTCATTATAAAATTAAATAACTAAAATATGTAAAAATATATTACAGATTTTAACAATTAGTTCATATAATTTCTATTAAACAATTGATCTATCAGTAATTTATTATTAAAATAATAATGTAACAATATGTATAAAGAAATTGTTAGTATGAAGAAAGAAGAATCAATTAATGTAGCAATATTGATTTATTAAAGTTAATGATTATTATTATTTTTTTTTGAAAAACACTTGAAATTAATAATTAATACTTAAAAAATCAAATTATACTAAAAAAATCTATCCACACCTCTTTTTGGGAAGAATGTGATGAAGAACAATATATGGCAAAAAAAACTTCGATATTAAGGAGAATGTGTAAGTTGAGTTTTGCACATGTGATGTATGTGTTAAAATTAAATTTAATATAGATGAATGTTCATCTAAAATCCACAAACATCATGTTGTAATTATCAAGATCGATACTGAAGCGGAAGCGTACCTGAATCCATTGTTGTGTTTGATTTAACGGGGTTATGGCCTTCCAACTGATTCGTGGTTTTCTCCTTATGTTTCTTCTCTGTTGACGGGGATGCAGAGAATTATGAAAAACCACGCTCAATTGGGGACCATGACCTGTATAAATAGTTGTAGGGCAACTATCGTGTTTCAATGTTATTAAATTGGCCCCTCATCAATTTTAAAACATTGAATCCGTCTCTACACTTCAATCTCACGACACTTAATACCATTAGTCCCGAATAATCTTTAGTGGATCACTTTATTGACTAAATCCTTAAGATAGCACCACACATTTTATTTTATACATGTTTGGCCCCACAATATTGAATTTTATCCAACAATCTCTCACTGGTCCATACATGTATCCTTACAAATGTGTACAACCTTATGAGCTCAAAAATGTGCTATCATTATTAAGGGTATTTCCAAACAATCTCGTCTGTCAATCATATCAATATAGGATCAAAGCGACTTTCATTACATTAATCGTAACTAAATCCATCAATGGTCACGTATACTAATATAACCAAATGACATAGATCAATCATGAGAGTGTAGTACGAAAATTACATGTTATGTGATCCAAACATGCCTATTTTCAATTGGTACGACTTTATTCCTTAGGTGAGATCAATACCAAACATAATGTAACAGATTAGAATGAACTAAATACTTTATTTCTGTACAGAAAATTATCCAAATACACAAATGTGTCCAAAACCAAAACATAAAGCAACCAAAATACAAACTCCCACTAAATCATGATATCCTCAAGAAATATTACACCCATACGAGCAGTGTGCTCGTGAAAGACCTTAGGTGCTAATCCCTTAGTGAGCGGATCCGAAATCATGGAGTTTGTCCCAATATGCTCTATGGAAATCTGTCTACTCTGTACCATTTCCTTCACAACCAGGAACTTAATGTCAATGTGCTTTGACTTAGTTGAACTCCTGTTGTTATTGGAATATAGCACTGCAGAGTTATTATCACAATATAACTTTAATGGTCTTTCAATTCCATTCAGAATGCGCAGCCCGGTGACAAAATTTCGCAACCATATCCCATGATTAGATGCCTCATAACAAGCTACAAATTCTGCTGCCATAGTGGAAGAAGCTACGAGTGTCTGCTTAGCACTCCTCCGGGAAATGGCTCCTCCAGCTAGCAGGTATATGTAGCCTGATGTGGATCTTCTACTATCTTGGCATCCCGCAAAATCAGAATCGGAGTATCCTACGATCTCTAATTGATCTGATCTGTTGTATGTAAGCATGCAATCTCTTGTTCTCTTCAAGTACCTCATAACCCTCTTTGCTGCTTTCCAATAATCCATCCCAGGGTTACTTAAATATCTGCCTAGCATTCGAACAATGAATGCTATGTCCGGACGTGTACAAACTTGAGCATACATCAGACTCCCAACAGCTGATGCATAGGGAATCTTTTGCATTTCCTTAACTTCAAGATTATTTTTCGGGCACTGATTGAGACTAAATTTGTCTCCCTTAGCAACAGGGGTGTCCCCTGGTTTACTATCCTGCATGCCAAACCTTACAAGAACTTTATCGATATAGCTCTTTTGTGATAATCCAAGAATGCCCCGAGAGCGGTCCCTGTGTATCTGAATTCCTAATACGAAAGAGGCGTCCCCAAGATCTTTCATCTCAAAATTCTTTGACAAAAAGCTCTTGGTTTCATGCAACATGCCTATATCATTAGTGGCAAGCAGTATGTCATCGACATACAAAACCAGGAAAATATGCTTACTCCCACTGAACTTGTGATACACACAATCATCAACAACATTTATCTCAAAACCAAACGAGATGATCACTTGATGAAATTTGTAGTACCACTGACGGGAAGCTTGCTTGAGTCCATAGATGGATTTATTTAATTTGCAAACCATATTCTTCGAGTCTCCTGACACGAAGTTTTCTGGTTGCACCATATAAATCGTCTCATCAATGTCTCCATTGAGAAATGCCTTCTTTACATCCATCTGATGTAACTCAAGGTCAAAATGTGCAACAAGTGCCATGACTGTCCTGAAAGAGTCTTTCGTTGAAACCGGAGAGAAAGTCTCTTTGAAGTCAATACCTTCCTTTTGTGTAAAGCCTTTAGCTACAAGACGAGCCTTATATCTTTCCACATTACCTTTCGAATCCCTTTTGGTTTTAAAAATCCATTTACAACTAATGGGTTTCGCACCTTCTGGTAATGGGACAAGATCCTAAACTTTATTGTCTTGCATAGACTTATACTCCTCATTCATGGCATCAATCCACTTTTGAGAGTCAGAACCCTTCATGGCCTCATGAAAATTGATTGGATCATTTTCCATCATTCCATTATTTTCCTCATGTTCTTGGAGAAATACTATGTAATCATCCGAAATAGCATTTTTCCTTTCTCGAGTGGATCTCCGTAATTGTATTTCTTGTTGAGGTTGTTGAGTTTGTACTTCTGGATTTTGGATGAGAGTTTCTTCAACATTATCATGCTGAGTTTCCGGATATACTTCTTGATCAATGACAGGTATAGAAACCTGCACATTGTCAAAAGTAACAGTAGGAATCGAAATCGATCATTCCTCAGCTTCTTCCTCAAAGATAATGTCTCTAACCTTATTTCTCCCCCCAAACTCAACATCCTCAAAAAATGTTGTAGTTCCCGTTTCAAAAATTGACTTAAGCGTGGGATTATAGAATTTGTAACCCCTTGATCGCTCAGAATAACCAATAAAGTAGCTGCTAACTGTTTTGGAGTCCAATTTATCCTCATGCGGCCTATAAGACCTTGCCTCAGCTGGACATCCCCAAATGTGGAAATGCTTTAGACTGGGTTTTCTGCTTGTCCAAAGCTCATAAGGTGTTTTAGCAGCAGCTTTAGTTGGTACTCTATTCAGAATATAAGCTGCAGTCTTTAATGCTTCTCCCCAAAGTGATTTTGGTAAAGTAGAATGACTAATCATACTCCTTACCATATCCTTAAGAGTCTTGTTTCATCTTTCAGCTACACCATTCATGCTAGGAGAACCTGGCATGGTGTACTGTGGGACGATTCCACATTCCTCTAGGAATCTAGCAAATGGTCCTGGACGTTGTTCACCTGAACCGTCATATCTGCCGTAGTACTCACCACCACGATCAGATCTAACGCTTTTAATTTTCTTGTTGAGTTGATTCTCAACTTCAGCTTTGAAAGCTTTGAACATGTCCAGTGACTCACACTTTTCATGAATAAGATATAGATGCCCATAACGTGAGTAATCGTCTATGAATGATATAAAGTATTGTTGACATTCCAGGAAGCCGTAGGGAATGGTCCACAAATATCCGTGTGTATCAATTCTAAGACGTTCGAAGTTCTATTAGCACCTAACCTTTTCGATTTGGTCTGTTTTCCCTTGATACAATCAATGCAAACATCAAAGTCCGTAAAGTCGAGGGAATCCAAAATGCCATCTGACACAAGTCGTTCAACTCTAGTTTTTGAGATGTGACCTAAGCGCTTGTGCCATAGTTTTGCTGAATTTTCTGTATTTAATTTTCGCTTAGTACCACGTGATTCCACATACAAGGTTTCATTATATGATGCAATAGTATCAAGCAAATATAGGTTATCGTACGAACATAATGAACCAGTACCAAGAATATTTGAATTTAAAGAAAGACTAAACTAACAATTTCCAAAAGAACAATAATATCCTGATTTGTCCAATAAGGAAATATAAACCAAATTCCGTCTAAATGACGGCACAACAAAAGTGTCTTTCAAATCCAAATAAAAACCAGTTCCCAATAATAACCTAAAAATGCCTATTGCTTCAACTTCCACCGATTTTCCATCCCCCACAAAGATGAATCTTTCAGCATCACTTGGCTTTCGGCAGAATAGGCAACCCTGCATAGAAACACTTATGTGAGTAGTAGCACCAGAATCTAACCACCAAATGTTTCTAGGTACTGAAGCTAAATTAACCTCAGAACAGACCAAATTAAGAAATGTACCTTTCTTTGCACGCCAAGCGTTATATTTGGTACAATCCTTCTTTAAATGTCCAGGTTTCAGGCAAAAGAAACAACCCTCTTTGTCCTTATGTGGTTTCTTTTGATCTGGACCCTTAGCAGCTTCATATTCTGTTTTTCTTTTCTTACCCTTATCCTTAGAGGTACTTGCCAAGTTAGCAATTTCAGTTCTATCCTGCCTCAACCTTTCTTCCTCTTGCACACAATATGAAATGAGCTCATTTAGAGTCCATTTCTCCCTTTGACAGTTGTAACTGACCTTAAACTGACTAAAATGCGCAGGAAGAGATATCAATACTAAATGCACGAGCAAGTCATCAGACAAGTCGAGCTTTAGTGCCTTAAGTTTTGAAGCAGTATGAGACATCTTCATGATGTACTCCCTTATGTTCCCCTTGCCTCTATACTTCATTGAAATCAAGCTTTGCAGAAGCATGCTTGTTTCAGCCATATCGTTTTTAGCAAAACGCTTTTCAAGTTCGGCAAGGAATTGCTTGGCATTAGTTACCTCTTCAGATACTGTGCCCCTAAAGGCTTCCAAAATGCCTCGCTTAATGATCATTAGACTTATGCGATTTGAGCGTTCCCACTTCTCAAAGTTCCTCTTGTCATCAGGTGAACTTGCATCCGTAAGAGAAGCCAGTTGCTCAACCCTGAGAGCAAGGTCAAGATCCATGCAGCCGAGAACAATTAGTGCGTTCTCTTTCCAATCCTTGAAGTTTGACCCATCAAGCATGGGAATTGAGTTAAGATTTGCAGATATTGTGGTAGCAGATGAATTAACTGTATAGAGAAGAAGATGGAAATAGCTTACATTAGTACTTTATTATGCAAATAATAATTTCAAATAATGGCAAGGCCCATCACAAGATACCCAGCACAACATCAATATTTAGTCTTTGAACAGAAATATTAACTTGTAAGTGGTACTCTCGATGTAGTAATCAAACATTGACAATAAGACATGTCAACCAATAAACCTTTTTTTTGGACCGATTTATTGATCACACGTTAAACCAAATAATCGTCACGTGTTTATCACCACAGGTGCATGTGAAATTCCAGCCAAACATTGACCTTCCTTTGGGCCGATCAATATCCGCATGAACAACACACACACAAAACCTTCTAATATTCTAAGTTAATTAATTTCCACAAGAGCGGTTGCTTTGGAAACATGTTGCTTCAATTAATTCACTTCGAAATATTATATTTCTCAAAAGAGTCCGTCATACCAAAATTTGAACTTGAATTGATTGTTTTGCATATATTTAAGGCTTTAGGATTTGAATTATGAAATTCAATACTTTAGGATTAAGTAATCATTAAGTTGGATGGTTAAATTGCAATTTAATTAAACTTGATTGGCCAATTATGAAATATTTTTAAACTTGAAGGACTAAATTGCAATTTTTTCAAACTTTAGTGGCTAATTAATTAAAATCAGAAACTTTCGGGACTGAATCGTAAAATTCAGAATTCTTAAAACCCAACTTAAATGATTTCTTAACTAAAGGGGCCGGTTTTGCAAATTTAGAAGTCTGAAGGGATTACTTAAAATATTTTTAAAACTTAGGGTTTAAGATAATGTTTAAAACAAACCATGAGGACCTAATGTCAAATAAGGCCAATTATCGTGAATTGCAAGCTAGGCCCTTCAGCACTTCAAATTTGCGAGTGAGGTCCCTGGACCAAAAGTTGCAACAGCTAGGGTTTGGTTGCAAAACCCTAGCCGCCGCGCGCCGCTCCACGAATCCAAGAACGCGGCGCCATTGCTGGCGCCGCCCGTCACCTGCAGCGCCATCACCGGCGCTGCAGCCAAGGACCTGCGTCGCTGCGCGCGACGCAGTGAACCACTTCAACCCCATCCCGCACGGAGATGCTGCATTCCGCCGCGCGCTCTACCCCTTTCCGACCTGATTCACGCAACATCTCAACCACAATACACCGCACACAACAACACAATCTGAATCCATACACATTCAAACCCCAACTCGACTTTCACACAGATTTCAAAACCAAATCTTCAACATCAAAAGCTAACCTAAATTTTACAGGTTGAAATTCTAGAAACAGAATCCATATTTTCACAAATCAATATATATCCATGGTCAAATACTGAATTTACAGATACAAATATGAAGAAGGCGGTGAATTTCAAACCCAATTTCTCAATTATTCGAAAAACAGAGCCTTGGTTTCGCATGTATGCATATTTCTAAATTTTAAGCCTTATGCGTATATCATACGCACAAATTAAGGTTTCACGAATATTCGTTCGAAATTAATCTGATAATTCAACACGATGTTGGCTCTGATACCATTTGTTAAAATTAAATTTAATATAGATGAATGTTCATCTAAAATCCACAAATATCATGCTGTAAGATAGCACCACACATTTTATTTTATACATGTTTGGCCACATTATTGAATTTTATCCAACAGTATGACCCTAATTTTGTAGTTCAAAAGTTTTTTTAAAAAAGAAAATTTCATTTGTTGAACGTTAATTTCAGAAATGGAGTTGATATATTCATGGTACAATCTCTAAAACACTTAATTCATGACTTGTTTTTCCGTAAAGATGATAAAATAATTCAACGGTTTACAATTTTATTAAAATATTAAAAAAAAATTATATGCCATAAAAATGGTGAAACTTTATTTCTTAATTTTTTAAACATATATAGACAAAAAGACTCACTATATATATATATATATATATATTTTATTTATATTTTCATTAATAATTTTTTTATTGACATATAATTAAGTATGTATTTAATTATATTCAATTAAATGTATCGCATTTAAAAACTAAAAATTATTAATCATACGAAGGATCTCTTTAGTTGAATTCCACATTCGTGCACCACAAGTCTTGAAGTTGATTGTCACTTTCGTGCATCTTCAATATTGCTTAATTTGTTACATTTATTTATATATATAGGACCACATATATTTAATTTGTTGGAATTACTTTATTTTATGTAAATTATAATATTTTAAGGGTTATTATTTCTATTCACGTTAGTCAAAAATATTTGGACAAAATTTCTTGTTTATTCTATACAACATATATTTGAAAAATTGCATTATTTAATTTAAATTTGAGCAATTGTTTAAATATGTTTTGTCTATAGTAACTTTCGTGTATCATAGGGGTGTGAGCAACTACAAACTGTACAAATAATGTATTATTTGAAGAGGTTTTTCAAAATTGATGAAAATTGTAATTTATTTCTATTTTGAGTATTCGTTGACAGTTTGTATCATTAATCAAAGCAAATTATGTGTTCAATTTTTTTTCCTATTTTGTAATGATATTTACAGTAAAATCATTTCATATTATTCTTCCGTTTAATACATGGGTGTGATATATATATATATATTTGGTTTCATTTACCAAAAAATTCAAATGTGAAATTATAATGTGAAATAGAAAAAAATGTTATTCACCATACACTATACAACAGTTGTCGTCGCGCTCCTTAGTCACTATCGTCAGCTTTGATGTTTATTTTTTAAAAGTTACGTATATATTATTAACTTATGAATGTGGTGATAGAAATTGTATTTACCATTCGAAAAACTAGATAATGGAACCAGAACAAAACAAAACCAAACTAGAACCCATCTGATTCAGTTCCGGTTCTATTCTTTATAAAAATGGCTATCGATTTGTGCTTCGATTCGATTATATTGGAACTAGAATCAATGGAACCATGCTATCCCTAAGTGCGGTATGAGTAGTCATTAATTGAATTATGATTCATATTGAGTATATGTTTATAATTGTTATGAATGGAAATTTTATTTATCAACTTGAAACTGTAACCTATGTTTCTTCTATATAAATATCGTTACTTTTCATGGAAGAGAATAGGGGTGAACGCAGTCCGATTTGAGCCGTTTTTGACATATTTTCAAACTAAATCATTTTAAGGGATTTGAGATTTTTTCAAATCAAACCAAACCAAACCAAACCATTTTATACGGTTTGGTTCGATTGTAATCCACAGTTTACCTATCGACACAATATAATTATTTCAGATGTCAAATTACTTATTATTTTTTAATATATAAAGGTAAATTAGAAATTAGTAAATGTTAAAATATGTTAACATTCTTTGATTCATTCTTTACTTCGTTACTCTTGTACTAGATTGATAATAAAAGCATTATGATGAATGAATAATTTCAGTAAAATGTGGGAGCATGATTTTCAGACTGTCAATTGTCGATATGCACTACACATTATTTGAAGATTTAATAGCTCTAGTCAAGGATTTAAGTTCATTTTCATTTTCAGCAGTTCATTGTAATTACGGCTTATTGTTGCATTACCTTGATCAATTTTCTTCCTCAGTACATTTTTTTACATTCAATGCACACATGGCCCAAATTGTAAGGTAGGAAACTTTTACACATTTTTTTCTGGATCATAATAATGCAATGAAAACGAGAAAAGATATACACGAGAATTTTATTTTCATAGTTAAATTTGACGTTTTTTTAGCGAAAACTGTAACTTCAAATTAATAAAATTAATTTTTAATTAAAAAATAAAAGCGGGTTGGTTTGATTTTTTGCTATTTTTGAAAACCAAAACATAAACCAAATTATTTTGAAATAATTTGGTTTGGTTTGAGAGAGAGAAAATCACAGGTCTCTGCGATCTCAAACCAATGGTTTCAAATCAACGATTTAAGTTCGATTTACTGTTTCGCGATTTTTTTTGTGCACCCCTAGAAGTTCAATACTAGTCGACTTTGTCAATCTGTGCAACATTATGTCATATATTAAAATAGATCATTAAAGGTCGTAACCCCAAAATTCTTGCTCTACTCGATAACATTGTAGTAATAATTAAGTTGATTTATTTATATTTTTGAGATAAAATGTATGATCAAAAAGTGAAGAGGAAAAATGCGTAAAATTAAAAATACTTGAAAATTTGTATTATTTATAAATCGATTTATAAATTATAATGACTGCGTTAAAAAATAGAGTCTCAATTGTTTATCTGGAAGTTTGACTCATGGCTAAATTCCATAATCGACATCCTTTCAGATCGCTTACTGAAAAAAAATTATCCTGTAATATTTTAGCCTCTATTTGGTAATTTTTTTTGTTTAAAAAAAATTAATGTAATTTTCAAAGTGAAATATATGATTGAAAAGTAATTTAAAAAATATATGTGATTAAAGTGATTTACAAAAATGTTTAAATTTTAAACTTATTTATAAATAATTTATCAAACGGTATCAGAAAATATAGAAATTCTAATTCCCTTTTACAATATGTATTTCAGAGTGGTCAGTGTCGGTGGAGACATGAATCGTATATTCTGGATGTTGTGTTATGTTGTATCTCCATGTGGAAGTTTCAATTGTTTCAATTTTTGTTACGCTCGGACAATAACTTTACACGTGGGCTCCACTCATTTATTAAAGAGAGAACAAAAAAAAAATCGAAGTGAAGGGAATATTATTACACATATCTCTCCCTAATCAATATGCGGGAGCGGAAGGGTTGGGACTTTGCTACATCAACAATTCAAATTGAACAATTCGTGAGAGAGTAGTTCACTTGGTTGTTCAATTGCTCCTACAATTCATGTCCCATGAATTTGTAAATGATATAAATCATGAGATGTGTCTTAGTGAAATATGGTTGATAGCTTACTATTTTACTACGTTTATAAAGAGCATCATTCTCTTACATTTCAATCAACTGAGTTATGCCCTGAAACCAACTGGCGCTCATTTATTGGTTGTGGCTCGGGTGGGAAAAAAAATGGAAATGACACAAGCATACATTCTAAATTATAAATCAATATATAAAAAACATAACCTTTTGAATTATTTTTTACTCGTACACTTTTTTCAAATTATTTTTAAACTACACATTCTAGTAAAAAAAAAAAGGGGGGGGGGGGGGGGGATGACCCAAGCATGTGTTCTTAATTATAAATCAATTTATAAAAAACATAATCTCTCAAATTATTTTTTAATCATACAGTTTTTTCCAAATTATTTTTAAACTACATATTCTATCAAATAAATAAATAAAAATTGATGACTATAATCAACGAACAAACCATGCCCTTGTTTGATGTTATTTAAAAAGGGAAAAATTGCACCCGATGTCCCAAACCTTTCATTTTTAGCAAGCTTTACACAAACATTCATTTTGTACCCCCAACAGTCTCAAACCTTTAAAAAATATGCACCCGAAGTCCAAATGGATGAAAACAGTCCAATTTGACCGTAAGTTGACCAATAAAATTGACCACTGACCATTTTTGACCAATTAAAAGGATAAAATGATAACTTTACTATTTAACCCGGCAAAACAATTAAAGCAAAAAACAAAAGAAAAAGAAAAACTATTTATCTCTTTCTTCATCCACCCCACCCGCCCACTTAAACCAAAAAATCAGAACCACACTGTCAAAACCAGTAGCCCCTAAGACTACCGCCACCATCGACCCTTAGCCACAGCCTCCACCGACCCACGCCGTCGAAGAATAGCACCAGGACAAACCACCAATGTTCTTCCAAAGACCAATAATAAGTGTGTTTTATACACTTATCTGTATGTCTAAATTAGAATAAATTATTGTCATTTTAGAATATATGCTATTTAATTTGTATTTATTTGTTTACTTTGCAAAAAATATCCCAAAAGATGAATAATGAAGTAATTGATGAGAAAATGCATAATTTGATGTTGATTGGAGCTAAAACGAGCAATTGATAAGTTTGTGACGTCAACCGGAAAGATGCAATGTGCCAAAATGAATGAATCAGAGGTTGGAGGATCTAATTGAATGAATTAAGAGCTTGAATGAGCAAATTGAGAAGAAGATAAAGTTTGGGGACTAAATTGCAATAATTAGAAGTTGAGGATTGAAGGTGCAATTAAAAGTCAGGGACCAACTTACACACCCGAAAGAAAGATGAAGTCGGAATCGCTGGATATGTACCAAGCAATCGCGAGATGGTGCAAAATCTTAACCCGAGAGTAAAATGGTCTTCTACGCGATCGCCAGCCATACGCCTGCGCGATCGCGCGCTTATCCGATTGGGCTGCAGATCAGATTTCTTTCGCGATTCTTAACAGGTTTTTGGCTTTTTGACCTAGGTTTTCTCCAAAACCGATATATACAACACATGAGGCATGAAAATCTAGACCTTTGCCTCTCCATAGAAAGAGCCACAACAGATATTTTAATTAAAATTCTTGGAGATTCAAATATCGCAGAGGGGCGTGAATTGAATATACTTGAAGAATTGATAATTGGTGCAATATTTCCATTCTTCGTTGTTATTTTCAATGAACGTCATTATATTTTGTTTTTTCTATTTAAATATGATGTGTAGCTAAATTTGATGTTGGGATGAACGATGTAGCCTAGTTAATTATTTTAATTTCATATTCCTTATTTTAACACTTCAATGCATGTATTGATTTATTATTGCGTTTAATGCGTGAATGAACTGGCCACTTATTCATGATTTTTTGTGTTGTTTTCATAATTGGAGAGGTGAGTTAATAACATAGATCTAGGTAATAAATCCGGTAATTGAACGAGAGATAGAGATATACTTTTGTTATTACTGCGGTCGTGTGTGAATTCTTGTGTATTATGCATCTAGATAAGGAATATTCGGACCCTCTGTAGAGATATATGGTTGACTTATTTAGGTAGAATTGATTTAAACTCGAGAGAGGAATTTTAATTTAAATTAGTGAATTCGACCGAATGCATATTTAGGAAATAAAATTGGAATTTGAGTTAATTTAATTGGTTAGGTGAAATCGTAAATCCCAACTACTTTACAATCCTATTTGAAAATAAAGCAATTCTCCAATTTTAAATTCTTTAGTTTAATTATTTAGTTTTAGTTTAAAACCTCAAATTCATTTTGTCCCTTCAAATAAAGTGTAGAACTAACATATTTCGATAATTAATAGCAGTCCTCGTGGGACGATAATCCGGACTCCTAGGTCCACTTTATTACTTCTCACGACCCGTGCACTTGCTGGGATATTTCGCATTGCGAGATATCAGTGAACAAGTTTTTGGCGCCGTTGCCGGGGACTGTTAATTAATATCGATACCCATTAGTTCTTATTTTACTTTGAACTTTATTTTGCTTATTTTTATTTTTATATTAATTTTCAGTTTTTGCTTTTAATTTTTGTTTTTTTTAATTTATGTTAAGAATGACTAAGTCATTTGATTTGCTTCCTTTTGATACAGAAATTGAACGCACCTTTCGACAGAGGCGTGGACAACAATTGGAAGTGAATCAACAAACAGACTTAGCCATGACAGATGACATAATTCAGGATAATCAGGGAAATCAACAAAATCTGCCAGCAGCTGTGAATGGACAACAACAAAATCATGGAAGACGTTTTTTGCGAGACTACATGGTTCCTCCTGTGGGGAACATTGGAACTTGCATTGTACCTCCTGCCATCCAAGCTAATAATTTTGAGATCAAGACTTCCTTGATATCCTTGATTCAAAATTTGTGCGTTTTTCATGGATTGCCATATGAAGATCCTCATGCGCATCTTCGGACATTTTTGGAACTATGTGATATGCAACGCATGAATGGAGTTTCAGATGACGCCGTGAAATTAAAGCTATTCTCATTCTCTTTGGAGGACAAAGCAAAAAGCCTGGTTTTACTCTTTCCCCCTACACACAATCACCACTTTTGAAGTTATGAGCCAGAAATTTGTAGATAAATTTTTCCCACCTAGCCGTATGTCAAAGCTAAGGCGTGAGATTTTATCATTCAGTCAAAAGCCTGGGGAATCAATTTTTGAGGCTTGGGAAAGGTTCAACGAGCTCATCAGAAAGTGTCCTACCCATGGAATCGTTGATTGGATCTTAGTCCAGACATTCTATAATGGGTTGACAAATGAAAATAAGAAGCACGCAGTCTCAGCAGCTGGGGTTCAGTAATGGATATGACTTGTGAAGAAGCTTTTGAGATTTTCGAGAAGATGGCTTCAAACAACTACCAATGGTATTCATAGAGGTCTGCACCTAAGTCCGGGGGAGTAATTTCCGTTAATGAGATTACATCATTAAATGCTAAATTGGATGCGTTGATGAAGAAAATTAACAGTATGGGTGTGCAGACAGTCAATTCAGTTCAAGCAGCGCTATGTGATTTTTGTTTTGAAAATCGCACTGTTAATTTATGTCCCATGCAATAGAGTCAATCAAATCCAGAACAAGTCAATTTTGTGGGCAATAGGCAACAGGGTGGTCCTTATTCACAAACGTACAACCCAGAATGGAAGAACCATCCCAATTTCTCCTAGTCTAATAATTAGAATATTCAGTGTCTACCTGGTTTTCAACAACAGCAGCAACATCAATCTCATAAAACCATGGCAGAAAACATGGAGATGTTAATCCAGCTGGTCAAGAGTCAGAATGGTGAGATTATGGATCAAGCAGCTGAGATTAAGGAGAGCTGGCTGGTAGCAGTTCAATAAGACAGCCAGAACAGTTGCCCAGTAATACTGAAATAAACCCTTGGGAGCAATGTAATGTAATAAGAACAAGGAGTGGGATTCAGCTATCTGAAGTGACTGTAGAGGAATATGGAAAGCAGAAGAGCCAAAAGAAAAATGTGGTGGAAGAGCAGAAAAGAGAAAAAGAACAGGGGTCGACTCCTGAAGTTGAAGAAAAGGTTGAAGAAGAAGTTCGAGTTAGACCGCTAGTCAAAGCTTATGTGCCTCCAGTTCCATACCCACAAAGGCTGAGAAAGCAAAATATGGAGCAGCAATTTGGGAAAATTTTGGAGATTTTCAAGAAACTACATATAAACATCCCTTTCGCTGAAGCCTTGGCTCAAATGCCTCTCTACGTAAAGTTTATGAAGGAGATGCTTTCAAACAAAAGAAAGTTGGTTGATTTTGAGACAGTAGCACTGAGTGAGGAGTGCAGCGCCATACTTCAAAAGAAATTACCACAAAAATTGACCGATCCAGGGAGTTTCTCTATCCCTTACATTATTGGTAATTTCAGTTTTGATAATGTTTTGTGTGATCTAGGGGCCAGTGTTAATTTAATACCTCTATCTGTGTACAGGAAACTTGGGTTGGGGGAACCAAAACCAACCAATATCACACTGAAGCTGGCCAATAGATCCATTCATTACCCATATGAGGTTGTTGAAAATGTGATTGTGAATGTTGACAAATTTTTCTTCCCAGTTGACTTTGTGATTCTTGATATGGAAGAAGACACTTAGATGCCTCTAATATTTGGAAGACCGTTCCTATCTACTGGAAGAGCACTGATTGACATTAAAAAAGGAGAAATCATTTTTAGGGTCGAGAAGGAACAAGCCACTTTCAGTATCAAGCCAAGACAGGAACTTAAAGTTCAAAAAGAAAGTTGCTTCAAGGTGGATGAAGAGGTCAAGAAACCAAATGGCTGCATGAAGTATGAGATTAAGATTGAGGAGGCTCTAATCACAAAACATGAGTTTGTAAAGGTAAAAGATGAATGTAGAGACAAAAAGGAGAAAAAACCAAAATTTAGTCAACAACAAGTGGAAAAGGAGACCTTGGACTACAAGAAAGTGAGGAAACGAGTTGAGAAGTGGAAGGCTGGAAATTGCAAGATGTGTAAGGCTGTGAAGTCATATTTCAAGCCTCCATGATTTGGAAGTACAATACGTCAGGCTTAGGACTCTAAACGGAGAGCTTGTTGGGAGGCAACCCAACTTTTCTTCTCTTTTACTTATTACTATTTCATTATTTAATTTATTATTGAAATTTTAGATATATGCATGGTAGGAAATATGTTTGAGTGTTTTGCATATTTCATGTTAAGAGCACTTGTGCATAATAGTCTATTATTGCATTTTTAGGTATGTTTTTGATTTTGCATGTTTACATTAGGCTAGGTTTTTATCGTCATTCCAAACTCACACACAAACTAGTTTGAATCATGAAGATAATGTTTGGAAAAATCATTGCATCGATCATGAAGTGATTAGGGGGATAAAAATGATTTTGAAAATCAAAAATAGGAAAAAATTTCATTACTTCCGGGGACTACGCGATCGCGTGCCAAGAGGATCTAGCGATCGCGAATATGCATTAAAAAATCAACAGATTTTTAAACCTTGAATCACGGGATCGCTGGCACTCCAGCCAGGCGATCGCGTGGCTATACTGGGACCAAAGTCGGCAGTTTAAGTGTTGTTCCCATGTTTTCAATTTCAAACATTATAAACTCGTTTTTTCTCCCCTAATCACCTCATATTTGATCTTACATCTTGTGTGCATGTCATCAACACTTTGTTGCATCAATATCATTGCTTACATGACTTCATAATCCAATCGAATGTATGATCTCTTCACTTAAATCAATCTTTAGTCAAAATTGTGAAAGTTTCTTTAAGTTCTTCAACTTAGAAATTGAGAATTGGGAAGAATGGGCGTAGGTTAGTGGTTGGAGATTGTGATTTTTGGTTTAGTAGACAAAAATTTTGGGTTCATTCATGCCTCCAACCCTATGCATATCCATTGATTTTTGAAATGGCCATTAAGTGTTTCATGAAATGCCACAAAGACATTCTTGTGCTAATTTTAGAAATTCATTCGAGCATTTATCTTCATGACATGTTCATCATTGATTGTGTATTTAGTTCAAGATTTATTTCACTACATTGTATGAAAATCATGAAAACCAACATTGCATCAAGGCAGCTCCATTGCAAGGCCATTGCACCCAGAAACTGTCTCACGTCACCTACTTCTCCACAATTGTTCGTGACCCTATTGATCTTCAAATGATCTGAATTTTTAATATGTGGTCAATCATGTTGTGAACTTTAACATATCAAAAGATGACTCGGGAAAACTTGTGTTTTTCTAGGCGATGTCGGGGCATGAACATGTGTAGTCGACCAAATTTTGAAATTTCAAAATTATGCTTTAACTTTAGTTTGGGGGTGTGGCACTGAACTTCCATTATTTCTTATTGATGTTTATGACTTCTAATGTTACTTATCTCTTATGTGAAAGGTAAACAACAATAAAAACACCTCAAACCAAGTCGGGAAAAGCAAGACAAGGGTCTTATTCATTCAAATGCAATGCTAATGGAGGCTTCAAGGCTACAAAGTCATCTACATTTCACCTGGGAAGTTCTCGTTCTCTCTTCGTTGTCTTGTATTACATTTTTTTTAGATCTTTTTGACAAACATTGAGGACAATGTTTCTTTTTAGTTTGGGGGTGAAAAATCTCACATTAAAAAATTGCTTCCATATTCATGATATTCATTCTATGCTTCCATTCGATTTTATTGGGATAAAAAAAATTTGAAAACTGTGTTGACATGTATATTGCCTAGGATATAGTATGAATCAATGTATACTTAGGCTTGAAAATTGGACAACATGAAAGCATGAACTTGTTGAAATAAGTTATGTTTTGCTAGATTCCATATTTATTGCACACATAGCCAGTGTTGGATAATTGCTTATGTGAGGGATTTTGTTTAATACATGTGGGGCAAAGTTTTATGCAATTTGAACTTAGAAATGACTTGAAAATCCCTGAACTTAGATCATAAGATATCCCACCCCTAAATTAGAACCAATCATGCTAAAAGGCAAGTTTGGGGGTAAAATGGTTGGAATTTGTATGTATTGACGGGTTGGAGGTCTGTGGTTTTTGATTTTGCACTTTAGTCATTACAGTTTGGTCAACAGGTATAAACCATTTCCAGCATAAAAACAGAAAAATGCTGAAGGTCTTATTCCGCTCTTCAAATGCCTTTTTGACTCGAGTAAGTAAGTCCGAGGGATCTTTCAAACCTGGTGCCCTAAAGCCAACTGGCTTGGGAGTCATCGACCTAAAGCTCGCTACATGGGTCAATCAGAAAGCAAGTACGGAGAGTGTACTTACACATAAGACATTATAACATCTTTAACTTTTCTGTTTAAGCCTTTATGATTCGGGCAAGTATGTCGAGGGGTTCTTTGAACCTGGTACCCTAAAGCCAACTGGTTTGGGAGTTACCGATTTGAAAGCCCGCTACAGGGGTCATATAGAAAGCCAGTATGAAAAGTTCTGCACAAAATGGTAAAAGACAGAGACATTAAAAGAAAAAGTCGTCCAATAAAAAAAAATTATTTCATGATATAAGTTTTGTTGACTGAGCTGTGATGGTTGAGGTTAGGGGTGTAAACGGTTTGGTTTGGGCGGTTTTTGATAATTTTTCAAACCAAACCGTTTAAAGCGGTTTGAGGTTTTTCCAACCCAAACCAAACCATTTCATTTCCTAAACCAAACCAAACCAAACCATTTTTTGTGGTTTGGTGCGATTTTAAATCGCGGTTTGCAAACGAAACTAAACTAATATATTTAAATCGATTTAAAATAACTATTGAAATAGAATTTTGAATAAAAACATCAAAATTAATTGCAAATAACCCAAAGACGTTACGGATAGATGTTATAAGACTAACAAAATTAAAATATATGGGTAAACAACTTCTAAAATAGATACAAAGGCACGATCACAAACAAATGATCACAATAATATCAAAAAAACCTAATAGATAACACAATCCATTCTCAAGTTAGATTTTCCTATTATTTCACAACAAAACAACTTAACCTCAAATATACTGTATTCCAAGCAAAACTACCGAACTACATGATGAAAGAATGATGCTTTAGGAATTTAGAATTTGATGAATTACAGCTGATGATAAAAGATCTCAAGTACAACTAATTTTGCTTAGATAACCATAAATACTCAAGTCATGACTTGCTAAATTAACAGAAGACAAATATTATAACCAAGAAAAAATAAATAATGAGCAAGTTTATGCATACTCCCCCAAAAAAATCATAGGATAAAAAACAAATGAAGTAAGAAAGTCACCGGTAGTACTTAGTTGTTAGCACTTTCTTAACAATAAAGGAAAAGCAAGGTGCCCCTTCATATAAATTGAAAATAAAAGTATAAAATTGGAAATAAAAGCAATAATTTTTTTTTTGTATTTTTGCAATTAAAAAATTAAATTTTAATTTTAATTTTTTAGCGCGTTGGCGATTTGAAACGGGTTTTGAAAAATGAAACCTAAACCAAACCATTTGAAAGCGGTTCGGTTTGGGTCAAAATCGAAACGTTGACGGGTCCGCGTGGATCCGAACCAACAGTTTCGAAATTGCGGTTTGATATCGATTTGGCGGTTTCGTTGTACAACCTTAGTTGAGGTTGTAGAATTAGGGACTGCTTTCTTTTGACTTATTGTGCACACTTATTTCTGATTCTGACTACCTTGTGTGGAAAAAGCTAAGAATATTTTTAGAACCCACATAGATAAAAACCTGGGATGCGAGAGAAAAAACAGAAAGTGATGATCATTCATGAGCGTTGAAAGGAATTTTATTAGAAATCATAGATTGACCACATGAGATTCGGGCTGGATTATGCATAATGAGTCACACAGTGTTGAGTATATCTTTTGCATAAGTATACGTTTGACATTGGCTATTCACACACACACTTAAAAATCTGGTAGATATAACAAGAAATTATTTTGCATTATTGTTCATGACTCTTGCTTAAAGCTTAAATTAGTTTGGACTATGGAGGCATATGGTAAACATGTTGACACAACAAAATTATTTGTTCTCTTATTTCTTTAATTTTTGTAGTTTATTTTCCATTATTCGAGGACGAACAATAATTATAGTTTGGGGGTATTTGATAAGTGTGTTTTATACACTTATCTGTATGTCTAAATTAGAATAAATTGTTATCGTTTTAAAATATATGCTATTTAATTTGTGTTTATTTGTTTACTTTGCAGAAAATATCTCAAAAGATGAAAAATGAAGTAATTGATGAGAAAAATGCATAATTGGATGTTGATTGGAGCTAAAATGAGCAATTGATAAGTTTGTGACGTCAACCGGAAAGATGCAATGTGCCAAAATGAATGAATCAGAGGTTGGAGGACCTAATTGAATGAATTAAGAGCTTGAATGGGCAAATTGAGAAGAAGATAAAGTTTAGGGACTAAATTACAATAATTAGAAGTTGAGGATTGAAGGTGCAATTAAAAGTCAGAGACCAACTTACACAGCCGAAAGAAAGATGAAGTCGCGATCGTTGGATATGTACCAAGCGATTGCGAGATGGTGCAAAATCTTAACCCGAGAGTAAAAGGGTCTTCCATGCGATCGTCAGCCATATGCCTGCGTGATCGCGTGCTTATCCGATTGGGCCGCATATCAGATTTCTTTCGCGGTTTTTAACAGGTTTTTGACTTTTTGACCTAGGTTTTCTCCAAAACCTATATATACAACACATGAGGCATGAAAATCTAGACATTTGCCTCTCCATAGAACGAGCCACAACAAATATTTTAATTAAAATTCTTGGAGATTCAAGTATCGCAGAGGGGCGTGAATTGAATATACTTGAAGAATTGATAATTGGTGCAATCTTTCCATTCTTCGTTGTTATTTTCAATGAACGTCATTATATTTTGTTTTTTCTATTTAAATATGATGTGTAGCTAAATTTGATGTTGGGATGAACGATGTAGCCTAGTTAATTATTTTAATTTCATATTCCTTATTTTAACACTTCAATGCATGTATTGATTTATTATTGCGTTTAATGCGTGAATGAACTGGCCACTTATTCATGATTTTTTGTGTTGTTTTCATAATCGGAGAGGTGAGTTAATAACATAGATCTAGGTAATAAATCCGGTAATTGAACGAGAGATAGAGATATACTTTTGTTATTACTGTCGTCGTGTGTGAATTCTTGTGTATTATGCATCTAGATAAGGAATATTCGGACCCTCTGTAGAGATATATGCTTGACTTATTTAGGTAGAATTGATTTAAACTCGAGAGAGGAATTTCAATTTAAATTAGTGAATTCGACCGAATGCATATTTAGGAAATAAAACTGGAATTGGAGTTAATTTAATTGGTTAGGTGAAATCGTAAATCCCAACTACTTTACAATCGTATTTGAAAACAAAACAATTCTCCAATTTTAAATTCTTTAGTTTAATTATTTAGTTTTAGTTTAAAACCTCAAATTCATTTCGTCCCTTCAAATAAAGTGTAGAACTAACATATTTCGATAATTAATAGCAGTCCTTGTGGGACGATAATCCGGACTCCTAGGTCCACTTTATTACTTCTCATGACCCGTGCACTTGCGGGGGTATTTCGCATTGCGAGATATTAGTGAACAAACAACTCTAATCCTTTAAACACCGCCTTCTTGATGGCAGCGAGGTAAAAACCATTCGAAAATTTCAATCAGAAGCCTCCAACTCCCTACCCTTCCACCAATCTGATACGAATCGTGGTGGGCTTGACGTAAAGAACTACAATTCAAGCCAAAACAAGAATTCAAATAGGTTCGGAGAGCTTCAAAGATCAAACCAGGTGAAAATGGATCAGAACCGTATTTACGGCCGTAAGCTAGCTTGTCACGACCGTAAGTCATCCTCGGGTGGAAATTGAAGAGTTCCAAGATTTTAACAGTTATGGCCGTAAGTTTATGGTCACGGCTGTAATCCTTAAGCAGAAGTATAGTTATGGCCGTAAGTAATGTTTTCACAGCCGTAAATCCAGATTAACGCAAATCATGCAGATTTTATTTAATTTTAGTATTTTTAATTCCTTTTCCAGTTTTAGCTATTTTAGGTTAGTTAGAAATCTATTCTGAGTCCATTAGCGATTAGAGTTTTATTTTGCTTATTTATATTCTATTTTCCATTGATTGTAGAACATACTTGTGATGAATAAAATTATTGAGTATTTTTACTCTCTCTAAATGTGAGGATTTTCCTTTAAACAACGAATTTATCAAGATTCAAATCTTGTGACGTTCAAAACAATGACCCACCCTCATTTCCCACCCCTGAGTCGCAGCAACAGATGCACCACAACCGAAAAATCTCGAGACCCATCTAAGGACTTTCGGGAAAACCCATATCTTGGTCATGTAGAACTTAGGAGTTGGGGAATAGTGAAGTTGAAGATGGAAAGGAACTCTGATTTGATGGTAATGTAGAACTCTGGTTTCCTGGTTTTAGGGAAGTGGAGGGGAGGGGATGGGGTGGGATGGTGGGGGAAGGAGGAGGATGGGTTTTCCTTTCTTTCATTTGGTTTTTTAGTTTAGTTAGAGTTTGTTTGGTAACTGTAAAATTTTTATCGTAACTTTTCAAACTCAATCTCAACTATCCATTCTTATAGTCAAGCCCACCATTTTTTACTTTTCAAACATTTTTAAACCACACATTCATCAAAAAATAAAAAAATTACAAAAATCAAAATTTCTCACATTATCAAACAGGCTCTTATTTACTCACTTTATTTATAAAAGTAAAGTCACAATTTTACCCTTACTGAGATAATTAATAACATGATCAAAATTATGTTTTGTGTCAACTAACGATGAAATGGATAGAATTTGTCCATTTGTCCTTGTATTGCAATAAAATGAAAAGTTTGTGATTGTGGGTGGTACAAAATGAAGATTTGGGTAAAGTATGTGAAAAAATGAAAGGTTTGGCCTTTGGGATCCTGGCTGAAATTTCCCTTTTAAAAAAAGTTATTTGAAATGAATAGTGATTTTTAGGAGAATGTGTGGTTAAAAAGTAAATGATCTTTTTTGAATTTATGTGTAATATTATTTTATTGATAGATGTGTAGTTGAAAAGAATAGAGATACAAATATATTAAATTTTTAAAGGAGTCTAAATAGAGTCAATAAATCGAAGTCGAACCTATAAAATTGAAATCAATAGGTTTTTAAAAATAAAAAAGGAAACCAAGCTAGATCAATTTTCAAACCCAAGTAAGCCCCTCTTTAACAACTTTTCCTTGTTTCTAATAAAAAAAATTGATATTTTCGAAAAAGAAATGTGATTGAAAAATTATTTAGAGAAATGTGTGTGGTTATAATGTGGTTTGTAAAATGTGTTGGTTATAAACTATAAACCAAGTTTGTTGAATAGTTTTTTTGGATCGAATTGATGGAAGAGTTTACTGATCGGATCGTTGGATCAAATAGAAGATAGTAAGACTATATGAAATAATGATTAAATATAATTTTTTAATCTATAAATATTTAAAAATATAAATTTGAAGTTCTAACAATAATTTAACAACTATAAATCAATAATTAACTTAAAAATAATAAAAACTACATTCAAGTTTTCATCTTAATAAACAATCCAGAAAAACTTTTTTTTTTTAAATTTTTTTTTTAATTTTTGTTAAAATAATAATTCAAACACAATTCCAATTACTAAATATAACTTTTAAAATATAATCTCAATCATCAAAACGAATGTCGTCACCATTGGTAATAAATGTCCTCTCTTTCATTAGAATTATCGTTGTGCACTCCAAGCTCACCATCATTATTACTGCTTACTTTGACACCCTCCATGAATTAAGCACCATTATCATTTTTCGTAAGATCATATTCAAGAATTTCCAAATTCTTTCTTTTGAAATTTTTTTTAAACACGTAATCATCACATGTTCCATATAAATAAGTAGAGCAATTTAATATATTTTACTATAGATAAAGTTACTAACATGTCTGATTTTATTTAGGGCTTTCTGGATTGATTTATCATTTTTCTTTACTTTTTTTTATTATAATTTTTCCCTGAACTTACAAAAAAATCGAACTTGGCCCATTGTTTTTTAAAAAATTATTAGGGTTTGTGTGAGAATTGAAATTCAACCCAATTCACACAAAAATATTTGGATATTACAAGATCTCGTTCATGTACGATCATGTGCAATCATATACGATCCCATGTTGTTCCTATAAAAAAATTATTTTGTATATGACATAGATCGATTATCCTTACAGGATCGTAGAATCATACGATCATAAGATCCGGATCATGATCTTGACAACCATGCTATAAACAAGTTTACCAAACATATGCTAAATTAACTTGAGCGATAATTTTGACTTTTTTCTTGTCGTTCTAGGAGCTGCAACTTGTCACTTGAAAGCATTGGTTTGTCTACAATTTGAGATGTAGAATTAGTACAAATTCTTTAGATCCAACTTCCAAACTAGGAAGCAGATTCTTTTTTAATTTGTTAATTATCGCTTTGTTACTCACTGCCTTATGAATGGACGATTGAAAATAGATTGCCGTTTCTAATTGAGTTTTTTTTTTTTCATTCTAGTTGGACTACTTCTTCTTCTTCTTCTTCTTGTTCTTTTTTTTTTTTTTTTTTTTTCAAATTTTAAATTAACTTAATGATTTTTAATTTACATGATGTTTTTTCATATTTAGTTGCTTTTTTTTTTTCATTTAGATTTTGTTTTTATACACATTTTCATCCAATTCAATTTTTTTAATAGCAACCAAACAAAAATTGAAAAATAATCGAATTTGAGATTGTTCAATTCTTGGAGTTGAACCGAACCAATAAATGTATATGCCTATAGCTATAGTTCTTAGAGGTTCTGTGTGGACGAAAACGATACACCTGATTCTAAGTTCACTAATCTGGACGACAACGATACACCTGATTCTAAGTTCGATTAAAATTAATGAATATAAATCAATGTTTAACCCACGTTTGGTCGAGATTAAAATTTGAGTCGAAGTCAACAAAAGAATTTAAATCATGAATTTCCTTAAATTCATAATTTTTAATCACGTAATTTCACCGACCTTTTCAAAATATACTAAAAAAATTGATTTTAATCACTACCAAATAAGAGTTAAAGTGTAATGAATAGTATTAAGTCTATGTATGACCGCCATTTAAAGGTGAAAATTAATTTTGTAATTGGTAACACATAAAAATAGCTAATTCGAAAGCCTAACATAAAAGCCCAATACAGAGGCTCAAGGCGATGTTAAGCGGCTTGAGTGATTGAGCGAATAGAGCAACGTTTAAGTGATCAAATATTGAACGACGTACAAGAGGTTCAACTTAACTCACGATCCAAATCAATGTCGACGAAGCCATAGTAAGCAGTTACTATAATGTGCAGGGATTATGAGATCATGGGCAGTTTTACTGCAATACTGGAGGTTAATTAGAACATGGTTGATTCAAATCCTATCACTATGGAAGTTGCTTAATGAAAACAAGTGGACAACGGTTATACAAGAAAGTGGACCACAGTTACTACAAATTGGTTACGGAGTAGAATAGGCATCATAGATTGTATATATTGTAGAAATTTAGAATTTAGAGGAGCAACAAATCAAAACTATCAAATAGAGATGTAATTTTTTTTTTTTTAATCTTAAATTCTATTAGAGATTTCATAGTTTAATTTGTGTGATTGCGCCTCTTGAAAGCATTTTGTAACTTAAGTTTTTCTAGTGCAAAACACTCATTTTTTAGACGTCGTCTCAAGAGGTTTTTTTATTACACTGTCGTTCCTTTTAATTATTAGCACAAGCGAAACAACACCTATGTGAAAAAATTGACACGTCTAGTGAGACTATTGGTGTAGAAAAAATTTGAAACATCATGCCTCATAATCTGAAAAGGAGCAGGTTACACAGCTATAAGTTCATTATGTGATTGAGCAAATATTTTGATCCCCATAAAAGGAATTTTTCAAAATTGCCCAAAGTTGTTATAGTTTTGAATTGAAAAATAAGTTTCAAGATAGAGAGTTTCGTAATCTTTTTCAACCTAGCACTAATGTCATCGGATACGAGCAATTATTAAGAGAGGAGGAACAAATGAGGAACTCTAGTAAAGGGACTTATTATAGAGACCCTAATTTTAATATTCATGCCATAGATACTAGTCAAGATGAGACTGAAGTTTGTTTGCCCGAACTGGTTAAAGGATACACTTATGCTGGTCCCATATTGACCAAGATCGAAATATCAATTAAAGATGAACTAGCAAAAGAATAAAACAAAAAAGGTTAGAGTGTTTTCATTTGTTGTAACGAAGTCTGATACAATATTTGATCAATTATAGAAAGACAAGAAGATAAAATTGAGCGATAAGTATAAATTGCCAAACTCTAAACTAATTAAAAGTAAAAAATATTATAAATGGCATAATATTGCAAAGTCTTATATGACTAATAATTGCTTGATTTTTCACAATGTATTACGGGATGTCATTGAAACATGACGAATTACCTTCGAATCAAAGAAGACGATGGCAGTGAACAAAAATCCATTTACGCAGCCAGTTGATATTGACACGGTTATTCCTAAGTTCAACAAGTATAATTTACCAAAGTTCAAATTGTTGGTGGATGAAGGGGGGACAAACAACCTCCTAGTGCTTTTCAAAGGTTGAAATGAAAAGTTATAGATGAAGGGAATGAAAATCTATGTGTTAGATGCCAAAAGAAAATTGGCAAAGTAGTAGATGGAAAGAAGGTGTATAGGCAACTAATTAATGCTATAAAACTACCACTGTTGTGTAGTATCCAAGCTCTTACTCTTGACAAGGAAGTGACGAGGCATTTATCTTCATAATGCATGGCTAAGCTGGAGATATTAAGCTAAAATCATGCAAGTAGGAGGTGGAAGGGTGACTACGAAAACTAAGGGGTGTGGCAAATTTAGGAGGCCATATCACGTTTGTCAAATTAAAAAATTCAGTTGGTGACTTCATTGATTGGACTAAAAAACGATTTCATATTCTCGAAATTCGCTTCGAATCTAGTCCATGCATATGTCACACGCTTTCAAGGAGATCGAAAGTGCTCAAACTAGTCTCTTGAAAAGAAGCGTTTAAACACGTTTTTTCATAATTTTTCATTTTCTTAATATTTTCATTTTTCTCAATTCTATTTTCATAGATAATTATTACGCAATAATAGATAATTAGGGACGTTATAATTTTTTCTGGACGTTACAAACTTAGCTCCGATTTGATTCAATTAAAACTTAGCTCCGTTTGATACCATTATTCAAACTCCTTTTTAACCACACATTTAACAAACAAAGTAATCTTCGTAAACTTAAAAGAAATTTCAACTTTTTAACCACACATTCTACAAGATTTGCTAGTGCAAAATGCATTATTTGAGAATAATGTGTATTACTCTTCATTTCATAAAAATAAACTTGTTTCCTTTTTCATACATATTAAAAAAATATAAATAATATAATATAGTTGAAAGTATAAATTTTTTCTTACAATATTTCTAATATATTCATACATTAAATAATAATTTAAATATGATTAAATTATATTTGTTGATAACAAGGTATATTAAACAGGAGTATATTAGAGAAAAAATATTTATACTTTCAATTAGAGCTACACAAAAAAATTATAAAATCGTCAATCGAACAAAACTCATTGGTTCAAGTCCACGTGGACCCAGAATATTTTTCTCCTCAAATCGGTTCAAAATGATTTCTGTAACGACCCGGGTCTCACTCAACGGATTGTCCTTATCGTTAAATGACGACGTACTATTCCTACTGTACCAATATTAGTCTTTTTAGCATGTTTTGTCTTCACGTCACGCTCCCCGAGAAAACTTCATAGGGGGTCACCCATCATTGGCTTGGAAGATAACTTGAACTAATGACATGTCTTGACATGAAGTCCAACAACTTTTAACTTCAAAACTAGTTTAAAACACTTGCAAACTGACCATTTTAAACAAATGGTTCTAGCAGATTTTTAAAGCATATTTCTTGCCTTATAACATACTTCAAATCTTGTATATTGATCATAAAATATTACTTGATTTATAACAAACTTTAATCATAAGATCAACCAATTTTTGGCCTCAAAACTTAATTAAAAGCTCTCTTACATGGTACTTGAAATCATAAATTTCACAATTCAATAAAATCATTCCAAAATCAAGTTTTGAACGCATGTGAAGTAACATTTCGAAGTGTACATACCAACATATTTTTATACTAGTTCAACTCCTTTTAACATGTCTTGGATCATGTAAAATGTATAGTAAAAGAGTTTAGGTTAACAATAATGTTTAAGTACAAGAATTGAGATATTTTCTAGTATGAAAACTAATTTCAACCACTTTCATAAGAACAAGATTGACAATCTTAATAATCTTTAGTCTTTAAACCAACATAAATATGGACTTTTATACATTAAGCTCATAAACAAGCTTAAGACATAAGGTAAGACATGATTTAGTGTCCAACATCAATTTGAATCATGTTTCAATACTTCTATACAAAATTTAAGTCTCAAATCTTAGTAAATTCAACTCAAAGTAACAACTTAAGATCATTCAAATTGAAGACAACAACTTAATTTCAAACAAACTTTGATATAAGTCGTTAAAATACATCTTCTTTACCCATAACTTTCACATAATGTCCCCAACATTAAAATTTAATTCTCCCATTCAAAAATCAGATTTATAGTGCCAATACCTTTCATAAAAATATGTAAATACCTTCATTTAAGTTTCAAAATCAGCACTTAACCTTTTTTTCATGTTCAATTTCTATTACTTCCTAACCTTCATTCCAACATTTCTCCACTTATAATTATATTCAACATATATCTAATGGTTGTTATCATCCTTAAAACATAATTTTCAAAATCTAAAATATAGCACAACATCAACATAATTCAACTAAGTCATTGTTGTTTTAACTCAAACATTTCATCAAACACTTATAAGGCGATTGCGTTCTTAACTTTCAATCTTAAACATATTTTATCAAATCAAACATACTCAATAAGAAATATATTAGAATCTGAAATTTAAAGATTATTCTTCAACGCAATATGAAAAACTTAACACAATATTATACAAATCAAGTTTCACTCACACATGATTAGAAGGTTATTATTAAGCATCAAAGTAGTCTAAAAATCTGCTGAGATTGATTGTGTTAATTGTAACCATAAAGATGTTTAGAATTGAATATTTGGAGACTTTATGATATCAAACTTATGGCTACACTTGTGTTATAGGTTTGGATTTTATTTTATGTTACTACACATGATGGAAAATGTAGTAAAAAGTGACATAAGTGATGTAAAATCTACTTGGGTACTTTCTTAAGTTTGTGATCACCTACAAATTAGAATTAAGATTTTGATGAAGCTAAGGATTAAATTCAGCATCTAGGATACAACTCAAAGATTTAGATTCTATGTATTAAACATAGAAAACTTTATTTTATAGTGAAAGACTTGATTTTGATCCTTTATATGTTAAGCTAAGAATAAGATATTATATTTCAATATGTAATTGAATGTTATATCTAAAGCTTGGAGCAATTATATCATGAGTGATCCCCTGGGAAGTTTTATCGTGGAGCATGCGAGTGAGAACAAAGTATGTTGAAAAGATACATGTTGGTTCAGTGAGGATCGTACGTCGTCGATCTAATGGACGGGACAACCCGTTAAGTGGGACCTGGGTCGTTACAGTTTCGTTTATGTTTCGATTCTAAAAAATCGTACAATAGCTAGCCGAACCGTTTTAAACCTTTTTAATAGAAAATTTTGATTTTATTAAATTATAAATTTTACTATTTCAAAAATATAAATTAGTTTCTTATATTAAATTAAAATTTAAAATTGAGCCGACTTGTTATTATTTGGAAAAACCCGCTAAAATTTCGGAAAACGTATACCCTCGGTTCATTGGACTTTAATTCAAAAAAAATCAAAATTTTACCATCCCCCATTCACGGTTTGAAAACCCTACATGTTTCAGACGTCCCTGCAGCCTCTACTAGAAATTCAAATCTTCGATTTTAAGTCAAATTAGATGGAAGAACATTTAAGTATGAGATTTAAGCTTTTTTGTTTAAGTAAATTTAAAATTTTTGCCACTATAAATGTGAATTCAATTTTTCAGCAGCCCCTATTTATGCTATATATATATATATATATATATATATATATATATATATATATATATATATATATATTTCTGTTAAGCTGTGGTTTTAAAACGAACCAAGCCTAAAATGTGGTTTAGATTGGCTTATTTTAGACATTATATTGTTAATTGGTTTGGTTTGAAAATGTGTTACAAATAGTCCAAATTCATCTGTGTTCATCCTTACTTTCAATATGAAAAGTAGCATATAATTTGAGATAGAGAAAAAAAAGAATCCAAGTCAATTTTTGTGGAATAGAGGGAATAATTCTTGAATTAGTAGTACAAAACTAAAAATTTGATAAAAATTGCACGTTTCATAACTTTATGATTAAAATTAGTTTTTATTGATTTATGATTTTAGAATCCGCCTTTTTATCAAATTAAATCTGATCAAATACATACACAAATCAAACGAATGAATGTCATTCAATATATTTTCTCAACGCGTACACCTTTAAGTAAGTTACGTTGTCAAGTCGTGTCAACATAATGTTACTTTGCAAATTATCTTCATGTTTTCGAGTAATTCTAGCATTTTTAAATAGAGAAAATTACAAAAAGTATCCATTTTTACATTGTCATATGCAAAAATATCTCCCATTTCTTGATTTCTTGACTTAAATACCCTTGCTACAAATCTGAAATTCCAACTGAGTAGGAAGTTTTTAATATAATTTTTAACTGTTTCACTTTTTTTAGAGTTTAGGGTTTGAAAGCATTTAACTCTCTTCTTCTTCTTTTCTTTCTCTCATCAAATAAAAAGAGGCTCTTGGTGTTGGAATGGAGTTACAGAAGGTAAATGTGAAGGGGTGGATTTCGAGAAATTAGAGAAGAATGGATACGAATCGTTTAGCGAAGCTTTGAAGACGAGGACAATGAGGTTGAGCACTGATAATTAAGAAGCTTCGAATTAATTGTAAGCAAATCTTTTTTAATGGGGCTTTCTGATGGATCTTTTCTTGTACATTTGATTAAGAATGTCCTTCACCACATACACACATATATATAAAATACGAACTATGCTTCCCTAGCTAGCTAATTCAGCAAGCTTATTAATGGTTGTTGAGTTGCGGTACGTACCGGGGAACAATTGATGAACATTCATGCTATCATTACACAGCGGGAGCTTAGGAATGAGAATCATACCTTATGCCTCAACTCTGCGCGCCAATGCACTTGGGTGTACACTACACTACTGACTACTGTTGTCAATATATAGGAACACAAGACTTTATTGAAGGAAGGGTGCGTGACCGCTTCATCATGAGAAACTGCTAGATCGATCATTGTTAGAATTGATTTTGTGTGAAAGTAAATGATCCGTCTTTTGCGGATTACATATCATTAAGGGAAATACAAATATTAAAATGTTAGTTTTGATTTTATTAGAAACAAATAATATTGATTGATAAATGGAGGATCATTGGCTCCGCCACCCATTTGGGCATTTATTTATGTATCTTCATTGAATAAAATTTTCAAAATTGTAAAACTTTATCGTTCAACTAGTATAATGTGCATTAATTAATTATGGTTCCTGAGCTATAAATTTTTACAAAAGAAACACTACATTTTAGTAATTAGTAAAACCATATCACTACAACAAAAGTGACTTTTTACGGCATTCATTTACGGCATACATATAAGGCATGCCGTATACTTAGATTGTTTACGGCATGCAAAAATAGTGTGCCATAACACAAAGAGTTTCACGGCGTGCAAAAGCAGCACGCCGTTACAAAATGAAAAATGAATATATATGGCGTGCAAGTGCAAGCCGTGAAAGCTAACGTGGAAAACATATTGTTTAATGCGTGCAAATAGCACGCTGTAAAAATCAATACATTCACGGCGTGCAAATAGGCACGCCGTAAAAAGCCAAATATAATAAACCCGCGGACTGCAAAATTAGGGCGCGACTCTTTCTTCGAATTAATTCTCTTCATTCTCTTCCCTTCTGAAAAGAAAACAACGCCACTGCCGACATCTTCTTCCCATTCCCAATATCACGACTCAACCATCCTAGATTTCTTCTTCTTCTCAGTCTTTCATAGTCCACCAGCGTGTGCGCGAGAGGAGGAGATTAGAGGGTAAGTGATTAAGTGTGCAACTTCTTCTCGAACCTTGAGGTCAGTTCCCTGTTCTAATGAATGTCAAGACTATTATTGATGATTTTTTTATTTTTTTTAGATTGTTAAATATTGAATTTGATTTAGATTTATTTTTGATTTTGCATTCATGAATTTTTTTTTTTTTTTTTTATCTAAAAATGTGATTTTGCTTAGTCACGATTTTGTATTTTTTGAAAGAAAATTTTAGAAGCATAGGGGACTAAAGCTTGCCCTAGCTCTAACCCTCTCAATGGTTTCTTTGCTTGTGGGGTTGCTCTTTTTAGCCTTTGGATGTGGAACAAACCAGAAATTGGGCAGTTAAACAGAATTCCTTTAAAGAAGAACAAACTATCTTGGGACCTTCTCATTCCAGACTGATTCAACCACTTGGGTAGCTGATATTAAGTAAGCAACATCTGTCCCAGTTGTACTCTTTGAGAAGCCGTTGCTTAATTATAAACTTTGTTCCAATCACCAAACATGAATATATATGTTTAATACCACTTATTGGTTAGATTAATTTCAAGAAACAAAAAGTACAAGGAAAAGAAGAAATATGCATGAGAAGAGAGAAGAAATTTTAAGAGCCATGAGTACTGAGTTTGAAGGAATGCTTGAAGGATGGTGTTATGTGATGCTATTTATTGTTGTTGCAAGGTGGAAAATAAGATCAGGTATGAAGAATTATTGAGCATTTGAGCTAGTTTGAGATTCGAACACATGACCACTAACCAATTATAAAGTCTAGGATATATATGATTGAATGTAGATTGAATGGGAATTGAATGTGGATTGAATGGGATTGAATCCGGATTGAATGTGAAGACCAAAGTCGCATTTTCACTTCCTTTTTCCCTTTTGCGCTTTAGTTAAATAACAAACAGTTGGTTTGTTATTTTAGCTTGCTTTGTTTCAAGGGAAGGGTAAAAGTGTTGAACAAGAAGATATTGTAAGTGAAAATTTTAATTTATTAATGTTATTCTATTTTACATATACATCTATATTCTTAAAATAACAAATTTTACAATTGAATATGAATTTACAGCCTAGAGAAACAAGTTTGAATGATATACATAATCTTAAGAATAAGAAGTGCAAATTGATGTCTTGGTTTGGGAAAGCTGAAGTTGTAGCAAAAGGAGAAATTGCATCAACAAATTCAAGTGATCTAGTGCATCATGTACCACTTGGTAATGAATGTTGGAGAGTTTGGGTTACTGAAGTGATTGATAATGTTAGCTTATATCGCCCTACTCGTGAGCTTTTTCTTCTTGAAGATGCATTAGGAAGTACAATTGCATGTCCAATTAGGTACATTGAAGTGGATTGATTAGATGTAATCACAACAAAGGTAATCTTCATTTCTATTTTTATTTTATTTCCATTTTCATGCTATTCCATTTCTCTTTTGTGCAAATGGAAACAAATAGTAGAGTATATTTTTTGACGTACTTATGATTTGTATGTTGTTCTAAGTTTATTACTTACATCTTGTTATTTTTGTGATATGCAGGGAGTTGATTATTTTGGGGATAGCTGAATTATAGTTTTAGGAAGTAAAAACTTCGACATGGATTGAATATTTTGATACATTTTAATCAATTTTTTAGAAACAAATTCTATACTTTGATATGTTGCTATCAAATCTATGTAAAACTTTACATATGGATTAATATTATATTTTTGTTGCATGATTGGTTTCGAATTTATTATAATTTTGTTTTGCTTCGTAATTATTATAGGTTGATTGTAATGAAATAAATAATTATTAAAAAAATAAAATATACATTTACGGAGGGCATTGAACGCCATTAACAATGTATTTTACGGCATAAAGAAGCATGCCGTAAAATCTACATACTTTTTATGGCGTGCGGATGCAAGCCGTGAAATGTTATTTACGGCGTGCACAAAGCGCGCCGTTTGGGTTTATTACAGCATGCATATCGCATGCCGTAAAATATGCCTTTTACGACGCGCAGATGCAAGCCGTGAAATGTTATTTACGGCATGCTTTCGCGGCATGCATTGCATGCCGTAAAAAGTAAACTTTGTTGTAGTGTATGCAAGGTAACTAATTTATATATTCGGTAATTAGTATTAAGAAATTAAATCATTATTTACACTCATGACATTGGACATATTACATCTCTCTTGATACATTATATTTCAAGTGTCTCCAAAAAAATGTATCAAATGTCAAAAACATCATGAATGTTGAATATTCAAGTGCGAAATGTCGATATTTTAGTTCTAACAAATTATCATGTCTAGTTCTATATTAATTTGGCTTTCCTACATTTATATAAAAATAATTTTAGTTCCAGATTGATTTTCTTAGACACAAATGATACATCTACAATTCATTTTGTTGCAATAATATCTTCGATGCTTGGAACAATTATGAGATAATAAATTAAGCAATGCAAAGAACACATACAAGTGTAACTAATATTGTTCTAATTGAACATTATAATTGGTCATTAGATTATCCAAATCTAATCCAATAATTTTCCCTTCCATATAATACAAATGACCAAAAAATACAGATTTAGTAAATCTGGAGTGTAAAGCATAGGTCAATCATAGTTAAATGCAATGAACAAATAGTTGGTGGTGAACATTGAATGGTAAAGATGTCACTCTATAAGTATTTACACATTTCTAAGTTTTGTTGCAAAAATAGTAACAACAAATTAGTCTTGAGGTTAAAGATATTGATATCAATATGAGCAGCTCCCAACATGGTTCTCCTACTCAAAACACAACTGAAGTTGAAGCCAAACCGAATTTCGAACAAACTCCTCAACCTACTATCAATGTGAACAACGCGATGAACAACTCTCCACCTGGGTCTTTGGTTGACGATCAAATCATCATCGACTCTGAAGATAAGGAAGACACGTTCATCAATTTACTAGAAGGAATAGATTTTGTTGTTCCATTCGTCGACCATCCGGTGAATTGGCGTCGTAGGGTGAGTGTTCACCCCATTCAATTTCCTAATTTTTCAGATCAAGATGAAACACATCATGTGCCCCGTTGATTTCACCTTGAAAGAAGCCCAACTTTAGTTTGGAGTTCCATATATGAAGAGTCTGTTGATGAAGAAAGACCACCTGTGAACATGAAAGAAATCATTTTTATAAGCTCTGGCGAAGATGAAGTTAGTGACGTTTTCGGTATTTCCACGGTTGATGATTAGACGTGATTATCCGCTTTATGGAAGTTTAGGTGAATAAGTGTTTTTTTTTTTGTGAGTAATTGAATTACTATTTGTCGTGTGAACGAACTTCTGCACTTAATGAAAGTTGCTTAGTAATGAAAGGTAATATGACGTGAATGCAAGTAACGTATTGAATTAATTTATGTCAATCAAGTGATGTCCTCGAGATAAGTCAACATGAACATGAATACATGACATCTACAAGAAAGCATTTGAAATGATAAACAAAAGATGTTCTCAATTATTACCAATTCATTTATGATAATCTCGACATTTGGAAACAATATAGAACAACATTCTAAATATCAGTCTCGATATTTAGAATGTCGAGAATGCCGTATCAGGATTCTCTCAACACTTGCATTTATTATCTTTTTTAACTACTATTTTTTAGAAACTTTTCATTTCCACCATCAAGTTAGACAATTTTTTCTCAGAATTCATTTGGTTATTACCTAATAGATAATAAGTTTGATTGAGTCCAATGTGTATTAACTAGTTTTGATGTAACTTGTCAATGAATAAATGATGAAATATTGGACAATGAAACTATTTAGATTTCTCAATAATAATTCGGGGTGGATACGGGGTAGGATGACCAATACCAGCCTTGCGACCTCCAGTTTCCCCATCCCACCCGAACTCGTCCTACGGGTCTTTTTTCCGTCTCATTAGGGTGGGGGGCCTGTCAAGTGTGGGACCGATCAATTTTTTTGACATCTCTAAACACATTACATTATGTTAATTAAAAATGTTTCTCTAGAATTACTCTTAATAAAAACCCATTGACATCAAATTAACCATCTTTTACTATATTCATAAAAACTAATCGCAACAAAACATCCCTTCACTCATAAGATAAAAATTGGTGTTGATGTTATGCTACAGCAATGAAACTCTAGTACTCATTACAAGTACTACCCGTCAACACACATGGAGGGGTGCCCCCCCCCCCCCATACATGGAGCTGACTCTTGTGGTTGGACGAGTAGTACCCTTTACGGGTACTGTTCGCTAGAAACACACCGCAAGTGCACATATCGCATACAAGTAACAGTTGACTAAAAAAGTCCAGTTTATCGATCCCACAAGGATTGTCTACTTCAATTACACTCTAGTTTAATCAATTTAAACAAGAAACACACACAATAAAGTTTTGGTTTTGGAAATGTTTAGTACTAGAATTAAAATCACAATTGTAAATAACTAAGTAGAAAATGGTTATAACTTGATGATAAAGGAGTGTTGGGATTCTGAGTTCCACTTGACCATTACCTAATTGAATTCTCAACAAGCAAATAGAAATGTAATTTACTAAGCTTGTTAGATCCGATTTTTCAAGTTTAGCCAATTACCCCTCTTGAGTGAAATCAACCCTAATTAATGGAATTAACCTACCATATTTCTATGTCGATTAAAAACACACCAATTGGATTAAACCTTTGTGAAAATAACTCAATTGATCATCTAGGATTTTAGGTATATCTCTATCCTAAACAAGAACCTCGAGCAAATATTGTATTGATCTAGAATACACAACAATTTCTCAATAATTTCACATCCCATGAAATTCAAGTATAAATGTGGCAACAATAAATGCAAGTCAATAAATACAACAATAAATGTACAAGATAACAAATAGCTTAAATTCCTAATACAAGTATTAATAACAACTAAGCTAGGTCAAGTTTCATCAATCATGCCAATACAAAATAACTTAGCTCATAGTGAAATAACAATAAAATTCAGGAATTAAATACATCATCAAAACTATAGAGTAAAGTAAATAGAGAAATATGAAGATTAAGCAATAATACTTCCCTTCACCAATGATTCTTTCTTCAAAATATTACTATTCTTCCACAATAATGTTGGTATTTATCCCCAAATCAACAAAACTATACAAATACAAGAGAAATCACAAGAGAAAAAATAAAGAAAATGAAGAACAATGAGAGAAGTGGGTTTTTGGGATGAAAAAGAAGGAAGTAGTTTGAGGAAACCCTAGCATAATCACTCCAACTAGCCAAAAATGGCGTAGATCCGCGTACAACAGCTTTTGGGCCGAACCGAGTCGCACCGGGTCGGCCCGGCTAAAAAATATATATGTTTTTAATTAGTGCCGCGCAATCGCGAGGTTGAAGGTCGCGCGATCGAGCGATGGACCTTGCAAACGGTCTACTTCGATTTCTACCTTGAGCCGAGCGCGCCACCTGGTTCGGACCACGCATTCGCGTGGTTCAGCTGAGCGAGTGTTTGCGGTCTGGTCCTTCAATTAATTGACATCAAGGTCCTCCAACTATCAAAGTTGGTCCCTAAAATTTTAGATTTTTTTTTTCAAATATGTTCTTCTAAAATTTCATTTGGGGTCCTTCAAGTTTGAAAACCTGCAATTTAGTCCTTCGATCAATTGCACATGTGATCCACAACTTTTCGGAAGTGACAATTTGGTCCTCCAACTATCAAAGTTGGTCCCCAAAATTTTCGATTTTTTTTTTCAAATACGTCCTTCTAAAATTGCATTTGGGGTCCTTCATCTTTGAAAACTTGCAATTTAGTCCTTCGGTCAATTGCACATGTGATCCACAACTTTTCGAAAGTGACAATTTGGTCCCCAAACTTTGACTATTTGAAATATTTGACTCTTTTCTCCTCAATTATTCATCCATTTAGGCTTTAGCTCCTTTCTTGTGCTTTCTCCATGTATTTGAATGTTGAACCTATATAACCACAAAATATGCACAATTAAATAGATATTTGTCCAAATTACTCAAAAAGTACCACAAAAAATATATGAAATATGTATGTAAAATACACTAAATAGGTATCATAGCAAAAACCTATGTTGTAGATAGTCACACGAGACAGCATATCATCTAAGCTTAATTAGACCATGTACATGCAATGGTTAAAAATGGCATGACAATGGTGGAGTGAGGTAGGTAAGGGTGGGAGGCATGGGATGGGGTGTGAGAAACGGATCAATCACACTGAAATTATCATATACCTATTAGCCTTGTTTGGTACATATTATTTCAAATATCATTTTTTTTTCAATACTCATTTTTAATCACACATTCTATCTATAAAACATTATACACAAAAAAAAAAAAAAAAAATCAATATCTAATTTTTAACCACACATTATCCAAAATTTACAATTATAAACACGTTATTATTTTAAAATAATGAAACTCGATACAAATTGTATGAACGACAACTGAGTTAATACCCCTAATTGTCACTATACTATTTGAAAGGTTTCTCAAGTGCTACCGAACTTTAAATGATCCTTGTAGTGCAATTATACTATCAAACTTTACCCCCCACATGACACTCTTTTTAACACCATTAAATTAATTAACGGAAGTCATGACGTGACGCACACGTGGATAATTAATAAAAAATAGAATAACCACGTCAGCAAAATTGCTGTTGACGTGGCATAAATTAATTTTTTTAAAAAGTATAATTCGTTGCTTACCACCTTGTTAGTTAAAAAAAAAAAAAAAAAAAAAACTTTGCGACATTACTAAATAAATGAAAATGTGGATTCTAATGAATTAACGACGAATTAATCCCAAATTCCGCCGCAAGCTTTCATCTTATTTGACTCATATGAACTCTTGGATCAGGAGTGTTTATTTTTTGACTTTTTAATCAAATTTTAGTCCGTTTCTTGAAAGGCATTTGCACATTGGTGATAAATTAGATCGACAAAGTATGTAATGAAATCAATTAAGAAGGAAATGAAATTTGGTCATAAATCAATTTTCCCTCCAAATTAGAAAGAAACGAAATGGGCTATAAATCAAGTTCTAGATTTTAAAGTTGATTGTAGCTAGAAATTTTTAGACAGAAAACGCTACTTTTTTGTATTGTAGTTCTGCACTTTGTAATGTAAAATAATTTTGTATTGCAAATTACCATTCAAGAAGATTAATTTATGCCACGTCGCAACGATTTTACTGAAGTGGTTATTATATTTTTTATTAATCATCACATGTGCGTCATGTCATGTGTTCGGGTAACATGTGTTATAATCAGCATGAATTTCAAATTATTTTTTTAATCACATAAATTTTCTCTCTTCAATTTTTAATCACGAACTTTATTTCGAAAACACAAATAACACTAATTATTACTATTTATAATACTTGCATGGGCTTAATAATACTTCATAGATTATTTCAGAACTTTTCAAATAGTACTGTAGCAATTGGGGTATTAACTCAACGACAACTCCTCTCTGATTGTGCGTATTCTGCACCACTCCACGACGCGTATGCTTTTTATCTCTCTCCTCTTCCACATTTTTCTTGCATTCTCTCTCAACGCCGGCCACTGTTGTCTCCGATCCCGGTAACTAGTCTGGCGGATCTAGTAGGGCCCACTTATATTTATACGACCCTTTTCATTTCTTGGCTTGAAGACCCTGGAAAGTTTGAGATTGGCCCTGAAATTGTTGAAGATCGGAGCATTTTTGTTTATTACACTATGTAATGTGTTTGTGATTACATTGTGGGAAAGAATGCTGTGCTAAATCTTTAAAAAAGTTGCTCATTTGCGTTTAGATTCCATTATTTGCTACAGTAAATCCATCCAAACAATAACAAGGGAATATATTTTGCGATCGTACATTTGATCTTACGACGTAGTTTCAAGCACAATTGGAGAATTGAAGTCTATGGAATTCATAGGTGTAGAATAGACAGTTATAAGACGAGGAAAAGGTGGGTAATGGGATTCAAAACGGCGACGTTTGGTGGAGATAGATTGGAGAAGTTGAGGAATAGTGGAATGATATCAAGGTCAAGAATGAAGCTGTGGATGATGAGGGCTACGACGTCGGTTTTGCTATGGACTTGCTTGGTTCAGTTGACAGCGCTGGGTGAAACTTGGGGGCCTCGAGTGTTAAAGGGATGGCCCTCTTGCTTTTCACAAGAATCGGCCACCGCTGGCAGGGACGGCACTGTGGCTGCCGCCTTGGAGCTGCCTGCTAGAGTTTTGCCTCCGAAGAGTGAGCGACTCAACTTTTGTTCTATATTGATTCATTATATAGAATGTAATTAATATGATGTTTCTTTTTATATTTTATGATGCAAATGCAAGTATTTATGTGCGAATTCAGTTAAAATCTTCGGTAGGATTGTGTTGTTAGATCATATTTTGAGAACATGTATGGTTAACTTTGAATTTAGCAAATAGCTCTTTTGTTACGTATCTGCGACAATTCTTAAAGAGACTCTTTCAAAACTCAAGCTTCAACCATTAATAATGAAAATTACGTAGTAGATTCTTTTTATTGTTTTGATGCTTTCATTGTCCATGTAGTTATTTTGCATTGGTTTGTAATCCTGCATACAGAAGCCTT
The DNA here is from genome assembly GCA_963555705.1 of Ligustrum vulgare. Taxonomy (NCBI): domain Eukaryota; kingdom Viridiplantae; phylum Streptophyta; class Magnoliopsida; order Lamiales; family Oleaceae; genus Ligustrum; species Ligustrum vulgare. The sequence goes on along the minus strand of OY743168.1, from coordinate 29,183,075 downwards.
TTCAGTTGCTTAACTTTGTCCCAATCTTGTTATTTTGTGTTTGAATTGTTAACTTATTTGGTGTGACACTTATTGGCTTAAAATGCAAGCAAGAAAAAGAAGGCATTTTCCTTTTGCACTCTTTATTCTTTATGTATGTGGAATGTGCAACCTTGCTATCTATGTAGGAGTTTACAAGAACAATGGCTACTTGATGGTTTCATGCAATGGAGGGCTCAACCAAATGCGGGCAGCGGTAGGTTTGTCCTTTTATTAGTGGATTAATTAATTGATAGGCACATTAAACCGTATGTGCATATTTGTGCTTTTGGTTCTCTCTTCTAAGTAAATTAATTACAATTTTATTCTCTATCTCTGCCTACAGATATGTGACATGGTTGCAATTGCTAGACATTTGAATGTTACCTTGATAGTTCCGGAACTGGATAAGACTTCATTTTGGAACGATCCGAGGTGTGTTCGCACTTCCAATACACGATAATATTTAGTACTGAACCTAACATGCTAAAATATAGTTTTCTTAAATTTCTCAGTGAGTTCCAAGACATATTTGATGTTGATCATTTCATTACTTCCTTGAGAGACGAAGTGCGGATATTAAAGGAGCTACCTCCAAGGGTCAAGAGGAGAGTCGAGCTAGGAATGATCTATACTATGGCCCCCATTAGTTGGTCTGACATTTCTTATTATCAGAATCAGGTTACTAGATTTCTTATCTTTTTTCCTTGATTCCTTTTCCAACGCTTATGATTCCTCACCTAATTATATCTCATCGTCGTTTTGTACAGATTCTTCCCTTAATTCAAAAATATAAAGTTGTACATTTGAACAGAACCGATGCTCGGCTTGCAAATAATGTTCAGCCTATGGAGATTCAGAAGCTCCGTTGCCGAGTAAACTTTGGTGATTTGAGATTCACTCCTCAAATAGAAGAATTGGGTAGAAAAGTCATCAAAATACTTAGGCAAAACAGTCCATTCATAGTACTTCATCTCAGATATGAAATGGACATGTTGGCCTTTTCTGGCTGTACTCAGGGCTGCAACAAGGAGGAGGTTGAAGAATTAATAAGAATGAGGTGAGCTCGCTCGGTATTTTGAGCATGTTGGCCTTAATCTCTAAACATGTTTGGATACCTATTTTTCCCCCTACTTTTAAGTAAAAAGGTTAGTTTTCTGGAAAGTAACTCTTACCTTAGTGTTATAATAAGGAACTTATATTCCCTTCCGTTGGTAAAAAAATATTTCTTTTAGAATGAACTTATTTACTTCCTAAGTGACTTTTAGCTTAGTCAAACAAGCTCTTTGCCGCTTGTTTATTAGCACTTGAATTATTATTTTTTTTCTACTTAACTATTCCATTGAGGCAGATATACTTACCCCTGGTGGAAAGAGAAGATCATAAATTCCGATTTGAAAAGAAAAGACGGTCTATGTCCTTTGACGCCTGAGGAAACTGCTCTTACATTAAGGGCATTAGACATTGATCATAGTATCCAGGTTTACATTGCCGCTGGAGAAATATATGGTGGAGAAAGAAGAATGGCGAGTCTTAGAGCAGCCTATCCAAATATGGTCAGTAGATAAAGCAGAGGCTGATAGCTTAATATGCAACGGATTATATCCTCTTGTACTTATGACATGCTCCGGCTGCATTTTAACAGGTCCGGAAGGAGACACTATTGGAGCCTTCAGACCTTAGATTTTTTCAGAATCACTCATCTCAAATGGCAGCACTCGATTATCTCGTTTCATTGGAGAGCGATATCTTTGTTCCAACATATGATGGAAATATGGCTAAAGTTGTTGAAGGCCATCGCAGGTACTAATTCATATTTGAACTTGCTCATTAAAGTCAACTTGGCACTTGGAAGTGACTAATTTAGCCCCTCTTTGTTATAGATTAAAATCAGATTTTTAGTACATTTTGATAAAAGTTAATGAGACTTGTGGTCGAAAAGTTGTGGGTCCCAGGTTAAAATTAATTGTTGACTTTGACTCGAGATTAAAATCAAATCTTAATTAGAACCAAACATGGGCTTAGTAGAATTTTGAAGAAAATATCGGTGTAGTTAAGTATTGTCGTCTAAATACGTTTTGGTCTGCTCATTGTTGTTTTCAGATATCTTGGGTACAAGAAAACAATTTTGTTGGACAGAAGGCTTCTAGTTAATTTAGCAGATCAGTATAATTCTGGTTCACTTACATGGAATGAGTTCTCTACTGCTGTTAAAGATGCTCATGCGGAATCCATGGGAAACCCAACAAAAAGGTCTGTTATTCCAGACAGACCTAAAGAAGAAGATTATTTTTATTCTAATCCATGGGAATGTTTGCAACCATTGGATGAAGACGAATCAGTAAGTGGTATATGAAACTCGTTGCTCGTAGATTGCTTATATATTACGTGCAGTCGTGTATGAGGAGCAGTCCTCGACTCAATCATGGTGAGTAAAGGAGGATTTTGTTTCAAAGAGTCGATGGTAAAGATTAGACGAGGTGGTGAACTTTAAGGAAGCTGACGAGAATAAGAAGTCAACAGGCACATTTTCCTTTAGATAATTGGACACACAAGTTACTAGTACAATTCTTGTATAGAAGCTACCCTTCTGTCAAAAGGATTACATCGACTTATCCGAGCGGATATAGAGATAACGATGGATTTACATAGGTTAAGCTTTAATTCCCCCTTTTTTTCCCCCTCGTATTTCATTTATTGGTTTTCGGATTGTTCCCGGATTCATAAATATAAACGTACTTTTTTTTTTTTTTTTCCTCGTAAACGGTTATTGTACAATATGATTAGATGATGGGATAATATAAATTTTGATCATTAGTGAGTCACAACGAGTTGATCTCCTGCCCGCAGTGAGAAATTTTCATATTGTCCACCATCATTTAAATGTTGTCAAGGCACATTGTCCCACTGGTTGGACACTTGCTACATTTTAATGGTGGTTCATAATTTTTACATTGTCCACTAGGGTCAAAAGATCGATTCTGACACACTGACAACCAATAAATATTACGTCGAAACAAATGGTTGGTAGAGTGTCTTTATATAAATAATTTTGTGGTGAAAGTGAAGTAATTATGACTAATTTGCCACTGTTCGGTAAAGAGAAATAATTAGTTTATAAATCATTTTATAATTTACACAATTTTTCAAATTATTTTTTAATTTTATATTTTTTCTTTCTCCAATTTTTAACCATACATTTTATTTCAAAAAAAAAACTGGTTTATAAACACCACCTTAGATCATTCAATTATTGTTTGTGTTGAAATAGGTTCCATTTTCCTAGGATCATGGCATGTGCATGCCATCTATTTATGGTGTTATAAATGGATTATTATAATCTTATAAATATAATAAATATTTTAAATATTTCTCTTCTTTAATTATGTTCAATTCAATCTTTGATCTCAGTTTAACTCGAAAAATCAAATCCTGTCTGGAAATTATTTTGTTACCAACTAAACTAACTTGCTAGCTCTACCGTGAACGGGAGAAATGGTTTTTTTTTTTTTTTTTTTTAAATACAAATCTCATTTTCTGAATAGGAAAAATATAGTATACTAAATTACAAATATATGCATGTTATAATTTGACCAAGACAGTTATTTCAAAATTATAAAAAAAAAATAACTCGTGGGTAATAGAGTGCATAATTATTTAAGGTTTTTTTGGTACATTTGAATGATCCAAGAAGCATATTTATTCTAATTAAAACATTATAAATAATTGATCATTCTTCAATTGCAAGTTAATAGTTCTTTTTCAACTAATATAATTTTTATACGGGATTAAAAAAAAAAAGAAAAAGTAATTAACTACACGTGACATTTATTAAGTATCGAGCCTGTTTTGATTATGATAATAAAAATAACAATAATCCATGTTTGATACACGTGACATGGAACAAAAGGTGATTCAACCATCAAGATTTTGGGAATTTGAAGTAAGAATTCTTGAAAATATATATATATATATATATATATATATATATATATATATATATATATATATATATATATATGTGTGTGTGTGTGTGTGTGTGCAAGCTTCATAATTCTTACGTTGGTATCAAAGCATAAAAGGTTGTTTTCGGATCGCGGTGAAAATGTTTGTATGTCATTTTTGGTAAAACTTAAAGCATCATTAATGTCATGTCATGAAATATACAATATTTATTTATTTACGAAATTTGAACAACGTGTTCTTTTCATGACTTAGATCTTTTTGAAATATTTCATAATTTTTTATTTTTGCATTTAAGATAAAAATCGAAGCCTTAGTTGATTTACGAAATTTTAAAAATTATTTCTTCCCATACTTTTATTTTTATGCGGTGAGGTTGGTATGGCTAGGAAAAAAAAAAATCCCGTGGGCTAACCAACCATCTAAAAAACTTCAAATCTAGACTTAAAATTATCAAGAAATAAAAGATTTTGAAGTTTAGGTCGAATTTGGTGAAATCTGAAAACTTGAAGATGATGAACTCCATATATTTTTCCCTCTCTGTACATTGTGTAGTCATCCCAAACATTGTGTCGAGTATGAAAATTTTCAAAAGTCAACCATATTATTCAACCCAAAACTTCAAAATTAGGGGACAGAAGAAAGAAAAATGATGATAAAACACCTACAAGGAGTACCTTATGTGTACCGCATGCCCATGGTACAATAAAATGTTGTTATGTACGACGTATCCTTTTAAAAACATAATTTACAAACAAAAAGTAGCCAAACACATTGTTAGTACATAAATCGTTGTCGATTCGGAACAGCTATAGAAGTTGAACATAAGAAGATAGCATCATAGCAATTATAGTCCAACGAGTACTTGGTCATGGGCTTGAACCCAATTTCACATTCACAATAGAAAAAAATAGAAAATAATTTTTACTTGTTAAAATTATTAGCAATGCAATAAAAATGTTTTAACACCAAATAATTAGTAGGATAATAAACACCGGATAATTTTTTTGTAACATCGTAAAAGGATTTTAAACACGTTTTAACATGAAATAGAAGTTCTACTAGCAAATCAAAATGTGGACCGTGTGAGTGTCGACCATTGTAATATTGACATATTAAATCTTCATAATCTTGACATTCAAGCATTAAATAAATTGAGTTTCATCTACGCCATACGTCAGTAACAAATGATCGTGCAAGATTATCATGTTCTACAAAATGTGCATCAAAAGCTTGTTTTCTAGAATGTGATATCATAATGAAATTGATAGCATATCTAATTTTTCACAATTTATCTTCTATAAGCTTAAGGTCTTCTTGAACTATCAAATTAAAAATGTGGCACACACAACAAATATGAAACAAAACTTCACAAAATCCAAGATTTGTGTGGCTAGCTAATCTAACTACCACTGCTTTATTAACAGAAGCATTATCTAATGTAAACTACAAACTTTACTATCACAACTAAATTTTCTAAGAACTGCAAGCAGTATATTGAAAATATTTGTTACATTATGTGGATAATCAATAACTTTAAAACTCATAATTCCTTTGTGCATTATCCATGTAATGAAAAGTAACAGCTACGTAACCTTTATGATCATTGTTAGTCCATAAGTCTGAAATAAATGATGTGTTTCAATTATATTTACTAGAATGAGAAACGAATGAAGACAATTAATTAAAAAAAAAAGTACAATTACACATAACTATTTTTTCTTTTACGATTCATATGTTTACTGTTCCAAAAAAATTGCTTAAATATTATAATTTAAATTGATTTAGAGCTTAAAATGGGAAAAGAAAATTACATTTAAATGGAGCTCGTAATAAGTAAAAAAAAAAAAAGGATATATATGTGATATACGCTCCGAATTTTATTAAAACGAAAAAAAAAAGAAAAATAGATCGATGAATGCTCCTACTTCATCATTTTTCATTTTCTATTTTTAAAGAAAAAATATTTATGTGATATTGACAAAGTTTTTTTTTTTTTTTTAATTCTTATGAATTTTTTTTAAAAAAAAATTGTAATTGATTTTCAAGATGGGAAGACGGACAAAAAAATTTCATTACCTGGAAAACACGACTATTTAAATGATTATTGACGTAATTAATCTTTTCAAAATATAATTTCTAGATTATCACAAATTAATTTATTACTACTTGAATAGTACTATTAGAATTGGTACTAACTATCTTAACAAAATATTTGATATTTAAATATATTAAACAAATATTTTATTTCGTATTTACACGTGTTCCTATATTTAAATGAATCGAACAAATTAAGCAATATAAAATGTTAGTATTAATTATGTTTTACCGAATGTATATTGCAAATATATTTAACTTTATATATCAAGAGAACATCAATGCATCTCAATTTATAAAAGTGACACGATTGTTTAACATATATGAAATAATACTTTATCACTTACCCGTGCTGATTCTTCAACCGACCTAAGAGTTGGGGCAGGAATTGTTCTCATAAGTCTTGATAGAAAAATCTTTTGTTTTCTGATTTCAAAGCCTTAAACAACGAAGCTAAATATGAAGCTCTCATAGAATGACTCAAAATGGCCAAATAATGAGAATAAACCAAGTTATTGCTCATAGTGATTTGCAGCTCGTCGTTAACCATATGGAAGGAGTTTATCAAGCCAAAGATGAACGCATGATATAATATTTAAAGACATAGCAAAATAAATAAATAAGTTTGTTCCAAACCATTAAAGTACTACAAGTTCTACAAGCTCAATACAATTATGCAGATGCGTTAGCTAAATTAACAATTAGTGGGGGAGTTCACGAGCTTGACAATATCCCAATAGGAACACTTCAGTTCGGAAATAATATTGATGGCAGTAGATCCTAAACCAACATGGATGAATGAAACTTTTGAATTTATGAAGGATTTTAAGGTCCCAGTAGACCCAAGTCTAGCTCAGAAGCTAAGGATATGTCAGCCAAATTCACGATCATAGATGAAGTTCTGTATAAGAAAGGGTATTGCACTTTGCTCTTAAGATGTCTCAATGGAGAAAATTCTTATAATGCATTAAGGGAAGTCCATGAAGGAGTTTGAGGGACCCACACACAAAATATTAAGACAAGCATATTATTGGCTTACCTTAAAGAAGAATGCAACCGAATTTGCCAATAGACGTGATAAGTGCCAAAAATTTGCCCATCTTTACATAAATTCACCTGAAGGATGGAGTTCAATTTTCAGCACTTAGATAACTCTTGGACTTTTACTAAGTGGGGAGTAGATCTGATAGGCCACATACCTATAAAAGGGCAAAGTGAAGTTCGCAATAGTTGCAGTGAACTATTTTACCAAATGAATAGAGGCAAAGTCATTGGCCAAAATCATCGAACAAAAAACAACAGACTTCATGTGAAAATCAATTATTTGCCTCTTTGGAATTTAGCATTCAATTTTCACGGACAACGGCAAACAATTTGACAATAAAAAGCTTCAAGAATTCTGCGAAAAATTCAACATAAAGAAGCACTTCTCTACTCCTAATCACCCTCAAACAAGTGGCCAAATTGAAGCTATTAACAAAATCATAAAGCACACTTGAAGGCCAAACTTAACGAACTCAAAATAGCTTGGGCAAAAGAGTTACTTAGTGTGCTATGGTCATAATGAATAACCATCAGAACCAGCACTAGAGTAACACCATTCACCCTCGTATTAGGAAAAGAGGCATTCATTCCAGTGAAATAGGAGTATCATCTTACCGAACTCAACAATTTGATGAAAAGCATAACAACAAATCCCTCCTAACAGAACCAGATCTTCTGGAAAAAATAAAATAAAAAAATATGAAGAGCTTAGAATTGATGTGTACATGTAAAGAAGTGAAAGGTACTACAATAATAAAGTTCGAAAAGGTCTTCCTAGTAACAAGGTAACTTAATGAGGGAGTTTTCTCCCATCATTGGAAAGGACCCTATAAAGTAACCAAAATATTAAGAAACGGAGCATACGAGCTACAAACTCAGGAAGGAACTCCACTTCTGCATCCTTGGAATGTTGAACACCTCAAAATTTATTACAAATAGAAAATGCAAGGACTAAACTTTGAAGTAAAAGCCTAATGTACTATGCACTACCCTTTTTTTATGATGAATGAAAAGTTCTATTCCAAAGCTACTTCCAACATCGAAATTTTTTTGAAACCTTGAGTCCAACTACGGCCCTTAGAAGATATGAGTTTGGCCACGACCTAAAACACTTAAAACCAAACTTATTGAAATCCACTACGGCCCTCAAATCTTATAAGTACAACTATAACCATAACAATAATTCATGAGTTCGACTACGGCTATCAACCCGAGTTAGGCCATGGCCTTAAAACTTAGAAAGGGAACAAAACTCCAACCACGATCTAGTAAAACGCTTAGGTAGTAAAAAGTCCAGCGATCCCTATGGGATGAAAAGGGCCCAAATTGTCCAAAAATCTCCACAAGAGGATAAGGACTTCCATGGAGAAGTGTTGCTAGGGATGTCAACGAGACGAGTCGAGCCGAGCCGGCTCGCGAGCCGAAAATCAAAGCTCTAGCTTGGCTCGAGCTTTTCCGAGACTGGTCAAGCCGAGCTAAGTCTCGACCTTTCAAATTTTATTTTGTTTTTATAATAAAATCCATAAATTTTTTATTGAAAATGTATATATACAACAAGCTGAGCTTGTGATTGAATTTCAATGCTCGAGCTTTTTAGGCGGACTTTTTTTTTACTCTAGCTTAGTCGAGCCAAGTTAAAGCTCGTCCCTGAAAAAAAAGCTCGGCTCGAGTTTTAGCTCTAGACTTCGAGCCGCGAGCCGAGCTGAGCCCGAGCTTTTTTCGAGCCAAGTCGAGCCTAGCCCGAGTGGCTCGAGCTTACGAGTCATTTTGCCATCCCTAAGTGTTGCACACTTGAAAGAAAAACCTGATCCCATGAGAGCATTAGACGAACAAAATACCTGACCTCGAAAGAGTATCAGAAGAACAAAACGAACTAAAAGTCTTAAGAATATCGAGCTAAAATGTTCAAAATATTTTACATCAAGCTCAAGATGACAATCTCAGAACTTCGAGTCTTCCAAAGAACAAACGAAGGTTGCTCATATTACTCAAACATCGGACCAAATATATGTTACCGTACGACCTCATATCTTCAGTAAGTATTGAGTTATGAGCTACAAGGTACGATCTTATTATCTGAAATTTGCTAGGTAAAATTACAAGTGTTGAGTCATGGTTTATAGTTCAAATTTTTAAACGAAAAATACAGGATAACTGAATATTTGCAAAAATATTCTTGGTCAAACAAAGACATATCGATATCGTGGTTCCAGCCTTTAAATCCAAATCTTCTCAGTCATTATCACTCTTACTTGATTTAGTATCTTTGTCAGAACTATGGGTCAATTTTCCTCTCAAAGCTTTGTGTAGTCCAGTCTGAATCAATACATTCCTAATTTGTAATTATCACAAGCTAAAATTGATCGTTCCATCAAATTCCTCCTCGTCGTATTTGACAAACATATGTTCTTTTTGCTCCAACTCTTTGAACCACCTGACGCTCTTATACCACCTGTTGGGAATCGAATAAAATTCCTTTTAATTTTACCCGTGGGATCTTTTTGTTGTTAAAAATATATATATATATATATATATATATATATATATATATATATATATATATAGAGAGAGAGAGAGAGAGAGAGAGAGAGAGAGAGAGATATGACGCAAAATTTACATACCAACAAACTTTCTACTATATGAAAAATTGACAATTATATAGAATTTCACTCACCAAACCCTCAAGTATTGTAAGAAAAATATTCAAGCTTTCCTACATCTACCAGTATTCACTTCTTTGTACAACTCACAAAGAAAACAATAAAAAATCAAAATATTAGATTGCAATTTTTCTTCACAACTCTCTAGTCAACATATTCTAAAAGATTGAAAAACATAATTTATATATAGGAGCAATTAATACATAGAAGAGATAAATTCAAATTCAGGTAATGTAAAAGAAATTCTTTTCTAATGCTTAAAGAAAACCATACGCTTTATTCCAAAATAACTCATTCTTTATTTTAATTTATTTTTTCTCCAATTTCTAAAACAATCCTAATTGAAATCATTTTCAAATACATGAAACAAGCGTTCAATTAGAATTAAAACTTATTTGAAGCAATTATCTAACATGACGACCCCCCCCCCAGGCAACCTTTATGATTTTTATTTTTTTTAATACATAAATATGTTTTCCCCATTAATTTGACTCCACCAGTGGACCCGAGTACATAAAACTTGCATCATAATATAATGCACTAACACACATTGATAAAATGAAAACAGATAAGCAAATTTGCTACCCTCCCCCCTCCCTGTGGCGGGGAGGGTAGCAAATGCCTGCCCCCTCACAGGGGGCGGGCAAGTTAACTCCCCTCCCCGTCATGGAGAGGGGAGCAGGCAACAGATTAGTTAAAAAAGTAAATCTCTAGCATGGGCATAAGAAAATTTATTTTTACACAAGAAGCCTTACAAAACTTCATATGAATGAAAATTTTTGAAATGAAAAAAAAGTGCTTCTCAACATCAGAATGGAAGTCTGTATAGTAAATGACATTATGACAATAATAGCATTACCGTCTGGGAAATATGAGAATCACAAGACTAGAACAAAAAAGAGACATGTACATGAGGCTCCTGATTTCAGTCAGTCAGGTTTCTATGTCAACATGGACATTGGTGAACCTTTTAGAAAGGAAAAGGGGAACCCAAAAATATTAATTAATACAACTACAAAAGAATAATATTACTATACTGTTAAACTAGCATTATATTTCAGCTAGTTCTTAGTTTCTTTAAGGCTTGCTCAGACTCTGTAATTGCAGCTCTAGAACGAGGGAAGGCTTTATTACTGGTCGGGACATCGTCAGCATCATCCTGGAGAATGCGTACAGTTATTAAAGATCTATTTTGTGATTCTACAGTATGAGAGCTTAAAATGTCATTTATAATCTTTTTTGTTCTAGGTTATGAACTTGAAACTACGGGATTCAAGTACCTTGACAGTGGATGCTGAAGAAACTGGCGCTCTTTTCCCAAGATCAATCTGTACTGATATGTTGGCCTGTGATAGATCTATCCCGGAATTTTTTAGTGCTTGTGTAAGAGTATTCAACAACCTGTTTAATAGAATGGCGTAAATGGACAAAAAAATTAACAAAGCGTGACTCAACCTCTATTAAACCACAGATGCTTCGTTGATCCACCTCGTCTAAATGCTAAAATGTTTGAGAAATGAGAAACTTATTTAAATTCAGTCTTCAACATGCTTTCTTGAAAAGGACGAATAGAGGAATACACTTGTTATAAATTAGGAGAGGAAATCAAATTTCTTGGCCACAAAAATGCAAATTCTGAGGAACATACACCTTACTGATGAAGCAGCAGTAAATAAGAAAATCTTACTCTTGAGAATATACGCTCGAGATGCTAATTGTACCACTTTCAATAGTCAGTTCCTGTTTTTTCGTCTTATCATTAGCAACAGTGCATTCAGTCACACGAGATCCGTTATGCAAAAAATGGGATTGAGGCCAAGTTGAGGTTGTATCTGCATCAGATGCTGGTGTCAGAGAAACTGGGGATGCTGCAATGCTGGTACTGTTGCGACGCTTTGTTGGAAGAACTGGTGCTGTCTTAGTTATTAGTGAAGGCTTCCTTTCTTTGGAAGTTGTGGCTGTTTTTGTGTCTGGTTCTACTAGGTTTTGTCCATTGACTGGGATGGTGGGAGAGAGACGAGTCTTGTTCTCATCAAACTTTGCAGGGAAAACTGATGCTGAATTAGACTCAGGGTTCATGCCTCGTGAGTGATCATTGAAACCCTCAGCTACTTGAGACTTGCTCTGTTAAACAATAGGTAAAGACATTACTAACCGAGGCATCTCAGTTGCAAAGATTCAGTATTAGACAAAACAATCTAGGTTAAGGCTAGAGGTACTTGCACACTAATAGCTCCAGATACACAGTGGTACACTAGAGTTTTATTATAGTTTAAATGCTAGCTGTTGCCTCAAATATCCTGGAGTCGAGTGAAAACCCACATTTATGTTAACTAAAAAATTTTGTACACATTTAACTCGATGTCTTTCCAATTATACACTGTGTCTTTCACTTTTTAAACTTTGGAAAAGTAAGTTGTCTATTTATAACCTTTAACAAGCATACCCCTTTCCCATTTACAGCAAAATACATAGAAGAAGGCCTCCATTATAAGTAATAAGGTCTAAATGGACTTTTAGCCAGTTTACGCAGCCAAGGAAGCAGATAAGGAATACCGCAAATAAATAAAGATCTACCCATTGCAAGAACTTTGACGGTTCATGGTTCCAGACATTGTATGAACTCTCACACTTCTGTACTTTCTCTTGTAAGAACTGAATGTACTCGATGACCTGCAAAATTATTACAACTTCCAATTTTTAAGTTATGTTCTTTTATAAAGTCAGAATATAAAATATTGTTTCATAATCTCCAGGTACCTCTAGTAAGAATGATGCCTTATCTCTCTTTTGGTCACCATGAGGAATAATCTCCCTCAGTCTTTGGAATCTGCATTATCCAAATACAATATATTAGAATCTAATTTAATTATTAATAGGTGTTTGTGAGCAATGTACACACACACATTTTATCTACATCAAATATGAATGTGTCTAAAATGTATTTTTTCGTGCAAGTGAGACTAGTGAAGAAACTTTTCAAAGGACGGATGAGTTCAACCAGATTATGAGTAATTTTAAAAAGTACAACTAAATGTATGCTTGGACAAAAATCCATTTGTGAACAAAATTTCAAGATATAAATGACAATTATAGATGGGAATCAAAAGTTTGTATGCAATGCCTATGGTATATATACAGAAGATAAAGAGAACTACAGCGTAACAGGTCAATTGAGAAAATATTTTGCTGCAGTCCAACAGTGGGAGAAGTGAGTGAATGTCCAATAAGGCAATCTTCAATTTTATTTCCGTGTGGTCAATGAAAATCCTATTAACACAAAAAAATAAAGATTTGAAAATTTTGGGAAGGGATGATTTCTTGATCAGAGAATACAGAATGCTGAAGTGCACACAATCAACAAAATGCATCTTAACTAAAAATGATATTTATTGTGATACACAGAACAATTTAACTTTTAGATTTAAGGGTTGATAAACATGCCTATCATTGATCTTGCTTCTTCTACGTTGCTCCGTTGCTGAGTGTTTTGAACGTGGCGTGTTAGGCTTTTGATCAGTGAACTTTCCTTCAACTTTTATTGATGAATTACCTGTCATAAAATAAGTTATTTAGTGTACAAAAGTAGAAATAAGGATACCAATTACTACACATACACAAGTAAAGAGACCTTTTGGGTGAGGTGTAGTCTCTTTCTTAACAACGCACTCTTCGTCATCGTCGTCGTCATCTTCATCTTTGTCGTTAGTAGCTGATGTTATCATATTCATGAAACTTTGGTTCTTCTGAGATGATGATGGCCTGAGAAACGAAAAATTCTTTAGGCTTAAAATAATACCATAAGTCATAACACAGAAATTGACAGAAAAATTCCCTTACTCAGAGGACAAGAAAGGGCTGAAGGTTTTGGAATTGTGATTCCGGTTGGAAGATGACTGTGATGGAGGTTCCAACACTGACATCCATTGCCCTCCCACTCCATTCAGACCTGATTCTGTCAAATACATATTGTCTGCAGTGAAGAGTTTAAAACTGCACATAAGATTTGATATCTGTAGGCGAAGGGTAGTAAATTTACCTCTCAGGACATGTCTCTCTGCAGCAATATTCTCCTTCCCTGTCTGTCCCTTTTTCACTGCAGACTCGTCCCACAGCATGAAACCACTACCCGCATAAGAAACAGGGTTTTGGTTTTCATCACTTCTTGTGGTACTACTTGCCTGTGCCAGGAATAAGCTCCCCTCAGGCTTTGAAACTCTTTGATTGAAATAAGAAATGCTATATGTCCCAATGCCTCCAGGAAGAACATGCTCCACTGAGGAAGGAGGACCTGGTGGTGGAGAATTTTCAATAGCAGTAATTTCAATTTTGTTTTCTTCTTTGGTAGCACTCTTCCCAACATGTTCCAATGGTTGTAAGAGGTCCTGAGTTTTAAGGTAGCCACCTGCTTATATTCAGGGGAATACAAAAGGAATGAATAAGATCGTTACTGATTCTCCAAATCCGTATAAACCTGGCAAATAACAAGAGCCAGGATTCGAAACCTTGGAATATATATATTTTATTACTTCATAATCGTCTGTATCATATCACATCAGATACCGAGACATGTTCCAACCAAACGCTTAGGAATCATAGAAGTAGAAGTACTTGAACAAATAATGCAAATGGCAATATTTTTTTTTTAATAATAAAGGCTTAGGCAGAATCTTCAAAATCAACCAAGAAATAATCCCTTCCTACAAACATGACATTGGATCTTCATTCTCATTTCAGCAAAAAGTTTATTAGTAGTCATGTCAAATAATTCTTTGATCAATTTCTCAGCATTACTAGACATATTATTTTATTCTAAGAAGTAAATGCCCATTTACATATCATAATATCCTACCAAATTACTCGTTCTTGCACCTATTCTTCGAATTAGGAAGCACGATGTTACAAGAACTTTTATATAATCCCGAAAAATGTTAACATGCAGGGTAACTTTAAAAAAAATCGAAATACATGGAGTTTGTGGTATTAAGCCTCCGTTTGGTAACTAATTTTTTTTTGTTTATAAACATGTTTATAAACAACACAATTTCCCAAATCATTTTTTAACCACACACATTTTCTATCTCCAATTTTCAACCATTACTTTTTACCTCAAAATCATAAATAAACAAGTTTATAAATCAAACAGTGTTACCAAACGGAGGCTAATGTTTCTTCCTAGAAAAAAAATTAATTTATTTAGTTCAGAATAAATGGATAAAAGGAGTTCTGTTTTTATGTGTGTATGGATTGAAGAAGATGCAAAAAATGTTTGAGAATTAAAACTAATCTATGAACTTTGGTCTTTGTGTGCTTATTTCAAAGAAATAAATGAAGAACATTTTGTTGTACTAATTTCACCAGATTTAACCAAGCTCGAACCGAGTGATCATAAAAATAAATATATCTGACCTTTTAAATAGGTTTATGCAAATATGATTTGCACATTCAGCATCAAAGATTAATTTTTCTAAATTATGGAAGAATTTGGTCTTAATTCTCGCTCGAGGAATTTAACTGGGTCAGACTAAATTTTCTAATTAATTAAAGAATTGACTCCTGCTCTACCGAAAGTTTTCTATGAAGAGTCCAGCTGGGTCCTACCGAACAAGTTCTAATCCTTTCCATTTTGGACTGTGTACAATTGTCAGTCTATCACAACACTGCCCCACCTGAAGGACATGGCCCAGATTTATCAATGGGGGTCACGGGTACATTCACTGCGCCACTCTTGGGTGTCTTTAATTCCGTTATTTAATTTGTTTAAATAAATCTCTGTTCGGTAGATCAAAATCAGAAATTTAAATTTTATGTTGGATTTATTATATTTTCTAAGTAAAATATGAGGTTAAAAATTGGAGAGAGAAAATGTGAATGGTTAAAAAGTGATATGAGAAATTATATAAATTAAATTTGTTGCCTCTTTGGTCTTTTAGCCAATTAATTTAGCAAATTAATTTTTGCCGAACAGTGCCTTTAAGACAATTTCACAAATCACTTTTTTATTACATATTTTTTCCACTTATTTTTCAATCATATATTTTACATTAATTCCTCCGTTTGGCAAAAATGTTTTGAAACATGTTTTTTTCTACACAATTCTTCAAGTTACTTTTTAACTACACATATTTTCTCTCTTCATTTTTTAATCACACATTTTACCTAGAAAACATAAAAAAAAATATATATATTTTTAAACAAAAAACTTTTAACAAAGCTTAGATATACCCCCTTCCCAACCCACAGTCAACTACCACCTCATCCACCCCACATATTGGAAGTTCAAAATTGGTCCATTTTTTAAAAGAGTTAACAATTTTGAGGTCACGGGTTCAAATCTTATCTTGGTAATATACCCCTTTGACAACGTTTGGAGGTGGTAGGAAAGGAGCAAAGAAAAAATGGAAAATTAGAAAAACTTTAAATACTTAAGATCTAGTTTAATATCAAATTAATTTCGATGAAACAACTATAAAAATTCGAACCCAGCAAAAGGCCCAAAGTCTCTCCAAATTGATTTATTAATCACAAAAAATGTGAGCAAATGTTCCCATGTGCTTTCACCAATCGCTAACAAAAGCAAATCGGTTTATAAGCGATAAAAATAATCAAAACGATTTTCTAATCATAAAGCAATTTCGACTCAATAAATCTTTGAGATATGATAGAAATTCATATAAAACTTCGTATTTGTGAAGGAAAGAACCTAATTACAGCACTGAATTCATTGTTCATACGAAATAATTCGGTGTAGAAATAAATTAAAATCAAAATTTACCTTGTGGGGGTCGTGAATCTTGTTGGACAAGGGAATACAGTGATAGAAAATCATGGGTTGCCTTTCTACCTGTAATAACACACAACTGAATCAACTCAAATTTTCGTATGAATACTTAGCAGAAAATGAATTCGAACGCCATGAATTTATGCAAATTACCTTCGGTTCCTAAAGGTCTGGGTTGAGTCAGTTCCATAAATATCGAAGCTTCAATTCAGAATTACTGATCGAATTGCAATAAATTGATGATAATTCCACTGCAAAAATAAACTGGATCTCGCAAAATTCTTCGAGCTTTTCCACTGCCGTTCAGATCCGGCTCCAATTTCACGATCGAAAACGCATTTGAATTGAAGAATTCTCAGAAATCCACTAAATTTTACGTTCACTTCACTGCGTTGCAACATAATCCATGTAAATTACCTTCGCTATCTTCTTCTCTTCCATTGAACTTCTTCAGCGAATCTACAAACCGAAATTGGACTGAATTAAGCATAATCTCTTACATAACCACACAATTCTGCAATTATGGAGTAAAAGAAAGTAAACAAAGAAGATCTACAACATGGTAAAAAAAAAGTCTCGGCAAACTGAATCTGAATTACCAGAAAATTTTGAATAATTCAGCTCCAGGTTCTTCAGAAAAAAAAAAAACACTTTCAAAGCGTAAGAAAAAAGTGATCCAAACAGTGACTTTTGCAGATTGTATACGTAGGCCCAGTTTGAATCAAATAACACAGTTCGCACTTCACAAACACCCACAACACTGGTTTTTATTATTATTTTTCTTTTCTATTTTTTTTTTTTTTTTTTTTTGTTGGAGAAGAACGGAGTATTTTTCTCTCTACACTTTTCCCCCCCTTCTTCTGAGTTTTGATGAGATTTTTATTTTTATTTTTTATATAGGAGTACTCCTTGTATTTTATGTTTAAAAAAATGAAACTAATAAAGTAAAACCTGCGAACTGCCGTTTAAATGTTCAAAGGAGGTAACAGTGTAACTTGTAAACATGACATGGATTGCTAGTATAAAAAATGGGTGTAAAAAAATTGAGTTTACGAAGGAATTTGGACGTATTTATTTGAAAGATGAATTCATATTTAAAAGTGTGGTAAAGGTCAAAAATTAATTTTCAACTAAGGGTGCGTTTGGTACGCGCCAAGTTTCATGAAAAATAAAAATCATATTTTTCATATGATTTTCCAACTTTGTACTGTTTGGTTGCCTAAATTTTTCATGAAATTCATTTTCCTACTTGCCTCGAAATTCGGTATTTTCCTTATTTTGAATTAATCCATTTTTCAAGGAAGGAGGAAGTTTTATTTTCCATTGAAAATTTTATATCATTTTCGTTACGTTTGATCATTTTTATTGTTGTTAATTAATTTATTTATTTTTCTAAAAATTAATATTATTATTATCAAGTAGAAATGTGTGAAAAAATAAAAATAAAAAATTTATTAAAAGAAATCAATTTTACTTTATTTTTCATGAAAAATAATGTCAATCAAATAACAAAAGTTGGAAAATTTCCTATTTTTTTCACCTAGAAAATTAAACTAATCAAACACAATAAACTTTCAATTCCCACGAATTCAATTCCCTAAAATTCATTTTCTTTCTACTCAAATTTCACTCTCTCTATCAAACGCAGACTAAACTTAAAGAAAATCTCCTTGCTTTCAAAGAAAATCAAAAGGATTACTTTTATTTTTCATGAAAATGAGTGTATCAAATGGCCTTAATTTATAGTCATAATTTATTTTTATTTTTTGATACAAAAGGAATATAGAGTAGCAGTATCAATCTAATGCTTACATTTGGTGTCATAAAATATGTTCACTATTAATACTAAATCAATTCCTAATAGAGTTGAGGAAGGATTGTAGGGTTGGGAGGTGGGATTGAACCCTGAATCTACCAGGAAAGGGGGCAAAACATTTTCAGTTGGACACACCTAGGGATGTCAACGAGTCGAACCGAGCCGAGCCGGCTCACGAGCCGAAGATCAAGGCTCGAACTTGACTCGAGCTTTTTTTGGCCCGAGCCGAGCTAAAGCTCGTCCCCAAAAATAAGGCTCGACTCGAGCTTTAGCTCGAGCTTTTTCCGAGCCGAGCCGAGTCAAGTCCCAGACTTTTACTTTTTTTCTTATTTTTATAGCAAAAATTCATAAAATTTTTATTGAAAATGTGTATATATAGCAAGTTGAACCGAACTCGTGGTCGAAAGTCATTGTTCAAGCTCCCATCGAGCTTTTTTAGCGGGCTTTTTTTTGGCTCGAGCCGAGCCGAGCCAAAGCCCATCTCTCAAAAAAAAGCTCGGCTCGAGCTTTGGCTCAAAATCTCGAGCTGCGAGCCGAGCTTAGCCCGAGCTTTTTCCGAGCCGAGCCCGAACGGCCCGAGCCGACGAGCCGTTTTGCCATCCCTAGACACACCCTTCATCTCAATTTATAGTCATAATTCGTTAAATTTAAATGAGAAAAATTCAATAAGTTTAAATTTAAAATGAACATATGTGTTTTAAAATAAATGTACTCAAACGAGACATGCCTCTGTTCGGAGGCTAAAGCTGGATTATAATTCAGTTTTTCCGGATCCTGAGGCGAGATGGAGGGTTAAAAATTAGAGAGAGAAAAAATGTGTGATTATAAAGTTGTATTGAAAGTTGTAGTAATTATAAACCAAAAAAAAAAAACTGGAGATCCGAACATAGACTTATCTGTGCATGTATATATCACATTAAGCATGTGTTTGATGTACATTATTATGAGGAAAAAATTGTTTTGATTAGTGATTGATGTGATATTTATGTGGTTGAAAATAAAAGAAAAATTTTACTTATGCATATAATATTTTAATATTAAAATGTATTGTAAAAATTGAGTACCGTGAAAAAATAATTTTTTTAATAAATGCCAAACGCGGGCTAAAGATGAAAATAAAATCGTATTAATGAAGTTTGAAAATGGCGTTTGGGTTTGTTATCAGCCGCTTAGCCCAATGTACGAATATTTTTATTTATTTATTTTTGTTATCCCGATTAATATTATTAATTTATTCAACTAAATCTTTTGGGAGTCGTGTTGTTCTTGCATTTGCAATTGCAGAAGTAACATTTTTTAATTTTTTAATAAAATAAAAAATTTAAAAAGAGCTCAATTATACACTAGTGATTTATGAAGAATAAAAGCAGGTAAATGTTCGACCCATGTATCATTGTTCAATCTATGCTCAAGTCTCATGTTATTAACTGGATTGACATTTATTTTTTAATTAAAAAGGGGGAACGGGATTGACATTTACGATGAATTATGATTTAAATAAAGTTATTTTAATATTTCGATTAAGCTTGTGTTCGACAACTATTATAACATCTCATGATTGATGTTATTTGTGGTTTTTAGGTAAGATGTGTGATTAAAAATTAGAGAGAGAAAATACGCACGATTAAAAAATGATGTTGAAAATGATGTTGATTATAATCAAGGTTTACTGAACACAAATTTAGAAATTTGAAACGACATATTACCTAATATTCGATATATAAGATAATGTATACGAGGCTACTAGGCATGAGCAATTCAATTTATGGTAATATTTCAATGTGCAGTGAAATGAAAAATATAATAGCATAATAATTAAAGAATTTACTTTTTTCAATATAAAATATGTGATTGAAAAATAATTTTAAAAAATATATGTAATTAAAAAGTGATTTATAGTAACGTATTGAGTTTTGTACAGTAAATAATAAATATTAGTAGAGTAGAGGTAATGATGAAAATTTGTTTGTTAAAATGTTTGTGTTTAAAAATATATTTTTTTATGTTTTTTAGGTAAGATGTATGGTTGAAAATTGAAGAGAGAAAATATGTATGGTTAAAAGATTATTTGAGAAATTGTATTGTTTAAAAATTTGTTTTTTTGACTTGCCAAATAGAGGCTTTGTGACAGAAATATGTTTCTGTCCGCACGTGCAAGTTGCTTGGTTTTACCTGGGCACTCGGGCTGAAAATGACACAAACAGTAAAAAATGTGACTGCAGTGTACAATTATTATGGCATTGTCAAGTCACGTGAGTGGAAGTAGTGAACTACGACTGTACAGAAAGTAAAAAAAAAAAATGAAAAGATGATTAGTGCACAGATCCCAATTAATTATCCTAAATCCTATCCTTCGTAATTATCCGTTTTATCGCTTATGCTGCTCAAAATTTCTTTGGCAAAAAAATTATTTATGAATAAAGAATTGGATATTTTCAAGGTAAAATATGTGATTAAAAAGTTACTTGAAAAATATTTGTGATAAACAAATACCTTGAGAAAAATGTGTCCAGCGACCTCAAAACCCATAAGTTATAAAATAATAATAAGTCGAAAATAGATAAAATATAATTTTTATTGGTGCAAGAAAACCCTAGATGTTGACGTGGTGTCGAAAAAAATGGACAGAGCCTTTGCAAGCACTTTGGTCTCGACGCAATATCGAGAATGTCGACACCTGCAATATTTTCAAGACAAATTGTTTTGTTTCTAACAACTAAGGTTTTGATATAGACATATAATAGTAAAAAATCTTGTTTTTGGATATTGAAATATAATTTAAACTCATTTTTTTCAAAACATAAAACATAACTTATATATACCTCTCAGGCATTTTTACATCATTTAGAAAGAGAATTTACAAAGTACTCAAAATATCCTTTTTTTAACAAAACGCTAAACAACTA
Organism: Ligustrum vulgare; assembly: GCA_963555705.1. Lineage (NCBI taxonomy): Eukaryota > Viridiplantae > Streptophyta > Magnoliopsida > Lamiales > Oleaceae > Ligustrum > Ligustrum vulgare. The sequence continues at coordinate 29,161,790 of OY743168.1, read as the reverse complement.
CAATTACATTATTGTTTCTCACGTGAAAAGTTATTTGAATACTCATACTATAGATTTTCGCTATTAAAGAAATCCACGTAGAAGTGAGACCGCAGGAAACACGACAAGGTCGGGAAGTCAGCATAAGATTGTCAAGTATGCCCTCCTACAACATACATATAATGCCTCTCCGTCAGCTAATTTAATGCATTACTGAGAAGTTACTTCAAAGTTGTCGAAATGCTGCATCTACAATTTAGAAAAGACATGAAAATTGTGAATATGATAATTCAACAAGTAAACGATACACTTACATACTCTTTTTCAAAATCATGCTTTCAGGACCCAGTTATAAATTATCTCCTCTAATATCCCAAAGTGCTTAGTATTTCCATAAGTCGGATATCAATACAATGGTCATGAAAAATCATATTACACGAGACTATTTTATTATCTTGAACTTCTACATCTTGTGATTTTTCACCTAATTCGACTCCAACAAAGCTACCCAATCACCATGTCATTCGTCGAAACCTTGGAGTCGCAAGGTCTTCACGACATATGATATCCCATATAAGCTATAACACAAGGATTACCAAGGCGGCTAGTGTTCAAATTTATAATCCTCATGCATAAGTGTTTTTTATGATTCACAAATCATCGAACATTGCATTAAAAAAACATTACCACGTTATGCCACATATAAGGGTCTATCGAATACTTACATTGTTTGATGATAATATGATACAAATAAAATCGAAAACCATATAATAACAAAATATTAAGATCAGAACTCAAAATAAACTTGGTGCCTCCATAGGTGTTGGCACCCATGTTCATCATCTCCGTTTGATGTCGACATAAAATATCCATGTGTAGACACCAAACCAAACGCATTTCCAGAAACTGAAACTCAAAAATCTTGATAGCTTTGATCCAAAATCATTTATTTTGATGAAGAACTTTGATAAAACATATTTTCGAATGAAATGGATGAATTGAAATGGATTCAAACAAAATTTTGATAAAAAATTCTCACCTAGGACTTTGGAAATGTAGAACTATTCTTTCAGCATTTTTGCCTTTATTTTCAATTGTGGGATTTTATTTCAAATTCATGACTATTTATCAGTGTTCTAAAATGCACGCAAATGCGCAGCCTAGGCGCGATGCGTGACCAAAACGCGTCGAATAAGTGGTATGCGCGTAAAAATGCGGTCAATGATTTTTTTTTGACCGCCTACGCGCCGCCTAATCCGGTTTTTTATTATTATTATTTAAAGGGTAAAAAACTATTTTTTTTTTATAAAAATATATTTAATGTCTTAAAATAATTAAAATAATATTAAAAATACGAAACGCATTATGACTCTTATTCTTCGCATTGACACCCCTAAACTTGTGATTCTTGATTCTCGACCTCGACGCATCGCAACGCATTATGCATTTTAGAACACTGCTATTTATAGAAAACGTTGGATGCATAGATGTTGAATAAGATCTTGTTTGTAGGGGATTTGAATTTCTATTTACATGACTAAGAAATGACTATAGTTATCTTCAACAAGCTAGGGTGGACGATGTTTGGCATGCAAGGAGGAGCTATACAACATAGCTATGAGCATTGAAGGCTAGAAGTGCAGCGGTGTGAGTCTATATAGACACCTCATGCTTGGAAACCTTACATTATTTGTTTCAAAGACCCATGTTTTGACTTAACATCAAGGTAGTAAATTAGGTCAAAATCTAGAGTTATTAATACCATTTCGAAGTACTCACAACTTACTTCCACGTGTAATTTACCACGCGAGGAATGGTTAACCGAATAGGAAGTTATGGCTTTTCGAAATAAGCCAAATGAGATTTTTATTCTTAACCGTTCTACAAGGTACTAACTTTAAAAAATTACTAGTGACTATCATTTGATCGAACTCAAAATGAGTTTCAAATTCTTGAAGTTCATTTCGAGAACTTATCCATTAATTCATCAATAAGCACAACAGAGATTGGAAGTGATCAAACAAGTTTCCTAAAAAGAGGCATTTAAGCAAGATTTTCGTAATTTTTCATTTTAATAAGATTTTCATTTTTATTTCTTTAAATTCCATAAAAATCAAATAAGTTCTAAAAATAATTTTATTACGTAATCATGAGTAAATAGGAACATATTAATTGTTTTTGGACATTACAATTAACCATCTTAAATGACTTTCGTCCTCGAGATTATCTTTACGAGAAGAGTTCCGAATGTTGGTCTTCATCTCATCTTCTCGTTCCCATATTTATTCTTCTATGGTATTACTTTGCCATAGTACACTTACTATCGAAATTCTTTTATTCTGAAGTCGCTTGATATCCCGCATCAAAATTCTGATTGTTTTTCTTCCAAAGTTAAGTCGGATTGTACATTCGTGGGAACTTCACATGGAATATGGTGAGGATCCAAGGGTCTGTTTTATAGCTTGTGTGGAATTAGGGTGGAAAGAAAATAAATTTCAGGGAATTGAATTCCTGAGAATTGAAAATTTAATGTGTTTGATTAGTTTAATTTTTTAGGTGAAAAAGTGAGAAATTTTCCGAATTTTATTGTTTGATTGAAATTATTTTTCATGGAAAATAAAGTAAAACTTAGTTAATTTAATTAAAAAAAATTAATTTTTTCACACATTGGTACTTGATAATAATAATAATAATGTTAATTTTCTAGGAAAAAAATAAGTCAATTAACATCAACAAAAAGGATTAAACGTGAAGAAAATGATTTATCACCCAAGGTGGAAAACCAATTCTCACCAAAGTGCAAAGAATTGGTTTGCCTTAAAAACAAAGAATTTCACAATTCCCAACCGAATGAGGCAAATGAATTTCTAGACAAAAGTATACAATCAAACAACTAAAAAGATGAAAAATGACAAAAGTATTCCTACTTCCTAGACAAATCCTTGTCAATCAAACGCTACCTAAGATATCCTTTTGAAGATTTGAAATAGATCTATTCGGTAATGGGTTTATAAACTCATTTATAATCGGTCCAATTTTTCATACAATTTTTTAATCACATCTTCTCTCTCTCCAGTTTTTAACCCTTCATCCACCTCAAGATCCGCAAAAAATCATTATAATTACTTAAAAAGCCTCCGAACAAAGGCTAAAAACGGCATCTTTGGATCAGTGGTTCTCTACTGGGCACCACGCTGAGCGCAACACACGTGGCAGCCCAAATGGTATTACCGCATCCCACCAATCAACAATTCCCCGCCTCTACATCTTTTAGCCCCAAACCAACACACCCACCCCACATCACAGAGAAACGCCCACCCTATCCTTTATTAATACTTTTTTTTTAATTTCTAATTAGATCTTTTAAAATTAATACAAAAAATATTTTTTTCGTTGATTTCTTATTATACGATTTAATGAGAACTTCAATATATAGTATAATATCAATATATAATTTTTTATTATTTTAAAAATAAATGTTTATCACATGTAAGGCTCTCTTTGTTAAAAAATTTGTGTTTGAAAATATTTTTTTATGTTTTCTAGGTAATATATGGTTGAAAAGTAGAGAAAGAAAATGTATGTAATTAAAAAAAATTTAAAAATTGTGTTGTAAAAAAACATGTTTGCCAAACAGAAGCTAAATAATCACAAGATATTTCGAATAATGTTTTTAGTTAACTTGAATTTGTAGACGCAAATTTAAAAATCAACAAAATATAGTTCAAAACGAGAACAAATAAACGGTGGCCAAATGAAAGTCATCGTGTTGAAACCCGAGTATGATACTTTTTGTGAAGTTAATTAAGTGAAAATAATATTACTTACAAATAATAATTTTAAAATAAGGTAAATTACGATGCATGCACCTTAAGTCTAGTTCAAAACAAAATACTTCGGAATGCATCATACTCGGGTTTCAACAAGAGGACTTCATTAGGCACCGTATATTTGTTTCGCTTCGAACTAAATTTTGTTCATTTTTAAATTTTGGTCTACAAATTTAAGTTAGCTAACAAATTATTAGGAATATCTTGTGATTATGTATAGTTAAATTGAACCGATAATTGTACGTGATAAATATTTATTTTTAAAATAGTAAAAAATTATGTATTGATATTATAGTCGTATTGAAGCTCTCGTTAAATCGTATAATATGAAATCAACGAAAAAATTGTTTTTTTATATTGATTTTAAAATAACTAAGAAGAAAGAATGAGAAGAAAAAGTATAAGGGGTGGGTAAGTGTTTAATTGTGGTGTGGGTGGATTGGGGTTAGAATATGAAGAAAGAATGGGAAGAAAAAGTGTAAAGGCGGGTGGGTGTTTAATTGTGGTGTTGGGTGGGGGTGGGGGTGGGGGTGGGGGTTAGGATATGCAGGGTTTCACTACTCTTAGTCAATTTGTAGTATATTTTTAGGTTTCGCTCTCGCAAGATTTTTAAAATTTTTGATTTTTTTTTTTTCAATAGAAAAATATTGTCTCAAAAAATTAAAGTCTAAAGCACAATAATACGAAAGTCTTATACTTAACTAGAAAAACTAGACAACCCATTATTCAATTTTTAATTCATTCCAATGAATTCATTCAACGGAACTATCAATTTAAAATTTTGACAACACTTCCCAAGGTGTGCCAACTATTGACATTAACAAGAAAATCGGTAAGATAATATGGTTGATAGATTGATTTACCTCGTCTTAACTCTTCTAATTTCAACGGTAATTAGAGAACGTGCATTTTTAGTTATGGGTGTCAATAAGACGAGGTTGCAAAATGGAATGTGTTGACCTCAAAATCTGGTAGAACCTTGAATCAACACTTCTCATCTCCTCCCTTTTGAACACGTGGACTTCCTGCATACTAAGACAAATGATCAGAGAGCAAAGGGTGCCAAGGTGACTCCCGTTTGCACTCCTACGCTGAAGTCAATTCCCATTTCGAGTAGATATATGCGGAATGCGAGAAATATAAGTATGTAAAAGAGAGAAAAGGGAATGAGAGTAGTATCTTAAGTTAGAGTATAGAATTGCTAACATTTTACTTGGAGGCAAATGTGTTCTATTTATAATTGGAACTATCTTCTTAGATCATGACATGTGTTATACTTTACAAGTGACATACCCTTAACCCTTCATGAGGAAAACCATTCATTTGGTTATAATCATTACTACTTGTTATAGGGTTATGGTTGTCATTACTTCCCCTTAAAGAAGTTGTCACCTCAAGCTTCAACCTGCAACCTGCGGAGGGGTCCATCTCTCTGACACATTGAATACTCCTATCACCAGCCCGGAGCATGGACCTCGAATAGGGACACCAGTCCAGACAAAGCGGTTCGACCATAAATGAGTTCGGACAATATTTCACATCGGCAAGATAATTATTTTCACAGCCTGAAAAGCAGCAGCACCAATAGGTCCTTTATAGGTCCCCATGAATGACGTGTCAAGTCCATTTATGCATGGTCGTAACACTACTCACTCAATTATGGTTGGTTCATTCATGTGCGAACCAGAGTTTCCAAATACGAGTAAATGGGCTTGTGGAAAAGGGATTTGCAGTGGAAGTTCACACTAAAGACAGGGCAGTTTTTATATCCGAAGCTAATGTGGTAGTAGTGGAAGTGACATGTGTACTCGTATTTTTCTTAAACAACTGCTATGGACATTTACGCGCTTCCAAATGCTTATTCATGAACAAGTAATAATAGCTTGTAAGTTCCAAGGGTTATCTTCCAATTGCACACATGGGGCTCTAGTGCAACCAAACAGTCTTATTCTTTTATTATTCATGTTGTTTGGCACTTCAACGAATTAATTAAGGAGGGCACGTGTAAGGCTGGATTGATCTAGGTTTCGGAAATCAATGAATGAGGTGCATGGAAAACCCTTTATAAAACCTTTCCCATTCTTCTCCTATTCCCTTTCGTGATTTCATCATACCTTCAGCATTCACCTAAAGATCTTTGTGACTTCCTGCTTCGAATATTCATTGTGGGCATCTCTCCTGTGTCGAAGAACATTCTTTATCTTGTCACTTCCTCGCTAGGGAGCCTTCATTCTCCAATTTTCAGGTAATATTTTTCTTACACTTTGCGCGTAAATTAATTTTTGTTACTTCCCTTTTCAAGTTCCTATTGAGTCTCTTTTTATTGTGTCCTTTTCCTTTGGGGGTAAGTCTGGTCACAGGGAAGAGAAATGGAAGGAGTTGGGGAACTGAATCAGAGGGAATTGGTGGTTCTAGAGGATCCTATTAGGGGGGTTTTTCTACGAACCAACCTAGCATTTACTTCCCATTACTTCAGGGACCTTAGAAAAAGGCGGGTTATGAAGTTGTCAAATATAATTTGTTTGGATGATTCTGACGGCGAAAAAGATTTTCCAAGTTACTACAAGGCTAAGCTTTCTGCAGAAGAAGAGGCAGCTTTGCAGGAACGTGGGGACAAAAAGAGCAAGGAAATAAGAGAAATGCAGCTTGTGGGGTTCTTCCGAGGTGGTGAAACCGGACTGGGTGTTAGGGCCCCATTTAGGGCGCATAGGGAGGAATTAGGGTTGTCTAAGGAGGAAATCTACCAAGTTGAAGAATGGGTGGATATTGTGAACAAAGCCTCCAGGTACCATGTGGATCCAGAACCTAATCCGAAGTCATGACGGTCCAACGAGGAAGCGACCGAAGTGAGAGTCTCTAGCCGGAGTCACTTCGACGTACCAGGTGCCCAAAGGAATTAGGATGATACATCCAAGTCCGACGTGTAGACTGTTCTCCCCCTGAAGGGAAAGTTGCAGTACTTCTTGATGCATTCGGCATTCCAATGAGAGATGTGCTTGCCCCTCCATCCATTCTTCCGAGCTCTCCTCCAAAGTTACAATTTGTGTCCATATCAGGTGGCACCAATCTTCTAGACTCGGGTAGTGGGGACTTGGCTGGTTTGGCAAGAAGTTAGTCCGGACTATCCCATCTCCCTTTACATCATACATACCCTTTATACCTCAAAAAGGCTGCAAGGAGGGAGAAAGATACTCAGGCTGAGGTCCAGGATTGGTGCTACCTTACCCCTAGGGACAACATTCACCGGTCATCACGGGGCATCCGACCTCCTTGAAACATTGGAGGAATTAGTGGTTCTGGCTAGTCGGTGACTGGCATTGCGCTCTTTTAGACCCAGCTCCTGAGATTACAGTTCCCCGGACTTTTTCTTTCCCTCGTGAGTCTTCGTACTTGTTAACATAAATGTAAGTGTAACATAATTGCGTGTTTTTGCTTAAGGCCTAATTATTTGTTCCTGTGACACTTTATAGATTAGCAATACAAGCATCTTCTTCCTGAATAGGACTTAGCTGTGGTGAAGAAGCTCTTTGCGTACCGGGCCACTTTCCCAGAGGTGATAGTGAAGAAGAAACTTTTCTTCAAGTACGGGCTTATGCGAGACATGGGTAAGCTCCTGTCTTCTCACTGTCCTTTTTGGTACTGACAGAGGTGCCATCTTAATCAATATCCGTATTTCGTGTAGGTTCTAAAGAGTTTCCCAAGGTTTTCCTTAAAGGTCTGTCGGCGAAAAGGGTTCCACTTCCTTTGAGACTGGGGAGCGACGAATAGCAAAAACAAAAGTCCTTACTTAGAAGTTTCCAGGTAGAGGCCACAAAAGGTGCTACTGATGCTTCTACCGCACAGTTGGTGAAGCCTCTTTCGGTGCTTCCCCCTCCACCGGTCCTACTTTCTGTGGGCCAGCAGCTATCAGAGGTGAAGCAAGAGCTTGGCGACAAGTAAGCCTCTACTATGGAGAAAGAGAAAAGGTCCAAACATCAGGATGAGAAAAAATCCAAGAGGCTCCTGGCTGATGTGGCATCCGCTGATGATGTAGTGGACGACCGAGGAATTTGTACCACCGTTAAAAAGGGTAAGGAAAAGTAAAGGCGCGGTTGAAGCTTCCGAGGTAGAAATGGCTAGCTTACCCATTTCGGAGCGGCTAACTATGAGAAAAGGAGATGCATCAGGTTCAGATTTTCCCACCCTTGCCCCTGCTTCCTCCGATCAAGAGGAAAACCTGCTCACTATTGCAGGGTTTAACCAAGAGGTCACCCCGGAGGTTGCTGCTGAACTTGGCCATATAAGAGCTGTCTTGCGAGCCAGGGTGACCGCTTCGGACCCTCCTATTTTAGATTCTCCAGCTTCCCCCTGCTAAGGCTGCTCTGGCGATGGAGTAATTCTGGACTAAGGACTGGGAAAGTTATTCCTCCAACATCTCACCTGTCCAGAAATTGAATGCGGCCCGAGCCATGAACGCTAGGGCTTCAGCCCTAATAGATGGAGTCGAGTCCTCTGTTAAGGATCTGGAGCTAAAGAAGAAAAGCGTTGAAACCGCTCTCCAAAATGCTGATAATATAGTGAAGCAGACTAATGAGCTTCGAGACTCTGTGAAGGCCATTGGGAAGTCTCTTCATGAAGATAAGTCGACTTCGAAGCATCTGAAGGATGACAATGAGAGGCTAAAACTGAATTTAGAAGTAGCGGATGCCGATGTTGCTTACTTCTCTAAGAAGTTTGATAATGTAGTCCGGGCTCAACAAATAACTTCCGAGGCTCTGGATAAAACAAATGCGGAGATAAGGAGCCTAGTGGACAAAGTAGCCAGCTCACTCATGAGTTGGAGAGGGAGATAAAAGCTAGATTGGAGGGTGAGGAGCAGAGTAGAAGCTCTCCTTTTTGGACCAAGATGTGGAGAATCGGGTGGCCCGTGGCATTCAAAACTTCAAGGATACCTTTGAGGCCATGCAGCAGTTTTTTGGCAACGCTGGGGCGCGAATGTCTCTTCAAGATGTAAAGGAAAACTTCCCAAATCTGGACCTTTCAAAGATAGAGGCCTTCTATCCTGAGCCTTAAGATGCTGATGAGGATGTTCACTCCCCTGACGTTGCTGATAGTGCAAAAGATGCTGGCCCTTCCAACACTTCTGCTTAGGATGAGCTTACCTGCTGATGATGCTTTCCTTGATTCCCTGCTTCCTAGTTCTTCCTTTTGTAATTCTTGTAGCCTCCTCTTTCATGTGAACTTTTGTCTTTATTTTGAATGACACACGGGAATTTTTATCTTTCGCTTCGTTTGCTCAAACATTGTTTCCCTTCTTCAGTTTTTGTAGTTCGGACTAGATAGGTAGTCTGTAATATGAGATGAGTGGTAACTACTTGTCGGTGCATCAGGCCTATTTTTTGTTCTGATGAGTTGTCATGTGCTTTGGGGACTTTCAGGGAGTTACATACCATATATAGTCCCTAAAACCTAAGTATTAAGACATTTATGTTTATTGGTTAGTTTTGATAAGAATGATGTTTTCTTTGGTTTAAGTTTTATTCTCTAAATTGATCAATGTATTTCAGAAGTGTCACCTTGTCGAGGCACCTGTTGAGCAACGGAGTCCCTTGTATGAAGGAATCCTTTGTGTTTTAAAATAGTTTATACAACAACTACATTGCGATAATTATGTACACTTCAGCCATCTCGGGTCGTAGGTTAGCTAGCCTTAAATAACTGTAGTTTTGAGACTAATTATCGTTCTATCATTATGAGATCAAACTGCACAACATAACTCATAATCTATTCAATGCAAATGTACATAGGAAATATATGGCATATATCATATGTGGATGATGGCATGCTCATTGAAAATAACGGTGAAGACGATCAGTGTTCCAGGAACTATGTAGGGCTCTGCCGGAGAGATCCTCTACTCTAAGAGTCCCTAGCACCACTTTGGATGTCACTTTGTAAGGTCCCTCCCAATTAATTCCTAGAGTCCCTTCTCCGGGTTCTTGCGTTGAGAGAAGGACTTTCTTAAAACTAGAACTCTAAGTTTCGCTAGCAGAGCCTCTTCGTTTGCCTTTTCATCGAAGTGGATTTGACTCGGTGAAGGCACTTCGATTTCAACCAGACATACTATCCCAGATCCATAAGCCATGGAGAATGAAGTTTCTCCTATGGCAGTATTAGAGGTGGTTCTGATTGCCCATAAGACTTGTGAAGTTCGTCTACCCATACCCCTTTCATTAACTACAATTTCAGGGCTGACTCCGAGTCATCTTGCAGAGCTTAACGATCCAAGTAATCCAGAGTTGCGGTCACCAGGTAAGCTTAGTCTTCAACTGACAGAATCTCTGCTCTGGGCTCAATGGACAAGACAGATATGGGTTTAGTGGGTACTATGTTTTAAGAGTTCGGTGTCTTTGCTTTTTTCCAATTTTGACAACGCATCACTGGTTATCGTTTTAGACCTCGGTGCATCCCAACTTAGAATTTTCTAAAATAAGTCGTCAAAACTAAAGCGAGTCATAATTAAAATCCCAACTCCAGACTTTTCTTCAATGTAAGGTCCGCTAATAAATGGATCCTACTTCGGCGTATCCGTAGTTTTTCCACTATTCCTACCTCAGATGGATGGGTGAATTTGGCATTAGGTTTCCCTCTGAACTTTCTTTCTGAATTTCTTTATGTAAAATTGTCCCAATTTCATTTGAGCATCTGTAGTATACACTCGCCCCTTTAATTGGAAGTCTCAGGTATTCATGCCTAAGAGATACATTTATAAGGTTTTAGCTATTTTAGTCCCGAGTGGATTTCATCAAGTGGTGAAATCCCTTGTTTAAGGGGGTTGTTAAGCTATTTATGTTTCCTTGGAGTTATGCTCGTTAAGAAGTCCCCAGTGGGATCCAATTATTTATATACTTATGCATTTTTTTCGGGGATGGTGTCTTAATTTGGTCATCTTTCTTCCAACATATCTAAACCTTAATTGAATAAGCAGCAAAACATTGATGTTTTGAATAAGTCAATACCCTTTCCGTTGTACAGTCAAATTGGCTTACACATTTTGATCTTTCGGTCATTCCCTAATGGGAACTTAGATGATTGATCTGATTCTTTGATTAATTTGTAATGAATTTACTTCGACACACTAAGCACGAGCTAAATTACTTTGACATATTACTTTGTCAACATTTAATCCGGTGTGGATTTTAGAAAGGGCTTTTGAGGCCATGCCATATCGGAGACATGTAGGAAGAGCTTCTGTCACCATGTCATTTCGTCATAGGTGAACTCGAGTACTTTGGAACCATGCTATTCCAACATCATTAGGTTGGACTTAATAATCTTAGGCCCCTGAGACTCTGTGTTGTTTCGACACATAAGGCCGGACTTAATAATTCGGGGTCTTTGAGACCGTGTGTCATTTCGACACTTAATCAAGGCTTAATGACGTAGGGTTTTCGAGACCATGTGTTATTGTGACACTTAGGCCGTACTTAGTAATGTTGGGTCTTTGAGACCATATGTCCTTTTGACACTTAAGTCGAGGCTTAATAACATAGGTCTTTGAGACTGTGTGTCATTTCGACATTAAGACCGGACTTAATAATGTTTGGTCTTTGAGACCGTGTGTCATTTCGACACTTAACCCGAGGCTTACTAACATAGGGTTTTTGAGACTGTGTGTCATTTCGAAACTTAAGACCGGACTTAATAATTCAGGGTCTTTAAGACCGTGTGTCATTTCGATGCTTAAGCTGAGGCTTAATAACATAGGGTCTTTGGAGACCATGTGCCATTTCGTCACTCAAGACCAGACTTAATAATTCAGGATTTTTAAGACCGTGTGTCATTTCGACACATAAGACGATGCTTAATAATAAGAAGGGCTTCTGAGGTCATGCTACTTGGGTCAATAAGATGAGCTTCTTGAGCCGTGCCACTTCGGGCAGTAGGATGGGCTCCTTTGAGCCATTTTTGTAAAACTTTTTCAAGATGTTTCTGTCCCTTTTTCGAGATTAATAAACTTGTGTTTCGAAGTTTTAGGTCTTTTTCAAGGTTGATGAACTTATATTTCAAGGTTTTAAGCATTTTTCAAGGCTGGTAAACTTATGTTTCAAAGTTTTGAGCATTTTTCAAGGTTTTATCCAATTTTAAGCCCTTTTCAAGGCTGATGAACTTATATTTCGAAATTTTGAGCATTTTTCAAGGCTGGTAAACGTATGTTTCAAAGTTTTTTATGCCTTTTTCAAGGTTTTATGCAGGTACAGTTTCACTTTCACCATTTCTTTTTCAGAAGACAGTTTGCAAGGGTTACCCGTCTTTTTCAAGAGGATTCTCACCTTTTCTAGGGTTATATGATTCTTCTTTACTCTTTTTCAAGAGATTTTATGTCTTTTTTCAAGGTTTTTTGTAGCTTTTTACCACGCGATTTTGTGGTTAGAGAAGTATGGTTTCCCACAGACAACGCCAAAATGTTGACCACAAAATCTGGTAGGACCTTGGATCAAAATCTGGTAGGACCTTGAATCAACACACCTCAGCTCCTCCCTCTTGAACATGTGGACTTCCTGCGTACTAAAACAAATGATCAACGAGCAAAGGGCGCCAAGGTGGCCCCCGTTTGCACTCTAACGCTCAAGTCAATTACCATTTTTGAGTAGATATATACTGAATGCGGGAAATATAAGTTTGTAAAAAAGAGAAAAGTAAGTAAGAGTAATATCTTGAGTTAGAGTATAGAATTGCTAATCTTTTACTTTGAGGCAAATGTGTTCTATTTATAGTTGGAGCTATCTTCTTATATCATGACACATGTTATACTTTACAAGTGACACACCCTTAACCCTTTCCTTAACCCTTCATGAGGAAAACCATTCGTTTGGTTATCATTACTACCTATTATAGGGTTATTGCCTCCGTTACTTCCCCTTAAAGAAGTTGTCACCTCAAGCTGCAACCTGCGGAAGGGCCACATATATCTGACACACTGAATACTCCTATCACCAGCTCTGAGCATGGACCTCGAATAGGGACATCGGTCCGAACTAAGCGGTTCAACCATAAATGAGTTCGGACAATATTTCACATCTACAAGACAATTATTTTCACAGCACGCAGTATAACTGGCACTAGTGAGTCCCTTGTGGGTCCCCATGAATGATGTGTCAAGTCCATTTATGTATGGTCGTAACATAATGAAAGATGATTTTTAGTCCAGTACTATGCTTTTGTATATTGAGAAGGAGATTGTTAAGACTTTTTCAGTAGATTCTCTTATTAACGAGTTTGAAGAGATGTGAATAAGGAGAGACCAATTTAAGATGTCCAAGTCATCTCTAACATTTCTTATATAAATATGCAGTTTCTTTTTTGTCTTTTTGATGCTCATATAATGTTCGTATTTATTTTCAAATTATATAGCATTAGACATGCTGATGGACAAATTGATTTTGTCTTTTTAGTCTATAAATTTAACTACATATTTTGGTACTCAAAATCCTCGATTTCAATCTTTTTGGTTCAGATAAATTTTCGGGGGCAGACAAAAAAAAATTCCGGGGCTTTGCTCCCAAACCCCAGAAAGGGGGCCTCTCCCTCCACCCCCCAAAATTTCGCCCTCACAACATATAAATCCTAGCTCTGTCATTGAGGGGTAGGGTAGTAAAGGAGCACCGATCATTGGATTTACTCTTACAGACACATTTGAAAATTGAGTCTATTTCTCAAGCTTTTACTTGTAATTTTTATATGTTTTTGTTGAATTGAAATAGATAATATTTCTTGATGTCAAAATCAATGTCCAAGGAATAATTATTTGTTATTTTTTTATTTATGTTTTGTTGCGTTTGAGTAGATTTTCTGAGTTCTGAGATATGGGTTTTTAAAAATTGGGATATTTTCATTCTCTATTGCACACATATTTGAAAACTTTGTGAGTTCTTGAGCTTTTACTCGATGTTCTAATACATTTCTGTTGAACTCCCACATATTATTTCTTCATGTCAAAATGTGTAAGGGGTTTTTAAGAAAGGGATTTATGGTTAATGCTCAATGTTTCCTGAATTTGAAAATTACTAGGTACATGTGAATCTCTTTTACACAATTGCTAAAAGATCCCCCAAAGCAATTGATGGGTTTAAACAAAGTTTTTGAAATGAATAGTGTTTTTTAGTTAGGAGAATAAATTATTAAAATCAATGACGAATACAGACATTTCATCTTACTGGGGCCCAAAGATGGACCTGTGTTTTTCGCAGCATAGTTTACTGGGGGCAGCCCAATTTTTTTTTTTTTTTAAATTTTTATTAAAGGAATAGCATTTAGAAAACGTAGATTTACGTTTAAAATATCTATCCATAATTGATACAAGCAATTAAATAAACAATTGTAAATAAATATTCAAAACTTAAATTCCAAACGACCAAGAAATCAAATAACATAATAATTTACAAATCTCAAATTCTCAAATCCAAACTCCAAACACTGAAAGCACATAACTGTCATAACATAATAATTTACAACTGAAAATTGACCAAAATCTCAGTCTCAATTCCTCATAGAGCAGGGGCAGAAGCAACAAACTAGAAAGAGGCAAAGATCATATAAATTAACAATACTCTAATATTCCAATTCTAATTAATTAATAAAAGATTTCTCATTTAAGGGAATCAGGTTAATTGGTATATGGCAAAAATGTATAATCAAGAATTGAAGATTGAAAAAAGAAATCAAGTATCTAATCGACTATTGTTGGTCTAGCCGAGTTGCAGCCGGGCGTGAGAGAGGCAGTGAGGTACAGGTGCAGCCGTGTAGTGCAGGCGTAGGGGTGGACAAGCTCCGGTCATGAGTGTGACCAGCGCTGGAGCCAGAGGCAGGATTGATCATTGATGTAGCTGTTAAGGAGGGAGGGGGGAACATTCACCAATTTTGGAAAGAAAATGAGAGCTTAGTTTGCAAATGGACTTTGAGATGAGGAAATTAGGTGCGGCGCTAGCTACATGCTTTAGGTCCGACGACTCTGGCTGTAGGTGTGACGTTAATCGGTGTGGTCGAAGGTGCTAGGTTTCTTTGTGCGGTGATGTGTCTGAGAGAGTTGTGTTGTGTGAGATGTCAAACCCGATTTTAAGGAGAAAAGAAATGTCAAATTTTACTGGGACACGTGTCTTAGCAGGCCAGTCCCTAATGTGGGTTCGCCCATGATTGAAATTTGATTGGAAAATCAAATATCGTGAACTTAATTTTTAATAAATGGTTAAGATTGAGTACTTTAGAAAAAAGAAAAGAATTTAAAGAAAAGCAAACACATTTTGTTTGGTTCTAAAGTTTGTTAATCCTACAAATACATTAAAAAAAAAACACCATTTTAAAGTTTGTCTTAGTGGCTAGTTAGCAAACAAAAGACACATAAACGTCATTAAAAAATACAAAAAAGAAAATACTCAAGAAAGTTTTACAAGTTAATTTCTTGTTAGTTAGTATATATGGACAAAATAATTACATAAAATACATTAATTTCTGGTATCGAATCTTGTCATTTGCCAATGTATCTTTTTATGTTAATAATAAAGTAAAGCATGCTTCAAAAATGGTTGTTTTATCTCCGACAATCAAGGCCAAACTTAAACATTAATTAAGGTTCATATATTTAGGGTTAGCAAACAGGCTGGCAATAAACCCTTTTGTTTTCCACTCTGTACGTTTAGAATAGAAAGGTTGCTAGAACATGGTGCAACGTGCATACACGACATGTACTAACTATTATTATCCAAACTTTGGGGACATGTATGTATAATTTTTGAATTCTCGTTAATCGAAATTGAAACATATATCAATCCGAACAAGATAAAGAGCCAAATTGGCTGAGGTCAATTGGCCGGTTCTTTGCATGCATGTTATAATTTATAAAGAATGGTTATAAAATAATTCTAGAAAGACATTTTTAAGTGACATTTTAAGCTATTGTTTGACAATTATTATAACAAAATTCTTTTTTTCTTAAACTCGTTTTTAACCACACATCCCAACTGTTTAAAAAAAAAAAAAAAATCACTTTTTAACTATAGGTTTTCCAAAAACCACTATACAAAAACTCACCTTTTTTTTCAACTGTTAAATAGGGACTAAGATAGATGTTAAGTGAAACATTAGATTAGTCATCCAAAATTAGATAAAATAAAAATAAAAATCACCTCAGAATAATAAAAATAGAATGACCACTCGAGTTTGTGATTTAGTCGAAACTACGATCAAGACAAATTCGAACTCATGCGAAGTCGAGTCACACCTCTAAATCATGTTAATAAGACACATACGTGGTATTGTATCATCGGGTAAATAAGATTTATAGATTAAAACGTACTTATAAGTACACTAGTCATTCCTGGGTGATGACATGAAACAAAAGCCCACTAGACTAAAACGAGTACAAATACTACAGGCATCCCCAAGCAAACAACATCCATTTTACGAGATACAAAATATAACTCAATGAAACAAAGAATTACAATCAAAAAATACTTAGAAGTTCTAGACTCCCAAAGCAAGGTTCTCAAATTGAATGGAAACATTAGGATACAAAGTAAACATAGCTTTGTATATAAGTGCTTTAGTGGTACCCAAAGCAAGGTTCTCAATTTGAACGGAAACATTAGGATACAAAGTAAACATAGCTTTGTATACAAGTGTTTTAGTGGTACAAAAAAAATAAAAAATCAAGTGATACAAGATCAAAAAAAAAAACATTCTTGGTTTTAAAAAAAAAAAACTCAATACCCGTTTATTTATACAATACAGATGATATCATAATTTCCTTTAAAAGAATAATATGAACAACTATATTCATTGACTATCTCGAACTTGATGTATCATCAGCTGCTTCCCAGTACATTTCTAAATATATCAATATATCATCTCTTTTCTTCATAAATGAGAAAACATCGATATAACATGTTTGCAAGTGGCAAAAAATCTATTCACATCTTTTTATTTACTAAATTTGTATCATAATTTCATTGAACAATATGACAGTGATCTCACTATTTCATACATTGTCTATAACCATTGTTGATGAACGTCACGACTTGTATTCAATATTATAGTTATGTAGACTACAATGAATAACATTACTCGCCCCCAGGGATATCTCTCAGGGGCAAAAGAGAAGGCTGATAACACGTTCAGTGCGACATGGTGCAGGGTTCGGATCATGAAAATATATTTGACCTTGTAGCAAGCTGGAGTTACCACCATAGTGGGGACCTTCAGTACCCTCCACCCTGATCTCTGAGAGGCACATTCTGCAATTTACCACTCGAACCAATAACTCAGGGTAGGATCGATTCGGATCCTCAAGTTATGGGTTACACAAAAATAACATTACTCTTATTCAATACAACGTATAAAATATTGTTCCCTCAAGACTGAAGGAAGTTTCCAAGAATTCTCTTAAATTTCAACTCACTATGTCCCAATTATATAGACTGTCTTTCATTTTTCGTTTATCCCAATTACATAGACTTATTTTCTTTATTAAAAAGTATTTATTTGTTTATCAATAAATCCTTATTTATTATTTTCAATATAGTTTTGATATTAAATAAGGGTATGTTGAGAATTTTCTTTACAAAAATTACATTTTTAATGATATTAAATATGTTTTCTTAATCTGTGTAAAAAATAAAAAAACTTATATAATTAAGACGGGTGGTATCAAACCAGGGATGGAAATACAACTTTGGCATCAAATGATTTGTCTATATTATTAAAATGGAAGATTAATTAATTATAATTAGTTTTTGTGTAGTTTACTTTTCCCTAGAATCTCGTGTTATGGACATTCTCCTCTAAGGTATCAGTTTAGGGATCAGTTAACAATAAATTTTATTTCTTGGAGTTATTACCATAATAATAATGTCCAATTAAAGAAAGTTTATTTTCGACGAAGAGACACTAATTATTGGACACGTGACATATATTCCGTGGAAAACGGGAGAGACACGTGATTTAAAAATTATCTGCCTACCACAGCACATACTACATAGTCCGCCGCCTCGAATCACGTGGCCAACTCATACTGTAAGTTGTGGGGCCCACTCCCACACCACTTTTTAAACCAACTAGTGAATCATCCCGTGCGATGCACAGAAAAAAACGTCTTGATAAAAATGTTCCTACGCGAAATTAAATGAATAATAATAAATAAATAAAAATTGCGAGGTATATTGCATCAAATTTATGATATTTTAGGTTTTCAATATTTATATAATGTAATTGTTTTCTGATTAAAATTATAATTTAGTATTGATTATCTCAATTTTTAGTTAAGTATAAATTGAGAGACAACTTATATATTGTTGTAAAAAAATATCACAAAATTTGAATTAAAATATAGTAAAGAATATCTTGGCATTGTTAATTAGTTTTTTAAATTTTAAAATTAACTGTTAGGAAAAAAATCATTAATAACTATATCATTTCAAACAATATAAATAACTTTATTAACCGTTAATGTTAAAAAATGTAATATGAGACTTTTTGGAATAAAAAATTAATTAAGAATTAAATATAACTGCCATTGAAATTATTTTGACAAATAATGCGATATAGAAAAGAACTTTAATATGTAAATGTAATAAATAACTAAAAAATAGGATTTACCTATAAAAATTTCAGTACAACGTGATTTATAAAAATACGAATGTGTATAAATTTTCGATATAATTTTAATTGAAAATTTGATATTGGATCAGTATGACTGAACCAAATATTTACATAAAATTATGACCAATAAAAGATCACAATTATTACAAAAAATTAATTACGTATTAAATGTAATTATCTATAAAAATATTTAATAATTTAATAATACGCTATAAAAAAGAGCTCCAATTTTTAGATGTACTAAATAACTAAAAATAAGATTTTTTATAAAAAAAAACTATGCGTACTGTGATTTATAATTTAGTACTCCCTCGGTCCCATAAAAATAGTTATCTACTCATTTTCACACAAATTAAGGACAAAATGGAATATAAATATTAATTTCACTCTTAAAAAATAAAGTTGACTATCCTTTTGGAACAGACGAAAAAGGAATAGTGGACTATCTTTATGAGACGGAGCGAGTATTATCTATTAATAAAATTTCGACATAATTTTTAACTGAAAATTTTAATTTGGATTTGTATGACTGAACACAAATATTTATTTGTAAGATTGAAAACATTAAAAGAACACTTTTTTTATGAAAAGAGAGGTTTCGACAAAAAAAGTCAAATATATATAAGTAAAAACAAACAAATTATCATTCTTATATCATACAAAAATAAAAAAACAACTTCTTGGTAAAAGCAAATTTTAAAAAATAATAATTTAAGTTTTTGTTTTTATTATTTTTTATACAATGTGAAATACATTTTCATCCAATATATATACTAACCTATGAATAATATATTTTTTCTTCACTCAACGGTCGAAACCATTGACATATCTATCCAATCTAAAACTATTCTAAATAGCCCAAGATTAGTTAACACATTGCAACCCTTACAGAGAAATCTAGAATATAATATAAATAGACTATTAACAAATCCTCATATTCCAGTGTATCGTTGTTGTGATGAGGAAGAAATCTGTGTTTTCCCAGAAAATCCCTTAACAATCATCTTGTATTATCAGACTATGTCAAACTGAAAACGTCATGTGATTTGAATATTTTCATATCGTGTTTTCCTATAAGATTTACCATCGCACCAAAAAATTCCGTTAATAAACTGTGGTTAAATCCAAAAATTGCCTGAAATCTTTGTGGATCGAAGATTCTTCGACGAACTCCTACTCATATCCAACCTGAAAAAGATAAGATCTAGTAGATCCATTATTAGTCCTAATAATTTTGTATTTTATACCGTTTTCGAAGCTTTCTGTACAATTTATTGTTTTAATATTTTTTCTTTTTTGTCAGAAATCCAAATATATGTTCAACGACTCAAAATTTCACAGATCTTGAAGAAGAGAGCAGTGCCAATCCTTTTTACATTTTCAAAAATAATTTACAATTTTTTATTTTCAACTGGTTTGTAATATTAATAACTAATAAGCATTGTCACCTCATCAGAAATTTTGAACCATAAAACGTGATAAATAGAAGATGGAATGGAGGCCATGTTAAACAATACACATTTTTTCAAAGAAATAACTCTTTAATTGAATCTTTTATTATTGTATATGTCTTCATAATAATTATATATAGCAGAGATGAAAGAGGTTGAACATTGGAAAACGGGAAAAAAAGATATAGAAAACAAAAATGAATAAAAAGATTTTGAAAAACGGGAAAAAAAAGAAACAAATTTCTGAAAAAAAATAAAAAGGAAAAAAAGAAGAAAATAATTGTTTCCAGTGTGATTAGGGTCGGGAAATAGAAGCCATGTAAACACAATAAATATTAAAGACTGTAAGTAGACGTCAGCGATTTTGAAAATGATAAATAAATATTGAAATCCTAACTATTTTTGAAGTGGGATTTGAAGTTGATTATTGGGTGAGAGATATAAGCAGTGTGAACATGATAAATATTGAAGTACCCAAAAATCGAAAAAAAAATGAAAAAGAAAAATTCTGCACAAAGCACAAGAGTTTTGGAGGGAAAATGTGTTGTTGACTACCATTGACTCAGCTACTTTAATATATTATATAGATAGGCGAGTGCTACCTACTTCATAGTAGTCCAAGGATCTTTTCGGCTCATTATAAATGAAATGTAAATTATTTTCTTAATTTATTTGTGTTTTTCAAGTAAAATGTAAATTTAAAAATTGATGAGAAAAAAATATGAATAATTAAAAAATGATACGAGAAATTGTGTAAATTAAAATTTTGATTTTTTTTTATCTTTTTTGCCAATTAAATGGCAACAGCCAAACAGACCCTTAAAATTTTATCAAAGTCAAATTTAATAATTAATTATAATCACACACTTCATGAATTTCACAACTCTTTAGGTTTAGCCACTAATATCATCAATTTTTTTTTATCAAATTTACAATTTTAATCCCAATCAAAGTGGGACTATTAGAAATGTTTATAAATTATGAACATGATATTTAAATGAATGTTTTTCCCAAATCGTGAAGTCAAACACAATGCTATTAGGACCTTTTAATCTAAAAGCTCAAAAAAATTATTGCATCTTTTTTTTTTATCCCTTACTGTGAGCATAAAATTATTAATTTTTTTATATTATGTGCAAATTTTTCTCCATTATGCTAATTAAATTACTCATGTAGCAAGCGTTTAGCTGTTTACTCCAAGTTGTTGATCATAGGGCACAAGGTTTTTTCATGACCCTAACATGCTTAATTACTCTAGTCAAATAGAAATGAAAAATAAATATAATATGTATCTCACATTTTCTTTTGACATAAAGATAATTATTTTTAAGCACGATACTTTTTATTCTTAGGAGAATATGCAATAGATTATGTCAACTAAATTGAAGGTCATTCCAATTTCAAGTCAACTCACACACCAATGATCGTCATCCCAAATCTCACACACACGGTTAAGACTCACATACAAGAGCTTAATGTGTACAGTGCTGAAGATATATTGAATAACCTATATCAAGTCATTCATTAAACAAAGTTAATGGAAAATTTATTCATTATTTATAAATTCTATTAGTACTTGTTCAAATTAATATGTCCAGTACTATTACTTTAAAAAAAAAAAAAAATTCCTTGTTTTTAATAAAAAAAAATGCAAAACCAATAGAAAATCTTAAATGCGTGCATGTATCGATAAATATCATGAACAATACACGTGAATATACATATAACCTACTTACTTAGTTGCAAAAATGCTCTTACCCTTAAGAGTCACACGAGCCACACCACAATTTAAAACATCGTTTTGACCATATAATTTTTTTTTTTTAACTCAAATATTTTTGGAAGATGTAATCTTAGACAAATAAGTCACCAATTCAGTGAAATGATACGCCCGTAAAAGCTATTATCACAGCTGTAACCAACTATAGGAGAAAAAGGAAGAAATTCAACAGAATAAGACTTACCGTAGTAACTAATAAAGCGGTTTTGGATCCGAGAGGTCATTACGGCCGTAAGTGTATTCTTCACGGCCATAACTGAGTAGCAGCCAGATTTTCGAGGATTTATAATTAGTTTCCCTTTTTGATTTTTAGGTTATTTTCCTAATTTAATATTCTAATTTAATTAGAATTCTATTTTGAGTAAATTAGCGGTTATGTTATTTTGCTTATTTATATTCTTTTCCATGATTGTAAAAAAGACAGTTTGAGTTTTGAGATTAATAATATTTGAGAGAGGATTCTCCAAATTGAAAGGTTGAGTTTTTCCCTTTTTTCTTGAACTTATCAAAGATCCGGTCTTTGTGGCGTTCACCCAACGAACTTATCAAGGAATTGACAACCCTGTTGGCGTTCACCAATCTTTGTTCTTCAATCCGCATCGTCATTAATTGCGTCGTGATTGTCGGGTCAAGGTTTTACCGTCAAATCTATCTTTTAATTTCCGTTATTTTCTTCGTGTTCTTGTTATTTTCGCGTCAAATCCGATTTAGATCTTTTCTAGGCTTAATTGTCTTTATTCCGCGTTGTTTGACGAGATTCTCCGATTGGGATCGTTTCAAGTGATATTCTGATTATTATTCCTAGTAAATAGCTTTCGACATCTATGTCTAATGTTGTCTAACTCACCACAATTTTCACACATGGGAATGAATCTAGAAGGAATTATAGATTTCATGTTTTGGACCCTATGATGATAAACCCTATTTTTCTTATAAAAGGTAACTCCACTCGTCGAACTCATGCCTACAATAGTCATCACTCTGGATACATGTCAAGACCAAACAATCTTTACTCTTACGCTCCAGACTCATGGACTAGTATTTATCGGGGTCCATACCCTGAAAAGGTGATATTCAATGAGTCGGAAAAAGGTAACTTGTCTGTAGAAGGCAGCTTGATGTAACTCGTTTGGTAGCACAAATGTTGGATATGCAAGACAGCAGGTTGCTCAAACAACCACCATGAACACTTGTCTTGAAAGGGAATACTCGGCACCTGGTCCGACTACACCTCCACTCCATCCACAAAATAAACCAATGTATCATCTCGCGGTAGCATGTCACTAAGTATAAAATCTCATATTGGTTTGGTAAACACTTGTTTATAAATTTTGTTTATAAATTGCACATAATAGCATCTTATTGGACAATTTTTCTGAAGAGTCAACAATTTTGACTGTTCAAATATTCTTATCCACAATTTTTACTTTTCATCAAAATGGACCAATTATATATTGACACGTCACCATTTATAAATAAAATT
Source organism: Ligustrum vulgare (assembly GCA_963555705.1). Classification (NCBI taxonomy): domain Eukaryota; kingdom Viridiplantae; phylum Streptophyta; class Magnoliopsida; order Lamiales; family Oleaceae; genus Ligustrum; species Ligustrum vulgare. The sequence continues at coordinate 29,138,636 of OY743168.1, read as the reverse complement.
TATAAACAGATTTTTACCAAACATCTTTAAAGATAAATCTCACTACTCTATGAGTTTGTTTGGTAATGTGAAAATTTTTGATTTTTGTAATTTTTTTTTAGTTTGTTGATGGATGTGTGATTTAAAAATGTTTGAAAAGTCAAAAATGATGGACTTGATTAAGAATGAATAATTGAGATTGAGTTTAAAAAATCGTGATAAAAATTTTACCACTACCAAACAAGCTCTGTATTTCACGCACAAGACCATGACTATTAATACTCGTACACCAGATATAATGACATTGGGTTGGGTTACAATGAGTGTTTGTTACAACTATACGAACATAAAACTATTGAGTCAAATCTTTTATTACATGAAAAAAAATCTACTTGGAATTTTTAATTGTTGAGAAAATAAAAATTAATGAATAATTTGTATTACTCAAAAGACCAAATTGACCTTCATACCTTTTCAATTATTTTGCCCATAACAGAGAAAATAAAATGAGAATCGAAATGGTGACAATTTTCTCGATTCCTATCCAATTTTTAAATAGAGAGAATTATGCAAAATGAGATTGGTGATAAACTACCTCTAATAATTCGAAAGGTTTGCTTATAGTATGCTTCATAGCGGCGTCGGCCGTTGGGTATGGACATAAACATGGGATGACAAACTCTAAAGGTAATTCATTTTATTAATCACTTAACTTTTGAACAATTACTATAATAATTATTGAAATTATATTTTTATAATAATCATAACTCAAGTTTTGAACAATTACATTAATTATTACTCGATCAAAAACATTCATTATATGCCCTATTGGGTAAAACTAAAAATCTAAACAGTTAACTTTAAACACATTACGTAAGATTTATAACTTTTCAAACCTACGTCTCTTCAAATTTTATTTTTAGATTTACCTAAAGCAGGCCATATGTCAATATGTTGTTAAACGATATTATCTATTGCGCTAAGTCAACAAAAAATATTGTTAAACGAACGATGCATGTGTTTTTACCATACGATTGAAGTCCACGAGTACGGAACAAGACTAAAGTTGCATTTTTTTTTTTATTATTGACTTGACATAATAAATATATATAGCATTTGGATATTTGATACTAATGGTGTCACGTAGAATTTAACATTATTTTTAACTAAAGTGATATTAGTGAATAAAATTGAGCGATTATTTTGTAGAGCTCCTGTTTAATAGAAATTAAGATAAAATTTTTAGTAAATTTTAATAAAAATTGATGAAATGTGTGATTAAAAATTAGGGATGTTATAAAATATTTGATTGATATTAATTATTAATTTTAACTTAAATTAAAATTTAGATTATAATTCATCCAAACTTGGGGCATAGTAAATTAGATTATAATTCATGCTAACTTCCGTGATTGTTAGCTTTATTTTAGTCCAACTTCAAAACATGGATGATATGAAGGGACTAAGGGAGTAGGGGTAGGGGCATGACAAAATATGATTCATGGAGAAATGTTTCTGTAGAACGATTGCACAGTATGAATGGTGCACTCGCCCTTTTTGAGGTCGCCACATTATTGAGTGGGCCACCACACCCCCATAAAGTTTGGGGCCACCCAATAAGGTGCCCACATGTGGTTGGATGGTGAGACCGTCCCACCAAAACTTTTCACATGAATGAGAGGTTACGTGAGAGCACGTGCTCTCAATGGCAGGCAGGCGGTCGCTCTCTTTCTCGTGATGGTTTCACGTGGGGGTAGCTATTCCAAATCTGTGGACCCCCTTTTACCATTTTAAATTTTAATGAACAAGCAAGCAATACCCCCCCCCCCCCCTAACCCTCTATATTTTTTTATTTTTATTGATAACTTCACATTTTCCCTAAAAAAATGATAATTATTACTTTGCTAAAACAGTAATTATTACAAATTATAAATGTTTTAAAATACGTAATGCGTTACAATACGTTCTTGTCGAGTATCAAGAATTATAAGTTTAAACGTATCAATGTGAAAAATATGCACCATAATACATTTTATTTTAATATTACTGTAATTATTTTTAACACATTAAACAAATTTTTATATAATAAAATTATTTTTTGTTTAAAATAACACACATTTACTATTATCCCATTTATTGTTTAATTTTAATAACATAGCCTATAATAAATCACAAAATCAAATGCCTAACATTACAATTTTAATAACATATCCTAGAATTTTCAAACAAAAACTTAAATTACTTAATAATTTCCTAAATATTACATTACATATTAATGGAGTAGATTTGGGCTAAGAGTGAGGTTTGATGACTGAACTTAGTTTTTAAAGATTTATGAATGATTGTTGGTCAAATCTAGAACTCATATTAAAATCTTAGATTGCTTGTGTCAATGTGTGACTATTTACGCTTAGCGCGCATTACAACGCCTATGCGATCATCTTAACGCATATCCCTCTTAGGTGGTCGACAAAAAGTTGACCGCATTAATACGTATCATTAAGGATGGCAAACGAGCTGGACAGTTCGGGAGTTCGGCTCGATTCTTTAAAAGCTCGGTTATGCTAGTTAAAAAACGGACTTGGGCTTGGATCAGACCAAAAAATTTGGGCGTCGGACAATTCGGATTCGGCTCGTGAAGTTAATGGACCAGTTCGTGGACTAGTCCAACGGAACACGAAATGGGCCGGCTCGTGGACTAGTCCAACAAACTGCGAAAGGGATTGGTTCGTTTCCGTGTATGCTGTTTTAATTTATTTTTTTTCAATTCAACTCTATAAATACCTCATTTTTCATACAAAATTTACACAATTCTCTCAATTCTATCTACAAGAAATTACAGTACTCTCTAGTCTATATTCTATAAATTCTCAAGTTCAACTGTTCAAGTGATCAACTCTCAATTGCAATCTTCAACTTCAAGTGATCTAAATATTTCATATTTTCATACAATATTCTACATTGTCTCAAATTTCATATTTCATATTTCATTTTCATCTCAAAGTTTTCAACTCAATTATTTCTTAAAAAAAAAAAAAAAAAATTGTACGGGCGACGGGCGGGCCAGCCCACGATCTGGCTCGTCCGAACCAACGAGCTGGACTTGGGCCGGCTTTGTGGGGGACGAGCCGACTCGGCCTGGCTCGTCTCCCCACGACCGGCCCATTTCCGCCTCATGGACCGGACTTGGACTTCGGTCAAATGGGATCTCTACGTGTGATAAGTGTATTTTATACATTTATTTATATGTCAAAATTAGGATATTATTTTGTTTTTTTTTCTTCAATAAATTCTACTTAATTGTTGTTATTTATCATTATTTCAGGTTTTATCCCATAATAAAAAAAATAAGAAATTGGAGCAAATATACAATAATTGGATGCAATGAAAGACAAAAGTTAAAGGACCGAGCGTGCAATTAACTCAAGGACCAACTTTAATTATTTGGAACAATTGAGGCTCAAGAATATAATTTATCCAAATTTAATTGGGCTTTCAAAATCAATTCAAATGGGACTCGTGGGAGTTATAATTGAGGTTGAATTGGGAGTTTTAAATGGAAAATAAAAGGTTGCACTCGAGGATAAGAATAGTGAGCGGACTTGGGGGAGCTTTCTCGAAGGATATACACGGCTGGAATTAAAATGCAGGGGACAAGAATTGAGGTTACATAGAATTAATTGGAAGTTGGCTGGTTATATACCAATATATACACAAAAAGGTTTCTGGGAATCAAAATACAAAAACGGGAGCAGCACTTTGGAGAAAAAAGGCAGCTTTGGAGAGTTTGGAGGAATTAATTAGAGGCTGCCTGGTTTGAATTGATTTAGTCGGCTGTGCAAATTAAAAATGCTAAATATATAGCCACCACACAACATCCGTAGTGTTCTGAGTTTTAAATACCCGATTTATCACATTATCGTCTGATTTAAACTTCTAAATAATATTTTAGCAAAAAAAATAGTTGAAAATTCATTTTTGACAACATTAAATAAACTGTAATGGTCGATAAAATTTGAAAACATCTATGAAACAATTCAAAATAATAAATCGAACCATTAATATTACAAACATTTGATAATGTCATAAATTCTCAAATAATTGAAAATCTCAAAAATATCCAAAGTTTGAAAAATACGGATCATCAAAATAAGATTTTCAATTATTTAACGACTATTGCCACAATTGTCCATCACTTGCCACCCACTCCGAAATCTACAAATTTTGTTAAAATAAAAATGAGCATTTCATAGAAACACTCAGTAGACTCATCGCCAATTAATTAATCTACATTATAATTGAATACCTAAACGCAGACTTTTTAGAAATCATAAGGTGTGGGTAGTCTCTTCTCGTGCATTAAAGCACATGACTTCTCTTTGAAAAATCATAAGCTCTTTAAAATCATCAGGTTGGATAGCTCGTCTCGTGCACTTAAAGCACGTAAGTTATACATAACATCATCATTTATCTTACAAAATATTCTCTTCTTTCTTTCTCATGCATAGAAATATAAAGTTATGACAAGTATAACAACATAAATATTTCCGAATAAATATATTCTCGTCTCTTTTCATGAAATAAATTTCACATAATTCACGTAATATACACATTCATATGCAATCATAATTTAAATTAATTAATAGAGGTGAGTCTACCTTAAATTTAACAAGTGTGGTTGAGCGAGAATGAATTCAATCTTTTAAATCTCCGTACGCCTCGTCTAGCCAAATAGAAAAATAAGTTAAATTAGTCTTTTGAAATTTGTAGTTTAAAAATGATAATTTAAATTTAGGGAGTGAATTCGTTGATTTTGAAAGTTAGAGGACTAAATGAATACCTTTAAACTTGGGGACTAAAATAGAGTTTTTCGAAACTTTCAGGACTCGAATAAAACGCTATTACAATATTCAGGCTAAAAATAATAGATTTTAAAATTAAACAATGGCATTATTTCTGAGCAGTGAGCACCGAATTCAATCTCTTGCTCTATAGTTCACATATTTAATTTTGCAACAATACAAAAAACATTGAATCACAAAACATACAATACACATTTAAACTAAAGATTTTAGACGAATATGTATCATTGAGCTCGTTTGCAGTCTATTAATTTATTTGTTGGCAAATCGCATCAAATTGCAAAAAAAAATGTTTAATTTGGTTTAGGAAATAAGATAGTTTTGATTAAAAAAATTTAAAATTGTTTAAAATTGATTGATTTAAAATTTTGCTACAAATCAAACCGTATTCATCTCTATCTCAAGAGTACTTAACTGAATCCCTTGAACCAGTTTTATAGAACACGTGCACTCCTTATGTTAATGGGTCCTTCGTGTATTTTTTCTTGAGGAAATTATGGCAGCATTTGTTTTCCAACTTCCAAATTCAAAATTCAAAATTTAAATGTATTAATTCAAAAATCATGTGATAATTAAGTTTTATTATTAATAAATTTAGAACAAACCCAAACAAAAACACGTGCCCTACACCAGCCAAAATCATAAACGAATTTAACTCTTAAGACATATGTTCAAAGCACATGTCACATGTTTAACTCACAACATATTCAACTCTCGGTCACATGTTCAAGTCATACCGTGTTCAAAATTGGTTGTGATGGCGATGGTGTTACGTCGGAGATGGCGCCGACAGCGCCGATGGCGGTGGTGGTAGCTGGAGTGTATCCAAGATCATGTTGAGGGTTGGCATTAATTGACCCAAACCAACCCGACTCGATCGGTTTCGGTAGATTTTTTGATGAAAATTGGGTTAGATTCAGGTTCTACATAATTTATTTTTTTGTTTGGGTTGTGGGTCGGGTTAAACCCCACCCGACCCAACTCATCCCAATAAATTTTTTATAAATTTAGGCCCAATTGAATTTTAAGAATATCAAGTCCATTTCTAATTTGGATGAAACTCAAATATGGATTGAACGGATTTTAGTTGTATTAGCATGTATTCAATTTATTGTATTTGGATTTATTGTATTGTACATAATTGATTTAAGTTAATAGTTGATTTATGAACTTTTTTTTTTTTTTTAATTTTCAAGATTTTTTAACAATTGGACCAAAGCCCAAACTGCCCAACCCAACCTAATTGAAACTTGATTTAGTTGGGTTGGGTTTGAACTCATATTTGGGTTGGTTTGAGTTGATAAAATATCAATCCTACCTAGTAGGTAAGGTTCGGGTTGAGTTGGGGAAAAAACTGACAAAACCCAACTCACGCCCACGATGATGTTGATTGTTAGAATGTAAGGTTTTTGAGTCATACATATACAATGGAAATTAAAAGTCTTAAAACCAAAACTTGGATTAACCTTACACTTAAATAGAATCTTTGATTAGAATTGTACCTTTGATGACATCTGTGGATATAAAATCTGGGACAAGATGTAAGAATATTGTCACCACAACCGTCCAATTATCCAGTCTCTAATAGTAATCCACACAGCAAGTTAGGATCTGGAAGATGTTTTACTAGCAGCCCAAGACGACTTAAAACATAATTGTCTTGTAATCAATCTAATACTTATAGGTTTACGCTAAATCTAATTAGGGTAGAAATAATGGACTTAGACCAACTCAAGTCTGGTCCAACTAATTGGGCTTAGACACTATTCCAACACATAATGTGTCGGAGATGACGAATAGTTGTGGTGGTGTTAGTGTGTTGAAGATGATGGTGATTATTGTGGTGACGCGATGGTAATGCGATGCTAGAGACATGGTTATGAATGATTGGATTGAATTGGAGTGGAGTGAAGTGAAGTGAAGTGAAGTGGAATGGAGCGAACTGTGAAGTGAGGTGAACGGGCTGGGTCGGTCCAGTCCGGGTTGGGTGGGGGTGGGGATGGAGGTGGACGGATATAACTAATTTTAAAACTAGTTATTATTAGTTTGATCCTCTATTGTTCTATCTTGTTTAAACCAAAAACTTAAAAGGGTAAATACATTGACATCATACTTTTTGTTAACCACACCACATCACATTTTAATTTTAATGAAGATCCCTAAGTTTTCCTTACTCTTACATTAACCTGCCAAGTTTTTTTTTTTTTAATAATTTTTTGATCATCGACTCTTTATTAATTTTCAAATATTGTCTTTAGAGACAATTTTTATCCAAAATATTTGTTAAGATGGCGAAAAATACTTATTATCTCTCATACTATTAAATAATCAAAATAAATAATTAATACAAAAGTTTAAAAAAATATTTGCACGTCTTTTCAATGCAAATTAGGATAATATTTGAATAGAAATTGTGTTGGGAAACAAAATATATTAATTAATTGAATGTTATGAATAATAATATGATGAACAAAAAAATTGAGGATTCCACATCACATTTTAATTTTAATGAAGATCCCTAAGTTTTCCTTACTCTTAACATTAACCTGCCAAGTTTTTTTTTTTTTTTTAATAATTTTTTGATCATCGACTCTTTATTAATTTTCAAATATTGTCTTTAGAGACAATTTTTATCCAAAATATTTGTTAAGATGACGAAAAATACTTATTATCTCTCATACTATTAAATAATCAAAATAAATAATTAATACAAAAGTTTAAAAAAATATTTGCACGTCTTTTCAATGCAAATTAGGATAATATTTGAATAGAAATCGTGTTTGGAAACAAAATATATTAATTAATTGAATGTTATGAATAATAATATGATGAACAAAAAAATTGAGGATATAATAGTAAAAGTAAATGAATATTGAAGATATTCCTTGCAATTAAATTATATTATGGTGTAGATATAAAAAGTGTGGTGTTAATATAATTATCCAAATTTAAATTGTATAATTTCTGAAATTACTTTTTAATTACAAACATTTTTTCTCTCTAATTTTCAACTATAAATTTCATCTCAAAATATTAAATAAATGGTGGCTGCTCATTATATTAACCGAACAATGCCTAAAAATGAAATGATGTATAATAAAAATCTTGATTATGTATTGTTTTGTTTTTTCAATTAATAAATAGATGTGGGTATGTTAGGTCACGTGCGTTTTGTGACTTTGGGTCCTAAGAAGGGTACGTAAGATCACATTGTTCGGATATGTGTCTCCACTACAGTGGCACAACATCTTTCTTTTGCCCGTCACAATTGCTCAAGGTGTGGATAAAGGTGCCTAATGGGTCAGTCAAGTCAAGTCGAGTTGGAACTTTTTTGAATTGATGGGCTATTTTTGGCTCTCTGTTACTATTTTGGAAAAGAGCAAAACGACCTGATTTTTTAACACAGTTTATGTAAGGTCTTGTTTATATTAGCTTTCGTTTGTTAACACTACAACGATTTATAAATTGATTTATTTATAATTTTGAGATAAAATATTTTGATAAAAATTGAAGAAAGAAAACATGTGTAGTTAAAAAGTGATTTTAAAAAATTATGCTGTTTACAGACCGATTTATAAATCATTTACCAAATACTTGCTATTTATTACATAGTGCTAGAAATAAACAATGACACTAGGTAAGAAAATGAAATACACCTGAAAGAAATACGACTCTAGTGCACATAACACATAGTTTGCTCGATCTATGAACATATAAGCCTATAAGGATAAAGGGTTGATCAACTCGATCCATCGACATATCTTACTAGCCATAAAAAGTGTAAGATGTTGATACTCGAGGCTGCGAGATAGAGATTATACAATGAGTTCAATTGAATTCAAGTGGGCCATGCTTGGTCGACCTATCGAACATTAAGAATGTTAAGTTGATCTATTGAATATTAAGAACGCTCAAGATCAACCATAAATGCATTAGAAACCGATAAGTCTCAAAGTTTATCATATATATGAAGCTTCAAGGGATGACGTCACATGGACATTTATAAAAAGCATATAGAACGCAGTCGATTTCAAGAATTTTTATAAAATGTAAGAGATTATTAATTATTGAGATATTAATTTAGAGACGTTGGATAAAAAAATTAGGATACCGGCACTCCATTATTAACGATTATTTATCACCATTTTTACATACAAGGATCTATAAAGTGTAACTTTCTACTCTGGCAATCTGATCATCACACCGAAGCCCAATCCATTTGGCAGGTTTTTCAATCTCCAGACGACGTTTCAACTATCTGTCTCTATGCTTTTATCGAAGAATACTGACCAGATTGATTTCATCTTATGTTTGGTGGAGATTAAAATTAGATTTTTAGTATATTTTAATAAAAGTTGATAAGATGTGTAGTTGAAAAGTTGTGAGTCTTATAAAATATATGGTTGAAATTGATTGTTAACTTTGACTTAAATTAAATCTAAATTTTAATTGGTACCAAACAAGGGCTAAAATATGATTCAAAGTATCATCTCATACTACTAGAGTTTATCTTATAAAATAAGTGAAAGTTAAAACTTAATTTTGACATTTCGAGCTTGGTTATATTGAATTCTATCTCTAGCTTGCTTGGTCCTGTGTTGAGATCCACTTTCGATCAAAATTTGGTGGCTAAAAGCTTGAACAAATACAAATTTGAAGTTGCTAATGTTAAGAGAATAAATCAAGGAATTATATGATTGGAGGAAATCAAGAAATTATATGATTGGAGGAAATCAAGTAATTATGATCATGTGCTTAATTTAAGGGATTGTGATCCAATCTTTAATATATTTAGCTTATTGAGTTGTACTATATATACACACATGTAACAATTGATTAATCAATATCAAATAATTTTCTCTCAATTGTATTCTTGACATGATATTATAGCCTTTTTCAATTTCCTTGTATCTACTCTAGGGATTGAAGTTTGGTTTCTTTTGTTCACAATTGTTTGTTTCTATTCTTCTTTAGTTTCTTCTTCTCAATGAGTGATTTGAAAAAAAAAAAAGTGATTCTACTAGGATGGTCAGAATGCCTGAACATTCCGCATTAATCACTCTAGAACGACTTGATTGCACTAATTATATTGAATGGGCTTTGAACGCTCAAAACATACAATTAATAATGCCAATGAGTTACATCTCCCACTATTAGTGTTGGTACTTTTCCATTATTTCCTACATTAACCATCAAAGAAAAGATGCCTTATTCGTTCCTTCATTAATCTGTAATATTCTTTCAATTTCTCAATTAACCAAATTATATAACTGTGTTGTTATGTTTTTTCCTACTCACTGTGTATTCCAGGACATTTATAACAAGGAAAGAAAGATTTTGGTAAGGAAAGAGGGGGATTGTACTATTTGGAGGATGGATTTCAACAATCCAAAAGGAAAGGACAGCTCATTTGGTAAAGGAAGGTTTTGTGAATATAAAATAAGAAGAAATTTGATTATGAAATAGGCATCCAGACATTCCTCTTTTAGTTATCTTAGGAGTTTTTTCCCCTCTTTATTTCGTGAATGTAATTTAGAGAATTTTGTTTTTGAAACTTGTGTTCTGGCAAAAATCCATCAAACTACTTTTCATTTGAATGACAATAAAGTAAATTATCATTTTTCTTTAGTTCATTCTGATGTTCGGGGGTAGGGACCAATTCACATCGTTAATGGGATGCAGTAGTTTATTACTTTTGTAGATAATTGCATACTAATGACTTGGGTTTATCAATTAAAACACAAAAGCGATGTGTGTACAATTTTTCGACTTTTTTTTTTTTTTCTTTTAACAAAATGGTGACTATCCAAATTGGGATTCCGATTAAAGTCTTGCGTTCTGATAACGATGGGGAATATTTAAAACATGAATTTGTTGAGTTTATACAGTCACAGGGTATCATTCATCAAATGTTTTGTCCTTATTACCCTTAACAAATGGTGTTGTAGAGCGAAAAAATAGACATTTGTTAGAAGTCACTAGATCTCTCTTACTTAGGGGGTATGCAACCTCTTATCTATGGGGGAAGATTTGAATTTAGCAGTCTATCTTATAAATCGTACACCATCTAGCGTTCTTGACTTTAGGAAACCTTTAGATGTTCTGTCCGATCATTGTACTCTTCTTCCTTTAGTTCATTTGCCTCCAAAAATATTTGGGTGTGTAATTTATGTTCACTTACACACTCATCAACATACCAAATTTAAATCTCGCGCTCTGAAGTGTGTCTTTGTAGGATATGTGATAAAATCAAAAGGGATACCAATATTATGATCCCCACTCTAAAAAAATCCATATCTCTATGAATGTGAGTTTTCATGAAAATATTTTTGTACAAACTTTTGCCTATCGATTCATCACTTCAAGGGGAGAATCAAGGTGAAGTGATTACTCATGAAGATTTAAAATCTTTTGTTCCAATTATTGTTGGTGAAGGTGTGGACCCTCCTAATGATAGTACAATATCTCTTCAACATTTAACATCACCACTGGACCAGTCTTCTCTTGAGGTATCTTCCAATTCTTACTCTATTTCTTTTGATATTGAAAATGAACCTCTTGTTGTAGATGAGCATGATAATGATGATTCTTTAGAAAGTATTGATAATACAGAGTTTTTTTTCCTCTCATTATCAGCTCCCATAACACTCTACTTGTGGTGTACAACCTAAAAGATATGAGCCTAACATGAATAGCAAAACAATAAGGTGAATCTGAATACTGTATAAGTTTATGTCGTTGCAGAAAAGGACAATAAGGTAAATCTTTCTGTACAACGCATTAGGTTTTCTTAAAGCATACTAGAAATATTGAAGCACCTCAATATTGGAAAGACGGTAATTGTTGAAATTAATAAGCAAATAAGCTAATCCTTAAACAAGAAAATAAACTAAGGACTATAAAAAACTACTTATCTAAAGGATATATTAATATATACAGGCATTGTTGGTTATTCTATCTATTAGGAAAAATAGATCAAAGTATTTTTGTTTTTGATTTAGAGGACCTCAATCTTTTTGAAGAAAATTCTGAGTGATCTTAAAGATCTAATTTCATTGGATTGAGAATTGTAATTTTTAAGGTTCATTAAGGGTAAAATAGTCTATTAATATATTGCAAGGCCTTTTAGATAATTGGCACTTTGATTAAACTATTTTCAAAATTTCCCGCCATTTAACGGATTCGAGTTTAAGCCCTTGTTTGGTCTAAATCAATTTTTTTCCCCTCAAATTCAGTTTCAATCATATATTTTTATAAGATCTACTACTTTTCAATCACTTTTTAATCATATATTCTCACAAAAACTCAAAATTTTTAAAAACTATCTACACCAAACAGACACTAGAAATAATAAAAAATTCAAGTAAAATGGTTTTAAAGAATGGTTCACTTTTCCATTTCCGTGTGGGGAGGATGTTGCACAAATTTTCCAAATGACTTTCTTGTTGATCAACATCAACAAAACGCCATAATCGGGCTAAATTGCAGGATTACATTGTGGGACGAAACTTGCACTTGTATAAAAAGGGAATAGTACATAAATAAGGTGTTTTTAAATGTCAATTTCAAAATTAAGGTGAAACCTATAAAATTTTAAAAATAGAGTTATATTTAGAATCAATTAATTAAATTAAATAATTAAAATATTTTATTAAGTATATGTATTAAGGTCACAATATTATATATTTGAAGTCACAAAACACAAATTTTTTAGGTCACGAATGATTTCATGATCACAAATTATCGAAATATTAGGTCACAAATTGAATTTATTTTTAGGTCACAATCTACAAACCATCATTTTTAAGGTCACAATTATTCATTTTCAAGGTCACAAGAAAAAAATTGTAGGTCACAACCATCATTTTTTTCGATCACAACCTACCAGCAACCATTTTTAAGGTCATAATTATTATTCATTTTCGAGGTCACAAGAAAAAAATTGTAGGTCACAACCATCATTTTTTCTGATCACAACCTACCACCCCATTTTTAAGGTCACAGTTATATATTTTCAAGGTCACAATAAAAAAAATTTAGGTCACATTTATATTTCAAAGTCACAACCCCACCCCACATCGCCTCACTTCACAACTCCAAACCATCACCAGCACGGGCATCTCACCACTACATTCAACACCGTGCCACCACCACTGGTGTTTTCATCAGCCGCCTCCAAGTCAACGCCGCCTCCACCCCCATCGCCGCCAGCACCCCATCTTCAAATTCCAATAACCAAAATTTCACTCCCTTCCTCACCACTGTCACCGCCACTTCCCGCTGGCACTGCGGCACCACCAAACCGGCTCAACTCCGCCTCCCCCACCCCAATCACGACTATAGCTCAACCACAATCATCTACCGCTCCACAACCGATCACCTGCCTGCATCACCACCACCCACTTCACTACAGCCACCGCCACAAACCCATCTACATCGTCCAGATCCACACATTACCACACACATATCTGGCTATCTGCACAGGTGACAAAGCAACCATCACACGCAAATCATGCCGTCACCGTTAGTCGTCAAGCGACCCTGCTGTGATTGCTTTTGGTGGCGTCGCTACTGCTTTCGGGAGTATGTTTTGGGAGAGGTTGTAGAGACTAGAGAGAGGTTACAACAGAGAGGGGGAGTAGGTGGATCGACATCTTGCGCCATCGTGTACGAAGATGCGGTGGTATGTTTTGGAGTGGGGCGGCCGACTGGAGTGCATAGCCAGAGGAGTTTGTCGTCCCCGTTGAAGGTGTGGAGAGAGTCTGTGTCGCCACCGTCGCGAATGAGGTATGGAGAGAGAGGGAGAGAGAGAGAGTAGAGAGAGCTTGTAAAATGATGGAAAAGAGGGTTTGAGTATATATTAGGATTATGATGAATTATTATAATATATTTAATTTATTTTAAAAATTTATTACCACCTGCATTTTGAAATTTCATGGGTTTGATTTTATTTTTGAATTTGATTCCTAAAAACTAGGTGTAGGTGTAATTTCCTCGTATAAAAATTCTCATGGGCCTCATTGGGCTTTGATGGACCTCTAGAGGCCTTTGGTCCTAGCACGAGAAATTTGGATCCTCCCACCTCCATAGGCGGGGATAATGTTCAAGGATGGATCGGTCTCACATAGTCATAGAGAACATGGACAAGGTTAGGCACATGGGGTCCACTTTCTATTAGCCTTATCATTCATAAAAAAAATAGTTAATCTCAACTATTCATTAAAAATCAAGTTCATAATATTTGACCTTTCAATTATCCATTCTCCTAAAAATCACTATTCATAAAATATTTTTTAAAAATGAATAGTAATTTTTAGAAGAATGAATGATTGAAATTTGACTGAAAAGTCAAATATTGTGAACTTAACTTTTATTTAATGATTGAGACTGATTATTGTAAAAAAATGAGAAAAATTTAAAGGATACAATACAAGGGAAAAATAGGAAAAGGAAGAATTCCTTTTGATAACAAACAAGACAAGGTGGAAACCTTGATCGTGTTTCCATCATTCAAACACACCAAATCTTTATCCAAATAAATAAATACTCGTCCGTACGGTATTTTTTTTACAGCAACAACAAACAGAAACAAAACTTGTCTGAAAATAAAGGTTCCCAAGTAATTAGTTCCATCGAATTTTCTGTATCTTCAGACCTCAAAGGCTCCCCATGTGTCTCCACTACACCCCCGAGCAATCTATCAATTTCTTAAGTTGAACAAGATTCTTTGTTCTATTTGTTCACACAAACTTTTAATGAGACAGTGATACAAGAAATTTTATGATCTAAAGAATTGGGCACTGAGTCTGATTGATTTTGATAAAAACTGATGAAATGTGTAAAATGCATGGTTGAAAAACGAAACATAACGAGCAATGAGGTCCAAACGTCCTTCACAAAACTACTCACAGAAAAATTTATAGATACATCATGCTTCTATATAGATACAGGCAGCATGCTTCAGGTTCTCCAAACCAGATGTAGCTAATAAGGAGTGAATGGCGTCTTCCTTGTACGCATCAACCTCTGGAGAAACCACAATTTTTTTGTCAATAAAAACACGGTCCTTCCTAGTAGTGATCATTTCATTAATTAATGCTAAAAACCATATAGATACAAGTACAAACTAGCGCATGCATAAAATGTTTTCAGATGCATAACTTTAAAACATTCTTGTTTTATACCTAATTTGTCATCTTTGGTTTGAAGTTTCAAGTTGAGGGATTAATGAATCTCACTCTTGGCAGTTGGCATCAAAGGCTCTACTGGCATTTCAAGATAAATTTCGAAGTATTATTAAAATTGTAACAAATTGAATTTTGAGAAATAAAAGTGGACAACTCTGGTGAATGCAAAATTGCAAAATTCTCTGATTAACGATCTATATGTTTGAAGACGAGGGGCTACGTGGATTGATTCCTGGACGGCTGGACTTTTGTATTTGTTGAGAGTTGGCTTGTTTGATGCTTTGAACTTGAGACCTGGATTTGAACTTCGGATTTGGACTTCAGATTGGATTTGCTTTCATTTGAAGAAGACTTTGATTTTTTTGGACTTGATTTAAACTTGATTGATTTGAAGAAGACTTTGATCTTCTTGAATTTGAACTTGGTTTGATTTGAAGAAGAACTTTGATCTTCTTAGATTTGGACTTGACTTGAGTCTTGAGAGAATTTATGTATCCTTCCCCTGCAATATGTTTTTGTTCTCTTACATTTCTTTTTGTTTTTCTTCACATTTTTTCACGGTCCAATGGTCCTATTTACTGAGAAAATATTGTAACCACCCTCATTATTTAAATTAAATAAATAAATAAAATGATTAGGATTTTTTGAAAAAGTAGTATGGACTTCAATCATGGACTTTTTTTAGATGGACTTTAGTGGACTTAATTGGACTAAAAATTAAATTGATCCAAATCCAAATAAATTTATTTTCCCTTTTTAATGTCTACAGGCCCTTTTCACGTCAGAACTATTTCCCACCTCATTTTTCTCCTTAGAACACCTTGGCTAGCTTGCTACCAGAAGAAGATGTATGATTTGCCGTTCTTTCAATAGTCAATACAACTATTTCTCCTCATTTTTCTCTTTAATTAATAGTACGGCTTGGCTTTGCTTCCAGAAGATGATGTAGGATTGTCATATACTTGAGGTTATGTTCGGTAACACTGTAATAATTATAAATTGATTTATTTATGTTTTTTAAGTCAAATGTATATTTAAAAAGTAAAGAGTTAAAAAATATGTTATTTATAAATTGATTCATAATGATTGGATTGAAGAACAAAGGCTAAAGCTGATGGTTTAGAGGTTGCTGTTGAAATCAAGCGACCAGATCCAGCAAATGATTTTTTTCTCCGGGCAGTGTAACACGAGCACCGGAGAATGTAAAATAATTAACGTGACATAAATTTTCTCCTACGTATAGGTGATAATATAGCAACATATATATCTCTACCAAATTCAAGTAATAAAAAGTAGATAATAATAAAGAAATAGGATTATAACCATCATTTAGATTTAATCAAATCTATACTTCTCTTAATAATCTTTGATAGGAGGAAGTTTAGTGAGAATAAATTTCATAAGGTCACTGGCTTAATACCACAAATGCTTGTTATCGCCAACTATTTTTCATACAAAATAAAGAGATCACAAGCTAGAAGACTAATATTATATAAGGAAAATGTTTTGTTGCCCACTAACCATGAACAACATGATAACTTATATAATGTAACACAATCAAGTATCCTTAATATTTAAAATTTTGACACTTGATTATTTTTATTGGATATTCTTAAATGTTATATTTTTCACGGTGAGCAACACAGCAGGACTATATTATATAAATAAATATTTATTTTTCAAGATTCATGAAACAACAATGCTTGAGATGTCCTTTAATTCCTAATTTAATATAAAACTTCTTATATTATGGCACAATGTAAGAAGTTAAAAGATAAGAAGGAAATTGAGAACTTAATTTAATTGATACCCCGCATGCACAAACCCCAATTTTGAAATTATAATGTCAACAATTTCAACATACTTGCAAGTATTTTCAATTAGAATCAGGGATGTGTGACCCTACAACAAACAAACATGTACAACTGCCATCCTGTTCACACATACAATAGGCATGGTTAGTTAACATTTAATACAAATATGCAACATTAAGAGCTTGTTTGGTAATGTGAAAAATTTTGATTTTTGTTTGTGTGTGCTTTTTTTTTTTTGATAGATGTGAGGTTTAAAAAAGTTTGAAAAGTCAAAAACTGTAGATTTGACTAAGAGTAGATGATTGAGATTAAGTTTGAAAAGTTGAGATGAAATTTTTTCTATTACCAAATGGGCTCTAAGTATATACATACTTGGTTACAAAAGGTCAAAATTAGTTGACAAATGATCACGTACTATTTGATGTGATACTAAATCTTTAGATGAAACATTTGACGCAAGTATAATTCAATGCACATGTAATTTCACATAGAGTCATCTTTAATGCAATGCATTGGTCATAGATTTACATTTTATCAACTAACATTGGTCTACCAATTAGACACATAGGTCACAACCTATAATTCCAAGAGTCATAAAAGGTGACAATCTATTAGAATAATTAGCCACAAATGATTTACAGCAGCAAATTTCTAATTCAACATGTTCATAAACTAATAGTAGAAGTGAAATTACAAATAGGACTAACGCACAGATCAGTAGTCACATTTTGGGTAAAATTCATAAAAAAATGTTCCTAATTTCACATATTGAATTTAGAAGAAAATTACATCACACCGGAAAACAAGATTGCATATAGTTCATAATCTTCGTACGACCTAGAAATATGCTTGCCCTCACAATTTATTCAAGGAATCGCATCGTTTGCTTTGAAAAAACTCACTTGCACTCGGGTCGATCTACAACTACTCAACGAAGATGTTAATCCATTCAAAGTTGTTTGCAGTGCGACTCCAATTGTTGATTATGCCCAGAAATCGTTGATTTGGAAAAGAAGAATTGTGATTGTGGAGAGATTATAGGATGGGAGAATGTTGAGAGAGAGTGTCGAGATGATAATAATGTCAGCTGGTATGGAAGAAATCTTTTAATGCTATGTTTGCTCAATTTTAGGAGCTAATTTAAACTACATATTTACACTACACTACACTACATTATATTTATAATTATATTTATTAATTGGATTTAACACCTGATTTTTAAAACTATTTCGTAAGTTTGTTATTTATAAAAAATGATGATCATAATGTAATACCTTACGAATTTAGACTCTGGGAAAACACAAAAGTCCCCTAATGTCGGGTTAAAGGTACTGGCCTCACTCTCCTCGATCCAAAATCGACACTATAGGTAGGAATGACAAAAAACCCGATGGACTCGAATTTCACGGAGACTCGTTCCAATTAGGGGCGCCCGCCCCCAAATAAGTGGATCTGTGGGGGCAGGTCCTCCACCCCACTCCAATCTTGGACTTGGGGGTCGACCAGCCCTACCCCGAGACCGCAAGGTGTTCACGAGTTCGGGGCGGGGTGATCTTGTGCCATGAATTCTGCCACACCCCAAGTTCAAAATCTTAAACCTAGGTGTGTTAACTTTTCTTTACTTAAATGCGGAAAAGAAATCATTTAAAACCTCAACATTTTTATTTTCTATTATGAAATTTTACAAAAGTTTCGACAGAGACTCCTCTGTAAATTGGACATAGCCAACCTGTAGAGGGACATCAAAAATCATTCAATCCCAAACATCATCCAAACCATTACAATAAGTCCCAAACTCCTCAACAATATAATTCCAAGTAAATAAACTTTAGCAAATGTAATAAGAGGTAATTTAACCTCTAACACTACCCATACTTATTCAAGGCAAATTTCAACCAAACAATTAACAATAATAAATGAATTAAGGAATAATTAATGAGAAACTTAAATAAATTCTAATTTAACTTTATTTTCAAAGATTTAGGATAGGTATAGCCTGAGTCTGTCACCAAGTGCTCTCCTCAAATCACCTAACTTTCATCACCTGAAATGTTGGGGAGGGATTGGGGTGAGCTAAAGCTCAGTAAGTAAACTTTATGCATGTAATGCGTGCTTATGATATGAAATGCTTTAAACTTTGAAATATGTATCTCCATTCACTTTAACCTTTCAAAACTTTCAAACTTTTCAAGCTTTCACTTAACATTTCAAAACTTTCACTTCATTTCCATCGTGAGCTCACTTGGTGTATCTTCTAGTCAATCAGATAACAGTGGGCAATTCTTATTTGGAATCAGATTAACATTCACATTTCCATCGCATAGCGATTAACATTCATTCCACCACAAAGCGGCTCATTCACTTTATTCTACCTCAAAGCGGCTCATTCACTTCATTCCACCGCAATGCGACTCATTACATTCGGGTACGCCGGTCCCTCGCGCCCCATTTCCCACTCGCATCTTTCATGAACTAGAAGTACACCCATTCTTTCTTAAAAACTTGGGATACATAACTTTTGAACAAAATTTGCACTTTGACACATTCATTTCATTAAAACATTTGACTTCCCCATTTTCGATGCCAATGCATGCTTGATGATGCAATGACATGTAACGTGCATGCTTGAACATTCTTCTTAATAACATATACTTTCATAAAATAAACGAAAATCATCAAATCAAGTAAGTTGCAAGACAGTCGTTTGCACATTAATTTCACATTTACATTCAACTTTGATAAAAATAGGGGGAAGTTTACTTACTTGACATCCTTAGAATTTACCGTTATATGGATTTGCAAGTGGAGGAGCCTCGGCTGCCAGCGTCGTCAATGTACCAAAATCCTAGTTGTATCCATTCATTTAATAAAATATACTTTCAGTTCAAATTTGTTTATTCATCATTCCTTTAACATTAAACAAGTTAAAACAATAAATCTTCTTTCCCTTTTCTTTCTTGTGATCATTTATTCCAAACAAGGTATTAAGATATATTAAATACTTCCATATCATACTCAAAAGCAAAAGATTAAACCATTCGACACAACATTATAAGCTTAACTATTAAGGTACTTAAATCAAAACCAAAGTTTGAAAAATGTACACGACTTTACAATTTTCTGAAAATCTAGTAATTATAATTATTACTCACGTTCACACAAAAATCATATTTGAAATAAAGGACTTAATTTCATGCAGCTTACGAATTGTACTAATCCATTTACTCAAATCTCAAACTAAATTATAACTTAGTCGAACTTTACAAAAAAAATGTTTCATTAAAATTCCAACTTTTTTAAAATCTAAAAATATTCAAAATAAGGTTTCAATTAAACTTAAAACCAATCAAACATAACCTAAAATCTTAAATTCAAGAATTTCCCATATATAACGTACACATTTGATTTTCAATTACAAAATTCGAAACCTGTAATAATCAAAATTTGAAATTTCAATTAAACTAATTTAAAATCTTCGAAATCAGAAATTTCGAAATATATATATATATATATATATATATATATATATATATATATATTCTCACACTTCATGTAACTCGAAATACTCATTTGTACTAAAACCCAATTACTCATGTAAGTTCATATCTATACCAATTTCATATATATGTATGTATGTATTTAAACACTAAAAATTCAATCAAAGTAACTTAAACTCTTACAAAATTTCACTTATGAAAAATTGACTATTATAATCCGAAATCAATCTTAAAATATCAATTAATCAAACTAGTACACAATTTCTAGGATTTTGAAAATTACTTGTATACACACATACATAAAGTGTATATATATACAAAATCAAAATACCCATTTATACATCTATACACACACACACACACACACACACACACATATTTAAATTTATACATAGATCCTATACATGAATTCAATATATGTCTACATATTTATAACATTCAATTAAAAGTTCTGAGTTGAAAATTTCACACACATCAAAATCTGAAATTTTCCTATGTAAATGCCTATACATACTGATATATATATACATACATATATGCACGAAAATCAATATATATATACATCTTTATCCCTAAATGTGTGTGTGTGTGTGAACTATTGTGTGCGGGTTCGTGGGTGTGGCCGCGCGATCTGTGTGACAGTGTGTGTGGGTCGGGGTGCGGCAGTGTTCGGTGACCTCCGGCGGGGTGGCGATGGTAAGGAGTGCAGAGAGAGAGAGAGAGAGGTTGAGCGATAGAGAGTGTTGAGTCTGAGAATGAGAGATCGCAAGTGAGAGAAAATGAGGGTTTGGGTTTAGGTTTAGATATAATATTTTGGAATTTGCAAATTGGTCCCTCTTTTCCCTTAAGTACATATTTAAATACCGTAAGTTCTATTTATTTCCAATTGCCAATAAAGTTTCAATTTAACACAATAAATAGAAATTAGTATGTCTAGGCAAAAAATTAATTAATTAATTATATAAAATTGCACGTGAACAAATTATAATTTTCTAATTGGCACATTGAGCGATACGGTGTCCAAGTCTTTTCACTGCAAAATAATTCAAAACATTGACGCATGATTAATTAAATTTCAAATAACATTAACATAAATATGACGTAAAATTTTAAAGGGTACGAAAATGAAAGACAGTATTACAAATTCAATCCATTTTCATCCCTACCTATAGGCAATGCAACATAGAAGCGGTGGGAAACAATAGTCGTCTCTCGTCAACCGACACCATCATTGAGTGAAACATAGCCGAAGATTTTCATGAATCACATGTTTTGCTAAGCGGCGAGTTCGACGATATAACAATGGCATGACATCATCACGAACCTTCTTCTCATCAAATGATTTATAATCTTCCATGTTTACATCAATTCTTATGCCCTTCGACGAAGCAATTATTTTGGCTCCCTCCTTTCAGATCACTACAGTGACCAGTGACCAGTTAAATGTGTAATTTGTGACCGGATAAATGTGTGATTTGTGACTAATGTAAATGTGATCTATAAATTGTGTGATAAGTTACCGTGAATTGTATGATTTGTTATTTTAGTATATGATTGTGACTCATAAATTGTGTGATATGTGACCTATTTAATTCCAATTTATTGGTTAAAATATTTTTCATTGTGTCTTTCAATCCGAGGCATTTTCTTGAGTGGGATTTTAGATATTAAATTTTTAGCCCTTTTTTCATTGTGCAATGGTCTTAATTATTGTGCTTTTAAGTCATCTTTGTCATTTGTAATTTAACAGTCTTCACAATTTATAAACAACACAATTTCTCAAATCACTTTTTAAACACAAATATTTTCTCTTCACTTTTTTACTTTACATCTTACCTCAAAAGTATAAGTAAACCAATTTATAAATGTTATAATATTTTCGAATAGAGCCTAATACTTATGGATGTTCATACTTTTGTGACAGCTGTTCAAAATTATATTTTTTACACACAATGGCTAATGTGCTAAAGCCCATGTTGATTGTGTCAGATTTTGCTTATGGATGTTCATATTTTGTGACAACGATTCAAAATTCTATTTTTGCACACAATAGCTAATGTGTTAAAGCCCATATTGATTGTGTTAGGTTTTGAGCTGAGGTTTCAAGGACCTAAATGAAGATTATTGAAAGTTTGGGGGTTCCATTCAGTTTGTGGGGGGGGGGGGGGGGTTCCCATTCAGTTTCAAATCATACCAAAATGCTGTCGAATTATCAAGGTAACCAATTAGCGCAGGAACGAAGATTGAATATTTATGCAAAAGGAATAATTTATCCAATCGGCTTATGAATTCTACCAAATCCTTTTGTGTTTATTCTTTAATTATATTTCTAGGTTAGGCGTTTGATCGGAACAATTTCACGACGTCCAAAGATGAACTAGACGTTTGGTGTATACAGGTTGGCCCATCTTGACCATTAGGTTGGCCTGGTTTCCCGATCTCTTTAAAACTAGTAACCAAATGATCAAAAGGTCGGGCATGAATGCCTGGCCAAACGTAGCTGGGGCCTATTGCCCCGGCCTAACTAGGTTATTCCTTCCGTTTATTCATAGGCCGGCATAATAGCTCGGATATCTTTTGTCACTGGGGTCGGGTATTCCCGACCTCCTCTTTGTCTTGTCATTTGTGGTCGGTCCATCTCGGCTTTATTACACCTAAAGCCCAATACAAACAGGACTCTAAGCATTCTTCGTTTATGGGCTTCATCAATAGGCCACTTTCTTGGGCCTCAAGACAAGACGTATTCCACAAGGAAACATCCTAAAAAAAAGGGAGTTCAATCCTTATAAGGTTAGAACTCCTCCTAAAAGGTAAGTTTATACAAAAATGATTCATTCTCGCAATTAAAGAAGATTATGGGCTTTTTAGCCCTATAAATACAGTTCCTTAGACCACGTATTATTCATTCATAATTCTCAACATATTTCTAGTTATACTTTTCTCTCTACTTTTACTAATTTTCACACTGGATGGGCAACAGAGAGAATCCTCCTCCCCTTTTGCAGGTCATTAAAGGCGAATATATTCATCTTTTTCAGCAATCCAGCAACTCCAGTTCTTGCCACGTCAAGATTAAAAAATTTTACAGCATCAATTGGAGCCGTCTGTGGGAATCGATACAATCAGCTGGTTAATAGACGTCAAACTCGTCCATCCACATCCACTGGATAACCCTTTCCGGACAATACCTCAGTTGAAGGGGATAATCCTCCACATCTTGAAGATGTTGGGGAAGAACAACATCCGGAAGTCACGCCAGACAATAAAACGGTTGTTCGAGAAGATTTCAATGGACTCCAGTAGCAGCTCTGTGAACTCCGTCAAATTTTTTCAGCAATAGAATAATCCTCAAGCACCACCTGACATGAGCACTCCGAAAATAATTCCCAAGGAAGATCACATGCCAGTTAATCCTGTAGATATCAGTTCCCTGGGAATCGGGGGGCCCATCCCATGACTGAAGGATCTGCCACTTGACACAGCGGGAAATTTCCAGAATTATTCAAGAAGGAATAGCAGACGGGATGAAGCAAAATACGCAGGGTCAGACCTCTTTCACAAGAAGAACCCCTTTCACCCTTGAAATAACGTCGTTCCCCTTACCAGAAAGATTCAAGGATCCTCGGATAAAAGAATACGATGGAACTACAGATTCCAACAACCACCTGAATACCTACACTGATGTCATGGACATGTAGAATGCTCCTAACCAAATACTATGCAAGGCCTTTCTGCAAACCTTAACCAACTTTGCCCGAGACTGGTTTTCTACAATACCATCAGGGTCAATCTCTTCCTTCATCGATCTTATTGAGAAATTCACGACTTTCTTTGCAAGCAGCAAAAGGATTAAGAAGACAGCTGCTTCCCTCATGCAGTTGAGACAAGGACCTAATGAGACACTACAAGAGTTCATGATTCGTTTCAACGCTAAAAGACTTCAGATTCCCGATCTTCACATCTCATCGGAAACATCAGCCCTAACCTTAGCAATCCGAGGTCAGGAATTCAAAATGTTCTTATCTAAGAATCCGCCTGCAAACGTGAATGAACTGCTCAGAAGGAAAGAAAAATACATAAATATGGAAGATACACTGTTATCGGTTAAGGCAGAGGATCAGGTTCATGGAACGACGGTACAATATTCGGAACCCGTCAAACAGGAGAACAAGAGACCAAGGCAAGAAGATGGAAGGAATTCTTCGCAGTCCAATACAAAGGGAAGCAGTTATGGACATCAGAACTTAACTCCATTAAATGCTCGTCAGTCTCACATTCTCATGGAAATCAAAGATCGGGAAGATTTGTTTCTGGCCAAGACTTATCAAGGGGAAGATCGATGAAAGAAATTGCCATAAATATTGTGAATTTCACAAAAGCCTAGGTCATACTACGGATGAGTGCAGAATACTAAAACAGAAGATAGAAACCCTCATCAAAAGGGGCTTCCAGGGGCATTACATAAAGAAGGAAGATAAAAATTAGGAAAAAGGAGAGGAGAAAAATAGGTCTGCTGGTACCATAAACTTTATTGTCGGAGGTATAGCATCTGGGGTGATTCAAATAATGCAAGGAAAAGTTATGCTCGGTCTCTAGGAAATCAAAATGTCGGGTCGGCCAATCTCGACAGCAAACTATCAGAAACCATCAGTTTCAGCAACGCTGACATGGAAGGAATTTCATATCCCCATGATGACGCGGTCGTGATCAGTGCTATGATAGAAAATTTTGATGTGAGAAGTGTACTTGTGTACAATGGAAGTGCAGCTAATGTTCTCTCTTTGGAAGCTTTTGACAAGATGATGCTTCCCAAATATCAGCTCCAGCATGTCATTACTCCCTTAACAGGTTTCGGTGGAGGTACAGTAAAATCAGAAGGTTTGATAGATCTACCCATAACTCTGGGATTCGAAGAAAAACAAACTACAAAGATGACTCCGTTTCAAATTGTGAAAACTCCCATGTCTTATAACGCCATCCTAGGAAGACCATTCTTGAATAGTATCAGAGCAATTGTGTCAACGTACCACTTGAAAATAAAATTCCCCGCTCCCGCAGGAATCGTAACAGTAAGAGGCAATAAAGAAATGGCCAGAAATTGTTATATCAGTTGTATCGGGAAAGAGAAGGCAGAACTTATGTCAATCGAACTTTCGATGGAAGGTCGTATGTCGCCCGCGGAAGAATTGGAATAAGTTCTAATTTCTGAAGGTAAAGGTATCACAATAGGAAAAGAACTTCCCAAGGTTATGAAGGAAGAACTGATAAAATTTTTGAGAAGGAATCTTGATATTTTTGCATGGAGCGCAAAAGATATGCCCGGGATTGACCTCGAGCTTGTTGAACATAGGCTTAACGTCATGCGAAACAAGAAGCCTGTAAAATAAAGGAGGAAGTAGATAAGCTCTTGAAAGCAGGGTTCATCAAAGAGGTGAGATATCTAGAATGGCTAGCCAACGTGAGATTGGTCAAAAAGGCAAATGAAAAATGGCGAGTCTGCATAGATTTCACAGATCTAAACAAAGCATGTCCAAAAGACAGTTATCCTCTTGCTCGAATTGAAAGACTAGTGGATTCCACATCAGGTTCCGAACTGTACAACTTTCTAGACGTATTCTCGGGATATCATGAGATTCAAATGGCGCAGGAAGACCAAGAGAAAACTTTCTTCATGGTTGACAAGGGAATATACTGCTACAAATTCATGCCATTTGGATTTAAAAAATGCCCGGGCTACTTATCAAAGATTGGTAAACATGATCTTCTCCAAACACATTGGGATAAACATCGAAGTTTATGTTGATGAAATGCCTTTAAAGAACTCGTGAAAGAAAGACCACGTAGCCGACCTGGAAGACATCTTCTCCACACTCCAACAACATCAGATGAGGCTAAATCTAGCAAAATGCGCTTTCGGAGTAAGCTCGGGAAAATTTTTAGTGTTCATGATCACCCAGTGGGGTATTGAAGTTAATCCAAGTAAAATTATGGCCCTTACGTCCATGGGGTATTGAAGTTAATCCAAGTAAAATTATGGCCCTCGAAATCCCATGATGAGGACACTTCCTGAGCATGTTTTTAAATCTGTTCCATGCCTCATCAAATGACTCTGCATCCTGTTGTTGAAATACTGATATGTCGTGCTTGAGCTTTGAAATTTTGATTGGTGGGCAGAACTTTGTACAGAACTTCTGAGCCAGATCATTCCATGTTGTTATGCTAGCTGTAGGTCGAGAATCTAACCATTCCAAAGCTCTATCTCTCAGAGTATGTGGAAAAAGACGAAGTCTGATGGCATCATCTGATATCCCTTGAAACTTGAAGTGTTGGCAAAGCTCTAAAAACCTCGATACATGGGTGTGCGGATTCTCGTCAGCTCTTCCATAAAATTGATGTCCATTTTGAAATAAATGGATAACATTTGTTTTTTTATGGAAGTGTACGGTATCGAACAAGTAATAAAATAGATTTGAGTCCGAATGTCGTTCCCAAAAGGATTGAGTAGATCTATTTTCTTAAATTATTAACCTTAACCGAAATAATTGAATTTGAAGTGATTTATAAGTGATCCTAAATGATTAGACTAAAATACCAAAGAAGTCTAAAATTATTGATCAAAGAAATGAGTAAATGGAAATTTCAAGATTTGTTTAACAAAAGTATGTGAATGAAGTGCTAGGATTTAGAATCCATCTTAGTATTGATATTTCACACTTTGATTCAAATAATCCATGACAAGGTATATTATTGACGATCAATGTTCCTATAATGCCTAAAACTCTCTTTCGAACAAGAATTAAGCCTTTTCCTAATTATGATCCACCTATACTTATATGATGAATGCTAATATTTAGGAAAGCATTAAACAAACAAGAACATGAAAAGATCACATAGGGCATAGTGGTATATTTCTATCCCTATCGAACCCTATGGCCATTGATTCTGGTCTACTGAAATTCCACTCTTTCGATCATAGAAATTCACCACAAACATCATATAATTCATGCATCAAACTTATAGATGAAAATAAAAATGAATCAATTACTCAAAATACCAATTGTCATGAAATTAAATAAACCAAAACATGAAATAAATATCTAAGACTTCATCATAATCCCAGCACAATAGAAAATTAGTCTAGATACATTGTTAATCGTAAATCACAAATATAAAGGAACTCCATCACCTATAATATGAAAAAAAACAAGAAAGTGAGGATGAATCTTCCACAAAGCCGCTCTCCAAAACTTTGATGTGCTTCTTGGTGTCTTAGGTCAAGAATGAATGTCAAAATTCGTGTGTCCTCTTCTATATATATGCCTCCCCTCTGACCTAGGTGAAAAGGGATGAATTAAATCAGAATTCAAGTGAAAAGCTCACCAGTGGCCCAGTCGGGACTACCGTGCGACCGCACGGTTCAAGAGTGCGCGATCGCAGCCTCGAAAAGCCAACCTTCAGTCGCCTATTTTTTTGTTCGTGCGGCCGCATGCCTTGTTCAACCGTGCTGCCGCACGATTGTATTTTCGGCTGCAATTTTTATCTTTTAAATTCTGCAACTTGGTCCTCATACTTTATTTCTCCTCCAGTCCCCATCTTTTGATTGAAAACAATTTGATCCTTAAACTTCTGAAAATCTTCGATTTCATCTTTTCTTCCACGATTCTCCTTCTTTATCCATGTTCTGCATCCAACACTCTTTCTTTGCTAAATTTTGGTTCAATTTCCTCCCCTTTTGCTTATTCTTTCCTCTAATTGCTCCATTCTCTTGATTTCGAAATAAAACTGAAATATGTACAAATGATAGATAAATTAGTAGCAATTATTCTCAAATAACTATATAAGATCATAATTTAAGCACGTAAATAAGTGCATAAACTGCACTTATCATCACACAGCAACCCGATGTCATGGATATTTCAGAACATGAGCCCAGTTAGATGGAT
Source organism: Ligustrum vulgare (assembly GCA_963555705.1). Classification (NCBI taxonomy): domain Eukaryota; kingdom Viridiplantae; phylum Streptophyta; class Magnoliopsida; order Lamiales; family Oleaceae; genus Ligustrum; species Ligustrum vulgare. Next base: position 29,110,354 of record OY743168.1, on the reverse strand, counting down.
CCGATCGTTGAATACTTGACATTGGGAAAGTTTTTAGATGACAAAGCAGAGGCAAGAAGAGTCAAAGTAAGAGATCCGAGGTATACCATCTTACAGGATACCTTATTTCGTCGAAGCTTCAGGCTTCCCTACCTTCGATGTTTAGCCCTAAAAGAAGCAGCCCTTACTATGGGCAAAGTTCATGAAGGAATTTGTGGAGGGTACTAGGGAGCAAGAACTCTGGTTATGAAGTTAATGCGATATGGGTACTACTGGCAAACCATGAGGAAGGTTACACTCAGCTACGTGAATACTTGTGATAAGTGTTATAGATTTGCAACCCGATTGCATCAACTAGTGGAAGAGCTATTGTTTACCGATATCTCGCGATGCGAAATACCCCCGCAAGTGCACGGGTCGTGAAGCGTAGTTAAAATGGACTTGAGAGTCCGGATTATCGTTCCCTCAAAGACTGTTTACAAACTACCTAAATGCGTAAATTCTTATCCTTATTTGAACCAATAAATGAATTTGGATTGTTTGAAAACTAATATTTATAACCGTGACTAAAAGATTAAACCTTTTCACGAGATTGAGAGTTCACAATTGCTGATTGTTTATAAATATAGTTGAATGAAGTTGGGATTCACGGGTTCACCTAGCCAATTAAATCAATTCCTATTCCAAATTTTATTTTCTAAATATGTGTTCGATCGAATTCACTAATTCAAATTGAGATTCCTCTCTAGAGTTTAAAACAATCCTACCTAAATAAGTCAACCTTGTATCTCTACAGCGGGTCTGAATATTCCTTATCTAGAAGCATTACATGCAAGAATTCACAGATGATCGCATTAATCACAAGAGTATATCTCTATCTCTCGTTCAATTAACGAATTTATTACCTAGATCTATGTTATTAACTCACCTCTCGAATTATGAAAATAACACATTAAATCATGAAAGAGTGGCCAATTCATTCAAGCACTAAACGCAATAACAAATCAACACATGCATTGCGGCGTTAAAACAAGGAATATGGAATTAAAGTAATTGACTAGGCTACATCGTGATTCCCAACGTTAAGATTAGTTACACATAACGAACGAATGATAAAAACAATCTAATTCAAAATTAAACATGTTGGAATTTATGAAATCAACAATAAGAAAAGAAGTATTGCACCAAGAATTGAGTTCCCGTGTTAAGCTCCTAAATTCCCTTGCTTTTGTTTTCTTGAATCTCTTACAAATTTGATGTCGAATTGCCAAGAATTCTCTAGTATTAAGCTCTGCAAAAGTGCTCCTCTTGTTGCCTCATGCCTCTCTTTTTTTACTTAGGTTAAATTCCCCAGTATATTATGTTAAAATCGCGCACAAAAGCCCAAAACTGGCCCTGTTTCATACTATATCTTAGGTAATAAACATGTTAACACGTTTTCAATTTTTTTCCCAATAAAATCGAATGGAAGTATAGAATGAATATTATGAATATGGAAGCAATTTTCACGAGTGAGATTTTCCACCCCCAAACTAGAAAGAAACGTTGTCCTCAATGTTTGTCAAGAAGATCTAAAAAAAATGTAATGCATGACAAAGAAGAGAGAACGAGAACTTCCCAGGTGAAATGTAGATGCTTTGTTTCTTTGATGCTTCCATTTGAAATGATGTTGGATGAATATGACCCTATTCTTGCTCTGCCCAACTTGATTGGATGTGTCTTGATTGGTGTTTACCTTACAATTAAGAGATAAGTAACATTAGAAGTCATAAACACCAATAAGAAAAAATGGAAGTTCAGTACCACACCCCCAAACTAAAGTTAAAGCAAAATCTTGAATTTTGAAAATTGGTCGACCACACACATTCAAGCCTTGACATCGCCTAGAAAAACATAAATTTTCCCGAGCCATCTTTTGATACGTTAAAATTCACAGCATGATTGACAATATATTAAAAACTCAGCGCATTTGAAGATCAATAGGGTCATGAAACAATGTGAAGAAGTAGGTGACGTGAGACAGTTTCTGGGCGCAATGGCCTACAGTGGCCTTGCAATGGGGCTGGCATGATGCCAACATGGTTTTAATGCCAAGATGTGAACTAACTCATGCACCACACACACACATAAACATTGATACACATGTCATGAAGATAAATGCTCGGATGGATTTATAAAATTAGCACAAAACTCTCTTTGTGGCATTTCATCAAACACATGGTGTGCATGGCAAAAATCAATGGATATGCATAGGGTTGTAGGCATTAATGAACCCAAGATTTTTATCTACTAAACCACAAACCACAAACTCCAACAACTACCCTAAGTGATGAGATTCGAAGCGCGGAATAAACGCCGGAAAGCTCTGAACTCAGGTTGTGGTCGGACGGATGAATCATGACCCGATATTCACGACGCGATGGCTCGACGATGCGGAATAAAGAACCACGACTTTCGAAACACCACAAGGATTTGCCCAATCTCCTTGATAAGTCTCTGATTTGAACGCCACAAATATTCTCGCGAATATTTGATAAATTCGGGATGAACGCCACAAGATAATCAATCTTGATAAGTTTTGATTTGTAATGTGAATCCACACATTAAACAATTGAAATACATTCAATCTCTTTTATTTAATCATCAAAGTCTTAATTTACAATGAATCAAAAAGCGTATAAATAAGCAAAAATAACCTAGCATCTAATTTACTCAAAATAGAATTCTAATTATGCTAAAATTCTAAACTAGGAAAATAATCAAAAATAATAAAAGGAAATAAATTAATTGAAAATCCCCGAAAAATCTGGCCAGCTTGTTTACGGCCGTGAATAATCATTTTACGGCCGTAATCACCTTTCTGATCAAAACTGTTCCTCCAGTCTTACGGCCGTGAGTAATTTCTTACGGCCGTGAAAATGGCCCTATTTGAATGTTACGGCCGTGATCCTTGACATTACGGCCGTAATGTCAAAACTGATCCTGTTTTTCTTTGTTTGGCTTGAATATTTGAATTTTCCCGTCAAGCCTGCTATGACTCCAATTGTCGAGGGTCCGGATCACATCATACCCTCCTTCTTTAGGATGATTCGTCCCGAATCATAGCTTTGTTCATGAATGCAACTGCTCTCCCTGGATCAAACGGAAAATTATTGCTTCCATGCCAGTGGGATGCCCAATAGTATTTTGTAACTTGGGTTACATGAATGGATTGAAGCTCAAGCTTGAATTGCCATGATTGGTGTGACTCAAGCTCCCAAGTGTAAGAAATCTGCAAGAAAGAATTAAATAGAATGGGGAGGGACATGTTAGCTTCATGAGGTACAAGGTATGGATCCTTATATTCATGATAAACCACCATCTCCACTTCTTTTTTAAGAACCACGAGGCCCTCCTCTTCACCTCGTTCTTCCTTTGCATTTTCAACAACATTTTCAAAATTTTTACTTTCAAACTCGACCACATCTTCTACCTCCAGATTTTTATCACTAATTTCATGCACTCCCCCAACGGTATTCAAATGTGGATCTACCAATTCAAAGCTCAAAATTTGAATTTCTACCCCAACTTCTAATTCCTCATCATATTTTGGAGTTTGTTCATATAACTCCACGTTTTCAACTTCTACCACAAAGTTCGGGGTCTCTTCAACTAATTCATGCCTTAAGCCTCCATCCTTCTTTTCAACTTCCATATCCCGAGGCTCAATATGATTTTCACTCTCTTCTAACCATCTAATTACCGCCTTTCGTTTCTCCTCCTTTTTTCGCAATTTAGCCAAATATTTTCTTTCTGCCTCCCGTTCACACCTCAATTTTTCCTCATAAATTTCTTTTTGAAATTTCAAAATTGCTTTTGGATCAATCTCAGCTCCTCTCTTAACCCCGATTCCATCCCTAGGTTTAGGATCACGCCTATAATCACTACGCTTGAGATCGCCCCTTTTTCAATTTCCCATCCCTTTCATCTAATTTATCCAACCTAACCAAAGCTTCATTCAAAAATCTCCACATACGATCTTTGGCGTTTTCATGGGAATTGGACATTGTGAATTTTTTTGTGGAAGGACACAGAAAAAGAATAATGAAAACAAAGGATCAAGAAATTCAAGAAAGTGGTTCTTGAATGGACTTTTTTTTTTTTTTTTTTTTTTTTTTTTTTTTTTTTTTTTGAATTTTATGATGAATTTTCGGAATAAATAAAATAATAATAATTTTTTTTTTTTTTTTTATAAATCCGAAAATTCGACAACGAACACGACAAAACAAACGAAACTTAATTCGGATAAGAATTAAGCAAAACAAACACTTTTGAATTTTGTTGGATTTTTATATGGATCAAACAAAGAAAAATTTACTGGCACGAAGAACAAGAAAAGAAAGACTCAACAACAAGATATGGATGATTTTTATGGGACTCGATGATAAACATAAAAATCAAACTGGATAGAAAAACCTGAATTCAGAGTCCAGCTCTGATACCAAATGATGAGATTCGAAGCGCGGAATAAACGCCGGAAAGTTCTGAACTCAGGTTGTGGTCGGACGGATGAATCATGACCCGATATTCACGACGCGATGGCTCGACGATGCGGAATAAAGAACCACGACTTTCGAAACACCACAAGGATTTGCCCAATCTCCTTGATAAGTCTCTGATTTGAACGCCACAAATATTCTCGCGAATATTTGATAAATTCGGGATGAACGCCACAAGATAATCAATCTTGATAAGTTTTGATTTGTAATGTGAATCCACACATTAAACAATTGAAATACATTCAATCTCTTTTATTTAATCATCAAAGTCTTAATTTACAATGAATCAAAAAGCGTATAAATAAGCAAAAATAACCTAGCATCTAATTTACTCAAAATAGAATTCTAATTATGCTAAAATTCTAAACTAGGAAAATAATCAAAAATAATAAAAGGAAATAAATTAATTGAAAATCCCCGGAAAATCTGGCCAGCTTGTTTACGGCCGTGAATAATCATTTTACGGCCGTAATCACCTTTCTGATCAAAACTGTTCCTCCAGTCTTACGGCCGTGAGTAATTTCTTACGGCCGTGAAAATGGCCCTATTTGAATGTTACGGCCGTGATCCTTGACATTACGGCCGTAATGTCAAAACTGATCCTGTTTTTCTTTGTTTGGCTTGAATATTTGAATTTTCCCGTCAAGCTTGCTATGACTCCAATTGTCGAGGGTCCGGATCACATCACTAAGCCCATTCTTCCCAATTCACAATTGCAAGATTGAAGAACTTAAAGAGAATTTCACAATTTTGACTAAAACTTGATTTAAGTGAGGAGATCATACCTTTGATTGGATTTTGAAGTCATGTAAGCAATGATAGTGATGTAACAAAGTGTTGATGTCATGCATACAAATAAATGAAAATCATGTTTGGAGTGATTTGGGGAGAGAAAATGAGTTTATAATGTTCGAGATTGAAAAAGTCAAGTAAAAAGCTTTAAACTGTCGGATCTGGTCCCAGTTCAACCACACGATCACGTGGTAGGAATTCCAGCGATCGCGTGGTCAAAACATGTAGCACATTTTAATTAAACAATCATTCTCGCGATAGCGCACGAGTTGTACTGAGTGATTGCTCAATTGTCCGGCAGCTCTGAATTTTTTTTCTATTTTTGAGCTTCTACCTCGTTTTTAACCCCTAATCACATCATGATGTATGCAATAATTTTCCACACATGAACTTCATGATCTAAACTAGTGTGTTTAATGTGAGGGATGACAATTAAAAGCCTAGTTTAACAAAAATATGAAAAATTAAAAACATACCTAAATATGCAAAAATAGTGCAACAAGCAATAGAGTTTTAACATGCAAACATGTAAAATACTCAAATAGGTTACCTATCATGCATTTATCTAAAATTCATCAAATAAACAAATAATTAAAGCATAGTAAATAAAAGGGGAGAAATGTTGGGTTGCCTCCCAACAAGCGCTCCGTTTTAAGTCTTAAGCCCGACTTTAGCACGTCAACATCATGGAGGCTTGAAAGATGATCTCATATCTTGCAATTTCCAGCCTTGCAGTTCTCCACCCGTTTTCTCACTTTCTTTAATTGCAAATCCTCGTTTTTAGCCAATTGTTGACGGAAGTTAGACTTTTCTTCCATTTTGTCCCTCCATCCATCTTTTGCCTTTATGAACTCATGTTTTGTGATTAGATCCTCCTCAATCTTAATATCCTGCTTGGTCTTTTCTTCTGGTTTCTGGACCACTCCCTCCACCTTGAAGCAACTTTCATTCAGATCTTCAAGGTCCTGCCTTGGCTTGATACTGAAAGTGACTTGTTCCTTCTCGACCCTAAAGATGATTTCTCTCTTTTCAATGTCGATTAAGGCTCTTCCAGTAGCTAGGAACGGCCTTCCAAGAATGAGGGGCATTTGAGCCTCCTCTTCCATGTCCAAGATTACAAAGTCGACTGGGAAGAAGAATTTTTCAACCTTTATTATCACATTTTCCACTATACCATATGGGTATTGAATGGATATGTTGGCAAGCTTCAGTGTGATATTGGTTAGTTTAGGATCCCCCAAACCAAGTTTCCTGTACATAGACAAAGGCATTAGATTGACACTGGCACCAAGATCACACAATACATTATCAAAAGTGAAATTACCAATAATGCAAGGGATAGAGAAACTCCCTGGATCGGTCAATTTTTGTGGTAATTTCTTTTGAAATATGGCGCTGCACTCCTCACTCAGTAGGTCTTAAAATCAACCAACTTTCTTTTGTTTGACAGCATCTCCTTCATAAACTTTAAGTAGAGGGGCATTTGGGCTAAAGCTTCGGCAAAAGGGATGTTTATATGTAATTTCTTGAAAATCTCCAAAAATCTTCCAAATTGATGTTCCAGATTTTGCTTTCTCAGTCTTTGTGGATATGGAACTGGAGGTACATATGCCTTGACTGGAGGTCGATCTCGAACTTCTTCTTCCACTTTCTCTTGGGTTTCTGAAGTTGACCCCTGTGCTTTTTCATTTTTCTGCTCTTCCACCACATCTTTCTTCTGGTTCCTCTGCTTTTTATATTCCTCTACAGTCACTTCAGATAGCTGAACCCCACTCCTTGTTATTATTGCATTAACATGCTCACGAGAGTTCATTTCAGTGCTGCTTGGTAACTGTCCAGGCTGCCTTATTGCACTACTAGCTGCCAACTCCCCCATCTGTTTCTTCAAATTTTTTATTTCAGCAGCTGGATTCATTATCTACCATTCTGACTCTTGACCAGCTGAATTAACACTTCTATGTTCTCGGAGTTGTTTTTCTGATATTGTTGCTGTTGCTGAAATCCAGGTGGGCGCTGAACAGTCTGATTGTTAGACAAAGAAAAATTTGGGTGATTCTTCCATTCTCGGTTATATGTTTGTGAATATGGACCACCCTGCTGTCTGTTCCCAATGAAGTTGACGTGTTCTGAACTTGATTGATTTTGTTGAAGTGGGTAGAAATTTATAGCGTGATTTTCAAAACAAAAATCACACAAAGCTGTTTGAACCAAATTCAATGGCTGCACACCCATACTGTCTATCTTCTTTGTCAACGTATCCAGCTTAGCAGTTAATGTTGTAATTTCACTAACTGCAGAAATTCCTCCAGATTTTGGTGTAGATCTATCTGAGTACCACTGGTAACTGTTCGCAGCCACCTTTTTAAAGATCTCAGATGCTTCTTCATATGTCATATCCATTACTGATCCTCCAGCTGCTGAGTCTGCATACTTTTTATTCTCATTCGTCAATCAATTGTAGAATGTTTGAACTAGTATCCAATCAGCGATTCCATGTGTAGGACACTGTCTGATGAGCTCGTTGAACCTTTCTCAAGCCTCAAAAATTGATTCCCCAGGCTGTTGACTGAATGATAAAATCTCACGCCTTAGCTTTGACATGCGGCCAGGTGGGAAAAATTTATCTACAAATTTCTGGCTCATAACTTCAAACGTGGTGATTGTGTGTAGGGGCAAAGAGTAAAACCAGGCTTTTGCTTTATCCGCCAAAGAGAACGAAAATATCTTTAATTTCACGGCGTCATCTGAAACTCCATTCATGCGTTGCATATCACATAGTTCCAAAAATGTCCGAAGATGAACATGAGGATCTTCAGATGGCAATCCATGAAAAACGCACGAATTTTGGATCAAGGATATCAAGGAAGTCTTGATCTCAAAATTATTAGCTCGGATGGCAGGAGGTACAATGCATGTTCCAATGTTCCCCACATGAGGGACCATGTAGTCTCTTAAAACGCGCCTCCCATGATTTTGTTGCTGTCCATTCACAGCTGCTGTCAGATTTTGTTGATTTTCCTGATTATCCTAAATTCTATCATCTGCCATGGTTAAGTCTGTTTGTTGATTCGCTTCCAACTGTTATCTACGCCTCTGTCGAAGGGTGCGTTCAATTTCTATATCAAGTGGAAGCAAATTACACGATTTAGTTCTTCTTAACATAAATTAAATAAAACAATAATTAAAAACAAAAACTGAAAATAAAGAAACAAAATAAAAATAAGCAAAATAAAGTTCAAAGTAAAATAAGAACTACTGGGTATCGATATTAATTAACAGTCCCCAGCAACGGCGCCAAAAGCTTGTTCACCAATATCTCGTGATGCAAGATATCCCCGCAAGTGTACAGGTCGTGAGAAGTAATAAAGTGAACCTAAGAGTCCGGATTATCGTCCCATGAGGACTGCTATTAATTACCGAAATATTTTAGTTCTAAACTTTATTTGAACAGACAAGGAGGATTTTTTATTGTGAACTAAAACTAAGAAATTAAACCTAAGAATTAAATTAGCGAGCTTGTTTTTGTTTTAAAAACGATTATAAGGTAGTTGAGATTCACGAATTCACCTAGCCAATTAAATCAATTCCAATTCCAGATTTTATTTTCTAAATATGTGCTCGATCGAATTCACTAATTTAAATTGAGATTCCTTTCTCGAGTTTAAATCAATCCTACCTAAATAGTCAACCTTTTATCTCTACAGCGGGTCCGAATATTCCTTATCTAGATGCATTACACACAAGAATTCACACACGATCGGAATAATAACAAGAGTATATCTCTATCTCTCGTTCAATTACCGGATTTATTACCTAGATCTATGTTATTAACTCACCTCTCAGATAATGAAAATAACACATGAAATCATGAAAGAATGGAAAGTTCATTCACGCATTAAACGCAATAATAAATCAACACATGCATTAAAGCGTTAAAACAAGGAATATGGAATTAAAATAATTAATTAAGCTACATCGTTCATCCCAACATAGAATTTAGTTACACATCTTGATTAAAGAAAAAAACAAGAAAATAAAACGTTCATTGAAAATAACAAAGAAGAATGGAAAGATTGCATCAATTATCAATTCTTCAAGTATCTTCAATTCATGCCCCTCTACGATGCTTGAATTTTCAAGAATTTGAATTGAAATCTCTGTTGTGGCTCGTTCTATGGAGAGGCAAAGGTTTTATTTTCGTGCCTAATGAGTTGTATTTATAGGTTAGGGAGAAAACCTAGGTCAAAAAGCTCAAAGCCTGTTAAAAATCGCGAGAAAAATCTGATCTTCGGTCCAGTCAGATAAGCACTCGATCGCGTGGAAGACCCTTTTACTCTCGGGTGCTGAATTTGAGGTAAGTCACGATCGCTCAGTAGGATTTCGGCGATGGCGTGACATGTGATTTCCATCTTTTTCCGACTGTATAAGTTAGTCTCCGACCTTTAATTGCAGCCTTAGTCCTCCACTTTTAATTGTTGCGATTTAGTTCCCAAACTTTATATTCTTCTTGAATTTCTCAATTAAGCTCTAAATCCCTTCAATTGGGACCTCCAACCTCTGACTTAGTCACTTTGGCACCAAGCATGTTTCCCGGTTATTGTCATAAACTCCTCACTTGTCCAATTTAGCTCCAATTAACATCCAATTGTGTCATTTTTCCATTAATTGTTTCATTCTTCGCCTTTTGGGATATTTTCTACAAAGTAAACAAATAAACACAAATTACATAGCATATATTCTAAAACGATAATAATTTATTCTAATTTAGACGTACAAATAAGTGTATAAAACACACTTATCAGCTATTTTCGATTATGTGCCCATACCCATTTGTGCAATGGGGAATGATATACTTGGACCATTTCCCATAGCTCGTGGCCAAGTTAAGTTCCTCACAGTGGCTGTAGAATACTTCACAAAATGGGTAGAAGTAGAGCCTCTTGCCGTAATCTCAGAGCAAAAGTTTGAGGCATTTGTTTGGAAGTCAATTATCTGCCGTTTCAATCTTCCCAAGACATTAATCACTGATAATTGACGACAGTTCGAGTGCCAAAATTTCAAGCAATTCTGCAAGAATTTGGGGATAGAGCACAAGTTAACTTCGGTTTCACACCCGCAAAGTAATGGATTAGCTGAGGTAACAAATAGGCTCATCTTGCAAGATTTGAAGACTCGCCTTGACAGTGTCAAAGGTGATTGGCCCGATATCCTTCCAAAAATTCTTTGGACAAATTGAACAACATTCAATACAAAAATCGGGGAAACTCCGTTCATGCTAGATTTCGGAATAGAACCCGCCATTCCAGTAGAAGTGACGGTTCCCAGCTTCCGCACTATGACTACAGAATTGCCCGATCAATTTGAAGGGCAAAGAGAAAGTCTAGATCTTTTGGAAGAAGTCAAGGAAAGTGCCGCTCTAAGAATAACTGCTTATCAACAGGCCATGGCCAAGAAGTTCAACATCCGAGTAAAAAAGAGAGATTTCAGAATGGGTGATCTTGTCCTACGTCAAAGTGAAGCAGCCGGTCACCAACCTGAGAAGCTCGGGCCTATTTGGGAAGGACCACAAGAAATCATTCGAAAGGTCGGGAAGGGCTCGTACAGTTTAAGAACCATGAACTCCAATCCCCTTCCTCGAACATGGAATGCCGAAAATTTGAAGCCTTACTACAAGTAGGCACTGTTCCTTCACAGATTTTCCCGTTAGCAACAAGGTCGTCTAGTTATAAAAGAGTCGGGTCTGCGAACCCATTTCTTATTATTCATGGACTTGCATGTCCATCCACATTCTTCATTAAGGTCGGGCCTACACGCCTATTGTAATTTCTTTCAGAGTCAGGGACGGGTGCTCTTTTTTCTTCTCCAGACTTTTTCCCAAAGGATTTTTCTGGATGAGGTTTTAACGATGTCATCTTTAATAAAAGTATTTCTTCTTGAAGAATGAACAATAAATAATCGAGCAACGGAATAATTTACAATATCTCATGGTAAGACGTTACAAATTATTCTTCTGCTAATAATTTACAAAGTCTCATGGCAAGACGTTACAAATTATTCTTCTGCGAATAATGTACAATGTCTAATAGCAAGACGTTAAAAATTATTCTTCTACAATAATTTACAATGTCTCATGATAAGAGGTTACAAATTATTCCTTTGCGAATAATTTACAATGTCTCATAGCAAGACGTTACAAATTATTCTTCTACAATAATTTACAATACCTCATAGCAAGACGTTACAAATTATTCCTCTGTGAATAATTTACAATCTCTCATGGAAAGACGTTACAAATTATTCTTCTACCATAATTTACAATGTCTCATGGCAAGACTTTACAAATTATTTCCCACAAAATCGCAAAGTCAAGAGCTCGACCTCTTCTTTGTGTAAACCATCAAAAAGGTCAGCCTGGCCTTTGTATCGATTATTTAAGAGGTCGGCCATGCTCGACCTTGCTAATTATTTGTCATTAATCCAGAGTTTGACGCCACAAAGAATTGAAGCCCATCCTTATGACAAAATCATAAGGTCGTCTTTGCTCGACCATATTCTTTTCAAGAACTTGGATCACAGACAACCCATTCATAAGTCATTATAAGGACAGCTCGTACACTCGGGACGGTGAATAATTTGTCAGTAAAACAAACAAGTAAAAAGCATGAACATTAACAAAAAAAATGGAAATTCATTCATAGCAAAACTTTTTACAATAAGTCCTCGAGGCATACCACGGGCATTCACTACCATGTTTACAAAAAATACACTAAGTAAAAGGAACGAACTTCACTACTAGGTGTCATGGTCAGTGGCATCCCCGACCTCTTCATCAAAAGCAGCCTCTGCCTCATCCTCTTCCAGGAAGGGAGTCAAATCAAGCCCTTCTGTCCCCAAGGGAAATTGAGACAGAGGGCTCGTGTCAAGATCAGGGGCGTGAAGGCGGATTCCAGTGCGTAGTTGACAATGGCTAGATCGTACTCTTCTGATCTTTTGAAAGCCTTGACAGCTTCGGCCTTGGTAGCAGCAATCTCCTCCCGGTCTCGGCGAAGGTCATCCATAAGATTAGAATTCTCCTCCCTCGCAAGGTCCCGATCTTGTGTCATCAGGGCCAAATCAGACTCAACTTGGGCGAGTTTCTCCTCAACATTATTTGCTCGAGTGGCCTCATACTGCACAGAGTGCACAAGTTGACTTGACGTTTCTCCTCGCTTGACGCCTTGATTGAGGAGACCCCGACCTATGCTGATCAACTGCAAGTTTGAGACAAAATCTTTCTGTTATCCCATGCTAAGTTATATGGCCACCAGAGTAACTAGGACAAAGGTCTGAGAACATACCTTCACTACCGCGTTCATAAAGTGATCCGTTCCTTGTTCAAGGGCCACTTCTTCGGCATACTTCTCCAACAATCCGGGGTGGAGACCTTCTTCTATCTTTTCCCTGAGATCGGCCAATGTAGGGCCCTTTGGGAAAACTTCGGGCGTGGGTTCTTCTCGTGGTGGAGAACATTAGGTATCCAACCACTCTCCCTTTGGGGAGGAGCCTCATTCCTCCTAGAAGTCTCCACTATACCAGACTGATCTTTGCGAGGTATTTTTTGATACCGGTGTCACACGACCCCACAATATTTTCTTATTTGGGCAACTTCTTATTTGGGCAGCATTTCGTGCCCTTTCCTCGGTCGCCTTCCTCAGTTTGTCCCCATCAAACGCCATTCCTGCAGAATATGAAAAGGGAAAAAGAAGAAGATGAGAAAATGAAGTTGTAAGACCGTTTTTCATTTTTTTACGTGCAATTTTAAATTTCACGTAATATTGTTGTGAATGTTATTATAAATATTAGATTTATGATCTTTAATGTCTATAATTGGAATTATTTTGCAGTGGAAGGACTTAGACGCCGTCTCGATCAATGTACCAATTTGAAAGTTTATAAATTGGTTATTTTAATTATTTACGTGCAATTCTATGTGATTAATTGTTTTATTGCCTAAGCATGTTATTTTCTATTTTATTATGCTAATTTGAAACTTCGGGGGGAAGTTTAGTGACAATTGAGGGTAAATAGAACTTATAGACCTACTTAAACAAAAGAGGAGATTTAAGGGACTGATTTGCAAATTCCAAAAGTTTATATCTAACCCTACCCTTAATATCCTCACTCACGCCCTCTCTCTACTCGGTCTCTCTCTCTCACACCCGCTCTCCCCCTCGGTCGCCTCTCTCTGTTGCGACCTCTCCCTCTCGCCTTCGGCCACCACCATCACCACCACCGTGCACCCCCATCACGGTAAGACTCCTTTTCCCCTTCCCCCTCTCAGGCGCGCGCGCGCGCGCGCACACACACACACACACACACACGAAACCGCACACACAGTTTTACACACACACCCGCTCACACACATACACAATTTCATATGTTGAATTGTGTGTATATATTGATGTATATAGGAATTAATGTAAGTATATAGGTATTTTCCTCACAATTTTCAGATTTCAGTTTTGTTTGATTTCTAATTATACCATAAATTAGGGAGTTAATGATGTTTATGTGTGTGAGTATTGATGTATATGAATGTGTATATTATTATGTATGTATAGATGTATGTAAATATATAAATTTTGGATTTTTATGTGGGCATGTATCGATATATACTCAGATTTTGGTTATGAAAATAAAATTTTCCGATTTGGGACTTATGAAATTTTGATTAATTGATGTGCTATAATATTAAGTTGAGGTGTGAATGTATGTATATATGATCATGAATATGTATATGACTATTTAAACAACGTGTGTGATTTTTTGAATTTTGGGATAATGGTATAGGAGAGTAAACTTTAACATTTAAGGAACAAGTTAGTTTAAATTGAATTTATGTTCAAAGTTATTAATTTTTAGTTTAAGATCATTTTTTTTTTTTGAATAAGTAATGCCTAGTTTTGATTTGTGAAAATTGATAAGTAAGATCTCAAATTTATCCTTGAACTTAATATATTACTTCGAATATGATATTATATGTGGAGTTAAATGTGTTTGTTATATTATGAGTCACATGAAAGTCTCAACCTCATTTAAGAGTGTTAAATGTGGTTTTCACTAAAAGCCATATTTTGTTAATGAATGGAAATTAATTAGGAGAAACGGTACATTGACGTCGCGGGCAACCAAGACTTCCACCTGCATATTAAGCAAAGTAACTACTGAGGACTACAGGTAAGTAAACTTTCCCCTATTTTTATAGAAGTTGAATGTAAATATGTACATGACTGTCTTGCAACTTACTTGCTTTGATGAATTTCATTTACTTTATGAAAGTATATGTTATTGAGGAGAATGTTCAAGCATGCACATTATCATGTCATTGCATCATCAAGCATGCATTGGCATCGAAATTGGGAAGTCAAATGTTTTTAAATGAAAGAAAAGTGTCAAAGTGCAAGTTTGTTCAAAAGTTATGTATCCCAAGTTTTTAAAGAATGAATGGGTGTACTTCTAGTTCATGAAAGTCGCGAGTGGGAAATGGAGCGCGGGGGACCGGCATACCCGAATTAAGTCGCTTTGCGACGGAATGTTCAACCGTTTACGGTGGACTGTTAAACCGCTTTGTGGTGGGAAAATGAATGTTAAACCGCTTTGCGGTGGAAATGTGAATGTTAATCTGGTTCCAAATAAGAAATTGCCCACTATTATCTGATTGACTAGAAGTTACATCAAGTGAGCTCACGATGGAAATGAAGTGAAAGTTTTGAAATGAAGTGAAAGTTTGAAAAGTTTGAAAGTTCTGGAAAGTAAAGTAAATGGGTTTACATATATGAAAATTTTAAAGCATTTATGTCATAAGCATGCATTTCATGCATAAAGTTTACTTACTGAGCTTTAGCTCAGCCCAATCCCTCTCCAACATTTCAGGTGATGAAAGTTAGATGATCTGAGGATGGAGCATTTGGTGGCAGACTCGCATAGTACCACAATTTCACATTCCAAATAAAGTTTGAATTGGAAATTTCATAAATGTTTTCTTTGGTTATTTTTATTAGTTCATTCTTTTAATTGTTTATAACTTTGATAAGTTATTTACCTCGTTAGTAGTTTATCAATTTTCCATTTAGTAAATGGAGATCATGAATTTAATTTAATTTATGTTGAGGAGTTTGGGGATTGAATGAATTGGTTTTGGTGATGATGAATGTAGTTGAGATGTGGTTGATCTTGTTTAAATTTTTATGTCGGTTATGTTGTCTCTCTACAGGTTGGTTAAGTCCAATTT
This sequence comes from Ligustrum vulgare, assembly GCA_963555705.1. Taxonomy (NCBI): domain Eukaryota; kingdom Viridiplantae; phylum Streptophyta; class Magnoliopsida; order Lamiales; family Oleaceae; genus Ligustrum; species Ligustrum vulgare. Next base: position 29,094,775 of record OY743168.1, on the reverse strand, counting down.
ATAGAGGAGACTCTGCCGAGATTTCTGTAAAATTTTATAATAGATAAATGAAAATTTTAATGTGTAAACGATTTAATTCTGCATATAATGTGAATGGAAGTTAACACGCCTAGGTTTTAGATTTTGAAACTTGGGGTGTTACAGAAGTGGAAGCCAAAAATATGGAAATTACAAAAGCTGAGTACATATTTCTTAATTTACAAGGCCGAAGCTTACCGGGCTGCAAGTCAAGACCGGCCTGACTCAAAATTTCATTGGTCGTCAAATCAGACGCCTCCTCAGCCAAGAGACCAAAGTTACATATCCTAATTGCATTGGCAAGAAGGCTGACCATCTCATCCTCACTCTTATTCCCTATCCTATTAAAACTATCTACACGTGGTTTCCTAAAGGTCGACAAAAAGATATTCTACACTTCAAGTCAAGAAGACATTTACACAAGTCTACCATATGCTCTATTCCTAAACTCCTACATAAAACAAAAAAAATACACTAGAATTCTCCATCCATTAGGGGCGAGCTGACCCACGACTATATCAGCAGTAAGGAGAAAGTCAATAAAAAAATGGTGGAGAGGAAACCTAAGACCAGCTACAAGGGCCTCATGAAATACCACCATCTCCCCTTCCCTGCAATGGTATGAGACATTGCCTTCTTCCGGGACTCGAGCTGTATACCCATCAGAAAGCTCAATTTCCTCACGTCGGCCTCGACCATATGCTCCTTCATCCTACTATTATAAGTTGGGAGCTCAAGGTCGGCCTCACTCGACCCCCTATCCAAATCGGGGATATCTTCTACACCCTCCTCATTGCTCGAGTCTTCATCCTGAGGAGGAGGCTAGTAAAAACCTAGTGGCTCAACCTCTAAAGGCTCGTCCAAGTCCTCTACTTCCCTAAGGTCTCCTACGGTCACTTGCCTCACCATGTTTTTTGAAAAATAAATTATATAATTAAGAAGGTCGGGAAAGGTCGAGCTTACCTAAAGTGCTATTTATTTTTGTTGGAGGGATAGTTCGTGCAACTTGCTCGAGGAGTTCTCTGGCCTCTTAGAAAATTTCGCAAAGTAAAATGAAAGCAAGGATAGGGACCACATATATATAGGCAGAAAATAGTGGGAAATTTTTGAATCTCCACCTCTCACTTTGGACACGTGTCAACAATCCGGTTCAACACTATTCACCTACTCACATTAATTGAAGAGAGAACATTTGGCAAAACGCGTCATTAGCTGTCAGAAATAAATATGATAGCTATACAAAATAAATGCATTTAGAGATCTATTGTTGATCCTTGATTCACGGGGGCCAATGATCTAAACAATGTCACGACGTCCAAAGATGAACTAGGCATTTGGAGTATAACAGGTCGGCCCATCTTGACCATTAGGTCGGTCTGGTTGTCTGATCTCTTTAAAACTAGTAACCAAATGACCGAAAGGTCGGGCATTCATGCCCGACCAAACGTAGCCCGGGCCTATTGCCCCGGCCTAACTAGGTTATTCCTTCCTTTTATTCACAGGATGGCATACTAGCCCGAACATTATCTTGCCATTTGTGGTCGGTCCATCTCTGCCCTATTACACCTAAATCCCAATACAAACAGGACTCTAAGCATTCTTCGTTTATGGGCTTCATCAATGGGCCTCTTTCGTGGGCCTCGAGACAAGACGCATTCCATAAGGAAACATCATAAAAAAGAGGAGTTCAATCCTTATAAAGTTAGAAATCCTCCTAAAAGGTAAGTTTATACAAAAAGGACTCCTCCTCGCAATTAAAGAAGATTATTGGCTTTTCAGCCCTATAAATACAGCTCCTTAGAACACGTATTATTCATTCATAATTCTCTACATATTTCTATTTATACTTTTCTCTCTGCTTTTACTAATTCTCACACCGGATGAGCGACAGGGAGAATCCCCCTCGCCTTTTTGCAGGTCATCCAAGGCGAATCTATTCATCTTTTCCAGCAATCCAGCAATTCCAAATCTTGCCACGTCAAGGTTAGGAATTTTTACAACATCTATATTATAATTGCAATGATGCTTTATTTTTCAATTTTTATGTTTTGATAATTTATCGTTTAAATTATATAGTTCATGAGTTTGGGCAATTAATTCAAACATTTATTATTCTACAATTCTTTCGCAAATTATTATATGACCGTTATGGCGGTTTCTTAACTTTGAAAGATTGAGATTACGTTATGCATGTTTTAATTGTCATAAAATTCGATAGAGGATAGAAATATATCTTTATACTCTATGTTATTTTCAAAAGTGTTCACAAAACTATTAATCCTTTCTTATATGTTTGTATTTGTCATACAAATATAGTCGGATCACATATAGGAAAATGTTTTAATTTACCGTTTGAAAGAGGGTTTTAATAAAATTAGGAACATGAATTTTCAATTTTCCATGAATTATAGTTAAAAGTTTAAATCAATGCATGAATGATGAAAGTAAAGTGAATTCTCGATTCTAGCACCCTTTTTTTCCATCTTTTACATTATCCAATTTTGTTTATCTACATTTGTTAGTTTAATTAAAAATTTTAAACCAAATTGATATTCATAGTTTCGGTTAAAGTAATTAATCTAAAATAATAAATTTACTCAATCCTCATGGGAACGATAGATGAATTTATTATCAACTTTATTATTTTTGCGATCCATATCCTTGCGGCCAGAAATATCACAACAGTAACGTTCTGACACGTGAAATTTGATTGACAAATTACTAACAAAACATTAATTGCTGCATCTCTCAAGGTTATTTCCTAACCTAACTACTACAAACATAGAACTACGCAAAATCGCAAGAAAGAATACGAGGGAAGTCATTTGGGGAAAACCGAACGCATTCTAAACCGATATATTGATGTACAATATACTAGAAAACTCTTGAGACAAGTACGCCAAATATAGAAACTTTGTTACACATAAAATTCAAAATTGTTTTGAACAAAATGAAATTTTCACTAATACATACAAGTAGTACGTAGTATAACTAATACGTAATTAATCGACATTATATCTAGTTTTCGAGTTCTTGAGCAAGAGCAGAGGGGAAAATTGTTTTCTCACTCTAAGCCAAAATTCTTCACAAGTAAGTTTCTCAGTTATTCTTTGGTGGATGTGATTTTGGGGTACGATAATCGGCACTGAGCACCATCAAATTTTCCATTTCCACCTTCAAGTCTTTCATATTTCTCCCACTCGATATAACTGTCTCGCCTTTCTCATTTCTCTTCAATTTTGGTTCCCCGGCTACCATTTTTCGTCCTCCAATTTTGCATAAACTTTCAAATCCCTAATGTGACAAGAAGTTAACTATTAGTAGTAGCATGATTTGTAAGGAGAACTGAAAAACGATAGACAAAGATTAGGAAAGAAAGAAGTTAAAATTTTGTCCATCATAATGTCTGATTTTGTGTACGAAGATTATAAATTGAATGGAATGAACAAGAAGAAAATCATATAGCCGACCCTAAGTTGTAGGAAAAAAGCTTAGCTTTTTAGCAGATTTTATTAAAAATTGATGACATGTGTGGTTGAAAAACTGTGTGTCTCATAAAAGGTTTGGTGAAGATTAGATATTGACTTTGAATTAAATTAAAATCTAAAATTCTAGTACTACGTACTAAACAAGGCTTAGTTTGGTGGTTTTGTACAATGTAGAAAATCTGATTTTAATACAAGTCAGAGTCAACAATTAATTTTAGCCATACATTTTATGGGATTCATAACTTTTGAACCACACGTCTCATGAACTTTTATCAAAATCTACTAAAAATATATTTTTAATCTATACCAAAAAGGGGCTAGCATTACCTTTTCACAGTTGAATTCACTCTTTGGCGCCATTACGAACCTACTCTTAGCTGCAGCCATATTATTCTCCTTCACTGCAAAATTGAAAGCGGCAAAACTTTCTTATTCATAAATAAGTAACTTATAAGTTAGCGAGAAATTCAAGAAGAAAAGGCATGTAAACACATAAACCTTGATTTGCATGTGTAACGTAATCCTGCAAGACTAGTGAAACGAAGATGAAGAAAAGGCTAAGCCCATAAAAACTTCTGAAAGCCATTTTGCTTTGTTGTTGAAGAAAGATGGAGAGAAAGCACGTAAAATGGATCGAATGGCTTTATAGAGAGAGTTTAGACTTGTTTTGCACGTTACACTGTCGTGTATGTATGTGTATGTATGCAATCAAAGTCAAGTCAAAGCTTGGGTTCCATAACTACTTTTTTTGGTATAAAATAACGATTTGTAGTACAATTGAAGAACTCGAATTTAGTAAAAGAAGAAACAAGGTTAAAAGTTACAGTTGAAAAGTAAAACACGAGTTCGCGAATGTTAGGGAAAAGATATATGACAGCGTGATATTGACGACAGGGGTGTTCTGCCGCTGTCTGCCGCCATGCATGCAAAGATTTTATTTTTTATATATATAGCCCATGTTTGATGCAACTTAAAATCTGATTTTAATCTAAATTAAAAGTCAATAATCAATTTCAACCACATATTTTATGAGATTCGTAACTTTTCAACCACACATTTCAAAATCTAATTTTTATCAAAATCTAATAAAATTTCGAATTTAATCTCCACCAAACAAACGCATAAATTACTACGTCCTCGTTTCATAAATTACTATGCCCACGTTGAAATCAAATTTTTAATAGGTTTGATTTTATAAATAAAGGTGGATAAAATGTACGATTAAAAAGTTGTGGTTCCCGAATGTATGATTAAAAAATTAGAGCCTATTTGGGCCATGAAATTTTTTTGATTTTTGTGGATTTTTTTTATTATGGATTTGTGGTTTAAATATGTTTGAAAAGTCAAAAACTGTGTACTTAACTAAAAATGAATGGTTGAGATTAAGTTTGAAAAGTTGTTGTAAAACTTTTTCATAGACCAAATATGCTCTTAATTGGTGACTATATATTTAGATTGAAATCTTGATTTTAATTGGTACCATACGGGGGACAATATATATACACTTGATTGTATGCATGTGTGTTTTATTTTTTTATTTTGTTTTGGGTGGGGTTGAGCAGAGTCGATCCTGGTCAGCCTTGAGATTTGTTAGGTTCTAAATTTACTTTTTAAATGGAGATTTTTATATACACATTTTTCATAAGTTTATCTATGCATAATATTGAAAGTACTAATATTATGCGAGACCCTTCTATACCGCTTATAGTAAGGACCGACGAAAGGGTTGGAGAAAACATGCACTTTCCAAACAAAATAAATAATAATAATAAGGACATAGCAGGAATTTCTTTTCAACTAAATCATGAGAGGCAAATGAAAAAAAAAAAAATATATATATATATATATATATATATATATTGGAGTTCAAAAATTCAACCAAAACAGCCGATTGAAGATGATTCATACTGTAAATTCCTAATTTTTGCAATTATTTTTGGAGATAGCCCCAGAATTGGCATCATAATATTTGCACTATGAGTGTTTCATCAAGATCAATTACAGCCCCCTATAAAGTTCTGATCGTAATATGGAAAGAACGTTATAGTCTTCGTGCTGTGTTGACCCCCGAGAGCAGGTTCTTGTCCTTTAACATGTGTTTGATAATTTGGTAATAAACAAAAATTTATAAACATCACATTTTTTCAAAATCATTTTTTAACCATAAATATTTTTCGAAACAAATTTTTAAACACAAATTTTACTTTAAAAAACACAACATTTTTTTGTTTATAAACAATTTTGGATTGCCAAACATCATATAAATTTAAGTTATTTGAAATAAAAAATTCTAAAATTTGGAGGTCTTGCCTAAGCATTGGGCGCAACGCAAGTGAACTTTGTTTGAATGTTAAATAAAAAAAAATTAGGGTGCATTTGAAAGGAAGTATTTTCCATGGAAAAGAAAATTTTCCCAACTGTTTTTTCAACTTTTGTGTTTGAAATGCATTATTTTCCTGGCAATTTATTTTCTCATTTTTTGCTCCACTCGTGTGTGTTATTACGGAATTGGCTTTCCTACCCATATATGAGAATTTATTTTTTTTGCAAAATATTTAATCATTTTCGTCACGTTTGATCATTTTTGTTGTTGTTAATTAATTTTTTTACCAAAAATTAACATTATTATTATTAAGTACAAATGTGTGTAAAAATAAAAAAAAAATAAAGTTGTTTTGACTAAAATAATTAAATTTTGCTTTATTTACTATGAAAATTAATGTCAATTAAACAATAAAAGCTGAAAATTTTCCATTTTCTACGTAGAAAATTAAATTAATCAAACCCATGAATCATCCAATTCTCAGAAATTTATTTTCTTTTCACCCAAATTTTACCATTACTATCAAATGCAGCCTAAGGTAAAAAATGAATCATGACTAGTTAAATACCATTTGATCTCAAATCAACTAAAGTGGCAACCGTTGGGTAACATCTTTTTTTGTAAAAAAATAAATAAATAAATAAAACTAACAAACTAGTTCATGAAGTACACAATTTTTCAAATCACTTTTTAATTATACATATTTTTTCTCTCCAATTTTCATCAATTACTTTTTATCTCAAAATTATAAATAAATCAGTTTATAAACCTCATAGTGTTATTAAACGTAAACCAAAAGAACAAAATATTTATGGACTAGAAGAATTTGCATGGATAACTTACTAATTTTTAAGAGAGGGAAAAAAAAAAGTTAATTTGTTTTTAAAATAAGTACGTAACTTTCTTATCGGTTCTTACAACTTAAAATATTTATTTAATTTTTAACTTACTTTAATTACTCTTAAGTAAATTTGTTAAGCTTAGGCAAATATGCTCTAAATATGATATGATTAGAGAAAAGAACCGCATAAAATTAAAATATTGGTCCGTTATTCGTCTTTCACATTCGGTGGAGCGTGGACGTGAATATCGATCGAATAAAGAATAGTATTTTTTTGTCTTTAAAGTAAGCTGGTGATTGACGAACATAGGAGTTAAAAAGGTTGAATTGTAGAACATGGGGGCATTTAATGCATCGAATGAATAAGCATAATCATGTGTAAAACATTGGTTTGACAAAGTGTAGAACACGAGGGCGTGGTTATTGGTTTCTTGGTACAAGTGGTGATACAAAATGTACATGTTAAGTTTAAATGTACATCTTCCCATGTACTTCAAATTCTTCCACCTTTCACATTTCAATTATACGTCGGAAATTGGTAACCCACCACCCCTTTCAGTTTCCTAGTCTTGACCAAAGCATAACAATAACAAGTAGTCAAAATAATAGTTCCCTTTCACACTTTATTTATTTACTAATACTAAGCACGTGCGTTGCACGTCTTACGTATAGGATGCATGTTATGCACAATATTTTTATAGAATTAATATTATTTTTTGAAAGTTGTTAAGGTAAAAGATATTATTAAAATAAAAAAAATTGAAATTGTTGATATGAGTTTTTTTTTTTTTTTTAATTTATGTATATAATGTGAAAATGTTGAATAAATCAAAGTGTAATGTTTTGTTTTTGTTTTTGTTTTGTTTTGTTTTGACTATAATATTTTTTTGCACATTACTAATCTTATGTAAAGGAAGAATAATTTGTGAAATTTTTGTAGCAATAAATAATTTTTTAATAATATTTGCAATATTTCAATGAACTAAAATGTATCAATGAACTAAAATGTAACATTATGGTTACAACGAAACTTTTTTCGTACACAATAGTTTTTGTTAACATTCCATATATAATTTTTATTATTTTTGTATTCGACATTTACAAAGACATTCAACGTTCGCTTTAAAATTTTATGCGAAAAGTGTGACATATAGTTAAACACTCTATACATCTCAAGAAGAAGATATTGATTTAGGAAGTAAACAGTCTAAATTGAAAATAAAATAATTATGTAAATTTGAACAAAGAAATAGTAAGCAGTGTGTTCGAAAATTAATCTGGAAAAAATATGTTGCATGTCTTGTATAGTAAATGATGTAATTCCTTTAATGAGTTTGTTAAATGATGTAAGAATTTAAATATTACTGAATAGGACAATATGCATTGAATAGTAGAAAGTTACAAAATAGTTCAAATTTCAATCATATTTTTTTATTATTTAATTAATTGAAAATTTGTAAGGAAAATTAAATTATGTAGATTTTTCAATAAATTTCTCAAAATATTGTTGATTTTGATGTCAATTTCATTCTTCAAATTGAAAAAAGATAACGTAAAAAAAAAGTTTACCACAACACAGGCTTTGTATGGTCTGGATGTTAAAAAAATTGTGAAGAACTTTTTTACTACCCATTTTAGCCAATTTCCCCTTTCAATAACTTCAAATATCCATTTTCAAACCTTATAAAGAAAATGATTACAGAATATTTAATTTAAAAAATATCAAAGACAAATTAAAAAAATTATTTATTTAACCTATTACGATATTGTCGTTTTCATTCTACTACAATTGATAACCCAAACAATAATAATTTGAAAAATTTCTACAATGATAATAAAAAGAGAAATATTTCATAGTGATGAAGTAAGGTGTGAAAAATGACCTAGAAATCTTTGATCGTATAATGTAATGCACATATTTTAGCTTGGAGTTTTTGTGTTATTATTATGTGTTTATGAGAACATACTAATGAATCCTTGTTTTGTTTAAATTAATTATTTAGTTAATTAATTGGAATATTAAATGAGGGTATAATTGATTTAGAGGAAAAAATACGAGGGCAAAATGTTGATATGAAAGATTCTCTACTATCCATATTTTTAAGATAGTGTAGAGTAGATACGATATTGTCGTTTTCATTCTAGTACAATTGATAACCCAAACAATAATAATTTGAAAACTTTCTACAATGACAATAAAGAAAGAAATATTTCACAATGACGAAGTAAGGTGTGAGAAATGATCTAGAAAACTTTGATCGTGTAATGTAGAGTGCATATTTTAGCTTGGATCTTTTGTGTTATTATTATGTGTTTATGAGATCATACTAATGAGTCCTTGCTTTGTTTAACTTAATTAATTAGTTAATTGAAATATTAAAGGAGGGTATAATTGGTATAGAGCAAAAAATATGAGGAAAAAATTTGGAACCTTTTTGTTATTATTATGTGTTTATGGGATCATACTAATGAGTCATTTTTTTGTTTAACTTAATTAATTAATTAATTAGAATATTAAAGGAGAGTATAATTGGTTTAAGGCAAATATTATGAGGGCAAAATGGTGATGTGAAAGATTCTTCACTATCTACACTTTTAAGATAGTGTATATGTATGTATGTATGTATGTATGTATGTATATATATATATATATATATATATATATATATAGATAGATAGATAGATTTATTTTTTAATTTTGATTTTTAACCGAGCTAGGTCCGTTTGGACAGGAAACGTCCAAAATTATGTTATACAATCACGTCTTATACATGATATTGATGAGTATTATTGTTAATACATGTTATGAAGTTTTATTTGGATTTTGAGAGAGGATAAAAACGTAAGCGTCATTCGGCATAGAGAACACATGACCGCAAATCAATTGGAAAGAAGGAAAACTCTCTGATTTTCATATGGTTTGAGTTCAATCGTGTTCTACTTCATATTTGCTGTAGTAGGCTAGCTCAGATTTGGCACTTTTTTCCCTCAACTTGGAGAGCCAAGAAATGGAAAAAACACAACACAATAAAAATGTAGATTTCTTAATTTTTGCTAAGGAATCTTACTTACTGTGTTTGAAATTTGAGGTTGCTACGGAAAAAGTGAAGACGAATTATGGGGTAAAGGGTAGTGTAGTAGGATTAGAAGCAGATAGTTAAGGGATAGATTGACTGTAAATGGGGTCACCATATGCTTTGTTGGTTATTTCGAAAGAAAAAGCTTTAAAACTGGTGAATAAATTCATTAATTTTGACTGCCAACTCACTAAATAACTCCTATATATTATGATCACTACAAAAAAAATAAAAAAAATTAAAAAAAATCAGATTCTACTGACAATTGAGATTGTAGTCAAAATTGGTCGAATCTCAGTTGTCTTTAATAATTAATATATATATATATATATATATATATATATATATTGAACTTCATTTTATCACTATTCATAAGGCAGAAACACGCTTTTAGTTCAAGGGAGAAATGCGTCTTTTACGGTGGGCAATTTTACATACGATTTCTTTCACTATTTCTTTCTTTCTTATCATTATTTTCGTTGCTTCGACTTTTGCGTGCGTCTATGTTCCAGAAAGTTCACTTCCTAGGGTTTGCGCCGCTTCTACTTTGTGGTCGTCGACGAACTGGTGCCGGAGATCGACAGAAAGGTATTAATCTCTTGTCCGATTTCATTGAGTCTTTTGTGCTTTTTGTTTTTTCTGATAGTTATTGTTGTTTTGTTTATATATGGACAGAGGTTTCGGTGAATCGGCGTGTTTCGTATGCTCTTTTTTTCGTGTTCTTAAGTTTTTTCCCCTCTTCTCGTTATTTTTTAGTTTCTTTATGTTCTTCTCGTTTTTTTTTTTACTTTTTCCTTTTCTGTTGTTACTTTTTCTTTTTCTTTTTTTCCCCTTTAATCAATTTAGTTATTTATCTTTACAGGTTTTTACTTCTTCAGCTGTAACCGGTTTTTGTGTCATTGGTAATTTTTTTTTACCTTTTTGACTAAAGTTGTAAAAGATGGGTATAGGAAGAATTAATTTAGGTTTTGATAAACTAAGTTTAGATGGGTTCATGAATTAGGATTGAAACAGTAACAGAAAGCTCGAATTGTACTTGTGACTGCTTGAGTGTTTTTTTGATTTTTTTTTTTCTTCTTCTTGTATATCATTACTGAGGTGTTGGGCACATGAGAGGATTTAGAGTTAGTTGTTCATTTTGAGATTCATTTCTTTTATTTTACCTTCCTTTTTCATTCTGCAGTTCATAAACCAAAACCAGACATTTTCCTTAATATGCTCTCAGTCTCGCTCTTTATCTCATGTACCATTGTCGACTCCTCCATCCACAGTCGTCATCTCCTAAACAACCATCGTCGTCGGTGACCCGTCGTAACTCACCATCTCTGCCTCACTACAAATCCAATTAGTCTATAAATCCAACTTTTCACCATCATAAATCTCAAGCCAGTGCCCTTGATGAAAATTTTTACAATATTCTATTTATGCTTTGTGGTTTTTTTTTTTTTTTTTTTTTTAATTTTTTTGTTTATTTGCTCCGAATCTTAAAGAAAGTTCAAAATTTTGAAGTTCAGGTAATTTCCAGATTAATTTGATATTTCTTTCGTGTTTGGGTATTTTTTTGGTGGTGAGAAATATTGTGTTTGTCTGCTATGCTTGTGACATTCTATGAAATGTTTTAGCACCTCTTTCAACATGGAAAGATTTTATTATTTAGTTTTCTTTCACGAGTGATGATAGTCATTTCATTTGGAAGGATGTTGTGGAATAATTTTAAGGATTCATGACTCAGCCATATTGATGTTCTTATATGCCATGATGCCTTTTTTTTATTTTGCCATTTTTGGAGGACAGAAAAGAAATATTTCTGGTCACTTGAATCATTGATCCCTACTTTGGCTCCACTGACAAATGATAAACACATTGACAAATTTTAAAATTTGAGATGAATTTGTATGCTACTCGGTGAATTTTTGAAAGAAGTGATCAGCCAGCTCCTTTTTATGAAAAACTACATTTTTCCTGAATCCTCTTGTGGTACATTCAGGCAAAAATCCATAGAGTTAGCTAGGTTGCTATTTAAATAGTTGGCTCTGATTGATGGGATGTGATATCATTCTCTATCAAGGAAGGGGGAACAAGAGTAGTGGAGATAATTTCCTTGCTGCTCCAAAAATTGCTTCCATTTTTATTACTCTTTCTTTTTTATGTTATTGATAAAAATTTTATTTGGAAATTTTTATTCTGGTTAGTCTACATGGAATTCTCTTATTTTGTATTTAACTATTTTTTGTCTACTTGTCACCTTTTTTTTTTCCCTCCAAATATGATAATGAATCTTGTAGTTTTGCTGAATATGAAATGTTTATGACAAAGATTAAAGAATTATACACTTGTTGAAGAAATACTAGAATAAAAAAAAAAGTACAACTATGACTGATTAATATCAAAGTTTGGGAGAAATGATTAAAACTTTTAAATTTCACTATTACATAGACTTCTGCCAAAAAAAAAAAAAAAAAAGGAAACAAAAAAATTAAATTCTATATCTATTGTTTTGCAATGATTTGTTGATTGTAATTTTTATTTTATTTTATTTTATTTTATTTTATTTTATAACTACTTAATTTATAATGAAGGTTATAGAATGAGTAATGTCTTAGACGTTGAGAGAAGGGAAGCACGGAATCGACGACAAAGAGATTGTATGCTCAAAAGACGAGGAGAAATGAAGCATGTAGTGACATGCTTGTGCGTCATTCTATTGCTATCACTGGTGAGCTTATGATATTTAAAGTTTAATTGTTCTTATATTTCATTAGTTCATAAGTGTTTCTTATTGTATCTCTAGAGCAAGGTTCATCAAGTATGCTCAATGTTAACGAAAAAGAAATTGAGATACAGCATACAAACAAAGGTTTAAAATCTCTCTCTTTTTTTCTTTCTATATTATTATTATTATTATTATTATTATTATTATTATTATTATTATTATTATTATTATTATTATTATTATCATCATCATTTTTTTAATCTCTCTTATTTTATTTTGGCATGATATATTTTTCTTTGGGTGTAATGACATCGTATAATACAGGAAAAACTGATGTATTGTTGGTTAATAAAGATAAAACATTTAGAATGAGCGAAAATAGTGATGACTTTTTTTCTTCTCAGAATATTGACAATGAAAATACTCGTACTTTAAATATCCATAATATTCCTTTTGAGCCTTATGTTTTGTCTGATCCAACATTTTGTTCTTATTGTGATGCAAAGAAATTTCATAAAGAAGTTAAAGGATTTTGTTACTCTAACGGTCAAGTAAAATTGTGTTTAAATTATATGCCTATAGAGTTACGTGAACTTTATTTGTCCAATTCTGATGATACATTTGAGTTTCGAAATGTTTCAAGAACATATAACAATCATTTCGCTTTTACATCTTTCAGTGTTAAGTATGACAAAGAATTGTGTAAAAATAACAAAGGAATTTATACTTTTAGAGTTCAAGGTCAAGTATATCATTATGTGAATGATTTGTTACCTTCAAACAGTAAGCCATCATACTTACAACTTTATTTTTATGATACCGAACATGAAATACAAAATAGACTATGTCTATCAAACAAGTTGGTTGAACCTACAATCAAAAAAATAATAAAAATTTTACGTGTTAATCCATATTTTCAATTTTTTCGTTCTTTAAGTAATCTTGAATCATCTGAATCATTGAATATTATCTTAAAATTTGATCCTAATCTTGACCAAAGAACATATAATAGACCTTCTGCTTCTCAAGTTGCAGCAATTTGGGTTGACGATAATTCTTCAGCAGATATAAGTATACGCGACATTCATGTTTTTAGTCATGTTGGAACTCCACATCGTGTCAATTATTATTATGGTTGTTATGATCCACTTCAATATCCTTTACTTTTTCCATATGGTGAGCCAGGTTGGCATCAAGGAATACATAAACACTATAGAACTCACTCATCTATTATTCAACAATCAACACCTTTTATTGACCTTAATTGTATTACAAACCCTGAAGAGTTATTTGAAATAGAGGAAACAGGTAATTTAATAGCTATCCTAAATGTGTACATAACATAAAATATTAACATAATTCTATATATTTATAGTTGACTTTGACATCTTTGTAAGGTATTTATTTATTTATGGATTAGCTAATGCATATCTTTTTCTAATTACAGCACTGACAAAAAATCCAAAGTGAACTCAAGTCTCTTTGAAGGAATATTATTGTTACAAACTGCAGATAAGAGATCCAGGTAACGTTATTCTTCTCCATACTGGTCGATTACTTCAATAATATATAGTTGATATGTATGTTAAAATTGAAACGTCTAGATTAGACTACTTTAGAAAGAATCAATGTCAAATAAGAGCTGATCTTTATCAAGGCATTGTTGATAGTGTTTCTTTAGGTGAAACTAGAGGATATAAGATTGGAAAAAGGATCATTTTACCATCATCATTTATTGGAGGACCTAGAGATAACAAAAAAAAAAAACATGGATGCAATGGCTTTAGTTCAACGATTTGGTAAACCTGACATTTTCCTTACTATTACTTGTAATCCAAATTGGGCTGAAATTAGAAATGAATTATCATACAATGATCAAACACACAATCATCCAGACTTAATTTCACGAATTTTCAAAGCTAAATTAGAAGAACTAAAAGATGATTTATTTAACAAAAAGATTTTCGGTCCAGTTGCAACCTACATTTATATTATTGAATTTCAAAAACATGGATTACCTAATGCTCATTTTCTACTCATTCCGAAACACGATTTTAAAGTTACATCAGCAAATCTAATTGACGAAATAGTATAATGTGAAATTCCAAGAGAATCTGAGAATCCCTATTTACGTTCAAGAGTAATAAAACATATGATGCATGGACCATGTGGACAACTAAATCCATCTAATGTATGTATGAAATACAATCGAACGTGTAAAAATAAATATCCCAAAGATTTTATTACACATACTGTTTTAGGAAACAATTCGTACCCACTATATCGACGTTCTGACGATGGCAAAAAATTAAAAGTTAGAGGTCATTACTTAGATAATAGATGGGTTGTGCCTTATAATCCATATCTACTTTCTAAATTTAACTGTCATATTAATTTTGAAATTTTCTCTACAGTAAAAGCTGTGAAATACTTGTACAAATATGTTTATAAAGGACACGATCAAATAAACTTCTCAATAAATAGTGACGAACCTGAAATTGAAATAGATGGAATCAATAAATTTCAAAGTACTCGATGGATATCAGCACCTGAAGCAATATGGAGAATTTACGGTTTTAATTTAAGTGAGAATTCTCCATCTATTATTTCCCTTCAATTACATTTAGAGGATCGCCAGAATATTACCTTCAATGAGAAAGCTAATTTAACGAACATTTTAAAAAATGATTTTTTTAAGCTCACAATGCTTACAGAATATTTCCAAATGAATATTACAAATGAAAAATCTAGATCTTTATTAAATAGAGATTTCCTCATTCATTTTGTTTGGAACATACAAGGTCGTTTTTGGAATCCCAAGAAACAAAAAAATGTTATAGGAAGAATTGTTTCAACTAATCCGAATGAAGGAGAAAGATACTATCTACGTGTCTTATTAAACCATATTAAAGGTGCAACTTCGTTTGAAAATTTGAAAAAAGTAAATAACGTTCAAGTCAAAACGTTTCGTGAAGCAGCTTCTTTATGTGGACTATTAAATGAAGATAGTAACTCAGATTCTTGTATGTCTAAAGCAATATTGTATCAAATGCCATGTTCGTTGCGTCGTTTATTTTCAACAATTTTAATATTTTGCACACCTAATAATCCAAAATCACTATGGTTGAGTTACAAAGAATTTATGATGGAAGATTATATAATGAAAGGATTCTCCAAATTTACAGCTGAACGTGCAACTTTAGAATGTATAAATAACATATTGGAACTTTTAGGTAAAAATATAAATGATTATAATTTGGTCTCATACTGTGTTTCTACTAATGAACATGATAAATTATCTAACATGATTTCTGACGAGATAAGAGAATATAACAATAATGTAACCTTATCGTCAATGATTGAAAGCTTAAATATAGCACAAAGAAATGTGTTTGATCGAATATTCAATAAAATACTAAACAATGATACTGGTTTATTTTTCACTGATGGACCAGGTGGCTCAGGTAAAACTTTTTTATACAAAACACTTTTAGGGTCAGTTAGAGCGGAAAAAAATGATTGCTATTGCAACAACTTCATCAGGTGTTGCTGCATCCTTATTACCTGGGGGTCGAACCGCACATTCTACAATTAAAATTCCATTTGATTTGTCTCCTAATATTACATGCTCTATCAAAAAACAATCAGCATTAGGAACACTACTAACAATGACTAAATTAATTATATGGGATGAAGCTCCTATGATTCATCGTTCAGCTATTGAAGCTTTAGATAAATTATAAAGAGATATAACAGAACTTGACGTGCCATTCGGTCGAAAAGTTATTGTTTTCGGTGGTGATTTTAGACAAATTTTACCAATAGTTCAAAACGGTTCCAAAACTGATATTCTTGAAGCGAGTCTTGTCTTCTCTTACTTATGGTCATCATTTGAACGAATATCACTAACGCAAAATATGCGTGCTCATCTTGACATTTCTTTTTCTAATTATTTGCTCTCTATTGGAAATAATGACATTGAAGCTCATTCTTGTGGTATGATTGAACTCCCAAATAATATCACTATTAAATTTAAGGAAGAAATGAAATCATTAAATGATCTCATTGATTTTGTGTTTCCAAATATTGAATCATTTGATACATGTAGTCTATCAATGATTAATAGGGTTATTTTAACTCCAAAAAATGAAAACGTTGATCTTATAAATAATTTATTATTACATAAAACTCACGAAGAGAAATTTATATATTATAGCTTTGATGAAATGATTGATAAAACAGAAGAAATATTCACGAAGACTTTTTAAATACATTAACACCTAATGGAATACCTCCCCATAAACTTGTACTCAAAATAAATTGTCTAGTTATCTTGCTTCGAAATATCAATCCTTCTGAAGGATTGTGTAATGGTACAAGATTGATTTGCAAACATTTTGACCGCAATGTTATTAACGCTGAAATTGCAACTGGAGAATACTGTGGAAAACATGTCTTTTTACCTAGAATTCATTTTATACCATTAGAAAATGATAAATGTTCAATTCCTTTTAAACGAACTCAATTCCCTATCCGTCCATGTTTTTCTATGACAATTAACAAAACTCAAGGTCAAACACTAGATTTCATTGGATTATATTTGCCCAAACCAGTTTTTTCACATGGTTAGCTTTATGTTGCACTATCTAGAATTAGATCAAGTTTTGATATTCGAGTGTTACTAAAACCACAAAATACAATAGATCATTCACTTCACGAATACTGTACAAAAAATGTTGTATACAAAGAAATCCTTGATTTAGTACATCCAAAAAATAATGTTTAGATATTTTAATTGCAGACTCGTCATATCACAATCTTACTATTTCTGATCTCTATAGGATGCATTTAATGAAGAGAACTAATTTTCTCCTTCTCTTTTTATTTTATTGTCCTCTTCCAAATTTGATAAACATAAAACCATCACCTTCAAATGATTACGCTATTCACAAAATCATGTCAATTGTGTTTTATTTTTCTTCCAGGGTAGCAGAAGAATTGGCAAAAGTTGAAGCAAAATTGGATTGTTTATTATTTTTATTCCCCCCCCCCCCCCACAGGATTTTCCTTCACTGACTTTAACACTTTTTGATTTCATCTTTTTTCCATGAATATGGTCGTGATATAAAAATCAACGATGGATCATTCAAAGAGCACAATAAGGTATGGGTAAAGAGCAAAGGGATAATTTCATTTATGTCAATGCACATGGCTTATGAGTTACTTCCTCAATCAAGCAAGGTCTCGATAGTTATCCTTGTCTCTCCTTTAATTATCTTTTGTCATTCATGATTGCCATGGGTTCATTCAATTCTTTTCAATAATTTAGTAACTCTTGGTTTTTAGGTCATTGCTTTAGATGCTAACCTTCATGTAAAGCAAGCATTTCGTATTCTTAATGAGCAGTTTATGCCACTAAAAATGTGAAGGCTTAAATTATTCAAAAGTCCTGCATGCATGTTAAGAAATATTAGATATACTAGAAAGATGAAAGTTTTTTATGCCTGATGGCCATTTTATCGAGGAATTAGTGATAAATGTTTTTGAGAGCCAGAAAAACATGTTAGAAACTACCTAATTTCTTCTTCTTTGCCCATTTTTTTAGGCATATTGTACTCTTGTTATGAAATTTCAAATTTATTATAATTGGAAATGAAAATTATTGTTTCAAGTGTGTTGGAAAACTGTCCTTTCAAACTTGCTTCTTAGATGGAATGACACAGTACAACTCATTAGAGTAGACATTTTTTAACCTCGATTAAATTGTTATGCATTTATAGCATTTCTTAAATAAAATTTATCAATATCACTTCATAGTTTCATTCAAATGATACTGATTTTCATGTGTTTTATATTTATTTCTATTGATTTACATAATTCCTTATTTTTCCTGTTGTGTAGAGATTGAGGTGATTGAAAAAAAATCTCCGGAGTTGATGCTTGAGGAAGGTATGTCAGGTTCTTACTATTCTTTGTTGTTTGTTTCTTAAATACTATATTAACATCAATTACTTGATAAGTTTGCTAATCTAAGATTGGGATATTAATTGCCTAACTCTCACTTTAGTTTGTTTCACAATAAGTAGGGGCATGTTACCATTTTACTAATTCATAATGAACTCATTCTACAAGCACGTTTAGCTGAGCCTGAATATAATTAAAATTTACCTGTAAGTAATTTTAATTTTGTGTTCAAACATGTTCGATAAGTATCCCTCCTCCCCTCAGCTTTAGGTGGATGCCTAAATATACTTCGATGGTGTTTTGATTGTAAATAGAAAATGCATGTTTGGTAAGTCACCTTTTCTTTTATACTTTATAGTAGAAAAAAGTTAAGTATTTTTTTACCCTAACTCAGACATCACTATCAAAATAAGTAACTCATTTTCAATTTTGATGAATAAAAATATTTTTTAATTTCAAATGATTCTATCTTAGTTAAAAGTAATTTTTACTATCATAATTTTTGGCTTTTATAACTATAGTTTAACAGTACCCTTAATTTTATTATACCAAAAAAATGAACTCCTTTTCTGTACATTTATTAGATACATTTTCATGTTTAGGTATATAATATCTCAAGTTTTTATTAAATAATAACATATTTAATTATTATGCCAAAACATGATATACAATCATTGTTGCTGATATTAAAAATATTCAATTGTTGTCTTCTATGCATTATAGGTCACGAACTTTGAAGATTTAAAGGAACTTAGCATTAAGTCAAATGTAAAGGTATTTCTTCAATTTTTCCATTCCCAAAATATTCATAGATGGTCTTAAATGGCATTGTTATAATGCTAAAAACCCTATTTGGTGCTCACATCAATTTCGAATGCAGATTTGTTTCATGAGCATATTTGTGGCAAACATTTCAAAACTTTTAATGACTTCAATTATGCTTTGTAACTTGTTATATTATCTACTATTTCTCCAAAAAAAATTTTTGCATGCGCTTGATATTTGTTGGAGGTCAAGGAAACACTGTTTCACATCTATTGAAGAAATTAAAGAAACTTATGAGCAATTTTAATTTGTAAATTGTATATCTTAGATTGATGGTTTATTATGTTAATAATATTTGATTGAGTTTTTCTTTTACCCTTTCCGAAATTCCAAAAGATACATTAGTGTAGCTTACTTTCTTGGAAATTTTGGAACTGGTCTTCTATTAATATTTTGATTGAACGAACACTGAATAATTGCTTGAGGTACTGATAAGAATTCTGATGCTAGGAATTAAGAAACAGTCTAATCTTATGTTTTCAGTTTCGATTTGGTATAATTTGAATCTTTTGCAGGAATAAACTGAAAACCAAATTGTGCTTCCTTTTCCATGAAATATTGTGCATTTTCGTCTCCAAAGTGCACATCATTTTCAGAAGTGAAATGTGCCAGAGACACATTCTAAAATAGTGCCAAGTTTCTTAATTATAAAAGTTACATATCGATATACATTTATGAGTTCTGAGTATGCATCTTCATGCATAAATATGATAACTTGGATCAAGTATACCTGCACTTCATTGCAATAAGGATTCTTCGGTTTTCATAAATCATCTTTCAGTACTATCATTTGCAAGTAACTTACACACTGACTTTTCAATCTTCTTCCAATTTCCTAATCTATATTTGTTGTAATTTTCCCATCAATTAAAATCCTGTCTATCATCTCTCGGGGAAGTATCCATCAGAGGTTGTACCGCCGGATGCACAATAATGTAGACAAGTGGCACAAGTGGAGATCCCAAAGGTGTTTACTGACACATGAAGACATTTTCACATATGTAACGAGTATCGATCTTTTCATGGAACAATTTTAAAATAAGGTAAGAACATTTCTCTACCCTTGTCAAAAAAAAATTTCTTTTTCCATCATTATTTCCAATTTTCTTGACATGAATCCTAATTTAAATTTGCTTTCCTCCTTTATGGACTATATGACGATTGGCCATATAGTCCAAAACATCATAATATGTTAGGTATATACATACCCAGCCGAATCCCACTCATTATATAATTTCCGTGGTAGATACATCAAATACTATTTATAATTGTAGGTTATTGATAATGGGACCTTGAAACCCCCGTTCTGAGCTTCCTATATGGAGTATTGATTATATTAACTATTATGTTCATTACAGATCATTTCATGGAAAGCATATTAGTTGTATAATCCCAGAAAAAAAGTGACATCACCAATTTGCAAGGGTTGTAAGTAATAAATAGTGTACTATATGCATAAAAATCTAATAATTTATTTTCAATTAACATACAATTAGATTTCACTTTTTCTGCTTATCATTTTGCTTTCACTTGACTTTACTTAGTCTACACATACATCGCATTATATTATAGAAATTTATATAATCAAATCAAATGTTTTCTTATTAGAGGTATAAGTATTATTATTATTATTATTATTATTATTATTATTATTATTATTATTATTATTATTATTGTTGTTATTGTTGTTGTTGTTGTTGTTGTTGTTATTGTTGTTGTTTCTATTATGTTTTTTTCATTCAAATTACCTATTATTTCTCATATATTTACAATTTTTTTCTAATTTTATTGTTACTTTTTACTGTCTGCTGACTGCTATATATACAATCTTATGATACAATAATAATATATGGTTTTTTTTTTATTCATTTTTTTTCTTAAACAAGAGGAAAATATTTTCTCCCTCTTAACTATTATAATAATACTATATCCGATAAAATCCATCTAAAGTAAGTCTCTTTTTCTTGAAAAGAACATTGCACAGCACTTTATAGCAGTATAGCACAGTAAACAATCCTTCAAAAGTACAGTTGTTTGAATTTGACATTACCTTGTGTACTATTTCAAAAGTAAACATCATTTCAAAGCTTTTTCCCACTCCATTCTATACAACCTTATTCGTATTCCATACCTAACACAGATACATTTAAAAACATTTACTCACTGTTCATTTTCCATTTCTATTTAATACTCAGTTTCTTTTCGAGTCAGGCACTATTCAAATTTCCGATTATTGTAGTTTCTTTTTTTACTGTACAATTTCTAACAGTTAAGAATATATTCATTCCCGCAGAATCTAAATTACAATTTCTCTCTCATCAATATA
Organism: Ligustrum vulgare; assembly: GCA_963555705.1. NCBI lineage: Eukaryota > Viridiplantae > Streptophyta > Magnoliopsida > Lamiales > Oleaceae > Ligustrum > Ligustrum vulgare. Next base: position 29,073,200 of record OY743168.1, on the reverse strand, counting down.
AAATAAAGTATCAACAAAAGATATCTTTATAACCATACTTCATATCTACTACATTACAAATTTTTAGCTTTCTTTCATAAATCTATTCAAATCATGTCATCTCAATGCACATACATACAAACCTCACTATTATATATAGTGATAATGATAGATACACATACATGCACACATACACAGCTATAAAACTCTACTTCAAGAGAAGATCAGTGAGTAAAGCTGGGGAAAAAAAAAACCTTCATCTCGTGCCTGTTCACATTGAAAAACTTCATTGGTAAGTATCCTATTTGTTCTTACATTTTATTGTACTTAAAAAATATTATCTAACATTAATTACTATATTTTTACAGCTAAAAATATACTCACAATGTCTGGGAAGGAACTTCTTATACCAGAAATTACTCCCATGCATAAAAAATGGACATCAAATGTTATTATAGCTGAGAAATCATACCCAAAGACAGCATTCTATGGTTCAAAAAAGTATCAGACTTTACTTTTTATAGACATTAAGGTATTTTTTATTTTATTTTTTAACTATAACTGCACAATTTTAATTTTCATTCCTCTACTTTCCATTATCAAACTTTTGCTGCAAAAACATTTCAGTGAAATTAATGATTTAACTCTTTGTTTTATTAATTTTTCTTTCTCTATTTTATATTCACAACAATGCTATTATATCAGATCAACTATCTCGTCATTAAAAACGTTTTGCATTTCTAAGCAAAAAAAATAGTTCTTAGTTAGTCTTTATATTGTTATTACTTCTTCTTTTCCAAATTTTGATGTTTATGTAATTTCTTATATAATAGATTCTTCTTCTCTCTCTCTCTCTCTCTCTCTCTCTCTCTCTCTCTCTCTCTCTCTCTCTCTCTCTCTCTCTCTCTCTCTCTCTCTCTCTCTCTCTCTCTCTCTCTCTCTCTCTCTCTCTCTCTCTCTTCTTTACCTATATCTTTCTTTTCATATTTTTGACTATTTTAAAGTTTATCAAAAAATAGTTTTCACTACTTATCTATTGTTCTGTATTCATGAATCAGTTTTAGTACATAATAACCTTATTTATTTCTCCTCTCTTAGGGTAATACTGTCAAAGGGATGATATGAGATCATCACATCCCTGTATTCGAAAGTGTTCTGATCCTTGGAAATACTTATCTGATTTCTAATGCATTAGTGAGGTTAACACCAGATAAATATAAGAAATTTGATGGAGAACTTCAATGGACCCTATCTGGAACAACAAAAATGGAGAAACTTGATGAAATACATCATGATATAATCTTCAAGGAATTAGAGTTATCTCCTTTTCATGATTTAAGGAATTACGTGGACGACAAAACCAAACAAATTGGTATTTTTCTCTATCTTTCACTCATTAACAGTTCCATTACAACAAATTGTAATTTCATTTCAATTTCTTAATTTTTTTCTCTTTTCACACAGTTTAAATGCACCAATAGTTTTCTGCCTTACTTCATCAATTTTTAGATCAATGCACATTTACAGAAATATAGTCCATCTATATCATAAAATTATACTCCTGTTAGCTTTGGACACCTACAACTACTGATATTTTTATCTTACTCACTTTAGGTATTATTGCAATTGTGCTTGATGTGAAACCAAAGAGGCCATTTTACACTAAAACGGGGAATCAAGTTACTCTGCAAGATATTGTTCTAATGAACAGAGAGTAAGTACATACAAACTTCACTTATAATACTGATACTGAAACTTGTATATATATATATATATATATATATATATATATATATATATAATCTGTCTAAGTCAAATTAAATAACAATTCCTTGACTTTTACAGATTCAATACAATTACTTTAACAATGTGGTCTTCCTTCATTGATAATGAAGCACAAGAAATAGTTCACTTATTGTCAAAAACACCTATTGTCGTTGCAACACAACTTCTCGTCACATCGTTCAATGGTAAATTCTTTCAATCTAGATACACTGCTCAAGCATTTAAACTTTTACCTTTAACAAATATTTTATACTTGACAATACTAACTAAATTGTTCCTATTAGGTCTCTCTTTGTCTACAACGTCTGATTCCTTTTTCTATGTGAATTTTTCATTCGATGAAGTAACAGAGTATCAAAAATGGTAACTTATATAAAAATCTTCACATATTTTACACAAATCTATAACATATAGAAATTTCCTAATAGTGGCCATTATTCAAATTACAGGATATGTGACAATTCTGAGAGAATAGCAAAAATGACTTCATTGAAGCCATATTTTACACCCAAAAAGATATCACCCTTGGAAGACACACACTTCACATTAGTTCAAGATGTGCTTCACTTAGAAAAAAATGTATACATAAAGTCAAATATTCTTCTCAATTTTTTTTCCCGATAATTATACCATTATATATATATATATATAACAGTTTCGTTTCATTAATAAATACAGCTTCAACAAAGCCATTTTTGGATTAAAGGTAGTGCAAAAATAAAGATGACCAGTGCTCCATTCTGGTATATGAGTTGTTCTCTATGTTATAGATCATCATGTGCATCGATAGCCGGGGAGAGCTACGATTGTCGCTACTGCAATACACTAAATGTGACAGCTCTACTTAGGTTAGTTTCAACAAACAACCCTTTATGTACTTAAACATAAATAAATGATATTTTATTCCATATTATCTTATATATAAATAAATATAACAACTTCTTAGTAGGTCATCTTACATATTATTAGTGGCTGATGGAACATTTTTTCTCATCTTAACAACTCTCTAGGTTATTTAGCTAAAAATTATAATTTTATGTTCATTTAGTTTTAGTTTACATTTTAAATTTTATACACACAGATTACTAATGCATTTCTCGTTCAAATAATACTATATTTAACTTCACAATTACAATAATCTTTAATTTTCACATAATTCAGTCTCTTGCTAATTATCTCTTTGAAATGATACTATATTTAACTTTAACTAAAATTCGCTTCGACTTTCACATTATTCAATATTGTACTACTTACTAACATTATATTGTAAGTTGCTCTATATTGTTCCTTTATGTAAACTAATTCAAAACTAAAATATTGTTGATACAACTAGCAACCTGTAAAATCAAAACAGATTAGGCAGCTTCAAAAATATAAAATATACATATCATTCATTTAAATTTAATACTAAATGACAATCCAATAACATTACCTTTATTATATAGGCAAGAGCTGACATCCATATAGAAGATGAAACTGGGAAGTTAGTAGCCTCACTGATGGGAGAAATTGCAGAAGATTATTTGCAGTGCTTAGCCTTTAAACTTATGGCAATTTCTAAAGGGGTTAGTACCTACATTTGCTTCCATATATACAGTAACATTTCAGTTTCACTATTGTTGTTCCAATATTGTAACTAAAATTCAAAACATAAAAAATTTTCCACAGAGGCTTAGTGATGAGGGAAACATAAGACTCGACATAGATGACCAATACATTTTCTACATCAAAGCAATTCCAATGACTCAAAGCCCAAATGATCGTGGGAAAGCACCAGCTACATTTTCACAGACCTCTACTCATAAATTTGAGGTTATTTCTCTTGAGGAGTATGTCCCAAACAAGTTCAAGCAACCTCACAGCACAATCCATGAGGAACAGCTTCCTATGGTCTCTGAATCAAACAATTCCTGCACTGCAGTTGGTCATTCTGTTTCGCCACCTCCAGCTAAGCGCATTTTGTTCCCAGCTGATGGCACATTGTCTCCAACAAAGAAGAAGTTGAACGATAAGCTTGATTAGAATTTCTTCTAATCGATGCACATTTTGATCAATCTTCAAACTCTCATATTTTGTATTATGAAAACTCTACATATATAAGTTCAGCTAAACTGTCACTGCTACTGTGCTTTAGGGAATACCTTCACAACACTTTTAACTTGAAAAACCTTGAGTGATTTTGGTAAATTTCTTGCTACACTGCAAGAAATATATCTTGGAATCACCACTATTGTAAATATAGCTTTTGTTAAATATGAACCTATCTGCTTCTTAAGCTTTCTTTTGTTGTTATTACTTAACTTTATTTCATAGAATCTAGAACTAATATTACATATGCGTGCATAAATAAAATTGAACTCATATGCATCTTATCAGTGGTTTTTAGAGTTTTTTCTTTTGGTTGGATAAAATTAATTTTTGGTTAATTTGTAACTTAAATTCAAATGCATGACGTGATTAGTAGAAGTTTCAAATACATATATTGATCAAGAACTACAGTTTTGGATGGTTCCAATTTTCTAAGGTGTAATAATTTTTTATATAGTGGGACATTGATGATGGTTGAATGTCTATACCAGGTGGTTTTCCAAATTGTTTAACAACTGAAATTTCGACAAAATATCTGTTTTAAATAGCCTAATTATTAGGGAAAATCGAGTGGAAGTTTTTCAATCATAGATAGCAAAAGGATTAAAATTCAGTGGTCAAAACCTTCCTCTTCAACAATGCCTAGACACTAGGGAAATTGATACAAATAAATCCTTAGGATTCTTATCAAGCATTCGAACAACAACAGTATGAACAATAGGTAAATTTTTGTTATAGGAAACTTCAGTTTTTTTTTTTTTTATTTCAGTTTTGTGTTGTTTTACTTGAACTTTTTCATATTTTAATTTCTTTAAGTTAACGTTTTGTTTCTTTTCACATGAGCTTTGAAGAGTGATTGGTTTACAACATGGGTTTTGTTTCATTCTTCACTTTTGAACTTTGCAATTTTCACAGTCTTCTGAATGAAACAATATAGTTAAATTCATCAACATGTATTCAGTCACCATAATAGCATCATCCATATAAGTATTACATTAGATTTCATTTCACATGATAAATCATGAAGCCATGTTATCAATTTTTTCCTACTTATATCGATTCTACTAGATTTCAATTTTTCTTGACATAAATTAAGAATAATTAACAGGGTACCTAACTGCTACAATTTTTTTATGTTACTTCATGTTTCCAATCTTCACGTCATATTTTGCTTCCCATTTACATACAATTATACCAAATGAAATCAGTTCTAATAAAAGTCCACTATTCTATAAATATTTAATTTAACTTTCATAAAACATTCATAAATCGTAAGACTTTTTTTAATGTCCATATAACAATTACTCATCTTTCTATTCCACGTGAATTCACACAAATAAAAAACGTCACGTGCTTCGCACGTGTTTTCCTACTAGTATGTAGATAAATCTAGCATTTTTATTTGTAACTAGTAATTTCACTTGTGCGTTGCACGGATTTGCGAACAATTAATATGAAATGAGCATCATATATACGTTACAATTGCCTTAAAATATTGAAATTTTGTTCAAACAGTTACAAATTTTGAAAAACTTCCGTGTAAACAACATTTGTCGTCGTATTATTCTGTCTTTCATCCTTATTGCAAATCAGGATCTTCAACCCTTTTTCGATTTGTAACTCTGGATACAGCAACATATAACTGACCATGGCTGAAAACTGATTTTTTCAAATACAGGCCAACATGAGATAGCGATTGACCTTGACTCTTGTTGATTGTCATTGCGTACGACACAATTAGAAGAAATTGTATTCGTTGAAATTTAAATGGAAATCTTGGGTCAGATGGAGTCAGCGTCATCCTAGGAATAAGAACCTTTTGACCTGCACTACTTCCAGTGAGAATCTTTGCTTTAAGAATGTGACTTCCATGTAATGACCAATCTCGTGTCGTTGCATAAGCCAATGGAATGGTCTATGTTATGCAAGAGCATAACAGGAGTTCCGACCTTCAATTTCAATTCATGATTAGGCACACCAGAGCATCTACTTTCATTCAAAAATTCAGGCGTATGAAGGTCATTGAACAAATCAACATTGGCATCTGCCTTGCAAACCGAGTCAGAACTTAAATAAGTCTTCCCTTTAGTTGCATTTAAAGAAACCATATAATCGTTGACCAATTCAACTACATCAAGTGTTGGTGCAAGAATAGCTCTTCCTTGTAGATATGTTGACTCATCAAAATCACAATTAATCAACTGATACGTGCTATCCACAATGGCTTTGACTGGATTCTCGAGGCCATGTAACAAAATATCATCCGAAATTTCAATAGTTGCATGGCCATCATTTGCACCGCCAAGTGTTCCATCTCCTATACTTGCAATCCATTCCAAAAATGCATTTAACTCAGCACTCTCAACAACTGAATCAATATTTTGTAATCTCATGTTCTTTGTCAACCTTAAGATCTTACAATTTTTCCACAGATATGATGAATTGAGAGTTGCAAGCACGATATCTTGTCTACTGCCTTTTGGGATCACAGGTATGATTTGCCGAAAATCTCCTCCAAAAACAACTGTTTTTCTTCCAAAAGATAGTTCCATACTCAGTGGATTGCTAAACCTCAAAATATCTCGCATGCTTCTATCTAAAGCTTCAAAGCATAATTTGTTCATCATAGGCGCCTCATCCCAAATTATAAACTTGCATCTGACAATTAAGTCCGCAAGAGGACTACCCTGTTTGATGTTGCATGTGGAATCTTCATTAGGGTTAAGAGGTATAGAAAATCTCGAATGCGCAGTTCTACCACCAGGCAACAGTAGCGAATCTATACCACTTGAGGCTACATTCAACACAATTTCTCCTTTAGATCTCAATGCCGCAGATAAAAGTTTTCCATACAAAAGTCTTACCGGTACCTCCATAATCATAAACAAAAAAAATGCTACCTTCATTTGATTTCATTGAATTCAACACCGTGTCATAAACATGTCGCTGCTCAGTTGTTAAATCAGATACCAACTTCTTGTGTTCTTCCACTAATGATCTTCGATCATACCTCATTTCATCTTGTATAAGTCTATTCTAAAAATTTGAAGTAAAGTATTCAGATTCTGGAAATGGCATTGAATGAAAATCAAGTAGAGACTTTCCACTACTCCGCATAATTTTCTCAACCTCCACAAGAGCATAACTTCTTATTTCATCATTGTTCAATTCCAAATATGAAAATTGTAAAATGTAGACTTTGATATGTTAAAAACTATAAATGCACCGAATTCAATAACATCTTTATTGAAAAGAAATCTATATATAAAAAAATAAGTATTCAATACAATACCTTGGTGCTGTAGCATGTTTCATTGTCTGTATAAAATATCATCCAATAAGTATGTCCAACACTTTTCCCACACAACTTCAGGTCGTGATAAAGAATTTGAGCCTAATAAAGTGAAAAATAGACTTCTCAAAGAATTTGATAATGCTCATTGACTTTCTTCAATAATACCATCAACATATTCTTTGTCATCATCCAATAAACCAAATGTGTAACAAGCATCTCTAAAAGTACCATACTGAACCCCGTTAACACATTTTATTTCATCAAAGCTTGTTGGTCCATGAACTATGTTGAGAAGACACCGCAAATATTACATTTCTCCACATCCCGGAGGTTCATAAAAAATACGCCCGATAGAATATCCACGCTTTCTAGGCCGCCACTCCCTTGTAGACGACTTCCAAACAAACTTGGTAGGAAATTCCGCATATGTTAAATTTTTTGCTTCGGAATATTTTTTGTTCGCATCCATCCATGCCAAAAACATGCTTTGGTTAGCGTTTGGACGTGTCAACACTTTGTCAATACTATCAAAATCTGAAAAAATGACATTCTTCTCATTCGGGAGATGAAAACTCAGCCTTTCGACAGGAGGATCTCTAAATTGAATCTCAAATCCAAAAATCCTCCATGTTGCCTCACATGGTGAAATGTATCTACAATCGTAGTACATGTTAACTTCATCAACATTTTTATCTGGGTTCTCATCCTCAGTGCTACTGTAAAAAGTAGCGGTGATGAGATCATGGCCCTTATCGACATACTTGAACAAATATTTGATCGATCGAGATTGGTTGCACCACTCCACATTCATTTTTGCACCATACTTGAGTGGCAAATATTGGTTTTGGGGCACAAAAAATCTGTTTTCAAGATCAACACCATTCTTTTTAATTGTTCACCCATCATTTTTTCTTTGATAAATTAGGTACCCTTCTTCATTGACATTGGTGTATTCGAAATTTTTTTGGGAAAATGTTTAGTACATTGACCATTCTCCATGCATGGAGATGTCATTCTGGCACTCCCACATGGTCCGTGCATCATGAAGTCTTTAACTGCATCGTGATAATTTTGAACAGACTTCAAATCAGGAATTTCAGCTGAAATTATTCTGTCAATGTCCTCTCCGGTGGGATATTTTTCCTCCTTTGAAAGAAACAATAAAATGTGAGCATGTGGCAAGCCACACTTCTGGAATTCCATCGTGTATATCACTGATAAACAACATTACGACGTTCAATGTTAGGAGAAATTATTAAAAATATTTAGTTGGATAATAAAGAATACACTTTAATATTATTAATCTTACATAAACATAAGTAAATATTACTTGCTTTCACATTTCCAAAAATATTATTTTGTCTAAGATCATTGATCAAACGGTCCAATTTCATTTTAAAAACTTGACAAATAATGGCAGGCCGATCATCGGGCTTCAAATCTCTACTTTCGATAAAATACACTATCTACGGCCACTTTGGATTGCAGGTGAAAGTTATAAATAAATCTGGATACCCAACCCATCTACATATGGCCATTGCGTCCTGATAGTTTTGAATCATGTAACGTGCCCCACCAGTGAATATAGACGGTAGCACCACACGTTTACCCTAGGTTGAAGGATCTATCTCTCCTCTAAACAATGCTTCTGTCAAGCCCCTATACATCTCAAATCTCAATTGTTTTTTATGAGTACGTATGTAAGTCAATCTAGAAGATTCAACCATTGTATAAGCATCTACAACAAATTGTTGGAAAGTCTTCTTGAAGATAGAATAACCCAAATTTATTAGTTATTCCTGTTTTGCAGTCTGAAAGCAAAATACTCTTTCATGCTTACATGTTTTCTTCCACCAGATGCACACACATTTGATTTAGTCATAGGAATATCTTCTCTGTAACCATCTTCACCGAATGGAAAAAGAAGTGGATATTGTAGACCAAGATACAAAGGATTCAACTCATTTATCCGCTTCAATACTCCTGATTTAGTTTCTATAATAATATCTCTATCACCAGGAGAAGTCTCGAAATCTCTTGGGATCAACCCCGCAACTTCATCAATTGAGGGCATATTATACATTCTCGCATCTCGACCCCTTCGTCCAATTAACCTCAATTTCACATTTGAGCCACCATTCCATTGTATTTCCTAACCAAGCATTCTAAATTACTTGACTAATACATTGTGTTCATCAAGCATTGATTTCAAATCCGAAACTATCTCAATATGAAGTGTATTTATATCGCTAGCCTGCCTGGAAAAAATAAAAAAGAAAAGAAAAGATGCTAATGAAAACTACATTTTCGAAATGTTCATGTTCAAATAATATAAATGAAAATGAAACAAAATACCTGACAGATTTTATTCTGATCCCAACTTCGTTGGCCGTATCATAAATATATGACTGAGCAAATTTAGGATGTGAACCCTCTAGCGGGAGTAAACTTCCAATTAAACGGTAGTTCTGACCATTTAATCTGAATACAAGAGGTGAATTTCCTTTGTTCAAGCTAGAATCAATCTTCCCTCCCATCGAAGTGAAACAAGACATATTATTGTATGATCGGATGTTTTCAATGAAATGCTTACTTCTCTCATTTGCACCAAAAACTAAATCCTGAAGCAACTGAGGAGGTGTTTGCATCATCGGAAGCTGGATCTTACCATGCATACAACATAAAGCTGAATGAAGGATCACCGAAATCATAATATTCTGCAAGACAGTGTACTGTAAGTAACTTTTAAAAAAATTCATAATATTGTTGTTTAAATTAAATGCGAGGCTTAATAATGCAAAATAATTTATTATACAATTTAAACAATTTTTTTTCAAAAAAATCCCCGAACATATTCTTTAACTAATATTTTGCATTCAAGATATTATTTAAATATTGTCTCAAATTTGGTCAGTAGTTTTAAAATCATAAAAAATTAACTACTATAACAAGAACTCTTTCTCTATTGGCAACACACAATATTTTCTCAAATATGGGTAGTAGCTTATAAAATCATAAACGATTAACTACTATATTTAAATAAGTTACATTATTACAATAATTTAATGCGAGGAAAAAATCAACACATCTATGGATAAAATATCAACAGTAGATTCCACGTCCTCTCTTATTAAATACGATTAAAAATAATAATAAATAATTAGTCTAATGTTTATTATCGGTATATTAAAACTTAGGAAAAACTTACGATAATCTAATTTGATGTTACCAGAATCGAGATCAATCACTGCATGATCATCTACACTGTCTCCTCTATCTTCAAAATTGAATAGTCTCAATTTCTTGCGAGCTTCAACATGATCATTTGTACAAATGTCAATTGTCAAAGCATTGTCAATTGTTGATATATTTTGCGTAGTCGCTGCATGAAGTCCAGAATTCTTGACGAGAGTTTGTGATTGATTGATAACACTACCTATAACAACGGGATATGGTTTATGATATGAATAAACTGAATAACAACAAATATACCTAGTTTTTACAACTATACCATTTGTAATATTACTGAGAGGAGATCTGAAATAGTTTGAACAACAGCCTCTAAAAGCACTGCCATTAATTTTTATACGCATGCTACTTTCAATATTATATCCTCCCGATTTCTTCGTATTCGATTCCAAGTTCACCCCTGAATAGAAAAAAAAATTTAAACATTTAAATCGCAAATGAAATCATTGATTTATTATAACTATAATGACACCGTAATAAACAACGATGCAAATATTTAATTTTCACATAAGAGTTGTAAGGATCTGTTTGTTCAAAGTGGTTTAAATTTTTTTTTTTTAAACTGATTTCTAGATACAATACGTAGTTGAAATCTTGATAGGAAAAGTGCAAAATCAAAAAAGTATTATGTTCAATTGTGTTGCTTTCAAACATGTTTTAAAGTGGTCTTGAAAAATGCGTGGTTAAAAGTGAGTTCATTAAACGTGTTCATCATAACTTGTTTACTGAACAAAGGAAAAATATGCCTACATTTTATTAGACATTGATGAAAATTATGAAATGTGAGAGCAAAAATTATGTGTTGAGTAAAATATTTTGTTGAGGATTAATTGTGTACTTTATAAATAGGTTTATAAACCATTTTATTTAAGTTACAAAACGGATGCTTAATCTTACATTAAATTCTATATTTTAACGTGTATAAAATATGAACGTATAAATTAGAGTAATTATAGTGAGATATTATTTGGGTATATTTTTAAGTGACATTGGATATGTTAAACATTGAAAGGATTGTGAAAATAACAAAATGTTTAAATGAATTCGTATGCATTCATTTCCAGATTTTCTAACCAAATTTTTTATACTTTTGTAGGATACATACAATTGAACATGAATATAATTCATTGAAACAATTGAGAAGATAATGAGCATGGATTATCGTTGCTTCAAGTGTATGCAGTTTAAAAAATAGGAAAAGGTACGTAAAAAAAAAAAATTATAGAGACTACATCCAATTCAAAAGTAGACATTGCAAAATAAATATGTATTTTTTTTTATTTATTTTTTGCATTACAAATGTTTCAATCAGATTTACATGTACCTAACCAACAAAAATATTTTTTTATAACTACTAAAAATACATATTCAAAATCTAATAAAAATGCAAAATGGAAAGTTGTAAACGTATTACCAGCAGTTGCAATAGGCTCTCTTGCTCACTTTGATGAAATGATTGTTGATTCGGTTAGCCTCCTCATTGAAATTATTTCTTGAACCTTCAATGATATCCTATTTGTTACACCAACAACACTATCCCTATGGATTTCTAAAATATGTTCTATATTCAAATTTCTTTAACTGTGGATGTTTGATTGAAACCTGGAAGTTTATGTTTGCACACCGGGAAATGGAAAATGAGTATAATGCTAGAGTATGGATTGCATTTAGATATGCATCTGTGAACGTCAATTATATGACACTGATAACGAACAGCTACTGAGTTTGTAATGTGCAATGTCTGTTCAGTTTCTATTTTCCCCCCCTTCAATTTTCGTCTTATTATTTATCTGAGATCATGTCTCTTACAATGTCTCTACTAAATTGGTTTTATTAAAATGTTCTGTATTATAATATAATCTCATTTTATTGAGCATGAATTATTTTTCGATCCTCTTCGGTATCTGAATAGATAATCTAATATTATATTATTTGACTTGGGCCATGCTTGTTTATATACCATAATTTATTTATTTATTTATTTATTTTGAGACATATATACCATGATTTGCACTTATGTTTAACACACATTATCTATGGTAAATTATTTGAGTGGGGCCATGCTTTTTTATATACCATGATTTATTTATTTATTTTGAGACATGTATATACCATGATTTGTACTCATGTTTAACACACATTATCTATGGGTGCAATGAAAAAAATATTCACCTTTATCTAAGCTTGTTCATTGGGCCACTTGAACTTAAATGAGATTTGCATTCTTGCTTAGTAACGTGCACTGGTAGGACATCTTTTTGTTAATAGCACATGACTATGAATAGGAATTGTATTGTGATATAATTAACTGTGGGCATCTCGTTGTAATATGCCTACAATTTCAGTTTATATTAAAAATTGTTCCTAAATTATTATTTAACTAACGTTATGATTATACAATCTGATTTGGTCAGCAAGTTTAACACAAGTGTTAATAAAAAATAAATGAATAAGAAAAAATTTACAATACGATAATGTTAGAATTTTTCAAAAAGCATGATTTCATGTATTGTTTTTTGATTATGTCACTTCATTATAATACTTTGGGCCCTTGAATAGCTACAGTATATTAATTAGGCATTTTATTGTTTATAACTTGCTTAATACTTTTATTAAAAAAATTATATACTTCGACCAATGCAAAAGTGTATGCTGTTGTAATAGTTTATAGTGTTTACTCAACTAATTTACATAATGAATTAATTATGATCCGTAATTAGCTTGACAGAAAAATAATTCCACTTTCTAAACCAGAATAATCTATTTAAAAAAACAATAATAATAATAATAATAATAATAATAATATTGAAATTGTCACACCCAAAACAACATTACATTAAAAATATCGTTATTCTAACAGTCAGACCAACATAGACAAAAGCAAGTACTCACCGGACAACATAAGTTCGTAGAGTCATAAGAAACACTTAACATAACATAGAACAAAATTAAAATAGTACGAAGTACTCAAATTGGAAGCGATGCAATAAAATCCTAAAATAAGCTAGATTAATTACTTTACTCCTTCTCCTGCTTCACAGCGGCTCTATACTTCTTCTCGGTGATATTAGTGGAAAGGTCTCCCGTAAGGGATCTTTTGGCGACACTCTGTTCATGCTTTCCCCCTGTTTGATAAATCATGCTGGACTCCTTCATTGGAGTTGTAACCTCATCGCCTGACGAAATTTGTTAAATCAATCCAACATCAATTAAAAAATCTCCAAATTAGTTTAGCGGTAATAAAATGTATTTATTTATCAATAAACACAATTATTTCAATACCTTTTCATCCTCAACTTCGGTCTTCTCTATCTTTGAAATGACATCAGAATAATGGCTGTCGTTGGACTTCACATATTTAGAGATGATTTTTGCATCAAAGGTTACCCTCATAACCGTATACACAACGTTACGGAAGTTTATATTTTGATTCTTAACTTGAACCTTCAACATAATTTCTCAATCAATCAATGACTCCACTTCCATGGGCACTGAGTCCAAGTCAGATTTCTAAAAGTCGCAAGTGTTGTGGTTAGATCAAAGAAATAGGAACTTTTGAGACCGTAAATGAATGGAAAATTGCTAATAAATTCATAAATACCGTAGTAACTTCATCTAACAATTCTGCTGCAGATTTTCCTATTAGTTCAGTGCACTCTCTATCCCATAAAAGAAATGACGTGTTTCCCGTCCCATCAATCACCCTCACTTGTATCTTGGATCTAGCATCACAAAAAAACAATGTTAAAATAGTGGTCTAATATTCATTGCATGGATATAATGTAGATTTAAAGTCTGAAATCTTGAACCTTGGATGTCCAGAATTATCAAAACGAGCGCACTTTTCACAATAGAATCTCGTGCCAACACAATTGACCTTCTTTGGACACCTATTTCAAGCTAAGTACCACCACCCCAAAAACTACCAACCTGAGCAAATAAAATCATTAAATGACGTTCCAAAATCAATTTTCATAAAAAAATATAAATATTACCAAAATCAACGCCTTATTTTATTACATATTATCAATTTACCTCCCCAAAGGATGTTAGTTGATCAGTGGTCCTGATCTCAGTATTCCCACTCTCAAGATCACCTAACACCGTGTAGACAGTAGACGAAGATAGGAGACTGAACCATTGAGAGTATGTGTTTGTCCAAACCAATAATCTTAAATAAAACACAGTTAAAAAATACATCAGTAGAATTGTAGACCATGGCGCGTGAAGTAGAATATAGACCAAGGTCTTACTTGCTACGAAAATTATTAACCTCATCACAGCTAGTGTTGACCAACATTTTGGTCACGTGGAACGTGTTAAATATTCGATAAATACCTATATTTATTCAAAGATTGAAGAACATTTAATTAACAAATTCTAGTTCAGATTGTATAAATTTTAATTGAATCCGTAAGAACCCCATACCATTTAAACCCTTTGCACAACACATTTGTAGCAATAGAATTACAGGTTCTCCATTGTTCTCCGCTAACTTAGCATCAATCTCGTCCACGAAATCACCCCACAATGTACATGGCAGTCGATTTTTCCTATAAAAGATAAGAATAATGACTAAGTAAATAAAATTAAAGCTACGTAGTCTTAAATCAAAGTGTTAAATAATGCTTGAAATAAAATTTATACTCTAGATCCTCAAGTTCAATGTCTATGAGGCGTGCAATTCTCCCGGAAACTTCCTTTGTTTTTGGAACATCCTTAGCGACTACTTTTCCTGTAGCGACCGAGAATTTTCATAACTTAAATAAATATTATTTATCTTTAAAAAAAATGTGTTGCTACGACTTTTCCATTTATTTTTAAAACTCGTGTGTGTCTAGCCATTTACAAGTGAAATTAAATTTATTTTAAATCTGAGTCAAATTCCAAATTTATAAAAAAAAAAAAAAAAAAAAAAATCTCAATTTTCCTTAATTAATTATTTTACGTAATTCAATTTTTATCTCAAAATTAATTTATTCTCAAATTTATTTTCAGTCCAAAATATATCGATTTTAATACATTGACTAATCGGGGTTAGTCTAATTTTTAATTATCCTAATCTTTATCCACTTAATTGCACCCCACGTTTTTCTTTCCACCAAGGCAACTATTCTCCACCAAATTTTTCATCATTTTGTCACAATCAATTACCATACTTTACACCACTTTCCACTTCATTCCAACCTAATCCCCCACTATTCTCTCCAATAATTCCTAATCAATACCACCGGCACCAGTCCATTTCCATAATTTGAACACCTCACACTACATCAACCACCATCACCAAATTGAGTTCACAACTTAAGCCAAGACACCACAATCACTAACCAACTCAATGTCAATTCAACAACAAGCAACCAAACTTCAATCCCCAATTTGCAATCAACCAACATCGATCGAACCACCAGTCTACTACTGAATCTGATACCAAGCAACCATAGTCCAACCACCACTGCCAATATACCACTCACCACCACCGCAATCAACCATCACCACCAACCCCCATAGCCGACCAGCATCACCAATGGCAACACCAAAATCAAGCTGCTCAGCCACAACCGTCGCCTGAAAACTCCAAACCGCCACCTACAGCATCATCATCATCGGCAAACCCCAAGTTCACCGCAAGCAACCACGAACCCACCGTCATCACCTCTACGATCGGACACTACTACTCAACACCAAATCTCCATCAATCAACCAAAATCAAACCCAAAAAAAAAAAAAAAAAACCAAGAGTAGACGGAGCCCAGAAATTTCACCTCCACCACCGCCACATGCCGACGGCACTATCGTCGGCGACCGGTGGCCAGAAGGCGACGCCTTCGTCGCCAGCCTCCTCTCCCTCTCTTTGTCGTTTTTCTTGAGAGAGAAATGAGAGGATTATATCTTTAAAATAAATGTTTTTGATAATTTATCCTTTAGGCCCCAACTTCAAATACATCTACTTTAGCCCCTCATTTTAAATTTGTATTTAAGTGCAGCCATAGTTTTAAAACAATTTATTTCAGTCCTTTCACTTTAAAACCATTTATTTCAGTGCCCAAGTTTTAAAAGTATTTATTTTAGTTCCACTAGTTTTGAAATATGTTATTTTTAGCCCTTATTTTAAAAGAGTTTTTATTAATTAGCCCTCATGTTTTCAAAGCCTTTTAATTCAGTCTCAAGTTTTAAAATATTTTAATTCAACCCCTTTAGTTTTTAAAAGTATTATTTCGATCCTTTAAATTTTTGGTAATATTTTATTCAACTCTTAAGCGTTGCAAATAATTTATCTTAGCCCCAACTATTTCGAAAATGAAAATAATTAGTTCCCAATATATTTAAAATATATGAGTTAACCCAATAGTTTTCAAAATCTTTTATTTTAGTATCAACTCATTTCCAATCCCAACTATGTTTGATTTTAATTTTAATCCCTAAACTTTTATTTCTTCTTTTAAAACTCTTTCAATTGAAATGTTTGATTTCCAAATACCACTTTAAGGTTTATTTATTATTGGCTAGACGAGGCGCTTGGACAGTTAGAAGAACAACGTGAACTTTCTTACTCAACTTTCAAACTCGTGATTTGAGGTAGACTCGCCCCCACTAATTAGTTTAAATTATAATTGCATGTCTTATGTGAAATTACGTGATTTACATTCTTTAATTTTTATGAATTGTTTTAATTAAATTGATTAAGATTTAGTTCCGCTTTAGCTTTTAAACAATAATTGTGATGTTTACAAAAATTTATTTCTTCCGCAAAAAATGTTTTTTCAAAGGTTTCAAATAATAAATATGATGTTTGAATTTTTTTTAATTATTTCCGTAATAAAGTCAGTTTTAAAAGACGAAGTGGCGTCCCTGGCTTCACGAAATTCGGGGCATTACATTTCCTATAACATTTGAGTGAATCACATTGAAAAAGTAAAATATATGAAATTCCAAAAAAAAAAAAAAAAAAAGAAGAAGAAGTAAATTGGTATTATATTTCACGTGAAACACAACTCTTACCGAACAATTCAGACTCATTCACTTTGTTTCCGTTCACAATATCGCTGAAATTCTTGAACATGTAATTTGATTCGAGAAGTTATCATCAGATATCTGAAAAACATGCGTCTTCGTCATGAAATTTATCTTGTACTTGTGAGATGTAGTCTTGAATTTCATGTCGTTGGCCCCAACAACAAAATCTCGAATCACATATAATTGACCCTCCTTAATCAATGACTTGTATGTATTAACCAAAGCACTCTTAATACTTGAATGTATACGATCACCCTACGTTAACAGGTAAAGAGCAAGAGAATTGAATATGTCTATATTATAGGACATGAAATAATAGTAAACAAAAAAACAATAAATGTAATAACCACATTTATAATAATTAAAAGAAAAAACAATAATAAATGAACAATAATATGTTTTTGTAGGCAGTAGTAGTAGTAATAATAATAATAATAATAATAATAATAATAATATACAAACTTATGGTTACATTAAATATAACGTAATGTTGAATAAGGAGTAATAGTTATAAAATAAAAAACAATAAATTTAATCTCCACATTCATAATAATTAACCTAAAAAATGAATCTAAAAACAGTAAAAAAAAAACGTTATATTCACATAAAAACATTACTAACAATATTAACTATTATATTATTTTTTACATAATGTTCATATTAGCAGTATTCTATATAAAAATAAAAAAACAATAAATGTAATAACCACATTTATAATTACCTAAAAAAACAGTAAAAAACGTTACAACACACTTATAATTAATTAATACAAAATGTTCACATAATAATACTACTACTAATATTAACTGCTATATTAATTATTACATAATGTTCATAGTAGCAGAAATCTATATAAAATTAATAACAGTAAATGTTATTACCACATTTCTAATAACAATCAACCTAAAGAAGCAGTAATAAATGTAATCACCACATTTTATAATAATTAACCTAAAAAATGAATCTAAAAACGTTACACCACACTTGTAAAAAGAATAATAAAACAGTAATTAATTAATAATAAAAAACATTAAAACAGTAATTAATTAATAAAAAAGAACAGTAAACAGTAATTAATTAATAAAAAACGTTACACCACATTTATAATAATTAACCTAAAAAATAGTAAAAGCGTTACACCACACCTATAATTAATTAATACAAAATGTTCACATAACAATAATACTAATAATATTAACTGTTAAGATAAAAATTTAAGTCCTACAATTAAATTTCTAAGAAACTGCTATTACTATAATCAGTAACTTACTAAACAAAAAAGTGTATATGTACAAAAAAACAATCTAAATGTTGGAAGTAAACTATACATACATACAAAATTTTCATAAACTACTTTGTTGTAGACTTAGTTAAGTTTAATTTGTTTACTTTCGCTCTTAAACCGCATGTTTTACGAAAAAGAACAAATCTAGGTGCAAGTAAACTATAAGCTACATAAGAGAAGATTTCATGATAAATACCTCTCAATCATGAGCAACAAACTCCAAGCTATAAACTTCATTCGGATTGGCAAACCTTGGCAACTCATAAACACGGATGATACGAACTTTTATTGTCCAGCTTGTTTTCGTAATGTTGACGTCTCTAACCAAATTGAACACTGGCGCCATTTGTTAGTACCACACTACCATAGCAGCCCCGAACGCAATACAGCAGAAAAGAATGTACCGATAAGAAAGGGGGAAAAAACCAGTTTACAAAACGAATGACAAAACATCATTTCTGCAATAAGAGAAAAAATTAATTTAGTATGGAAACTTACATTCAAGCAAGAAGTATGGAAAACTTGTGAAATGAACAATTGACAGACAACAAATGAGGATGGCGTCTATCTATTAGTATAAATAGAAAGTATTGCATGTTCATTTCCCCAAAATTTGACTAAAAAATAAAAAGGGATTAACCCAAAATTTGACTTTTTAAAAAAGGGAGGGTGGGGGGGGGGGGGGGGGATTAATGTTTTCTGCCAGATTTTTAAAAAATTGACTGTTCGATTTCCATATATCACGATTTTTTAAAAAAGTTTGTAAATGTATTTAATTCAATTGGAAAAGTTGTGTGTCCGTGTACTTAATTCAACAGAAAAATTGTCCGTGGATTTTAAATTAGAAAAAAAATATATAAATAAAAAATTGTACAAAATGACGGTTCGATTTCCACGGGAAAAAAGTTTGTAAATGTATTGATTCAACAGAAAAAGCTGTCTGGTTAGCTATCTAGGTTTTTAATTAGGGAAAAAAAAATTAAACCCTCTTAATACACGGTTTCAGTAGGAATCTAATTAAGAAGAAAGATAATTTGTACATGAATAGACACAAACACTTATTATGTTACATTAATTATATTCCATAAATTGAAGAGCAATAAATTTTGTCCAAATGGGGAAACTATCTAAATTAACGGAATTAAAGTGAAAAAAAAAAAAATACCAGAAATGGAAACTAACTTTTGGGGGGAAATTTCATTTGACGGCACTTCTGTTTATATATATGTTTTTCTTGACAACCCATGAGCATCCATAGTCCAATCTTCCACGCGTCGAGCACGATCCATACTAATCAGAAATTTTAAAATAAGAGTGAGTATTATGAAAACACTTAGTAAGACACGTACAAATTCTAATTTGACATAATATAAATATAGAGTACAATTCATATCAAGCATTTCTTAAACTTAGAGCAACTGGTCGAGATTACATATAACTCAAAGAAATTCTTTAGAATTCCTACATTCTGAAGGATTTAAATGATCGGACCTAACGGTCTATCTTGAAGGATTTAGCATAAAATCGACCTAAAGGTCTCAAAGCATTATCTATAATCATAATATAAATATCATGAAGAATAAGAATTTAAGAACTGCTCTTTAAGTATCTTTCCTTAATAAATCAAATGAATTTTGAAAGAAAAATACGTTTGCACGTTCAAAATCTTTTCTTAAATCTATGGGCTGCAAAATTTGTGTTTGATTTCTGCCTTGAAAAATATTGTGATCAAATCTGATTCCTAAATTTGTTTACTATTTTTTTCTAAAATTTACTGTAGTTGAAAACGTGAATTTAGAGAAGTATAAATAGTGTGGTTTGAGGATACTATCATAACTCAATTGGATAATGATAAGTAGAGTTCTATTATAATTAACCTTTTTATTTTACCCAAATCCAAAACAAAGATTTAAATCCATTACTTCTAACTTGATTTGGTCTTATCCAAATTAACATTTTTTGAGTCTAAGACTCCTAATTATTAACGATATATAAAATGAGTCCAATATCAATATATTAATATCCACTCTATCAAAATTTAACTAATAAATTTTATCGTCAAAAACTTATTTCACTTTAATCCCTCACCTTAAAATGAATTTCATCGTCGAAATTACATTATCAAGTCGAAAAGGTTTGGATACTTGGATTTTATCTCCTGTTCTTTCTTCTAAGTAGCCTCTTCAACGCCATGTTCTTCCTTCTAATTTTACCAAGGCAACCTCTTTATTTCTCAATGCATGCACATTTTTTCGATAATTTCCTTAGGAGCCTCTTCATAAGTAAGATCCTACTACACGTCTAGTGAGTCATATTCCATCACACGTTTGGGACAATGCACAAATTTCCTAAGCACCGACACGTGAAATATATTATCCACTGCTGATAGTCCAGTTGCAATGCTAGGAAATATGCCACACTCCCAATTCTATCTAGAATTTCAAAAGGATCTATAAATCGAGGTCTCAACTTTTCTTCTTGCCAAATCTAAGAACTCCTTTCGTGGGTGCTACTTTAAAAAATACCTTCTTAGTGACTTAGAATTTTACAGATTTTCTTCTCTGGTCTGCATAGCTTTTCTATCTATTTTGAGCCGACTTTATTCTATCTCAGATTTTATCCACCTCTGACCTATCTTTGAAATAATTTCTAGAACCAAAGTTCTATTTTCTCCAACATTTTCACAATGAACCGAAGATCTACACTTTCTACCATAGAGGGATTCATAAGGAGCAATGTTAATAGTAACTTGAAAACTATTATTGTAGGAAAACTCCACTAATACTAAGTGTGACTCCCATCTACCTCCCAAATCTAATGCACATGAATAGAGCATGTCTTCTAAGATTTCGATAGTTCTTTCTAACTATCTATCTGATTGAGGATGATAAGCTATGCTGAAATTCAACTTTGTGTCCATAGTTCCTTGCAGGCTTTTCCAAAATTTAGAAGTGAACATTGAGTCTTGATCTAGATTGATACTCTATGCAACCTAAAAATTTTCTTGATATATAACTGTGCAAACTAATCCATACTATCGTTCATTCTCGTTGGAAAAAATGAGCTGAATTTTGTCAATCATCCAATACTACCTAGATGGCATTGTGTCCACTTAATGGTCTTAGAAGTCCCATAAAAAATCCATTGCGATTTGTTCTCATTTCTATACTGGTATATCCAATGGGTTTAACGGCCCTGGTGACTTCTAATGTTCAGCCTTAACTTGTTAACATACCATACATTTGTCGACAAAGAGACTAATTCTCCTTTTCATATTCCCCCACTAAAATGTACCACAAAGGTCTCGATACATTTTCGTGGCACCAACATATGTCACATATGGGAAAAAGAAAGCTTCTTCTAATATTTCGTTCTTTTATCCCTTCATGCTTCGGTATAAATAATCTTTCCTTGTACATGAGACTTTATCATTTGTTATGGTAAAACAATTTCATTTACTTGTACCAACTTTATCTTGATTTTCTTCAAGAATGGATCATTGTCTTGGGCATCCTTGATTCAATCTTTAGTGTAGGTTGAATTCATAGTGCTGAAATTCTTGCAGTAACACGAGTTGGTGGATGACCATTTCCAGTCCCAAATTCTCAAACTCCCTTACCAATAGTTCTTGGGTCATAGGTAGAGCTGCTAATTGTCCCACTGTATTCCCATAAGAGCATCTGCGACTACATTAGCTTACCCGAATGGTAATAGATACTGCAATCGTACTCCTTAACAAATTTAAACCATCTTCTCTACCTCATGTTCAACTCATTCTGAGTGAAGAATTTCAGGCGCTTGTGATCAGTATAAATATTGAATTTCCCCCATAGGGTAGTGATGTCATATTTTTAGAGCATATACTATCGCCGCGAACTTTAAATCATGTGTGGGTAGTTTTGCACATGTTTGCGTCGATTATCCTTGTTGAACTTTCAAAAATTTCAAACGTCAACAATAGTTTAGGCAATCAACATTGTTAAACGACATCAGGATGCACATTTAATATGTTGAAGCATCCAGCACATACTTCTCCAAAGGTTACTCTAAAATCAACTATTCACATATTCGTGTGCCAGACATGTGTATGCAATTGGACCAGAATGCAGTGAGCAAGCCCAAAATGATAAAGCCCTACATTTGCTGACATTAAAAGCCTTGTCCAAATACTGAAGCCCAGGCGGATGAAGCCCAAACTCCTATTGATGTTGATCCATCTAATAGTTCATCCAACCTAAGATTATTGCAACCAGGTCAAAAGCCCAACCAGTTTATCGCTCTTTCCATCTCAACCGTTGGATTTGCTGAGTTCATCTAGACCGTCCATCTTGTGATAAGGACTGACTCTTCATCTAGTGGACTACTTGAATGCTTCTAGACGATTCTATTCTCTCTCTCTCTTTCTCTCTCTCTCTCTCTCTCTATTCTGGTTCTTCGTGTTCTCTCAGAAATCTCTCTCACATTTTGAT
The DNA here is from genome assembly GCA_963555705.1 of Ligustrum vulgare. Lineage (NCBI taxonomy): Eukaryota > Viridiplantae > Streptophyta > Magnoliopsida > Lamiales > Oleaceae > Ligustrum > Ligustrum vulgare. The sequence goes on along the minus strand of OY743168.1, from coordinate 29,050,033 downwards.
TCATCTTATTATTTTCTCTATTTCTTAGTGTATTTCGAATAATTCTTAGTGGTTATTTTAAAATGTTGATCTGTAAACTTTGTCGTTAGTAGTGGTTTGTTTGTGCGAGAGTTTTAGAGAATTTTTGAGTTTTCAGATTTATGTTCATTTGTGTAAACATTTTGATTCTTGTATTCTTTGTGTTTGATTAATAAAGTTTTTGAAGTTCTTTGTGTTTAACTTCAAGTTTTGCTATTTACTTTATGGTGATTCTAGGCTAAAATCATAACAAGACAACCTTTGAACTCTATGCAGAGAGTGTAATGCCCCAAAAAATTGCCCTATTATTGTATTCAATTATTCACATCTAACGGAAACCAACTTGAAAGTCAAATACAAATTTTAATTTATTTGACGTGTTTCAAGAGACCTATTCAACATCGAATAAGACTTTTAATATAGTTGGCGTAAAATCATCAAAAAAGAAATAAGAATACTAATTATTATTTCAAATTATCTGATCATAAAATAAACCGATTATCAGTTCCATAGTTGGGAAGATATGAAGTGAAGTATATTGAGTACTCAAATTGGAATTAAGAATTTGTTCTAATGTTAAAAAATAATAGACCAAAATTAATCTGTGATCTTACTTGTTAAAATAATAGACCAAAATTAATCTGTGACCAACTTTGAAAGTCAAATACAAATTTTAACTATGAATTATGAATATATTTTTTAGGTCGTGCAATTCTATAGGTTTATTATCTGTCTTGACTATTCGAGAGCATAATTGTATAGAGCAATGAATGTCCTTCAAAATGTAGACACTTATTCGAGTGCACGTGCCACAAAAAACAATATAAAAGGTCGACGAAGTCGAAATACTAGTTTAAAATGACTTATTTTGACGAGTCGTAACTTTTGCTACGATTGAGTATGTTACATCCCGTCAATGATGTGTGAAGCTATGCCGTGAGTGTTTCAAAAAGATATATTGGAAGTTCAGTGTTGATTATAGGAAAATTACCCAAAAATAATTCGAAAATACCTACTTGAAAATAAATATAACAGAACAAAATTAAAATAGTTTAAGCGACCAATTTTGACGAGTCATAACTTTTACCTCGATAATCGATTTATGATTCGAAAATATTATTATAAAGTATTTCTTGAGAACTTTGCACTGGCACCAAGAACTCTATATTACGACTTCATATGATCCTGTAATTTTTATTAATAATTATTGAGACTAAAATGTAAGTCATATGTTTTATAGGAGTAAAAGAATAAATAAAATATTTTATTTAATTGCATCTTAGTCATCCATTAAAAAAAACATAACTAGTATCATTCCTTAGTTGAAAGGAGAGAAAATAAAGGGGAATTAACCCCAAATACAGAGGGGATTGATCATTTCAAGGGGAATCCCCCAGTTTCCATTATAGGAGTGGTGATCGATCCACCCCAAAGGTAATACTTTACATTTTTTTTTAATTATCTTTACTGTTGCTATTACAACAATAACAAAAACAACAACAATAATAATTTACTCTATTATTGTATTATATTATTATAATACCATATTATTAATGTTATGATTATTATTAATATTATTAGTATTATTATTTTGAATTTGGAAACTAGACTAGTTTCCCTACAAGATATAAAAAAATGAGTCGACTCCTATAAATTAGGCTGACCCCTATAATTATTTTAGTTAAATATTTTACAGTAAAATGAACAACTTTAGTCCTATATTATTTAATTGGTCTCCATTTATACTTATTAGTTAAAATATAATATCGTATCATGCAACTAAATTATAATTTATATATATGATAGGTAAGGAGTGATGATCAATTTATATTGACTCTAATCAAATTAGTGGTTTAAAATATTGAGGAATAAATTTGTAAATTTTAGGGTAGCCATGGAGTGAGGTAAGTAACAGTTTAACTACAATCCAAAACAATAGTATTATTATTTTTACATGCTCTTATACGATTATGTGAAATATTTTGTTCGTGGAATATGATGGACTAAATATCTATATGCGGTAGAAGAATGTGATGCATGATTTGGTGATATGATGCATTATTAATGTACGTTGATGTCATTGAAATGCCATATTACGTGATTATGATTTATTATGTGCATGAAATATATTGTGGTATTCATGGGTATATGGAGAGAGAATGACATTGATGATAATCGAACTGTCCTACGAGTGTACCGTACTATACTTTGTGTTCAAATATGTAAACCTTCTTGAGACTCTCGACGGTCATTAAATGTAGTCGATGATGGGGTGTGGTCGTACGAAATCGATATACAGCGGTGTCGGAAGGTTTCTTGATGGCCTTAGGATTGCATATCAGCCCGTTGAGTACCGTAAACATAGGTGAGGTATGATTGATATAATATAATATTCAGTACAATATACTGAGTTATGATGGACAACGACGGATATAAACTGTGGCCTCTTGAGCCTAGGTGGGGGATAATGGAACCACATGTATTGGAAGGCATGCATGTTATTATTCATATTGATATTTGAGCTAATATGGTACACTATAGTGGAATTCGAGCCAAAAGTAGAAAATGTGGATAAATTGAGATAACGAGAAAGACGTGAAGTCTGGGAATGAGATCATTGTAAGAAAATGAATTGAAACTCATGCATATGATTATGCATATTGTTACTTTCTGAGCTTTAGCTCGTATAATTTTGAATTGTAGGTGTGACAAGCATAGAATGCAGGTTGGTTCAACTCTCAGATGACAAGGCGATTGTGTACTGAGTATCTGATCGTGGTTCTTAGGTCTGTCTTCAAGAAAACCTGAAAAAATGTGACCACTACTTTTAAGTAGTTTTATTTTATTTTATTTTCAAAGTAGTTACATATTTTCAAACAGCTAATTCTCGATTATCTTCTACTCTTTGCTTTCTGTTCTATGTTTTAAACTAAAGCACAAATGAGATTTCAATCTCTTCAAATCTAGTGGTTAGCATTTGCATTTTGGAGTTCTTAATGATTTTAGTTCCCTCACGTGTGGTCTCTAAAATATCCCAAGCCTCTTTAGTACATTTACACATGGACACTCCTTTAAACTCTTCGGGAGATATAGACATAAAGATGGGATGAATAACTTTGTTATTCCAGTTGCATTAATCTCTTTCACTCCTAGACCATTTTGCTATACTAGTGGGAGTAACAACACCCTCTATAGTAGCGGAATGTTCTTACCAACCCTGTTGAACACTAAGCCAAATATGTTCATCTATAGATTTCAAAAAAGCTCTCATCCTAACTTCCAGAAAGGATAATTGCTACCATCAAATTACAGTGGAACAGATAGTGATTGACTTATCTATGCTAACAAGGACCAACGATTGAAATTAGGCTCTAATACCAATTAATTTTTTTGTTGATCCAATTACACCTATAATGGGTAAATATGTGTTTAGTACTAAATTCCATTTTAATTACCAATTTTATAATCCTTGATGAATCAATTTAATCAAGCAATTAATTAAATCAAGTAATACTAATCCACAATAATTAAATAGCGAAAAAGTAAATAACGTAGAGATTGGTAACAAAGGAAAAACTCTTGAACAACAATCCAAGAGAAATATCATCCGTGCAAATGTGCCAGTAATAAATTCACTAGAAAAGAATTTTCTTACAACAATTAGTTCAGACACACTGACCCTTAGCTGGCCCTGACCCACAATTTTGTGAATTACTGAAGACCATTTTTAGTTGTGCTTCCAGCACCTTTCAATAACTCTGAACTTTTTTCTCTTGTTTGAATTTCCACGAACGCACCTTGTTCTTCACCATTTGGATCTCCAACTACTTCTTCCCAATTTCAAATATCTAAAAGCTTTATTTACGGCCAAGGAATTTTGGTATGTTGTTTTTGGATATTAAACAAAGTCAATGTTTGGCTCAAGAATCAAGAATAATTTGTGATTGAACTGTTTATAAACAATATTATAAACAATGCATTTCTCCAAATCACCTTTTTACCATATACATTTCTTCAAACCACTCTTCAACCATACATTTTACCTCAAAACATTACATTCTTTATTTATAAATAAAAAACCCTTGCCAAATAGGGCATAATATTCAACCCACTTGAAAAAATGTAATGAGGTCTGATATATATAGTAGAGGATTGGGGAAGGGATTTAGTCCTTGTCAAACTGTTGAAATCGTGAGAAACTTGTTAAAACTTGAGCGATATTCGAGTGTCTTGATCCTTGCAAATCACGCTCGAGCAGGATTCAAGTGTACGTCGAGCATTTTTGCGGTGGTAACTTTTCCTTATTCCAATGTTGTCCAGCTACGACCCAACTATCCAAATTTGACCTTTTCACTTTTTTTTACTCCTTTTTACAATAGTGTTATTTTTGTCCACAAGATTGCCAATTCTAAAAATAATAACCTGGCACACGTTTTAGCTAAGTGGAAGATCTACTTGACAACAAGGCTTCTGTTTTTTTATGGTTTACCACCAGATTTTACTTTCTCTAGTACAAGATTAAATAGAACTACTACTCTCCCAATACTTCTCAGTTTAAAAGAATTACCGACCAAGATCATAAGCCTTGTAAGAAGTATGAAGAAAGTCGTGGAAGCTGAATTAGTGGCATTGAACATCTCTTATGTCAAGAGTATTGGTAAAGGTTCCGACACTGTGATATTGGACTCGCGAGTTCTATTTTCCTTTTGTTCATTTGTTACTTCGATATAAAAATGAATTTTGTAACGACTAATTTTGAATCTCATGTCACTCATGAAAGAACTGTCTCGTAGGTTATGCATTAGGTAAAACACACCCTTAAAATCGATTTGTAAGGAGACAACTCTAAATGTGCTTATAAGCCCAATGAGATTGGCCTTCCCAAAATGAGTACTATCAGGTTAGGTGAATTCAATAATAGACACCGTTGGCATTCCAGCCTTTTCATTTTTTCACCCCCATGTCGCACCATCAAAAATTATCCCTGCAACATCTAAACGCGAACATCCAGTTCGTCCAAAATGAGTACTACCAGGTTGGGTGAATTCAATAATAGACACCGTTTGCATTCCAGTCTTTTCATTTTTTCGCCCCCATGTCGCACCATCATAAATTATCCCTACAACATCTAAAAGCGAACATCCAGTTCATCCAAATTGCTTTCTTATTGCTCTGAGTATACGTTATCTTGGAAAAATTATCTTTTTGCTCGACTCGTAGGGTGTGTTTGATTCAACAAGGAAAAGGAAAATGAATGTAAAATTTCCCACCACTATTTGGTGGAAAATTGGTTAAAATGTGTTATTATTGGTAAAATATTTTTGTTTATAAACAAAGAATGTGATGTTTTTCAAATAAAATATGTGGTTGAAAAGTAATTTGAAGAAATGCGTGATTGAAAAGCGACTTGGAAAAATGTATTGTTTATAAATTTATTCATTTATCTAATTACCAAACGGAGTCGTACATGGAAATATTTTCTATGGAAAATGTTCGAATCAAATACAAATCAAGGAAAATAACTTACTTCCAGTATTTTTCATGAGAAATGTAACTAATCAAACATACCTAATTAGATTTGTTGGTGTAATTTGTATTTGAGAAAAAAGGAGGTGAATTGGACAGATCGATTAATGTTAATGAATATGATTTATACTCGTCTCTAAAAAACTTTGTTCTTCAATGATATTTTAAGAAGTCGATTATAAATGCATAAATTTAAGATGATAAATTATACATATAAGATAATGAAAAATAATTTTTATTTTGTGCCTTAAATATTTGAAAAACTTTTATTGCTGAGGTTGGAAATCAATTATTCAGTTTTTGAAGTCAAAAATCAATTTTTCAGCCACGACAAACATGTTTAAAAATATGTTTTTTTATAATCACACACATTTTCTCTTTCCAATTTTTAAACACATCCTAGAAAAAATAAAAACATGTTTTTAAACACAAAACTTTTAACAAACAGAGAATAAAAATACTGGTAATGCAATTTTGCGTAAATAAATAAGCCTATGGTTTTTTTATTTATAATTAAGAAATTTAAGTTTTTGAGGTAAAATGTGTGGTTGAAAAGTATTTTGAAAAAATGTGTGGTTAAAAAGTGATTTGAAAAAATATGGAAAAAAATTGTTTATAAACAAGTTTATCAAACTAGTAATCGCACCCGTGCAATGCACGAAAGATATAATGGACAATTATTTATTAAATATAAGTTGTAAAAATACAATGTCCGACATAAATTGTACATTCATATAATTAAAAATACTTAGAAAAGTAAAACATAAAATTCCTACATGCATATTTCTTTTAACAGCTAATTGTTCATTCTTTACTTTTCTTAGTCTATTTAGGCGAAGTCAGATATGGACATGAGACTTATTTTGTATTCTACAATTTTGATTTGATGAGTGAGGTAGAGCTTACAGTTATTTGACTTCTAAAAGTTGAAATGTTTACAATTTTAAAATCGTAAAATGAAATAAAGAGGTTAATAGACATTTAAAGAATTAATTTATCGACTCACCGTATAGCACTATAAGAATTTGTATTAACTATCTTAATTCAATAATTGATACGTAATATATTAAACAAATATTTCATTTCATTACATTACATTACATTACATTACATGTAAAAAAAGCAAACACATTACGACCAAAATTTACCTACATTTTAAAAAATAAAAAAATTGCTCAAACTTAAAATGTTGCAATATGTTGAACTTACACTTGACAAACTTATGTGCAGTCCTATATTTAAATAAATGTAGAAAATAGATAATATGAAATACAAATTTTAATTAAATTTTATTGAATAAATATTACAAATATAATTAACTTTATATATAAAAAATTATCTATACATCTCAATTTATAAATGAGAGTTTAACCCAGAAAACATAAGACTTTATCACTTATTCATATATAATTGATTTTTCAAAAATAATTTTTTCCAATATTCATTCTCAACCACACATTCTTTAAAACTCATTTTTCACAATTGCACATACCATTTTTGTGCATGTTAAATAAACTTGTTGACCAAATTCTATTTTTAAATAAGATGATTTTACTAACACCTTCTATTTTACAAATTAAACCAATGAGTTTATCGGAACCTAAAGTTGTAAAAAATTAAATGATTTAATTGAGTTTATTTAGAAAGATCGAATATTTATTACTTCTATCAATTTGACCTAAATTAATCATTTAGGTCAAATTGAATTTAGGTATAAAATGATAGGTATCATTTTAGGACTTAAATGAGATAAATTAAAAAGATTGGATGTTGGAAAAAGTAAAAAATATAAGTAAAACTTTTACATTTAGTATTTAAGACGATTTTACGAATGATATGCTTAGAGTTTGCTCTAATTTGTTAGTTTGTATTAAATTTTTCGTTGAGATCTTGTATTTGACACCCATATTGCATATTTTTCGACTTAAAAATAATGCAATAATCATCAAAAGAAAAAAATAATTTATAATTTGACTTTATATATATATATATTTGCACAAATTCATAAATCATTTATTATATGCATTAATTGAACTTTCCTAATTCATGTATTAAAATAAATTGATAAAATTAAGAAATTTCTTAAAATGGCAGGTGAAAATGGATGGAAAACTATGTACATAAAATGGTGACGGTTATCATATATGTATGTATGTATGTATAGATTTGATAAGAAAACGATTCAAAACTAATCATTTAGGTCATATTTAATTTAGGTAAGAAATGATATGCGTTCGCTCAAAATAGTGTACCGCAAGCGCACAGGTCGCGTACAAATGAAACACACAATTAAAAGATGAATTTTTGACAATTCTAAATTAACGAAACTAATTTTAAACCAAATTAAAATAAGGAAAATGAAAGATAAAATAGTTGGGATTCATGATTTCACTTAACTCTTGCTTAAGTAATTTCTCAACACATACAAATTAATAAATTACCAATTTACAATATTAGACCCGATTTTCCAAATTTAGCTAATTACCCTCTCGAGTGAATTAACCCTAATCGATTGGTTTAACCTACTATATCTCTATGTCGATTAAGGCTCAATCAATTGCATTAACTCTTTTTGAAAATAGCTCAATGGATCATCTAGAGTTTAATGTATATCTCTATCCTTAACAAGAATCTAGAGCATTTGTTATTTAGTCTAAAATGCATAATATTTCTCGATTATCATACACTTCACAAAACATATATTTGGTGATCAATCAAACATATGGAATAATCTCAATAACAAACACACATGAAATAAGCTCAACACTAATAAACAAACATTAAAATTACTTAAACTAAGTTAAGCTACATCAATCATCCCAACATAAAACAACTAGCCCATTGTATAAATATTGTACAAAAGTTGAGGTTTACAAAAATACATCGCAAAATATAGAAATCAAAGATTAAAAATACAAGATAATGAAATAAATTACTTCCCTTGATTTTTGCCCCAAAATTCCTTGAACTTTGATTTGTATTTCCACTTGATTTCTTGCTTCTTTGATCCAATGGGTGCTAACAACTTGAAATCAAAAATAAACTACAAACTAAATTACAAACAAAACAAAAACAAAGAAAAGAAGAAGAAAATGGGAGAAAAAGGTTTTTGGATAAAAAATGGAATAAAAAGTTATGAACCCAGCCAAAAAGTGCCCTAAACCCCCCCCCCCCATTTTCGCGGAGATCCGCGTTCTCGGCATTTGGGCCGAACCGGGTCGGTCTAAATTATTTTTCAAAATTATGACCACGCGATCGCGTGGTTAGGCTGAAAACTCTTGGGTTGATTTTTGGCCTGATTTCATGAACGCGACCTGGTCGAGACACGCAATCGCGTGGTTCACTTGGCAACCCCGTCCTTCCATGATTTGCAATTGGGTCCTCCAACTTCTGGTCTTTTTCAATTTAGTCCTCGAATTTTGACTTTTATTACAACTATGCCCCTGAAATATTTGCATCTTTAGTCCTCCAACTTTCTGAGATGTTGCAATTGAGTCCCCGAACTTTTGATTTCTTTCAATTAGGTCCTTGAACATCAAAATTGCTCCTTTTTCGCTCAATTTCTCTCCAGTCTTGTCCATTTTCTTTTCAATTAAGTTTGTACCTAATTGTACAAGATAAACACAATTTATAAGTAGAAATTCGCTCAATTTTTCAATTAAATTGTCGATTTATAAGCAAAATAAGTGTGTAAAACACACTTATCAATATGTATCATTTTAAAACTTTTTTTTAACAAATCCCTCAAGAGTAATGAAGTGGGTTTTAATCTTCCTCCTATATCTCTTGGGGGGGGGGGGGTTGGCTTCCCCTACCATTTTATTAACAAAAAAACGTTTACACCTAATGGAGGAGGGCATAAACCAATCCTCCAATTGGGATGCCTAATACAAAATACTACTAAATGTCAAATTAATGCATGATATGTTTGGAGGAGAACTCCAATGCAAAAATCTGTAAATCAGCAGTACTTACTCCTTATACAAATTCAAGATAACTACTAATGATCTAAAATCTAATAAAATGCTCCATACCAAAATCAATTTGGTTCAATTATGTAGGGAACTTGCATTTTATCCATTAGTACAATATGTTGCATGTCTTTAGAAAGATTATTTAGCTCAAACCAAACGCTGTTTTCGATGTCTATTCCCTCTTTAGCTAACCAGGAGGCTGCTTTGTTGGTGGTCTTCTTCATCAGCTCGATTTTACAATTTTGGTTTCTCAGATACTCTTTAACTTCAACCAATTGATAGCATAATGGTCACTGTCCAATGCCTTTAGAACTAATACTATAGACAACTTCTTGTTGTTCGGTGGTAAAGCTAATATCCTTCAAGTTAAGTTCCTCACATTTCTAAATGCTGTCGAGTAAAATTTCAAAAGCAGCTTCCAAGTCATTCTCACTTGCTAGCCTTTTACTCAATGCCAAAATGACTTGTCCAGTTTTATCTCTAGTGATACTGTCACCTCCATAAGCCAATTGGTCCTTATAAAAAAAAACGTTGATTTTAATCATGTTCTCCTTAGGCATTTCCCAACAACATGCGATCGGCTTTTCTTCTTTTTCCCCTTTTAGAATTCAACACATCTTTGATTATCTGCATTTTCCCTTCTACAATTTTGATAACTCTACTTGCCAACATATATTTGGAATAATTTCTTTCGATCCACAAATACCACATGACAAACAAAGGAAGATAGTTCCAGAACACAGGAAGTTTATAACAACTTCTACACCAAGCATTAAATAGACACATAGGATGTCTGTATTCTAACCATGGCTTACCAATTTTGGAGAAGAAATAGATCCATACCTCAGATGCCATTTGAATAGATTCATGTCCTCCTCATGTCTGCAACATTGATACTTAGATGCCATTTGAATACCGAACCTCTTTTTTATCACCAAGTCAGTTGATATCCAGTTGTGGCACACTTTCCAAATGAAGAATGAGATTTTGATTGGAACATCCTTAGATCATATGATATCATAAGATTTCTGAATAGCTGCCTTTCTTCTGTTAAATTGAACACAGGATGAAACAGTGAACTCTCCTCTATGATCTGCCAACCATATTACTTGATCCTTCTCAGCCTTAATAGGGAGTTTGATAATCTGTTCCTTCACCAAATTAGGCACAACATCTTGGATTTTCTGTAAATTCCATTGGCCTTCACACTGAAAATCTTTAACTTTGCTATTATTAGATGTTGATGACCATTAATATTGTGTCAAAGTCCCTCGAGGTAACCATTTATCCTTCCAAAAGAAAATTTGCCCTGACCCAATTTTCCATGCTATATGATTTTCCATCATGTTCTTAACTTTCATCAATCTTTTCCAAAAACCTGAATCAGACACTTTAGCAACCATGTCATTAGGATATAGCTCTTTGCCATATTTACATTGCAATATTTTGCTCCATAGATTTTTCTGTTGTCTGAATTGCCACCAAAGTTTGTTGTTAAAGGAAAAATCCATATCTTCTGTTGTTCTACATCCCAGGCTTTCTTCCATTATTGGATAACAATTTTTTTGCCAAGAAGCCCAATGCATCCGTCTCTCATTTTCCTTGTTGCTCCAAAGAAAGCTATTGAAAATTTTCTCAAGTTTAGCTATGACTCCTTGAGGTGGATCTAAGACTTGCAGCAAGTACATCGGGACAGATTGTAAAACGTGTTTTATCAAAACAATTCTTCCTCCAGCTGATAGCAATTGATTTTCCCACCCATTAAGTTTCGTGTGTATCTTTTGAATCAGTTTGTCAAAGAGAAAAATCTTTTTCTTTCCTACAAATAGTGGAACACCCAAATATGTAATGGGCAATTTATCTTCTTGAAAACCAATGATCCTCTTGATACTATTAGCTGAATATCTTGATCCCACCACAAATGAACTTTTCGAATAGTTAATGAGTTGTCCAGAGTTTCTTTCTTATTGCTTCAAAAATGCCAAAATTCGCTTCAGTGAAGTTGCCTGGCCATTAGTAAAAATTATCATGTCATCAGCAAACCCAGGATGAGACACAGTAATTCTTCCTTCATACTCAAACGCCAATGATGGGTACTGTGCATATAGATAATTTAAACCCCTACTGAGACTTTCTGCCATTATAACGAAGAGGGCAGGGGATAATGGATCGCCTTGTCTGACTCCTCTAGAAGAAGGGAAAAAGCCTGCAAGTTCACCATTAATTAAAACTGAAAAGTTGCATCCTTGAATACATCTAACAATTTTATCTGCCCAGTCAGCATTAAAACCAAATTTGTCCAAAACTCTAAATAGGAACTTCCAAGACAGCCTACCATAGGCTTTAGCCATATCCAATTTGAGTAATAGATTACCTCCTCTTACTTTTTTATTGAGCTGATGAATGAGTTCTTGAGCAAGTATCACATTATCAACAATGCTCCTACCCGGGGTGAAACCACTTTGATTTTCAGAAATAATTTTAGGTAGAATGCCAATAAGGCTGTTATTAAGAACTTTTGAGATGATCTTGTTATACACATTGCATAGGCTTATTGGCCTATAATCTTTCCAGGTCTTTGGCTTTACTTGTTTAGGGATCAGAGTAATAGTGGTAGCAATGACTCCTTCTGGTAAAATTCTTCCATTGAAGAAATCCTTTACAGCATCAACCAAATCAGATTTGATTATATCACAGCATTGTTTGTAAAACATTCTATTAAATCTATTTGGCCCTGCGCAGCTGTTAGGATCCATATCAAATACTGTACTTCTGATTTCATTTTCTGAAGGAGATGCATTTAATCTTCTGTTATCTTCTTCTGTCAGTATATTTGGAATGTAGTTCAAGAAGTTTGCTTCCTCCTCAGTAGTCTCAGCAGCAAACATTTGAGAGAAGAAGTGAACAGCTGAATCTTTAATCTCCTGCATATTCTCAGAATAGCTACCATTTTCATTAACCATCCCCATTATTTGATTTTTTCTTCTATTTGCTTTCACCTTCAAATGAATTTTTTTTGTTCCTTTCCCATTCATAATGCCATTTAATATTAGCTTTCTGTTTCCAAAGATTTTCCTCTTCAGATAAAAGTTTATTCAATTGAGCATACGCCTCAAAAACTTCTCTTTTGGCTTCTTGAATTTTCTTCTTAGCATAAATTTGTTCCTTACTATTGGCCTTCTCTTTAGCTTGCATAAATTTCTGAAACACATTCCCAAACTTACGTCTATTCCACTCCTTGAGACTTTTTTTTAGTCTTTTTAATTTAAAATAAAATCCAAACACAACTTTTGCAAATGGTCTCAATGGTTGATTCCAATTCTGCATAACTATTTGGTAGAATTCTTCATGGCTACACCATATATTCAGAAATTTAAATGAAGACTTGATTTTCACCTGGTTACTCCCCTAAAGAGCAAGAAATATAGGACAATGATCTGAGGTGTTGCTGTTGAGGATTTTGGCTTGGAGGGAATTGAATCGATTGATGCAGCTATTGTTAACCAATATCCTATCTAGCTTCTCCCACATGAGATTTTTATTCCACGTGAAAAATTGACCTTCAATGTGTGGCTCAACAATCTAGCAATCTTTAATCCAATTATTAAACTCATTCATTGAAATATTAATAGGGACACCTCCTCCTACTCTTTCCCCACTATACCTAATAGCATTAAAATCACTTCCTATTATCCATGGGGAATTCATAGAATTAGCTTGACATAGAAGATCAGCCCAGAGTTCTCTTCTTTGAATATATGTGCTCTTAGCATAAACTGCAGTAACCACTACTTGCTTTCCATCAACCCCTATTTTTACAAACATTTGTTGATCCGATTCTTTTATAACTTGCACCTGCTCATTATTATTCCAGAACATCAAGATTTTTCTACTACAATTAGCTTCCCCCTTTTCAAACGTAAGGATTTTTGCATAATCTTTCACTGTGCTTCTGGTGATCATTGGTCTAATATAAAAATGTACTGAATATTGTACATCTGAACTAGTCTTTTAAGTCTTCTTTTGGCAGACTTTTTAAAAATGCCCCTAACATTCCAAAATAGTATTTTCATATCCATGAAAAATTAATGAGATTTTGGATCCTACCCACCTTTTCTAGGCCTTCCTCTTCTTTTCACTGGTTGAAAATCATCAATATCAGCAATATCCCTTTTGTTCAATTCAGTATAAGAAGAGCAGTCTCTTGAGCTTACCATCAAATCAGGAAATTCTATTTCCTTAGCTTTTCCTAAAGCCTCATACATCTCATCCTCATTGATGATAGTTATCTCAGTTTCTTTGTTGATAGTGTCTGATTCAAGATTTACAACTTCAATTAGTTCTTCCCCATTAGACTCATAATCCTCCTTTGTTTAATCTTTTTTGTCCCACTCCTCAGTTTCATCTGGTTTCTCTTCAATTAAATCCTCAATTACAACAAATTGATTTACAGACATATCCAAGTTCAAAATGTTATTTGTAATTTGATTCTCCTCACCTTCTTCATTTATTATGTTTCCAGTTGATTGTTCTATTTTAGAAATATTTCCCAGGGCCATATTACCTTCCTCCTTATCACCCTCAAATGCTGACTTAGTTTCAGCATTTACTTTGTTTATATTCTCATTCACCTCTTGAATCTGTGATACCTCCACATTTAGCTCCTTATCCACACCAGATGTTCCGGCTAAGTTCTTATTCTGATTCTCATTCCATTTATCTTTACCCTTATTCTGTTGTTGAACTTGTGTGATAGAAGCTTTCCTATCAATTTTGGGCTGTATATCATTTTCCTTTTTCCTATAACATACTTCTTCTTGATGTCCTAAATGGTGGCAAAACTAACAATATCGATATTGACCATTCTTCTTACCATCTTCATATATAACATTTTGCCAAATCTCAAATTCATCATGGCCTATTCTTATTCTTTCCAACTTTGGTTTACTTAAATCCACCTCCACATACACCCTTACCAAGCTAGGTCTAGCTTTTGCTGCAGTTAACTCATCAATCCTCAATGGCCTACCAATGGCAGTTGCAATGGAATACAATATCGCTTTGTCAAAGTAAATAAGAGGTAAATTTGGAAGTCCAATACACATAGGAACAATGACAAATTCCTTCTCTGGATTGAAGTCAAATGTATACTTCAATACACGCATTGGGGATCCTTTCAAAAACCAAACCGGTTTAGAGAATAATCTCACATAGTCTTCTTCAAAATCAAAGTTCAAAATGATATGTTTCTGATCTAGTGTGCCAACTGTGAATTCACCTTTAATCCCCATAGCTTGTAGCGCAAACTTAACATCTTGATTGGAAGGCTTATTGAGAGAGAATTTACCAATAAGCGAGTGGTGTAACCATCCAGATAAATGTTCAATTTCTTCTTTGGTAATCGGAATATATGGCTCATTCCTATATACTTCCACTGCTCTAATTGAAACTAGCTTTGATTTACCCTCAACGATGATTTGCTCAAAAGATTTTGCAGTTGGAGGTACTGGCTTACGTTTATTCAAGATAGTTTTTGCAAATGTACCCCCCAACGGGGGCGGTTCTATCTTAGACGAACAATTCTGTTGATTAGCTGCATAAATTTGATTGAGAATCCTAAAACCGGCAATATAGTCGCGGCACACGTCGCCTATGTTGGTGGTGGTGATTGAGTTAAGACCGGCAGTTGTAGAGAGAGAATTTTAGTAGGGTTGTAAGATGCCAAAAGTTTTATCATCATTTTAGGACTTAAATGAGATAAATTAAAAAGATTGGATGTTGAAAAAAGTAAAAAATATAATAAAACTTTTACATTTAGTATTTAAGATGATCATACGAATAATATGTTTAGAGTTTGCTTTCATTTGTTAGCTTGTGTTAAACTTTTAGTTGAGATCTTGGATTGACACCCATATTGCATATTTTTCGACTTCAAAATAATGCAATAATTATCAAAAGAAAAAATAATCTATAATTTGACTTTTTATTGATTTTTTTCACAAATCTATAAATCATTTACTACATACATTAATTGAAATTTTTTAATTTATGCATAAAATGAACTGATAAAAATAAGAAATTTCCTAAAATGACAGGTGAAAATGGGCTGAAAATTATGTGTGTAAAATGACGACGGTTATCCTATTATTATATAAATAGATAGATAAATAAATAGATAGATAGATATAGATATATATACTTGATATATTTTTAAGTAAATTTTGATAAAAGATAATAAAATATACCATGTGAAACTTAATAAAGTTATGAGTTTCTTCAAATATGTAATAAAATTAATAATTCATTTTAAATTATTTTTTTTCATAATCATAATTTATGACTTTCATCTAATATGAAATAAAATTATTTTTAATCACAGACCAAAAAGGTTTTCGCCCCTACAATCAGAAAAATGACCTGTTGATCTATATGTCTTGTTGTCTATTTTACCTTGAATACATATTCGATCGCCTTCCTATCACTCTTCTCCAATTGCTTCTCTCGTTCAATTTTCTTTCACTTCTGTCACAAACACTCTTACATAACTCTAATTTTATATTGACATCGATAAAATAGAATGATAAAATGCAAACTTAAAAAAAATAAATATAGAATCATCATATGATTTTCTTTCAATATGATATTTATTGAAATAAAAATAAATCTCGCGATTGGATCATCGTGAGAAACAAAGAAAGCAATATTTATTTGATTTATAAATTGATTTATTTATAATTTTGAGGAAAATGTAGTGATTACAAATTGAAGAGAGAAAATTGTATGGTTAAAAATTGATTGAAAAATTCCGTAATTTATAAACCGTTTATAAACTATTTTTTTAATGATTACCAGACGGAGGTAGCTAGAGCAGATGATTAGGTGGACTATGAAGTCCACCATGCCCAAACAACCTTATCACTCCCTCTGCGCTCCGTATCTCTACATATACAAACACATGTAAGCGCTATACATCTGAATTTCAATTCTCAGCAGCACCAAAGAAAAATAAAAAAAATGGCGACCAATAATTACAAGTCCCTCGATTGTATCACCACCGCCGATATATCGTCGTTGGGCATTCCAATTGAAGTCACCGATCGGATTCACGGAAAACTCGCCGGGATAATTCGTGACTACGGTGCTGGAACTCCCCAAACATGGCAGATGATTTGTAAGCAAGTTTTAAGTCCAGAGCTTCCATTTTCCTTCCATCAGATGATGTATTATGGATGCTACAAGGGATTTAGGCCTGATCCTGTGGCTTGGGTACCTGACTCGTATGTGTTTCTGTTTTATTTTAGAGTACACGTTTAAGTGTCTTGCGATATGATTGTTAACTGTATCTTCGAAAAGCCTAAGGGGTTAGTCCAGGGATTACAATTATTTATTTAAATTTTGTTTTCAACGCGCTGCATACATTTTTTTTTTTGGTTAAATAGTGTCAGGTGCACAGTTTTCATAAATGGGTGGTAGTAACCCTTGAACATTTCTAGTCTAAAAGCTTAGTATAAATTATTCATAAAGAGGAATACTAATGGGTTCACAAATAATAAATGAGTTCACTCTAACAGTCTAACTGAATTTATAAACCATTTATAAATTGGTTACCAAATGGAGGCTTAATTCTTAGAGAGTTTAATTCTTGCCTTCACCAGCCTGTAACCATGTGAATTGAAAGTTTGAAACTTGAAGAGGATTCGAGAATTCAACCAAAATTATCTGAAGTGAAAATTCATTTCACTTAAAATGTGATAAAATTGATAGGAATCTATTTCCACATCCAATTCAAACCCAAGATTCCCAAAACACCAGCATTGGAGAAGAAATTCTTTTCCTCAAGAATTTGGCTTTAATTTTTATCAAGTTCTTAGAATTTTGTATCAAACAAACAGGTTAAGTTATTAAACTTTTGGTTGTCAACCTGGCATTTAAGAAGTAGAGAAGGATGAGTATTAGTAGTATAAGAGAAAAGTGTATTAGATTATCCATTTTTTAAATTATTAATGAGCTAAATTTGTGCTTAATTCCCTATGAACCATATATATCAAAAAACAGTCAACAAGAAGATGAAGCATTCATAAGAAAGGTTAGGTCATTGTGCTCAAGGATAGATAGATTTCTCTTCATGGATGGTTGGGAAGGTATATATGAAGAGGCTAGGCAAGAAGCTTTGGTTAGGGCTACTTCAGATCATTGCCCAATTGTATTGGATACAAGTATATTTAAATGGGGTCCTACTCCGTTTCGATTTGAGAATATGTGGTTAAGACATAAGAATTTTAAGGAGAACTGGAAACAATGGTGGGGAAAATGTGAGAATGAGGGTTGGGCAGGCTACAACTTTATGGGGAAATTGAGAGTGATGAAAGAACAATTGAAAAGGTGGAACAAAGTAGAGTTCGGAGATATAAGAATGGAGAAGACAGCAATAATGAATAGATTGGAGAAGCTGGACAAGATGGAAGCAAGACAATCTATAGGAGAAGAGGAAAGAAAAGAAAGAAGGAACTTGAGGAGAAAATTGGAGGAATTGATTATAAGAGAGGAAGTTTCTTGGAATCAAAAGACAAAGATTAAAGGAATTAGGGATGGGATAATAATACCAAGTTGTTTCACAGGATTGCAATTGGAAGGAAGATAAACAGTTTGATCAATAAATTGGAGAGTAGAAACGGGATTATTTTGCATATTGAGGAGGACATTGTTGGGGAGATCACTAATTTTTTTGAGGACTTGTTTAATAGGAAAGAGGAGATTAGTTTCGAATTGAGGGAATAGATTGGGCACGTATAAATGAGGAAAAGAGAATGAAATTGGAAGAACCATTCGGAGAAGAAGAGGTAAAGAAAGCTCTATTTGACTGTGAAGGAGATAAAGCCCCGGGACCGGATGGTTTTTCAACGGCATCATTGCAAGAGAATTGGGAAGTAATCAAAGAGGATTTGATGAAGGTGTTTACGGAATTTTATGAAGATGGCATAGTGAATGCAAAAGTTAATGAGACGTACATTTGTCTTATACCAAAAAAAACGTGTTCAGTATTGATTAAGGATTTTCGACCAATCAATTTGGTATCATCCTTATATAAAATCTTGGAAAAAGTTTTATCATTGAGATTAAAGGAAGCGTTGGAAGAAACAATTGATAAGGCTCAATGTGCTTTCATTAAAGGACGTCAAATTTTGGATTTAGTTTTGATTGCAAATGAGATTGTAGAGGAATATAGGGTGAAAAAGAAAGGAGTGGTTTTCGAAGTGGATTTTGAAAAAGCATTTGATCACGTCAATTGGGAATTTCTTGACTTTGTGCTAGAAAAGAAATGATTTGGAGAGCGATGGAGAAGATGGATCAGAGGATGTTTGTCATCGGAAAATTTCTCGGTGATGATAAATGGTAAACGAAGAGGAAAATTTGGTGCCTCAAGAGGTTTGAGACAAGGTGATCCGTTATCACCATTCCTGTCCATCATAGTGGGTGATGTCTTGAGTAGATTGGTGAATAAGGCATGTAATATGGAGATCATTTGGGGATTTGAAATAGGTAGAGACAATGTGAGGATTTTCCATCTACAATTTGCAGATGATAGCATTTTTTTCTTGGAAAATAAGGAAGAAAGTCTAAGGAATCTCATTGGAATTTTGGACATTTTTACGAAAATCACTGGTTTAAAGTTAAATATGGTCAAAAGTTTAGTGGTTGGTATTAATTTGATGGAGGACAGGGTGGAAAGTATTGCAAGTACACTGGGTTGTGTGGAGGGAGGTTGGCCACTAAATTATCTTGGATTACCATTGGGAGGAAATCCAAGTGCCATCAATTTTTGGGAACCAGTTATGGTTAAAATAGCAAAAAGATTGGATGGATGACACAAGGGACATCTATCTAAAGGAGGTCGTCTTGTACTATTACAAGCGGTATTGAGTAGTATACCGACGTATTTCATGTTAGTCTTTCGTATGCCGATGAAGGTGATTAAAGTGATAGAAAAAATGATGAGAAATTTCTTTTGGGAAGGGAAAGGTGAGGGCTTCAGTGATCATTTAGTTAACTGGGGAATAGTATCGAAACCTAAAGAATATGGGGGCTTAGGGTTTGACAATATTAAGAAGAAGAATATGGCAATGTTGGGGAAGTGGTTATGGCGTTTTCCAAACGAATCTGATTCACTTTGGCATTTGATTATCTGTAGCAGATATGGGCTTCATCCAAATGGATGTGATGCAAACATTGAATTCAACTCAACTCTTCGAGCACCTAGGAGATCGATTGCAAGAATATAGGAAATCTTTGTGGAAAACACCAAATTGATGGTTGGTAAGGGTGATAAAATTCGGTTTTGGCAAGACAAGTGGGTTGGACAACAAACACTTTGACATACCTTCCCTCGTTTATTCCGAAAATCCAATAACAAAAACTCACTTATTTCTGATGTAATCACATCATCATCACCCCCAAATTTGGTTTGGAATCTCCTATTCTCTAGAGATTTTAGTGATAGAGAGTGTGAGGAGTTCACCTCACTCTTGAACCTACTTGAAGACATAAACATTAACCCATCTAGAGCGGACAAAAGAATTTGGAAGGGCCATCCTTCTGGAAACTTCTCATGCAAATCCTTCTTCAATATCATACTCAAACTTCCTTGTGAAACTACTTTTCCCCAATTCAAATTTATTTGGAAGAGTGCTGTGCCATCGAAAATTAAAGTTTTCGCTTGGTTGGCTTCCTTGGGAAAGGTGAACACCTGTGATTTGTTACAATTGAGAAGACCCTTAGTATGTATCTCACCATCATATTGCATTATGTGCAAAAAGAATGAGGAGAGTATTGATCATATACTAATTCATTGTGAGTTTGCTAGAGGAATTTGGGGAAGGATTTTGAGAGCGTTTGATGAAATAGGTGTATTACCAAATTATTGGGCAGACTTGATACTTATTAAATGGTGTTTTCGGGGTAATAGAAAGAAGGTAAAGGAGATCTGGAAGATGGCTGTGATGGCATCGGCTTGGGTGATATGGATAGAGAGGAATAGAAGATTTTTTGATAACACCGAGCGATCCATTGAAGATTCATGGGATAGCATCATTTTTCTCACAAGTTTGTGGGCACGAGCAGTTGGAATGATCAGTCATTTGGAGAAGTTTTTATTTTGCCTGGATCCCAATAGTTTTTTTGATACCATCGATTCTAGTAGTCACAAATGATTGTATAATTAGTTTTTGTCCCATATGAGGCTACTAGTTTTCGTTTTGTGGATGACTCAACCACTCTATCTCTTTGTGTAACATACATTTATTTTACCATTAATAAAATCTGCAGTTTCTTATCAAAAAAATATTGTTTTGCACATCATTCAGTTACTAGTACATTGAATTTAGCGGAAACTTCTCACATAGAACTGGTAATTTTAATGTGTTCTTAATCAGTGTTTTGTTACGTATTGTTCTGCCCATATTCATTTACTAGTACAATGAATTTAGTGGAAACTTCTCACATAGAACTGGTAATTTTAATGTGTTCTTAATGAATGTTCTGTTACATAGGGGTAATGCAAATTTAACTAATGTTGGCCGGCTATTGGAGACGCGTGGAAAAGAATTCTTAGGAGCAAAATACACAGATCCTATTTCGAGCTTCCTTGATTTTCAGGAATTTTCTGTCTCAAACCCCGAGGTATAGAATTAAACACTTGCTAATTTGACCATCAGACTATTGAGTCACCATGATTAATGAACTGATTTCCTAATCGATGTTCCTTATTATGTTTTCTAAAGGTTTTTTGGAAAACTATATTAGAAGATATGAATATCTCCTTTTCAGTTCCTCCTGAATGCATTTTACGGGAGGATCCTACACACCCAGGTGGTCACTGGCTTCCTGGGGCACATACAAATCCAGCAAAGAATTGCCTACTTCTAAATGGGAAGAGGAATCTAGATGATATTGCCATGACATGGCAAGATGAAGGAGCTGAAGAAGTCCCTGTCAAAAAGATGACCTTTAGAGAGTTACGCTCAGCAGTTTGGTAAGCTATTTTTGGTTTGGCAGATTTGTTTGTCATTTATAATATATTTCATCATGATGGTACAATTATTGGATGTGGCATTTTTATGATTTTTCTGATAAACACCAAAAATTATTTATTGTTATCTTTATCTGTTTTGTACGATGTAGGGTGGAACACAAATCATACATGATACATATTATGATGTGCTTAGTTTGTCTCCATATCTTAAATTTTCTCTCAAAAATCCTATCAATTCTATTTGACATCATTGCTCATCCCTCGATAAAGTGTATTCCCAAAAATATATTGTGCGTGTTGAGCAAAGGATACATATTGAGATGGACGTTTTCTGCTATTTTTATCCTCTGCTAGCGAGTTTTAATCTTCAATAATTTTCCTTTTACTAAAATCTTCTTGAACGAACACTTCAGGACTTCTTTTTTGTTTGAATTTAATAACACTTGTAGAATATTTATATAAAACTCATGCATTAAATAATTTTGTAGCAAATAGGTTGCGGAGTAGATGAGAATGAATAATTAACACAATGTCTTTTCACCCACAATCATAGAAAATTTGGCATAAAAATTTATGCAAAATGTAAAGCCTAGTCTCTTTCTATGTGCTCGAAATTGGCCAAGGCTAAGGTTCAATGCTTTTTGGTTGGTGCTTTGTCCCTCGACACCTTAAGAGAGGACGGAGTTTGCTTTCTTTCCTATGCGAGTCCAGTTGTAAGGTGGAATGCTTTCCCGTTTTCAAAAAATGGGCTTTGCCTTAAGCTCTTAGATTCCTTATAGTAAGCCCGATTGGCATATTGTTGTATGAAAAGGAGTCGATTACGTATTTCCCCTAACCCTCTTAAAATGTATTCAGGATGTGTTTCAATATTATTGAAGTATAATAAGGTTCCCTATTATTGTTGTAACACATGTAAATACCCTTTTGGGGAAGGCTCATCTCCCCATATTTGACCTGGGGATGGATGAAAGTTGCGTGTTTCATTTTTTCCTCCCCCTATTGGTATTTGAAAGGAAACATATCTAAAGGATATGGAGACAATACGTAGAAACAGAATTATATTTAGTTAAATGATGATTTATTCTTCTTAAAGCTACAAGTTACAGTTACTGGCGTTTGATTTTCAGGTTTCTTATTAATGACAATGTACCACCTCTTTGTTGCATGACTTAACTGGAACTTGCTTTATTCCAATCTCTTGCTTCCCCCTTTTGGTACTTGAAAGGAAACAACAAAAATAATCACAATTGAGTAAAGACACTTTATTCTTATAGATGAGTTAATGTGGTCCCTTTTGATTTTCTGCTTTCCTATTAATAATAGCATACCACCTAAATGCTGTATAATGAAACAGTATTATGGATTGTGCTATTCTGGTTTAAATACTGCTGTTTAGTGGTTTTGAGAATTCAATTCCTGATTTCTATGATGCTATGGTGCTCTTATTTTCTTGAGAGTTTATGAACTTCACTGTTAGATGATCTCAAACTCTGTTTAGAACTTTCCTAGGCTGGTTGCATATGCAATTGAAACCCTGGGATTGGAGAAAGGATCTGCGATTGCCATTGATATGCCCATGGATGTGAATTCTGTGGTGATCTACCTGGCCATAGTACTTGCTGGCTATGTAGTTGTGTCCATTGCTGACAGTTTTGCACCAAGTGAAATATCTACAAGGCTTAAAATATCAAAAGCAAAAGCAATCTTCACACAGGTGAGCCCTATTTACCCTTATCAGGAGCATGAAGGACTATAATTTTTTTAATGCCTGTACTAAGTCTAGTCTGTGTTCAAATGTAGTCTGTTAGACCTCTGTTGAGAAATACTTGGTGGATCTTGTACAAATGTCAAAAATATAATGTAAGCCTAAATGATTTAATGAAATTGGCTTTAATTAGTATTGTAGCTTGTAGTGCCTAACTCTCAATCTTTTGGAGTATAAAGAGATAGATATTGATAGAATGACAGGATCATAATGATGGGTTCTGTTTCACGAATTCATCTTTTAAGAATTCTGAGTTGACAGATTTCTTAATTTTTAGAGACCGTAAGTCTTGGTTTCTTGTCTACAAGTACAAAGGCAACTCCACCTACATCAGCTTCTGTGGCATTATGACCTTTAGCAGTATCGTTGTAGATTTGTTAATTAATATATGCAAAACATTAAGCTGATAAGTTGTGCTCACTTATAAAAATTTATGAATTGGAGTATCATCATAGGTTCATATAGGGATAGTACTTATCCATTTTAACAGTTTACATCTGTCAATTCGTTGCTTTTAAAAGTATTAAGTCCCTAGTTCTCATCACTGCTACTTGAAAATCACTACAATAGAAGAAAATCTATCATAGAAGTTAACGTGTTTGACTGTGTAAGTAATGTTTCTTTCAGTTCTATTTTTGTGCAAATTATAGTCGAATGAAATTAGTTGTCTAATTGTCATCTACCTAAGAATGGATTATGAGAAAAGCCTGCATACATTCAATTGTGGGAATAATCTTTATTGATTTTGACAATTTGGTGTTCAACATTGAAGCTCATAATGCTCATACGAATTGTTTTGCCTCTTTTTTTTTTTTTTTTTAAATGAATTACTATTTTTAACACAGTAATTTTGTTGCAAGCATATTTGAATCACATTTTTGTCTAAGTTCAATCAAATACTGTAAATTTTATTCTCTTCTACCTCTCTTCGCTAATATCTTAATATATCCAACTGCCACTCCCAGGATCTTATCATTCGTGGTGACAAAAAACTACCCTTGTACAGGTGATTTCTCACTCCTTTCTACCCTCTCCCCCTTTCTGATGAATATTTCTCTACTCAAGGGAAGGAAAGCAAAATTCCACTAACAAAGTATACTCAAATGAGAATAATCAAGATCTTAACCAACATTCAAGCAAAAGATAAACACACTAATCCACATAGTTTAGAGTTCATACTACTTCAAATTACAATCCAATGTGCAAAGAGCAAGCACAGTAACAGACATGAAAAACTGTTAACTTAATTCCACCTTAAAGTTCTTCTCACAGTTTTTTTGCTTCCTTCTTAGATTTTTTACTCAATATTCCCAACGGACAAATACTTTCCTTCTGCTTTATTATCAGCTTAGCTTCCATAATGATTTTTCTAGCTACTGTTGATAGAAAGAAAATGGATTCTTAAGGGATTTGCTGTTTCATTTTAACTTTGATTTGCCCTCAGGTATACATTCCAAGGAAAATTTATACAACTTCTAATTCGACTCCACTATCCTGCACAAAGTCCTCATGATTTCTCAGTACTCTATTTATGTTCACATTCTTTCATCTATATTTTAGTCCTCACACCCATTGTGTCGAATATTTCAGTAGAGTTGTTGATGCGCAATCTCCAACTGCAATTGTAATTCCCACGGTAGGTTCCAGCTTCAGCATGAAAGTGCGTGACAGTGACATTTCTTGGCATAGTTTTCTTGAGAGAGTAAATGGATCCAAGTAAGCCACTTTGATCAATGTGACTATGTATCGTCTTTTCTTCTATGATCTTAAACACTGTTAAATAAAAGGGCCCCAGTATGTCCTTTGTTTATGCTATCTTTAATTTTAACAAATGAAGTCCAGTTAGGCATGACTAAGATTGTTCCTATTTGTTAAAACTATCACTTCAAACATTTGAAAAATAAAAAGTTATTTCATAACTTGCCCGAGCTTCAACTAGATTTAAATCTTGCTGATGGCAATGTAACCAATAATATATCTGATAAATAAATTAATTGCATCCTTCTGCCACAGTTCTGTTATTTGTTTATGCTATCAATAATCCCTTAAGCTCAGTCCTGTTAAAGCATGACTAAGATTCCCTACTAGTTGAAAATAGCATTTGGGACATATGAGTTCATAGACAACCATTCGTCTTGACCGGAAATTAAATCAAATCAATTGTGATTGGACCTTTAGTGTATCTGATAAAAGACTAGTCCAATCTCACATCAATGTTTTTGTAATGCATCTCATTGTTCAAATGACAACTTATATCTAATTTTATTGGCTTGTCCATAAGTTATTCCAGTAACACAAGGAGGATGACTTTTAAAATTATATGTGCACAGCACGCTCTCCTTTTTCTCATCATTACCGAAGAAGAGTATCACGTTCGAAGAATAACTAATAATACATTTTTTCTTAAATCTGGAAATGCTATAAAGGTACTTCTAGTTACCTTTTTGAACTCCACTGTATTCAGTGCCATAGTAGTGGGTGGATGTTTCAGGATATTTTGTGTATGCTTCACAACTCTAAGTCCTTATACTACCAAACTCTGATGTTTGCCATAATTGTTTGTTTTCATGTCAAATTTGTAGAGAAGTCGAGTTTGTTGCAGTAGAAAGACCAGTTGAAGCATTCACAAATATTCTCTTCTCGTCAGGGACTACAGGTATATATTAGGGATCAAAATTTATCTTTTGTTTCATGCTTAATTAAAAAGACGTCAAAACTGCAATATAAATGTACCGATACTTCCAATCTAATCAATTTGATCTCTCATCCTGCATAAAATTCAGTATTGTAGATGCCAAAAGTGGGTATGGCCTTAATTAAAATTCAATCTCTTCATTTCAGCCATTTTAACCAAAGTAGGCCTTTGACAGCACGAGACCTTCAGGCAATTTCATAGTTACTTTTGGATCTGTAAATAATGAATATTTGTTCGGAAACAATGTCAAAGTAAATTGGTTATAAGAAACTACATGCTTAACTGATTGTGTTGTTCCCTAGGGGAACCAAAGGCAATACCATGGACTACCTTAACACCTTTCAAAGCTGCTGCTGATGGTTGGTGCCACATGGATATTCACAAAGGTGATGTAGTGGCCTGGCCTACTAATCTTGGATGGATGATGGGTCCTTGGCTTGTTTATGCTTCATTATTAAATGGGGCTTCCATCGCTCTCTATAATGGATCTCCACTTGGTTCTGGATTTGCAAAGTTTGTGCAGGTGAGACATTCTTTTGATGTTGGACCTTCCTTGTTATATTCCTTGTCCTTGCCATGATATTAGCTAATTTGCATTCTCCACAATGATATTAGTGATTCAGCATTCTTTTATGATGCTAGCAAATGTCCTAAGATTCTCATTTTTATATAGTGTACAATGTACAATTTGATAACAGAAGTATCATTACAAATTGAGTATAATTGGGAAAAAGGAGGGGAATATACCTCTCTTTACCTGAAAGAACAATTGCAGATCAATGCGACCTTTTATTCCTGATTGTATTTGTAACCATGCAGGGAAATATGCATGCATTATATTAATTTATGGCTAAGAGCTACATATGTGAATCGTTCGTTTCATTTAGTTCACATTTATATAAAAATGAGAGAAAGCAATCTTTGAGATATGAAATTTGTTGATAAGTTTCAAACCTGTAACATTACATAGTTAGTACTAGATAATTTTGAATTGATAAAGAATCATGTTACATATCCTTTCTCAATGTTTCTCCGAGTATAGAAAGGTTGACATATAATTAGCATTAACCAATTTAAACATCTTACACAATGCACAAACAGCTGTTCTTACGTTATTGTAGTCATAATGATAGATTAGCTAGAAGTATTGAACTGTTTTCTTCACCACGTACTCTATTAAGATTTTATCTAACTTTAGGTACTTCAAGACTCCCAACCCCAAAAGCAAAATAAAAGGTAAAAAAATTAAAAAAGAAGAAACCGTCATCTTTGCCACTTCTTTGGGGTTTTATGTAAATTCCAGAATTCATGGCAGTTTGGTACTCTTTAAGTGAATCAGTCATATTACTTAACCAAAAAGACCTATTTAAGTTTGGTTTTAGCTTTCTACTTTGTACTGATGCAAAATCCTACTTTTACCTTGTAGGATGCTAAAGTAACAATGTTAGGCGTGATCCCAAGTATTGTGAGAACATGGAAAAGTACGAATTCTACTGCTAGCTATGACTGGTCAGCCATACGGTAGGTTGATATCACTTTTGAGACTGTTCATCCATATATAATAGTTATTGTTACAATGAATGTGAGAGAGTATGTGTTTATTTTTCTTGTCAACCACTTTGATTCAGTTAATATTTCCTTTTTCATACTTTTGAGTAATACATAAGATGAGACTTCCAAAAATTTCTTTCACTTGGTCTAAATGTATTTATTGCCCTATGGTAGTTGCTTTGCATCTACTGGTGAGGCATCTAGTGTGGATGAATACCTTTGGCTGATGGGCCGAGCTCAATATAAGCCTGTGATCGAGTATTGTGGAGGTACTGAAATTGGTGGCGGATTCATAACTGGTTCATTGTTGCAACGTCAATCTCTTGCTGCTTTTAGCACACCTGCCATGGGTTGTAGTCTGTTTATTCTTGGTGAAGACGGACTTCCTATAGTAAGCCCCAACGTACCTTTCAGCTGAAACAAGTCATCAATTATGCA
Source organism: Ligustrum vulgare (assembly GCA_963555705.1). Taxonomy (NCBI): domain Eukaryota; kingdom Viridiplantae; phylum Streptophyta; class Magnoliopsida; order Lamiales; family Oleaceae; genus Ligustrum; species Ligustrum vulgare. The sequence goes on along the minus strand of OY743168.1, from coordinate 29,022,038 downwards.
CGTTCTCTCTTCATAATTGCATTTAATAAATTGTGTGCAATCAAGTCACATGTACCCATTTTTAGCTAATATTTATTGAAAAATTGCAACAATTCTGAAGAGAACATATGATACTTTTCATCTACATTTTAAGACCATCCTTGTTATCTTTATTTCCAGCCACCAGATATTCCTGGGATTGGTGAATTGGCCCTTGGTCCACTCATGTTTGGAGCTTCAAGCACACTATTGAATGCTGATCACTATGATATCTATTTTAGGAAAATGCCAGTATGGAATGGGAAGGTGCGTAGTGATTCTTCAACTTTCCATCAGTCAAGGGTTGAGGACTGAATCTTCTGTGCTCATGCTTAAATCTGACAGGTTCTTAGAAGGCATGGTGATATGTTTGAGCGTACTGCAAGAGGATACTATCGCGCACATGGTCGTGCAGATGATACAATGAATCTTGGGGGTATTAAGGTCCGCAAATATCTTTAGAAATATAACATTAAGATAATTTTTTTGTTGAAGTCACGTATAATATGGGGAAAGGATGTTGGTCCGTGATGAAAGAGGTCCATATCTTGTTAAATCATCACGTGTCTCTTGTTTATCCAAGTTAGGCTTTGCTTCCAACTTGGACTCAGTATCCAAAAATTTGAAAAGAGACATGTTTTCACGAGGACTATGCAACAATTTAATTAAGATTGGATATTTTCAAATATTGGGGTTGATTCTGCAACAATAGTTCTAGACATTGGGGTTCATATTGTATTGTTGATCCATGGTTTGAGCCTCATAAATTGAAGTTAAATGGCCTTTCTAAAAGTTCTGTCACTATGGTAAACACAAGGTATTAATTTTCCAGGTGAGCTCGGTTGAGATTGAACGGATTTGTAATGCAGTTGATAATAATATCCTAGAGACAGCAGCAGTTGGGGTGCCACCTCCTAATGGAGGACCTGAAAAGCTGATGGTCGCTGTTGTGTTCAAGAATTCAGACGAGCCACCAAATGATTTGAATAATCTAGCTGCAACTTTCAATTCAGCACTGCAAAAGAAATTAAATCCTTTGTTCAAGGTTTGATTTATGAAGCTTGTTTTTACATGATTACAATACAAGTATATGGTCAATTTGTTTCCTCATTATGGCTAAAACTTGCAGGTTTCTAATGTGATTCCCCTCCCTTCCCTTCCAAGAACAGCCTCAAATAAGGTTATGAGAAGGATCTTGAGGCCGCAGTTTTCTCAAAGTGAACAAAATTCTAAACTATGATTTACCCCTCATATCAAAGTTTCCTAGCTTGCTTAATTTATTAAACTATCTGTGTGTTTTTCGTTGTAAATATAGTACATCTTTTTTCTAAATATATTTGTTGTTCTTTGCTTGACATCAAAATAAATAGAGATTTTACAACACTGCACTCTAATTTTTATTTATTTACTATTTTTGAGAATTGACATTGTTTCAAAGGAGTTACGGGGCAATGCTTTAACCAAAGCATTTATGGGCACCATAAAAAATATCCACCGTCCTTTGGCGGGTGGGTATTAGGTGTCATGTAGGGCTCGGTGGCCCCCATTAGACACGTGCCCCAGTGGGCATTATATAATTTCTAATGCATCGGGCTCCCACCGACACCCTCCTCCAATTAGGGGGGAGACACGTGTCTCGGTGGGCACCATTGAGGCACTATATAATTTCTAATGCTTTAACATTATAAAATATAAAGTTACTAATTTCATAGTAAATTAGGAGTTACATCAATCTATGTAATCATGTTATCACGCACTATTTGTTTTCTTCATTGTGGACGTTAGAGCGGCAATGAACTAAGCTGATCTACTGTTATTATTGACAACATCAATTGACATATTGAGTTTCAAAATAGTGTAAAAAGATGTGTTGAATTATTGCAATTTGATATGTATCCGTCGTTTTAAAAATGTTGAGGTTTTTTGAATTGTTTATTGACATGGATAAAGTCAGAAATAACTTCTAAAATTTTCATTTGAAACCATTTTAAAAATGTTGAGGGTTTTGAATTGTTTATTAACATGAATACCTGTCAGAAGTTATTTCAGTAGAGGGGGAATTTTCTCTTCCCCGAATCGGGATCCCCGATTGGGGGGGGGGGGACGCATCCTCCTCAATCGGCATTTCAAAAAAAGAGGTGGGTCTCATGGAATAGGTACAGCCTGACATCTCTGTTTTTTATTATTATTATTTACCAAACAGAGGCTAAATGTGGCGTTCTGTTTGTATTTCATTTTCCGTTTTTGAAAATGTTTTTTATTTTCTGTTTTCATTTCCTATTTTTAAATTTGCTAAAAATCCGTTCTAATTAGGCGTGGGTTGGGTTGGATTGGGTTGAAGGCCAACTCGAACCCAAATCAATTATATCGGTTTGCATGAAAATGAACTCAATCAACCCAATGAAAGTTTGAAAAATCAAACCAACCCAAACCAATGTTGGTCAGTTTGGGTCGCGATTTGGGCTTTTAATTTGGGGTTCCATTATTTTTTTTTAATTTTGCCGGACTCATAAATATTAATCCCTACACATATTCATACGTTAGAAATTTAACATTGACAGAACCTGAACTCAAACATTCACAAAATTATACTTACAAATATGAACTTGTCAAAATTCAAATACATACTTGTCAAAACTCAAATATGATCTAACGCATTTTTTTAATTTTTTTTTTTTTTTTTTTTAAAAAAAAGTAACGATTTAGGTTGGGTTGGTTGGGTTAATTCAGGGTTTTAACTGAAATCCGAAACTCAAACCAACTCGAGACAAATTTATATTTCTCAACCCACAAACCAACTCAACCACCTGAAAACCCAACCCAAACCGGTCGGTCGGTTTCGTCGGTTTGGTTCGATTTTTGCCCAATCCTAGTTCTGATTGCCATTTCTAAAAATCATTTCTAAAAATAAAAAATTGGAAAACACGTTCTGTTTAAAATCTTGAAGAATACTACTTTAACTATTTGTAATTAATTTTATTGTGAGTTAAATTATTAAAAAATAATCGTCTTTTGAAGATTTAGGTGGCATCTGTTTGTATTTCATTTTCTGTTTTTATTTTTGAAAATGTTTTCTATTTTGTGTTTTCATTTTCTGTTTTTAATTTTGCTGAAAACTCGTTCTGTTTGCCATTTTTTAAAACTCTTTCTAAAAAAAAAAAGAAAAAAATTGGAAAATACGTTCTGTTTAAAATTTTGCAGAATAATACTTTGACTATTTGTAATTAATTTACTTGTGGATTAAATTATTTAAAAAAAATTGTCTTTTGAAGATTTGCTTTCTATTATAAGAAAAGATTAGCTTGTCTAATTTTTATTGGACTGATTTAAATGACTAGAAAAATATTATAAAAATAGATAAAATCATTAATGATCAAGTCCCAAAAATATTATAAGAAATTAGTTTATCTAATTATTATTGCCACATTCATGTTCAAGTCACATGTTAAATGAGTCCAATGTAAACAAAATAATCACACAAAAAGTTTGGCTCAACAAAATGAATGCAATTGGTCCTAAGCCAAAATAATAACACAAAGAGTCCATATTCAAGATCTTTTTTGAAATATTACCCTAAATGTAGAGTTTATTGATCCAACTTCATTAATTAAAAAAACCAAAAATGCGTTTTCCGCATTTTGAACATTTTTAGTTGAAATACATTCAAATCACCCAAAACGAGATTTTTGGCGTTTTGCGTTTTGTGTACAATTTTTTTTCCAAAATAAGTTTTCGAAAATGGTGAAGAGAACGCTTTTTTAGTATTTTCGAAAATAAAAATAGAAAACGACATCAAAACAATAAAGAGAATAGGGCCTTATTTCCTATCATAAGAAATTAACTTATCTAATTTTTATTGGACTAATTTAATAATGACTAGAAAAATATTACAAAAATAGATAAAGTCATTAATATTCAAGTCCCAAAAATATTACAAGAAATTACCTTATTTAATTATTGTTGTCAAATTCATGTTCAAGTCACAATTAAACTTGAGGCTGAGTCCATGTAAACAAAATAATCACACAAAGAGTTTGTCTCAATAAAAAGAATGCAAGTGGTCATAAGCCAAAATAATCACACATAGAGTCCATGTTCAAGGCATTTTGTGAAATGTTACCCTTGAATCATCCATCTGTATCCATCTCTATACTTCTAACAAATAACAACAAGAATTCCCACTGAATGTTTTTTGTAATGTTGATATTGAATTCAATAAAATTTTATTTTGACTTTGTTCCAAGCTAAGATAATTCTCCCAGAAAAAAAAAACCAAAATGTGTTTTCCGGATTTTGAACATTTTTAGTTGAAATACACTGAAAACGCTCAGAACGAGGTTTTGGATGTTTTGCGTTTTGTATACAATTTTTTTTTTCTAAAATACGTTTTTGAATATGGTAAAGAGAACAAATTTTTAATGTTTTCGAAAATAAAAATCGAAAACGACCTTAAAACAATAAAGAGAACATGCTTCAATTTTTCATTTCTCAAATAGCCCTTTTTATACTAAATCTTATATATCCTTATGGCTTTTTTATTTATCAAATGGTTCTATTTGTGTTAAAATTGTCTCAACCTTGTCAACCTCCTTTCAAGTATTAGAATCAATACCTTGACATCATCAACTTTTGTTGGTTTCTAACCATCTATGAAGTTACATGCATCTGGAATGAAGAAGCCTATATATGTACATGTATTATGGACAAGGTGATATTCTTCATAGAACAAATTATTATTAAATATGAAAAGTACATACCTCTTGTGACATTAGGAAATCATTTGACCCATGGTTGAAATCTGTAAAATTGAATGATTGAAACCCATTTTGGGGTTCTAAGCCTTGATGTGGATGTATTGCCTGGGAATAAATTCATTCCCAACTATTATTACTATAACATACTTCTTGGGCAGTCCAACATCCATTCTTGAAATTTGATTGGACTTCACTCCTCCAGTAAAGATGTACAATGTTATTTTTACTTTCCATTTACATAGGTTAATGTCCATGTGTGTATATATATATATATATTAAAGCAAGCATATACTTAGTGGCTGGTAAACATCTAACCCATTGGTGTTTTTGGAGTCTTCTTTCGTGATTTAGGTTCAAGTACACCTTTAATTCTTTTGCTAGATCGGCCTTTGGCGCGTCTTTTTGTAGGATCTCGCAACTGACATTCCTTTTGGGTATTCGCTGGAATGCTCTCAGCACCTTGGAATGCCTCAATCTTCGATTCCACTTCGAGCAACAACGTCTTACACATGTTGAAAACATCAACATGCCTTGAGCCAATGGACACAATTCTTTGGGAATATGCGATAACTCAATGTAATGAGCAGTTAACATTGGATCATTGTCATTTGGAATTATCTCTCCCATGGGGTCACGAATATCTTCATTTATAGCTGCACCTTTCCATCTTTTCAAACAGTATCAAGTCAGTAAACTTTTGTACTCTAAGTGACGAAACAATTTCAAAGCACGCGAACAAAGTATTCCATCGAACTCAAATTTTCTACATGTAAAAGACACCGTCTCTTCCAATCGATTGTATGTAAGTGGACGAATCATTCTCCTATCTTTAATCTCTCACACTGTGTATGTACGAATAGAATTTTCATCGAGCTCCAATTCTAATGATAGGTCTATAGTTTTCTTAATACTATCTTGGAAATAGTAAAACGTCTTTTTAGTGTACTTCTTTGTAGCTTCAAGCTCTACTGACCAACTAGAAACAAAGTTCAGTGTTGCATGTTTTGTTAAGTGCTCGGCCTCTCTTTCTTTTTCATGGCGATTCTCCATTGCCCTTGAATACATATGTATAAACTCTCAGAGCACAATTCTACCATGAGTGAAGTAATCCTTCAGAAACTTATTGATGCTCTCGCTTCTCTGTGACGTGGTCATTCCTATACAAAAGTGATAATGGCTGTAGACTTGAGCCCATTTCCTCCTCAAATCATCTGTTCTCTACACCCACTCATTACCTCTAAGCCCATTGTCTTCAAATAACTTGTCCCAACATTCTTCAAATTCCTCAAATGTTTCTGGATTGTAGATACATGCTTTGAATTGGGACGAAAATAATTTGTATCCTTTAGTACTCAAGTTTTTTGCTGCATTTTGACATAAATGCTGATAAGTGTATTTTACACACTTATTTTGTTTTTAAATCGACAATTTAATTGACAAATTGAGCTAATTTCTACTTATAATTTGTGTTTATCTTGTACAATTAGGTACAACCTCAATTGGAAATAAAATGGACAAGATTGGAGTGCAATTGAACTAAAAGAAGAGCAAATTTGATGTCCAATGACCTAATTGAAAGAAATCAAAAGTTTGGGACTCAATTGCAACATCTCAGAAATTTGGAGGAAATACCAAAAACGCAATCCATGGTGGGCTTCAGGCAATAACTCATCAACAATACTTGATATAGCTATAGACTAATCTGTAAAATACTTACTTTTTTTCCTCCTATAGCTTTGAAGAAGGTTGTAAACAACCACATTATTGCGTCAATTGTTTCATCGTTAAGGAGACCGCACCCAAACAGTGATGTTTTCCCATGGTGGTTGACGCTTACAATTGGTGCACATAACATATCATAGTTGTTTGTACGAAATGTTGTATCAAAATATATTGCATCACCAAATAACCTGTAATCTTGCCTCGATTTTGTATTACAAAAAACACACACCACGTATCTCACCATCTTTATGTGTTCGAAAGGAGTATAAGAAGTGTTTATTTTCACATTTCTTCTGCTTGATGTATTCAAGGAGACACTTGGCATCGCCCTTCTTAAGAAACACAGCTCATCTTCTCTGTATTAAATTGTTGCAATCAGTTATTGTAAAATTAATATTCTGGACACCACTGGCTTCCTCACACATGTAGGAGGAAATTTGTCCTTGCTTTAGTCCAGATGAGTGCATTTTGTTCATAATTTCTTCTTATGCAAAATTAATTTTTTGTTGGGACCTCAAATAGGCTCAATTGGGACAAGATTATGAGAATGTTCCGACTTGAAATCAGTCACTCTATACTTACCGCCGGGAACCGTTTAATTATGAAGGAAGCCTTGCAATCCACCTAACATCTCTTTTTCTTTGGGGCGTCTTGAATTTTTGGTAAGTGCCCTCACAAGAACAAACTATGGCTTGACGTTGTCTTACATTAGGGTCAGATCTGCTCTTATTTGTTCTTAGAATCCTAACACTGAAATCAGTCCTCCTTGCATATTTATTATAAAAATCGTAATTATTTTGTGTTGTATCAAACATCATCCCAATTTTAGGCTCTACCTCTTTATCTAATTCCTCTTCCAATTTCTCATCCGAACACCCACACCCTTCAACCTCAACGGGTGATTTATCATCACCAATACAATTTAAGTCCGAAATTCTCAATTTTGTCAAACCACTTCCTATACTTGCACCCATGGTTACATTTTCATTACTATCCATAATAACTTGTACATAAGTTGCAAAAATAATAAGGCAACATAATAAATCATGTAAAGGAAGTATAGCATATACATATGAAGTTTTATTCCATGGCTGCTTGTATGCATATAAACACAATTAATATATAAAGAGTAAAATAAGTCACAACATGGAAAATGTTTTTGTAGAGATGCATCGAATTCATGCTCTTGTGCCTCTAAATAACGTCTTACCATCACAGAAGCATTTTAACACAAATACATGTAAAAAAACCTAATTTAATCACAAAAATATAATTTCTTACCAATCTAATCTTGTCACAGAAGCATTTTGTTGTAGTAGTTAGAATGAGCCAAATTTCTTGAACTGTATTTGCTTCAAGTTATACAAAATTGCATTCCATTCTGTTCCCCCATTCGAGAAATGAAACTAATTCCTATTCTTCAAAATGGAAACCCCTTCAATAATTTATATTCTTTTATTTTTTTTCTTTGACTTTGTGGTTGTTGGGCTCCACAAAATTCTTTTGCTTGCAATTATTTACCCTCAACCGTCCCCACTCCCAACCCTTATCTCATTTTAGAAATTGTGCATTTAACTTTTATTGTTTAAATGAGTGCAACCAAACAAAAACTATATATTTTAAAAAATTTATTATTTTCACGAACTTTTTAGCCAAATTTTTTTCTAAATATATAATATAAGTTAGTTAATTTGACTTAATGAACGTCAAGAAAATTTAGATGTAATTTGCTTAACGATAATTAACTATTTTCAAAAATAGTAATATATGATAATACAAACATTAAACTTAAAAAATTGATAAACAAGAATTTTAAACCGTACATCACAAAAAAAAAAAAAAAAAAAAAATAACATCTATGAGAAATGGTATTGATTATTAAAAAACCCCCAGGTTGGTTCAAAGTTGCTACTGTTGATAAGTGTATTTTATACACACGTCTATATATCTAAGTTAGAATAAATTATTGTCATTCTTAGATAATTACTGCATAAATATTTTATATTTATTTACATTGTAGGAGTAATCCCAAATATGGAAGAATGAAGCAAGAAAGTAGAATAATGCACATTTGGAAGCCAAGTGGAGCTAAAAATAACAAAATGGATGTTGGTGATGTTAACTAGAATTTCTAAGAGGAGCTAAGTAGAAGAAATCAGAATTTAAGAACTTAATTGAAGATGGATCGAAGTTTGGAAGAATAATTGAAGAGTTTTGGAAGTTCGAGGACTAAATTGTCACAATCATAAGATGAAGGACTCACGTGCAAATAAAGTCCGAGGACCAATTTAATGCACCAGAAAAGATGAAAATGTGCTGAATAGTCTCTACTGGGCGGCCAGGGGTTCTCAACTTGGTGGCCACATGAGAATTCTAAAATTTACAGAACCACTTTTGGTGCAACTGCGCGGCTACCAGAACTTTGCCTGCATGGCAGCGCAGCTTTCCTAGGCCTGGGGAGAAAATCCCATGCACGATTTTAAACTCTGGGTTGCCTAGGTTTCTGGAAGAATCTATACAAGCTATTCTTCATGCACGAGAGAAGAACCTTTACACAAATATTCAAGATCCATAATTAAAGTTCTTACCATCAAGATCTTGGAGGCGTTTTTTGAGGCAAAGGCGTGAGGATCAAAGACTAGTAATGGGGATAACTACTTGGTGCAAGAGTTCTCTTCTTGTTATTTTTTAGTTTAGTTATTAATTATGCTTTGATTGCTTTAATTATGAGTAACTAAACCTTTTATTGGGATTAAACGATATAGCGTAATTTTATGCTTTTAATTACACTGTTCAAGTTTTATGGTTTGATTGCATGTGTATGGTTTTATTTTGTGATTAATGTGTGAATTAACTGACTACTAATTCATTGATTAAATGGATCATTATCATAATCCGAGATGTGAGTTAATGATGTAGATCTAGGAATAAAACTTGGTAATTAAATGAGCGATAGAGATATACGTTTGTTGTTATTGCAGTCTTTAATTGAATTCTTACATTCTATGCACCTAATCATTACAACCTACAGTTCGTTAACACGATTGACTAATTAGGTAGAGTTGATTTAAACCCGAGAGGAGAATTTCATGTGCATAAGTGAGCTCGACTGATCACATTAGTAGATTAAAACTTGAACGGTGGAATTGAAAATATTGACTACGTGAACTCGTGAAATCTCAACTTTTCACACATTGATTTAAAAAAAAAATTATTTAATTGCTTACTTGCTTTAAGTTTAGTAGTTAATTAATCAAAGACATATCAAACAATTGTCTTTCAAATAAAGTAAAAATTAGAATAGATTTGGTACTTAATCCTAATCCTTGTGTGATGATAATCCGGACTCCTTAAGGACCACTTTATTACGTGGATGCGATATTGTACACTTATGATTTAACACACATCAACTGCCTTAATTGTCTAGTTGTCCTCTAGCGCATGGTATGGGTACTGTGAGTCTGGTGCATGATATAGGTACTGTGCATTATAGCACTGGCACGTCCTGTGAGTGTTCTTGTTGATATGTATTATCCAATCTGAGAAATAAAATTATGATCTACTATGGAACAAATGAACCAAACACTAATGAAAATAAGCAATAAATAAGTAGTTAAATTAATTAACTTGTTTTGCACCATAGGACAAGTTCTCCTATCGTGACCGCTCATGTGATATGCACCACACTATCTATTTTAGGAAAGTGCTTTCTCCTTCCCACCCTTATGTCACTTCTAGCATCCTTTTGCTCTAATGGAATTAGGATCACAAACGACTTGTGTCTCTTCTTGACTTTGCATGCTTCTATTTTTGTTCATGCTGACATCGCTACCATTGTCAATCTCGTTGATATGTATACACAAAGTTTGGAACTTAATAGATAAGTGCTTCGAGCATATGTCAAAGACGCGTCATCAACTAATAAGTTGACTGAGATAACAACCCATGTCTTGACATCAACGATTAACCAGAACCATGATCAACATATGATCTACTTGTTGCATCGAACACTATATCTTGCTTTGCATTCTTTGTCCATCTACGAAGGATATATTTCTCTGGCAAGAGCATCACTTGTTTTATTTTCATGTAGCACAACATGTGTCGACATGGATAACCCTTAAACTCGAACATTCGACAACTACATGAGATGTAGTCAATGGTAGAAAAATAAGTAACGTCACGTTGTCGATCAAATGCTCTACTTAGTTGAATGCGTATACTTTAACTTCGTCAGAGCTTGATTTTTTAGAGCAGATGTAGAAATTACTTTATTCAATCTCTTTCTGGAGTAACAATTTTTTTTTTTGGGGTGTATATCTGCACCATCTGATTCTCCTCCATACCACCTAACTGTTAGCCCAAGATAAACTAACCAAGAGGGGGGGTGAATTTGTTTATAAAACTTTTTCGATAAATAATCTTAAACTTAAAAAACAATGAGTATAAGTATGAGCACTTAGTATTGCAATTAGCTAAACTATCAATGTAGTGTGCTATAAATGTATGAACTTAATTGATAAAGCAAGTATAGCATTTAGATATAGTGTTGCACAATATAAATTGATAAAAAAGAGCAAGTGCAATGCAAGTAAGTAAAAGGGATAAGAGATTGCAAACGCGATTTAGGGAGGTTCAATCAACCAACGTGATCTACGTCCTCCGTTACCGAGCTCTCCGTCACGAGCAAGGCCAAATCCACTATATTGATAACTTACAATAAGGAGTATCGAATCCTTAGGTGACTTGACAACAAGGAGCACATATCCTTTACAATCGAGTTTTCACAAGGATCTCGAAACCATAAACAAAGTACAAATGAGAATTTTACAATCGAACCAACTCTCTTAACAAATAATATGAACAAGTCAAGTGTCTTGAGAGTTTTAGGATAACACTTCAATAGATAGCAAATATTTAAAGCTCAAGTGTTTATGAAAACTTTGAAGAAGGATATGAGATAGTTTTTCTTGAATCAAAGTTTTTCAACCAATGATCTCTCTTTCCAAATAATACTTAGTTAAGTATGAAGAGAGATATACACTTCAATAAGTGTTTGGTGATATGAACTCAATCAATGATCAATAATGAAGTAAGAGTATTGAGTTTTCTACAAAATGGAATTCTTGATAAAGATATGAAATAGTTTTGAACAATCAAGAGATTCCTTGCAATAAATGAAATCGAATGTAAAACAAAGTAAGCTCAATGATTTTCTCAATAAATTTCTCTCTTAAATGCTCTTGTAAGTTGGTAGAAATGAATGCAAGAGAAGTGGTTATTTATAGATCAAGAAATTGAGCTTCAAGAAGTTTCGGTCGACCATTTCTACACTTTCGGTCGACCGAAAGTTCAAACTAGCCGTTATATTATTTGAGCCGTTAGACTTTCGGTTGAGCAAACATTTTCGGTTGATCAGAGTTTCGGTCGATCGGGTGGGTTTTGGTTGACCGAAAATGGAAATTTTGGAATTTTTATTTTTATATCAAAAAGTTTATTTTTCCAAAAACTATTTCATGTTATGATTTGAAAAATCATTTTTATGCAATTAATGATTCTAGAAATAATTTTGAGCTTTATAGACTTGCTAAAAAATTGATGAGTCGATACCTTTACAAATGAGTTGAAATTTTTCAACATAAATCTTCTAAAGCTTTAATATTCGGTCTTCGACGATCTTGTTGACTTCAAATCTCTTTTATGATTGCTTTGTACTTCAATGGATGATGATTTTGATCTCGGAGTATTCAAATGACACATATTTGATAAAACTTAAGAATTGAAACCATTAGTAATACATGAGATCTTGTTTGTTATAATCAAAACAATATATACGTGAATAGTCATAGGTCAACACTGACATCATCCTGGAATTTTGACTTAAATTGATATGATTAGCAGGTAACTCCTCGTGCCTCTAATGATCTAATGCCCTGTTAAAACGAGCAATGAAACCCAACGAAGAATTTTTCTTATCTACATATTTCTTCAAGAATGAGTGGCCCCTTTCAGATCTCTGGCTACTCGTCATGCTTGCAACAAACACGTTCTGACGTATGCTGGTACCCATCGACTACGTATTTTATACGTACTACTCAACCATTCATAGCTTCCTAACTCTATGATTTCCATCACCTCAATCCAACGTTGTTCGAACTCTACTCGCGTCTCGGATTGTTTAATGATGTTAACAAGCCTGTGGTACTGGTCATTATACAACATGATATTCATCTTTTTGGAAAATTTGTCAGCATGTGTCACAGAAAAAAATCGATGCAATGTAGAGGGTAAAACAATGAATATATGGCTCTTGCAATTGCAGCATCTTGGTCTGTGATGATCACGCCCGGGGTTGTGTGGTTGGGCATGGCTGCAATGAAATAAGAAAACAACCAATCAAATGATTCTGTCGTCTCATTTCTCAACAAACCACATCCGAATATAGCATTGAACTTGAATCAATTTATGGGGTGTGGACGGTTGAGGGTGATTAAATGAGAGAAAGGTTGGGGTGGGGAAGGTTGAGGGTAATTAATTGCAAGCAAAAGAATTTTGTGGGGCCCAACAACCACAAAGTGAAGGAAAAAAATAAAAGAATATAAAACATTGGAGGGGCTGCCCATTTTGAAGAATCGGTATCATTTTTGTTTCCTGAACCGGGGAACAAAATGAATATCTATTTGAGTATTGAACTTTGGTATTTATTAATTACTTATTTATTAAATAAGGAAGGATATTTTTTATTTAATTTTCTTTAGAGATGGATGGCAATGGGGTGGGCGTCATCCCATCCCGTGAAAATTAGATTACTCAAACCCATTCTTGCGAATTTTGGTACTAGTAGGGTTGGGGTGGGGCAACACTGTCACCCCTTTTATTTATTTATTTATTTTATTTGATAATTTTTTCCTTAATAATCATTCAGGGGGATCAGGTTCAGGACTGGGTGGTCGAAACCCACCCCACCCCAGGGTCGAAAGGGTGAGTTTTTTTTTTTTTCCCCATTAGGACCTTGTCAAGTTCAGGGAGGGTCATGTTTTATTTTCCATTTACCAAGCATACAACTTGATGATTAAATTTATGTGAGTTATTGTTGGTTGGTACTTCTAATTTTTTATTTGGGGAGAAGTGTGTTACGACTATGCTTAAATGGACATTTCATGTCATCAACAAATGACCACGCGGGACCAACTGGATGAACGATAGGACCCCAAAGATGACAACCTATATACTGCCGAAGCGTCAAGTTGTTCAAAGCTTCTTATATATCCGGTATGTTGTTGTCTGGGGCTAGAGATGGCAATGGGGAGGATACCAGTGCCCCGCCCCATTACCTGTTAAATCAAAACGGTGCGGGTCGGGACGGGTATCAAAACGGGGCATCCTTGACCCACCTCGACCATAATTTTTTTTTAAACATAATTTTCTTCAAGTTTCTAACTTTTTTACCCACTCAAAAAAAGTAAAAGTCAAAACAATCAAGTACTCAATTCATCACAGAATTAAATATGTTATCATAAGCAAGAAATTGTATCTTGAAAGTATGCTGTTTGCATTTTTTGCATTAATTTTTTTTTTAATATAAATAAATTAGCAGGGCGGGTCAACCAAAACCCGCCACAAACCAAACCCATTTCGGGTAATTGATATCAAAACTAAACCCGCCCCATCGACCCACGGCGCAATTTCTTTCCGCCCCATTAGGGTTGGGGCCCATCGGGTTCGGGTCGAAACGAATTTTTTTGCCAACGATATCCGGGGCTAATACCCCTGGCTGGTGCACAAGGTCAGACAATGTATCAGAGATGCAATCCTTATGCAAGTGGTAGCTTGATGCGATGGCTCCTTTTAGAAAGGATGTGATGGCCGCCACTCACTTATAATAGGTAGTAATCATTGTGGTCAAAAGTTTGGTTTTCCTCATAAATGGTTAGGAGTTTGACATGTGTAAAGTGATACACATGTCACCATCTGAGACAATTGTTCCACACTATAAATAGATCACTGGTGTCTTCAAGAAAGGGGTTAGAAACTCAATACGAAAACTTCATATGTAAAAAATCTCACTCCCTTTTCGCTTTTTTACAGACTTATATTTCCTGCACCCAAATTATATTGACTTGAAATGAGTACTGACTTAGGCATCGGAGTGCAAATGAGAGCCAGCTCGGCACCCATTGCATACTGATTATTTGTCCTAGTGCCCAGGAAATCCACGTATTCAAGAGGGAGGAGCTGAGATGTGTTGATTCAAGGTCCAACCAGATTTTGTGGTCAATATTGTGGCGCTGTCTGTAGAAAATCTTCACTTTCAACCACGAGAATCACTTGGTAAAAAGCTATCGAGAAACTTGAAAAATGTTTTAAAAAATTGATATATAAGTTCATCAACCTTGAAAAAGGCATAAAAACTTTGAAACAAAAGTTTGGTGACCTTGGAAAAGGCTCATAGTTTTGAAATACAAGTTTCTTCACTTTGAAAAAGGGTAACAAAGTCACTGCAACAATGGTTGAGAGTGATAATGATACCAATCCTCGAAGAAGTAGAGAGGAACAATATGGAAACAAGGGGATGCACTCAGTTGGCCAGCATGGAAATGCTAATAAGGAGGTTTCACAGCCTAATCCTCATTTCCGGCATCGAAGTAGACACATGCTACGAGACATGACATGCATGGCTGCTCAAATGTTGGAGATGCAAAAACAACAAACTGAGCAAACCGCTGCCATGAATGCCTATATGACAAGGGGATATGTGGTGAATGAACCAATGGCACCACCGCATTACTCTCAACCACATTATTCACCTTCTGATGCAGGTACCACCTCCCACTATTATAATGCACCACCGATATATGCAGAGGTGGATTCCATGCCCCTTCGCGGAGAGGGTCCAGTGCATGAAATACCTGAGGAACACAGCCCACCTCCTGAATATAATGGAGAAGCCGCCCCCTTAAGGTGCGATAGTGTCTTTAGCCGAATAGAGGGATTATTCCGAGGAAAACGGGGAAGTAGGGCTGGAGAAGCCCGCAGAAAACACAAATGCCTAGAAATAGGCATGAGAAAAGGGCTGAAAAAGCCACTTCACGGAGTCGCATGCCTAGGAATATGTACGAAAGGGGGCTGAAGGAATGTACCCACTGACCCATGAGCTTAGAAATAGGCGGGAGCGAAGAGCTGCAGAAGCTCACTCCCAAACCCAAGGGGATCCGCCTAACTACCCAAGGCCTAATTACAGCCAAGCTTTATCACCTTGAGGGTGGAACCGGCCACAGAAACCCTATGGCCAATACTATGGTGCAGTAAAATCTAGCCATGATGAAAACAGCAATGAACTTCGATCGTATGAAATAGACGACAATGGGGAAATGAGCCCCCTTCACTGAGGGCATTCATAGGTACCCAGTGTCTGCCGACTTTGAAATGCCGGAGATAACAAAGTACTCCAGGAGAGGTGACCTCAATGATCACCTACTGAACTACATCGCTAGCATGGAGATATCCGGGGCTACTCCTGTGCTAAAATGCAAAGTCTTTGCCTTGACCCTTGAAGGGAGAGCCATACGGTGGTATAAAAAACTCTCTCCCGATAGCATCCACAATTGGAGAGACCCAAAAATGGCCTTCAAGAATGGCTTCGTCTCCTCCAGGTCAGGTCAACTCCTGCTCCAACACCTGCAAGATCTGAGGAAGGGAAGGAATGAGTCTCTAAAAGGCTATTTAGTCCGATTCACAGAAGAAATGTACAACTGTAAAAACATCACAGAAGCTGAAATGTTCTCCACACTGAAAGGGGGACTAAACATGATTAACATGTTTTGGAGAGATCTGTGAAGTAGAAAACTGAGGGATTACAACGCCCTCATAGATCTGATGAAGGAGGAAATCATCTCAGAAGAGATGGCAAGGGCTAGGGATAACCACCCTCAAGAGAGATACAACACTGGATATCAACCCAGAGTGAATCAAGGAGCTGGAGGTAATAAAAACCAGTCCAGAAACCCTCGCGAAGGTGGCCCACACCCATTTCTAGGGTTCTGATCCAGCTATATAGCTGAAATCACGGAGGCTATTCCCAACTTACACTCCGCTCTGCCCCCAGTGGCCCTCGCTACCGCTCCAGTAGGAGCGAGTGGGAGTAGAGGCGGAAAGCAACCCATGACTAGGGCATATTGCATATACCATCAATTTTATGGACACACCACAGAGATTTGTAGACGCGTGCAAATGCTGGCCGAACGAAAGGCCAATGAGAGAAAGGGAGGAAATAGTACCCCTAACAGGGGAAGGCCAAATAAGCCAAATGACTAAAGGTTCAACCGAATCGAGCGGAGAGATAACAAACGTTACGCCCCAGGGGAGAAGCAACAATCTTCATAGGGAACAATGCCACGACAGAAACAAAGCTTCGACACCTGATAAGGATATACCCCCGCACCTAATGATATTTTCCAATCCGTGAGATCGAAACAATTTTTGGGAGACCACACCCCAGGGGAAATACCAACAATTCCTAAAAGAGGTATATTAGAGAGGTCAAAGAGTCCGCCAATTTGAATTACCATATAAATTCACACCCTGTAGGGACTTCCAGAACAGAGCCCATCACTTATACATTGGAAGATGCAATTGGGGTACATTTTTCGCACAATGATGCTTTGGTAATCCGGGTGGTGGTCGCTAGAAATGGCTTGTCCCGGATGTTGGTAGATGATGGTGCCTCGGTGAATGTGATCTACGAGGTAACCTATGACAAGATGGGAATTGATACCCCGCTAACCCCAGCTCCGGATCCCATTTACAGTTTCACTAGGGACTATATCATCCTAAGGGGATCCATAATCCTTTTGACGGAAGTTGGGCAGACTTCAACTGTTTCCAGAATTCTGATGGAATTCTTGATAGTAGATAAAAGTTCATCTTATCCTGATTCCATTGGGAGACCGGGTCTTATCGATCTAAGGGCTGTCACCCACACGAAATATATTTGTATGAAGTTCCCAACTAAAAATGTGGTGGCCACAGTTTAGGGAAGCCAGACCGAGTCCAGGTCATGTTACACGAATGCGATCTGTAAATTCCAGGATCGGATGGTCAATATGATAAGCGATATGGCCATGACCGACGCCGCTCCTGATCCTAAAATAATGGATGTCGAGTTTGACAAAGGCACATATGTCATAATGAGGGAAGAAGCAGATCTTGCAGATTTGGATCTGAGGGTGAAGGGGGTCTACTGCAAGACGGCTCAGGCTAAAAAATTAGAATGCTTCCTGGTTGATCCGACGGACCTGCTAAAAGAGCTACATATTGGGTGAGATTCCTCATATGTGTTCAAGGAAGGGCTAAAAGCAGTGTTCTAAAATGCGTAATGCGTTGTGATGCGTCGATGTCGAGAATCAAGAATCACAAGTTTAGGCGTGTCAATGCGAAGAATAAGCGTCATAATGCATTTCGTATTTTTAATATTATTTTAATTATTTTAAGATATTAAATATATTTTTATAAAAAAAAAATAGATTTTTTACCCTTTAAAAAAAATAAAGGATTAGGCGGCGCCTAGCCTGGATTAGGCGCTCCTAGGCGGGATTAAACGCGTCTAGGCGCGCCTAGGCGGTCAAAAAAAAACCGTTGACCAAATTTTTACGCTCATACCACTTATTCGACGCGTTTTGGTCACCCATCATGCCTAGGCGGCGCATTTTCGCGCATTTTAGAACACTAGCTAAAAGGCTTCCTATACTAGAACCTTGATATCTTTGCATGGAAACACAATGACATGGTGGGCATTGACCCAATGGTCGCTTTCCATAGGCTCCAAATCGATCCAAACATCCCTAAACATAGACAAAAGGAGGCCTATGAGTCCGGAAAAATACTAGGCCTTAAAAGAAGAGGTATCAAATCTATTGAAAAATGGCTTTATTCGAGGCTCCGGGTATCCAAAATGGGTGTCTAACCCAGTGCTTGTCCCAAAGCACAACGGAAGGTTGAGAGTGTGCATCGATTTCTCAAACTTAAATCAAGCCTATCCAAAGGATAGATTTCCTCTGGTTCGGATTGACCAACTCGTTGATGCCATGGCCAGACATGAGATGCTAAGCTTTATGGATGCTTACTCTGGGTACAACCAGATCCCAATGCATGCATCCGATAAGGAACACACATCCTTTATCACATAGAGGGGACTCTAGTACTACAAGGTTATGCCCTTCGGATTGAAGAACATCGGGCCACTTATCAGAGGTTAGTGAATCACATGTTTGCCAAACAACTAGGGGTTACCATGGAAGTATATGTGAACGATATGTTGGTAAAAAGCATGATGGCTTAGAGGCATATTGAGCATCTGGCGAAAACCTTCGATGTATTGAGGAATTATAAGATGAATCTAAATCCTCTCAAATGCGCTTTTGGAGTAAGGTCCGGAAAATTCCTGGGATTCATGGTAAACGGCCAGGAATCGAAGCCAACCCAGACAAGATCAAGGCGTTGCTTGACATGCAATCTCCTCGGAACCCCAAAGAGGTACATAGCTTAATAGGAAGAGTGGCGGCATTTAGTAGGTTTCTCTCCCAAGCTACGAATAAATGCTCACCTTTCTTTAAGGTTCTAAAAGGGCGAACAAGATTCCAGTGGACGCCAGAATGCGAAGAGGCCTTAGCAAGGCTGAAAGATTTCTTGGGGCGAGCCCCATTACTGTCTAAACAAAAGGCAGGAGAGCCTCTTTTCCTTTATCTGGTAGTCACTAAAGAAGCTGTGAGCTCCGTCTTAATCAGGGAGGAAAACGGGAACCAACTCCCCGTATATTATGTCAGTATATCCCTGTTAGATGCAGAAACATGATACCCAAATATGGAGAAACATGCGCTGGTATTGATCACAGCAACTCGTAAAATCCAACCCTATTTTCAAGCACATTCAATCCAGGTACTCACAAACTTCCCAATGAGGCAAGTATTATAAAAGCCAGATGCGTTGGGTAGAATGATGAAGTGGGCTATAGAAATCAACCAGTTTGACCTTCAATACATACCCAAGACAGCAATAAAGGTTCAAGCATTGGCAGACTTTGTAGCGGAATTCACACCCCCCAGAAGTGGAGATGAGTGAGGATATGGGAGACACGCAAGAGTGGGAGTTGCATGTCGATAGATCCTCCGCTAAAGGAAGATCCGGAGAGGGCATAATACTTATAAGTCTAGAGGGGCATCAATTATATAGTGCAGTCCACTTTGTTTTTTGGCCTCTAACAACGTAGCAGAATACGAGGTGCTCCTAGTAGGATTAAAGCTAGCAATAGCTTTGAGAGTCAAAACGCTAATGATGAAGAGTGACTCCCAGCTCGTCGTTAGTCAAGTTAATGGGAAATTCACCGCTAGAGAATCAGCAATGATCGAATACTTGAAAAAAGTAAAAGACCTAATGGGTCATTTTGAGAAATTTAGGTTACTCCACATACCCCGATCAGAAAATACCAACGTGGAAGCCTTGTTGAAGTTGGCAAGTAGCAAAGATGTAGAACTTCTTAGGATGGTGCCAATTGACCATTTTTTGATTCCTTCTATTGAGCCAAGAACAGAGGTATATGTGATAGAAGAAGAGGATTCATGGATGACTCCTATCCTCGCTTACCTGAAACATCAGACCCTTCCAAACAGCTTGGAGGCAGCTCAAAAATTACAGAGGTATGCAACTAACTTCGTCCTTAAAGATGGGATACTCTATAAATAGAGTTACACTGCACCTCTATCGCTATGTGTTTGTCTGGCAGATGGAGGGTACGTAATGATGGAAATTCTTGAGGGCATCTGCAGCGGCCCATAATGAGAAAAGATGCACATGATTTCCTCCGAAAATGTGACAAATGTCAGCGGCATGCCACCATACCTCACCGGCCCCAACACGAGTTGAGGGTGGTAAACAACCCTTGGCCATTTGCAAAGTGGGGTATTGACATTATTGGTCCCATGCTAAGAGGAAGCGGGAATTACTGTTTTGCGATTGTAGCGATTGATTACTTCATGAAATGGGTCGAAGCCCAGCCCCTGATGAGAATTACAGAAGCTAACACTTCAAAGTTTATCTAGAAGAACATCATCTGCAGATTTGGTATTCCGCACTCTTTGGTAACTGATAATGCAAAACAGTTTAAAAATAGGAAAATGGATGATTTATGTGATGATTTGGGTATTTGCAAACCATTCTCTTCACCACACCACCCCCAGGAAAATGGGCAAGCCGAAGTCAAAAGACCATAAAGAACACATTGAAGAGGAAGTTGGAGTCAAAAAAGGGTGCGTGGGTAGATGAACTTCCTCAAGTTCTATTTACAATCTGAACCACCTCACACACTGCTACGAGAGAAACTCTGTTTTCAATGGCTTACGGGTTCGGGGCAGCATGCCCTGTAGAAATCGGAGTGCCATCGCCCAGCCAATCCACTTCGACGAAGCTGCCAATGAAGAAGCCCGAAGAGCAGATTTGGATCTCCTCCTTGAAAAAAGGAACGAATCACAGATTGTGCTCGTTTGTTATCAAAAAAAGATGGCCCGCTATTATAACAAGAAGGTAAAAAGAAGGTTTTTTTGGGTTGGAGATTTTGTCCTGAAAAAAGTCCTTCCTTCAACCCAGGAACCTAGAGTAAGGACTCTAGGTCCTAATTGTGAAGGGCCTTATAAAGTCATCACCGAAGTGGTGCTAGGGACTTATAGGATATGAGACATATCTGGGATACCTCTGCCTAATCCCTGGAACACTGATCATCTTCGCCGTTATTATCAGTGAAGGAAGCCTCCCCTAGTTTGAAACATCTGCATCTGACTCTATGGAAACTACATAATAAAATGTTTCCTTACGAGAATTCACATCAAGTAAATTTAGTATATTGACATAACCAAGTTAACCAAAACAAGCACCAAGGCACCTCTTTATTTTCTACACTCACATAGATTTGTGACAGATTCCCTAACAAAGGACTCCGATAAACCCACAAAACACTAAAAAATTGATAGTTCCTATGTTTGATTAAGGAAAATACTAGGCTCCTTTTACAATTAGGAAAAAGGTCCAATCCATCTTTAATTAAAATTACTTCAAAAAAGTAGGGAGGGCCCCTTAACGCAAGGGTCTTCACAACTACACTTCAAGAATTATGGTGATAAAATAAACACATGAGGGACTGTTGTGCAACGGAGTTCAGGAACAAACATTTGTCAGTTAGACCTAAACAATGAACATGAATGTTTTAAATGCCTAAGTCTGAGGGACTATCACACTATGCTGCTACATTTCAAAATTGCGAAATACTCATACAAACGCTCATGACAAAATTGGATCCCACAAACCATCAAAATTCAAGTATTCAACAAATTCAAATAAAACAGAAAGGTACTGTCCATATGAATGAAGTCATTACAAAACAGTGAAAAATCAGGAGGGGGAGGAGCATTTTCAACAGAGTCGTCTCCGGAGACACCTTGAGCTAAGTCAACAAGGTCGGCTACGGAGTCACTCTCTTCAGCATCTTGTGGCTCCAGATACAGATCTTCAATCTTGGAAAGGTTGAGGTCAGGGAAAGCTTCTTTCAAATCCCACAGGGCCATTCGAGCACCAAGATTTCCAAAGATCCACTACATCAGCCCATACTCTTCTGTGTTCTCAAAGGTGTCTTTGAAGTTCTGAATTCCCTCGGCCACCTTAACCTCCACACTCTGCTCCAGAAACCTGAGCCTCTCCTCTGCCGAAGCCAAAGAATCCTTATCTTTCTTCCAGGCCTCTTTCTCCCCCTCTAGTTCCTTCTTCAGATCAGCAACTTCGTAAAAAAGTGTACCTTTCATGGCATTAGATTCAGCAACGGTTTTGATGCGTGTCGCGATGCACCAAAATAATAATAAATTCCTTACTCACCAATTATCAATTAATAATGTAGTAACGAGAGTAAGGGTCAATCCCACGAGGAACAGTGACCAAAATAGTTGCTCGATCAATTAGAATAGAATGGGGGGTTTTGTTGTTTGAATTTGCTTAAATGTAAACTATGCATAAAAAGAAATGATTAAATGTGACTAGAGAATTAATATGAGAGGAAATCTTGTTTTCGGGTTCGGTTGTGCACTCAATCAATGTTATACCTTTCCTTGCAATGCGTTTCTATCCAGAGGTAGATCTAGCAGGCTACGAGGTAGCACAGCCACGCTAGCAGGATTCCGGCGAACTCGATTTTTTTTCATGAATCTCAGTTTTTCACCGCCAACAGATTCATAACCAGGCTGATTTTTTCGGAGTCGTCAAGTTTGAAATGTCAGATATGTCTCCCTTCTACCGCCTCCGATCTTGGTTTTGCAAGTAAGGTTGCAGCCTGTCTGTTGCCTGTATGTATGGCCATGGAGAAGAAGATGAAAAGAATAATTGGGCCTTTTTTAATCATTTGGGCGCACTTAATTGGCCCATCAATTGACCCAAATGGTATCTAAATATTTGAGTTTACACTTGACCCAATAATAGTTGGTTTCCATGATTCCATCTATTTTTATTTTTATTTATCTAATGTAATTCGATTATGAGAATAAAGCACACTGCGGAAGATAAAAATGCTAATGTGAATTCTTGAATTTTATGTTACATATTTGCTTTGGGAAATCCAATTAAGCTCATTTAGTAGAAGAATATAATAGAATAAACAAAATGGTGTACAGAAATTTATAATTTTAATTTCTTCAGAGTAGTTATCTTTTATTTAAGAGACCATCAAATATTATTGTTGAAAGCTTTTTAGATTCAAAATCATCAGACTTAATCGATGTCTTGAATCCACTAAGTGAATTATTGAGATTTTGAGAATTGTGGTTTTTTGAAATCTGTTTTAGTACATTTCTATATTGATTGATTAATTTTTAATACTATTTAATTAAATAATAATAATAATAATAATAAACAATCTCGCTATTGTGGTCGTTGACAATCGTTGGTCAATGGTCAACAGTCAACCGCTCTAGCTGACTTTCGATGTTGGATCCGCTACTGTTTCTATCCCTAATTCAATTTATCAATCTTAAATAATCAACAAGCTCTGACTATTCAATTCTTCCTCATGTAAATTAAATGAAAACAAACTCTTTGATTCAATTCTAGCCAATGGACAACCCTAAATAAGTCCTTAGGATTTAATACAATACTAGTGTGAAAATTGAGAAGAATAGATTGAATTGGATTATCAATTTTACAAGCTCGAATCAATTAATCCAAGTAGAATTATTACCAAACTTGCTCGAGATTATTTTCTACTATGGGTTGGAATCTAATGACAATTACGGATCAAAAGATTTAAATATAGCACATACATGAGTTTAAAGACTAAACAATTCAATTGGCCAAATCAAATTTGTTAATCAACTAAATTTAATCAAACATTCAAAACTCAATAATTCGACAATTGAAATAAGGGAGTAGATGCATGCTACTAGTTTCTAGGAAAAGGAAATAACATAATTAAATTGACACAACTTCCCCCTTAAACAAGATAGGGAATTTAGCCCAGAATGATTGTGGTGGATTCTTCAATTTGATTCGTGGATTCGCCTTGTTATTGATGCCCTTGTGCATGAAAATCTCTCAAGAATTCTCTCTCGTAAACCCTCAATTTTCTAGCCTTTATTATGTGGTGAATTTTCCCCTTTTAAGCCTCCCAAGTCGTGCCCTAGGGTTACCAAGAAGATATACCAAAGATAGACTTCAATTCAAAATAAGAAAATATTCTACAGGAAAGTTACGGCCGTAACTTTGGCATTTACGACCGTAAATCACTTGCTAGAGATTTTTGACTTTTGAAAGTTATGGCTGTAACTTTACAACTTACAATCGTAAGTTGATTACTACCACTTTCTTCGTCTGATCCGGTTAGACAGTTACGGTCGTATTGACATGTCTTATGGCCGTAACCAAATTTCACCTTTGGTCCTCAGTTTTCATTTTTCAGTGCAATTTGGTTCTTTTTTTTTCCTCTTCTCTCGTCCTTTGTGATCCTACACAACACAAAACATAAAAATGCATTAAACAATACTTTAATAAAACTAACTAACAACAAAATATGAGAATAGGTGGACTAAATAAGTGCTATTAAAGCACTTATCAGGCTTCAAGAGTCACCGCATGGGTTTGGCATGCGTTATCATACTTTTTGCAAAGATTATCCACGTCATCTTCTGAAGAGGTAAGGTTCTTCATCAGCTGATCATTATCTTCCGTCAGAGCTCGCAAGGAGTTCTTCTCCTCATGAAGAGATTTTTGGGCTGCAGAAAGGGCATCTTTCAGTTCCTTAATCTCCAGCATCATGCCGTCCGCATTTCGCAAAGATACTTTGGTGCTCCTCTAGTTCCTTGACAGGCCTTTCCACCTCATTGAATAAGGCTAAAGTCCTAGCACTCAATGCCCTGATAGCAGCCAGCTTCTGACTTGGCAAGATTTTTGCAGAGAAGGACTCCCACCCCTTTGTCCAGTAGTTAACCATCACAATGACCTCTCTAGAAACATACTCTAGGAGAGATGTCAGAGTACCAGAATGGACTGTTTGGGAACAAGATCGTCCCTAATTCGAGGGAGTTTGGAAGCAATTTCTTGCTCCGTCCTCTCTACATATTTTGGAGATGAAATGTTTGACGGCTCCATGTCCTTGGCTAGTTAGGATAACTTTGCAGGGGGGATCGCTCGAAGAAGTCTTAGATTCATGGGGTAGACCTTTGGTGCCCTTCTTCAACCTCTTTAGAGGTGGTTGGTCCTCTGCTGTTACCTCCACCACCTCGTCGTCATCCCCTGCTCCCTCAGACGGAGCTTGCTGGAGCTTCACCCGCTCCTTCCTCTTGGCCTTCTTCTTTTTTTCATGGCCTTGAGCAAGTTTGAGGCCATGTTCCTTCTTAATGGCGAGGAGTTGTTGCTCGGATGGAACTAGTGTAGGCAGAGCCAGAAGGGAAGGGAAACCAAGGGGTCCTGTGGTAGAAGCATCCTCAAACGCCTCTTTTGAGGCCTCAACAGATTTTTTGGACGCCTCTAAGTGGAAGCTAACGAAAACATATTTCTGCTTTTTCTCCTCCTCGCTTCCAGCAGCTAGGATCTAGGGGGATCTTTTTATCCTTCAGGACTTTCAACGATATCTTTGGGAATTCTCTTGACCCTGTAGGGAATACATCAAGTTAAAAGACAGAGCATAAACAAATATGCTGAAGTAGGGAGAGAGTAGGAGCATACCCATCTCTCACATCAAGCCATGCTTTACAAAGAGTCTTCTCCGGGTGATGATCTTCTGAAAGTTGCCTCAGTAATTGAACAACTTCTTCACCACCTCCAAGTCCTCTTTAGGTAGCTGGTGGGCATATGTTTGGCCTGCGAAATCAAAGGAACACATAAGCATAGGAGGTAAGAATGTATAGGTTTAAGAACATTATACACCCACGTAAGAAAGCATAAAGACTTACGGGGGAAAGAGAGGGTTCGGGAAACCCTTATTTCAGGAACAGGATCCGAAGGAGTACATTACCAATCTCCACCAACCCAAAACTAATGGACCCTTCAATTCTTGAGGGAGGTCGGATGCCCTATAATGATTGGAGGGAACTTCCCCCTGGGATTTCAATAATACCAGTCCTTCACGTCCAGTTTCTTTTCCTTCTCCCTTCTAGTAGCCTTCTTTAGGATATTCAAAGTAACTGCAGATGAGGGCTCTAAAAATGGGTGAAGGGATAAGCGCATCCCACATTACAACGCGTCAAAGAGTACTGTCACTTGACCATCCGGGGGAAATAGGTTCGGCGCGATGGATTGGGCTGTATGACCTTTATCTCCCTAGGAATCCTATATGAAGATGATAATTCAACAATGCCATTTCCCCTAACCTCTGTCTTAACTTCATTAGACTCCCACTGCTCTGGATGAGGCGAAGGGTCGACGTGATAACCCGAAACCTCATTGACGTAGTCCACCAAACCCTCTACCTGGGAAATTTCCTCTTCAGTTAGGCTCAGTTCCTCCCTATGTGCTTTAAAAGGGGCCCTTACTCCCAAACCGGACTCTTGTGCCCCGTACGGAGAGCCCCCTGCCTCTTCCCTTCTTATATCTTGATAAGTGCCTTAATAACACTTATTTAGTTCATCTATTGTCTAATTTTGTTATTGGTTTAGTTTCATTTAAGTATTTTTAATACATTTTTATGTTTTGTGTTGTGTAGGATCATGAAAGATAAGATAAGAGGAAAAAAAGATAAAAAAGTGCTTAAAAATGAAGTTTGGGGATAAAGACTGCAAATAGCTTACGACCGTAACATTCAAAGTCTCAAAAATATCCAAAAGTTCAATTACAACTGTAATATATCCATACTTACAGTCGTAACTTTCAAATTGCAAAATTTCCATAAAACTACTTACGGCCGTAAAGGACAAAGTTACGGCCGTAACTTTCTCGTAGAATATTTTCCTATTTTGAATTGAAGTCTATCTTTGGTATATCTTCTTGGTAACCCTAGGGCACGACTTGGGAGGCTTAAAAAGGGAAAATTCACCACATAATGGAGGCTGGAAAATTGAGTGCAAAAAGAGAGCATTCTTGAGAGATCTTCAAGCACAAGAGCATCAACAATAAGGCGAATCCATGAATCAACTTGAAGAACTCAAGATGACCATGCTGGGGTAAATTCTCTATCTTGTTCAAAGGGGAAGTTGTGTCAATTCAATTATGTAATTTTCTTTTCCTGGAAACTAGTAACGTAATTCTATTCCCTATACTTTAATTGTTGAATTATTGTGTTTTGAATGTTATTGAGTTTATTTGATTAATATATTTAATTTGGCCAATTGAATTGTTTAATCTTTAAACTCGTCTATGTGCTATGTTTAAATCTTTTGATCCGTAATTGTTATTAGATTTCAACCCATAGTAGCAAATAAATCTCGAGCAGGTTTAGTTATAATTCGACTTGGGTTAATTGATTCGAGCTTGTGCAATTGATAATCCAATTCAATCGCAAGAGATATCTTGAGACGTATAGGAAATGCAAAAAAAAATGAAGAAGGGAAAAGGTTTTATAAGGGCGCGCTGCAGATTCGGCCTGTTAGGTGATGAAGCTTAAGTTGATCCTAGCCCTCCACGTGCTGTTACTGGGTAAATGATTTTATGGATTGACTCAATGGAGCACCAAACGGTAGGGATTTGAAAGAGATAAAATAGTCTATCTCCCTGTGTGAGACACATGCCCGCCTTAAATATGGGAAACCCAGGGGACATCCCCTAAAACTCTCAAATAATTATTGTTTGCTCATGAACCTATGTGCCCCACTCATATTGAGGCTCTAGTTACATGACTCTGCCAAATCTACTTCAGCTAATTTGGCTTCGAAATTTAGGAGAGGCACCTCACCTCCAGAACGAAGGTTCAAACGCCAATCCTTCAAAGCGAGTCCATTTATTTGTATCCGACAATTATGGTTCACACATGAATGAACAGACCATATTTGAGGCACTAGTGTTATGACTATGCTTAAATGGACATGCCACGTCATCCACAAGGGACTATGCAGGACCAACTGGATGAACGATAGGACCCCAAAGATGACAACCTATAAACCGCCGAAGAGTCAAGTTGTCCGAAGCTCCTTATATATCAGGTCCGTTGTCGTCTGAGGCTAATACCCCGGACTGGTGACAAGGTCAGACAGTGTGTCAGAGATGCAATCCTTATGCACATGGTAGCTTGATGCAATGGCTCCTTTTAGAAATGATGTGATAGCTGCCACTCCCCTATAATAGGTAGTAATCATTATGGCCAAAAGTTTGGTTTTCCTCATAAACGGTTAGGAGTTTGACATGTGTAAAGTGATACACGTGTCACCATCTGAGACGATTGTTCCACACTATAAATAGATCACTGGTGTCTTCAAGAAAGCGGTTAGAAACTCAATACGAAAACTTCACATGTAAAGAATCTCACTCCATTTTCTCTCTTTTAAATACTTATATTTCCCGCACCCAAATTATATTGACTTGAAATGAGCACTGACTTAGGCATCGGAGTGCAAATGGGAGACACCTCGGCACCCATTGCATACTGATTGTTTGTCCTAGTGCGCAGGAACATGTTCAAAAGGGAGGAGCTGTGATGTGTTTATTCAAGGTCCTACTAGATTTTGTGGTCAACATTATTTAATAATTGTAATCTTTCTACCGTGAAAAATATGTATTATGAATTTCTTATTTAGCTATTGTTTGATATTGATTAAATCAGATTTTTATTAGATTTTTAATAAAAGTTGATGAGATGTGTGATTGAAAAGATTTGGGTCCTATGAAATTTGTAGTTAAAATTAATTGTTAACTTTGACTTAAAATTAAAATCAAATTTTAATCAGAATCAAACATGGGCTTATATTGCTTTTCAATAACAAACATTAAGGGTCCACGACATGATATGCTACAAGTAGTTGGAAAGATATAAAAAAATTGTTGCGGACATATCCTACAAGTACCTCAACAATTTCTATGAAATTTAATAGTGACAATTTGAAGAGAGAAAATGCGTGTGATTAAAAAGTAGTTTGAAAATTGTGTAATTTATACACTGATTTATAAATGAGTTTATTTTGGTTACCAAATGGAGGCTTTAAATCATGATGGTATCTAATAATAGCCTCTAAGCACACTTGATATGACAAGACGTTATTAAAAAATCTAAAATATTTTGTATATATCGCGCTAATCTGATATTCTTATTAACTAACAGTTACCATCTTATGTTGCTCCGCTCGTCTCTAATAATCTCATTCAATTTATGACTAACATTTATAGATTATATCTAGAAGTTACTTATTTTTCTAACTTATTAATAGTTTTAAATCTTCCCTAAAGATAAGCACTATTACAATCCTTGTAAATCTGTTAAACATGAGTGGAATCTATGTAATTTTATATTTTAAAAAAAAAAATTACAAATCATATGAGGCATTAATTTAAAAAAAAAAAAAAAAAATCAGTTTATGTAAAGCATTTAAAGGAATAAGAAAAACTAATTCAAACCCTATCTTCTAACTTCCTATTTCAATAATAAGATGACAAAGTACTCTTTCAAGAATCAGGTATACCTTATCCCCACCCTCACCCCCACCCCACTCCACCCCACCCCACCCCACCTACATCTAACCCTAATTAGATTCTACCTAAAACAAAAGGTCATGGAAAGAGGCAATATGCACTCCGGTGACAATAGTTGTCCCAGTACAATAATACGCGGCGTTCGACCGCTTCGCCATGACAACCCGTGCACACAGTGGTGCCCATTGTTGTTGCTATAGCGACACCCAATGCTACTTCTTGCGTTGGTGTGATATGTTTTCTTTTTCATCCGTTAAAGTTGTCATCTGTCGTTCTTTTCTTTTCACCATATTTGGTGTGGTATTGATGGTTGTTCGTGCAGGTGGTTGTGGTAGTCCGATTGTGCAAGTAGCAGTGGTGGTGAAGTGATGGTGGTTGTTGGTGTAGTAATGAGTATCATAGGGGGCTTGACGAAGCAAATTAATTATCCAAGCCAAGCAAATTTTGAGGTGCATGTTCGAAGAGCTCCGGGTCAATTATGAGCTATTTTGAAAGAATATTCAAGGCTTAAATAAGAGATCAAGCCATGAAAACAAGCTACAGAATCAAGTGCAGTGGAAGGAACGAAGTTCGAGGTTCGGTAACGTTGGTCGATCAAAACTCTGCAGAAAATCAAAGGCAACCGCAGTCATCTTCGACTGATCGTTGTTCAACCGAAATGCACTTTCGGTCGAACTCGTGATTGACAAAAGTGGGTTCAGTAAACCGAAAATCAACGAACTTAAATTTCAGGTTTTTCATGAAATTTTCTCATTTATTTCTTATTTCCAATTTTTGTACTATAAATACTCATTTTCCCCTAAACCCTAGAATAACTTGGATGTTCATATGAACGATCTTCTGAAGGCTCCTCTTGGGTGAGGTAAAATCCTCCTTGTCTCTTGTGATTGTTGGAAGAAATCTTGAAATTTACTTGTTCCTTTCCATTGGGTTAAGAATCAATATTCTTGGAATTTTGGGGAGAATGAGTTTGGGTTAAGATTTATTATCTATCTTGAGATTTGTTTAATTTTCTATCATTGGACTAGGTTTCTCTTAACATTTGATTTTGGTTAGATTTAAACTTGGGTCAAGATTAATCTTTATTAATTTTAGCTTTCTGGGATGATTCAAATTGTTGTGAAATTTTTTGATCAAGTATCAATGGGGTTCACATCATGTAGTGGTTCATTGGAGGTGGTAATAATATTTATGGTGGTGCTACGTTGGAGGATGTGTGGTGATTGTGGTAATGGTGGTAAGTTGTTGATCTCAAGCGATGATGACATTTTGGATGGTATCCACGGAGGTGGAGTGCAAGTGGAGAGGCCGGGGAGATAAAGAGTAATTTGTGACCATTTGATTGGAAAATTGTGATCAGTTATTTTGATAATTTATGACAAATAGAGTTAATCGTTTCAGTGGCTATCGAACTTAATATATTGCCACGGTTTAGTCACTTAATTTCAATATGCTTCCAAATGACCACTGAACTTTGAATCATCTCATCTCGTTGGCCACCGAACTTTATATGCTGTCAAGATTTAGCTACCCAACTTCAATATACTTCCAAGTGGCCACCGAACTTTTTATGTCGTCACGGATTACCCACCCCACTTTAATAAACTTCAAACCGACCACTGAAGTTTCAAAATTCTAGTTTCGGAGATGTATGTTCAAGTTTAATTTCAAGGTATCAAACGAGGTTGAAACATTAAGTTCTTGGTACCATTTCGAAGTACTCACAAAATATATTTGCATACAATTTACCATAGAAGAAATATTTAACATAGTAGGAAGTTATGGCTTGCCAAATTAAGCCACTTAAAACTACTTTTTCGAAATTTTCGATAAAGTGCTAACTTTAAAAACTCACCAATAACTATTCATTGATCGAACTTAAAAACTGATTAGATATTCTCGAAGTTCGTCACAAGAACTTATAAATTCATATATATATATCACATTCATTTAAACGGGGTCGAAAGTGATCAAACGTGTCTATTGAATAAAAATATTTACACACGTTTTTAATAACTTTTCATTTTATTCATATTTTCGTTTTTCCTCCTTAAAATCTCTATAACCGTTAAATAAATTCTAAAAATAACTTATTACGTCATAATTGACAATTAGAGACGTTATAAGTTTTTTTAAAGGAGGAAAAAAATATTAATAAAATGAAAAGTTACGAAAAACGTGTGTAAACGTCTCTATTCGAGAGACTCGTTTGATCACTTATGACCTCGTTTGAATGAATGTGATATATGCATTGATAAGTTCTTGAGACGAACTTCAAGAATATCTAATCTATTTTTAAGGTTGATCAATGGATAGTTACTGGCGAATTTTTAAAGTTAGCAATTTATTGAAAGTTTCGAAAAAGTAGTTTTAAGTGACTTAATTTTGCAAGCCAAAACTTCCTCCTCGGTTAAAAATTTCTTCTGTGGTAAATTGTACGCAGAAATATGCCGCGAATACTTTGAAATGGTACCAAGACTTGATGTTTCGATCTTGTTTGGTATTTCATGCCGAAAATACTTCGAAATGGTACCAAGACTTGATGTTTCGATCTCGTTTGGTACCTTGAAATTAAGCTTGAACATACATATTTGAAACTAAAATTTTGAAAACTTTAGTGGCCGGTTGAAAGCATATTAAAGCTGAGTAAGTAATCCATGATAGCATACAAAGTTTGGTGGCCACTTGGAAGCATATTGAAGTTGGGTAGTTAAACTGTAACAGTTTATAAAGTTTATTGACCAACGGGATAAGACGATTCAAAGTTTTGTTTCCACTTAGAAGCTTATTAAAGTTGGGTGGCTAAACCGTGACAACATATAAAGTTCGGTGGCTATTGAAACAATTAAATCCAAAAATAAGGTGCGGTCAATTAAATTAGAGCCTTTTGGTAATGTGAAATGTTTAAATTTTTGTAATTTTTTTTTTTTAATGGATGTGTGGTTTAAAAAAGTTTGAAAAACCAAAAACGGTGAGCTTGACTAAAAATGGATGGTTGAGATTGAGTTTGAAAAGTTGAGGTAAAATTTTTACCATTAGCAAACAGGCTCTTAATTTGATAATTTGTGATCAAGAAATAAATCATTGTAAATTAATTTTAAAATTTATGAATGATCAAAACAAGTAGTTACCTATAAAATTTGTGATGTATAAATGTGATCAAGAAATAAGTTATGATAAATTAATTAATAATTTGTAATCAATAAATACGTTGTGACTTTTAAAATATACGACAATGTGTTCTAGCCCAATTTTAATACTAGTCAGCCTTACATAGCATTTGTTTGGTAAATAAAATAAATTGGTTTATAAATCAGTTTTCAAATCGCTTTTTAACCACGCATTTTTTCTATTCAATTTTCAACTATTACGTTTTACCTCAAAATCATAAATAAACCAATTTATAAACCAAATAATATTACCAAACAAAAGAATGTACTCCAAAAATTATTAATCCAATTTGTCAACAACTTTTAAAATGACCTGAAATTTTCATAACTGCAAATATGAACAAATTTGTAGTTTGCTTTTTTTAGAAATTAGATTGTTTCATTGTTTCATTTGTCACATCTAATGTTCATTGTGATCTACAACTTGTCATGATTAAAGTATCACGCGATTTATAGATCACATACTAACCATAGAATGTCACAATCACATATCACGTAATTTGTGGCCCACAATGACATAATTAATAAGTCATAAATGATTTTTATATTTTTAAATCATACAATTACCTGATTAGATTCACTAACGTTATTATTTTAATGGTCACAGTCACATGTTAAGTCATATAGTTCACTCGGGTCCTCCATCGATACATACCATACCTCCACTTTCGCTTGTAAACACTCATCCATCAGTATTCACCACCTCCGTCACCAGCATACTCTCTTCCTCCTCCTCCAGTATATTCACCATCTCCTGTTAGCATATTCTCCTTCTCCGCCAGTATACTCACAATACTCTCCACATTTACTCGTCAGTGTACTCACCACCACATCCTTATGGGCACGTCACTACCAAGCTATTCAATGCCTCCTCACCATAGACAATCACTGTCAAACCATATTATCACCGTCCACCACCAAGTACAAAGCCCTACCTATTCATAGAAAATCAT
Source organism: Ligustrum vulgare (assembly GCA_963555705.1). Classification (NCBI taxonomy): domain Eukaryota; kingdom Viridiplantae; phylum Streptophyta; class Magnoliopsida; order Lamiales; family Oleaceae; genus Ligustrum; species Ligustrum vulgare. The sequence continues at coordinate 28,988,288 of OY743168.1, read as the reverse complement.
CAACAACCTATCATCTTGACATGTGGATCTTAGGAGAATACATAAAGAAAAGTAAGAGAGTGTGTGGAGTTTTTGGAGCAAATATATATATAGATTCGTGACAAAGATCTCATCGATCCAACGAAGCTTTCGTGACTTAAGCACTTTATCATTTGATGAAGGCAGCACAACAGACATTGAATGTCGGATCATGGAGTCAACATTTGTGGGGTGGAGTGGGGTGGAGGGGGGGGGGGAATGGGTGGTGGAGAAATGAAAAAGGAGACACATGGGGTAGATGTATTAGATAGACTTGATTTAAATGAAAAAAAAAAAAAAAAAAAAAAAAAAAAAAAAAAAAAAAAAACTATGTACCTAAATTTAAATTTAAAATGTGGAGTTTGACCTCATTTTAAATGAAAATCTTATGGGCTCGTGCAAGTCATCAAATCATTACTCTTAGTTGAAACCTTCAAAAGATGTAGAATGTCCGTTCAAGATATCGACGTTAAGCCTAGTCGATAATTTGAATATAATCTGTATAATAACTTCCGATTTAAAATCTAACATATATATACACACACATATACTACAGGAGTAAAAGAATTTCTCTTTTTCCTTAGGAAAACCAAACAGCTTACTGCTCCTACTCAAAAGACAAAAATATCACGCCTTATTCATGACTCGTACCAGAAAAAATGCTCAAATTTCATCCAGATTCTGTCGCCTAGCAATTTTTCCTGAACCCATTATTATTACATCAAGTTCTCAGAAAAAATACTACAAGAACTCTCTGAAGCGGTGGAATAACAATATATTCAGAATTGAACTTGAGGTTCGATTATAAATAATTTTCGTCAATTTTAATTTCTAACTTCAGCTCCATTTTCATGTCAATCATGCATGGTTTTGTAATTTGATTTTTTGAGTGTTTTTTAATTTTTTTACTTCCCATTTTATTTAATTTGGAAACATTAGTTGCTTAGCTTTGCTGAAGTGAAGAACTCGTGTGTTTTAATCGATCTTAATTTTGTACTGTTTAAAGTTGTAATTTGATGAATGGTGCAAATTAATGAAAGTTGTAGGTGGATGCTGTTCGATTGTTTCTAAATTACTGCTTTATATGTGATTGATAATAATTTTTTAAGTTCTTTTCTGGGTGTTTTTTCATTTTCATTTTTTTTTTGAGTGCTTTGTTAAAAATTATTGAAATAACATCGAAATATTCCATGAGTTTTTCCTCTGTCTTTTGTATTTTTCAATCTTTTGTGAAAAAAAATGTTGAAATATTTACAGATTTTATTTATTTATTTATTTTTTCTTCTATTTATTGATCGCTATGTAATAAGTTATATTTTTTTTTAGTTCAAAATGTTGTTCTTGTTTCTTTTGAACCCAGAGAAAGTAGATAGTCAGAATTTCAGGGTATAATATTCCGTTTCCGTTCTTTTTTTGTTGAATAAATGATTTGACACAAATGCTCTCCGATATTTGTCTTGCTATTATTGGGGTGCTATGACATTGCAATCCACATCTAAAATCTTTGACCTATGCCAATACTTAAAAATATGGGCTGATCCATGCAGTTTGTCAAATAGTGATATAAGATGTAAACCGTAGATTTGTCGTTTGCGATTTTGTACTTGATATGTCGTGTCCTTAAGCCGTATATTAGTTGGCATACATTGTGATTGTATGTTGCACATTTGAGAAATATAACGATAGACAAGTGTTATTAAACCCGACAGGATTGTCTGCTTCGATCGTTGAGCCGGTGAACCGGTCTTCTAACTGATCCAGTTCTACAATTTAACCGGACAAGGAATTAGCTCCAAACAAAACTTCTGATTGATCTGAACTGGACACCCCACACACAACCCGGACAGACCCAACCTAACCAGGGCAATTAACTTTCCATGATGTTGCATTCACATCCTAAATAGGCACATATTGCAGAGAGATTTTATGCCGAAACAAGCATTATCTTTGCTTAGCAGTCTTTGCTTCATTTTTTTATGTAATCTCCATCTCTCACTTCTTGGCCATCACTGCACTATTAATATTATTTAGCTTTTTATAGCTGTGATTTAATAGTATTTTGGCGATGTCGGTTAAATTTAAACATATTGAGAGAACCTGAGCTAGTCTATTGTCTTTCTCACATGACAGTTTAGTTGTGTTGTTTGACGAATCCCGAGTTTTGGTTTAGGTAACTTTCTAAGGGGCAGAGAGTGGATTATGAAAGGGGCAAGAAAAAAAAATTCGGGGATAACTGGTGGGCACCAAATTTTTGTTTTTTATTTATATGAAAATTGGATCCATGTCAAATGCAGTCTTCTACTCTAGGTGCTAATGAAATCCAAGAAGCGAAATGCTAACAGAACTCCCCCTCCTAAAATAAAATAAAATAAAATCTCAGATTTTGAAATTGTTATTTCTTTCATTTGATTTTATGTGACTTAGTCCCTTTTTATATGCAGTTCACTTCTCAGATTCAGCATGACCCAGGAGAGTCCTAATATTGAATCACCAAGGAGACGATCGGGTTTATTAAGAGATCAAGTACAGGGGGTTAAAGGAAGGGATTCTGATCTTTACGAGATTGTTCCAGTTCAGGATCCTCTATCATTTGAAAAGGGTTTATTTGCTGTTGTTCGGGCATGCCAGTTGTTGGCTCAGAAAAATGATGGCATGGTACTAGTCGGGGTAGCGGGTCCCTCTGGGGCTGGAAAGACAGTTTTTACCGAGAAGATCCGCACCTTTATGCCTAGCATTGCTGTTATAAATATGGATAACTACAATAATGTGACGCGTATTATTGATGGGAACTTTGACGGTAAATTTTGTCTTCATTTATTCTGCTCCCGACTTTAGACCTAATGATTTGGAGCTTGTTTGGCAAAGCTTAAAATGAAGCAAAAGTGCTTGTTTCCTAGCATTTTGGACATGTTACTTTTTTCTTTTAGGTAGAAAATGCTATTTTTTAAAGTAACTCTTACCTTGTTGCCAACTAAAGTTATTTACTTTAAAACTAATATGTATAAAGCCAAACGTTCAATTCAATTGATTCGTAGCCGCTTATCTGGCATCATTTCGCATGGTTTTGTTGGTTTACCATAAAGAATCCAATATTCAAAATTTCATTAAAATTAGTCCCATTCCACATTTAAGCACATGATATTTCTGCTATATTGTTTCGATAGATGGGCAATCCTTCTGAAGAAAATTAGTTCATATTTTATTTTATAAGTGCTTCTGAGCACCTGACTAAGAAGTTATATAATCAAGTATTCTATTTGATTTAATCGGCTAATATAAGCCAAATTGGGGACCTTAAATGAAAAGAAAGATCCTTGGACCAAATTCTATTTTTTTTTTTCCCCGGGAGTTAATTCCAAATATGGAAGTGTCTGTTATCAGATAAAGTAATACCTGCCGAGTATTACAAAGATTTTTCCAATTATGATGTGCACTCCTTGGTGCAGCATCCATATTGAGTTTGATTATCAGCTGTTAAGAAAGTGACTTCTCACTAAAATGACTGGAACTTATTAGTTAATTTATTAAGGTATTGTTCTTAAAAGTTCCTCAATGATATATAATTCATATGGATTTCTAGTCTAGAAGATATATCAAATGCACTAAGAAAATCAACTTTGCATTGCTCACCAGTTTTCAATTATTGTCCATATTTGACTCCTTTCAAAGTTCTTTATTTCCATTTGAATATGGCTGAATGCATGAACTTCAATAATATTTGAGCTAATGCTTAATGGTGAAAATGGTGAATTCGGCAAAGTCAAAATTCTCAATTATTGTCCATATTTGACTCATTTCAAAGTTCTTTATTTCCATTTGAATATGTCTGAATGCATGAACTTCAATAATATTTGAGCTAATGCTTAATGGTGAAAATGGTGAATTCGGCAAAGTCAAAATTCTGAATTGAGTACCTTTTTCAAGGAAAAAATGAGAAAAAAGAGTGAAATATGTTTTTCCTATTATAACTGCTGTGCTTCATAATTTCTGAAACAGATCCGCGCTTGACAGACTATGACACGCTGCTTGGGAATATCCATGGTTTGAAAGCAGGGAGACCTGTCCAAGTCCCAATTTATGATTTTAAGACCAGCTCTCGCGTGGGTTACAGGTTAAGTACTTGTCAGCTTTGTGGCTGACTTAAAGCTCTCCCCCTATCTTTTTCATTTCCTATTTCTTATTTCTAATTTCGTAATAATTATGCAATTACTGTGATTGTTGTTTTTACTCCCTTGATCCATATTTCGCATCTCATTTGGAAAAACCATCTTCTTATGTATTATGACATAGATTTGAAATGTATTTACCTTTCCGTCTGTAGTTTGACATCAAAGTTTCAAATGTGTTTATTTAATGATTTTCACATTGTCTTTTTAGGTGGGTACGATTGGAATGGTGAGACGAAATAGTTTTGACATTTTAAATTCTGAGAACTTCATGAATTTGGTGTAAACGAAATCATTTTATGATTGTTTAGCACCCAAAGAGACTTGGTAACAATTAGGATGTGAAATATGATTATTTTTAAATATTTTTAATCAAGGTTTTGAAGGAGTGTCTAATTTCACAAACTGCAATGTTCTGTCAAGAACCAAAAGGCAAATGGGCGATCTTTATCTAGTCAAAGTGATTGCATCTGAAGCTTGTCAAGCAAGAAATCTAACAAAAAGGAAACATAATAAATAAGATGTGGTAATGGATATGAAATAACTAACAAGCAATAACTCCTGATATAACTTAGAAATTAATTGACATAATAACTCCTTGAGTAATATAATGTATCATCATTTATGAAATAACTGATATGTCCTGTTACGAATTGGCATTCAAGCAACAATCTTTGGGGTTCCTGCAGCTAGACCAAGATAAACAATTATTTTGAAATGAGAAAATTTTCTGCAACATTTTATTTAAAAGATATTCAATCCTTGTTTTTTACAGAGATGGTCTCCTACACTCCTATGTATATTTCTCGTGTATTGCTGCTTCGATATATAGCTTTTTGTTCGTAGTGATCTCATGTTGTAGTTGTTCATTGCTCATAAAGAATCGCTATTGTTGACCTTTCAAGTTAAGCAGGACTGTCGAATTTCCCAGCTCCCGGGTCGTAATTGTCGAAGGGATATACGCCTTGAGTGAGAAATTGCGTCCTCTGATAGATATTCGCGTCTCTGTTACTGGTGGAGTGCATTTTGACCTTGTAAAACGGGTTCTGAGGGACATTCAACGTGCTGGACAAGAGCCCGAAGAGATAATTCAACAGATATCAGAAACGGTATCAACTTCTTACTTATTGATTATTACCTTTACGATATGTGACTGATTGCCGCGATATATCTTAGCTGGATATGAGATGATTTGCACCGAGTCTCACAGCATGAGCATACGTTGCAAACAGGTGTATCCTATGTACAAGGCTTTCATTGAGCCAGATCTACAAACAGCACATATCAAAATTATCAACAAATTCAACCCGTTCTCGGGATTTCAAAATCCCACATTTGTTTTAAAGGTGAGTCTTCAGCTTCTTTCTTTATTTAGAAGGAATTTGCTTGCATCTGATCTGACATTGTTGACCGAGGTAATTTTTTTCTTTTGTTTAGTCATCAAAGCTGGTGACCATGGATCAAATAAAAGCCATTCTTTCAGAAGATTGCAGAGAAACTACAGAGGAAACTTACGATATATATCTTCTACCACCTGGTGAAGATCCAGATACTTGCCAATCATATTTGAGAATGCGGAACCGGGATGGAAAATACAATCTCATGTTTGAGGTTTGGATGATGGGAACTTAAGCTTGTAACTAGTTTTCTGACTTATGCCAAGCCTTAATACTTTTGAACTCCCTCTATGTTTCTTTACACTATAGACAATTGTCTATAAACTTACCTGTTCTCTTGGCGTAATGATTTTAATTTAGATTTGGTGCTTGTATAGAAATTCTGTTTTCATAGTCTTGAATTCTCTCTTTTTCTTCTCTCCTGGCAGCGTGTGTGCGTGCGCTTCTGTGTGTTCAATTTTTCTTTGTATCTCTTGAGAAAGTTTTGCTTGTAATCTTACCATTGCACTTCTGTGAATGTTCTTTTCATTGGCAATTACAGTTGTAGACACATTTTACTCTACTGTTTTGAGGTCTGCACCTGTTAAATCACCTGCGAATCCGTAATTGTAATTCTAGTGTAGAACAGCCAATAAGTTATATGGACCGTGTATCTAAGCAGCAATATATATTACTTTCAGGAATGGGTCACAGATAGCCCCTTCATCATATCGCCAAGAATTACATTTGAAGTTAGTGTGCGCCTTCTTGGGGGTTTGATGGCATTAGGGTACACAATTGCATCCATCCTGAAAAGAAGCAGCCATTTCTTCATGAATGATAAAGTTTGTGTAAAAGTTGATTGGCTGGAGCAACTTAACCGCAAGTATATCAAGGTATGAAACCACTACGTTGGTTGTTCCGGTTATATCAGTCTTCTGCATGATGAAATTCTAATTGAAATTGATCCCAGATCAAAAATCTTGTTTGGTTCAGGCTAGAGTTGAGACTGTTCAGAAAATATTGTTTGTTGGAGAAGTTCTCACTGGACATTAAACACGATAAACGAAAGGTCTACTTTTTTGTAACACAGTTGTTTGTCACTGCTTAAAATGACTAATATTCTTAATGAAATTTAATTTGTCTAAAGAATATCTGCTATTTGGAGGGACTAAATAGGAGAGAATCAGTGTCTTAGAAATTTTACAGATCTATTTGTCAAATAGAAGTATAATAGACTGAAACGACACCATCAATCATACAAATAAGTTCGGGTTTCCTTTCCTAATGGTTTGAAGACCTCTCATCTTTCTTGATAATACTGTTGTTAGCTTCCTATGTTTCCTACCGAGCACATTTATTGAACTATTGATTGACTTTTCTGATTGTTCATAAAGGTGCAAGGAAGAAATCGTTTATATGTCAAATATGTTGCTGAGCAACTGAGCTTGGATGGTTCATATGTTCCTCGCACTTACATAGAACAGATTCAACTAGAGAAGCTTATAAATGATGTCATGGTAAGGCACGTTTGATATGAATTCCCCCCCCCCCCCCCCCCCCCCTTTCCCTCTTCACTATGTCAGGTCCTCATATCATAAGTATGCAGGCACTGCCCGATGATCTGAAGACAAAGCTCAGTATAGACAATGATTTGGCTTCAAGCCCTAAAGAAGCTCTTTCCCGAGCGTCTGCAGATAGAAGAATCAAGTTCCTCAATAGGTATACTCAGTTGGCACAGTTGTTGCTTTACCTTAGGATTAAGAAATAAACAATTTTGAGCTGTGCAAGAAAATAGATGTGCTGACATGTGTTTACTTATATTATATTTATATATGTTCTTTCTTTTAGTGGTGATATTTGTCCCACTACCACTGAATATATTTCACTTATACATACTCTTTTGGACTAATATCTTTGAGTTTTCATACTTCTATCAATTTAGATGTGAAGTTCCTACGCATTGAATTTTAGGATAATAATGGTTATCATTTTACGATGTGCAACTTTTCTTTTGTTGATGGCAGTGCACACTCGTTCTCAACACAGCATGATAAAAATCTGCCAAAGCTTACAAAACTTGCTGTCAACAATAGGATGCTTGATGGAAGAACGCCAGATTCACCAGCAGCACTTGGTAACCAGGTGATGTTCGTTATAAATTACTTTGTTGACAATAATATTTTTAACATTGCTTGATATTCATTATTATATATCATATTTTATTGTCGACGCTAAGGTGGTGGATGCTGATACTTCTTTTGTCGCTTATTTCGTTTTGGTTTTCTTAAACTACTCTGGTAGTCATGATATGTTGTGGCTTATAACGGGTCAGCTTGTCTATTATTGTTTTAGGGCATCATTACACAGCATTTATCCGAACAAATTTCCATGCTGAACGAACGAATGGAAGAATTCACATCGAGAATTGAAGAAATAAACTCGAAAATTTCAACCTGGAAAGTTTCCACTAGTCAACAGAATTTGGTTGAAACCTTCAATGGCACTCCTCTTTATACGTCTGGTGTAGGAAATGGCGAATTGGCAAGTTCCCTCCCCCATTCCTCGTCTTCTTCCCAATTACTCAGGGAGTCTTCAGTAATGGAAGAGGTAACTTGAGAATCTTAACACTTTAGTTTCTGACATTAAAATGAAGGGGTTATGTCAATGTACATTTAATCTGTGGATCCTACGCAATATGTGGATAAAAAAAGTAGGTAGTAATTGTGGGTCATTTGACAAGCTTAAATTATAATTTAAGCTTTACGAAAAATGGATGCAATATCATTTGCTGCAAATGCTTTCGATTTCACATTCTAATATAGGTCTACGTAAATAGGTTTTACTCATTGCTCGGGGACAGCGTCAAGTTATGCACCAAATAGACAATCTTAGCAATATCCTACGTGACCATTTTGGAGAGAGGTCTGAGCGAGATCGAGCAGATCGAGCTATGGATGTTCAGTTGGCCGGAATCTCTTTTCTTGTTTCTTTGGCTATTGGTAGCATAGGCATCTACTTGTTCAATACTATGTCATCTCAGAAGTGATCAAATTGGAGGGAGGTAGATGTTTATATATAGAGAATAAGAAGAAATGTTTTTTTTTTTTTTTTTTTTTTTTTGAAATGGGAAAGAAGAAATATTAAATGTTGAAAGATGTAAAAGTTGTGTTGGATTTCTTTCTTTTGCCGTTCTTTTTTGCCCTTCTGTTTACCTATTTTGAATACTTATGCTGATAAATGTCATAATACCTTCAACCCTACCCACCCACCCTATCCATAAATAAATAAATAAATAAAGTTACTAGTACTCTGTTTGGTAAACTTGTTTATGAATAATGCATTTTTAAAAATAACTTTTTATCTACACATTTTTTCAAATCACATTCTATATCTTGAAAACATCACATTCTTTGTTTATAAATAAAAATAAATAAATTTTATTTTTAAATAAAATGTGACGGCCCAGAAAATAGAATAAAGAGATCAACGTCTTAATCATGAATGGTTCGAAGGGATGCTGCTTAATTTTTTGAAAACTTCCTTTTCTATTCGATACATATTGAATGTAGATCTAAGTTTCATTTCTCGAATTACTGTGGTGTACAGTATCCATGACAAAAATAAAATATGTCATCCACTTCTTCTATTACAAACAACAGACGAAGGGTGAAGTGGTAACTTCATCTGTCATGTGAATTTTGTACTCTTGCTATACATTTTTCTGTTAAATGTACCCATTTTTGTATTTGAAGAGATCTCCTTGGTATAAAGAACATGAGAGAGAAGCAAAATTTAGAAAATATAAGATTAGATTGACCTCAGGTAGTCCTTGATAAGTTTGAAGACGACGTTGGCATATGAAGCTCCTTCCAATTTTTCGAACATGATCCCTTCCATACGGGCTTGAATTTTACTCGAAGATGTCATGTCTTGTAGCAACTCTTTAATTGCAGTGTCTGCTTCAACTATGGAGTTTCCTAAGCCACTTAAGACTTCAGGTAGAGATGAAGAAGGCCTCGACAACTCAACAAGGGTGACCTGGTGTTTAAAATAAGAACGCATGTAAAATGCCACAAGTTGAAAAACTTTGGGGATGTGGGGACGGGGGACTTGGTATATTAAGAGTAAACATGATTCACGCATGAAGAGAAATAATTATTAAGACAATTCTTTTAAAGCCAACATTATAAGAAATGACAGTATTGTACATGTTCAGTAGTAAAAACATCGTCATTCACCCAACTTAGTTTTTTTTTTTTTAAGTTTGGTCACCAAACTTTATTTTCGTTCTATGTCAGACACTGAACTTAGATTTTTATTTCAGTTTTGGGCTCTTCATTTACCTCCTGAATTAACAACAATGATGTGACATGAAAAAATGTTCGTGCATTACTTGTATTGTGAGAAAAGCAACTAAAGAAAAAACATGTATTGATGGAAAAGTTGTGCTTTCTTTTTCCTTCTTATTTCTTTACGAAACCGCAACCACAACTTGTCTAACAATACAAGTATTTACATAGCTCGGTGATAAAACAATGTACTAATGAACAGCATCATTAGGTTACCCACGAAGCTTTCTGTTAAATCAGCAGGAAAAAAGTGTCTAAACTGAGACAAAATGAACTCAGTAACTCAGTTAATATCCAAATATAATGACTTTCAGCGTTGATTAACTCATTCAGTATCAGTTGGGACAAACATTCAATTGGAATCAGTTGATTACTTCCTATATACCATAAGTCGAACCACAATTTTAAAATTACACTCTGAGAAATCAAAAAGATTATTTATATAAATTGTCTTCAACGTGTTCCCTCACAATCAGACCGACTTCCTTCTAAGTTTTTTTCTTTAATCTAAGGTCAAAAGGCCTGACATTTGCATAATTTTATAAATGGGTGACAGACTTGAACTCGACCTGTCTGTCGCAATATACTGACCCACCTCATCCAAAAACTTTAGTTAGAGAGAGACAAATTTATTTATTCAATTTGTTTCAGCACAAATTATACCACTTTAAAAAATCATATTTAAATTAATCCATTTAATTATTTACATTGCTGAGATGCAACACTGTAATCTCAATTTCTTGGAACATCCTATGCACATAGCTGGTTCAACTTCATTGTAATTTTCAGGATAGGTATCAGAAAAATCTCTTGCACTCAGTTCACAAACCAACACTTAAATTGTGAAAGGGGAACTCTAAAAAGCTATAACAAATACAATATTATTTAAACTAACCTGTTCGTCCAGTGGTATATTAGCCTTTTGTTTCGCAATTGCTACTGCTCGAGAGAGTCCCCCAATAGCATCAACAAGACCTCTTGAAGCTGCATCACTCCCTGTCCAAACTCTTCCCTGTGCTACTTCTTCCATGCTGTTCACCTGCAACATGATCACTCAAATTCAGTACCAATAAAACAGTTGATATCCCGAGATGAAATGTGTAATTCATAAAAAATCGTACAGTCATTGATCTGGAAAAGGCTGCCTTGTCTCTGAATTGTTTATATGCATTTTGTGCTGACTTCGCAAAGAGTTCTGCTTCATCATCTCTGCAAATCATAAAGACAATCATATTGTAAATAATTTTCTGTAGGAACAGGAACCCATGACAAAATAAAACAATCAAGGAATAACCAAACCTAGAATCTTGTATTGTTTTTATCCAAATGTCTTATTTCTTGTTAACACCTAATCGATCAGGCCCCATGTGATTTTCTATGTTCCAATACAAGTTAAAAGAGAGGTAAATAAAACAAAAAATTGAAATGAGTTGAAATAACAAATTAGGGCATTCAAGGTTGGAAGGACCATACATGCCACTTTTAATTGCAAGGATTTACAATAGATGGACTTGACAAATTAAAATAATTAAAAACTTGGAAACTCAATATTTTCTGAATCAACCTAGTGATGTTAATAAGGTGAGAAATATAAGAGAGATAACTGTATATAGAGAGACGGGGAGGCATGACCGTAGATGAGATAAGTGGAAAAAGCAATTAGAGTTTGGGAGAGTGCAAAAAGATAATTCTAAAGCTCCAGCTTTCATTTGATTAGACGATGATGCATTGATTGCAAGCTATAAAAATCAGTTTTCAGACTATATCTTGCCTTTTAATGTCTTATTTTTGTTGTTCACAGTGTTTTCTAGTTAGGACCTAGGAGCAGATCTCTAAAAAAATTGTCAGAAAGATTTTCCCATGGGTTGAGCATTAGCTTGTTCATAATTATTATGGCAGTGAATTCAGGCCCTTTTTTTTTTTTTTTTTTTTTTAATCCAAGTTCCTAGGCGTGTCGAGGCTTTTTCAAGTCCCTATGGATTCATAGGAGTATTCCATTTTGATTGGTAATCAAGTTAACCAAAATTAGACAGAAAATGTGTCTACTTTATACATATGAAGCCTGTGGTATTCCAGAACTGATTCCTAGGGCTTTTCCTTCTACCTTCGTTCTAAGTACAACCTTGTATGTTTTTCCAACCCTCAAAATATTTATGGTATATGATTTTAAGCAGCTTTGACTACTTTATACATATGAAGTCTGCGGTATTCCAGAACTAATTCCTACAGCTTTTCCTTCTACCTTCGTTCTAACTACAACCTTGTATGTTTTTCCAACCCTCAAAATATTTATGGTATCATATGATTTTAAGCAGCTTTATCCATATTAATAATACATATTCACAAATAATAATGAGCCAAGAAATGGAGACTTGGCTCTACTCAAACTTCAATGAACATGCTTATGAGTACCTTATCACTACATCAGCTTATTGTGTCATATATACTTTGCATGTTGACACAGAAGTACCTGAATGGCCTCTGTTCAGCAGCAGTCAGCTCCGCATATCTTCCCCTTGATATTGTCTCCTTATTGAAGCCGATTTTTTCATATAGTTTCTCCAAATTAAACTTTCCTACGTGAAAATTACGAAATATCAAGAATTAGAGCCACATTTATGTAACTTAAACAAACTTCAGATAGTGTAGACAAAAGAAGCATAATAAGAAAGAATACAATCTGTGGAGGAATTCAGCAGTATAAAAGAGGTGACTGGAATAATGTCATAATGGTCCGAATTCTCATGCAAATAACTGAAATAATGGCAATGCATTTAATTAAGCACAGTTTTTTAATTCCACGATTTTTTTGTAGCAAAATCATGTCAAGTGTAACTTCTATGCAATTATTGTTTATCCAACAATTATATTTCAACTCTTTTAAGTGTTTTTCACTTGGAGACAAAGTAAAAATAAAATTTAGAAGCATAATTATTAAGATGCCCGTTTGGTTATCACATGCCATTGGCCTCAAATGTGCAAAGTGAAATAATGCAGCACAAACTTCATCAATATGAAGTGCCTGTTATTCAGCAAAGATCAAGGAAGAAACTTTCTGTAAATTTCAGGAGAAAATTGTAATTTTACCATCAACGTGTTATAACTCAGCTTTCAAATAAATTATTTTTGAGAACTTATAGGTATTTCAGCAGTCAAAATATCAATACCAGGTAATGAACCATGATAAAAATTAAGAGGGTCCAGAAAAATTTCGCGCTTTTCTACAAGTTCCTAGTACACTTCTCTGGTGAAATTTTAACAAGGTTCAAGCAATGTCACAATTTACTAGGACCGCGGTGTCTTAAGGTAACCCACATAGATGCTGCAAACTTAACCAGTTCAACGTTCCTTTAACTCGACTATCATGATTTCTTAATTATAAATCTATTTTCTTAAGTTTCAACCCGTATCTTGACATGTGACTGCACCAATGAACTAGCAACTGTTAATCACTTTTCTGTAAAAGGACATTAGTAGAAAATATGAACCTCTTCTAAGGAAACAAATTTTAGATAGATCTCACTTATTTGTGTCCAACTAACTTCAACTTGACACGTAGCAACCAAAAAGTTTAAGTTCAACGAAGAATTTTTATGCTAAGAGTTCAAAAGTATTTTATTGGCTTGCCACGTCGTTATGACACTTCCCAATATTCGAAGTTAATATTTGATCATGATATGATGTTGTGTGCACTTGGATAGTAACTATTTTGTTCAGTGACAAACTTATTAGCCGAGTCAAAATATTTTTTCAAAAAAATTCAATTGTCTAATCATTGCCTTTCTTTTTGGAAATATCAGTAATTTAATCATGTCAAATATTTTAGGTTAATAAAAGTATATTATCATTGATGTCATTATGTAGCTCACATTAAATAAAACAGGACAGACCCATGTTATTTCAATTTACAGAAAACGTGGAATTTATAAACTTCTTTATGATTTTATATATATATATATATATATATCAAGTTGTTACTTTGACTTTCTATTTTAATTGTGCATATTTTTTTGAAATCTAAAAATGGCCATGTCCAACACTTGGCATTTGCATGAATTCATCCAAATTTTCCACTTTTTTCCACTAAAAATAAATAAATAAATACACAAATAAGTAAAACTGGCTATTTCACTCAACCATTTCACCATTTAGTATATGTATATTTCCACCACATCTACATTAAGCTTTAAAAGTAAATAGAAAGTTTCTTCATAATTCCTTTTTATTCAAAACGCCTGGCCATTGCAGTTTATTTTTCTTTGGACGAATTTATTTGGCAAACTGTTAATTTTGATGATTGTGCATTTCAACTTCACGTACGATTCACCTCAACACTTTCTAAAAAATTCTAAGGTAGTATATTTTCTCGTACATATGTTATGGTTTTGAGATTATATTGCGCTAGCATGAAATTTACATGTCAATTTCTTATGTTTGATGAAATGCATAACTTATTATGAGCTAATTAATTATTGGCATGCTTTGAATTTATTTATGTAGGATTATGATTGATGATTGAAGATAATCATCCCATATGTCGTGATTGAAGGTAATCACAAAAATTATTGACCGGCCGTGTTTAAATATTTTCCCAAAGAAGAAAATTGATACAGGCATGTGTTTGAATGTTGGTATAAATAATGCTTATTAGCATGTGTACATACTACTAGGTATTTCTTCGAAATGCTCATTGTTAAAATACTTTACAGGTTGAAGAACTAGACACGGCGTGATGAAATGTAGTAGTAACTGGAATTTAGATTTATATCTTAAAATTTTAGACTTGATTGTTTGATGGTTTGGAATATAATTTTTAGGAAATATTTACATGATGTTTTGGATGAATGTTATTTATTTTCGAAATGAAATGTGACTGCTTCTTAAATTTTCAGAGAACTGTAACAACTTTAAAAATTTGCAGCGGGTTGTGTATTTATAATTTCAGAGTGTTTCAAAATGGAAAATGACCCTTTATGAGTTGTCTATCATATGAAACTGAAAACGGGTCAATTGGAGTCTCGTAGAATTTATTATTGAATTTTTTTGTAAATTGCGACGGGGCAGTTTCAGAAACTGTGATCAGCTTGTTTGAAAAATGATTTCGTACTTCAACCGTGGTCAACGAGACCCCAAATTTTTATATGTTGTACTTATACAAGTCGCTAACACTGTATTAAAATTTCATAATTTTTCGAAAACATTTTCTTTGTTAAGTATTTTTTTATAAACAGACTGCATCACCCAGGAAAGTTGCACAAGTTGCTGAATTTTAAAAGAATCCTTTTCAAATTGTCTTGTTCTATAATTTCTAAGTTCACTTGAATTAAATTATTCTCATTGTTTAAATATTGGTTAAGTAATTCAATTCAAAGTGTTTTTCCCAAAATTTATTTATTTATTTATTTTTAGAACACTTAACTCCAACGAGAACATATTCGATACCGTGGCGGATTAAAAGGAAATTCAGGGCGTTACATCACAAGTTTCTTGTAACAAACAGATAAAATACAGTTGAGAGGGCTCACCTGTCACAACTCCAATTGAACCTGTTAAAGTGAGATTCTCAGCAACTATAGCCTGAGCAGCCATTGCCATGTAGTATCCTCCACTAGCAGCAACATCAGCCATTGATGCAATCACAGGTTTAGAGGCTGCCAATAGTTTGATTTCCCTCCACATTCTTCAAAATGCAATAACAACACTAATCAATGAAAAATCAAACCTTTTCCTGTGCACAGGAATCCTATTCTTTTGAACCCTTAATATAATATTTCTTTTTCTTAATTCATCCTACGAACATTTATACATGAAACACAGATTAAAATAGTGACATGTCCAAAAACATTCATAAAATCATTGAACATTTATGAAACAATGCTGCGTGGACTTCAGAGTACAGATGATGCACTTTTGCATATTATTTACCAGCAAAAATAATTTACAATCGACATCCTTCCACTGTCCATGCAATTTCTGCAAGGATGGGACATTCTACTTAGTAGTTTGGTTTTATAAAACTCCAGAGATGAATCTGGTATTCTGTTTGTTTAGGACAACTTTTGAATGAGTAATATATAATCTTTATTGGGCTCATAGTGGTTAACATGGGTCTACAATCCTAACTGGAATATTGATAAAAACACATTCTGAGAAGAGTTAGTAGGAATATTTGTGATTTATGATCCTTGTTTTTTTTTTTTTTTTTTTTTTTTTTTGTTGTTGTAAGTGTGTGTGTGTGTGTGGTGGGGGGGGGGGGGGGGGGGGCAATGTAGAGAGATTTGTTCATGAAAAGTTATCCAATTCGAGGCTGACAAAAAGCATGAAAACATTTGACAGTTTTATTAGCAAGTGTGTGCTTAGGGATATTCCCATTTGAAATGCTAGGTTTAGTTACTCTCATTTTAGAGAGGAGATGTGCTCTGATGTAATTTATGCTTTTGAGTACTTCGGGTTCAGGATGAGATATATTCAGATAAAAGTTTGGAGGTTAGGGTGAAGGCAGTGTCAACTAATTTCCCAATCACTCTAGACTCTTCTGTGAAATGGGTCCGACTAATTTTATGTTGGAAAATGTGGTTAGGAAACCCTAAGTTGAGGGCCAAGTGAAAAGGTTGGAGGTGGATTGAAACTATGAATTATTTGAGTTCCTCCTCAGTTCACATATGAGGATTTCTAGTTGGCGGGGGGAAAAGATGACTCTAGCCACGTTAGCCTTTCGACCAGTTCTCTCAAGCGGTGTTCTAAAAAGTGCTTAAAGCATGGCTAGGCGTCGCCTAAGTGCGAAGCACGGCTTTCAAGCACCAATTTCCCAAAAAGCGTGAAAAACGTGGTCAACGACACAATTTTGACTAAAAAAGTGCAGTCATAGGCTCATTTTGACTAAAAAAACGCGCCTTGCGCTTCAGTCTTTCACGAATCATGTAATTTTACATTAAACGAAGCTTGCCAAACAGCCCTTATATAAGGAGATGTAGTGTCTACTTCCAAAGCTAGTAATCCGATGAGGGATTCCTTAACTTGTACTGAATGCGTTAACTTGCCAAACAGCCCATATATAAGACTCGTCTCTACTTCCAAAGCTAATTAAACGATGTGGGATTCCAAATTCAGTCTACAGTACTTTATTCTTTCAATTTTCGGATTCTTATCTTTTGGGATCTTTTTCTTCTTCGTGTAAGAAATCTTGGAAAAGAATTCAAGAGAAATAGAAAATGCAGCAACAACCACCCGAGTCTATTAGTTCTTCTCCTTCAACGCCTCTCAATCTCATCACCACTGAACAGATTCAGAAGTACTTGGAAGAAAATAAAAACTTGATTATGGCAATACTGGAAAATCAGAACCTGAGAAAATGGCTGAATGTGCCCAGTACCAAGCTATAGGTGGAAAATCAGAACCTGGGGTTTTGGATGCACTGAGGGTAGAGATTGATTTCCAAATGGTTATACAAACTTACAGCAGGTGGAAGGTTTTAGAAACATTTTTAGGTGATATTTTACTTGTTTCTTGTGCTTATAAGAAACAATCTATGATAATGTCTTTTATTTAATGGTTTAGAAATTTGAAATTTTTAGTGTCATATAATTTGAAATTTTAATTAGCTCAACTGGGTTTTAAAATAATGGAATTTACGCACTACAGTATGTGTAAAGTTTAAATCTAGTTTGTAGAAATTGTCTAATTTTTGCTTTTTCATTGTTTTCAATTCAATTATTTAATGGTTTTGATTGAAAATAAATAAATAAATAATCAAAAATGTTTTTTAACGCCTACTCCCACTTAAGCTTGTAAAGTTTGGCACTCGGGCTTCACGCTTCAAGCTTTTTAGAACAATGCTCACAAGATCATGGGAAACGTATTAATTGAGGACTTTCGTGAAAGAGAGGCAAATTTTGGATGTAGCATTAGTGGTTAATTGAAATAATTATTGGACTTCTTACCCATCAAAATGAGAAATAAATGGCAGAATAGATCAATGCTTGTGAATACAGTAAAAAAGAACACTTACAAATCAGAAGCAAGAGCATCCCCTCCAGGACTATCAATACGAAT
Organism: Ligustrum vulgare; assembly: GCA_963555705.1. Taxonomy (NCBI): domain Eukaryota; kingdom Viridiplantae; phylum Streptophyta; class Magnoliopsida; order Lamiales; family Oleaceae; genus Ligustrum; species Ligustrum vulgare. Next base: position 28,970,324 of record OY743168.1, on the reverse strand, counting down.
GACAGCAGCCTTATATACTTTTGACTCTGCAAAAGTCTTATCAGTATCAACCAGACAACAAAAAAAGTACATGATCAAAATCCAAGATTACAGAAACAATTCAGATGTACTTTAATATTTTTTACTCCTTTGATTGAAAAGAAATTTATAAAATAACAAGAATGAAATACAAAGATTGAGGAACAAGATGCCCTCGATGGAAAAATAGAAGATGCTAAATCACTTTCGAGCAAATAATTCATTCTGGTGCTAAGGCAAAGTTAATGTCCATGGCAAAGGGTACTATGCTAAATAAGCTTCTTTGGTTAAGGACTATTTTTCATCTTAAAGTTAAAGTGAGAAGGACAATGCAGTTGCACTGTGAAAACAGGCTATATGTCTAACTTGATTGAACAGATTATCTGGAAGTTAGCAAGCGGTCTATCAAAGCAAAGTTAGATGGTGGCTAGATTTCCATTTCCCATGTCTCAATGGGAAGGACAAATGACAGATATTTTGATGGAAGGACTTCCAAGTCAAGTATCCTGATCCAAACGATAAAAATAAGCTGGAAATGGACTATGTATTCTGTGAGGAGCAGTTATAAAAGATCAAAACTCCTATAGAAAATGGAAGTCAAAGGCTTATTCATAGCTATTTTTTAAATTTAGGAAATTGCTTATTTCTACCCTTTTTCCAAGTAGTTCTGATTGTACATATACATTATTTGAAATAATAATAATAATAATAATAATAATAATAATAATAATAATAATAATAGTAATTCACATATTTAACTTCAACTTAATTTGTTTATGTTCGAATGTATTTCTTTTTTGATGTTTATGACTTTGCTTGAGAGCAAGTAAGGCTCCATTCGACAACGCTGTCACAATTATAAATTGATAATGCTCTGTTTGTTAAAAGTTTTGTATTTAAAAACACGTTTTTTTATGTTTTCGAGGTAAAATATGTGATTGAAAAGTGGAGAAGGAAAATGAGTGTGTGGATAAAAAGTAGTTTGGGGAATTGTGTTGTAAAAAAACACGTTTTTAAACACATTTGTCAAATGGAGGCTTATGTTTTTTTAAGTAAAATGTATGGTTAAAAAGGATGACGGAAAATACGTGGTTAAAATTGTGGTTTGAGAAATTATATTGTTTATAAATTAATTTATAAATTGTAATGATTGCGTTAAAGAACAGAGAATCTATGAAGCTCGAACTCGCTTGAAATGGTGTTGTACTCGTGTCGACACGACAGGGATACTGATATGGGATACATACCAGATTCTTCATTTTTCATTCAGACACGGCTGAAAGTGAGAGGCGGGCAGCATCTAGAACTAATTGCAAAAAGAAAGAGGCGGGACATTAGGGTTTCTCGTGGGAAGAAGATAGGCGAGCAGTGCTGCTGGTTGTAGAAAGAAGGACCGCGGCTTAGGGTTCTCTTGAAGAAGACTTAATTCTCTCAGTGGGCTTGTGTTGCTTTTTAAACTATGAATGGGTTTGGGCTTAGGTTTGGTAGTTTCTTTCGTCATGGAGCACTTTAAGTTGCATTTTTGTTATTTAAAAAAAAAAAAAAAAATGATTCTTAGTTCTTTAAATTATTTACTACAAATAATTAAATTTTAATCGTTTTTACATGACAATTGTACTATTGAAATTGATTATATTGAAAGATTCGTTTGACTAACTTTTATTTCAAAAACCTATATGTAATTTACCTAATAAGTGTATTTTATACACTTATTTCTATCCTAAAAGTAAGATTTAATTTGTTTATTTAAGAATATTTGCTATTTATTTTGTTAGTATTTGTTTATATTTCAGAAATAACCTAAATGTCGAGAAAACAATGGAATTAAAGCCAAAATCAAGCGATTGGATTATAAAAGTGTCAAAGTATGCAAATCAAGAGTTGATGAGGTAGATTAAGGGCTTAATTGGAAGAAAACTCGAAGGACTCAAATATAGAAGAAATCAGAAGTTAGGGGGCCAAATTATAACAATCGGAAGTTGAAGGACCTGATGTGCAATAAAACCATGAGGACCAACTTAAAGTACTTCAAAAGATGAAAATTGCACTCTAGCCGAATAACCATGCGATCGCATGGATTATAACGGAGCGATGGCATGACCTGTTCAAAAATGGTCAGAATGGTTCTACAAAAGCATGCGTGATCGCATGGTTATTTCTAGGCCGACTGTTGGGCTTTTTCTTGGAGTTTAGCATTATTTCTCCCCAAGTAACTTAAGTTTTGACCTAATCTATAAATACAGGACTTCAGACACGAAATTGGAGGTTCCCAACTTGTGAAATTGATGCCAAAAGCTGTCAAATTGTCGAGAGGATCCATTGAAGGCCAAATTCAAGATTGAAGAATAAGAATCAAGGAGATGAATGGGGTGACTTCTATTTATTTTTCTTGTGAATTATCTTTAATCATGTTTCTAGGCTAGATTTCTTGTGTAAGGATTATGATGAAGTTTTAATTATTAAGTCCATGTCTTGACTTATTATTTAATTTACACAGTTTATGGGTTTGATGCAATTAAATAATTGCTTTTATTATATGCAATTGTTTGGCCAGCTTTTGCGTGATTGTCTTGATGTTTTTCTATATTCGAAAGAGCTGGAATTCATTAGATATTATTTAATTGCACAAAGTCCAATAGGGGATAGAAATATATTCATATGCTTTTTGTTATCCTTGAAAGTGTTCATGGATCCTTTAATGCTTTTCTAATTGTTTAATTGTTATAGAAATATAGTCAATTTGCATTTAGCAAGAAGTTTTTATGTATCGCTCGAAATAGGACAAATAATTTTAGGAACACGGATATTCAAAACCCCCATGAATTGTATTTAAATAATTTAGTCAAAATATGGACGATTTGGTTAAAATGGATTCATAATTCTAACGCGCTTGTTTTTCATAGTTATAAATCAAGGTTTCTTATTTTATTTAGTTTAGTTTTTAAAACAAAATTCTCACATCAAAACAATTTTCTAGTTCCGATTAAGAATTTATAATCTAAAATACAATTTACAACAATCCTCGTGGAATCGATATTTAGACTCACGTTCATTTTATTACTTGTGCGATCCGTACACTTGCTGTTTAGCAAACAATACCATAAATTTATTTCAATTAAATTAGAATGAAACTTATTTTGTTTTAATTTGATCTCCTTGGTGTACTGACTTTGTATTTCTTATTTTTATTCATGTACCTAACTAGAGGAATCAAGCATCATTTATTAAATTTAAATACAGTGTCACACGAATAATATTAATACCAATTAATTTTATATAGTTAGTTATGTATCTACAATTTAATTGTGCATCCTATATTTACAACTCAAGTAAATTTTATATATATATATACTAAATACAAAGTCTGTTTGCTCCATCTAAAATTTTTACCAAAACTTTTCAAACTCAATCTTAACCATCCATCGTAAGTCAAGCAAACAATTTTTTACTTTTCAAACAAATTTAAACCACGCATCCATCAAAAAAACCACAAAAACTAAAAAATTTCTATGGACCAAACGGGCTCACAATGTCACACTAATAATACAAATAATTTTATACAATTTGTTATGTATCTACTTGATGCATTCTTAGATCATATTAACCCAAATCAGTATACATGCATGATGCATTCATAGATCATATTAACACAATTCAATTAATCTATAAAAATGAAAAATAATAGTAGTCGGATACTCTCCTATATGTAACTCAATTAACTACTCGTTCTTATACTTCTTAGAGAATGATCACACTAATTCAAATTAGAGGTCCTCAACAAATATAAACAAATATAAAACCTAATAACATAATCACATCTCAGTTGATTTACAAAAATAAAACACGCTAGTAGTGAAATATTTGTTTATCCGTAATTCATGCACAAGTACAATTGTCGTTCTTATGTTTTTTAGAGTGTTCGTACAGATTCACGTATAATCTCTTCAATATACATAGATGATTAGAACCTTAGATTACATTAACTCGAGCTCAATTAACATATAGTTATGAAAGATGAAAAATATTCACGTGTAGCTCATTCTACTTGTTATCTATACACGACACTTGTCATTCTTATACTTTTCAGAGAGTAATCACGCTACTTCATGTTTAACGTCCTCAATATACATGCATAATGCATTCTTAGATCACATTAAACCAATTCAATTAATCTATAAAAATGAAAAATAGCTAGTAGTCGGATACTTGCCTATATGTAACTCAATTAACTACTTGTTCTTATACTTCTTAGAGAATGATCACTCTAATTCAGATTAGAGGTCCTCAACAAATATAAAACCTTATAACATATTTAATCACAGCTCAATTGATTTAGAAAAATAAAACACGCTAGTAGAGAAATACTTGTCTATCCGTAATTCATTTAAGTTGCCATCTATCCGTTGAGGGTATTTGTTTATCCGTAATTCATTTAAGTTGTCATCTATGCACAAATACAACTGTCGTTCATACGCCTTTTAGAGTATTCATTGGAAATACTTGTTTATCCGTGATCACACTAATTCATGTCTAACGTCTTCGGTATACATGCATGATGGGTTCTTAGATCATATTAACCTAATTCAACTAAAATAAAACATGGACCTTGCAGATCTCTCACATGATGAACTTAAATTTGAGGGAATTTTTGTCACACTAATTCGTTAAATATGGTATATTTTAAATATCTCTTCGATTGACACATGGAACTTGCAAATCTCTCACTTGATGACCAGAATTGGAGGGAATTGTCTTTGAAGATGAGGAGTCAAAGTAAATTACAATTGCAAAGAATTTCTTTATGTTTTTGTAATTGAATTCTTAGAAGTTTAAATTACTATGTCAGCTAATCAATTTTATGAACTGTTTATGTTATTGTTGTTTAGCTTTGAGATTGGTTACATTATCTTAGAATTGGTTTTAAAATGATATATTTATTGCTTTTTTGGTTTTCTTATAATAATTTTCATTTTTAAAAACAAATAAATATGTACAAATAAATATATGTAAAATGTATGCCCATACCAGTATCCAAATTTTAGATTCTTTATTGTCGTATCCTCGTACCCGTATCCAAATCTCAGATCCTTTTTTACCGTATCCTCGTATCTTAATTTTAAAAGGAAGAAAAATCTGACTCTTGAATCTGTACCAATATCCAACTCTCATACCCAAGTCCGAGCATCATAGCAGAGAATAATTTGTTCTCGTTGGTTAATGTATTCTCTCAGTTTCATAGCGGTACAAGGTTCATAATTAGAAACATGTGTCAGCTTACAGACTAGTTTCATTACTTGATCCCAATGTATTTCATTTCTTGATGCTTTGCACATTAATTTAATATTATTCTTTAGAGTTCGGCCTGGACCTCACGTAAGTTTAATTGTTTTCTGATGACATATTCCTTATATGTCCTCACTAATTAAATGTTCTTTACACAAAAAAGGAGAATAAGCCCTTGTTTAAGCCCCATTATAATCAAATTATTTGGAAAAATGTATTTTGGAATAGTTAGGCCCTGTTCTCTTTGCTATTTTGGAGCCGTTTTTAGTTTTTAATTTTCCAAAACACTCAAAACACGTTCACTTACAAATTTTGGAAAACGAGTTTTCGAAAACAAAAAAATAACAAACAAAACCCAAAACGTTAAAATTACGTTTTGGGTGTTTTTGGTTGAAAATCTCCAAAACATGCATTTTATTCCAAAACGCGGTACCGTGTAATTAGGGCAGAATCAAATTTTCCTCCTCCATTTCTCACGCCTCTCCTCTTCCTCATTTCTCACGCTTGTCTTCCGTCTTCATCTTCCCTGAATCTCACGCAAATCTCCACCGATCTTGTCCTAGATTCCACTGTCGACGATGTATGCTCTCTCTCTCTCTTATCTTTGAATTTGTTTTGGGTATTTCTTTATTTTCTTGCTGATTTTTACACTTTTTTTCCTTTATGGATTAAAATGTTTTGTTATAATAATCCCTGAATCCAACATTTTTTAGCAAATAAATTGTGTTTTCCGTCAATTTTTTCATTTCCGGCCTAATGATATTGGCGGTAAATCTAGTTTCATCCATAATTTCTCAAACCCACAACACAAAAGTTCCTTTTCAGTTGAATATTTTCACTTTTTCTTGAATTTAACACTTACAAAATCTCATTTCTGAATTGTCTGATTTCTATGGGACAATTAATTATACTAACCCAAAAATAATGGCAGAAAAGCTATAGGTCTTGAGTCCCAATGGATTTACTCCAAGTAGATTGTAGTTGGAAGGTTATCATTGTTTTAAAATTGGCAATAAAGTTCATCACGTGGAACACATTTCGTGTTTTTTTTTTCTTTCTTTTTTTTAATTCTTTTTGCATAGGGGTGGATGATCTTTTAAATTACTTAGCACTAACCTCTTTAGTTTCGGCAAAATGAGTACATGGATACATGTATTTTCATCTTGGTGTAATGACTTTTAATAAGGAATAGGGAGCACATGATTCGAAATTCATTGTGTTAAGTTTTGATTTTACAGCTTATCCAGCTATTCACATCTTGGTAATTAGATTTGGGGCCTCTGCAAATTTATTCACATTATATTTGGAATTTGCCTTCATTTCTTGTGTCTCTTGAATTTTCTGAGATTATAATGTTATAAATTGCATTTCAATTTCTCTGATCTTTCATTAATAAAAAAGAGAAATGCCTACGTAAGATGCTTCTTTTATATATGAAAATGTTGGATAATTATACTTAATATTTTACAAATTCTCCTATTCCTTTAAGTGATTTTGTCACCAATTACATTCACTTTAAAGTTCTTAACAAATCAAGATTTTATTTAATACATTGGATTATGTAATAATAGCTGATTTGATCATTAATTTGATTGATTGATCTTTACATTTCTGTGGATTGATTTTTTTGGAATGTTGGCTTGATAATTTAGAGAGCTGCAATTTTTGAGTTCATACACACTGGATATTTTGTTGTTTATCTGATCTTTGATGGGAAAAAAATTTCATTTGTTTATCTTTGTTGATGCAAAGGAAAGAGCTGAGCCATGGTTTTGTCGCCATGTGAAGGACTTTGTGGTTGGGAGACGTGGGTTTGGTAGCATCAAGTTCTATGGGGAGACAGATGTGCAAGGGCTTGATTTGGAGTCTTTTATTCAATTCAATAATCGAGAGGTTATCGTGTATATGGATGAGACCAAGAAACCTCCAATTGGACAAGGTCTCAACAAACCTGATGAGGGAACACTCCTCGATATAAAATGTTTTGATAAAAAACTGGGCAGCAATACACACAGTAGGACCAATAATGGAGAAGTACAAAGAGATGCTTAAAAGAAAGGCAGAGGATTAAGGAGCCGAGTTTGTGTCCTATGATCCAGTCAAAAGAGAATGGAAGTTCAAGATCAATCATTTCAGCGAGTACAAGCTCGGAGATGACGAAGTATAACTATCACGTTGGAGTGTTTGTATGCGATACTTTACTCTATTTTGTAGCTTTCCCTTTCTCTGTTGTTATTGTTATTGTTAGATGAAGCGACATTTGCATAAATGTAACTATTGTTAGTGTGATTGAGGGAAAAAAAATTGTTCTTGGTTATTGGGGGGGAAAAAAGAAAAATTGTTCTTGGTTTCTTTGATAGCAAATGCTTTTTCCGTAGTAGTGCTTTGAGCTTCTACTTGTATTGTCTTGAATTCGAATTTTGGGATGAATGTATGTATGATTTTCTCGGTTTTAATTGTTGTTGTTGATTGAAATATGATCTCCTGATGATATAGATGTTAGAAGTTACATGTTTTCTATATATATAAAGATGTTAAATAGGTCAATCTCACAGCTTATTGAACATTGCATTGGAGTTTTAAAGACCAGATTTCTTATCTTGAAGCATATTACCAATTATCCGCTGACAAGAAAGACAAATTCCAATCGCATGATGCGCAATACATAATTTCAGTAGCCGAGAGCATGTTCTAGACAAATTGTTCACCGAGTATTCATTAGAGAACATGATATTCCCAGAAGTGTCAGGTCGAGTGACGCTCATGATGCTATACAATTTGATGTTTGTCAAACAAGTCAAATGGCACCTAGTCAGAGATAATATAGCTACGCAGATGTGGAATGAGTATTCCAGGAGACGCGCTTAAATGCTTTAAAATATGTTATCTTTTAAATTAACTTTTTTGTATAATTAGCGAAATGTGCTTATTTTGCCCATTTCACGAATTTCTTTTCATGTTTTTCCACGGTCTATTAATGGTGTATGTTATTTTGTAATCCATAGACAGTGGCTTGACGTTGTTACAATTGAACTACTTTCCAATATATGAACTAATATACATTAATTAGTTTAGATTTCAAGTTTTATTAGTTGTTAGAGTAACAAAATGTTTATTGAATAGAGAACTGACTGATATATTGACATTAAAATTAATGTAATTCAACAAATCAACCATTTTTGTACATATAAAATATCACAAAATAATTATATCAGAAAATTATAAAGTAAACGCATTTTCCAATTTTCTATTTTTGGAAACAATTTTCCAAAATCACAAAGAGAATATGTTTTCAACAATTCCAAAACAAACACTCAAAACAGAAAACTTAAAACAAAATTCAAAACTCAAAATCGAAACACAAAGAGAACGGTCCCTTATTTTTGGGAGGATGTGGATCAAAATAAGAGAGAAAAATATAATATTATTTTATTGAAAAATGTATAGTTAAAAGTAAGAGAGAAATGTATTAAAATTTAATGAGAACCCAACAAAGGCTAAATAAAAATATCATATATAAACGGATTTTACATACCTCTAACGCTGCGAACTTTCTCAATGAATTTCTCGGCAATAATCCCTGAGCTGGACACACTCAGTGGACCTCGTGTCCTGCTAATGCTTCCAGAGGCTCTAATAATGGCTATCTTGTGTTTATAACCTGTCAAGCCTAGAGTCCATTTCTTAACTCTACTGTACTTCCTGTATAATCATAATAAGGATAGATCATAAGCATAGAAGGATCATTTCAACACAAGACAAGTAACATTACAAGCAAAAACAATAATAATTGAAGTTCTCTCTAACTATAATTTTTAAGATAATACACAAATAATTAGCTTTTCGCTTTAAACACAAGATAGAGTACAACCATGGTAATACTTTTCTTGAACATGTTACATTCGACAGTGTCACTCCACCAATTAATACCTTAAGAACTAGAGTGGTAATTATTATAATATCCCTTATACATATGGATTAAGAAATGAAAGTTCAAGTTTTCTCCAATTATCAACATTGTATCAGAGTCGGTATGAGAAACCATAGCCCGCTGACCCAGGCCATACCGACACCTGCAATGATATGAGGCTGCATTTTTTCTTCCCTTCCTGGTCGCAACTCTAGTCACATTTCTACGCGAGTTTCCACTGTAGTTTTGAGCTCTAGTTGGCACCTCTAGTTAGTCCAGCTTTCTCGCACCTCAGGCAATCCTCTAGCGCCATTCTCCGGCCTATTCACCAACAAAGGTTCCTTAGTGGCTATTTGAGCCATTTTTTAGTTCTTTGAGCCATCATTTAGCTAAGTATTGTTATTCTTTGTGAAAAAAATTCATTTTTAGATTTTTCTTACTGCCTTTTGCACCTTACTTCCACACCTTGTCGTTTGTATTTGTTGTCCGTATTGTACCTGTTTTTCTGCACTTCGAGAAATCTTTGGGTGTGTGTTGAGCTGAAGGTTAAAAAATGGCTGAAAACAAGATTGTGACTTCACTATTTCGTGAGACATCATCTCCGACCCACATTAAGTTGGATGAGAAAGATTATTAATGTTTGGAATCTTGGTCCTTATCAAACCTCGGGGCGATGATGATAAATCGCGTTGGATTAATTATGCTTCGCGGGTCTTTTAGCCCATGATCGAAGATAATAGTATTGTCCAATCTCCACAATTAAGCAGCCCACCTCTAAGATGGGCTAAGGGATTAACTATCTACTTCAAGGTTTTAATTGGGTCTCGATCCTGTTGCTCAATGGGTAGGCTTTTGGTGACGACCCGACTTAATTAGGGTTCCCTAATTAAGTACTAAACCTATATCTACCCACACCTCACTCTCTCGGATAGGTTAGGGCTCGACCTCCTCCCCTTTTCTTGGTGAAAACGATAGAACACTCTCCCCTCTCCTCGGTGAAGTAGCCGACCCATTCCCTTCTTCCTCTCTTCGTGATTGGACTGTCTCTTCTTCGTGAACCACCACCTGGACCTGTGCTCCTACTGCCCTATTCGGTTCCAACTGTGAGCCACCTGTTGGTTCTAACTGTGAGCCTTGTGACTGTCTACTTCCATGGTCTTGTGGTGCATTCCTTGTTTCGGTTGAGCCTTGTGTGGCTCCTTTTGTAACCGTCGGTTGAGCCTTGTGTGGCTCCTCTTATGACCATGTTCTTGCTGCCTCTGATTCGGTTCTTGCTATGTTCGGATTCTTGCTGTGACCATTTTCTTGTTGTGGCCGTGTTGTGGTCCCTTTGACAAGCCTCGGTTCAGGTGTGGCTGGGTGTGAAGGCAACAGGGTTTTAGCAGTGTTGGGTGTTGCCTAGAAGTGTTCCCTAACCGTGTTTGGGTAATGTTACCATTGTGGAGTATTGGGCATAGATCTGAGCCCGCGATTGACACCTTTTAGCCGGCTATTTTGGTGCAATAAGGGAGTTTTTTACTTGCTTCATTTATTGCTTTAATAATTCAATTACTTTGCCAATCTATTGTGTTTTCTGGCTTCTTCTGATGTTTATTGTAACTAATCTTGAATTATTTGGTGTTATTGTGAGGTTTATTTCTCAACAATCATGTTTGGTCAAAACTTTTAGAGATGCATATTGCTGGTAAGAGAAAGAATAACCATGCCTCTAATGAGAAAACTGCACCAGATAAAAATGACAATAGCTATGTTGAGTAAGTAACCGATTATGCAATTGTTAAATCTTGACTTATAAATTTTATGACCGATACTCTTGTGACACGCTTTGTTCAGTGTGATAAAGCTAACGATGTGTAGGGTGTGGTCAACGATATGTGGGGTGCGGTCAAAAGAAGTTATCTTTATGTTAGATTCTTCAAAAATCTATTAGCTAGTGAAGAGATCTTTTCAATTAATGGGGCAGCCTCTCGTCATGTACTTTAATGAAATGAATTCTATCTTCTTGGAGCTTGATTATCGCAGGCCAAATAATATGAAGTGTGCTGTTGATATTGAAAAGTTAAGGAATGTTCTGCTGAAGGCAGGATTTATGTGTTTCTTAAGGGGATTGATCATAACTTGGATCGGGTGCGTAGTCACATTTTGGCTGCAACACCTCTTCCAAGCTTAGAGGAGTTTGCTGTAAGGAACGAAGACAACTTACTAGAAGGGTTGAAAGCCCCTCTAAGGCTTCCGCATTAGCTACTAAAGGATTCCATCAATCACGAACCCCACTTCAGTTGTTCAATGAAGAAATACGGTTTGAAGCATACCTTAGCTGATCATACCCTATTTTATAAAAGAAATGATCATGATATTACCTTACTCATTGTATACATGGACGATATGATTGTTAATGGTAGTAACCCCAGTAAAATCGAAAAACTTCAGGTTCATCTGACAAAGGAGATTGAAATTGAAGACTTGGGTACTCTAAAGTATTTTTTGGGCATTGAAGTATCACGATCCGAGTAAGGACTTGTTCTTTCCCAACATAAGTATGTTCTTGATCTCCTAGCAAAAACTGATATGACAACTTGTGCTCCTAAAGACACACCTATTGAGGTAAATGATGGTCCATCTGTTTACCTGGATATTCCTACAACCAAGTAGAGATATCACAGATTGGTAGGAAAATTGATTTAAATTACTCACATAAGACCGGATATGTCTTATGCATTAAGTATTGTCAATCAGTTCATGCATAACCTAATTGATCAGTAATGAGTGCAACTAGTAATATTTTAGCATATTTAAAGTCCTCTCCAAGCAATAGCATCTTTTACTCTAAAAATGAGCATCTAATTATTGTGAGTTACATAGATTCTAATTTTACTGGATCGGGATTAGATAGAAAAATCTACGTCAAGATGTCTCATTTGTTGGAGGAAATATTGTTACTTGAATAAGTAAAAATAACAAAATATGGTTTCACAATCTAGTTCGGAAGCAGTATATCGTGTTTTGCATCATGCAATTACTGAGCTAACGTAGCTGAAAATTCTTCTTAGTAAACTTGGTTTTAGTCTAGACAAGCCTATGTTACTCTTTTGTGACAACACTGTAGCGATTAAAATAACTAACAACCCGGTACAACATGATCAAACGAAGCACATTGAGCTTGATTAGCCCAATTGTCCAGCCCACTACCCACATGACATGACCAACCAAGGCCCAATAAGAATTCATTAACCTAGGGATTGAATTCATCATTTCATTTCATCTGAGATTCTGTGAATACATTACCAGGTGAGACTACCGTGAGAGGCGGTCAGGCGAACAGCGAACTTGACTTGCGGCTCTCATTCGCTAGTCCACTTCACCGTACCCAACTCGAAGGGGTTGAAATTCGACGTCTACTCTCTTGGATTTGGACAAATTTACGTCTACTCTCTTGGATCTTGACAAATTTAAGAAAAATGTGAGTGCCTTCGTCGATCCCTCTTTATTACAATCTTTATTCTTTCTTTCATCTATGTTTTTTGCCTTAAAGTAATGCTGTTATATTATTACTCTATTCACATTCTTATTTATTGTATAGGAATCAACAGTGACATATGCTACTAATAATACTTGTGGCAGGGATAAATGGAGTATAAAAGTCCAGAAACAAAATGTTTGTTGTTCTCAAGTGTTAACATCGAGAAACCGAAAAAATAATTTATTTTGTCTTTGTATAATCGTATTGTAATATACTAATATTATTATGCTCGTAATATAATATTATTTGCTAAATTCGAATTTTAAATTTGAGAATTTGGATATTGTTTGCATATCGCATTTGAATTTGAGATATTGTTTGCAAAATTTGCTTAGTATTGTTATGTTACTTTTTTTTAATAGAATTGCTTTTATTTAGTTGGACTTTCTAATTTATATTTAAATAGTTATTAACCGCACCAAACTGACACGCAAATCAAAACCACACCAACCTGACTTAGCCGGTTATGGGACGATTATGGTATGGACATAAAATTGGTGGTTCGGTTATGGTTTTGGACGAACCCTAACCGAACCGTTGCCATCACTAGATATTTATACACCAACATGAGAGGGAGAGTTGAAGTGTATAGTTTTTCTATTATTGTACCAATATAGTGTTTAATTAATAGCAGTGTTTAGAAAATCGGACCGACCTGTCGGTTTGACGAAAAAATCGAGAATCGGCCTGAAAACCGGTCCAATTCACCCCAAAAACCGGCCGGTTCAATCGGGAACCGACCGATTTTTTTTACCCGATTTTTTGGTTTTTAGGTTTTTTTTTCTCTAGTTGTTTTAAGCTACTTTTGTGTATAATTTTTTTTTAAAATGAATAGATATTAGTTTATTTGTAAAATAACTTGTTTTTTAGAAAAATTGGTGATTTTTGAAATAATTTTTGATGTTTTAGTTGAAACCGATTTGACCCGGTCGGACCTTCTGACCCGTTGCCTTTTTCGGTTGGAACTAGTTTTCGATTTTCTAAACACTGATTAATAGATGTCAGGGACTATAGTAGTAATTATTATAATATCCTTTGTATAAACTTACTGGTTAAGAAATGAAAGTTCAAGTTTTCTCCAATCATCGACATACCTCCCACTCCCAAATCACAGCCTTCGACAAAATTTTATGCCATACAGAAAACTTTCAATGTACTTGGCCAAAGAGCCTCGGTAAAAATAATTAAATCCCTAAACACTAGTAGACCAAAGAACCTCAGTAAAACCGGACGATACTTCTTCTCAGAGTCTTTGCCTTCACATGCATGAATCCTTTGCAGCATCTCTAAACTATTGGCCATTGTGACCAAAACAATCAGCAGAGACTTGTACAGGGTTGGCAAAGATGAGTATCTAATGATAAGATTAGTCATTTTCCATTTGGGCAGATAAATCCTTCCCAGCTGGCCAATCTCTTCTCAGACCTCTCAGCAATGGGATTCATACCTCTAACAATTTCAAATGAGACCCTGAAAGCATCCCCAACACTGACCACCCTGGTACCCAAAATCTCCAGCCACATCATCTAAATTAGGGACCTCACCATACCTGCAGAAAATAAAGAGGCAGAATAGTCTTCTCTCCCATTATTTTGCATCTAATTAAATTTTTACGCCTTGTTTAGGAGTATTATCGTGAACTTAGAGACTGTCTATCCACAAAAGAAATGCAAAACGAGGCAGTCAACCAATTCTCTAAGAATATGTTATCAGAGCAATTCTCTTTTCCTATAGGTGTTAAAGAAAGTCAGCTAGCCAGCAGATTCTACATTTTGTACAGCTTTTACAGCTAATTGTCTATAATTGTTTATCTTCGATTTTTTCCTTAATTTAGGATATAATAGTGTAGGCTAATCATAGATAGTTTAGTATATGGTAGTTTGGCTGTTCCAAGAGCCGTAAATCATCTCTAAGTAATCAGCTCTAAGGACAGTATATTTCTGTAAATCATCATGTATATTTTCTATATAAAGGGTATTCTCTAACAAAAGAGAATATAGTTTTCTCAAAAAAAAACTCTCTAATTTGTCAATAGGGACCTGGGACTGTGACATGAAGGAGAGTTCCGCAATTCTATTTTTGTTTTCCTTTCCAAGGTTCGCAATACTTGGCTATTCTGACTGGATTACAGAAATTTCTAGGGCTTCTGCTCATTTCCAGAAAATTGAAGTGTTTCATAACCTCTTGTATGGTGGGTGATGAGTTCCCGGTCGGGGAAGCTCGTCGACAAGCGCGGAATAACGAAATTTAAAACCCTAGGAAAGATCTAAATCAGATCTGACACGAAAAATAACAAGAACACGAATAAATAGACGGGAATTAAAATAAGATTGACGATAGGACCTGGACCCAACAATCACGACGCAATAAATTGACGATGCGGATTGAAGAACCGAGGTTTTCGAAACGCCACAAGGGATGTCAAATTCCTTGATAAGTTTCTGATTGGAACGCCACAAACATTCAGGAAAAATATTTGATAAATTCTATAAATTGTTCTTCAAGAACAAGAAAAAGGAATCCTCCTTTTCGAGAGAGAAAATTCTCACAGTCATTCAATAATTCAAAGTTGTGTCTTTACAATGACAAGAAAACATAATATAACCTAAAAAAACGCGTCCAAAATTAACCCTAGCCGCAAAGCACAAATTAAAACGCGGCGGAATTTACGGCCGTGAAAATCTACCTTACGGCCGTAATTAACCCTCGGGTCCAAAACTGATTTTAACTCTTACGGCCGTGACATTGGTTCTTACGGCCGTAAGACACCTTCTGAATAAAAACTGACTAACTCCGTTACGGCCGTGAATTGGTTGTTACGGCCATGCGATAGCAAAATTACGGCCGTGAATGTAGCTGTTACGGCCATGAACACTGGTTTTACGGCCGTGAATGTGCTCTTGGTCACCAAACCTTAACCCTTTTGATTCGGCTCGATCCCTTTGTCTCCTCGGCTCGCTTCCAACATGAAACTTGTGCCGTTTCTCGCGTAGATCACTGTCGCATTGCCGATAGGTCGACTTCTCCTTTGGTCTCCTACTTCGGATCACATCAGTGGGTTCCAGGAGAAATTCTAGAGAATTTTGTAATTTGAATTAGTGTAAACCTACGATTTTGCTGGTAAAGCTGAAGCCATGCTGTGATAACAAAGTAGCATTAAATTGCAAAGCCCGTTCAAAATGACTGCACCAAGCATATTGAGTCATCAGTGAAAAGTTGGGTTCAGGGGATTTGTGCCTGCCACACGTACTTCCGGAGATGAGACTGCAGATTCCTTAACAAAGGGCTTGGCAAGAAATGAAAGTGATACTTGTTTCCCAAATCATGCACGTCTGACATTGGTAATGAAAGAGATAATACTCTTCTCCTGTGTTTAAATTCAATTTATTTTTAGGCAATGTATTGAAAGGCGTAAGGCAGCATGGTCAAGCCTCAATCCTTATGCCTGAGAAAGGCATTTTCTAGTTTTTAATATTATTTAATTATTCTATGCCCATTAAATAATGAAATAACACATATCAAATACACAAGGCAAGGCAACAAGGACAAGCCTCAATCCCTACGCCGAGAAAGGCGTTTTAAATTTTCTAGTATTATTTAAATTATTCTATGACCATTACATAATATAAATAAAACATATCAAACCACTAGAATTATAAATACTATAATTATTTTTAGTAATTCCTAAACTAGACAATTTCCAAGTATCCAAGATAATTGAAAATTAAAAGCACAAGAGACCATTTTACAAGTAAATGGGTCCAAAAATCATCCACGCTAATTTAGTGCCTAGGCCCAGATTAGCCAATAAGCCCAAGACATCTATATATATATATATAAACAAAGTCTTAATAAAAATAACACACACACTTTCCTGCCAAAATGCACTTGCTAAATTTGGAAAGGTTTTGCCAAAAACACAAATAAAAATAAAAAAATCGTTTTTAGCACTATTAAATTATATAAAAAATAATGGTAGTTAATCCTCAGTTTGTTAAAAGTTCTTGTTTAAAAACATGTTTTTTTATGTTTTCTAGGTAAAATGTGTGGTTGAAAAATGGAGAAAAAAAATATGTGTGGTTAAAAGGTGATTTGGGGAATTGTGTAGAAAAAAACATGTTTGCCAAACGGAACTTAAAATTTTTTGTTTAAAAACAAAGAATGTGATGTTTTCGAGGTAAAAATTAGTGATTGAAAAGTGAAGAGAAAAAAATATGTGTGATTAAAAAGTGGTTTAAAAGCGAATTGTTTAAAAATATTTTGTCAAATAGAGATGTTTCATTCCAATTTAAAAAAAATGACAATTTAAAATTGTTTATAATCTTATTATGAATCTTAACTTTACTTTTTTTTTATGAAAAATCTATATATCTATATCTTCTATATATATATATAACAAAGTTTTTACTATAAATAACACACACACACACTTTCCCGCCAAAATGCACTTGCAAAATTTGGAAAGGTTTTGCCAAAAACACAAAAATTAAAAAATAAATGAAAAATGATGGCATTTTTGAAAGTGTAATGAATGCAAATTTGAATTATACTTTTTGAGCACTACATGCATCTGTTCCAAAATAAAATAAAATAAAATAAAAACTGTTTTTAGCACTGTTAAATTATATAAAAAATAATTATAGTTAAAAAAAATTTGTTTAAAAACAAAGAATGTGATGTTTTTGAGGTAAAAATTAGTGATTGAAAAGTGAAGAGAAAAAAATATGAGATTAAATAGTAGTTTAAAAGCGAGTTGTTTAAAAATATTTTGTCAAATAGAGATGCTTCGTTTCAATTTCAAAAAAGGACAATTTAAAATTGTCTATAATCTTATTATGAATCTTAACTTCATTTTTTTTTTTTTTTTTTTTTTTTTTTTTTTGTGAAAAATGTGAAAAAATTACATCAAAAGTATCATAAGTCTAATTTTAAAAATAAATAGATAATTGTCTATTGTCATAAAAAAGTATTTAAGATCCGTAATTTAGAAATTTTGTTAAATTAATTAAAAAAAATTATTCAAAAATATTCTGCTTAATCATAGTGTAACTAATTTGGTAAAGTAACATTAAATTATTTCTAAAGATATAAAATTATATTATAAAATGAGTTGAAAAATATTTAAATAACCCGAAAATGTTTTAGTTTAAAGAACGAAAAATGTTTTAGTTTAAAGAACATAAGAACATTCATTATATTGTGTATTTTTTTTATAAGTTTTCTAATTAGATTATATAAAAAGATAAAAAATTAAATGACTAATCCAAAAATTTTCTTTCAAATCGAATAATTTCATACTTGTTTGAATATAATTTCCCGTCATATGTAATGACAATTAACAAGAGTTAGAAGTAATTACTCTCGCATGTTGGAATGTATTTGAAAAATCCAATGGAAAACTATCAGTATTAAAATTTTGTTTAAGCATGTGTTCGATAAACTTGCAAAAATGGTTTATAAATCATTTTATAAATCACTTTTTTAATCATACACATTATGGTATTATTTTGAAGTCGAAAAATATGTAATATAGGCGTCAAATCGAATATCTCAACAAGAAGTTTAATACAATATAACAGGTGAGAGCAAACTGTAAAAATATTGTCCGTAAAATCGTCTAAAAGATCAAATGTCAAAGTTTTAATTTATATTTTTTACTTCATTTTAAATTATATTATTTAAGTTATATAATACTCCATATTCATAAAACCTGAAATGGTTCAATCTGAAAGAGGCAACAGGTCAAGGGTCAGATGATTGAATATGGTTGAACCGGTATCGAATTGATTTTAATTAAATAAAACGACATTTACTCATTTGGAATAAAATTAAATAAACAAAAAATATAACAACAATATTATTTACCAATTCAAAGCAAATATAGATTAATGGTTGTAAATATTTTAATATATATATATAAAAATATAAAAATAACTTATTTTAAAAAAAGAAAGTTTGACAAACAAATAAATAGTAAATAAAACTATTTTTTTTAAGAGACAAACAATTTTAAAAAGAAAAAAAATCTTATAATGAACATAATTTCTTATTTTTTATTAGTTTGTAAATGTTGCATTTCCTATTTTGATTACTTTTTTTTTTTTTTTTTTAAAAAGTTTTGAATCGATAATATTTTCTATTAAAATGTTATTGTACTATGTTTTTATTTAATATGATTGTATAATTAATATATTTTCATAAATTTTGATCGAAATCACTATCAAAACTGTGAAAATACCAGTGATTTCAAAAAGTTGAAAAATAAAAAAATAAAATAAAAATAAAAGGCTCACATTTGTTTGCGCATACTCCATCATTAGGTCATCAACACAGTAGTTGACATCCTTTTTCTGCGCCTTGCCTTCTAGGCGGGTGCATTTACACACTTTTTAAAACACTGCTTTTAGGTCAAAATAAGGGATACTTCACAGAAACCTTGGATCATCCCTTCCTGTGAAACATTCTTCAAAAGCAAACTAATGATCTATGTCACAAGGGTGAATAAGAGGAGACGTGATATCCTTGACAAAGACCCTTAGTGCTTCCAAAGGAACTGGAAGGCAACACAATCAACAAAAACAGAATATTGAACTTCGCAGTTAGCTCACTAGCCCAATGTAACTCCAAACCCATACCTTCCAACACTCTCCTGTGGGAGTCTTGATTCAAATGGTCCTAGGCTTTCTGAAAATCCAGTTTGTGTAATCAAATTCAGAAACTTCCAAGTTTTTGGGTAAGGCAGGTGACAGTTTTTAGAAAATCTTAGTGCCAGTCACCTAAACATATTTTAGCTACAACAAAATTATCTAGCAAATGTGAAGAAAGATGAAGATGTTTTAGTGCAGGATGCGTGTCCTCAACAAAAACTGTGCAAGATAGATCATCTACGTCTTCAATAGTCATATTTAACACATCAAACCATCTGTTATCCCAGCACTAGATTTAACATATTGTGAATAATAATGAGCATGTGAGCTTTAATGTCTGGATCATTTAATTAACGCAATATGAACAGATGCATCTGAAATTGAAGTCCTGGAGGCTGGAGAAGAGTATGATAACACCTTAGAAAGAACTGCAGTCTCATGACTCATCCAAAAATTGGATCTAATAATAACAGAAACAAAATTTAACAGAAGATACCTGTAGTCAACTGTAGGCAGAGTTTTGATACTTGGGAGTCCCAGCCGCTCTTTCAACAGTGAAATAACCTGAAATACAAAAGTTCAATAGTAAGTATCTGGATGATCAGTCAAATGAAGAGAAGTTGGCATTTAACTTCTGAATAAATTTCAGCTCCCCACCCGACCTGTAGCGACCAAGAATTTTTACGCGATTAATAATTATTTTAATAGAAAATCGTGTCGCTACTATTTCACCCATTTTTATTAAGTTAACGCCACGACATATTCGTATAGCCAAGTCAAGAAATAATCGAGATCGTTCGATTTTAAATTAAATTCCGAATTTCTAAAAATATCTCCATTCTCTTGATTTAAAGTATATTAAGTCCAAGTACTTAATTCAATGTTATCCCAATATTTATTTATACAAAAATTATTTTTATTATTGAAATTAAGAAAATATATGCAAGCATGAGAGGTTCCATTATATATAATAATTATGAGAATCTTAATTTAATAAATATGGAAAAGTATATGAATGAATTATATACTCCATTATATGTAATCATGAAGAGCATAATATTTGTATAAATATGGAAAAGTATATGAATGAATTATATACTCCATTATATGTAATCATGAAGAGCATAATATTTGTATAAATATGGAAAAGTATATGAATGAATTATAGACTCCATTATATGTAATCATGAAGAGCATAATATTTGTATAAATATGGAAAAGTATATGAATGGTTGATAAGATTCCATTATATGTAATCATGAAGAGCATAATATTTGTATAAATATGGAAAAGTATATGAATGGTTGATAAGACTCCATTATATGTAATCATGAAGAGCATAATATTTGTATAAATATGGAAAAGTATATGAATGGTTGATAAGACTCCATTATATGTAATCATGAAGAGCATAATATTTGTATAAATATGGAAAAGTATATGAATGGTGCTTTACTTTAAGAAAAGGATGTGTTAAAATTAATAGAATTGAATGATTATGTTTACAATATGCCAACTTTATACATCTATTTAAACCCATCTCTTTTACACACAACTCTACACATATACACTTATTTCCAATCTCTTGACAAAATCCACAAGTAAGAGAAATTCAAGGTGGTCAAGAAAGTTTTGGTCCATTTACTACTACACTTCATTTTAATCTTTTAAAAGGTAAGTATATCTTATGTTTTTATGAAAAGTAAGTATGTTTTTATGAAAGGTAAATACACCTTATGTTTTTATGAAAAGTAAGTATGTTTTTATGACAAGTAAGTATATCTTATGTTTTTATGAAAAGTAAGTATGTTTTTATGAAAGGTAAATACACCTTATGTTTTTATGAAAAGTAAGTATGTTTTTATGACAAGTAAGTATATCTTATATTTTTATGAAAAGTAAGTATGTTTTTATGAAAGGTAAATACACCTTATGTTTTTATGAAAAGTAAGTATGTTTTTATGAAAGGTAAATACACCTTATGTTTTTATGAAAAGTAAGTATGTTTTTATGACAAGTAAGTATATCTTATGTTTTTATGAAAAGTAAGTATGTTTTTATGAAAGGTAAATACACCTTATATTTTTATGAAAAGTAAGTATGTTTTTATGACAAGTAAGTATATCTTATGTTTTTATGAAAAGTAAGTATGTTTTTATGAAAGGTAAATACACCTTATGTTTTTATGAAAAGTAAGTATGTTTTTATGACAAGTAAGTATATCTTATGTTTTTATGAAAATGTTTGGATCATTGCTATGAAATCAATCTCACAAGATTGTTATGGGTTCCATATGATATGTTTATGATTATGCTAAGGGGACCGGAGTTTAGTAGCGCTACACATAAGAATTCTTGCCATTTAAGTTCGGTAAAATTCTTGTGTCTCCCTATGTTTATGAGTATTTCGATCCTATCCTATGTTATGATGAAAATGATCCATATGCTTTCAAAAGAAAATTTATGCTTGGTATACTTACTGAGATTTTATAAATCTCACTCCACGATATTTACCATTTTCAGATAATTG
Organism: Ligustrum vulgare; assembly: GCA_963555705.1. Taxonomy (NCBI): domain Eukaryota; kingdom Viridiplantae; phylum Streptophyta; class Magnoliopsida; order Lamiales; family Oleaceae; genus Ligustrum; species Ligustrum vulgare. The sequence goes on along the minus strand of OY743168.1, from coordinate 28,948,417 downwards.
AAGGTTCGAGGCGGTCAACATGGAAGTGGCAAAAGTGGTTAAGATTGATGAGATAATTATGTTGAACTTTATGTAAGAAAATTATGTTCTATTTTTATTCACAAATAAAATTATGGGATTCTAATTATTCTTTTGAATAATTTTACATTTCTATTTAAGTCTCGATAATATGATATGAGTCACTTTTAGTGGCACTCGAATGTTCGAGAATTCGGGTCGTCACACGACCACACCCCAAAAGAAAAAGAAAAAAGGACTTCTAACTATCTGTGCATTAATACCATATGGCAAACGTAAGAGATGAGTTATGAACAAGCCAATGAAATGCTTTCCATTTTAGGAGAGATAAAGAAAGGAGAATGTATTTTGCTGCTTAAAGTGCAAGTGTTATGAAATTTCTCCCCTTTCCAAGAAAAAGAATTTCTATAACCAGAATATCCAGAACATGGTGTTCTAAAGCAGAAAAGTTTATTAAATGCACCAAAACTCGTAACGGAACAATTTTTAAATCTTTAATCATATATCTGTCAAAAATCCATAACATAGCAATGTCTTTGCGCATCTGGCTTCGGGAAAATGCAGGATTTCTTAGATGCATCATGTTGGATTCATCTAGTCTCTTTGACCTATTTAAGGGCTTAGTCACTTTCATACCAATTGTCTTCACTAACTAGAGGAGTACTCTAATCCATAATATGTGTTTTCCGGTCGAAAAGTTAGAACGTAAATTCACCCTAAATAAATAAATAAATAAAAATAAAAAATTGAATATGTTAAAGCGCGTCAAATATTTGTTGAGCTTTAGTAACTTTTATTCTTAAAATTCTTTTCATTTATTGCAGGTTAGAGAATATAAACCAAATGCATACATATTTGATTAAGATTAATAGAGAATATAAAAAATATTCACCTATAGGATTTGTCCAGACTGTACAGCCCTATGTTACTCGGACTCGGGAGTATAGGTACATACTAAGTGTCTGACCTTTTCTCCCAAAATCTAGGATACCGGAACATGGCTAAAAAGAACACAAAATTTTGATATGGGTGCATTAATACGTCTTAAATCTTATAAACTCCAAATTTCTTTAAAATATATGTATTAGTAATTATAAATGCATTTCTTGGAAACATAATCTTTTGATTTAAATGATATAACGAAATATTTTGGTTTAAAGGATCCGAGAATGATATCATACCCTTATCCCATATCCATGTATCCGACACCGGTACTTCTTAAAAAAAGGAGAGTCCGAGCAACATAGGTACAGCCTGGTTTAGCTTCTGATTCTGAAGATAAACTATGGAAATGTGACAATTAAAATGCTGCTCGAAGAAGCACTTATTTGAATAAAATGTCTGCAGGTTTAGATATTGAGCAAACCAAGAAGCTAGAAACAAATGCATATTTCCAAGGTCCATAATTCTCCGTAGAAGAACGTAAACAATTTACCTCATCATCGTATTTTATATCTGTTATCCAGCAATTTTCTTTCAGTCTTTCGACTTCATAAACTCCTTGATTAACAAGATTTTCAATATCTTCCTTCTTCTTTCCTTCACAGGAATTGAAAAGGTACCAGATAACGAAGCCGATTATTTGACAGTCAAACCCAAATATGAAGTACAAAAATACCTTTTGCAAGAGAAATTTTGTCAAGCCAATTTCCATAAATGTTATCAAGCAATGCAGTCAGCATCTCACGGTTTTCATCCGATATAGCCTTACGAGCAAGTTGATCCCCTGCACTCTTGTATTTACCAATCCGCTGAATCTGTGGTTCAACCCCAACTTTCTCAAGGACACCTATAAACAATATATGATGCCACTCCACTTCAATTGAAAATGCTCAACAATTGAAATCATCTATATTGATTGACCCCTTTTAGAAAATAGTGAAATGTTCCAGGTACAGCTAATCAACTGACCCCTAGTTTCATTTTATAGGTATCAATATAGGAGGGAAACTTAATTGCCTTTAGCATTCACTCAAGCAAATTGAAGACTGAAGTCTGTGACATGAGAACTCCGAAATTGATATGTATGATACTTGACATTTTTGAAAAACTCATAACTTTCAAACATGTGAGTCTCTTTAGAAGTCATCATATTTTCTACGAAGTAAAAAATGTCTTGGAAACTGAATTTATCAATTTTAAGCATTTGTAAGGAAATTTTTGGCCTTTAGCATCATCCTCGGTAGTTTGTCATATGAATTCTTGATAAAAATTTAAGAATATTCTCCATTAGTTCAAATTTCGTTTCTACCCTCCAATCTACCACGTATTCTAAGATGAAGTTCAAACTATCAAGATGTTACTTTCAGATATTTACTCATTGAATTTTAGAAGGTAAGTTAGGAAGTTAAATCCAGACATATTTTATTTGTGAAATACTTGATATCCAGATAAGCAGTGTGACAGATAGAGTTTGTATTTTGGGGTGTTATTCATGGGCATGTTCTGATAATTATTTACGTATAGATCCTCATGTCCTTATTAACAATGTGCATTTTCTGCTATATATGGTCTTCTGTTGGAAATTAGTAATTTCAAGAGGTTCACCAATGTTCACATTTAGTCTTCGTTAGTTATTTAGCAAATTAAATATACTTTATTGCTTTCCCCCTTTCCTTCCATGTCCCCAAATTAGCCAATTACATTGGCGATCCACATTTAACCTCGAGTACTGATACTCTGAGTTGATACTATCTCCTGTCATTTCTTTATTCAACAAAAAGTAGATCTTTTCAACAACCACCATAATCAACTCACCCCCAAGGAATGATGCCGAAACAGTCAATCCGTACAACTGAAAGTAGGCACTTGGTGGGGCATAAAGCTCTTCACAAGCACTGCCGATGTAATATTCTTTCTCACCACATGCAGGCACATAACCCACAATGAACTTTCCTACAAAATTAGAAAAAAGAAAGAATTATCTCTTAATTTGAAGAACAAAGTCAATTGTAGATTCAGAATAAAAGAGCATATAACTATATTGCAGTAGAAATTACTACTGAAGCCTCAGTCAACGAATCTGGTCTAATAATGCAAAAAGGAAAATCCAATATTTCCTCAAAATATTTATCATGCCTTGTAACGGCTTTATCTAGTTATATATTTCGATGAACAAGTTTCAAACCAAAGGGAGTGCCTGCACATAGTACAATATAAACTAAGAAGGTCAGAGTTGTGCCTGAAAAGGTATTCTGAAACATATGGGCATGTGTATGTGTGTTTTTTAGAGCCAATATCAAAGCCAGAAGTCTTTGGACATTTGGTCCCACAATAACATAATGCAACACGCTATTTTATTTTGGTAAATAAACTAACTTTTTACACTAAATTATTTCATGTAAAATCAGAGAAAAAAAGAAAATAAAACGAATTTATTTGGCCTAAAACTAGAGACATAATGAAAACTGTAAATTTTAAAAGCAATAAAGATACACAAAAGAGGTTTGCCTACTGAAAATAAGATTGAATACATGAGACTCTAGCACAGTAAAAAATAAATAAAAATCGGTCGTGATATTTAGTCGTATTCTTCTTCGTCATCTTCGTGAGGTCATTAATTAATAAATACCATTCATATCATGTTACCTAAATTCGAAGCCCTAAAAAGGTTGGCGTCGCAACTCTTTTTTTCTTTCTTCTTCCTTTAGGACACAATTCAAGAACACTAGTAAAAAAAATATTTGAACACGTGCCCTAAAAGGTTTTATACAGTACCTGACTTCTTGAAATCCAAAATGTGCCTTCGAATTTCTTCAACTTTTCCCCACCCACAACTCAATGGTTCAATGTGGAGATAGATACCCGCAATACGAGGATCATAAGCTGCTTTTATGAAATTCTCACAAATTTGAGGTAAAGATAATCCAGAGGAGAAACGGCTCTTCAACTGATCAGATATCTGAACGTGAAAACATTTGAAGAAATTTTTCAAATTGATCACAATATTATTAAACCAATTTCTAAAATACAGCAGAGAATTGTAGTAAATGAACCACAACCGCCTGGTTATTATAAGAGTAAATAGCACATTTAGCTCTCCTTCCACCAACTAGATTCCGCTAATGGGCCACCACCATCCCTATAGCCAATTTATACTCAATCCCACCCAAAGACATCAGATCTTTCCACTCCAATCACTAAATGACAAAACTGAAAACATGCTTAAAGAAGCACATTAATCAACCTCTCACTTTGACATACAACACAATACATATACCTGATAACATCGTAATTTGGAGGAAAAGCTTGTGAAGTGGGGTATTGAACTACAGAACTAACAAAAGCATTCTAATTTTTACTAGTCATTTCATCAAGCACTGAACTTTTGTCTTCAGATAACTTTCACCAAAATCTCACACACTAGTCACAATAATGACCTGAAAATCATTAATCTTCTTGCATAATGCCTTCAGAAACAGGGATAACAAGAGCAGTAGTACTTTTCCTACCAACCTATTTCACATAAAACTCTTAAGATCTTCCTATGGCCAGAATCAAACAATGTCGAATTCATAGCCCTACCAATTGCACCAACTAAAACAACCAGGACCATAACTTCTCCTGTAGAAGAAATAATAACTCTGCCCCTTCAATGACTTCTCTAATGGAAACACCTAAAATTTCCGCCTTTTTAACTCGAGCTGAGAGAACCAAATTTTCTAAAATTATGAGAATCAAATAAACATTCGAAAAAAATTTCAATATTTCTAATCTTGTATACTGATCCTAGCAATGAAAATTTGGGAAAAACAAAAATTGTTAACCTCTCCGCGTATTTTCATGTTAAGAACACTTCCCTTCTTCACTCGCTCCCATGGAAATGCAAAAAGCATCTTAAGCTTCACAGTAAAAATCTCCCACAGGTCATACTCCCTGAACACAAACTCCCCACTCGGATACTTATCGTCATTATAGACCCCAATGCTTCCATTATCATTACCAACCCCCATTCGGGTTCCCACTTCAATTTTTTCATCTTTATCCACTACCACTTCATTATTCTCAACGTCGAATGCCCGAGTCGAAAATCTTCGAAATTTGAGGACGTTTTTTAGCAGAAACTGAGGCTTCGGGTGGGGGTGGGAAGAAAGGCATGAAATGGGTTGTTGAACCGACAAAGAAGGTCTAGAGATAATTGAACTCCAGGAGTGGAGATTCATTGTGGCGTAGCGAGGGGTTGTGCGAAGCATAGTCATCCTCCGTACAGAGAGGAAGCCTGTGCAGCAGAGAACGGAGAGGTGGCAGCGTGTGAATCAGTTATTCATGGCTGCCTGATAAGTGGCCATTTATATTCACGAGTGCTGAGTTAGGCCGTGTTTGATTGGAATCCAATTCAGAAAATGCATTTTTTTACCCAAATTTGTTATATTTCAATCAAATATGCATTTCAATTTCAAGGAATTTGAATTTCACCCACTCACAAATTTCACATTTTTTGCTTGAATTCCATAAAATTGAATTATTTGGAGTAGGAGAGTTAAAATTCCATGAAATTAGAATTACACCTCATTTTCCACCTTACTATCTAAGACTACCTTATATTTTATTATTTCGAAAGGGATGCTACTGGACTTTCGGTAAAATCTCAACTAGATCGCTAAACTTCAGTTGGTCCCAATCATATCACTAATTATCAGTATTAGTCACTTCGTTAGACAATTTATTTAAATTAGCATCTTAATCCTCTGCCAAACCACATCTCCTAGTAAATGTATTATGTTATCATGTCGTGGTTGCAAGATCTTGAAATTGAGAGCTTGTTTGGTTTAATCACACATTTTTATGATATTCATCACTTTCCACATTTTTCAATCACTTTCAACAACACATTACTCAATAAAAACACACAATTTCTCCAAAACTTCCTACACCAAATAACCTCCGAGAGTCTAAACAAGATTCTGAGTAACTAGATTTTTAAAAACATTTTATTTTCATATTTTAAAACCATGATATGATTGGAAAACGTAGTTAATTGGAGACTTAAGACGATTGCTGTTAATTTTTAAAATTCATGCAAGGTCGTGATGATGAGTTTAGCAACACAAGGGCAATCGGAGTGATAACGTTAAAAGCAAATTGATATTCGGGTTAATTGCGTTGTATACCTCAAAACAACAGTAAACTGAAAATTACGGTGCACTTGAAAAATACAGTATGTTCCCCTGCTTGTTGTTGCTACCAGTGCTCTTCTTCTTCCATCTTGATCACCCCAAAGCCTACCATCGCACAACCACCAAACCACTGCCCGCGTCAACCATCGCCCACATCACCACCCGTCTTCATCATCATTGGTGCTAGTCGGAGAACATGCAAGATTGTCTAATGCGGTAGCCATTGGCAAACTTTCTTACCAACCCGCCTGGAAATCCATCATTGTTTCATCAGTAGATGCGAGTTTTGAGCAAGCTACATAAAAACTTCTTGATGAAAACCACCAGCAACAATCACAGCGTCATATGGATGCTAATATTGCAGGCCTTCTAATAAAAGGGCAATGACAATACTGGGAGGCAAAATTGAGCAACAAGGCTTGAACCAGAGGGGTGAAATGTGAATCTGAACTCAAACCTGAACGCGAGTTTCTGCCCCTTCAGTGGACTCTGACGTCATTACACATACTATCAAGTTCTTCTCGATGGATGCTTCGGCCGAGGCCAGTTCCAATTTGCGGTGATCATTCCTATGTTGTGCTTGTGTTTGGTGTTCGCTACAAACACACCGCAAGTGTACGAGTCGCATATAAGTGATAGTGGACTAATTGAGTCCGGTTTATCGATCCCACAAGGATTGTCTATTTCAACTACACTCTATTCTAATTAATTTTAACAAGAAACACACATAATAAAAGTTTGTTTTGGGAAAGTTTTAGTACTAGAATTAAAGTTGCAATTATAAATAAATAACTAGAAAAATGGTGATGAATAGATGATAAAGGAGTGTTGGGATTCTTGATTCCACTTGACCATTACCTAATTGAATTATCAACAAGCAAAATAGAAATGCAATTCATTAATCATGTTAGACCCAATTTTCCAAGCTTAGCCAATTACATCTCTCGAGTGAAATCAACCCTAATTAGTGGCATTAACCTACTATATCTCTATGTCGATTAAAACACACCAATTGCATTAAACCTATGTGAAAATAACTCAATGGGTCATCTAGGGTTTTAGGTATATCTCTATCCTAAACAAGAACCTAGAGCAAATATTATATTGATCTAGAATACACAACAATTTCTCAATAATTGCACATCCCATGAAACCTAAGCATAAATGTGGCCACAATAAATGCTAGTCAATAAATACAACAATAAATGTACAAGATAATAAAAATCTTAAATTCTTAATACAAGCATTAAAAACAACTAAGCTAGGTCAAGCTTCATCAACATCCCAACACAAAATAGTTTAGCCCATAATGAAATAACAATAAAATCCAATAATTAAATACATTATTTTAACAATGGATTAAAGTAAATAGAGAAATATGAAGATTAAGCAATAAATACTTCCCTCAACCAATGATTCAAGCTTCAAAATATCAACATTATTCCACAATGACTTTGGTATTTCTCCCCTTAATCATTATTCATCAACTAAACTATACAAAATCAAGAAAAATTACAAGATGAAAATGGATGAAAAATAGAGAAAGAGAGAGCCTAGGGTTTCTTCTTCTTGAAAAGTGTCAAGAATATCTTCAAAATACCCAAAATCAATCAAAAATACACCCAAATCGCGTAGATCCGCGTGTTTCAGCATTTGGGCCGAACCGGGTCGCACCGGGTCGGCCCAGATTTTCTGTCAAGATTTTGACCACGCGATCGCGTGGTTGTTTGACTCGCGATCGCGTGGTTGCCCCTTTTTAGTCTCGGGTTGAATTTGTGCATGACTTCGCGAACGTGACTTGCGCATGACCACGCGATCGCGTGGTTGCAGCTTGGTCCTCAAACTTTGACTCTTTGATAGATTTGACTCTTTTCTCCTCAATTTCTTCAAGTATTCATCCATTTAGCTTCTTTCTTGTGCTTTCTCCATGAAGTTGATAGTTAAACCTATTTAACCACAAAATATGCACAATTAAGTAGGTATTTGTCCAAATTACTCAAAAAGTATTACTAAAAATATATGAAATATGCATGTAAAATGCACTCAACAAATACCCTCAAACTTAAACTCTTGCTCGTCCCGAGCAAGAATATTCTCATGCATCTACAAAAATAATGACATAATGATCAAAAATGTTAGATAGCTCGCAATCTTCCATGAGTGTGAAATTGCATAATTAATTCACAATTATGTTCCCAAATAATGCTACAAAAATGAGTTTGGCTTATCCGATGTTCGATCGGTGAGTGTGTGTGTAGCCACTGTCAATCGTCAATAAGATTCAAGAATGTTGATGAGTAAAGAGGTTTCAAGTCAAAACTATCCCACCATTAGTGGTCAATTCTTTCCTTTCCCACTCATGACATTCATCCCCCAATGAATAATTTTTTTTCCACTCCCGGGATGCAATTCTAGAGGGTACTTCTCAAATCACTCTTTCTTTTTCCACTAAAGCACGGGTGTGTTTTACCGAAAATCTCGACAACCTAGAAATGCAGTGACTCTCCACTAATGAGTGCTTCGACATTCAAGTTTATACCAAGTAATTCAAACCCACTGTTCATCTAAGCCCTTATGCAAGTACAAATGCATGATTTCTAACAACTAACATGATGTTTGCTCGTGACTTCCCCACTCCCTTAAGCTTTCTACTTGACCCATGTAGCGAGCTTTAGGTCGGCAGCTCCCCGATTTTTTAGATCAAAGGGTACCAGGTTTTAAAATACCCCTACGGACTTATTAACTCGAGTCAAGAAGGCTACGAAGTGGGGTAGACTTATTAAGCGAATGCAATGATAATGTGTTTTTTTTTTTCCAAGTGTGTGTGTGAGTACCCTACTCATTAAGCTTTCTAATTGACCCATGTAGCGAGCTTTCGGCAGGTGACTCCCAAGTTTCAAACTTAAGGCACCAAGTTTCAAGATACTCCTACGGGCTTAATAACTCGAGTCAAAAAGGCTTTGAGATAGGGCAATGCAATGCAAAAATTTTAAATGGGCTTAGAACTTTAGCATATGGTCATTACTTGGCTTATACTTGGCGAAAGACACTCCACACAAAAATTTACTTCCACATGCATGGAATCACCACACGTCTAGGCCGTCTCCTTTACCGGGTCGACCACCTCCAAACGTGTCTTACAATAGGATCAAGAGATTTAGAGTTTTGGGAAACATTTGATAGGTTGATAAAAATTAAAAATACAACCTCACAACCTAGTTTATCTACTCCATTAACCTCTTCGCTCTTCAACAATCCCCAAACTCACCGACAATTGAACATGACTATTGTGCTCAATGTACATATGATCTTACATGGATAAGCATTAAAAGAAAGTAGCACAATTGGTCATAACTCATGAATTAACAACAATTTCAAACATCAAAGTCTTACAAGCCAGCAAGGCTATCTAGCATGTCAATGTTCTCAACAAAATAAACAATTTCAAACATCAAGACATCAAGGGCCGGCAAGGCAATGTAAAATTTCATAAAGCAACATGATCCCAACACCCCCAAACTTAAATCAAACATTGTCCTCAATGTTGACATGGAATAATAACAAGAAAGGAATGGGTGATGGAACTTCCCCGGATTAATGCGTGTATGATGTTCCAAATTGACCTAAGCTTTGATTCTCTTGATACGCCAATCTCCCCCAAACTTGTTGAGGACAAGGTTGCTTAGGATTTCAAAAAGAATTTCGAACCTACAAAATTTGGTGATTAACCAAGTTAGACATAATAAAAATGCAATAAGTAAATATCAACAAGTAATTAAAAGAGTAGAAATTTGGATTGCCTCCCAAAAAGCGCTTGGTTAATGTCGTAAGCTCGACTTTTTGATACAATTACTCCGGGTTTGCATGAGGGATGGATGACTTCTCCTTTTCATAATTGCCCCCCAA